>OV702286.1:353143843-354393843 GCA_916181665.1 Avena sativa | reverse complement strand
CCATCTAGCACATGTTCTTAGCATCCCAAATGTAAAAATATGGTCTTCCACTATACTTTGAGTTAGCACCCTACGATTCGCACACAACCGGCAGGGGCAATGTACTTTTGAGTTGTCACAATGAGCTCTAACAAATCCCATAAATCGTAGAACACCAAGGATACGTTTAGCGTTGCCTAATGGAGAAATCTATATCCAAAATCTGCCCATCTATTTAATTATGGCATACAAGGTTGGTTATTATTAAAAGAAAAGCAGGAAACAAAGAGACGGAGTACAAAATCTATATATGCCTATGCGTTTCAGCAAATATATTGACAACAAAAATTGCCGAAGGTATTTAGGAACACAGAGCCAACGCAGAATAAACTATGACCATGCAGATTGAGGACAAATTAAACTACGTATTTGAGGAGGCAGATTGGGTGAAAGGGCAATAAAATGCCAACCAGATCGAGCTAGAGATAGAAGGACTATCGTGGGATCGACGTGTCCACCGGTGCGTCTCAAGAATATCGACGGGTAGAGAAAGCTTCTTCGCGCACGGTGGTGATGAGGAGCGGCTATAAGCACATCTGTTTTGTGGGGAAGGGGGTGAGGGCCTAGGTGGTGGAGGGTAGAAGTTAATACACAGCACGAAGGGGTGCGTAGGGATAACTTTCGAAATTATGACTTACCCTGCTTTGGGCACCACCATATATGTGGCCCACCTGCCAGTCACCATAGATCAAAATTGTCCAAAACTTGTCAAAATACAAGTTTATGTTTTACCATGGAAACTAATGCACATAGCATTGCACTTTGCGAACGAATGGCTTTATTTCAACATATATTTAATTTCAGCATCTTCAGCTAGGAAGCTTGGAAACTCATGAAAGTAGGGTATTATCCATCAAATCTGGAATCTCCTTTGTAAACAATTGCTTGAAATGCCAAGATGCACCGATCTACCAAATATGGACACATTTGTAAGCTTGGTTGGCGAAGATGCTTTAATGTACGAAGTAGTATAAAACATAAAAAAGGTACAGAAACTATGGCTGTGACCTTGCTCCTCTTGTTTGAAAGCCTCGAATAAATGTTTATTAATTTCGGCAGATGTCTATAGACTCATTAAATGCTGGAAAGCATACAGGCCTGTGGGTCTATCTTATGGGGACAACATCCCAAGTGGAAGTAGCGTACCTTAGAAGCTTCAACTTCAAAATTTCGGCAGAGCACCGAAATATCTCGCCCACCCATTCTAACATCCCTCCCATCCATTGAAACATCCAGCCCCAAAAATTATTTTATTGCACAAATTTAGCCTGAAAGCTTAATAGGGCGTTATACATTGTGTGAAAAAAGGGGGCGGTGGCATATTGAGCCATAATTTTTGTAGTTGCTTCACAACAAAACACATTGTTGTTACTTGGGAATTTGAAAACAAACTTCAAATTTGGAACCAGACATATTGGTTGATTGCAAAGATGCACCGATCTACCAAATACGGACATGTCATCATAAACTATTTCCATGACCTTGGTCACCTTTTTTGGATGATGGTCATCTTCTTGTAAGCCTTAAATTGTTCAAAAATTTCAGCAAATACCTAGAAACTCGTTTAAATGTTGGGAATCAACTCTAGCTGGCGTGTGGGCCTAGACGGTGACAGCACGTCTGAGAGGCCCCACGCCGGAGTAGCGTATGCTAGAAGCTTCGACCTCAAAATTTGGTATGGCACCCAAACATCGCACCCATCCATTAAAATATCTCGTGCATCCATTCAAACATGATTCACCTCTTTCTAGAATGCAAAATTCCTCTTCTATCTCTGCTTCAGAAACAAGAATCCAAGGGAGCACTGTAATAATAGAGGTATATAGGGGGTAAATTTGCACTCTCCCAAGTGCATCACCCCATCGACGTTTCCTAGCCCTTCTTCAATATTTACCTGCCCGCCACTCCAACCTACACTGACTTTTTGGACCCACTATGCAAGTGACCCACATGTCAGTGAGCCAGAATTACGGGAAGTAGAGATTCCTGTCGCTTGTTATTCAAAATTCGAAAATTATTCTCTAAACCGATATAAAATCGTTAAAATCATCCAACCTAGCTTATACTATCATTCCACTATGTCAAAGTAATAGCTAAAAAAACAAAGCCAAAAACATGTTCCTAGATTTATAAGCAAAAAATCAAAATCTAGAATTAGAGCCCAACCAAACAGCGCCTAAATCTCAAGAACTCTTGGTGTTTATCCCTTGTTTTACCTTCAATTTTATTTAACAAAAAATATGACCAAGCAGGGTATCATCGACTTGTAGATCAATTTTTTAGATACTTTCATTAAATTGCGGTAACACCATTCTGTTCCACGAATATATATAACCATAAAGTTTGAAAATATTATTGAGAATTCACGGAATCCTAAACCGTAAAATCTAAACCCCTAAACCCTGACCAAGAAGGTATCGTGCAATTATAGATCAAAATTTGAGATACTTTCATTAAATTGGGTGACACAATTCTATTCCACGAATATAAGCATAAAGCTTGAACATTATTGAAAATTCCTGAAACCCTAATACCTAGCTAAACCCCTAAAACCCAAATAAACCTTAAACCCCTATACCACAAAACCTGACCAAGCACGTAGCATGCACTTATAGATCAAAATTTGTGATACTTTCGTTAAATTGGGTAACGCCATTCTATTGAACAAATATAAGCATAAATCCTGAGCATTATCGAAAATTCTCTAAACCCTAAAACCCTTAGCCCAAAACCCCTAACCAAGCAGGTGTCATGCATTGAAAGATCAAAATGTGAGATACGTTCATTAAATCAGGTAACGCCATTCTATTAGACGAATATAAGCATAAGTCCTAAGCATTACCAAAAATTCTCTAAACCCTAAACTAGAAACAACCCATAAATCTGAACTGTAAAACCCTAAACCCTCGACCCATAAACCCTAACTAAACAGGTATCGTGCGCTTATATATCAAAATTTCAGATACTTTCATTAAATTGCGGTAACGCCATTCTATTCCACGAATATAAGCATAAAGCTTGAACATCATTTAATATTCCTGAAACCCTAAAACCTAAACATTAAACCCTAAATCCTTACCAAACACGTAACATGCACTTACAGATCAAAATTTGATATATTTTTATTAAATTGGTAACTCCATTCTATTCGATGAATATAAGCATAAATCTTGAGCATTATCGAAAATACCCTAAAACCTAAACCTAAAACCCCAAACCCTCAATCCATAAACCCTAACCAAGTAGGTATCATGCAATTATAGATCAAATTATGAGATACTTTCAATGAGTTAGGTAATGCCATATTCTATTCGATAAATATAAGCATAAAGCTTGAGTATTATTGAAAATTCGCTAAACCCCCTAAACCCTATTCAGTCCATAAAACCTAAACTGTAAAACCCTAAAACCCTAAACCCTCGACCCATATAAACCCTAACCAAGCACGTACCATTCACTTATAGATCAAAATCTGAGATTCTTTCATTAAATTGCAGTAACGCCATTCTATTCCATGAATATAACAATAAAGTTTGAACATTATTATTGAAAATGCCCTAAACCCTAAAACCTGCCTAAACGACCTTGGCAAATGAGGTATCACATGCACTTGTAGATCAAAATTTCAGATAAACTTTCCTCAAATTGTGCAAACGCCATTCAATTCCACAAATATAAGCATATATAAAGCATCTTGAACATTATCGAAAATTCCCAAAAAACCTAAACCCTAAACACGTAAACCCCAAAAACCATAAACCCTCAACCCCTTACCAAGCAGGTATGATGCACTTATAGATCAAAATCTGAGATACTTTTATTAAATTGCAATAACACGAGTCTATTCCATGAATATATAAGCATATATATAAAGCTTGAACATTATTATTGAAAATTCATAAACCCTAAAACCTAGAAAACCCTAAAGCCTAAAACCCTAAACCCAAAATACCAACCTTAAACTCCAAAGCCCTAAACCCTAAAATCCTAAATCATATACCATAAACCCTAAACCCCTAAACCCTCAACCCAAAAACACAAACCCTAAACCCCAGGCTATATATATCTTGTGCGGAAACTAGGGCAGTGGGATTTTGAGCCATACTTATTTGTAGTTTCTTTACGACAAAAGCCATTATCAGCGCTTGAAAATTTGAAAATAACTTCAAATTCAGAAGCTTACTTTGTAAATAATATTTTAAATGCCAATAATATAGACCAATCTACCAAATACAAACATGTTGTTATAAACTATAGCAAAGATATGGCCATGACCTTGGTCATCTGGTTTGAAAGCCATGCAAATTCATACATGGTACGCCATATATTATATGACAAAATTAAAGCCATTATTATCGATTGGGGCTTTTAAAATAACTCCAAATATTGAAGCTCTTTTTGTAAACAATGTTGAAATACCAATATGCACCAATCTACCAAACATGGTTACATTATCATAAAGTATGGTAACACATATGGCCTTGACATTGGTCATCTAGTTCTTGAAAGCCATGAATGTTCAAACATGGTACGCTATATTGTGAAACGAGTTTTTCAAGAGTTATCAAATTTCATATATTTTCATGGAAATTAGCCAATGCACACAGTGACACACCAATGGAGAAACGAATGGTTGTATTTCGTTTTATATTTTGTTTCTTTATTTTAAAAAAACAACTGGCCCAAATTTGGTGTCATTACTATTCATATCAAAAAAATGAAATCTTGCACAACTCTCGATGGTTCTCAATATTTGACTAATTCGGTACCTTTGACCTATTTTTAAAAAGTCAAGAGCAAGCTATATCACACACTTTGTAGTTCGTAATTAGACATACTTACAATCAATTGTCAAAAAGTTATTTAATTTTAGCATCTTCAGCTAGGAAGCTTGGAAACTCATGAAAGTAGGGCATTATCCATTAAATCTAGAATCTCCTTTGTAAACAATTGCTTGAAATGCCAACATGCACCGATCTACCAAATATGGACACGTTTATAAGCTCGGTTGGCAAAGATGCTTCAATGTATGGAGTAGTACAAAACATGAAAAAGGTACAGAAACTATGGTCGTGACCTTGCTCCTCTTGTTTGAAAGCCTTGAATTAATGTTCATTAATTTCATAAAATGTCTATAAACTCATTAAATGCTGGAAAGCATACAGGCCTGTGGGTCTATCTGACGGGGACAATATCCCAAGTGGGAGTAGTGTACCTTAGAAGCTTCAACTTCAAAATTTCGGCATAGCGCCGAAATATTCCGCCCAACCATTCAAACATCCCGCCCATCCATTCAAACATCCAACCCCAAAAATTATTTTATTGCACAAATTTAGCCTGGAAGCTTGAAAGGGCGTTATACATTGTGTGAAAAAAGGGGGCGGTGGCATTTTGAGCGATCATCTTTGTAGTTGCTTCACAACAAAACACATTGTGGTTACTTGGAAATTCGGAAACAAACTTCAAATTTGGAACCAGACATATTGGTTGATTTGAAAAGATGCACCGATCTACCAAATATGGACACGTCATCATAAACTATTTCCATGACCTTGGTCACCTTTTTGGACAATAGTCATCATCTTGAAAGCCTTAATTTGTTCGAAAATTTCAGCAAATGCCTAGAAACTCGTTTAAATGCTGAGAAGCAACTCTCGCTGGCGTGTGGGCCTAAACGGTGACAGCGCGTCTGAGAGGCCCCACGCCGGAGTAGCGTATGCTAGAAGCTTCGACCTCAAAATTTGGTACGGCGCCCAAACATCGCACCCATCCATTAAAATATTCCGCGCATCCATTTAAACATGCTTTACCTCTTTCTAGAATGCAAAATTCCTCTTCTATCCCTGCTCCGGAAACAAGAATCTAAGGGAGCACTGCAATAACAGAGGGATATACATGGTAAATTTGCGTTCTCCCAAGTGCATCACCCCATCGATGTTTCCTAGCCCTTCTTCAAAATTTACCTGCCCGCCCACTCTGACCTATACTGACTTTTTGGACCCACTATGCAAGTGACCCACATGTCAGTGAGCCAGAATTACGAGAAGTAGAGATTCCTATTGCTTATTGTTCAAAATTCGAACATTTTTCGCTAAACCGAGATAAAATCGTTAAAATCATCCAACCTGGCTTATACTATCATTCCACTATGTCAGAGTAAAAGCTAAAAAAACAAAGCCAAAAACACGTTCCTAGCTTTATAAGCAAAAATCAAAAGCCAGAATTAGAGCCCAGCCAAACAGCACCTAAATCTTAAGAAACTCTTTGTGTTTTTCCCTTGTTTTAGTACTTGGGTACCTTAAATTTTATTTAACAAAAAATATGACCAAGCAGGGTATCATCGACTTGTAGATCAATTTTTGAGATACTTTCATTAAATTGCGGTAACACCATTCTGTTCCATGAATATATATAACCATAAAGTTTGAAAATATTATTGAGAATTCACAAAATCCTTAACCATAAAATCTAAACCCCTAAACCCTGACCAAGCAGGTATCGTGCAACTATAGATCAAAATTTGAGATACTTTCATTAAATTGGGTGACACCATTCTATTCCATGAATATAAGCATAAAGCTTGAACATTATTGAAAATTCCTGAAACCCTAAACCCCTAAAACACAAATCCTAAACCCCTAAACCCTCACGAAGCATGTAGCATGCACTCATAGATCAAAATTTAAGATAATTTCGTTAAATTGGGTAAGGCCATTCTATTTGACGAATATAAGCATAAATCCTAAGCAATATCAAAAATTCCCTAAACCCTAAACGAACCCTAAAACTTAAACCCTAAACCCTAAAGCCCTAAACCCTCAGCCATAAACCCTAACCAAGCAGGTGTCATGCAGACATTGATCAAAATTTGAGATACTTTCATTAAATCGGCTAACACCCATTCCGTTCTACGAGTATAAGCATAAATCTTAAGCATTAGTGAAAATTCTCTAAACCCTAAACCCTAAACAACCCATAAAACTAAACTGTAAAAACCTATAACCCTAAACCCTTGACCCATAAGCCCTAACCAAAGCAGGTATCGTGCACTTATACATCAAAATTTGTTATACTTTTAATAAATTGATGTAATGCCCTTCTATTCCACGAATATAAGCATAAAGCAACTTGAACATTATTGAAAATTCCTAAAACCAAAAACCCTAAACCCCTAAAACCCAAAACCCTAAACCCTTACGAAGCATGTAGCATGCACTTATAGATCAAAAATTGATATACTTTCGTTTAATTTGGTAACGCCATTTTATTCGACGAATATAAGCATAAATCTTGAGCATTATCGAAAATTCCCTAAACCCTAAACCCAAAACAACCCCTAAAACCTAAACCATCAAACCCCAAACCCTCAACCCATAAACACTAACCAAGCAGGTATCATGCACTTTATAGATCAAAATTTGAGATACTTTCAATAAATTAGGTAACGCCATTCTATTCGACGAATATAACCATAAAGCTTGAGAATTATTATAAATTCGCTAAAATCTAAATCCTATACAACTATAAAACCTAAACTATAAAACCCTAAAACCCAAAACCCACGACCCATAAACCCTAACTAAGCAGGTATCATGCACTTATAGATCAACATTTGAGATACTTTCATTAAAGCAGGTAACACCATTCTATTTGACGAATATAAGCATAAATCTTTGCGAATTATTGAAAAATTGCTAATCCCTAAACCCTAAACAACCCATATAACCTAAACCGAAAAACCCTAAATCATCGACCCATAAACCCTAAACCAAGCAGGTACCATGCACTTATAGATCAAAATTTGAGATACTTTCATTAAATTGCGGTAACTGAAGGAAATATGCCCTGAGAGGCAATAATAAAGTTGTTATTATGTATTCCTTGTATATGATAGATGTTTATTTTGCATGCTATAATTGTATTGATAGGAAACATCAATACATGTGTGTTTAATAAACAAAAAGGGTTCCTAGTCATGCCTCTCTTATAGACTAGCTTGTTGATTAACACGATGATCAAGGTTTCCTGATCATGGACATTGGATGTTGTTAATAACAAGGTCACACCATTGGTGGAATGATGTGATGAACATTCATCCGAAGTATAGCATTACAATCAAGTCATTGTGTTTATATTGCTATAACATCATACGAAGTAATCTTTATCCTTAGACCATGAGATCATGTTAATTTCAAAACCGGAAGAGTATCTTGATAACATCAAACGTCACACCGTAACAGGGTGACTATAAAGATGGGTTCAGTGCTACGAAGGTGTTATGTTGAGGCTCATGGATCAAGAGTGGAATTTGTCAATCCAGATGACGGATAGATATACTCTGGGCCCTCTCGGTGATATCACATTAGGATAGCTTGCAAGCAAGTGATGTGATCACTAGAATGTTATATCACGCGAACGAGAAAAGAGTGCATGTCGGTAACGAGATCAAACTAGGTATGGACATACCGATGATCGAATCTCGGACATGTAATATATCGAGAGACAAAGGGATTTAGTTACAAACGTTAAAGGTTCTCACGATCACAGGAGTCATCGTTGAATATGTAGGAGTCAGTACGGATCTCCAGGTCCCGCTGCTGATTATTGATCGGAGAAGGGTCTCGATCATGTCTGCATTATTCGCGAACCGTAGGGTGGCACACTTAAGAGTTACCGGACACCATTTTGGAGCACATATGTTTCAGACGAAAGAATTGCAAAGCGCAGGAATTGTTTCAATAGAAACCGGAAATTGTTTCGGGTGAAATTGCAGAAGGTGCTTCTGCATGTGATATTGAAATATTGCAAGGGGCTATATGTGAATGTTTGTTAATTAAACTAATTAACAAAATTCTGAATAAATTTAATAAAAGAGTTTTATTAAATGAGAGAGCATTAAATTTGGAGAAACTTAATGCATTTAAAGTGGAGACTTTAAAAGGGAATGTGAAGAGGCATTTTAATGTGGAGGAGTTACCACGACATGAATGGGGGAGGTGAGGGGTCACCCCCCCCATGCGCCGGCCATGGAGAGAGGGCCCCCTTCCTCCTATAAAAGGCCACCCATTCCCTCCTTCATCCTCACACCTCCTTGAGAAGGATCTCTCTACCCCTCTAGAATTATTCTCCCATGGTCTCGGATTAGCAAGATACATGTTCCTGGTGGCATTTCGTCTGGAAGGAGTTGCTGCTTCCGCTGGATCGCTGGAGCGAGGAGGTGGAGGTTGTCTGGTGGCTTAAACGTGTGTGCGAGTGCGGATGCGCTGCTGAGTTGCGGCGCTCGGACTTCCTCACGATCTTGAGATCGGCAAGTGTACGACTACATCAACCACGAGTTCCTACTTGTTAACAAAACTCCTTGTCTTCGAGGGTAAGTTCTCCATGGATGTATGTCCACCCGTTTGCTTTGTACCTAGTAGATAGATCTTGGCGTGTAGTTCACACCGTAGGAATTTTTTTTTCTATGCTGCGGACCCAACAGTGGTATCAGAGCCTGATCTATGCGTAGGTGCTTTGCACGGGTAGTACACATATGTTTATATGTGGGCGATGATGATCATGTTATTGCATCTTCTATGTACTTTGGATATTGGTGTCATAGTGGGATGAAGCGGCCCGGACCAACCTTACATGTCATCATACATGAGACCGGTTCCACGACTGACATGCAACTTGTTTTGCATAAGTGGCTGGCGGGTGTCTGTCTCTCCTACTATAGTCAATATCTGATTTACAACGAGTTGCTAATAACTTGGTTATCCTCGTTGTGGTTCATGTTCGTAGGTTAGACAGGTTCTATCTCCGAAAGCCCTAAGCCACGTAAAACTTGCAATTGATAAATTAGAGGTGTCTAGTTTAGATCGTTGCTGGGCTAGTGTTTTGATATGGTATTGTTGTAAGTAGATGTATAATAGATACTCTTACAACTCACTTAACGTGTAAGCTCCATAGACCTTGGCCTTACACACAAAGGAATGATAGAGATCATACCACGATGCAAATGATAGAGATCAAATGCATGGACCATATCACCTCACTTCACACATTAGATGTTAGCATCTTATATTGCTAGTTTGGCGCCTTTGGTAGCATTATAAGATGATCCCTCATTTAGATATCAAGATAAAATGTGTTCTTCCTTAAGTATGCACCGTTTTGTGGATCGTGTTTTGAGGCATCACGTGATGATCGGGTGTTTTCAACTCTACGCTTTCATACAACGGGTGTAAGACAGTTTTACACACGCAAATACTAAGGTTCTTACTTGACGAGCCTAGCATGTATAGACATGGCCTCGGAACACGGACCGAAAGTTTAAGAATGAGTCATATAGTTGATATGAGGCCCATATAGATGCTCGCCTTTGAAGCTACACTGACTCACATAATGATCGGACTTGGTGTAGTGGATTTGGTTCATGTAATCACCAAAAGGACACGAGGGATGTCGTTTTTGAGTGGGAGTTCATTAGTAATTTGGATTAGTTGAACCCAATCTATCATAAACTTAGTCTAAATATACTTTACAAATTCTGTTGTAGATGGCACCACCTGTTTTTAATTTCAATGTGTTCATGGAGAAAGAGAAACTTGCTGTGAATGGTAGCAACTTCACCAACTGGGCTATGAATTTGAGGATTCTCCTCACTGCTGCACAAAAGCAATATGTGCTAGATGCGCCGCTAGGCCCCCCACCAGCTCCTGATGCCCCTAACGAGGAAAAGAACGTCTATATAACTCGTCAGGAGGACCACAACTTAGTTCATTGCGGCATATTGTATGGGCTAGAGCCAGAACTTCGAAAACGTTTCGAAAATGGCAATGCTTTTGATACCATGGGAGAATTGAAAATGATTTTCGATACCCATGCTGCCATAGAGAGTTATAATGCTACAGAAAAGTTCTTTAGCTGCATGATGGAGGAAAACAGCTCCGTTAGTGAGCACGTACTCAAAATGTCTGGGTACGCCGATAAGCTTGTGTCCTTGGGAATAACGATTCCCATTGACTTAGGCATACATCATGTTCTCCAATCTCTGCCACCTAGCTACAAGAGCTTCGTGATGAACTATAATATGCAGGGCATGAAGAAGTCTCTTCCCGAGCTTCTGTCAATGCTTAAGACTGCAGAAATGGAGATTAGGAAAGAACATCAAGTGTTGATGATCAATAGGACCACCGGTTTCAAGAAGGACAAGAAAGGCAAGCACAAGGGAAAGAAGGGTGGCAAGTCTGTTGCCGCGCCTGAAAAGAAACCCCGAGCTGGCCCTAAGTCTGACACCGAGTGCTACTATTGCAAGGGGACTGGCCATTGGAAGCGCAACTGCCCCAAGTTTTTGGCGGACAAGAAGTCCAGCAAGGCAAACAAAGGTATATGTGATATACATGTTATTGATGTGTACTTGACTAGTACTCGCAGTAGCACCTGGGTATTTGATACCGGATCGGTTGCTAATATATGTAACTCGGTTCAGGGGCTGCGGAACAAGCGACAACTAGCAAGGGATGAGGTCACGATGCGGGTCGGCAATGGATCAAGAGTTGATGTGATCGCCGTCGAAACGCTGCCTCTCCATATGCCGTCGGGATTAGTTATAAACCTGAATAATTGTTATTTGGTGCCTGCACTGAGCATGAACATTGTATCCGGATCGTGTTTGATGCAAAGTGGTTATTCCTTTAAGTCTGAAAACAATGGTTGTTCGATTTATATGAATAATATCTTTTATGGTCATGCACCTGTGTTGAATGGTTTATTTCTATTGGATCTCGATAGTAGTATTACGCATATTCATAATGTTGATGCTAAAAGGATTAAACTTGATAATGATATATCTACATATATGTGGCACTGCCGTCTAGGTCATATTGGCGTTAAACGCATGAAGAAACTCTATTCTGATGGACTTTTGGAATCACTTGATTTTGAATCATTTGATACATGTGAGCCATGCCTTATGGGCAAGATGACTAGAACGCCGTTTTCCGGTTTAATGGAACAAGCGACAGATCTATTGGAAATCATACATACTGATGTGAGTGGACCAATGAGTGTGTCGGCGCGAGGTGGATATCGTTATTTTGTTACTTTCACGGATGATTTGAGTAGATATGGGTATATCTATTTGATGAAACACAAGTCTGAAACTTTTGAAAAGTTCAAAGAATTTCAGAATGAAGTGGAAAATCATCGTAACAGAAAGATCAAATTTCTGCGGTCCGACCATGGAGGAGAGTATCTTAGTTACGAGTTTAGCACACATATGAAAGACTGTGGAATAGTTTCACAACTCACGCCTGCCGGAACAGCACAACGTAATGGTGTGTCAGAACGTCGTAATCGTACTTTATTGGATATGGTTCGATCTATGATGTCTCTGACTGACTTGCCACTGTCATTTTGGGGTTATGCACTGGAAACCGCTACATTCACTTTAAATAGGGCACCATCTAAATCCGTTGAAAATACACCATATGAATTATGGTTTGGAAACAAACCTAAGCTGTCATTTCTTAAAGTTTGGGGATGCGATGTTTATGTGAAGAAAATTCAACCTGATAAACTCGAACCCAAAGCGGAAAAATGCATCTTCATAGGATACCCTAAGGAAACGATTGGGTATACCTTCTATCACAGATCCTAGGGCAAGGTCTTTGTTGCCAAGAATGGATCCTTTCTTGAGAAGGAGTTTCTCGCGAAAGGTGTGAGTAGTCGGAAGGTAGAACTCGAAGAGGTTATTGAACCTTATCTTCATGAAATGGCGAGTAGCGCAGCTCCAGAAGTTGTTTCGGAGTTGACTTCACCTAATGAAGAGAGAGCTAATGATATTGATCATGAAACTCCGAAAGAGGACACTACCGAACCTCGCAGGTCAAGTGCAGCTCCTGAACTGTACGGCAATCCTGTTATGAATTTCATAATTGATGAAATAGATGACTCTGCGACGTATGAAGAAGCGATGATGAGCCCTGATTCCAACAAATGGCTAGAAGCCATGAAATCCGAGATGGAATCCATGTATGAAAACCAGGTTTGGACCTTGGTGTACTTACCTCACGATCGAAAGGCCGTTGAGAATAAATGGATTTTCAAAAGAAAAACTGATGTTGATGGTAATGTAACCATCTATAAGGCTCGACTTGTCGCAAAGGGGTTTCGACAAATTCAAGGAGTTGACTACGATGAGACATTCTCTCCCGTAGCGATGCTTAAGTCGGTTAGGATTATGTTAGCAATTGCTGCATATTTCGATTATGAAATATGGTAGATGGATGTCAAAACTGCGTTCCTCAATGGTAAGATTGAAGAAGAGTTGTATATGATACAACCTAAGGGTTGTGTCGATCCTAAGAATGCTAATAAGGTGTGCAAACTTCAGCGATCCATCTATGGACTGAAGCAAGCATCACGAAGTTGGAATCTCCGCTTTGATGAGGTGATCAAAGAGTTTGGATTTGTCCAAACTTATGGAGAGGCTTGTATTTACAAGGAAGTGAGTGGGAGCAATGTGGCATTTCTGATATTATATGTGGATGACATATTATTGATTGGAAATGATTTAGATCTTTTAAACAGTGTTAAAAGTTATCTAAATAGCAAATTTTCGATGAAGGACCTTGGTGAAGCTTCATATATATTAGGCATTAAAATCTATAGAGATAGATCAAGACGCCTAATTGGGCTATCGAAGAGTACATACCTTGATAAGATATTAAAGAAGTTTAATATGGACGGAAGTAAGAAGGGGTTCTTACCTATGTTGCAAGGCAAGACATTGAGTAAGACTCAAAGTCCGGCTACGACGGAAGAAAGAGAGATAATGGATAAGATCCCCTATGCCTCAGCCATAGGCTCTATAATGTATGCCATGCTATGTACAAGACCGGATGTGGCACATGCTATTAGTTTGACTAGTAGGTACCAATCTGATCCAGGTTCGGAACACTGGATAGGGGTCAAGAATATCCTTAAGTACTTGAGAAGAACTAAGGATATGTTTCTTGTATACGGAGGTGAAGAAGAGCTAGTCGCTAAGTGTTATGTCGATGCTAGCTTCGACACTGATCCGGATAACTCTAAGTCTCAATCCGGATACGTATTTCTCTTGAACGGAGCAGCAGTTAGTTGGAGGAGCTCCAAACAACCTGTGGTGGCTGGATCAACAACAGAGGCAGAATATCTTGCTGCTTCAGAAGCAGCACAGGAAGCGTTTTGGATGAAGGAGTTCATAACGGAACTGGGTGTGGTTCCCAGTGCGTTGGACCCGATGGTGATCTATTGTGACAACAATGGAGCCATAGCCAACGCAAAGGAACCAAGGTCTCACAAGAATTCCAAGCATATTAAGCGCCGGTTTCACTCCATCCGCGAGTATGTCAAGGATGGAGATATAAAGATTTGTAAAGTGCACACGGACCTGAATGTAGCAGATCCGTTGACTAAAGTACTCCCTAAGGCAAAACATGATCAACACCAGAACTCCATGGGTGTTAGATTTATCACTATGTGAACTAGATTATTGTCTCTAGTGCAAGTGGGAGACTAAAGGAAATATGCCCTGAGAGGAAACGTCAATACATGTGTGTTTAATAAACAAAAAGGGTTCCTAGTCATGCCTCTCTTATAGACTAGCCTGTTGATTAACAGGATGATCAAGGTTTCCTGATCATGGACATTGGATGTTGTTAATAACAAGGTCACACCATTGGTGGAATGATGTGATGAAAATTCATCCGAAGTATAGCATTACGATCAAGTCATTATGTTTATATTGTTATAACATCATACGAAGTAATCTTTATCCTTAGACCATGAGATCATGTTAATTGCTAACACCGGAAGAGTATCTTGATAACATCAAACGTCACATCGTAACAGGGTGACTATAAAGATGGGTTCAGTGCTACGAAGGTGTTATGTCGAAGCTCATGGATCAAGAGTGGAATTTGTCAATCCAGATGACGGATAGATATACTATGGGCCCTCTCGGTGATATCACATTAGGATAGCTTGCAAGCAAGTGATGTGATCACTAGAATGTTATATCACGGGAACGAGAAAAGAGTGCATGTCGGTAATGAGATCAAACTAGGTATGGATATACCGATGATCGAATCTCGGACATGTAATATATCGAGAGACAAAGGGATTTAGTTACATGCGTTAAAGGTTCTCATGATCACAGGAGTCATCGTTGAATGTGTAGGAGTCAGTACGGATCTCCAGGTCCCGCTGCTGATTATTGATTGGAGAAGGGTCTCGATCATGTCTGCATTATTTGCGAACCATAGGGTGGCACACTTAAGAGTTACCGGACACCATTTTGGAGCACATATATTTCAGACGAAAGAATTGCAAAGCGCAGGAATTGTTTCAATAGAAACCAGAAATTGTTTCGGGTGAAATTGCAGAAGGTGTTTCTGCATGTGATATTGAAATATTGCAAGGGGCTATATGTGAATGTTTGTTAATTAAACTAATTAACAAAATTCTGAATAAATTTAATAAAAGAGTTTTTATAAATGAGAGAGCATTAAATTTGGAGAAACTTAATGCATTTAAAGTAGAGACTTTAAAAGGGAATGTGAAGAGGCATTTTAATGTGGAGGAGTTACCACCACATGAATGGGGGAGGTGAGGGGTCACCCCCCATGCGCCGGCCATGGAGAGAGGGCCCCCCTCCTCCTATGAAAGGCCACCCATTCCCTCCTTCATCCTCACACCTCCTTGTGAAGGATCTCTCTCCCCCTCTAGAATTATTCCCCCATGGTCTCGGATTAGCGAGATACATGTTCCCGGTGGCATTTCGTCTAGAAGGAGTTGCTGCTTCCGCTAGATCGCTGGAGCGAGGAGGTGGAGGTTGTCCGGTGGCTTGAACGTGTGTGTGAGTGCGGATGCGCTGTTGAGTTGCGGCGCTCGGACTTCCTCACGATCTTGAGATCGGCAAGTGTACGACTACACCAACCACGAGTTTCTACTCGTTAACAAAACTCGTTGTCTTCGAGGGTAAGTTCTCCATGGATGTATGTCCACCCATTTGCTTTGTACCTAGTAGATAGATCTTGGCGTGTAGTTCACACCGTAGGAAATTTTTTGTTTTCTATGTTGCAGACCCAATAGTAACACCATTATATTCCATGAATATAAGAATAAAGCTTGAAAATTATTGAAAATCAAAAACCCTTAACCATAAACCCTAATAACCTCCTAACCCTAGAACCCTAACTTCCTAACCCTAGAACCCTAAACCCTTACCAAGGAGGTATAATGCATTTATAGATCAAAATTTGAAATACTTTTATTAAATTGTGATAACACGATTCTATTCCATGAATATAACCATATATATAAAGCTTGAACATTATTATTGAAAATTCCCTAAAGCCTAAAAGCTAAACAATCATAAACCCTAAAACCCTGAACAACCCTAAACCCTAAATCATGAACCCTAAACCCCTAAGCCCTTAAATCCTAAACCATAAACCATGAACCCTTAAACCCTCAAACCAAAATAAAACCCTGAACCCTAAACTTAACCCTAGGCTATATATACTTTGAGTGAAAACTAGGGCAGTGGGATATTAAGCCATATTTTGTAGTAGTTTCATGACAAAAGCCATTGTTGAGTCTTAGAAAATTGAAATAACTTCCAATTCGGAGGATTCCTTTGTAAATAATATTTTAAATGCCAATACACACCAACTAGCAAATATGGATAGGTTATTATAAACTATAGAAAAGATATGGCCATGTCCTTGGTCATCTGGTTTGAAAGACATGCATATTCTTACATGGTACTCCATATATTGTGATAAAAAAATTTCTCAAAAGTTATCAACTTTTAAGATCATATTTTCCATGGAAACTAGCTAGTGCACATAGTGAGACACGAAGAGAGAAAATAATGGATGCATTTATTTTTATATTTTTATTTGTATTTTTTAAAAATGTCCGAAATTAGTTGTCATTACCATTCATATCAAAAGGTTGAATTTTGCGAAACTCTTGGTGCTTCTCCAATATTTGACTACTTGGTATCTTTGAATTATTTTAAAAAGTCAAGAGCAAGGTATATCACACACTTTCTAGTTCGAAATTAGACATACTTACTTCAGATTGTCAAAAAGTCATTTTATTGCATAGATTTAGCTAGAATGTTTGGAAATTCATGAAAGTTAGGCATTGTCCATCAAATCTAGAATCTTCTTTTGAAATGACAAGATGCAACTATCTACCAGATATGGACACGCTATTACAAACTATAACAGAGATATGGCCGTGACCTTGGTCATCTTGTATGAAAGCCTTCAAAATATATTGTTTATCAATTTTGGCAAATGTGTGGAAACTCATTTATATGTTGGTAAGCATATTGTCGCTGGCATGTGGGTCTAGACGGGGCCAACACATGAGAGCGGCCGCGTCGGAGTACCGTATGTCGGAAGCTTCAACCTCAAAATTTCCGGATGGTGCCAAAACATCCCGCGCACATCTATTCAAATATCCCGTGCATCTATTCAAATATCCCGCCCTGCTTTTTGCAAATGCAAAATTCCTCGTCTATCCCTGCTCCGAAAACAAGGACCGTGGGAGTATTGCAATAATAAAAGGGTATAGGTGGTAAATGTGCGTCATCCTACCTATATTCCCCCCATCGTCTCTTCCCCGCCCACACCCCTCCAACCTCAACCTTCCTCCAGCTGCTTCACTGTCGACCCTCTCTTCCACACCGGAGCTCTTCCACTACAGGCGCTCTTCACCGGAACTATTTCACCGACTCCCTCGCTGCACTGGATCTGCTTCGCCAATGCCATCATCTACCCTACTGGGGCTACTTGACTGAATCATTCGTTGCTGACCCTGAAATGCCGAGCCGCTGCCCCCGCCACCCTGTTGCCCGTCCCACCCGTCCTCGCTGCATAGCGGTAATTTCTCTTGCCTGTTTGCTATATTTTTGGTACTCGTAAGCTACGAAATCGTTAGGATGTTGCTCAATATCCTAGATGCTATTGCCATTTCATTTGCACCCTTCATCTTGTAGGTCCTATCCACATCATTAGCTTCTCGCTTTTATTCCCTTTCTTACATTCTCACGCTATCGGTTTAATCCTCCAACACCAACTCATAAATTCTATTCTTTCTGAGTGCTCGCATGGGTCATGCAAACAGCTCATAGAGGATCCAACAATGACAATCTTACGCCCAGCAAGGCTGAATCATGAGGTTTCCTTGTGTTACTTAGGCCAGTTTCTTGTCATGTTAATTAGTTGTATAACATGCATGCCTAATAAGTTAATAAGTCATTCTACCTAAGAACTTGCCATGACATTTGCATTTATGTTCTATTGTGAATTTATGTGCGAATGCTTAATTCGGAAAAATGTCTATCTAGTTTGAATGATATATCTGGTCATTTTAATGCTATATGTTGGTGTTTTCACCTGTTTTCATCCTTCCAAATCAGCTATCTAGTTTGAAACATACATCTAGTAATTTTTAATGCTATATTTTTGGTGTTTTTCATGAGTTTTCATCCTTCCAAACCAACTAACTTGGTTTCAAATGTCATGTAGAGAAATGACAATGGAGTACAAGGACCAGAGTTCCAACGGTTGTGCTCAGATTCTTCTGGCAGATTGACCAGGAGTCGCACCTGCTCGAGAATGAGCTACTGACAGCCTGAACGTGCTACTATAAGTTCATACTTACTTTAAATGATCTCTACTTTATATAATACTACTTGTTTCCTTTGTTCTTTGTTTTAACCTCTTTCACCATATTTTAGCAGACTGCAGTTAAAACCTAGCAGAGTCCTTGGAAGGCAGGATTGAAAGTTGTGATCCTCGTCCCATTCATCCTCCCATTGCATTTCCGAAGCAAACAACTTACTTAATAGTACACCTAGAACAACTCCTGCAGGTGATAAATATATAAAGGATGTATTGCATGTAGAACGAAAGGGTGCAGCTGCTCTTAGATCTGTAGCTGAAATATTGAAGAAGAGGACAAATGATACATTGAAGCGAATTGCCATGTACTTATCTCTTATTGATGGTACTAACACATTGTAATCTTTCGGAATTATGATCTTGTCGTATAACCGGTTGTAAAAAACTTTATTGTTGTGTAATAAGTAGTTTTAATTTCTACGTGTTTATTAATTGATGTCTTGATATTCACCAATTATACGAAAAGTAGGCGCTAGCAAAAAAGGCCAAAACAGTAACAGGCCGGAGCAGTAGCATGCCGAACGTTGAAACTACATGCGCATGGACGGTCCAAAAATGCCAGAATAGTAAAAGGCCAGAACAGTAAAATGCCAGAATAATAGAAGGCTAGTATAATAGAAGGCCAGTACAATAAAAGGCCATAGAAGTAAAAGGCCATAGCAGTAAAAGGCCAGAAGAGTAAAAGGCCAGAACAGTAAAAGGCCAGAACAGTAAGAGGCCAGAACAGTAAAAGGCTCGAATAGTAAAAGGGCAGACGAGTAGGAGGCTAGAACAGTAAAAAGGCCAGAACAGTAGAAGATCAGAGCAGAGAAAAGGCTAAAATAGTGGAAGGCCAGAACCGCGAAAGGTATCAACAGCAAAAGGCTAGTATGGTGGCAGGCCAGTACAGTAACAGGCCGAACAGTGCCGGACAGAAAAGGCAAAATCCCAAACACTAAAGGACCTAAACAGTAACGGGTCGAAATTCCTAAAAGGCAAGAACACTAACAGGACTGAACAGTAAAGGGCGATGTTCCTATTGGGCTCTACACATGGGCCGGCCCATTTAGTTATTAGCAGGCCTTGGCTGGGCCTGGCTTCCACCATGATTTATACGACCATTAACAGTGGTAACCGGATGTTAACGACGGCTGTCACATGTCAGATTGTGTGACGTTAGCAGTCATCACGGCTGGCAAACAGATCTACGACGGAACAAGTTTTTGTGGTCGAAGGGTGTGATCCGCCACGGTCGGAAAAAAACCATGGTTGATTCATTTGTGATGGGGCTTTTACCATGAAGGGCATCCGTCGCGGAAGACTTTTTAGCCACGAAAAATGGGCCTTCAACCACGAAAATCGTCCGTTGTAAAAGCCAACTTTTCTTGCAGTGGGAGATCCACACCATAGTTCATCCCTTCCATCTTCCATCCCCTCCATTAGCCATAGCCATTACTTTAGATCTTCTTGTGATTTGGCGACCATTGTAAGAATATTTGATTTCAATCTAAGTATTTTGCACAATGTTTTCTATCCTTGATATTATTATTACGAGTGAGTAGTCCTCACGGGTTGAGGGTCGGGGAGAAACCTGGCAGCAATTATGTGCATCTAATCTATGGGAGTATTGTGTATTGTTTGAAAGAGGGATTTGTATCTTTTGTTTCTTTGTCTCTTGCCTCGATCTTTGGACTTGTAGATGACCAAGATCCCCGAGATTAATAAAGGCTTGAGGTGAGATACTTGGCTAGCGGCAATCTCATAGGAAACCCAGTGACAGAAAGGGTAGTACGGTCTTTTCTTAGCGACTCTTTTGGGATCACAGCAACATCACCTCTTAAGGCTTTGATTTGTGTTTTACACTTAATAATTGTTTGTATCCCGGTGCTTCGTGGTGCACTTGGTTGGATCAAAAGACTATTGCTATGCATGCTGCTCGCAGGGGCTCTAGTATATTAGGATGTGTTGCCCACAAGATATTATCTCCATTAAAATATTACACATGACTGTGCTTATTATTATCTTTTATCCCATATGATGTGCAGCTATAGGTGGATCTTCAACCCTGGCCTATCTCCATCCATGGAATCCATGATAAAAGTAAACTAGATTGGTCCGGTAAACAAAGGTAAAATTAAAAAAACAAAGTCTTGTAGACGTGTCTTTTTTAATTCCTTTTAGCGTTGTTTCCTAAGATTCGATTAAACCTAGGTCTATTAGGGAAAAGACTATTATACTACATCCGTTAATCCGGATTGAAGGTATCAACCATCAACACTACACTACACCATAAACGCTACACTAAACTACTCCACATCACTTCTACTAGTGATAAACAAGTCCAACGATATGTCGTTTTAGGAGTCCACCTTGATTGTCGAGGGGGTGGCCTTGTCTAGGGGCAGTCTCATCTAGTTGCGCTCTAGCTCGGTCTTCCTATTCTTCTTACACCTTCTCCTTCCTCTTTGTGCCCCTCTGAGTGTAGAACTATAATTGCGCATGTACATCCTCTAGATGATCCTCTCTATACCTCGCCATGGCCTTCTCATCGTCCTTGGCGATAGCATGCCATGTTGCATGGCGGTGAGCTTCTCCTCCTCGTGCAACACAAGGCACACCTTAGGAGCTTACATCTCCGCCTTGGCCCATCTCTCTATCTCCGGGGAGTTCATATCCTTCCTCGCACGACCGAACCTCCATGAAGTGGCGTCGAATGCGTGTGCAACGTTGTGTGGCAACTCGAAGGAGCCGAGCCACCCACTTGTCGTCACACGTGACTCCAGTCGCGTAGTTCTCCGTTGGTCGCAGGTGAACACCGCAGAAGCCGGTGGCGCTCCAGACGGCGTGGCGTAGGGCCATCCTAAGCAGGTCAATGTGGCGGCGGCTAGGGATGGGTGGTGGTGGCCAAAATTGGGTGAAAATGGTGCGCCGGTACGAGGAAAGCGGCGGACGAATGTCGTGGGCGATGGGGTGCTTGTGCACGAGGGGAGATAGGTGGGGCATTTTGATGACTGCAAGTGCACATATCGTTTGTAGCTAGTTTCAAAATAAAGATATCGATACCACAGGGAACAGAAGTCTGAAGTCTAATAACTCTTGAATTAAATACTATAATAGAAATGCTAAAAAAAGTTCTATATAACAAATATAAAATGCGAGTATTGTGTAAAAAGGTGTTTTTTGGTTTTTGGTATAAGAGAACAATAAGTAAAGTAAACAACCGAACACAGAAAGTAAGTATCACGTATGTAAAAGAGATTGGAAGTGCAATAGAGAAAAAGGCGTTCACAGGGAGTAGCGGATACACCTCTAGCATTATAAAGAACTAATGTAAAGATTATTATCATAAACATTCTCAACTATGTATGTGTGCGAGGAACTCCGTATTTGGACAAATAGGCAGGAATCACTGCTCATATCATCCTCATAACCACAACAGACAGCAATCGACATCAATCGAATTACTGCGCTATTAAGGGACTTAATCCCGTAGGACCTATCCCATGGCATGGATAGTGTTCCGTGAGTTTCCTCGGTTTCCAAGTTGATACGTAAGGGGTGCCAACAACTTTATAGTCACTGTAAGTGCTAACACACTTCCGTCTACCAACAAGTAGTTCCCACCATCAAGTCCCTATAACAGGCAAATATTGAGAGGTCGACTTCTCCCAACATCAAGATGAAGACAATCTAACACATGGTCACAACGATGAATATCATAATAAATTTTATCTTATTTCAATCTCATACTAGGGTTTCTCCATCTTCCCAAGAACTAATGATCTACCCAGACATGGAGACAATCAACATCATGGCAATAACAATGGAATCTATCATAGATGAATAATACTTGTATAAATCCACAACGAGTGAAAATTATAACAAGATCTAGAAAAGATGTAGATGGGATGGATGGAGATGGTGGTGATGCAGTGGTTGATGATGAAGATTGACGTCTTAGCCTCCCGGATCTGCGCAGGGCGAAGATGGATCCCCGATGGACAAGTTCTCCCTCCAGATGCCTTCCGGAGGTGAGGTTTCAGCGATTTCTGGTTGTTCTGTATGTCGTCTCTCTGATTCAGTTGCACGGGGTGAAACTATTTGAGGAGGCGGTGGCGGCGCCAACTATACGGCGGGAACTATATGCCCAGAAAATTATTCCCACCGTATAGTTGGTCGTTAAACCCTCTGTATGCCTCGATCGCTTCGGGTTTTCTTCTGGTGTTATTATTTCCCAAATAAGCGTTTACATTGTTTTTTACTCCTTTTCTCTCCAATACAATTGCTTCAAGAATTGTGTCCATTGTACCCATCATCTGTCTTGATGTGCGTGCAAGTGCCGTAAAACACCAAAATCATACAACTACAATGCAAAATAATAATATAGAACATGATGCAAATATGCACTCATCACATTTTCTGGTGATGGTTGATAGTCGTGCGTGTTGAGAGGAATATGCGGCAGCTGGCACGCGTGGCACATGCCACATGTATGTGGACGGGAAGGTTGTTTTTAAGCATGCCAATTGGAATTTTTTTGACCGAGACATAAGTTGGGATTGGGTATATGCCAGAACGCATAATCTATCTTCAGGCTGACCTTGATCTGGGGCAAACCGAGGTCACGCCTCGCGGCCGCACGATCACCATTCTACGCCTCCACTTATGCATTTAATTATGAGACTTACCTCGTTCTGACCAAAACCCGAGGTCACGCGACTACATGCTTCCGGTGTGCACTTAATTATGAATTTTGAAATTTGAAATGTTTTCTAGCTCAAACCGTTTATCCAAATAAGATTCCGTTTTCATAATTGGACTAGTCATGGCGAAATTTTCGAAACTAGATCCCACGTCACTATGTTTCGACGACATTTTTTGAGGATGTAACTTTTTACTGGATGTAACTCTCTCTGCTAACTGGGATCTAACTTTTTTGTTGGATGATGTAATATTTTCTGCTATTTTGGATGTAACTTTTTGCTGGATGTAACTTTCTAATAACTCGGATATAACTTTTTCTGTAAATTGGATGTAACTTTGACGCCCACAAAGTTACATGTAACATCTACAAAGATACATCTTTTAAAAAAGTCGTCGAAATATATCGACATGAGATTTAGTTTCGAAAATCTTGTCGCGATAAGCCTAACGATGAAAATGGATATTGAATTGGATAAACGGTTTGAGTTAGAAAATATTTTAATTTTCGGATTCCTAATTATATATAGATAGAGTGTGTGCAGTATGGTTGACTAGTGTATTTCCTGTTTAGAATAAAACCGAAACTCATTTGTTTTTTCTATTTAAAAACAAAAATATTAGTGAACTGTCTGAACTGATCTTATTTTTTGTTAAAACAGATTGACCTCGATGTAGCCGCACTCCAATATAGAGAAGATAGGTTCCGGTAGAAACATCCTTGCACAAATCCTCTCGCTCCAGTGCCACTTCGAAATTTCGCACGGTCCCGGAGTCCTAGTACTTGCGCGTGACCGAGATGCCCTATTTTTGGATGCTTCAAAGTTAGCGCCAGGTGGTCTACAGAATATTGATCCATTTGGCAAGCATACAAAATTGGTTGGTCAGGGCTGCCAGCAGCGACAGCAGCTGGGGATCCGTATAAAAACGGTTATTGAAGCGTGGAGTGGTGTGCCCTGCCATAAAAAGTTGGAGAGATAGGGACGCTGTGGGATTGATGCCTCCTGTTTAAATGTTGGAAGAACGTGGGACGTTGCAGCGGGCACTCGCTCAGCACGGACGCATGTACGCAGAATGCACTCTACACAAATTTAGGTTTCACCCGGACAAAACTTTTTAGATTGTTTGTTAAGTTGTTTTAGAGAACGTGCGAAAAGCTCTTGCACATTTTCCTCTAAAAAAGAAGTTGCATCAGATTATTTTGGGAAAACATCTCTTCTCTCAGGGCATCTCCACCGGGTTGACCCAACCCGTCCCGGCGCATCCGAATCTATCCGCGCGGACGCGCGACGTGCGCGGCGCCGCAGCGGCACGACCCATCCGTCCCGACGCGTCCGGCCTGACCCATCTGTGCACAGAATTTCCGTGACCACCGAGTCGGCCCGGACATGCACGGGTCGCGGGCGTGTCCTCCGCGCGCTAGTGGCCCATCGTTCAGCGACAGACGCAATTGCGTCGCCGATTCAGACGCAACCGCTGCACCAATTCAGACGCAAAGGCCGCGGCAGTGATTCAGGGCGACAGACTGAACGGCAGCACCGAGTCAGACGCAACCACGACAGTCTTCACCATCAATGACGACGGGACAGGGCGTCGCCTGAGTTCCCGCGCCGACATTGATGGCGAAGGCGCGAGAACCTGCATGCGCTTCCACCGGCAGGGGCTACTTAAGGGCATCTCCACGACCGTCGGTGCCGCACATTACCCCTCCTCTCGCCATCACCATCGCCATCGCCGGAGCCACTCAGCAAGCTAGTCGCCGCAGCCACCGCAACCGCCGCCAGCACCGCTCCACCAGCGATGAAGAAGCCGGGGTGGTTTAAGAAGTCGAAGAATGACCACGAAGCCGGTGGATCCGGCTCGAGCGGTCGGCGCCGCCAGAGCGGCACGCCATCATTCGTTCGGAGGGTGCTGCCATCGCCACCCCGGGCGCAGGACTTCGTCGGCGTCCGAGCCAAGCGCCGGGAGGATGCGGAGCAAGCCCGCGACCGCCGGTACTTCCGCATTGCGGAGTGCGAGCGGCAGTGGAGGAAGGGGAGAGGCATCTCCCACCACGATGTCTCCGTCCCCACGGGCTGACACCTCAACCAGGATCGGGTGCCGGTGCCGCCCGCCCCGAAGGACGACAAGGCGCTGGCGGCGGAGATGGCCCGTCACATCCACAAGCTCCCGCAGGCCTTCCGGTATGACCGCGCGTACCACAACCTGGTCTTCTGGAGGTAGTTCCTCGACTGGGAGCACACGACGCGCCGCCTCAGCACCTACCGCGACGAGTTCGACCCGTTGTCCCCCCGTGACTTCCTTGCCATCGAGGCCGCCTTCGACGGTGTCGTCAACCACTCCGATGCCGACCTCGGCGGCGACGATGACAACGTCGTTGTCAAGGAGGAGGAGGACGAGGATGAGGGGTCGTCCTCCGCATCCGCCACTGTGCACCTGCCCCCGGAGTACCAGGCGGTCCTAGTGTGGGTCTATGACGAGGACGCCATCCTCGAGCAGGCCATCGCGGCCAGTGCCAGGGATGAGGAGGCCATGTAGGCCAGCTACCAGGAGGCCATCCAGCTCACCGGCCTGGTGGCGCAGGTGAACGCGGGGCAGCCGCTGCCACCGCCACCTCCCCCGCCGCATCCACTACAGGGGTGGGCTGCTCCACCCGCGTCGGAGTGGTCTGCCCCACCCGCACCGGGGTGGTACGCTCCGCCCGCGCCGGCAGAAAAGGACGCGTGGCCAGGCCAGGTGATCGACCACCCGGCACCTCCCACGCCGGCGCCAGCTCCGGATCTGCCGCCGCCACATCTCTGGACGCTGCCGGAGTACATCGACCTCGGTCCATAGATGGACGGGACGACGGCGGGGAGATCGTCGTTAGCTAGGGCTAGGGCCAGGGCTAGAGCTGGTTTTTCCTTCCTTTTTTATCTTTTTGAATGTAATATATTTTGTATAATTATGAATGAACTTTGTCGATTTATTTTACGCGTGAATCGTACTGATTTGAATTAAAAAACAACGTGGCCAATTACGGACATTTGGGTCGGCGCCGCTGGGCGCGGTCGGTCGAACAGGCCGGACTGTCAACCCAAAGCGATCGTGGACCGATTCAAACGGACAGAAACAGACTATTTCGATCGCGTGTTTGGATCGACCCGGTGGAGATGCCCACATCTGGCTTAGCTTGGGCAATTGGCATGAGAATGGAGGGCTTGGCTCTACTTTGTTTTTGCTGCAGGCTGAATGATGCACATGGGAAGGTGAGAAAGGTTAAAAAAGAGTGTGAAAATTAGGGCTCTGACATGCCCAGAGGAGCCCACATTACCATTTTGTCCCCTGTTGTCGGGCTCCCTGTTTCTTTTCACCACTGGTGTTTTTACCGTAGCATGTGTAGATCACATACTCCCAGTTATAGCAGGGACGACGAGTTGAATTTGCATGCTAAATTGCTAGTATTCTGTTATAATTGTACATGACCGTGAGATGCATGTACTACATGTAAATTGTAACACGCACACGCATCCTTGCAGAAAGTTTGGTGGTCAGAAAAGCTGGCCAATGCAACGTTAAAGGCCACTGAAGATGTCCAAGTTCAGTAAGTAAAAACAATCTTACCTGGCTTTTTTTTTTTGAGAGGAAATCTTACCTGGCTTGGTAATAAGTATCTGCAACAGGCCCATAATAAGCACAGTGAGAAGTGTGCATGGTACTGGAGGCAGACTCGTGCGTGGCCGCAGAAGATTCTTTTGGTGTGTGAGAGAAGGACGTCTCTTGAGGTAAAAGATGTGAAATGTAGCATGTGCAGTGACTCCAAGGTAAATGGTAAAAAATAATAAGAGAGAGAGAGGGGCTTGGCACACTCAATGAATTCACTGTCCCGGCAGCATGTGCAGTGACTCCGCGGTTCACGAGGAGCTGTTACTTGAGGCGGGACAGTACTGAACAAACTTCGCTAGGTCAACACCTGGTGCTACACAGGTATTCAGTTCCACTTTCTCTTAATTTTCGGGCATTCTTTTCTACTCAGAAATAGAAACAAACAAGAATAAATGAATAAGGAAATTAAATATCACATCATGCATGCCATATCTTGCAAAAAAATGAAACATGGAAAACAAATCAGTGGGTCCATTACAACATGTGCAATTCAAAACTATAAGAAACTAGCATTTACCAATTAGGCTATACGCCAGGAGTAGCGGAAAAATTGAATCCACAGTTCTTGCATTATTAGAGCATCCCCGTACGACGTCCAGTGCGGTCGCCGGATAGATCACAGGAATTGGGGGGCTTCCGTTTCCAGCCGTGGCCCCCATAACACAAGTCAATTTTTATTTTTGTAATACATAAATTCGAATAACATGTCGAATACATTAAAATAATTAGTCATATTGCGTCTTCGCAGTCGTCCTCGTCATCGCTCGGGGCACGCTGCAGTGGGAGCCTACCTGATACTCCGGGAGGCGCACGCTTCTGCGATCGCTGGCTGCAACGGCTGTAGCCCTGGCCGTAGTGGCCACGACGCGCGAGGTAGGCCTGCTCCTCCTTCTCCCACCAGGCATGGGCATGCGCTCCAAGAAGGCACGAATGGCAGTGCGCTGACCTGGATAGTCCTCCGGGTCGCCGGTGAGTCTGAGTTCGTGCGCGGCCAGAGTGTATTCTGAAGCCACCTGCTAGTTGCCCAGCCTCGGCTGCTCGAGGGGAAGATGACCGGGTGGGGGCGAGGACTCTTGAATGTCGATGACGTCGCGCCCGCCCTTCTTCGGCGACAATCGATGAAAGTGCGGGTAGCGCGGGCGTGGGTAACCTCCCGCCACGATGTGGGCCATCACGTCATGGAGGGACCGGACACCCCACCATAGCCATTGACCGGTCTCATTGTTGTTCACAAGAGGCGGGTCATCCCCTTCATACCTTGCGAGCTTCCTCTCCCATAGATTGACGAAGAAGGCGTCCCAAGTGTTGTCGTTGTCGGGATCCCACCGAGAGTCAATCCGCCGCATCGGTGTGAGCTCGTCGTAGTACTGGTTCGTGATGGTGGTCCGGCGAGCCGCCCCTACCAGCACGGGAGCGTCAAGCACGTCGTCGGTGCTCAGACTCCAATCGGGGGGCACCGGTAGTTCGACAGATAGGGGTAGTCGAAGGCGCACAGCGCCTCCGCCTCTGCGTAGCTGAGAGTGAGTTGAGGAGAGGCCATGGTGTGAGAGTGAGTGTAGATCTGCAATGGCGATGGCCGTCACATCTACATATAGCAAGAAAAGGGCGAGAAGACTGGGTGAGAAGCGGTGAAAAGGCTGGTAGGGCATTGCGGGAGAACTCGGCGGCAAGAAATTTCGCCGTCGCGTGGCCGTTGGCGACACCGCTCGGAAAATGAGTCATCTATCCCACTGCTAGGGCTAGCCCGCATCGCCTTCTCGTCCATCTAGCGCTTGCACTAGACCCCTAGGTTGGTTCGGCCTAGTGCACCGGATAACTAGTTGGGCCGTGCCGGCGCCAAAACCAAATTGGGGGTGCGATTCGGCATGATTTTTTGCACCGACACCCCTCCATATCCCTTTGGGGGCCTTTAGGGTGGGTGAGTGGATATTTCTTAGTACTCCAGTTGTGTACCTCATGAAACAAACATCATCACATGGATCCTACTAACACATATGCATGGGTTGCGAATACTATTGGCGTGTTTTGTTACTCGTGGTATTGTTTTTCCCCTCTCACTCAAGTTGGATTATCTTAGACTGTACATGCATATTTAGGCTGTTAGCAAACTTATTCACACTAGTTGGTACATAAAACACTTTTTGGGAGGTTGGTAGAAACTGATGCATGTTGTTTGGTGGTTCGGTTTACGCTTCACACAAACAGAACGTGTTGTTTGGTTGCCCGCAAATGTGTCGTGTGATAACCTCTTTCTCAAGTGGTGACGTTACCAACCATATGTGCACAAGTAAGAAACAACATACAACCATGTTAAACTAGAGCGCAATATAGCACTACCATAGAACTTACTAACAGATTCACACTTAATACAATAGTACCAACAAGTTCACAACATCCATACTTACTAGATCACACACATAAGCATCATTACCATATCACCATAACCCTTCACTCATCGATCATAGCAATGGCTGGATCATGCTCGGGGCACCTCTTGATTATTTTAGTCATAGAGTAGTCAAAGACAGTGACCTTGCAGATGTCACCCTTGAGGACCTTGAAGGTCAGGAAGAGCCAATCTTTGATTTGGTAGGCAGTGGCAAAGCCTGGCCAACCTTAATCGAGGGAAACCATGCCGTTGACATCCTTCAGCTTCACCATCTAGCTGTATCCAGTGTTCATTTTTAGAATGATCGTCCTCGGGACAATGCCAATAAAAGGACAAAAGCCTTCCGGAATTACCATCAAGTCCAACCTAGGTGACATGACCATCTTAGCAATATCGATTGGACACACCTGGTCATGGAAGTGCCAAACCTTCGTCGGCCTTACCCTCGGCCTAATGGAGGAACCTTGTCCACCATCCTTGGAGCAACATTTGCCGAGGGAGGAGACACCACCGCTCATCATCATCTTGGAGCACTGCAAAAACAGATTAATAGAGCCAATTAGAACTACGTTGTACCACACCTTAATTATAGGCAAACAATCAAACTGAATACCCATCAATGCAAGATAAGAGCTTCATAGGCAAAGCTGGTGTGACTAGAATCTAGAGGATATGCACAAGCAATTTGGTTGTACATACCTTCGGATACTAGTCGCACCAGCTGTATGATCACAATGTGCTATAGTTTCATCATTAGTTGGGTGATACAACAATAAGGTGTCTCAAAGAGAAGATCATACAAGACCAAGGATCATGCACTAGCAATGAGTTATAGCACGACCATGGGTATTACAAGATCATCCCTCGAACATATGTTGCACTCAAAATATGATCCCTTAGTACTGGGGATCATGTAGGACCAATTTATTGATCATCCATGGTACTAGGTACTAAAGGGCATCCCTTGAACACATGGTGCTACATATTCAAATCATCAGCAGTAGCGGTAAAATAGTGCACATAGAAATATCATATTTGGGAGGCTCATAATAGTGCACACAGACGGAGGAGATGAATCTGTACTACCAAGAAAAATGCACAACAATGTGTTTTATGAACGGCACAATGTACAAATTCATCCCTGAGACACATGGTGCTACATATTTAAATCATCGGCACATGCAACAATTAAGGTCCAAACATAAAAGGGTTCCTCATAGAACATGGCACATACAGAGGAAAGAGATGATCCTACTGAACCAAGAGGCATGATAAACAATTGATCATACAATTGTAGACAATGGCAGCAACAAAGTGCCTCATATTTCGCAATGTGTGTCTAAGATCAATCATGATAGACCCGTATTCATGCAACCCATTGGGATCTTGGACATAGAGTGTGAACTAATCATAGTCCTCAGATGGTAACATGAACAGTGCGGAAACGCCCATTTTTTGCATCAACGAAACCGTAAACAATGCCTCTAGCTAAATCAGGCTAATAAAAAACCATAAATCAAAGCAATGTACCAGTAGGTCTTATAATTACCAAGCCAACACACACAGCAGAAGAACAACAATGACAAGAATCTATCAAATCGACCAAAAGTAAACCTAAGCGCTAAAAATCTATAGGGCATTTGATTGATTTGTACATAACTACACTCCTACATATAGATCTACGGTGGTACAATAGGCAAAGAGTGAATTGAGGCCCTACCTACATTGATGGTGGTCGGGAGCAGAGGCTGTGGTGCGGAAGAAGGTGTCAGCATTGGCTTTGGAATTGAGGAAGCCCTAGCGAGAGAGCGTGCAAAGCGGTGCTCGTCGATCTTTCGCCGCCTCCCGTCCAAGCGGTGATCTTCGATCTGCCGGGGGTAGAGGAACCACAGATGGTGAGAGGAGAGAGGAAAGAGGGCAGTTGTGAAAGGGGGGATCCCCGAGGGGATTTATGGTGCTCGTTCTCGTTGCATCGCGTTGTTTCCTGCTCTTCCCCGCGTGTGCACTCGCATGCTGACTTTTGTCACGCCGGGGTCTGTCCCTGCAAAAACGCCCGATTCGGTCATTCCTACCGAGGCCAACCTTTGCTCTCCTTTAAGACTCATGACGTGTCGGGCCAGCCCGATGAGCGAGCAACCAAATGAGCAAAATTCTTCGAAAAATGACTTTATGGACAACCAAACAAACACGCGCTACATCGCTACTCTCCAGTGCCATCTGTCTATTTGCCCATTTCTATAGGCTGCGTACTTAGCTTTATTCTATGACTCACAGCAACGTATGTTTGTGGGAGCGACAACACATGAGGAGTTTACATTCTTACTTGCAGGGAGAAAATCCAAGGTCCACCCTTAATTAGTTGTGGTTGGCAATGGTCTTGTTAAAGGCATTATTTTATGAGCGGACACTTTCTCCAGGGTGAAACCTACGATCTTTAATCGGGCTATTGCGCGCTTGTGCATTGTTTCCTTCTTTAAGGCATCGCTATTGGAGTGTTTGGACTCGTTCGATGTATTGGGATTTTTTTTTGTAATTTTTTTTCTTTTTTCTGGGTTGTGTGCATCCGTAAGGCCGCTAGGGCATGCGTTATTGACTTGTTGCATAGACTGGTGTAATTGTTATCTCCGTAATATTAATATATGCTCTTTGAAAAAAAAAAGTACATGATCAACACCGGGAAACTATGGCAGCAAGAAGCGGGGAGAAAGGAGAAAAAACCTGAAGTGCCAATGCGTACTTATGGGATTGTGGTTCCGCGCAAACTTCACGTGGTATGGAGAAATATTCTGTGAAAATCAAGCTACAACAAAAATCTGCCAAAATCACTTTTCAAAGCTCTCAAAAAATCTCAAAAAAGAATTTTGGCATACTAGACTATCAATTTAGGAGATTATAAACGGATTAAACATGCTTTATATAGTAATGTTGAGCTGCTTGACTCTATTCATTGTTGAATTAGTTTTTCCATACCCCCCAAACGAATTTCATTTTAAACTAACAACTTACAAATTTGTAGAACAAAACTTCACCAACATACTGTATTTCTTTCAAAAAAATTTAGAAACTTTGGAACATATATATAGTATTCACTTGGTTTTTTTTAATCGTAACATGGTTTCCACCAGATATACTAACTTCTGGGTCTACCCACACGGCAGTGTTAGGGCGTGCACTCGGATAGATTCTTATTGTTTTGGATTTTGCTTCCTCGAAGAAAATGATTTAGATCATAGGGAACCACGCTAATTCGGGCCAGACATGGTTCAAACATAGGAGATTTATAAAAGAAAAATGTTACGAATATGGTGGCACATTAGGGGTTCTTTGAGTCGAATCATTTCCAAAAGAGAATTTATATGGTTTTAATTCATTGTTCAAATTTGCGCCACGGCAGGTCACAATACAAGTGAAAATTGATCTAAGGTCAGAAGGTAGAAGGGCTTATTGGGTTTTTTCCTTGCCTAGAGGCATAGTGAATTGTTTTTACATTTCTCTTCTTCAAATCGAAAGGCTGTGCTCCTGACAGTTTACTAAAAAAAAGGAAGTAGAGGGTCCGTCGCAGCGGAGGCCACATCAAGAGGCTTCAGGAATCCTCGCATGCTTTGTATTTGTGTACGCATGCGTCTCTAACTGAGAACTGTCCACGACACTAGTGACTATTGTTGATAATTCTTTGTGGTAAGTCCAATACAAAAGTTGGTTTATCTACAAACTGATCCCCTACAGTTCTACTCCCTCTGTTCAGAAATATATAAGACATTTTAGCTTTGTGAAATGAATGTATCTAGACGTCTTTTAGTAACTCTAGGAACCTATACACTAAAAGACGTTTAGATACATTCGATTCACAAAACTAAAACGTCTCATATTTCTGAATGGAGGAAGGGAGTATATTGAAGACATCTACACTTGCATTTACCAAATACGGATTTGATGAGCCGTCAGCCATCACTTGTTTTAGATGAGCTTTTATGCAGTAGTGGTGGTTACTGATAAAAGCCCGAGGGATCGATTATCTTTATCCAAGAAGCAGACGGCATGTCCCATAGAATAATTCTCACATCAAACACTAAAAGTTACATGTTCGACCTGGCCATATGTGGTGCTTTCTTCTTCTGATCTGGATTCACATTTTGTATGTACATACATTGTGTTTGTAGCAATCGTAATGGGCTAATTGTCATAAGTTTGTGCAAAAATCTGTATCCAAGGAAAGTACAGAAAATATGCAAATGCATTTCCTTATGATGTGTATACAGGATATTTCACATTTACAAGTGGTCGCTATGTTAGGTAATGCCATTTAATTAATCAAGGAACAGTTTGATTAGAGTCGTGGCTGTAGTTACCCTTCATGACTTTAGTTATACCAAGTGACCCCCTTCTGATAAATGCCACACTATAAACTGAAAATGACATTCCTGTTGATTCACTACTAGAGGGGTTTTGCCAACGCAAAAGGATCCTGATTACTAACCTCTTTGTACCCTGGAGCAAGCAACCGTTCACTTAAGTGCTGCAAATAATGGTTAAATTCCCAATACGTCAAAGCAAAACTGTGGTTCTGTATACCATTTCATACAGATATTGGGTAATAAATTCTGACAAGCTTTACCCAAACAATTTCTTGGATGAAAACTAACAAGGTTTACTTAACAGCTAGCTGAACCGAATTCAGAGTAGAATAAACAGCTAACTAGCTAGACCACCTGCGCGAGTGCTATATATGTCGGTGCAACAACACCCATGGGTAACTATAAACGGGCCGGGGTCGTCGTAAAAAGAAGTGTAAAATGGAGAAGGCATCATATCAATCATCCTAGACCTAGGGTGACAAACCGGTAAAGAGAAAAAGGCACCTCCCTCCGTTAGTGCTAGAAAAGGTGATGGTAAAATGATTGGGTCGCAGCTCAAATGATAAGATCAAAGAGAAGCTAGCGTTTGGATCCAAGCCGTACAACTACGCGAACCTAAATTGTTAATCAATGGCTTAATATGCCGCCTGATAGAGACATCATGATGTGCTAGTTTCTTTTCACCTGTTAGCTCACGTCTGATTTTTATTCTCTACCTCCATTTAACAAAGACAGTAGTATAGTACAATGCATTCTTAAGAATTTACTATGTACATACCCGCATAGAAGAAGGATAAAACCCCTGGAAAGTTGCGGCGGTACCTTTTCCAGTGAAGCACGGCTACAACAGATAAATAATGGGGGTGATAATAACATCGTTGCTTTCAACCTCGGGGAGCTGTGTGTGTCGTATTCAGTGGTGTCAGTGTCACACAAGGCTGCAAGACTGGCCTAGTTTAGTTGTGCATGCATGCGCCAAGCAAGTACCAAACAAAGCATTCCTAACGAACATTTCGATTTTACCTGTTAAAGGCCCTGTCGCAGTGGGTACCTGGAAATTTTATCATCGGAAATGTACGACCATATTAGAACATCAGTTAATTTTTTTTAAAGGAATAAAGTACGGAGTACTACAGAAAACTTACTGCGACAGTTCACCAAAAAACTTAGCGCTGAAGTATTGAGAAGTCGTGTGATTCTGTACCATCACAATTCGTAATCGACTAGTTAATAAGTGTCATTGCGAGATTATGGTCCAGCCAAAAATGATATCTCATGGTCCCGTGTCGCGTCGGTGCTGGGGGCGATCTAAACATCTCCTTTTCCTTGGCTTTTATTTACCTTTGTCTTGTTCAAGATTGGAAGCAACTAATTAAACAGATCCGTCCTTCCCTGCTGAGATAATCTACAAATCTACTAGTTGGCTTGTGCATCTGGACCACAGCCCAGTTAGCCACAAATCTTGCATACCTCCCAGCGGATCACATGCATAGGCGTGACTCTGAAGCTGGTAAAATCATGACGGACTTCACTTGCCCCTGAAGAAACAGCATCGATCCCAGCAGATCAGAGCCTGGATTTGGATTCCCTCCCTGTCTTCGACAAAGTGCCAAACTAAACCGCGGATCAACCAACCACTCCTAATGCCTGCATTTAGTAGTAGTAGTAGTATTAGTATTAACCACGGATTAGCCTGGCCATGTTTGAAGGAGAAAAAAAAGAAGGAAGCTTCTTTTCTTCAGAGAAAAGCATGAACTGGCTTTATCAAGCAGGACCATTTTCTGTTGCAACAAAAATCCAAGACTGTTAGTGTCCAGGATGGGAGCTGTCATTGGCTTGGCATGTTAATCTCCTTTGCCAACTGTTGACACACCATAACCGATTGTGCGGTGTGCATCTGTACAAAGTTATATGGGTGTACTCCATTAACCTTTTAAGCAGCACCTACCCAACAAGTGAAGTTAGGACCAACTGTTGACAACAATGCTTCAACGGCCACAATGAAAGAGAGCCGGCCAGTTTGGTTGCCTCTGTATACGCATGAACGCCATAATGCAGGTTTCTTCAGCCATCATCAAAATGGATTTTTTTTTGTTATACGCAAATAACTGTCGCCTGCTGCAAATGGGAAAACATAATGGAGGCAACAGAAGAAAAAAATAGGAATTCTGTAGAATAGAAATGTTTTGGCATATTACATACCTTGCGATTTCTAAAACTGACGGCAGTTTGATTCCACTAGACAAAGAGGAAACTCAAGAGCTGGCAATGGCTGGGATATAACCAAAAACAGATGAAAGTACATCTGAGCTGGACCAAACCAATGTCCCCGAGTGACAAATCGGCTTTTGATCTTCAACATCACAGACCTCTCGCGTTGGCAAAAATTGGCCACACTCACATAATGACCTGCCCATGTGATTCAGAACTGCTAGCTTCCTTCTCATTTGGTTAAAGTGCCTAACACTTGGCTTGTACTGTTGCACATCATGGTTACAGCAAATATTTCTCCCCGTTGTCCGTTCCAGAGAAGGTACTATCACCTAGACAACATACTTGAGTGTCATTGTTATTACAGGCCAGAGTGAAAGTCCACACAACTTCCAATCTCAAGTCCTTTACACCATAATTGCTCAGTTACAGGTCGAGAGAGGGGAAAATTGCTGGAAGCTCATGATTCAGTGAGCGCCGTGAGGCTCCAGTGCACAGGAAGCTCCCTCCGACAAACATTTCATTTGAATAATGGTGCAGAAACTATACGCCGTGAGTAAAAGTTTCTGACAGCATGCACGATCATCCCCCCATGACCATAGCACACACTGCCTGCAACTCATCCTGGTTCAGTAGGCATCAATAGACTGACTACATGGCCAAATACTTTAAGCTCAAACCTGAGCCATCTAACTACTTGGTAGCGCTTTCGAGGAATCAAATTTTGTCGAAAACCCTAACTCAGCAAAGCATCACATCTGACAGAACGAATTCTATCACACACTGTCCTCAGAAAAAAATTCTCTTGCACATTGCCGCAAGGATGACCACCAATTGCAACGGGATCTGCAAAAGTAAAATGGAAAAGGAGGAAAATAGTAAAGCTTCTATTTCATCTGGTTGCTACTGGAGGTAGGAAAAGGGTAAGAGATGTAAAGCCGAAGTGGGGGGAATTATGAGTTGGTGGTGGCTATTCCCTTGCCAGAGGAATCCAGCCAAGAATGAAAGCTATACACAAATACACACTAGGCAACATGGAGAGACATGGCTCCCATGTTATCCCGTGCAATCCCTGTTCCCCACTTGTGCCCTCCCGTTGCACATGGCCTCAATAACCAACCCTTCCTCCCATATCTCATAGTAGTAGTTAACAACTTAACATTTGCTATGGGACCCCCTTCTTATACAGAACAATTATCACCACCTTCCTTTCCCACCTCCTTTGTACCCTAGACTTCTGTATTAAACAGTGCTTTATTATAAGCATTGTATGGCACAGCAATATCTCCACTATTAGTAAAGCAATTCGTGAGGGAATCAGATCACAAGCTTGTGTGAATTATTGCCTGCACTAACTATCCTTGTTATGAACAGGAACCGAACTACAGGATAAAGAAGCTCCAAGCAAAACCATAGGTGCCAAAAATGCCTAACAATTGTGATAGCAGGAAATCTTTACTGCATACAGGACTGGAGCTCAGTATGTCCACAGATGATGTAGAAGATAAATATTCCAAATTGGTGGAGTCTAAGTTTATAGAAAGTGACATGTTTTATCATGCAACTTTGATGTCCATCTACACCACCTCTCATTGTCAGGCCAATCTGAGGTGTACCATTATGTCATGTCGTAAGATATAAAAGAAATAGTTGGGCCAGTTGATTGATTAGATAACTACAGGAGTGGCTTTGGAGTCCACAAGGGCATTGCACACTACAGTAAACACTGAGATAAAGAATCCGGATGCTATAACATATAGCAACCTTACTGTTGACTGACAGGAACATATGAACATGAAAATTCTTTCAACTTTCCAGCCATACGAGTGGGTTGGCCTTTGAGGGGTCATTTTCACAGACCATACTTACAATTGCCAGAACTTTGATGGAGACAATATAAACAAGATGTTAGATGAGAAGTCTTCGGGCTCACCTATGAGCTATTAACGGAAACCTTTAGATCATCACCACATAGCCTAAAATAGGAAGATTCTCACCAAGCTGGGCCTCATGGCTCGTGGGTTGATATGCATGAGTGCTCATAAGAGCCAGGCAGCCACCAAAATAGCAGATGGCAGTGTAAGTTTCTTCACCTGAAATAAACATTTGGACAGATGTCACTGAAGTATATACTTCATGATAACAGATGAAATAGAAAGGATTCGGTCCAATTTCCAAACAGATCATCATATCATAAGCATAAATCATCATGAGATAATTACGAACATCAATCAGTCTAGTTAATACAGAATTTTTATACTTGATGTTTACACTGAGAAGCTCAAGAGAAGAACAATACAGCAACACTGTACTCTAGTTAATGTAGAAAGGGCAGCAAATGGAAGAAATCGGTACCCAGGATATTGCTTGGAGACAGAAGTGGTATGACATATCAAGGATGACATGTTTAGTACTTATGAGAATTAACTGTCTAAACACAATATCAGAGGATCAAACAATCATGCTTATATAGTTTTCCTTGTTCTTAGGAAAGTACAAAGTCAGTTGATATATGCATGGGTATAGCTGAATTTGTGGTCATGATAATATAGAGTTTGTAAGAAAAGAGAGTACAGATAACCATATGATAACTAGTCGCCGCATAGGAATTTAAGTAAGAAAAATATTAGCTTGAGTTAGTTTTGCACAGTCACCCTCCTTATCTTACCTTACAAATATGTCACATCGATATACCCGACCCTTTCAATCATGCTCACCAGGATAGGTCCTTCAAATAAATTATCATTGCTTCACATACCTAGCCTTCCAAATACATCAATGCCAATGCCAGCTAAGTTCCTTTCATAGAATAATGAAACAAACCTTACATATCCTATAACAATTTGACTACTGAAATGAATATCGTTGGACATGATATGATGATGAACGTGATGGATGTAAGCCTATTCAAAAAACAAAATAACTATTCGCTTACATTGCTATCTTTTAATCACTGGAAAGCCTATTCAAAAAACAAAATAAATATTCTCACTCAACCCTTTACGCAAGACAGTTTCTAGGATGCAGCCCTGCCAAGTAATTGTCATGTCTAACAAGTTCCAAGCTCCTTTGCTTTCGTCTTTTAATGTTTAAAAAATAATTTAGTTAAGTTCAGCATAGAAGCTCAAGTTACCCAAACCAAGATTTATTATGTTCAGTATTAGAAGCTAACCAAACAAAGATGTACCATATGGCAGCTGCAAAAACCTAGGACATCTTACATAATTGACATCTGAATTCAGCGGAAAGAAACATGGAAAACTCAAACACAAATGCCTGTTCTACTGGAGAAGCAGCCATCAAAATTGTTACCTAAGGTACAATGTTCAAACATTACTCGTGTAGAGGATCAAAACGAAACTGGTTGGAGGAAAGTGTGATTTGGATTTATTTATAAAGCGGGGTGAAAGCCTGTTTCGAGGAGGAAAGTGTGGCGATGCAACAAGGAAGCAAAACCCCCAGGAAAACCTGAATAGCAGACTGCTTGCTGTTATTGTAAATGTAACTATTCCAATGACCTGATAGTGAGTACACCTCAGCTTTCAATCTTCAGGCTATTACACATCAACCCGATGACGACTTCAACACCTAGTTCAAAAACACGGAAATCCGGTCTGGATCAGAGAAGATGAAAGGGGCATGCTTGCTGATTATCCTCAGAATGTGGCGGCTCTGGACCTGTGCAATGACTGCCTGTTCCAGGGTGAGTCACCAAATTTTCCTGTGCTGGTTGATTGTATCATTAGGGAGCCAAAACTGTGGATAGTCGCTGCAGATAAGGCGCTCAGGAGGCTATCTCTGCAAGCTAGACCTTCGGCCAAGTTTAGGCTGCCCAGCCTGTACAGTTTCTGGTTTTTCAGTTGCTCTTTTGCTGTAGCCTAAGTAGCCTTTTCTTAGTTTTCTCTTGGCTTTCATTTTGGTTTGTCCTAGTTGAAAGATTTACATCATTTAGACGCTATTCTTAAGAAAAAAAATGGTGTGCAGTAGGGTGTGAGTTCGAGAAAAAAAATCCACAAATTTAATTTGCCAAATCTTTCTGAAGAATACTCCTGCAAGCTAACTGTCATATATTGGATAAGGTTATAGGTATATGTTTGTCCCAGGTTTCCAGCTGTCATGTAGGCCCTTGTTCTATTACCTGGAGACGGAGTACAAACAAAGGTTCCATGACAACCGAAGGCACCCAAAGTCAATGCTGTAATCTTTGGGTCAAATGATGTTGTAGCATGTTACTTGTTTGTTATTCAGTGCTTCCTCTTGCTGTTTCTTGGAGGCAATCAGGACCTTTTGACTTGTCCAGTATCCAGTTTGATTGTGCGAGTACTTGTTAAATGCTGTGAGTGGGCAAAATAATACTAATATGTATCAGCCAAAGTGGAGTTCTTCCAGTAGTATCAGTCATTTCCCCTACTCTCCTCCACATTTTATCAAGTGATCGTGATAGAGATAAAAACAGTTGAAACATACATCATATTACCTGAACTCTTCCAGGAGAAGTTGAATAGCAGAACAAAACAGTTAACCATCAATCGCTGTAAAAGGCTTTGGCTAAATGAGCAGTGATCTACAATCAGCAAATCAAATAAGGGGATCGATCAGTAATAGGACAAAGTTGATCACGGGACAGTACCGCACAACATCCTGATCCTATACCTCCGGTGAGGGAGGAACGACAACAAGCGGGCGGCCTCCTCCTCGTTCCCCTTTGACGCAAAGCCCTCGCCAGCCGGGAGCCAGCCGGCGGGGCGGCAACGCCGTGGAAGTGGTGGCGTGAGGCGTGTTGCTCAACGCGGCGCCAGCGCGCTGCACCGCGTACCCACTCGCCCGCGCATCCCACATGGGCCTAGCCCAGTTCCGGTATTCTGAGTGGTTTTTTCGGGTGTGTTTCTGCTGGCCTTTTGTTCTTATTTTCTGTTTTTTGTTTTTTATTTTTTTCTGTTTTTTTGTTTCTCTTTATTTATTTATTTCAATCTTTAAATTTGTTCAGCAATTTTAATATATTGTTCGCTATCTTTGAAAATCTTGTTTATGACATTGAAAGATTTGTTCATGAATTTTTAAAAATTCGTTTATAATTTTGGAAAGTTGTCCATGACATTAAATATTCTTCATGGTATTCAAATTTTTGTTCATGAAATTGAAAATTGGTTTATGTTTTTTAGAAAATTGTTCATGAATTCCCAAAATTGGTTCATGATTTTTGATACGTGGTTCATGATTTTCGAAAATTAGTTCATACTTTTTAAAAAATGTTCAAGATTTTTCTAAAAATTGTTCATGAACTTTGAATATTGGTTCATGGTCTTTGAAATATGTTCTTGATTTTTTATAAAAAACTCATGCTTTTAAAAGTTTTGTTCATGATTTTTTGAAACTTTTTTTATAAATATCGAAAAATATTTACTATTGATTTTGAGGTTTTCGGGTTTGGAGACGAGGTTGTGCTAACTAGCACATTGAGAGAATGCAATTAAATAGTTATTCAGACCTCGCAAGCAACGATTAAGACGCTACTAGGCAGGTGAAACAACGATGGAAGTTATCATGGGCCGGCCCATCTCGACTCCAGTAAGAGCAGCAGATATCACCTCCCGCCGTGGGGTGGACCAACGCCACAATGTATTGAAGTGTGGTTAGAGGTGCACTACTCACTCACGCCCCATATATGTCCCGTATGAGCCAGGCACATATTTCTTTTTTTATTGTTAGCTGGAGAACTGCTAAATTCATTGATTAGATAGAAAACGGATTGTTTGGTTTATTGAGGAAAACCAAGAAAAAACTAACCCTAATAACGACAAGCCACACCTAGAACACCACAAAACATACAAGACGCCGAAAGGCAGAACACTCGATCTGCCAAGAGCATTTGGGCCAACCTCGATGACTGTAGAGAGAAACGACATGCCAAGATAAAAGAACATGTGTCTCTCTAAACCCGTGAGCAAAGATCAAAGGTCTCATCTGACGCTCCTTGCATGTGCAGGGGGCTTCTGTAGCTGCCGCCATACAACCTCATGAGCCACGGGTCTCTCTGGTCGGATTCATCTCCAAAACAATGCCCTCAAGAGGGAGCACGACACCGGGTAGCGCCGCCATCGTCCCATCCGGAGACCAGATGTGAGGTTTCCCCTAGAGCATGTCGGGGTGGAAAGGTGAGAGCTACTACATCGATGCCTACAACAAGGATACGACACCCGTAGGCGCCTCCATCGACCGCTCTGAACACAGCCGGAGCACAGCTTTCATCGGCAACCTCACCCACACCAACCCAACCAGGAACCAATCGGTAGCCACCATCCCGCCCCACCTGCCTTCATCGCCGACCACATCTCCCCGACCAGCCATTGCGATGCTGGCTCTTCTTCCCCCACCCTACACTAGACGTCACAACCACTATCACTTGTCCCTGTCGGTGCCACGCAGCCAGGCACGCTACCCCACTCACAACCTACTTCCTCTTCTCCGCAGCTGGCGGGAGGATGCAACACCTCTCCACGGTGCCATTCATCTCACGCTTCTACACGCCCAAGCAAGCAAGATGTGTGCAACGAGTGCTGTCCTCTGAACCCAGATCGACCCATATCGAGCCCTTCTTGCCGGTAGCATGAGCATGCCAATGCTCTTGGATGACAAACGCACGCATCCTCCTTTTCTCCTCCACATCAAGCTCCCGCATAGCTAGTGCTCTCTCTGATGGGGTTCGTTTCATAGAAAACAAAAAAAACTACGATTGCAACTACTAAGGTCGAATCTAGGTGATACTTGTAACGGTTTCAGAAGGACTCACCCTCGAATACCGAAAGCGGGAGAAATTTCCCGTAAACAAAAGTGACTGGTGTAGAATGTACTCGACCGTCATCAAGGACGCGAAGACGATCAGCACCACAAACGGGCAGCGCATCCATAATCGATCACACGTCTAGCACGACAATGACATACGTCCCTTACCCCAGTAGGCAGTGGAAGTAGTGGATCCTCGGGAACTCCAGCAGCACTACGACATGGTGGTGGTGGTGGAGAAGATATTTAGCAGGGTTTCACCTAAGCACCGTACTCGTGAGAGTGGATCACGTAGCAAGGGGAAGAATATGCCAACCAAGGGCATATGAGAGGCAATGGAATGAGTGTGCGAGAGGGGTCTCCACCACCTCCTTTTATAGGGGGATGGGGGCACACCAAGGGTGTGTCCGGCGCCATACATGGTGCCCCCACCTCTCCCCTCTTGATTGCTAGTGGAGTCTCCACTCACACATAATCAAGAGTCACTTTGTCCCATTAAATCTCTACTAAAAAAAGGTCTTTCCATTAAAGCACTTTAATTCACTTAGTTTAATGTTAATCAATTTAATTAACACTTCCTTTAATGAGTACTTCATTTAATGAACACCTTAACAATTTATTCCCTTGCAAAATTTTGGTACACCAAAACTATTCTGGCAGTTTTATCAAAACAGTTTCTGCTGTGTTCTGTATCCACTCAAATGCGTCAATAAGCCTTAATTTTGTCACCCTACGGTTCGTGAACTAAGTGGACATGATCGAGACTCGCTCTGATCAATAATCATTAGCAGGATCTGGAGATCCATAACGACTCCCACTTACTCAACGATGAATTAGTGATCGCGTGAACCTTTTTTGTAGTAACCAATTCCTTTTGTCTAGTGATATTTTACTTGTACGAGATCCGACCATTTGGTATCATCCATACCTAGTTCGATCTCATTACCGACAAGTACACTTTTACTCGTTTCGTGATATAACATTCTTAGTGATCTTATCACTTGCTTGCAAGCTATGTCAATGTGATATCACTGAGAGGGCCCTGAGTATATCTCTGTGTCATTGGGATGGGCAAATACCAATCTTGATCCACGAGCCTCAACTAACACTTTCTAAGTACCCAACGACATCTTTATAATCACCCTGTTACGGTGTGACGCTTGATGGAATCAAACTACTCTTCTAGTGTTAGTGATTGACGTGATCTCATGATCTAAGGATTGGTGTTACTTAGAGTGAGATAGCAATATAAACTTTGAAGACATGATCGTATTACTGTACTTTGGGTGAATGTTCATCATATGATTCCACCAATGTTGTGACTTTGTTATTAATAACATCCAATATCATGATCAGGAAACCTTGATTATCTGTTAATCAACAAGCTAGTGTAATGATAGGCATTACTAGGAACCTTTTCTTTGTTTATTAAACATATATGTATTAACATTTTTGTTAACACAATTATATCATGAGAAATAAACTTTTATCATAAACATGGAATACGATAATAACCACTTTATTATTACCTCTTGGGTATATTCCCTTCAGTCTCCCACTTGTACTAGAGTCAATAATCTAGTTTGAAAAACTTGCGCATTCAACACCTATGGCTTTCTGGTGTTGTATATACATGTTTGCTAGTGGTAAACATAAACTCCAGATCTAACGCTTTCAGGTCCGTGTGTATTTGCATGTCTTTGCGTCTCTATGCATCACTCATTCTCAAATGAGATGGCTTTGTATCAATTTTGTCCTTTTGGGGAGACCTCAGTTCCTTGAGATGAAAACATGTTGACATTATTGTCATACAATAGATCTTCATAGTAATAGCCCACTTGGAACTACACCTAGTTTGATAACAAACTTCCTTTGCTGCTACTAGAGCAGTCTTATACTTAGCCTTTCGTTGTAGTACCCATCACAATATCTTAACCTTTTGGAACTCATCCAAATCTATTATGGAACTTTCTTACATTACATTGTGCCACCTTAGCCCATAACCTAAATTGAGATAAACTTAATTTGTATCTTGGGACAAAACTAGTATCAATGTAACACTTTACATTGAACTATAAACTAGTATTAGTGTAACACTTTACAAAAACTATTTTTCACCTCTACATACATAATATATTCTTAGTACTTCCAAAGCACATAAGGATATCCTACTATTATCCAGTGATTATCTTATAAGTCATTCTGGTATGTGCTCATAACATTTAGAGAATAGGACATATATGGATATGTACATACCACGGTATACATTATTGATCAAAATATTCATGTGATTTCACTCACCAAGTGTCAAACGCTTGAATGTTGATTCACTCACCAAGTGTCGATACACTTGAATCTTGATTCAACGCTTTCCATGTAGTAAGAACCATTCTTGTCATTTCCATATTAAACTCATTCAATATCTCATCTATATACATTTGGCATAACCATATTAGCGCCTCAACCTATCTACATAGACATTGATCCCCAATATTCTGGTTTTTTCTTAATCTTTCATTTAGATATAATTTTAATGAAATCCTTAACTTGTGTCAATAAAAGATACATCATTTCCAATCAAAAATATATCTTATACATAATGTACTAGAAAAATGTCTCATCTCTCCCACTTAATTTCTTGCAAATGCAAGCATCTTCATCATCTCTAATGAAATTAAACCTTTTAACAATTTCATCATGGTGAAGATTCCAACTCCACGATGCTTACTTCAACCGTTGAAGTTTTCATGCCTTTTTAACATCCTTTGATTTAACAAAACCCTTCGGACCGTGTCATCTACATGTCCTTGGTAACCATTCTATTATAAGAATGTTGTTTTGTTTATTCAACTACCATATACAACAATTGACATATGTAGTTGTTGCTACAATAATCCGTCCAGACTAAATATCGCTATGAAAGATCAAATCTTGTCGTAGTCAACTCCTTGAACATTATCGCAAACTTTTTTCTGACATGTCGACTATTTCATAGATGTGAAACATCCACGTTTGTTTATTTAGAGATCTAAATATGGTTGATAGACTTCATGCCTTCTAGATGGACTTCCAAGTTCAGTAACTTGGTTTCTCGTGTATGGAACTATCACGGAGTTTATGGTATCTAGCCATTTGACGGAGTCAGGGCCCATCATCGCTTCTTTACATGTAGTTAGTTCATCATTGTCAAACAATAATGATTCACTCTCAAATACTACTTTTTGATTGTTTACCCGACCTACGCGGTTCAATAGGAATTTAAATCTCTGTGACCACAACCTTTTGATGCATGGGAGCCATGAGAATTATGGCTGCCTCCGGGACATTTTCCGACACTACGCAACTTAGCACATATAGCTAAGGTTCAGTAACCTTATCAAAGTTCTATTGTTCTCGCTTAACTTTTCACGAAAAATTCCTTCTTAAGAAACTTGACGTTCTAAGTGGTAAACACTTTTGTCTTTGGTGTTATGGAAGAATACCCAACTGTTGCTTTAGGATAACCTACAAAGACGTGATTATCTGACTTTGGTTGTAAACATTTCACTTATGCCTAGCATACCAAATTTTAAGAAAAGACAACTTGAGTTTTATCCCAATCCATAACTCATATGGTGTCATTTCAACGGATCACGGTGGTACTCTTTTCAATGTAAAAAGCGGTAGTCTCTAAAGCTTGAATTCTTAAAACATAATGATAGTTTTATAAATGGAACCTTTGATCTTACCATGTCAAACAAGGTTTGATTTCATCTCTCGGAAATTCCATACTCCTATGGTTTTATCGGGAAACACAAATCGATGGAACAATTCCTCAAATCTTAGGTGTTTTGCTAAACTTGTAACTCAGATATCTCCCTTTATGATCCAATCATAATTTTTTTTATTTTCTTGTTACAATGATTTTCCACTTCATCTTGAAATCATTTGAACATTTTCAAATGTTCCATACTTCCCCCTTATTAAGTAAATACACATATATTCACTCAAATCTTTGGTTAAAGTATATGAAGTTTGAAAGATCCACCACACACGGCTACACATAATGGACTATATACATCAACACGCACAATGTCCGACAAGTTAGTTGTTTGTTCTTCTTTTGGCCTATGAATGAATTTTAAATCATTTCAAGGAAATTATCACAAGCGGCAATTGATTCAAAAAATCAAAAGACTCCAAAATTCCATCAACTCATGTTTTATTCCCAATATGATTTAAACTGCAGTGTCACTCATAAGTGATCTTCTAATCATTTGTCTTATGACACTTTAGCATCAGTTTTTATGGACATGATTTCTCCAACTAGACTTGTAAGAGTTCATCCATCTTCTATGGAATACGGTAACTAGTTGAACAACCATTATTCTCATAATACCGGAACAATAACAATTAGTAAAACAAATCTTGAAGGCAAGCTTTGATGTCAATGAGAAACACAACACCACTTTATTTGTTTTTGATGAACATCATCACATATTCTCTTGCTAGTTACTTAGCCCATTGTAGTTCATGAATTGTGTTGCTCTGTGTGACATTTCACACCAACCAATTCGGTATCCAATACCCAATAACCACATTGTTTAATCAAGCAAAGAATGCAACCATAACATGTATATCATCTATATACCTAAGCTAGACACTTTTAGTATTTTTCTTTTTTGCCAAATATTTTACAGATTCTCTTTCAGCATTTCCTTTTCCTTTTTAAAAGAATCTATCAATATCAATAGTGGTGCCATACACATGACACATAGTCCAAATCCTGTTAGTCAAACACTAATATCCTTGGACTTGCACTTTTGATATAGATCATCATCATCAAATGTTTGGAGCTCTTCCAAATTTCATTCCTTTTAGTAATCCTTTTAATGTAGTAAATATTTTTCCTACATCTTTTATCCATCCTTATCATGAGAACTTTCATGATCAAGCTACTATTGCTCATAAGGACTAATCGCAAACATAATGTTAATTCCCAAAACCTTCTGGGTGATCAGGACGCCTAGCGTCTCCAACCTTTGCAAATTTTCATACAATATGAGAATATGTATTTTATTAAATTATACTATATCATATTCCAACCAAGAATTGTTTTAGATATCACAATATATTCTATACATGATGGTTTCTGAAACAATTTTCAGGTCCTAGATAACATTGATATTAAAACAATTTTTCAATATCAAGAATCATGGAGGCGAGTATGATACTTAGATACTAACGCTGGAATTTGTTACTCTTGATTCAATACTACTTAGTGGAATAAGTGAGGTTTTGCTAAAAGTTTGCAATAGTACCATAAACTTTAGATTGACACTCATAAAACAATACGATAGCAGCTCTTAAAGTAAAATTCTAGAATTCTATAGTTCTATTATCTCAATTATAGCTGAAAACAATGTAGTAAACAAATGCCAGTGACTACAACGAACTATGCAAATTCACTTTGATTTAGTTTATGATAAATTGAGTTAAAATTAATCGAAATTACTAAATTAACTCCCACTCAAAAATGACAACGCTCTAGTCATTTTTAGTGATTACACGAACTAAATTCACTACACCATGATCTATCATCACGTGAGGTGGTGCAGCTGCAATGGCGAGCATCATATGGACATCATATCATTCATATGACTCATTTCGGTTCATGTTCCAAGGCCATGTATGTACATGCTAGACTCGCCAAGTAGGAACGTCAGTGCTCATGTGTGTAAAACTGTCTTACACCCATTGTATGCGAACATAGAGTCTATCACACCCAATCATCATGTGGTGCTTCGAAACGACGAACTTTCTTAATGTTGCATTGTAACAACCCAAGTTTGTAATATATGTAATTACTATTTATGAGCATAAGCATGCATGAATCTTTTGCATTCTTGTTGTGTTCTGGAGACAAGAGGGGATAAAAACCCTAATCTCTAAATTGTTTTCCTTCTCAACTCTATCCCATTTCAAATGGTTTTGATTTGGTAAAATAGATCCACATGTGGACCCTACTATTTATATGTTCAAAAGGTTTACAAAAGGATTGTAAAACTTTGCCTCATTCAAAGCTGCTCAAAATATTTTTGAATTGAGAAAATATAAGGAGGGTTTTAGAGAAATCAATTAGAAAAGATTTTACAGAAAAAAATGTGAGCAGAAGCGGAATAAGGCCGCAGCCCAGCAACCAGCCTGCCTCTCCTTTCTTTCCGTGGCCCAGCCGACCCAACACCAGACCCCGACACCGTTTCACTCTTTTCTCCTTTCTTCTTCGTCGCCAGAAGGATGACAGCGAGCAAAGCAGCTTGGTGTCATCAACAAGGCCGTCCCTGTGTTACCGTGATGACCGCCGCGAGGAGATTTGCGCTACCGACACCGCTGCTGCCTATAAGACCCCTTCCCGCTGCCAGGATGAACCCTATCCTCCCCTTCCTCCCCATTTCTTCCCTCCGCCAAACCCTAGCTTGCGGGAGCTTCAGGTCGCCGCCGTTCTCCACGTCCCCTAGCCTTCCAAGCCCACAGGAGTGACCACCATGGTCGACTCGGTCGATTGCCCTGGTCAGCGTAGGTCGGGGTGGTCGCAGTTGCTCAAATCGACAGCTCCCTCCGCTGCTAGACACTGCCGTTCACCATCGATTCAGACCCCGCCTCGCCTCGCCGCCAAGCTTCACACGCTCCTGGTGAGCTTCTTGTCCGCGCAGTACCCTCCGTTTTGAGCTCGCTCGCCGTAGCACCACCGCACCGTGAAGCCGAGCACGCCGCTGCAGTAGCTCAGTGGAGAAGGAGCTCCGGCGACCATAGAGGGGCAACGCCACCTCTATGTGGTTCGCCTCGCCGAGCCCTTTACAACGAGCCCAACTGTGCTCGCTGGGCTACACCGGATTGCCGCCGCCGACCGCTACCCGGTAGTGCCGCCAGGTACCGTCCGTGACGTGGCCATGACATGGCCCGGGCCCTCCCGCTAGCCTCAGGGGCTAGCTGCCTCTGCGGTACAGAAAGATCAGGTTAGGGTTTGATGACGTCAAGCTGACCTCATATTTGTTTTATTATTTTCAGAAATGATTTAAATAAGACAGAAATTGTTATAATCTTATAAAATTCATAACTAATTCATATTTAATCAGAAAATATGAATAATATATCAAAATGTTCAGAAAAGGAGATCTACACTTTAAAAATATAATCATGCATTGTTGAGAAATAAAAACCCTAGTTAGTTTAGAGGAACATCAAACCCCCTATTTGCATATGGGATCGATGGAATGCCAAACTCTCGTCACTCTGAACCCATTTAAATCGATGCTAATTCTAGGGTTGCCATGATAACTTTAATCTGACATATCATTCATGTGCTTGCGCATTGCATAGTTCGATACGTTGATCGCTGCCTTTCTTTCCGGTATTGCTTCTTCGCGATAGGATTTGAGCACGAGACCGAGGCCAACGACACCAAAGATCCATATCTGTCTACTGAAGGACAAGGTAAGCGTAGCCTCTCATTCTGAACCTACGATTTACAAAGTATCTACTTTCTCACTATGTTGCACGCAATTCCAATGTGGTCTTTTGTCAGTAGCTAGAGTTACCTATCTGCTGCATAGTTTTCCTATTGTAGACTTATAGACCTGATCCACAGCTCCTAGCATACCTAGGTCTGGCATGTGAGCGTTGCTAGAGCTTCTTCAACGGTCAAGATTAGCCATGCTTAGTAATTACGCCTGAACCATCCCGATGATGATGAATCAGAGATGCCAAAGAATCTAGAAAGGTAGGAGATGGAGACATGATCGGAGGTGACGGATAAACATGCTAAGGCTTGTATGGGAGGCCACGTCGGGTGTGGTTTTTGTAGTCCCATGCTCGCCACCACTAGGAACCGAGTTCTTTCCTTTGGAACCGAGACAATTGTACAGCCACACGGGGCCTGGAAAACCCCTTGACTAACTAACTTGCCTAGCAGATTCCATGAGTCACATATTTCAGGCTTTCCATTTGGCATGCGCATTGAAAACGTTTTAAAAGAGGAGGAGAAGGAGGTGCATCATAAAAGGTAGGTAAGCATGGCCGGGATTGCTTGGGGTGGATGGATCCCCTGGTAAACCAACCTCACCCACATCTCTAGGGACCGGCTTCGGGATTTGACCCGTTATGGCGGAACCCTCCTTAGGGCGTGACTCATGGTCTCGGCAAAAGCAAGGTAAAGGTCATGGTCAACCACCCTCTGCCGGCCCTCCAAGGAAGAGGGCTAATAATATTTGGCACTAAGAGTTGGTTGGTACGTGTGGGTAAAGTTGTATACCCATTCAGGGTTAAATCTTTTCGAAAAGCCGTGTTCATGGTTATGAACGCTTGGTGACCGAATTCTAAGATCATAGATACCATTAACTAAAAGTAAAACTTGTTGATCCACGTGTGCTTAAGGATGCTTCCTCTGGGGTTCGAGGGGGTGATCCTATACGAGGAGTTTAGATGTACTTGGTTAACAAGTTCAGATGTTCAAGATGGAGTCGTCGCTCTCTTACCCTGTTTTTCAAAGTATTCTGTGTAGACGAGCCTCTACTCTCTCTTGTTTACAAACAAAGTTGGCTTTACGCAAAGAAAATCCAGAGAAAGCTTTTCTAGCCAGAGCATGTAGATACTAGGTTATCTAAGTCTCGCGGAGTACATTCTCGTACTCAGCCTTGCGCTATTGTTGTTTTTCTTCAAATGATATGGTCACAACTGAAGGTTGCTTCTATGTTGACATCGACGAGTAGTTGGGGGTCCCAGGTAGCAGCCTGAGGATGATGGGTTGGACGTCGCTTATGTTTATGGCCTCTTAGGCCCTTTGTTAAGTTTGTTGTGTAGAACAACATAATTTGCTTTCACTGTTTGGTGTGATGATGGGTCTGTGACCCCTGGTTTGTAATAATCTGACATCATACTCTGTTAAGAGTTTAAACTTATGTTGTTGTATCCCTGTGTTCTGTAATGTTACCGAATCATATACTGTGAGTCTCTGAGGTTGGAGTTAAGTTTACCTTGGAGGTTAATCTGAGGTTTGTTTAACCCTAATCCCAGGGGTGTTACATGCATACTAAGGAAGAACATATTATCTTGATATTTAGAGGGAGGGATCACCTTATAATGCTACCATGGCGATCAACTCAAAGCAATATAAGATGCATCAAAGGATAAACATCACATGCAAGGATAATGTGATATGATATGGTCCTTCTCGCATTTGATCTCCATCTTGTGCGTCATGGTATGATATCCATCCACTACAAGAAAAGTTTCCTTCCGCAACAACTTGGCCTGACGGTCATCGTAGAAGGCGCGTCTTCTACGACGAAATTCTCGGCTCGGCCGTGGCCGATGGAAAACTTTTTTTCTAGTTTCGTGGCCCTCTACTACGATGGATCTGCTAAAAACATGGAGGAAGCTCGGCTGGCGCGTGGCAAAAGCAAGATTTTCATTTCCTCGCGCGATGTTGACTCGCAGAAGTCTTTTGAGGCGTGTGGGTCCTGGACATCAGTGTCTCTAGCAGACCATACTTTTCAGTCACGCCTCCCTGATTTGAACTCGATAACGTTGCTCGAGGCGTTTGCCGTTTAGTCAGGCTGCTAGGTCCCACATGTCAGCCTCTCATTAGAAGGATCGTGCGTATGATGGAATTTTTTCCTTCGCTCGTGCTACCCTATTCCTAAGTTGATAGCGCTACTCGATGCATCTACCGTTTAATCAACCTCTTAGGTCCCACATGTCATCCTCTCATTAGAAGAAACGTGTGTATGATGGAATTTTTTCTTCACTGGTGCTACCCCGTTCCGAAGTTGATAGCGCTGCTTGACGCATCTACCGTGTAACCAACCTCCTAAGCCCCACATGTCATCCTCTCATTAGAAGAAAAGTGTGTATGATGGATTTTTTCCTTCGCTCACGCTATCCTGTTCCGAACTTGATAGCGTTGTTCGATGCATCTACCGTTTAATCACGCTGATGGGCCCCACATGTCATCCTCTCATTATAAGAAACGAGTGTATGATGGATTTTATACCCTCTATTGCGCCTTCGTGTTCCGAACTTGATAGCGTTGCTCGCTGCTTCAACCGTTTATATAGGCTGGTGGGCCCGACATGTCAGCCTCCTCTGTGCAGGAAACGTGTGCATGCTAGACTTTTTTATTCTCTCGCGCCTCCCCATTTGGAACTTGGCAACGTTTCTCGATACAACACCTATATAATGTCTCCTTGCTGGGTCCACATGTCAGCTGCCTATGTAGAGGAAATGTGTGTATGTTGGACATTTTTTTTGGTCACGTTCGCCGGTTTGACCTTGGTAACATTGTTCGATGTGGCAGGCGTGTATGGTCTTGATGCTAGGGTCCACGTGTCAGCCTCTCTCGACAAGAAACATGTCGATCTTGGTCGTCTTTTTTCCGGTCGTGACTGTTGTACAAGTACTTTTTAAACGTGCTCGTTAAACTTGATCTCTTGTATGGTAAGATTGATGGGTGCTAGCTGCAGGTAGGTGGGTCGGCCATGTCAGCCTCTTAGTACAAAAATATTGCTACAGATAAACTGCATGTCTTGCCACTACACAAGAAAAATTGTTATGCTTTTATAAAATGTAAAAAATGTATACTAACATCGTATATAACTTATTTATTTTTCTTCTTAAAAAATTTCGTGTCCATCTGCTATGCGTGATTGCTAGGAGCTCAACTAAAAAATATTAAGTATAAATAATGTAGTAAGTAGTACTTAAAAACATGGATAAGCGGAGTTTTTCTAGGGGTGGGTGGACGGTGCCCAAAAAAGGCCTAATTAAAGAAAAATGGGCCAAGCAAGGATTGATGGGATATTTTTCGTGGGCTCTCGTCCAATCTAACTAGACTATTTGCACGGCCGAATGACCCAAAACATGGCCGAATTACAAGGTCTTGGGCTATAATGAGGCCGGATGGGATAATTTTTAGGCTCGATAGTTAAAATCCTAAGGTACCTGCTGGGGCTCGGCCGGGTTCGAAACAAAGCTGTCAATAAGGAAAAAAGGTATAAAATATGAGCACCTAGATCCCAGGCGCCTGAGAACTTGTTATGTTAAGGAGCTGACGTCACCCTACTAATTGTTCTAATACTCAGTTATAACCTAGTAGTTGCAACTCATTAAATTCCTAGTTACAAGCTGTTGTAACAAATGTGTAACCCTCACGTTGCACCAATCCTGAGGTAAATCCAATGGCGAGACAGGTGACTCTTGAGAACTGGCAAATCCAATAAAATATTCATAGATATTTCTGTGAAAATTATGGACAAACACCCCGCACCCGCCAAAACTTTCCACCAAGACCCCAAACTTTCCTAAGCCCACCCTCAATCGAGCGACCATCCCTCGTCTCTTCAAATTTTGCGTCGTTCTTATGGGAGATGCACCAGATTAGAACTGGGCCACAAACTTCTCCACGCCTTAAAAAAAACTTCTCGGCGCCTTTCTATCAACTGTGCCAACCTACCACCATTGGCCGTGCCATTCTTCATGATATGCACCGGACGACGGTCAGCTGGGCGATCCCCATGCTTCGCTTGCTAGATTCAGGCACCGAACATTCTTCTTGGCTTTGGTTTGTTCTCCACCTCTCCTAGAAATAGTTAAAGCTTGTGACCATATAGATTTACATGGTGCTTGCAGATTTGGATAGGTACGTTCTTTAGGTAAATATATAGTAAAGCTCTAGACAGAAGAGTTCAAAAACATCTTAAAAAGGACTTGGCAGAGATCCTGTGCAAGCTTTTGACCTGATATATTCCCCATCCTTCTTTGATATGATGGATCATTTGGCTGTTGATGTACCTGACGAGGAAATACTTAGAGGTACAATATAGTATAGATGGATGTACCCTACAAAACGTCGACTTCGCATTTCCAAGGAGCGGGAAGATATCTGTAGACAGTTTGATAAGTGAGTGTTATTCAAAGATATCTTCACATATAAGAATGTAGAAAAGTTAGATATATTCAGATGTCTGACTTGGCTATGTTTTGTAGGTTCTTCACAAAAATAAAAGTACGAGCAAATTTTGTTCCACCAATAAAAAGACCGAATGAACTAAGATCTAAGGATCATGTAAGACACTCAAATTGCGCTGTGAATTGTCTAGATGGGGTAACCTCTTGTCTATTTTGTAATGCTAGATTTTGGAGCTTGAATTTCTGGCCCTTATATGTGGTCTTGATAGGAGTATAACAACAGCTTCATCTTGCATTTCCAACGGTGTCTGCCATAGCGCTGATGTACCTTCTGTGGAGACTGACGCAACTAGAGGTTGTCCTGATGAACCTGCACTAGATTGCGTTTAGATTCGAAATCCTACACTTGACATTTTCATCCCAAGAAAAAGAAGGTTGTGGATCTAGTAATAACGCCTTCTGTAGAACAAGATGCTGGAGGTGATGATTTCCTATGGCAATATCTACCATTCTATGACTTGTACGAGTAGTTATTGTAGTTTAATTGAATTTCATGTCCCTCTCTATCAATGAAAATGGCATATCGTTTGCCTTGTTTCAAAAATAAATAAATATTTGCATGTCTCCTTCTGTTAGTCGATACAAAGAAGATACTGTTTTCTATTCAAGTCATGTGAACAAATATGTTTGTATGTAGAGACATAAATGCGGATTGGGTGACAAAATCAGCATAAAATTGCCAGATCAATAACACAAGCATAATGACATTTTAAGAAAAGGAACATAACCATCTTTTCACTGTGCTTGTGAAAAGGAGATGATCCAGGAACCACGCCTGCAAGTGGCAGAGGCCAATTCTCGTGTAGCTCAACTAGCATTGGTTTATCATCGATAATACTCAAGCATCCGAATATTATGATTACATACTAGGAGTAGTTCCAGTTCCACACTACAGTTCAACAGGAAAAAGTGTAAGAAATGCATAAGGTAGCTCCATAATACAGGTTCCAGAGAAAAGCATAAAAATCATAAGAAAGAAAGCTCCACATCACAGTTCACCACCTTTAGGTGCAACAATTTCTAAAGATTGTAAACCGAAATCACCACCTCCTTCAGGTGGCACGATAATTTCGGGAGCAGGATCAGAAGCACCAACAGCAGTGCCAGCACCGATAGCATGAGTCTCCATAATAGGTGAACTATCGAGCACCACAATGTCCTCTGAAGGCTCTTCACTGCCAGCTCTAGCCGCACAAGTCTCCGCGGATGGTAAAACCAATCCACCACCTCCATCATCTGGCACGACGATGGCAGGTGCAGGCTCATTAGTACCAGCTGCAGCTCCAACTGCATCAGTCTCCACAGAAGGTAAACAAGGAGGCGTCTTAGGTGTAGTGATCTGACATCCATTTTGTACTCCGTCATCAGGAAACTGAGAGTCTTCTTCAACTTTGTGCTTCTGCTGTTACAAGATAAATAGAGATTACAGCGAAAGCATCTACGCGGGATGACAAGAACATATGTCATTCTATTGATTTACCTTGTCATCTGGGATAATAAAAGTCACAAGATTGGAACCTATTTCATCGAGAATCCTATTTTTCGCTCCTTCCCCTATCTCCTTCTACAACAAGTTGTAATATTGATTACATGATGTTGATTGACAAATATATGCAAATGTTCAAAAGTTTGCGCTGTCAAACTACCAACTTCGAACGGATCCCAACTGTTCTTAGTTATGGGATCTAGCCTAGAAAACAAGCTTCTATGAAATCCTAGTCTACAAAAATAGGATGCATATCCGAGATAAGAACTACTCTACACATGACAATGCTGCGCAGTCGATAATAAAAATTTAACCGCATCATCAACTCTACCATGTAAGTTCGGAGTGAATCTAGATACACTCGTTTCACATAACTAAAACATCTTATATTATGAAACAGAGGGAATAGGTACGAGTGTTCTAGTATTTCACAAACCGCCATTGCTTCCGCGGGACAGAGGTGACGGATGCTCTACCGCCCTACAGAAGTTTGCCACGCCGATCTCGTCGCCACCTGTAGAGGACAAAGCCGAGGAGCTGGTCGGCAACAATATGGAGCAAGAGGCCAGGGGGCGGTAGTGGATGGGAAGAAGGGACTAAGTAAAAGAGGCTATGTGTGCGTGGGGGAGTCCGTTGAGGGATTTAAATCTAGCTTGTCTCGGAAGGAATGCACTGCCATGTGCACCGGCGTGTGCAAAACTCCCTCCCTCTCTCTTTTGCGGCAACTATTGACAGTAGTACTCCTACTAGTAGACCTTTACTACTACTACTAGGTAGACAAGGAGTACTTGTTCAGAAGAAGAAAAAACTATACTAACACACCGCCGTATAGTATTACCTTGTGAAATCACTAGCGATGCCATGATGAGCAACATGTTTTTACTGGTAAACCTGGAAACATCGTGTTCCTTCCACCGCGTGCAGCTTCTGAGCGAAGTACTTACCAACACGTCCAACTTAGGCTTACAGGACCCAAACTGCGGTGAAAAAGAAACAAAACTACGGACTTGTAACGAGTAATACTAACAGTACTACTATTATACAACATTCTGGAAGAAATTATGTACGGAATAGTAGTAGTAGAGTACAACTGTACTCCTAATAAGGTTCTTTTACAAGCTTGGTGAAATGTACATACTAGAGAAACTACCAAGTGTACAAAAGGGGCTTTTGGTCATATGGATTATTTTACAAGCCGGACCAGGTGCGAAACTAAATGCTGAGTACTCATACATCAGCTAAAAACCAGCCAAAAGAAAGAGTTCAACAGAAGGCCGAGACCAAATGAGCTATCCTTGAACAGGCTCGTTCCACTCCAAGGCGTTTGAGAAGCTTTGGATGAACCAAAATGGAGTCTCCGACCATGTCCAGCGAGTGTTGGTGTGGAAACCAACAGCTGCGTCACCATTCAGACTAAAGCAGCAAATTTCAGGACACGGCCTGTACTCGTAGCCAATTTCTTGGTGTGATGTGTAAACACAGTTCCTTCTCGTCAGATGTCCTGGCGGATCATTTGCATCGCCTACTGCAATGATAATCGGATAGTCCACGCCAAGGAAAAGAGAATATGATCCAAGGTCAGTAACCCTTTTCCATTGGTTAGCTGCAGTTAACTGGCTTGTGTACATCGAGAACACCATGCACTCAAACCCAGAAGGATAGGTGTGAATGGTGCGACCATAGTGAACAACACTAGTATCATCAGCAATTGCATTGCCTAAGACATCATATGTATAGACCAGAAGAAGTCGTGAACCACCGATAGATCTTGCTAACCACCACCTACCAGGATCATTCTCCTCATCGTCCTCAACAAACCCATGTCGCATGGTGACAGGATAAGGATAGGACCTTCAAAGGGAAAGGAAATGTAACATGGAAATAATATTGATATTGATCTGACATTGTAGAAGTTGATATACAGTACTATTTTCAAAAATCTTGATTATACTTAAGATGTTTGATTGCGTAAAAAAATGCCAACCTAGGGAGATGCTATGGAAATTCTCATTCTTTTCGAAATGGGGATATGCTATGGAAATTCTCCTATAGACATGGTTTGATTCATGGGATCAAATGAAATAGGAAATAATCCTATAGGATCTTGAATGTAAAGTTCATAGCAGGGAAAAAAGCAAGGTTGGATCCTACAAGATTTTGGTGTCTTATATACCAAAGGAAAACCAACAAGGATTATTTCTAGGTGGTTTAATATCTTATCTTATCTTATCTTACCACTATATAGTGTATGAATAACTTTGAATATTCACTGTTGGATCAGGACTTGCGAATCCCAACATTGCCATCAGTTGGATCTTCTTTTCCATTCTAGCATCTACTTGAAGATTCTATTGATAGTCTTTAGCACAATGAACACTATGCACAATCCTCAAAACACACTTCTCCATCATTCTAGAATCTTCTCCTTCATTTCTCAAGACCATGTTAACAAAATTTACAAGTACTAGTACCTAATAAACGTTGACTTCTACATGATGATAGAAAATACAAGAACTAAATATGCGCCCATACTTTATAGATGCCAATCAAATTTCTAATTTTTTGAGCTTTACCTAGTATTATAATTCTATATAGTTATGATATGTCATATGTCTAGTATCTGAGTCTCACGTAAATACTACTAGTAGATACCATATTTCCATGGATGTACTAGTACTAGGAGATAAGGCAATACTATCAGCAGAACTCAATCCTATGAATCAAATTACTTATATGTAACAAAATTTAGTAAGGATTGCATTCCTCTAAAATTCCTAGGGAATTCGTACCAATCAAAGAGGCTAAAATTCCTATGAAATTCCTACTAACCAACAAAACTTCAGAAAAAATGACTTACATTGATTCAGGAATAATATCTGGGTCTCACATAAGTACTTACTACTAGTAGATACCATATTTTCCATGGGATGTACTATGAGACGAAGCAATACTATCAGCAGAACTCAATCATATAAAACAAACTACTTATATGTAAGAAAACCTCCTAAAGATTGCATTCCTCTGAAATTCCTAGGAAATTCCTTCGAATTAAAGAAACTAAAATTTTAATGGAATTCCTACTAACCAATGAAAGTTTAGAAAAACAGCTTGCATCGATTTAGGAACAAAGCTAATAAAATACGTAGGGAGGAGAATTTACCAAGTTCCAAAGACTTCCATACATAAACACAACCATTCTCGGTCACGGCGAACACACGATCATGTTGGATAATAGCATCGCAGTATCTGAAGTAGCGCTAGAACTCGTTCACACAAACTGACCATCCATGACTATCATTCCCGTTGATGACAACAATCTTGAATTCGAAAATGGCGACTAGAGTGAAATCTTTGTATCCCCCAGCAGCTGTCGGAACTTGGCAAATGACTATCTCTATAGTTTAATACGTCGACCTTCATCAGCATCATCCTGAAATGTAAGTGCAGAACCTTCGGTCGGTTCAAACCCCAACACTTGCGGAATAACAATCTTGCGATGAGTGTACACGTTGACAAGGTCCCACATGAAATCGGGCCCAACTGTGATGATCCAATCTCCATTGCCACCTACTCGCTGCTCATCAAAACCATTTGGCATCATAGAATCAGAGGAGAACCTATCCAGCCGCGTCAGGTTGCATGGGCTGCCCGCCACTTCGAAGCAGTCTTTGGATTCCCACGTTCTCACCATTAGGTGAGAATGAAGAACACATGGGAGGCCAAATGGATGAGAAGAAGGAGTAGTTCTGCTCTCTTTTGCTGATTGCAGAATATGTTTGGACAAACCGACGAGGCTCGTGGCGGTGGTGGCGTCGCAATGGTTGATGAGTACTTGAAGAGGGCCTTCGATGAACACCTTCTAAAACTGCTCAGGATCTTTACAAACCTTGCTCGATCTCACCATGGAAGGAGGTTGTGGATGGTGTTTTGGGGGCTTTCTTTGGGGTGGGGGTGGGGTGGCGGAGGGAGGGAAGATCGGTGGCGTGAGCTGGCGGCCGGGGTGTGATGGAGAAGACAAAGGCTGATGGTGCGTAGTAGTAGTACTAGTAGTACTGCAGAAGGTGGGCGAGTGGGGGTGGGGCTCCAATTGAGGCTAGTTGCACAAACCTCCAACAATTAGAGCCGTAGTTGCAAAGAGCTCCAATTGTTGAGCCCCGGGTATGTAAGAAATAATGTTAAGAGGGATAATCGAGAATTTTGTGCTATGTGCAGCATTTGTACCCAAAAGTAATTGTAGTACAGTAGTTTCTTGTAGCTAGACTATCCTAATTATATGGAGTTCCCTGCAATTTCGAATCCAATTGTTGGAGGTTTGTGCAATTTCCACCCTCCTCGTGTTCTGAGGAAGCTCTATGACCCTATGTTCAAACAAAAAAAATGATCAAAGACAAACAAAAAAGAAAGACCATCTCTCAGGGCTCATTTGATTTGCAGGATTCTCAAAACATAAAGAGAGGAAACTACATGAATTTGGATCGAGTATGTGTTTGAATCACAGGGAAAGCAAAGCAATTATACCATGAGGTTGGAGTGGATGGAAATTTTCCTAAAAATAGAGGGCAAAAGAATACTTTGAAGGAATCTCAATTCCCGTGTTTTTCCTATTCTTATATTTTTTCCTATCCCGCGTTCCAAACGGGACATCATTCCTACATATTGGAATCCTATGAATCAAACAAAACAACGTAGGATTATTTCCTAAGGGACAAGATCCTTCACAGAACCTTTGAATTTTCTTTAAATCAAAGAAGGAATAAAAAATGTTTCCTCTCTCAGGAAAAAAAGGAACTCCACCTCTTGGAGAAAAAAGGAACTCCACCTCTTGGACAATTCACTGTGACGAGAGTAGCTACTAAAGTCTATGTCTAGTACTAGCTGTAGGGTTCAATCGTAATACGTTATTTACTAGTAGTATACTAGTACAGTATCAGTCTTTGCAAGTGCCTCAAAGGAAACAAAATAAATCTCTGCAGGTAATAAATGACCATGACAATTTCCAAGATACACAATCTTTTGCTTGTTTATTTTGATCTGGGCGATAGCCGGAGAATAGAGGAGTACTAGCTACTTCGTGTCTTGAGCCATCGAGCTGGAGTAGAAATTTGGATATCTAAAAATCTGAATTGTCCTGTCAAACTAATGCTTGTTGTATGCAGCTTGACCAAATAGACTTACTGCACTACTTTACCGCGCGTCCGAAAAACTGGGGAGTACAAGAAGTAGTAGTACAGTAATGTTACACAGAGTTTTTTTTAACAGACACAGAGATCTCCACATTCATCTTGTAGCGCCAAAAGCAGAAGTTGTGCCAATATAGTACTATAGTAGTCACGTCCAGGTTGCCTTACAGGAAAAAAATAGTACGATGAGAAACAAGATCTATCTATTTTTGTAATCCTATTTGTGTATACTAGTAGTACTACGTGCTCAGGAACGGCACGGGCGTGTTCTCTACTAGTGCGCCTCCGCACGTAGGGTAATCCAGTATGGAGTAGATCGCCACCGCATAGTCGCGTGATTATTATGCATTGGTCCATGCTGTAGTTGTGGACACGTGCCGTAGCAGTAAAAAAATTGTGAAAAATAGATTACTCATAAATAATTATTCCCTCTATCCTAAAATAGTAGTTACTGACTTGGCTTTGTCTAGACACACATGTATTTCGAAACATTTTAGTACTTAGATGCTCCCTCATTTCCAAATTAGAAAGCATACTAGGTTTTATCAAAGTCAATATTCATAAAGTTTGACTAACTATATGTACAAACATACTAACTTACATAATGTCAAACGTATATAATATAAAAATATGGTTCGTGATGATTCTGCTAACATTGAGTTAATGTCGTAGATGTCCATATTATTTTATAGATATTTAGGAAAAATTTCAGGCCAGCCTATCCTGCACGCTGGACCCATGTCGATGCGTCGTCCACACCAGCGCAATTTCGACGGCAATCTTGGTTCAAGACTTAAATCAAGTCGAATTAACAAGTTTAGACATAAAATTCCGTAATCACAGAGTTAGATGACTAAAATCGAAGCACCGTAAGAACGGTAGTGTGTTTATCTCTGGTCCATGTTGTAGAAGTGAACAATTACATAAAAGTCGTACTAAACCCCTAAATACTCTGTAATAAAATTAGCAACAAACTTAGTTTACATCTAAAATGCATCCTTCCTAGTACCAAAAGAGAACCTACATGCGACTACTACTAGTAAACTTGAGTAGTAAATTAGTATTACTATTAGTACTATTTATCTACTAATACACCATTACAGTCTTGATCATTAGCCATAGTTTAAGATTATTTTTTCCTGTCGATGCAAATCTAGAAAGATACATGGATGGACTATCCAACCTTCATTAGGAACCGCTGCGGCACCCTGTCAACACCCGGATTTTTAATCCCAAATGCCCATTATACCATACATCGCATTCCCAGAATTACCATTTTTGCGAGACATAACAGATTGGATATCACAGTACATCATCCATTAGAAACCATAATAAGGTCTTACAAAAATAAAGGATCTCATGATCCAATCTTAGTACAATCAAGTAGCGGAAAAAATAGCGTAGCGGTAGTGTCCATCTTTAGAGTCACAGGCAATACTGATGATGGGAGATGATCCTAGTTGTCGTAGCCGTCCTGCTGTCCTCCTTCAGGATAGTCCTCCTCATAGTCTGGCCATAGGAATAGCCAGGGACAAAAGCCATGAGTACTCTTTAAGTACTCGCAAACTACCACTACCAAGTAAGATAGTTCTAGTAGGAAATGCTAACTCTAAGTCTATTTGTAAAGTTAAGTTTGAAACCTAAGCTGAGTTCAGAAACAAAGAAAGATAAAATAAAGTTTGAAAACACCTAAGTGGGAACTTAGTTATCATACTCACAATTCTGTTGTGGTCAAGTCATGTCACAATTCATTTCATAAGTTATTTTAAAAACATCTGACAACAGAACAGTATGGCCACTCCAACTGTCCATAACCGCGGACGCAGCTATTCGAATAGTTTGACACTTTGCAGAGGTGGTCCACTTTCACCAGAAGATTCGATACATCTGTCAGGGATAACCCTGAATCATCATACTTAGTATGCAGATAATCAAACATAACATTTCCTTTACACACCCTAGTATAAGCACCTCTCCTATGAGCATGGCCTCCCAGCCATGACCATCTGTCATCCTGGGCACTGCATAGGTGGACAACATTGAGAGGTAGCCTCAGCTCAAACCTCTCCTGCGAGGGAACTAATACTAATGCATATAAACTTCCGGCTAAGCCTTACCCAATTCAGGTATTGTGGTTGTACGGTAAAATTGGAATGGTATCGCATCCGAATCCAACCATCAGTTTTGTAAAAGGGCTAAGGCTCATGCCTCAACATTTTCATCATCATAAACCATTTGTGTTTCTCAACACATGTCAAAACATCTCAATAGAATGACTCATCATTCCAAGGTTTTCACAAATCATTTTCACCAAGTATTCCCATCTAAAGCGAATCAAGTTTTGGTTTAGTTCCAACTACTAAGTTAAGAGTGTTCACTAATGTGGGATGCTAATCTCAGTATCATGCCATAGAATGACATCTAAGTCTAACTAGATAGGTCAAGTTTTATACTCTTTATGCTACCTTTAAACAAGTAAAGGACTTTGGTAAAGTAAAGGAAGTAAAGCTTGTAAATAACACTTGGAGTAGGTATAAGTAAAAAATAGTATAACCAAAGCATGCCTAATGCCTTTGCTTAGCTTATCTAGCTTGCAAGGTTTAGCTTGCTAATAATAGCTTGCCTAGTTAAGACACTTGCAAGTGTTAGCTTGCCTTGGTTGGTGCAGTGGTTAAAATTCTCTTCCTCCTCTTCTTGGTAGAACTCCTCCTCCTCATAGACTTGGTCAGTACTATCGTCTATAAATACATATGGAATACACAATCACTAAACAATACTTAACTAGTCTACTTAGCACACTAAGGCACACATTTGATGATCTATTATCATCACAAGCATCACAAGGTTTAATGAACTAGCTTCATTCTTTTTATTTGAGAAAAGTAATTTCTACTCATTGAAATTAACTAAGATTTAATATTCTCCAATTAAAATACGGGATCATGTGGACACATGTCATCACCACATATTCTAATACATGGGAATGTGATTTAAAGGGTGGATCCTATTTTTAATAAGTTCAAGTTTAATAATTAATGATTTAAAGTGACTAGAAATGCCTATATAGCATTATTTTGGTACTAGTCCAAAGTCACTGCATGCAAACCTTAATATTATTACATATTCATATAGGTATGGTTAAATGTGATTTTTGCGAGTTGGAATATACTCAAAATCTATTATGGTTGATTTTAGAAAAATGTTTAAGTTTAGAAAAGTCTCTGTCTTGTTATTTTTGCTAGGAGAGATCTCTAACTCTAAATGATTTAAATCCAATGGGCTTGGATAGAGATTGAAATTATCTTTCCATCAAAATTGGAATCATTCAATTTGGATTTGTAAAGCTCTCTGAATTGATTTTTAAACTAAAGGACAGAACTAAGTTTTAATTAAAATAGAAAAACATATATTTGAATTACTGGGTCAGCGCGGGAAACTAAATGGGCCAGCCCGTGTACACTCCACGGTGCTGAGGGCTGCTGATAGGGGGGTCCCGCCTGTCAGTGACTCATTAAACGCGAAGCGGTATGGGGCGATAAGGACCACACGATTAGATCCTAGATCAACAACTCACGGTGGTCGTCGACGACGGACACGTCGCCGGAGAGACTAAACCCTAGCGCGGTCGGTGGGGGTGCAGTGGGGACATACCAGGGCTCCAGCTAGTGAGGCGATGGGGGCGATCGAATGAGACGACGACAGCGGACTCAGGCGAGGTCGCGGCAGGGGTTGGGATGGACGAAATCGACGACAACGTCTCCTCCTCTACAGCGGCTACCTCCGGCGAAATTTCAGCGATGGGCTGCTCGAGCGGCTCCGGTCAGAGAGGGGAAACGATTAGTGGAGAGAGGGGAGTGGAATGGTGTGGCGATTGAGGGTGGGGTGGCCTCCTTATATAGGCTCGACGAGGGGACCAAAGGGTGTGGGCGGAGCTCGTCGGTGACGACGGCACAGGGGGCTACCGGCGTGGGCGAGGTAGGCGGACGGTGGGTGGTTCCTAGGCGATCATCTAGAGCTTAAAGGCGACGCTAGGGGGGTGGCAATTGGTCGGGAGCTTCTCGCGCTCTGAGGGACAGAGGTGGTGCTCGACGGGGTTCCTGGCAACTGTGGGTCACACGGTGGTGCACGGCCGTGTCTGGCAGGGTGAGGTGGTCAAGGCGGAGCGGCGTGCGCGGTCTGCGGTCTAGGCGCGTTCTGTGGCATGCTGGCGGCGAGGGCGCTCTAGCGTGCTCTGTCTACACATAGAGGCTTAGTGTGTGGTGTTTCCTCGGTGGTCTAGGGGCTAGCAGGGGCCGTGTGGTGGACCGTGGGCGGCGGTGAGATGGCGCCTTGCTTCCTGGAGCGGTGGAGAAGGGCTGGCGGTCTGCTGCGAGCTGCGCATGCTCGACCGGCGAGCATGGCGCTCAGGTGGCGCGGCACTGCTGCAAACGGCTAAGGGGTAGCCCCTTGATGTCATGGTTGGCACTAGGGAGACAATGGGAGAGGATTTAGGCCTTAGTGGATTGGATCACTGCTCTAAAACAGTAATAGTTAGGCAGTTAGTTTAGTGCTCACTAAGTGTTCGACACAATGACCGCAAGAGACTTTTATTTGAATTTTGTGAAGATTTTTAATGGGTGCTTTTATCTGATGCTTGGTAGACTGTGGTTGCTAGGATTTGTTAAATGGAATTCATTTGAGTGGTTTTTGAAAAAGTGTGATCTAGACATAAGGACTAAATTCAATTTTCAAATGTCCTTTAAAATTAGAGTTTGAATGTTTTTGGGAGATCACAAAGTGGGTCTTGGAACATCCCTACTTGTACTAGAAAGGGGTGCAAAGAACCACAATTGTCTCTGTTGGAAATTGAGTGCTAGGAACACCCAAAGTGGGCTAGGTGATTAAAATGGCAAAAGTGACCATTTCCTTATTTAATTCTTTTTGATTTTGTTTTTCTTTGGGATTTGCTTGGGGATGATCTAGATGATGTGTAATTTACCTTAGAGTCATTTTACAACCAATATATCATTCAATCATGGTGTTTCAAACAACTCCTATTTTAAATGCACACACATATGAATGCTTAAAGATTTTAAATAGAAAAAGTTTTTGTTAACCCTAAATTGGGTAGATTTGATCTTGATCACTTGGATTAAAGTTTTGGGATGTTACAAACCTTCCCCCCTTAAACAAAATCTCGTCCCGAGATTTAAGAAAGAAAACTAGGAACTAAAGAGATCTGGGAACTCAGTCCTAATGTAATCTTCTCTCTCCCAAGTGGCTTCTTTTTCGGTATGGTTGCTCCATTGAATCTTGAGAAATTTGATACTCCTGGTCCTGGTGGTTCTGTAGGCTTCCTCCAAGATACGGATGGGAACTTCATAATACGTTAGATCCTTATTGATATCCACATCTCGGTGATCGATGTTCTTGAAAACTTCGGTCTTCTCCGGCACATCTAAGCATTTGCGAAGTAACGAGATATGGAACACATTGTGGATGGCTGACATTTCTTCTAGCAGTTCCAGTTGATACGATACTTCTCCTCGGCAATTCAGAATCTTGAAAGGTCCGATATATCTGGGGGCTAACTTTCCTTTCAGACTAAAACATTGCGTTCCCTTCAATGGTGAAACCTTCAGATATACAAAATCTCCGACATTGAAAGTCAGGTCTCTCCTTCTCTTGTCAGCATAACTCTTTTGTCTGGATTGGGTGGTCTTGAGGTGCTCACGGAATTTGTGAACCTTCTCTTCAGCTTCTCAGAGAATGTCGGGTCCAAAAATCTGACTCTCTCCTACTTGCGACCAATTCAAAGGGGTACAAAACTTTCTTCCGTATAGGAACTCAAATGGTGTCATTTGCAAACTGGCTTGATAGCTGTTGTTATATGAGAATTCTGCAAAAGGCAGACAATCTTCCCATTTTGATCCATATTCTAACACATAAGCTCTCAACATATCTTCTAGGATTTGGTTGACTCTCTCAGTCTGTCCATCAGTTTGCGGGTGGTAAGCGGTGCTGAAATTCAACTTGGTTCCTAATCCTTCTTGGACTTTCTACCAAAATCTCAAGGTAAATTGGGTTCCTCGATCTGATACTATGGTCTTGGGGGTTCCATGCAGACTAACAGTTCTAGCAATGTACAACTCTGCTAGATTCGAACTCTGGTAGGTTGTCTTGACATGTATAAAGTGAGCTACCTTAGACAGTCTATCAACAATGACCCATATTGAGTCATTTCCCCTACTAGAAGTAGGCAAACCGGTGATAAAGTCCATTCCGACGAAATCCCATTTCCATTCCGGAATCTGCAAGGGTTGCAATAGTCCTACGGGTCTCTGATGTTCCGCTTTGACTCATGGAGAGATATCACACTTGGCGATGTAGCTTCCGATTTCTCTCTTCATCTTGTTCCACCAAAATTTCTCTTTCAAATCTTGATACATCTTCGTTCCTAGGGGTGGATAGAATAAAGAGTATCATGAGATTCTTGCATGATAACTTGCTTCAGTTCTGAATCTGCTGGCACACAGATACGGTCTTTGTACCACAGAACTCCTTCTTCTTCTTCGGTGAATCCAGGTACCTTCCCTGTACCAATACGACGTTTGATTCCGTCGATACTTTCATTTCCCTTCTAGGCTTCCTTGATTTGGCTAATCAAATAGGGTTGAAGTTCAATGCTAGCTAGAAATCCTTTGCTAACTAGCTCAGTCCTAAACTGCTCCAACTCCTCATACAAACTTGGCTGCTTCTCCTTGATCATGGTGTTTAGCCTACACGGCAATCTGCTAAGAGCATCCGCTACCACATTGGCTTTGCCGGGGTGATAGTGAATGTCATGGTCATAATCCTTGATTAACTCTATCCATCTCCTTTGCCTCATATTCAGCTCCTTCTGAGTTAAAATATACTTCAAGTTTTTGTGATCTGAGTAAATCTCACAGCGATTACGATTACCCATAAGATAATGACGCCATGTCTTCAATGCCAAAACTATGGCTGCTAACTCAAGATCATGGGTCGAATAGTTCTGCTCATGCTACTTCAGCTATCGAGATAGATACGCGATGACTTTGCCTTCTTACATCAATACACATCCGAGACCAATCTTGGATGCATCACAATACACATCAAACGGCTTCTTGATATCTGGCATGATTAATATTGGGGCTAAAATCAATCTCTTATTTAGCTCTTGGAAACTGGCTTCACATTTGTCTGTCCATTCAAACTTCTTGTCCTTCTTCAATAATTGGGTCATGGGCCTGGCGATGCTCGAGAATCCTTCTATGAACTTGCGGTAATATCCCGCTAATCTGAGAAATGCACGAACTTGGGTTTGAGTGGTTGGGGCTTCCCATTCTTCGACATCTTTGATCTTGGCGGGATCAACAGCGACTCCTCCTGCAGACACACTATGTCCTAGGAATCCTACTTCTTTCAGCCAAAACTCACATTTGCTGAACTTGGCATACAACCGATGCTCTCTAAGGGTTTCAAGGATGATTCTCAGATGTTGCTCATGCTCTTCTTCTGTCTTGGAGTAGATAAGGATATTGTCGATAAACACAATGACAAACTTATGCAGAAAATTCATAAAGATCTTATTCATGAGATTCATGAAATAAGTAGGGGCATTGGTTAATCCAAAAGACATGACCGTATAATCGTATAATCCATAATGAGTAGTAAAGGCGGTCTTCGGAATATCCGTTGCTCGAATCTTAAGTTGGTGATAACCAGTCCTAAGATCGATCTTAGAGAACACATTTGCTCCAGTCAACTGATCAAATAGATCCTCTATCTTTGGCAAAGGGTACTTGTTCTTGATGGTGACGTCATTCAGCTTCCTGTAATCTGTGCACAAACGGTTGCCTCCATCCTTCTTGTTGACAAATAACACTGGCGATCTCCATGGTGATGCGCTTGGTTGAATCAAGCATGTTGCCAACATAGCATCCATCTGCTTCTTCAATTCCACTAACTCTGAGGGGTTCATACTATAGTCTCTCTGGGCTATGGGTCTGGTTCCCGGGATTAGTTCAATAATGAACTCAATATCCCTATCCGGGGGCATACCGGGCAATTCATCTGGGAATACGTCGGGGTATTCATAGACTACTCTGACTTGGTCAATGGTTGGCAGGGCTAGACTCTTGTTGCACTTGAATTGACGGGGCAGGGTTTCAGATATATGATCAACTGAGACTCCAGAGCTACTGGTCATGGTCATGGCTTTCTTGGCACAATCAATCAATCCTTTATGCTTTGACATCCAATCCATTCCTAGTACTACTTCCAAACCTTTGGTTCCAAGTACTATTAGATTGGCATAAAAATCTATCCCATGTATTCTGATAGGCACAACTTTGCAAATTTTTCTAGCTTTTGTAGTTGAACCAGGGATTTGAACTATCATGACATGCTTCAAGTTGGTTGGGTGAATCTTACTAGTGCATGCAAATTCTTAGGTGACAAATGAGTGTGATGCTCCATAATCAAACAACACTCTTGCTAAAACTGAGTTGACAGAAAACAAACCCAGCACTACATCTGACGCTTCTTGGGCTTCTTCGGCGTTCATATGGAAGAGACGGCCGTTGCGGTTGTGAGGGTTCCCTAGGGCGAATCTTCTTCCTGGTTGAACACGACGCTGCTGTTGAGCTGGGGCATTCACATTGGCAATGGCGGTAATCTTCTTTGGGCACTCATTGGAATAGTGACCCTTCACTCCACACTAGAAACAAGTAATCTGAGACTTGTCTTTCGCTGCCACGGGCACAACATTGCTTCCAGTTCTGGGTGCAGTGTTGTTGTTGTTGTTGCTCTTGGGAGGTGCACGGTTGAAATTGCTGGCATTGCCGGGGTGATTGTTGTTTCCTCCGGACTTCACATTTCCTCTTCTACTGTTGGGGTAGCTTAGGCGAGACATTGAGGGTCAATTTTTCCTTGGTGCATATCTCGCAGAAGGATTGAGACGGTTTGGATCCAGCTTGGTGCATCATACGATGTTTGCGGTTGTCGTTTGCTTGGTTAAGCTTCCCTTCCATCTGAATGGCAGAGTCGACTAGCTCTTCGAGATCCTCAAAACGGATGTTGACGAGGATAGTCTGCATCTCATCATGCAGTCCGTTAAGGAATCTCTCCTTCTTCTTGTCCTCCGTGTTGATATCATCAGGTGCATACCTAGCAAGGGACAAGAATCTGTCACGGTACTCCACTACAGTCATTCTGCCTTGCTTTAGCTCTCTGAATTCATCTCTCATTCTGGTGACTAGACCCTGCGGCACGTGGGTGCGGCTGAACTTGATTTTGAAGGCTTCCCATGTCATCACTTGACCATGGTTCATTGTGCGGGTGCTATTCCACCATGCTCTTGCATCTCCTGCCAAATAGTGGGTGGGAAAAAGAACTTTCTCGTTTGCATCCACTCCTGCCACTTCTAGGTTGTTCTCCATTGTCTATAACCAGTCATCAGCATCCAGTGGGTTCTCTGAAGTACTAAAGATTGGGGATTTGTATTCTGGAAGTTTTTGAGTTTGGATCCATGATGATCCTGATTTCCATGGTTCTGATTGTTGTGAGCCATCTAGGCGATCTGCTGCAGTGTTGCTAGATTAGCTTGGTGCTTTGCCCTACTAGCTTCAGGGTCTACGATGAGAGTCTGCAGCATTGGGTCTTGCGATGAGCTGCTCCCTCCTTGGTTTCCACGAGTCATCTGAAGATTGAGATAGATAAAGGGGGTAAGAGGGGAAGTTCTAAGGTTCATGGTTTTGGTTTCAAGCTAAAACTTTGAGTTTGACTCGGGTTTGGCAACTAACTTCTTTTCATTCATTCAAGCAAAGCACACGATACAATCACACACACCACAACATCAAAGGAAAACAGATGGTTTTAAGAACCATTCTGTAAGCTACGATACAATGGGACCGATACTCCTCACTCTACGATAGTGCTCTAGTGCATCTACTCATCATCGATGAAGTCAGAGTCATCATCATCGGTGTAGAAGTCCACGGCATCCTCCTCTAGGTAGTCATCATCATTACTGAGGTAGGAGTCAATATCCCCTTGGATATCTTCACCTTCCTATTCTTCTTCCTTTGCTGCAAGCTGAGCTTCTTGCTTCTTGAGGGTCTTCTCGAGGTCGGCCACCTTCTTGCGAAGATGGTCGATGGTGCGATCCTTCTTGGCGCATTGACGGCGAAGAGACTGACGATCCTTGACGAGCAGTGAGAAAGTCTGGGCCTTCTGGGCGGCAAGGGCGAGGTTGTGGTTGGCGACCTCTCTAGCATTGTCCAACTCCTTCTATCTGTCGTACAGTAGGAAGTCGAGGTTCTCCACTTGACGCTTCAATATTGGGTGGCTTGGCATCTCTAGCGGCATTCCCATGGAATCACGCCTTGCATAGTGAACAAACGGGTTCCTTGGATTAGGTTGACACTCAGGGCACACAGACGTGCGAGAGCTTCATGCATTGCCCTGGCTAATCCATCTAGCCAGTTGTTCTCTCTCACCGAGAACTGAATCGTCCTAGATACTGGTGCTTCCATCTTGCCTCGAAGATCAGCAATTACTAGCCATTGTAAATCTCCTCCTGGTGGACTCTCCTCCTGGTGGACCCGGGAGTTGAGCTCCAAGGAATTCCGGATGAGGACGCTCCAAGAACTCAGACAGTGAATCAAGATCCCTCTTGAAGATCAGTTGGCCTCTGTTTCCCAACTGGTAGAACTTGCTGTATTGGGCTTCCATCTATAAGAATTTAGGATGAGAAAGTTAGTGAAGTGATCAAGTGTGTCAAACTTTTATGTGATAATGTAAGATTTTGGAGGAACATGAATTTTTTTGAGAGAAAGAATCCCCAAGGATAAGAGAGGAAATAGTTTTCATAAATACTCACTTTGGTTTTTGGAAACTAAGTTTTTGTTCGGACCCTAGGGTCTCCTATAGTCAGGATGGCTCTGATACCAACTTGTCAACAACCAGATTTTTAATCCCAGATGCCTGTTATGCCATACATCGCAATACTAGGATTACCATTTTGCGAGACATAACAGATTGGATATCACAGTACATCATCCATTACAAACCATAATAAGGTCTTACACAAATAAAGGATCTCATGATCCAGTCTTAGTACAATCAAGTAGCAGAATAAATAGCGTAGCGGTGGGGTCCATCTTCAGAGTCACAGGCAATGCTGACGATGGGAGATGATCCTAGTTGTCGTAGCCATCCTGCTGTCCTCCTTCAGGGTAGTCCTCCTCATAGTCTGGCCATAGGAATAGCTAGGGACAAAAGCCATGAGTACTCTTTAAGTACTCGCAAACTACCACTACCAAGTAAGATAGTTCTAGTAGGGAATGCTAACTCTAAGTCTATTTGTAAAGTTAAGTTTGAAACCTAAGCTGAGTTCAGAAACAAAGAAAGATAAAATAAACTTTGAAAACACCTAAGTGGGAACTTAGTTATCATAGTCACAACTCTCTTGTGGTCAAGTCATGTCAGAATTCATTTCATAAGTTATTTTGAAAACATCTGACAACGGAACAGTATGGCCACTCCAACTGTCCATAACCGCGGACGTAGCTATTCGAATAATTTGACACTCTGCAGAGGTGGTACACTTTCACCACAAGACTCGATACATCTGTCAGGGATAACCCTGAATCATCATACTTAGTATGCAGATAATCAAACATAACCTTTCCTTTACACACCCTAGTATAAGCACCTTTCCTATGAGCATGGCCTCCCAGCCATGACCATCTGTCATCCTGGGCACTGCATAGGTGGGCAACATTGAGAGGTAGCCTCCGCTCAAACATCTCCCGCGAGGGAACTAATACTAATGCATATAAACTTCCGGCTAAGCCTTACCCAATTTAGGTATTGTGGTTGTACGGTAAAATTGGAATGGTATCGCATCCGAACCCAACCATCAGTTTTGTAAAAGGGCTAAGGCTCATGCCTCAACATTTTCATGTCAAAACATCTCAATAGAATGACTCATCATTCCAAGGTTTTCACAAATCATTTTCACCAAGTATTCCCATCTAAAGTGAACCAAGTTTTGGTTTAGTTCCAACTACTATGTTAAGAGTGTTCACTAATGTGGGATGCTAATCTCAGTCTCATGCCATAGAATGACATCTAAGTCTTTATACTACCATAGATAGGTCAAGTTTTATACTCTTTATACTACCTTTAAACAAGTAAATGACTTTGGTAAAGTAAAGGAAGTAAAGCTTGTAAATAACACTTGGAGTAGGTATAAGTCAAAAATAGGATAACCAAAGCATGCCTAATGCATTTGCTTAGGTTATCTAGCTTGCAAGGTTTAGCTTGCTAATAATAGCTTGCCTAGTTAAGACACTTGCAAGTGTTAGCTTTCCTTGGTTGGTGCAGTGGTTGAAATTCTCTTCCTCCTCTTCTTGGTAGAACTCCTCCTCCTCGTAGACTTGGTCGGTACTATCGTCTATAAATACATACGGAATACACAATCACCAAACAATACTTAATTAGTCTACTTAGTACACTAAGGCACACATTTGATGATCTATTATCATCACAAGCATCACAAGGTTTAATGAACTAGCTTCATTCTTTTTATTTGAGAAAAGTAATTTCTACTCATTGAAATTAACTAAGATTTAATATTCTCCAATTAAAATATGGTATCATGTGGACACATGTCATCACCACATATTCTAATACATGAAAATGTGATTTAAAGGGTGGATCCTATTTTTAATAAGTTCAAGTTTAATAATTAATGATTTAAAGTGACTAGAAATGCCTATATAGCATTATTTTGGTACTAGTCCAAAGTCACGGCATGCAAACCTTAATATTATTACATATTCAGATAGGTATGGTTAAATGTGATTTTTGAGAGTTGGAATCAACTCAAAAGCTATTATGGTTGATTTTAGAAAAATGTTTAAGTGTAGAAAAGTCTCTGCCTTGTTAATTTTTCTAGGAGAGATATCTACCTCTAAATGATTTAAATCCAACGTACTTGGATAGAGATTTAAATTATCTTTCCAACAAAATTGGAATCATTCAATTTGGATTTGTAAAACTCTCTGAATTGATTTTTAAACTAAAGGACATAACTAAGTTTTAATTAAAATAGAAAAACATATATTTGAATTACTGGGTCAGCGCGGGAAACTAAATGGGCCAGCCCGTGTACACTCCGCGGTGCCGAGGGCTGCTGACAGGGGGGTCCCGCATGTCAGTGACTCATTAAACGTAAAGCGGTATGGGGCGATAAGGACCACACGATTAGATCCTAGATCAACGGCTCACGGTCGTCGTCAACGACGGACACGTCGCCAGCGAGACTGAACCCTAGCGCGGTCGGTGGGGAATGCAGTAGGGACATACCAAGGCTCCAGCTAGTGCGGTGATGGGGGCGATCGAACGAGATGACGACGGCAGACTCAGGCGAGGTCGCGGCAGGGGCTGGGGTGGACGAAATCAACGACAACTTCTCCTCCTCTTCAACGGCTACCTCCAGCGAAATTCCGGCGATGGGCTGCTCGAGCGGCTCCGGCGAGAGAGGGGAAACGATCAGTGGAGAGAGGGGAGTGGAATGGTGTGGCGATTGAGGCTGGGGGTGGCCTCCTTATATAGGCTCGACGAGGGGACCGAAGGGTGTGGGCGGAGCTCGTCGGTGACGACGGCACAGGGGGCTACCAGCGTGGGCGAGGTAGGCGGATGGTGAGCGGTTCCCTGGCGATCATCCAGAGCTTAAAGGCGATGCTATGGGCGGTGGCAATTGGTCAGGAGCTTCTCGCGCTCCGAGGGACAGAGGCGGTGCTCGACGGGGTTCCTGGTGACTGTGGTTCGCGCGGCGGTACACGACCATGTCTGGCGGGGTGAGGTGGTCAAGACGGAGCAGCGTGCACGGTCTGCGGTCTAGGCATGGTCTATGGCATGCTGGCAGCGAGGGCGCTCTGGATGTGGATGCCACAAGCCAAGTTGACAAACATATATAGTCAATCGACAACATGTTGTACTTGCGATTCCCATGTTTTATGAGCTTTCAAACTTCCTAGCTAACTCTTCCCATTTTAATGACTTTGAGTCGATTTATCAAAATTAGGTCAAATTTGAAACTACAAGTAAATTGAAGGTTTTGCTTTGTAATTTTTACGAAAAAGCTTTTAATTTGGAGGTACCCATCGAGGGTTCACAATTAATATATCTGAAAACAACGAGAGTTTTGACGATAGATTCAACTTCTTGCTAAGATTTTGCATCTTGACAATTTAACAAAATTAGGTCAAACTTGAGCTACAAGTAAGCGCGATAGATATCTCTTGAATTAAATGTTATTTTGGAGGTAGATGGGTGCATTTTCTAGTACTAAGCAGTGCCGTGGGTGTGAGTGTCCAACTACTAGGAAAGAACATTCAATTCTACATTTTCCGAGTGAAGACGAACGAGGTTAGTTGTTCTTTTCTGTAAAGAGATGTCCAAAGAATATTGGATGTGGATGCCACAAGCCAAGTTGACAGACATATATATATAGTGGATCGACAACATGTTGTACTTACGATTCCCATGTTTTATGGGTTTTGAAGCTTCCTAGCTAACCCCGCACATTTGAATAATTTTATGTCGATATCTCAAAATTAGGTCAAATTTTAAACTACAAGTAAATTATAGGTTTTTCTTTGATAGATTTACGAAAAAGCTTTTGGGTGTACCCATTGAGGGTTCAAAATTAATATACCAGAAACCAACGAGAGTTTCGAAGATAGGTTCAACTTCTTGCTAAGACTTTGCATATTGATAATTTAATGAAATTAGGTCAAACTTGAGCTAGCTATAAGTAAACTCCATCGATTTCTCTTGAATTAAATGTCTTTTCATAGTTAGATCATCGATGCATCTTCTTGTAGTAAACAGTGTCATCGGTGTGAGTTTCCAACTATCAAGAAAGAACATTCAATTGTACATTTTCTGAGTGAAGAATACGAGCGAGGTTGTGCTTTTTTCTAAAGAAAAGTCCGAAGAATATTGGATCTGAATGCCACAAGCCAAGTTTACATACATATATATTGGACCAACATGTTGTACCAATGATTCCCATGATTTATGAGTTTTCAAACTTGCCAGCTAACTCTGACCATTAGAATGACTTTATGTCAATTTATCGAAATTAGATCAAATTTGAAACTACAAGTACTAGTAAATTGCATGTGCCCTGCACGTGAGACTCAGATAATATACATATGGCATATCATCACTATATAAAATTATAATAGGTAAAGAAAAAAAATATAATAGGTAAAATTTGAACTACTATAGGTAAACTGTGTAGGTTGCTTTGAAAGTTTTACAAAAAAGCTCTTAGAGGTACCCATCGGAGGGGGCGCGTACGGGGGAGGGGGTCAATTAATATACTATCAGAAACCAAAAGAGAGTTCTGATGACAGGTTCATCTTCTTGCTAAGATTTTGCGTCTTCACAGTTTAATGAAATTAGGTCAAACTTGAGCTACAACTAAGTGCGATAGATTGCTCTTGAATTTAAAGAAATTAGGTCAAACTTGAACTACAAGTAATAAATTGTAGGTTGCTTTGAAAGTTTTATGAAAAAAATCTTTTGGAGGTACACATCGAGCGGTTAATTAATATATCAGAAACCACAGAGAGTTTTGACGAGTGGTTCGACTTCTAGCTAAGATTTTGCATCATGAAAATTTTGAACACCTTTTGAAAATGATCACATGAAATAGGGAGAGAGGGGAAATGATATTTCTATTCTCTATGGGCAACCCACAAGATTGAGGTGCACCTTAGGCTTAAAGATAACTTCATTTTTTCCACTATGTATAAGGTGAACCTTAGCGGATGCCACATAGTAGGCCATATTAAGGTGTGCTTTTCTCTACTACTATAATGGAGGAGTTTTGAATTGGATCCATAGAACCAATCCTGACCGTTGGGCTGTTAGATCCAATGGTTTAGAGCAGTTGGATTCGTGTTGAATAGTACATATAGCAAACGCCACCATGTTCACCACCCCCAAAATTTCAAAGCACAGTAGGTTGTATTCTCAATATGTGTAGATAGTTATTATTAATATACTTAATTTATGCATTTTGGGGGTGGTGACATGATGGTTCTAGAACATGGTGGAGTTTTCTCTAGGTCTGTACTACTATTCAACACGAATCCAATTGCTCTGAACCATTGTATCTAACAGCCCAACGGTCATGGTTGGTGCTATGGATCCAATTCAAAACTACTCCACTATAGTAGTAGAGAGAATACAACCTACCATGCTATGAAATTTTTGGGGTGGAGACATGATGGTTCTAGAACATGCACGGTGGAGTTTGCTCTAGGTACTATTCAACATGAATCCATCTTCTCTGAACCATTGGATCTAATAGCCCAACGGTCAGGATTGGTGCTATGGATCCAATTCAAAACTGCTCCACTATAGTAATAGAGATATCTTACCACTATATAGTGTACGAATAACTTTGAATATTGACCGTTAGATCAAGACTCGTGGATCCCAACATTTCCAGCCATTGGATCTTCATTTCCATTCTAGCATCTAGAAGATTCTATTGATAGTCTTCATCATAATGAATGCTATGCACAAACCTCAAAACACACTTCTCCATCATACTAGAATCTTCTCCCTCGTCGCTAATAATCATTGAATTCTACATGATCTTATCTTATTTTATCTTATCTTATCTTATCTTACCACTATATAGTGTACGAATAACTTTGAATGTTGAGCGTTGGATCAAGATTCACGAATCCTAGCATTTCTAGCCGTTGGATCTTCCTTTCCATTCTAGCATCTAGAAGATTCTATTGATAGTCTTTGACATAATAAATTCTATGCACAAACCTCAAAACACACTTCTCCATCATACTAGAATCTTCTCCCTTGTTTCTCTAGACCATGTTATCAAAAATTCTATGTGTTAGGTAGCTAATAATCTTTGACTTCTACATGATGATACAAAGTACATGGACGAAATATACACCCATACTTTATAGATGTTGATCAAATTTATATTTTTTTGTGCTTTACCAATTATAATTTTATATAGTGATGATATGTCATACGTCTACTATCTGAGTCTCACGAGCAAGGCACATGCAACTTACTAGTTTACACAATGCGGGAGTAGTATATTTCTTTGCTTAGACATATGGTCACCTCTGTCCACGCGCTGTACATGCTGAGAGAATAAAACATTGGCATGGGAAGAGGGCAACAGCAAAGAGAAGTTGAAGGAGGTTCCATGTCAGAGAAAAGTTATGATGGGTTTTTGACACGAGGTACTCCTGCGGCCTTACAGTGTACTACACTATACTAGTACTAGTAAATTTCAGGACCTATGCACGCAAAAAAAATTGTGTGTTTTCTCTCTCCTTTGCTGCCTCTCACCATCCATCCTCCCTCTCTCCTACCCTTTCCCCTCGCGCACCGGCCCAGCTGATCTCTCCCTCGTCCATAGCTTGGTACTGCACATGTGTGCCTTGGTACATCGGCTCTGTGTCTCTGGCGTGTTCGGCAGCCGCGTTGGTGTGGAGTAGGGACAAGGAGTACATATGAAGGAAACCACTTTGGTCCTTGGCGGCAAAAAAATTCAAACTTTTCCTATTTTAGAAATTTTCACTTGCTTCCCAAACATCGGGAGAGAAGGTTACTCAAAAGATCGGACATTCGCAGTACTTCTTATCTTATTTGTATCTTGTCTTATCTCTTACAATACCATACAATACCATACCACTGTATAGTGTATGGATAACTTCGAACATTGACCGTTGGATCAAGACTGACAAATCCAAATATTGCTAACCGTTGGATCATCTTTTCCATTCTTAGCATCTACAAAGATTCTACTGATAGTCTTTAGCACGATGAATGCTAGTATGCGCAAACCTCAAAACACACACTTCATTGCTCAGTTTCAGGGTCCTTGTGCTAAATGCATGGACCTGGGTGCAATTTTCATTTTTATGAGGTCCTTGATGTAACTTGTACTTCCACCGACCGTGTTAACTCTCAAGCACCTCGCTCCTACGAGACCTACCACAGTTAAAAGAAAATGCAACCACCCCAATTATCAAAAAAACTAAACCACAGTTTCTTATATGTAATACCCAAGTTTTTAGTACTAGGATTTTCAAGCTTCCTAGCTAACTTCGCACACTTTAGTGACTTCTTGTCGATTAACGAAATTAGGTCAAACTTGAGCTACAAGTAAGCGGGATAGATTGCTCTTGAATTAAATGTATTTTTAGATGTAGATGGGTGCATCTTCTTGTAGTAAACAAAGTCGTCAGTGTGAGTTTCCAACTACCAGGAAATAAAATTCTCAGTTTTCCGATTGATGACGAGAAGGTCCTTTTCTGTAAAGAAAGCTCGAAGAATATGGATCTCAATGCCATAAGCCAAGCTTCTAGACATATTAAGTGGACCGACATGTTTTACTTACGATTCCCATATGTTTTTTGAGTTTTCAAACTCCCTAGCTAATTAACTCTGCCCACTTGAATAACTACATGTTGATTTATCGAAATTAGGTGTCAACACCCGGATTTTTAATCCCAGATGCCTGTTATGCCATACTTCGGAATCCCAGGATTACCATTTTTGCGAGACATAACGGATTGGATATCACAGTACATCATCCATTACAAACCATACATAAGGTTTTACACAAATAAGGATCTCATGATCTAGTCTTTAATACAACAAGCAGCGGAAATAAACGATAGCGTAGCGGTGGGGTCCATCTTCAGGGGCACAGGCAATGCTGACGAAGGCAGATAGTCCTAGTTATCATAGCCATCCTGCTGACCATCATCTTGATAATCTCCTTCATAGTCTGGCCATGATAATAGCCAGGGACAAAAGCCATGAGTACTCTTTAAGTACTCGCAAACTACTACTAACAAGGGTTATAATTCTAAGTTAAAGTGCTGAATTTAAAGAATAACTATCAAGTTAAGTTTGAAACCTAAGCTGAGTTCTGAAGCAAGAAAAGATAAAGTAAAGTTCTAGAATCACTTAAGTTGGGAAGCTATTATCATTAACACAACCTTGTTGTGGTCAAGTCAAAGTTCATCATTCATTTCAAGTTATTTAGAAAACATCTGACAGCGAAACAGTATGGCCATTCCAACTGTCCATAACCGCGGACGCAGCTATTCGAATAGTTTGACACTCTAAAGAGGTGGTACACTTTCACCACAAGATTCGATACATCTGTCAGGGATAACCCTGAATCATCATACTTAGTATGCAGATAATCAAACATAACCTTCCCTTTACACACCCTAGTATAAGCACCTCTCCTATGAGCATGGCCTCCCAACCATGACCATTAGTCATCTTGGGCACTGCATAGGTGGACAACATTGAGAGGTAGCCTCGGCTCAAACCTCTCCCGTGTGGGAACTAATACTAATGCATATAAATTTCCAGCTAATCCTTACCCAATTCAGGTAATGTGGTTGTACGGTAAATTTGGAATGGTATCGCATCCGAATCCAAACATCAGTTTTATAAAAGGGTTAAGGCTCATGCCTCATCATTTTCATCATCATAAACCAATTGTGTTTTTCAACACATGTCAAAACATCTCAATAGAATGACTCATCATTCCAAGGTTTTCATAACTCATTTTCACCAAGTGTTCCCATCTAAAGTGACTCAAGTTTTTGAGCTATTCTAAAATACTAAGTTAAGAGTGTTCACTAAGGTGGAAAGATGAGATCAATCTCATGCCATAGAAGGACATCTAAAAGTTTCTAAGTAGGTCAAGTTTTATAATCTTTATGCTACCCTCAAAATTAATTAAAGAACTTTGTGTAAACTAAGGGAGGTAAAACTTGTCAATAAGACTTGGGGTACTAATAGTTAACGAGGTGTAATCAAAGCATGCTTAAGGCATCTTTACTAAACCATCTAGTTTTATTCTAGCTTGCTAACAATAGCTTACTAAAGCATGTTTTGCAAGGGTTAGATTGCCACTAATAGCTTGCCTTGGTTGGTGCAGTGGTTGAAGTTTTCTTCTTCTTCTTCTTCTTGGTAGAACTCCTCCTTCTCGAAGGCTTGGTCGGTACTATCGTCTAGAAATACATAGGGAGTGCACAATCACCAAACAATACTTAACTAGGCTAAGTAGTATTCTAAACCACACAATTGATGATCTATTATCATCCCAAGCATCACAAGTTTAATTCAATAGTTTCAACCTTTTTATTTTGGAAAAGTAATTTCTACTCATTGAATAATTAACTAAAATTTAATATTCACCACCAAAACATGGGATCATGTGGACACATGTCCTCACCACATATTCTAACATGTGGGAATGAGATTTAAAGGTTGGATCAATATTACTTTGGTTTAAGTTTATTATTTAATGATTTAAAGTGACTAGAGATGCCTATATAGCATTATCTTGGTACTAGTCCAAAGTCACTGCATGTAAACCCTAATATTATTACATATTTGGATAGATATGAGGAAATGTGATTTTTGAGAGTTGGAAACAACTCAAAAGCTAACTTGGTTGATTTTATAAAAAATTTTCAAGTTGCAAAAGCTTTTGTCTTCTTATTTTTATTAGGAGAGATCTATAACTCTAAATGAATTAAATCCAACGGGCTTGGATAGATCATTTTAATACCTTTCAGACAAAATTAGTTTCATGCAATTTGGATTTGTCAAACTCACATAATTGAATTTTGAAACACTGGATAGAAACTATATTCTAACTAAAAGGAAAATTCCTAATTTGAATTTGAAACATGCGCGGGAACGAAATGGGCCGGCCCACTGCGCTCCGCGCAGCGTTGCAGGCTGACTTAAGCGAGGGCCCCACCCGTCAGTGGAACAGGGGGTACCGAAGGGGTATGGATGAAAGGTGGCCGTGCGATTAGAGGGTAGATCGACGGCTGACAGCTATCGTCCTCGTCGGAACAGGACACAACGGGAGCTAACCCTAGCGCGGTCGGTGAGGGTGCAGTGGGGGCGTACCGGGGCTCCAGCAGGGTCGGCGAGGCGGGCAACTGGGCTGGTAGATGATGGCGGTTCTCCTGGTACAAGCGGCGCTTCCTGGGATGGCCTGGATCAACGGCGCCCTTCTCCTCCCGAGGCGGCGGCTCCGGCTGCAATTCCGGCGCCCTGGTGCTCGAGCGGCTCCGGCTGGCTGTGGGGAGTGAGAGTGAGAGGGGGGGATGAGAATGGTGTGAAGAAAGCTTGCTGGGGAGGCCTCCTTATATAGGCGAGCGAAGGGTGCAGAGCGGCATGGGCAAAGCTCGACGTGGGCGATGGCATAGCGAGCTAAGGGTATGGGCGAGGTAGGCGAACGGTGGCCGGTCTCCTGGTGATCCTCTATGGCTTGATGGCGCGGCAAGGGGCTGTCTCTTTTGGTCGGGAGCTTCCGCGCATTGCACAGTGGCCACAGGTGCTCGACAAGAAATGTGGCGGCTATGGGTCGAGCGGCGGCATACGGGCGTGTCTGGCGAGGTGCTGGGCCTGCTGCGAGTGCCGCCACGCAAGGCTAGGGCTTGGCGAGGCCGGTGCTGCTCTGGCGGACGCGACGCTCCGGGGTGATCGGCATGGCGGACAGAGGCGTGGGCGCGAGCAACTGGGGCTTGTCCTCCGCTCGATTTTGGTCGGGGGCTGGTCGAGGCGGTGCGGTGTGATGGCGCCTGTCTGCCAGCGGGCGAAGGAGAGCGCGGGGCGGCTTTGTGCGAGCTGTCCATGGTCGACCTGGCGCATGGCGTCGGGCGGCTTGGCACTGGAGCAGCTAGGGGAGAGGGAGAGAGAGCTAGGGCCGGGGTTTGAGCTGGGGGGACAAGGGGACCGAGTTAGGCCCAAATGGTGACAAGAAGCACTGCACACTATAGTGTTTTGAAAATGGTCTGATCTGTGTCTGCCACCTGTTTGATGAAATGGCCGCAAGAGACCAAAGTTTGAATTTTGAGTTCAAATTTTTTGAGTGATCTCTACTAGTGCTAGGTAGTCTCTGGTTGCAAGGGTTTTGAAAATGGTGCTCAAATAGATGGTTTTTGAAATAGGGGTGATCTATGCATATGCATTAGATTCAATTTTAAACTGTCATTTAAAATAGTTTACAGAATGTGTTTAGTAGATCAAAAGGTGGGCCTTGGTACCTCATTATGTGTACTAGCAAGGGGTGCAAAGATCAAGAATTGTTTCTGTTAAGAAATGAGTACTAGGAATAGCCAAAGTAGGCATGAGAGTTAAATTTGTCAAAATGACCATTCCTTCATTTTAATTCTTTTTGATTTGATTTTCTTTAGGAAAAGTTTGGGAATGATGTAGATGATGTTTAAATCACCTAAGAAACATTTTACAAGCATTGGATCAATCAATCATGGCAATTCAAACAACTCCTATTTTAAATGTACACATATATGAATGCTTTCATTTTAAATTTGGAAAAGTTTTTGTTAACCCCATTTTTGGATGATTTGATCTTGATAAGCTTGGATTAAAGTTTTGGGATGTTACATTAGGTCAAACATGAACTATAACTAAATTGTAGGTTGCTCTAGAAGTTTTACAAAAAAGCTTTTGGAGGTACCGTACCGATCGAGGGCAGGGTGTCACAATCAATATATGAGAAACAACCAAGAGTTTTGACAACATGTTTGACTTCTTGCTAAGATTTTGCATCGCATGACACTATTTAACGAAATTGGGTCAAACTTGAGCTACAAGTAAGCGCGATAGATTGCTGTTGAAATATATGACTTTTCAGAGAGGTAGATGGGTGCATTTTCTTATAGTAAACAGTGTCATCGGTACGGTGTGATTTTCGAACTATATCAGGAAAGAAGATTCAATTATTCTCAATTTTCCGAGTGATGACGAGCGAGGTTGTTCTTTTCCGTAAAGAAATGTCCGAAGAATAATATTGGATCTGAATGCCAGAAGCCAAGTTTACCGACATATATAGTGGACCAACATGTTGTACCAATGATTTCCATGTTTTATTTATGAGTTTGCAAACTTCCTAGCTAATAACTCTGCCCATTTGACCGAATGATTTTATGTCGATTTATCGAAATTAGGTCAAATTTGAAACTACAAGTAAATTGTAGGTTGCTTTGAAAGTTTTACGAAAAATCTTTTGGAGGTACCCATCAAGGGGTCACAATTAATATATCATAAAACACCGAGAGTTTTGACGATATGTTCAACTTCTTGCTAAGATTTTGCATCTTGACAATTTAATGAAATTAGGTCAAACTTGAGCTACAAGTAAGCGTGGTAGATTGCTCTTGAATTAAATGTATTTTCAAAGGTAGATCAATGCACCTTGTTGTAGTAAACAATGCCATAAGTGTGAGTTCCCAACTATCAGGAAAGAACATTCAACTCTACATTTTCTGAGTGAAGACGAGTGAGGCTAGTTGTTAGTTTCCGTAAAGAGAAGTCCAAAGAATATTGGATGTGGATGCCACAAGCCAAGTTGACAGACATATATAGTCGATCGACAACATGTTGTACTTGTGATTCCCATGTTTTATGAGCTTTCAAACTTCCTAGCTAACTCTTCCCATTTTAATGACTTTGAGTCGATTTATCGAAATTAGGTCAAATTTGAAACTACAAGTAAATTGTAGGTTTTGCTTTGTAATTTTTACGAAAAAGCTTTTAATTTGGAGGTACCCATCGAGGGGTCACAATTAATATATCTGAAAACAACGAGAGTTTTGACAATAGGTTCAACTTCTTGCTAAGATTTTGCATCTTGGCAATTTAACAAAATTAGGTCAAACTTGAGCTACAAGTAAGCGCGATAGATAGATCTTGAATTAAATGTCATTTTAGAGGTAGATGGGTGCATTTTCTAGTACTAAGAAGTGCCGTGGGTGTGAGTGTCCAACTACCAGGAAAGAACATTCAATTCTACATTTTCCGAGTGAAGACGAACGAGGTTAGTTGTTCTTTTTCGTAAAGAGAAGTCCAAATAATATTGGGTGTGTATGACACAAGCCAAGTTGACAGACATATATATATATAGTGGATCGACAACATGTTGTACTTACGATTCCCATGTTTTATGGGTTTTGAAGCTTCCTAGATAACCCCGCATATTTGAATAACTTTATGTCAATATCTCGGAATTAGGTCAAATTTGAAACTACAAGTAAATTATAGGTTTTGCTCTGATAGATTTACGAAAAAGCTTTTGGACGTACCCATCAAGGGTTCAAAATTAATATACCAGAAACCAGCGAGAGTTTCGATGATAGGTTAAACTTCTTGCTAAGACTTTGCATATTGATAATTTAATGAAATTAGGTCAAACTTGAGCTAGCAACAAGTAAACGCCATAGATTGCTCTTGAATTAAAAGTATTTTCATAGGTAGACCATCGGTGCATCTTCTTGTAGTAAACAGTGTTGTCGGTGTGAGTTTCCAACTATCAAGAAAGAACATTCAATTCTACATTTTCCGAGTGAAGAATACGAGCGAGGTTGTGCTTTTTCCTAAAGAAAAGTCCGAAGAATATTGGATCTGAATGCCACAAGCCAAGTTTACATACATATATATTGGACCAACATGTTGTACCAACGATTCCCATGATTTATGAGTTTTCAAACTTCCTAGCTAACTCTAACCATTGGAATGACTTTATGTCGATTTATCGAAATTAGGTCAAATTTGAAAATACAAGTACTAGTAAATTGCACGTGCCCTGTGATGGCCCAAAATATATCGAGCTCTCGTTCGGGAACCCCAAGAGGAAGGTATGATGAGCACAGCAACAAGTTTTCCCTCAGTTATAAAACCAAGGTTATCGAACCAGTAGGAGCAAGGAAACACCTCCAAGGTGTTGTTTCCAACTTGGAATCCTGCACAACACAACCACAGAACTTTGCCCCCAACTTACAGTGAGGTTGTCAATCTCACCGGTTTTGCTGAAAACAAAGAATTAAACGCATTGTGTGGAAGATAGTAATAGCTTGCAGGAAGTAAACAGAAAATAGTAAATATATTGTAGATTGATAGTAAAAGAAAGGACCGGGGTCCATAGTTCACTAGTGGTGATTCTCCTTAAGATAGTTGACATGTTGGGTGAACAAATTACAGCGGGGCAATTGACAAACATCGAGAAAGCATACATGCATATACTAATCATCTTGACTCCTATGATATTTGATTAGGCATTACAACATTATACATAGACCGTAATCCAACTGCATCTATGACTAATAATCCACCTTCAGGTTATCATCCGAACCCCCTCCAGTATTAAGTTGCAAGCAATAGATAATTGCATTAAGAATTGCGTGTAAAGTAAACAATACGATTGTTCTATGAACAAAGGATTGATGTTTTCTCCCTAGTAGCAACAACACATCTAGTACCTTAGAGATTTCTGTCACTTCCCCAGATTACTAGAGGCATGAACCCACGATCGAGCATAAATACTCCCTCTTGGAGTTGCTAGCATCTACTCGGCCAAGATAGCTACTAACAACGGATAGCATGCAAGATCACAAATAACAAAGACATGATAGAATCAATAATCAATCTGAAATAGCATCTCAATATCCATCGGATCCCCGCAAACACAACATGTAAGATTACAAATAGATGATCTTGATCATGAACGGAGCTCACAAGATCTAGACATGGTAGCACAAAGGAGAAGAACCAACCATCTAGCTACTACATGGACCCGTAGTCCAGGGATGAACTACTCACGCATCACACTGGAGGCAGTCATGGTGATGAAGAAGGCCTCCAGGGTGAATTCTCCCCTCTGGCAGGGTTCCGAGAAGATCTTCAGATCCCTCCCGATCTAGGGATGGAAGTGATGGCGACTACAGACTCTTTTGTGGAATTTTGATCGGGTACTTAGGGTTTCTGTATCGGAGGCATCTTATAGGCGAAAGGGGAGGCCGAGGGGGTGCCCTAGGCGGCCACACCACCCCTGGCACAGGCCAGGCATGGCCGCACGGCCAGGTGGTGTGGCCGGCCTCTGGCGCCTCTCTGTCTTCTGGCTCCGTGTCCCCCTCGGTGAAATATTGACTTTGGCTTTTGTCCCGTCCAATTCCGAGAATATTCATTTTCTGACTTTCCTAGAACCAAAAATAGCAGAAAATAGGCAACTGGCACTATGGCATCTTGTTGATAGGTTAGTCCAAGAAAGAGTATAAAAATACTTCAAAGTGTGGAAAAAACATAAGAAAGTAGATATAAACCAAGCATGGAACATCAAAAATTATAGATACGTTAGCAATGTATCAACATCCCCAAGCTTAACTCCTGCTCATACTCGAGTAGGTAAGTGATAAAAAGAAAGAATAATTTTTGAGGTGACATGCACCATCATAAACTTGATCAAAGTATTTGTAAAACATTGATAGCTGGGATCATAGTACTTCAACATAGCATGAAAGATATAGTTCTAACAATAAGACATAGCAACTATGTTGTAACATGAAAAGGCACAAACAAAATATTCATGAATAACAATGCTTTGCAAGACGTTTGTTTGTTTCACATAAAGAAAACATAATGAGAATGGTATTCAGCTTGTCCCTCATAGTGTAGCCAAACATAAATGCATAGGACACCTTCAAAGTTCATAAGAGTGACTATATACAAATAGTTTAAGAACAAGCAATATCAAAGTTATGCATCAATCAACAAGTATTGGGACAATGCACATTAAACAAAGAATGGCCACTATGCTCTCTCAATAGGTGCATAAAGATAGAAGATGGAGACTCAACATAAAAGTAAAATAAAGGCCTTCATAGAAGGAAGCAGGGATTCAAGTCTCATAAAGAGCTTCCAAAAATTGTGGTACTTATTAGCTTTCAACTCTCATTCCCACCATCATAAGCATCTTTAGGTGATTAAGGTTGAAGTGACACAACTAAGAGGATATGCTTGACAAGTTATAAGTTGAAATCTCATGCCCCTTACTTACGAGTACCGAACCTCATGCTACTCAACTTCAGTCACAAGTAAGCTCTTGTCATTATAAGTACATATGTATCATAGAGAACCGCCAACGGGGTACCCCTTGCACATGATATAGGAGCTATCCCATAATCAAAATGACAAGGCAAGCAGACAATGAGCATCTCAGCGATCTTTTTATTTGCTATTTGCGTAGGTTTTTACTGAGGATGCTTCATAGAGTGCTCATTATGGTTATGCTGCAAGTTTCCACCATGATTAGGCATGGCTTAGGCTAGCGGCCCAGGGTTTCTCTAACACACATACAAACTCCATGATCTTACGAGTTCCCCTTTTATTTCACACCGCTAGGATCCATAAGCAAAAGAATCATGATATCAACGAAATAATAAGTGCAATGTTGAAAGCGTTCCCCATGATACATGGTTCTGCTAACTTCAACTTACAAAGCACAAGCATATACATAAGAAAGATGTACGCAATGGTTCAAGATTATTAAGTGCAATAAAGTAAAGTGTGCCATCAAGTTCGTGAGAGCTTTAATCACTAGTTTTCTCATAACAAGTTTAATTCGGAAGGTAGATAAAAACATGAATATACTTGGAATAGCAAATGCTAATAGGTAGGTATGGTGGCCTCTTTGGAATAACTTGGTTTTATTTGGAGTTGGATGCATGAGTGGAACTCATACTTGGTTATGGAGGCTAGCAAAAGACTGGGAACGACCAACTAAGAGAGAAATAATGGCCATAATCATGCAAAGCGACAAAACATCATTAATTAAAGCATAAAGTGATATTACAAGTCGAAAACTAAAGGATCATAAAGGCTATGGTGACTTGGGATAGTCATAACATGGTGTGAGCATGTGCCAAGTCAACCCAAATAAAGCATCAAAGAAGAATACCACAATACTATGCTTTAATATGCTAAAACAACGCATGATTCTTTCAAGGCACATTAAGCAATATCAATTGTTTATAACATGTAATGCTACAGAAAAAATCACTAAGAATAAAGCCAAAACAATATCAAGCATGTCATGACAAAGCATAGGCCACAGTCAAAAACAAGCTCCTTTTACCACTTAAGCATGAAGTTTTCCTACTCTTATCCAATACAAACCAATCTTATTTGAAAACTAATGTATGAATGAGGGGGTCCAACAAATTTATTCAAGCAAACTAAGCAAATGAAAACTAAAAACGGAAACAAAGACGCTCCAAGAACAACACAACTGTGCATGAAACAATAAAAATGAAGTGTTTGGAAGAAACCTGAAATTTTTATTGATGAAGAAGGGGATGCCTTGGGCATCCCCAAGCTTTGATGCTTGTACCTCTTGAATATTTCTTGGGGTGACACGGGGTGGAATCCCCAAGCTTGATCTTTTTTCCATTCTTCATCTCATTACATCATTCTTCCCTTACACCTGAAAATTTTCCTTCATACAAAACTTCACACAATCTTCATTAGAAACATTAGTGTACTCAAGATAATAAGTCTTTTGGTTCAGTTCCAACACAACTAAAACTTCCATAAAAACACAAGCTACTGTAGCACTTCCTTTAGAAAGTTAAAATGATCAAAGAGAACTCAAAGAGAAAGAGATGAAGAGGCAAATGCAAATAAAGGCAGAAATCTATCAAAACAGACCAGCAGGTAAAAACCAATTTTTTCGAAGACCTTCTGTTGCTCATATTGAGAAGTGTTGAACTAATGAAAGTTGGATAACAACCTAGGGCAGAAGCACAAAAATTTACAGATCAAACCGACGTATAGATATTTTTCACGAATTTTTACAGTGAAGCACAAAAATCTGTTTCGAGACAACAACTTTCCGAAGCATTACTTCTCTCTCATTAGAGGTTACTCTTGGCACAAAAACCACACAAAAATGATAGGGAGCGATTATTACAGAGGTAATAACTTCCAAGTCTCAACAAAATATTCCTAACGAAATTTGGGTTATCTCCCAATAAGTGCTTTTCTTTAACGCCTTTGAGTTAGGCATAAGAATTTCGATGATGCTCACATAAGAAATATGAATTGGAGTAAAAGAGAGCATCAAGAAGCAAATTCAAAATACATTTAAGTCTAACCCACTTCCTATGCATAGGAATATTATACGCAAATAAATTCACAAAGAACAAAGTGACAGGCATATGAAGATAAAACGAGAGTAACTTCAAAACTATTAGCAAATAGAGAGGTGTTTCAGTACCATGAAAACTTTTACAACCATATTTTCCTATCTCATAATAATTTTCAGTAGCCTTATGAATAAACTCAACAATATAACTATCACATAAAGCATGCTTTTCATGATCTACAAACACATAATTTTGATCAAGCTAAAAAATAGTGGGATTAAAACCTTCAGACCCACTTTTAACAATTTTATAATAAGATGACTGATCAATCTCATTTTCAATAGTAGTATAATTAATATTATCAACCAATATAGGACCATCATCTAGAGCTTTATTATATTTTTTTTCAAAAGAATCCATAGGAACATAACATTCATCCTCCTTTGGTAAGCATGGAGGACAATCAAATAATGTAATGGGTAAAGAGTTACTCTCATTAGAAGGTAGGAATGGGTAGATCCACTCTTCCTCCTCTTGATCATCACTCTCCTCCTCTTTTTCATCCAATGAGCTTCCAGTTTCAGCAATTTCTTCTTCCATAAGCTCCCGCAAGGCATTAGTCTCTTCCGCTGGTGGAGAGCATCTATTAAGATATTCAAGAATATAGCCATTTTCTTCCTTGTAATTATCAAAGAAAAATTTAAGTATATCATAAACCTCATATTTATAAGGTGCATCATCAGTATTCTCAAGCAAATAAGCTAGTTCGAATGCACCCTTCCAAGCAATAAATTCTTCAATTTGTTCCACATCATAAAAGTCATAATTTCCCTTAACATAAGAAGATATGGTAACATCATCATTATACTCACACTAAAAAGGGAGGTGTTTATACCTCTTACAGCAACAAGATTTATCAAAGCAATAAGTAACATTATAAGTAGAGCACACATTTCTAGCAATGGTCTACAATTTATCAATTTGTTCCCATAAGTGTTTCTCGTTTTGTGACAAGCGGTGTTCCTTATAATAATATTTTTGTTCTTCCGTGAACCCACCTTGCCAATTAGATTCAGTTTCAAAGAAACCAACCATTGATATAAAGCATGATAAAGCAAGAAAATTAAAGACCAACAAAAATAACAACTATAGTAGGAACTAATTTTTTATATATTTTTGATAAAAAGAACAAGCAAACAAAGCAGAAATAAACTAAGCAAAACACAAAAAACAAAGTAAAGAGATTGGTTGTGAGGGACTCCCCTTGTGAAGATGTCCTTGACTCCCCGGCAACGGCGCCGAAAATAGCTTGATGGCCCAAAATATATCGAGCTCGTTGGGGAACCCCAAGAGGAAGGTATGATGAGCATAGCAACAAGTTTTCCCTCAGTTATGAAACCAAGGTTATCGAACCAGTAGGAGCAAGGAAACACCTCCAAGGTGTTATTTCCAACTTGGAATCCTGCACAACACAACCACAGAACTTTGCCCCCAACTTACAGTGAGGTTGTCAATCTCACCGGTTTTGCTGAAAACAAAAGATTAAATGTATTGTGTGGAAGATAGTAATAGCTTGCAGAAAGTAAACAGAAAATAGTAAATAGATTGTAGATTGATAGTAAAAGAAAGGACCGGGGTCCATAGTTCACTAGTGGTGATTCTCCTTAAGATAGTTGACATGTTGGGTGAACAAATTACAGCGGGGTAATTGACAAACATCGAGAAAGAATACATGCATATACTAATCATCTTGACTCCTATGAGATTTGATTGGGCATTACAACATTATACATAGACAGGGTTCCAAATGCATCTATGACTAATAATCCACCTTCAGGTTATCATCCGAACCCCCTCCAGTATTAAGTTGCAAGCAACAGATAATTGCATTAAGCATTGCGTGTAAAGTAAACAATACGATTGTTCTATGAACAAAGGATTACTGTTTTCTCCCTAGTAGCAACAACACATGTAGTACCTTAGAGATTTCTGTCAGTTCACCAGATTACTAGAGGCACGAACCCACTATCGAGCATAAATACTCCCTCTTGGAGTTGCTAGCATCTACCCGGCCAAGATAGCTACTAACAACGGATAGCATGCAAGATCATAAATAACAAAGACATGATAGAATTAATAATCAATCTGAAATAGCATCTCAATATCCATCGGATCCCTGCAAACACAACATGTAAGATTACAAATAGATGATCTTGATCATGAACGGAGCTCACAAGATCTAGACATGGTAGCACAAAGGAGAAGAACCAACCATCTAGCTACTACATGGACCCGTAGTCCAGGGATGAACTACTCATGCATCACACCGGAGGCAATCATGGTGATGAAGAAGGCCTCCAAGGTTAATTCTCCCCTCTGGCAAGGTGCTGGGAAGAGCTTCAGATCCCTCCCAATCTAGGGATGGAGATGACAGCAGCTATAGACTCTTTTGTGGAATTTTGATCGGGTACTTAGGGTTTCTGTATCGGAGGCATCATATAGGCGAAAGGAGAGGTCGAGGGGGTGCCCTAGGCGGCCACACCACCCCCTAGCGCAGGCCAGGCCTGGCCGCGCGGCCAGGTGGTGTGGCCGGCTCTGGCCCCTCTCCGTCTCGTCTTCTAGCTCCGTGTCCCCCTCGGTGAAATATTGACTTTGGCTTTTGTCCCGTCCAATTCCGAGAATATTCATTTTCTGACTTTCCTGGAACCAAAAACACCAGAAAACAGGCAACTGGCACTGTGGCATCTTGTTAATAGGTTAGTCTAAGAAAGTGTATAAAAATACTCCAAAGTGTGGAAAAAACATAAGAAAGTAGATATAAACCAAGCATGGAACATCAAAAATTATAGATACGTTAGCAACATATCACCCTGCACGTGGACTCAGATAATAGACATCTGGCATATCATCACTATATAAAATTATAATAGGTAAAGTGAAAAAAATATAATAGGTAAAATTTGAACTACTACAGGTAAACTGTGTAGGGTTCTTTGAAAGTTTTATGGAAAAGATCTTAGAGGTACCCATCGGAGGGGGCGCGGGGGGGGGGGGGGGGGGGGAGGTGGGGTCGATTAATATACTATAAGAACCAAAAGAGAGTTCTGACGGCAGGTTCATCTTCTTGCTAAGATTTTGCGTCTGGATAGTTTAATGAAATTATGTCAAACTTGAGCTACAACTAAGTGCGATAGATTGCTCTTGAATTTAATGAAATTAGGTCAAACTTGAACTACAAGTAATAAATTGTAGGTTGCTTTGAAAGTTTTATGAAACAAGCTTTTGGAGGTACCCATCAAGTGGTTAATTAATATATCAGAAACCACAGAGAGTTTTGACGAGTGGTTCGACTTCTAGCTAAGATTTGCATCATGAAAATTTTGAACACCTTTTGAAAATGATCCCGCACATCTGGACATAGTTCGTGCCCCAAAATTTCAGATACTTCGAAATTTCCATTTGACCCCTATTAAATTCGGTGGGTGGGGGGATTCACTCGTAATTCTCCTAGTATAGTGCTAGCAGTACCTAAACGCAACCCCACCCCCTCCCCTCTCTCTCCTCCAGGAATACGTCACTGACTGGAACATCCCCGCTGCACTTTAGCTAGCGTACCCGCACACCTGATCTGCTCAACGAACCCTCTTGTCCGGCGCGCTGAGCACATCATTGACTGCCTAGGATCTACTCGACGGACGCCGTGGTCCAGCGTTATGCTCGTATCCTTGCCCACCCAAGAATTGCTTCCCCGTCGTCGACACCCACTACGACCGTAGCACCTTCAGCAACCTCGACATGACCCATGAGGATGTGGAGGAGGCCTAGACGCTGCCCCGACCGAGGTAAAACCAGATCTCCCTGCACGATTTGTTTGTTGGCAATGTACTGTATTCGTGCTAAATTTCCTAACTAACAGGTTCTTTACTTGATATACACCTGTTATGTACTAAATTAACCCGTTGTGGTTACGCTTAAACTCCATGCATTGAACTGTTTTGATGCACTATACTATTTCTTCGTAAATTATTAGTCACTTAACATATTTGTTTACATTCTCTGCTGTACCTGTCCACATGAGATATGATTATATAATATCTCTCTCATTCGCCGATTTACGAACTATAGTATTTCCATCATGCTATTGTCCTGCTATCCTATACTACACGTTTACACACATCATACTATTTGACCATTATGTACTGTCGATTTGATTCCTCTTAACCTGCGACTCAAACTGTTTGCTGTTATTATGCAAGGAGCAACCTCAGTTTGCACATAATATCATAGAGTGAATGGCTCCTATAATCTCGTAAGACTCCATCACTTTTGTTTCACTTCATGCCAACGTATATCATGTTGGAACATGTTTGTATTTACAGTTGGCATTACCTTTATGCAGAGGAGCAACAATGGAGTACAAACTCCGCCCGTCCACACGAGCCACCGTAGATCTCGTGTAACACCTACCATAAGGCCCCCCACCCAAAGTTTGGTCCTTGCCACATTTTTTCTTTGCTTAAATTTACCATTTGTCTTTCTTGTTTTCATATTTTTTTGCCAAAAATTAGCGTCAAACATTTTAGCCTCACTATGGTCTACTTTTGTTCTATGTGTTTAGTTCAATTTCCTAGATATGGAGAGGCCAGGTGTATTGCATCTGAGTTGTCTGATAATAAGAACAAGGCCACACTAGCAATAAGATCCACACATGTATCATAAGGAACTCTGTACAGTTCATCTCACTCTTGTATCTACTGTGTATCATAGTTACGTGAACTGGCTATTTTAATACGAGTCACTTGATGGTTAATTTGGTTGTTCTCAGGCCGCTGAAGCATTGAAATTATCTGGCTATTCATGAATAATTCAATGTATGATTGCTTGATTCATTGTTTGTCTGAAATTATCTAGCTAGCATATTCGAGGCTCACAATTGATGTGTTTTTGTTGGCTGAGTTACTCTTTTTTTGTCTATGATTAAATTAGTGGCAGATTTCGTTGTGTAGTTCCTGGCTAGTTTATATATGAGAAACATAATGGCTTAGTTTTAATATTCGTTTTATCTGTTCTGCACATTCTAGTTTGAGCAGTTTACATCAGGTACTTTGGTTGATTGCTCACATTGTTATTCAAAATGAACTTGTAGTTTGTTTCCCAAGTCTGTTGTTTAAGTAACTTGTTTTGTCTTGGTCTCAGCCATCTTCAAGTAGAGCAATCATTTCACAGAGCAGCACATGCTTGCATTGCTCCATGGCGCCAGCTGGTCCACTTATTCAAGAAGAAACAGATGTATGAGCCACCACTATTAATTGCTTCCTTCCTTATATATTACCGCATTGACACATTTAAAATTCATGGTGGTGTGATTGCATGGTAATACTGTTATAACTTGTTTTGTGTTTGTTTTAGGATGCAAATGACCCTCTGAATGCCGAACAGAGACCCGCTCCTCCAAGTTTAGATTTTTTTCACACAACAGCAGTGACAATACCTATTTCTCATGGCACACCGCTTTGACTGATCCTTGTTTTTTAGCCGAAATATTATTTGAGGATGCCCTCCAAGATGCATGTGATATTGTTGAGAAAGAGGCCAACAAAACAGATTCAGTAATCACCATAGCACGCAAAGACTTACATGAACTAAAAAATAGGCAAACATACCTAATAATCTCATCTGCATCTCTCATGGGAAGCCAGTTGTTACATGTCTCGGGATGCAAGCTCCATAGAGACCTTTTCTATAACACCAGTTATGGTGTTTTTTTAGTTGTCTAGACTCTGACGCAACTTTTATGCTTCATTTTATTACTATCAAGTTTACTGAGGATTGTAATAATCTACTGTAATTTGCAATTGTAAGTTGTTTGAGGATTATTACAAACTGAGCATCTATCAGAATTACTACACACATAAGAAAAAACAGTGAAATTGTAAGAGGTACAACACACGATCTACCGGAACAGGGAGAACGTCCATTGTATTACACGTGCACCATAGAACTTGCAAAATTCATAGACGTTCACTCAACAAAGTGAACACATAAAGAGCTGACCTGAAGAGAATACATCAGGAGCAGACCCACACAATCCATCAATCTGATGGATAACCGTCGTAGTAATCATAGTGGGTGGTACCATCCTCGCCATAAGGCAGCACCATCTGAACCTCAGAGTGCTCGACGATTCTGCAATACTCTGCCAACAATTGATCGAGTTCGAAAGGATGGACATTGATCCATAATCCTCCTACTCCATACCCATATACAATGCTTGGCTCCTCTTCCCATGCAAGAGCCTCAAAGTTGTAAGATCTAATCTCGGATAGGTCCGCATAGTATATGCTGCCGGCCTGCACCGTGGATACCCTGGCGCTGTCGATGCAGACGCACCAATTGTCAGCAATGAAGAGAGCACGACTTCTGATGCCTCTGACCGGCTGAAGGACACGGTTTTGGGTATCAACCCAGTAAACAACCGGCCTACCGCCATAGACCGGTCCACTCACAACAAACAACAACTCCCTGCCAGACTCGACGAGGTAAAAACGATTCTCTAGGAACTGGCAGCCCGGAATAGGTCCTGCAACGGTGGGATGCATCTCCAGGGTTTGTGCGGAGCACTGCAGCTGGACATCTCCATGAGCAGCATCACACATAGTCGAGAGGATAGACTCGTATCTGTCTACGACAAAAACATCACCGGCGTAAGAAGTCATACTCCAGAGTTCCGTGAAGTCATACGGCGAGTACCACCCTTTACCAAAGACCGGGCGACTCCCTTCCTCCATGCTCTCATCCGCCCACCGAATGGTGGTGTTCTGATGGTTTGATGTAAACACCATCAACAACGGGAACATCGTCACAGCGACAGAAGCCACCTGCTCGGTCGGTATCTCTACCCTCAGGCGCTTGATAGAGCCCGAGAAGGGGTTGTACAACTGGGTCTTGTACGGCTGCACCCTCTGTCCAAGCACAAGGAGGCCGCTGGTTGTGCTACCGACATAAAAGTACCTTCCAGAGAGAGAGAGGGAGGAGAAACATATATTCAGTCAAAGTAAACAGATTGAAATTCAATCAAGGTAAACCATGGAGCAAAACCCTGGGCAACAAGTGGACGAAGAAACACAACTTAAAAAACAAATAGTATAGGATGTGAATGCAAAAAAGGATCGCATATACAGTATACAGATGAATATAAAGAAAGCACCTACGAATAACCCGGCTAATCTTCTTCTCAAGGTGGTGTCCAGTTGTCACGTTCACCAACATGATGGCAGCGTCTTCTACCCGATACTCCTCCGATAACCGGTGCTCTAGAACAATCTAGTTGGCTGGCATAAAGCGCTCCTCCCTGAAGCCGCACCAGGCGCTGCAGACTGCCCGAAAGGCGGCGTAGTAGTCGAAGTCGTCCATTGAAAGGAAGATTTCACCTATCTTATGGACGAGTCCCTCAGGGAGACCAGCCCATGGCGAGTCCTCCTGCTTCTTGCCGACAATGGATGATGGCATTTGTGTGGTCTCGGTCCCACCGAATGGCACAGGAAGCGGTTCTAGAGACACACATTTAAACAAAGGCCTAGGAAAGCCAAGCGAATCGTGTGGAAACGAGACGACGGCATGCACACAACAACCACAAGCGTGTTTCATTAAACTGGCACGAGCACGCCATGCGCACGCGCACTAATTATGGTACAACGGTCGTGCACACCACCTTACGACTCTTGGGAACACGCGAGTGTGTAGGTGTAGGATGATACTAGTAGTAGTAGTTTCATAACCTTATTGTATTTAATTATTCCAAAATCTAAGAAGAAAACCTGCGCTCCCTGGTCCCTCAGGGCACACGCAAACGCATGGCATTTTCCATTTTTTGCATGACATTTTCCATTTTTCAATTTCGCTTTTTGGCTCTGCCCTTGGATGCTCATCATGTGGCCAGATGGGGTGTATGCTCCGTGGAGCTAAAAACCTCATGTTCTCTCAATAGCACGGTCGTTAATTATTGAGGTATATACATTTTTAGTCCCACAACTTGCATCGCGGGAGCGTTTTAGTCCCACATCTTGCAAAGTGAACAACACTAGCCCAACAACTTGTAACCAGGAACATTTTAACCCAATTCAATCAAATTTCTGTGATTTTTTCCGAATTCATCGTAACTAATTCTTGAAGTGACATGTGGCATCATAATTTTTTCAAAATGACCCCTTTGTATTTTCTGCCTGCCAGTTGTGACCTTGCTATGACTTGATTGGAGGATCTGAATAAGAAAACAAATAAGAAAAACTACCAATGCATTGTAGGGTATCGAACTGATTACCTGCGCTACTGAAGAAATCAACCTTGCCAGTACAACATGCACACATAAGTGATTAACTGAAGAGCGCTCTAGCTGATGTGTTCTTTATTTTGGATATTCAAAAATATGTTCTCTGGGATACAATAACAACTCAACTTTATTCCTTTTCATTTTTGCGAATAAGAAAAAACTCAAGTTTATTCTAGACACTGCAGCTAGCTACTAGGTTAACGACAAAGCTATACAATTGATATTATGGACCATGCCAACATAGATGTGAGCATTTTTTGCATTCGTATGTGCTTTTTTATTGTATAAATAATTACTTCCCCCAAGTACTCCTCGCCTGGCATAATTACTTCCTCTCAAGTATTCCTCGTCTCACATGAGTAGTCGTGGGCATCTACCGGCTTAGTGGCTTGTGTGTGTGTCGTTGTATAAAAGTGTTAAGTTCGAATCCATTCTCCTCTTAGAGATTTAACTATTTTATTTGTACGTCTACTAACAAGTGGCCCACTTATCAGTCCGTATAGGGACACAAATGACATAAACAAATATAGAGGGGTCATTTTAAAAAAATCAACGTCATTTGTGAACAAATTAAGTCAAATTCACTGAAATTCCATTAAATTGGACTAAAATGCTCTTGAGATATAAGTTGTGGGACTAGTATTGCTCATTTTTCCACATATGGGACTAAAACGCTCTCGCGATGCAAGATGTGGGACTAAAGGTGTATATACCTCTTAATTATTTTACAGCCTCAATTGCTAGGCCGGAGGACCAATTAATGCTCCTAGTTTTGCTCAATTACTCCTCTAGTTGACCGTAAAATATGAACCACCATGTCGTGTAATGCTCCTGGCCGATCATGTTGTTAAAACGGGAGTGTATCCATTGGCTTATATGTTTTTAATTAGATGCGGTGGCCACGTGCATTGGCTAGATTTTAGGATTACTACTGCATGCAATAACTAGCTATAAAGAGAGTAGGTGAAGTTAATTCTCCGAACTAGTACTACTCTGGCCTAGTAATACCGAACATAGGGAGTACCTAAACTGTGGTTATATGGATGATCAGTTGATGTGACTCTCGGCCATGAATTCCTGACCATATAGCCGTATGTTCTACCACCTTTTTTACTACTACTACTAGTATATGGACGCTAGTAAATTCAAAATCTCAATCGAGCGGCAAAATCACACACACCGACTTTGAAGCATTTCCCGCCTAACCGTTTCCAAAACTTTGAGGGAAAATCTCCCACCTAGGGAGTACCATTTTTATATTATTATTATTAGATGGACGCGAGCCAAATTCAAAGTCTCAATTGAGCGGCAAAACCGCACACCCACTTTGAAGCATTTCCCGCCCCTCCATTTCAAAAACTTTGAGGCTTAATCTCCTACCGGGGTAGTACCATTTTTGTATTATTATCAGAAGATGGGCGCTAGTCAAAGTCAAAATCTTAATAGAGCGGAAAAACCGCACACCGACTTTAAAGCATTTCTCGCCCCTCCATTTCAAAAAATTTGAGGCAAAATTCCCACCGGGGTAGTGCCATTTTTGTATTATTATCAGATGGGCGCAAGTCAAATTCAAAATCTCAATCGAGCGACTAAACCATACACTGACTTTGAAGCATTTCGAGCCCCTCAGTTTCAAAAACTTTGAGGCAAAATATCCCACCGGAGCAGTACCATTTTTATATTATTATTAGATAGACGGTCGCCAAATTCAATATCTTAATCAAGCGGCAAAATCACACATCGATTTTGAAGCATTTCCTACCCCTCAGTTTAAAAAACTTTTGACTTCAAAATTCCGATTCTACCCATTGTTCTGACACCCTACGGGCAAGCTAAAGTCGGTAGGTTGGGGGCACGATCGTAATTTATGTTTCTGTTCACCTCCTTAGTCTGGATTCGCCCGATTTTCCCGCTGGTCCTTCCAAAAGTCCTAGACCCCTCTCTCCCACGCCCTCACCTCCACAACCACCACACGCACCGGCCAACGGAAATTCCACGGTGGCCGGACCCGCTTGAGCGGCGGTCTCGTGTACCGCCGTGGAGCTGCTTCACCGATGCTCACCCACCGGATCTGTTTCACCGGGTCTCTCTGCCACTGTACCGGAGCTGCGGTGTCGTTCACCATGCCGATGGCATCATCGACCGCCCAAGCTCTGCTTCTCGGCCGCCGAAAGCTACCCAACCGTACCGGATCCGCTTCACCGGTGTACACCGGACGTGATCTAGTTCAGGGAGTTCCATGTCCACCGCCCTAGACCAGCTGCTCAGCTGTCGCTATTCACTTCATCGGATCTGCCTCAGTGAAGCTCTCGTCCACCATGCTCAAGCCAGCATCGACCACCCAAGATCTGCTTTCTTGACGCCAATAGCCACCGCAACCGCAGCACCCTCGGTGACCTGGACGTCACCCACACGGTACCGATGGTGCTTAGATGCCTCAATGGGCATGCCTGTTCTTCGTGCTAGTACATACAAGGTCATTAGACATGTTGGTTTGCATTCGCTGCTCTACAAATTTCAAGTCATCGACATGTCTGTTATTTTGTCATACACATGTTCTTAGCTACTCCATACAACAGTAATTGCCTACTACCGTGTAATTCTTGCAAAATCTGAAGTTAGCGGAAAATATTAGTGTGGATTCCTTGCTCTAATGTTGTTGAATCTATCTGGTTCGTCCTGAGATTAGTTCCTACTATTATTTTCTCCTTGGCATTGTTCTGCTATCCTGTAGTAGCCGTTTAAATTCTTTGTACTAATTCGATTATCATTTTGTTGTTGCCATCTGCTTCTTCAAAAGCTGCATCACTAACTATTTCCTTCTTCTTGCATATATCTCAAATGGAACAATGAACATGTTGGTTTGCATAGCCTATTCTACAGGTTCACAAGGGATGCCATTAATTCCTTATCTGGTGATGGTTTGTCCTAACAACATCATAACTATCCTCTACTATGTAGTTCACTCGTGGTTTGCATTACTGCTCTAGAAGTTCTCTTATGACCATTATAATTTCTATCTGGTTGATTCTTAGCTATGATAGTAACTACATGCCATTGTGTAGCTCACCACAAATTCTGAGTCACCCAACCACTATGCATTCCAGGAGATGCCACTGCTTCCATATATATTTGCTAAAATTACCTCGCTTGTTTATATTTTCTGAAATTCTAAGAAACACTTTGTTTGATTGCTCATTTCATTCTAGGCACACTTGCCGAATGCTTGTTTGTCCTGCTCTACAGGTTCACGAGCGACGCCATTATATCTTGCATCTGGTTCTGGGTCTGGTTCATCCTAAGTCACGACATAACTATCCTCTATAATATATAGTTCATTCGTGGTTTGCATTCCTGCTCTACAAGTTCTTGTATGATGCGGTTATAAATTCTATCTGGTTCATTATGCGCTATGACAGTAACTGCATGCCATTTTATGTCTCAGCGCAAATTCCGAGTCACCCAACATCTCATGCATTTTAGGGTATAGAACTGCTTCCATATATATTTGTTGAAATGACCTGGCTAGTTTATTTTTGCTAAAATTCTAAGCCACACACACATTTTTTTATTGCTCGTTTCACGGTAGGCACACTTGTTTAATGCATGCTTGCTTGTCCTGTTTGTTTGACGTGTTGGTTAATAATTGAATCATTGACCAGTTGTAAACTCCAGATCATAGCTCCTACCATATCAGTCAAATGAGTGGTTTGTCTTGTTTGATGTATTAACTTGTTATTACTTAGTTTTAGGGTGCAATTATTGCTATCGCCACCAAAGAGGGGACTGCAAGATCATGTCTCCTCCAATGTAGTTGTCACACTCAAAGGAAGATGCAGGTGATCAATTGAGGACTCTGCTATCAACTTAATTGTCAACTGAAATGCCGATTTTTCTTTCCCTTGATTTGATAATATGTAATAATTTTAAGAAGTTTGCAACTGATATAATATATAGATAACTCGCGTAGGCCATGTATGCATTTAGTTGACTCCGTCCACACATTGAGTCGTTATGGTAACTACGCCAGGTGGGTCGATTAGGGAACAGTACCGTGCTTTGTTATTGGCCCGACGTGTATTCGGCCGACGATGAACAGTAAAAAACGCTGGATTATATAGACGTTTTATGATATTGGCATGGGCTTCAGAAAAGGCCGAAACTATAAAAGCCGTAAACGTAATGGGCCGATCTACAAGTTGTAACTGGATGTAACAGTAACAGGCCGTAAGGGTAACATGCTGTAAGATTAACAGGTCATAACAGTAACATGCCATAACAGGAACATGCCTTAACAGTAGTAGGCCATAACAGAAACATCCCATCGCAGTAACAGGCAAGAAACTGTGAAATCCTAGAACAGTAATAGGCCAAAATAGTAGCCGGCATCAATAGTAAAGGGCCACAACAGTGAAAGGCCAGAATAGTGACAAGCCAGGACAATAACGGCCCGAGAAATTTCCAGGCGAGGGCAGTAACAGGCCGACACATTTACCAACCTAGAACAGTAAAGGGCCGCTTGTGGGTCTGAACAGGTAAAGCCCGGAATAGTGAAAGGCCATGACACTAATAGGCCTGAATAGTAACGGGCCATCTCAGACAAGGGTCGTCAGTAGGTGGCCCACGATAGGCTGCGATAACAGTGATGGGCCATCCGCAGGCCTTAAATGTACAAGAGCGACTTGGCGCAGGCTGCTAATGGGCCACAGAGTGTTGGACCATCATGGGCCTTCTTTAGGCCGGAACAGAATTGGGCCTGAAAGTTCACGGACCACTGCTGGCTGCAACTTTGGGCCCATTTCAAACAATGCAGGAAAAAATAGTAACGGGTCATCTTCTTATTGGGCTCCCCTAATGGGCCGGCCCACTTAACAATTAGCAAGCCTTGTCTGGGCCAGGCTTCTTCCATGGTTTCTGTGACCGTTAATGGCGGTAACCGGCCATTAACGGTGGGTTCCACGTGGCAATTTGCATGACGTCAGCAGTCAACACGGATGGCAAACAGATCTATGACGGAACAAGTTTTCGTGGCTGAAGGTTGCGATCCGCCACGGTCAAGAAAAAAACCGTGGTAGATTCTTTTGTGACGGGGCTTTGACCATGAAGGGCATCCGTCGTAGAAGACTTTTTAGCCACGAAAAACGGGCCTTCAACCACGGAAATCATCCGTTGTAAAATCCAACTTTTCTTGTAGTGATCATTCCACCGGTGTGGCACCAAGGACCATGGCGCCTCCATCATGGTCGTCTTCCACCACTACATTTTATCTCATGGATATATATATAACACACAGGGCATAAAAGGAAAAAAGACAACCATATGGCTCCTGTCGGTTTCTTAACTTACAATAAATCTCATTGCATACAACAATTTTTGTATCAATGACCATATCACATCACATACCCTGCAAAAACAAGTTAGACGCCTCTAATTTATTTTTGCATATTTTACATGGTTGTGGGATTTCAAGGAAAGAATCGTTCTACCTATGAATTTCAACCACAACAATGATAATCAAATTATTAGCAAACTGCCGTAAATTAGATCATGACTATGCTAGGATAGACAGACACCCCCTGTGGCACTTATGCAATAAAAGTTGCATGTTAAGCGTGGGACAAGTCTCATGTGCGAGGACATGTGAAGTTAGTCCGGGCCGCTTCATCCCAACATGCCACCATGATCCAAAATACATGAAGGTATGCAATAACATGATCATCAACGTACACATCTCCATGTGTTCTAACCGTACAAAGCATATACACATAGACATAGCTCTAATACCACTTATGGGGTTCGTTGCATAGAAAACAAAAAATTCTATAGTTGCAACTGCCAAGATTGAATCTAGGCGATACTTGTAACGTTTTCAGGATGACTCACCCTCGAAGACTGAAAGCGGGATAATTTTCCTGCAAACAAACATGGTTGGTGTATAATGTACTCAACCGTCCTCAAGGACATGCATATGATCAATGCCATAAACGGACATCGCATCCATAATCGGTCACACGTCCAGCACGACGACGACCTCCATCCCTTGCTCCAGTTGGGCAGCGGAAGTAGTGGAACCTCAGGAACTCCAGCAGCACTATGACATGGTGGTTGTGGTGGTGGATAATATCTTGAGAAGGGCTTCGCCTAAGCACCATACTCGTGAGAGTGGATCAGCTAGCAAGGGGAAGAAGATGCCAACCAAAGGGCATATGAGGGAGAATGGAATGAGTGTGTGAGAGGGGTCTCCACCACCTCCTTTTATAGGTCGAGGGGGAACACCAAGGGTGTGGCCCGTGCCATACTGAAGGGTTCCATATCAGAAAACAAAAAAATCTATACTATGCAGACATAAGTAACGGAAAGAGAGAGACGGTATTCATACCCTTGAAGACAGAGGAACGCCTTATGCAAGAAGGTGTATGTTGATGAATACAAGCAGATCCAAGCACCCCAAGTGTGGTGCCTCTGAAGTACTACACACATCTAGTGTAGGCGACGTCTCCAGAGGCTCCGATCCAGCCGAGCACCGAAAGAAGAAGATGGCGGACCGAAGATCACACGACGGTAGTGTGAAGGTGGAGAACTCAAAACCCTAGAGGTCCTCTCCAATATTACGGAGAAGTCCTCAATAGAAATGAGAGAGAGAATGGGATGATTCCAAAGGGGAGGGGGTGACCCCTATATATAGTGGGAGAGGAGGCGCACCACCTAAGGGGCAGGGGTGTGGGACTAATGACCACACCCGCCGACCACCAAGGGGCAACCACCAGCCTTAGGTGGGCCCCACTTGAGCCACCCACCAAGCCCTGGCCAGCCGTCCCTCCTCCCTAGGCGCCTTGCCCCTTTAGGCCTCCCCTCCGGGTGAGGCCCATTAGCAATGGCTGCCTATAAAAATAAAATAAAAATGTATATTTTAATATTAATTCACCAATTAACATAAACCACACATATTATTATATTCCTTCACTCTGGAACACCTTCCGAACCCCCTCCGATCAACATCGGATGTTACCCGGAACTATTCTGGTTTCTCTCTCTCTATTTCTCCTATGATACCGCATCTATCCCTAAGTGTCCCCACCCTTAAGTGTGACATCCTTAGGTTCGGGAACACTTCAAACATGATTGAGACCTCTCTCATATCAGTGATCATCAGCGGGACCTGGATTCCCATGATGACCCCTGTGCATTCCACGAAACTTATCGCTCGAACCGTAAACGTCATTTCCCGTTCCGTTTGCCTCTTGATACCTAGTTCATCCGAGACTTTATCTTCGGTATCTCCATACCTTAGTTTGGTCTCGTTACCAACAAACTTGTTTACTCGTTCCCGTGTCGTTGCATTCCGTGACCAAGTCACATGCTTGCAAGCTTCATTAATGCAACATCACCGAGATGGCCACATGTATCTATCCGTTACATGGATTGACAAATCCTGGTCTTGATATGTACTTCTCTACGCATCCCTTTAGAAAACCTGAGTGGCACCTTTTTGATCATCTAGTCACAGTATGATGCTTGATACCATCTAAGCTCCCTCTAGAACAGTGATTTGCATTATCTCATAGTCTAAGGATTAGGTTGCTAGGTTTTGTATGTTTATCATCAATGGTGAATTTTGTAACTAGATCTCATTAAGATACAATTGTCAGATGTTTGTCTATCACGTCATTAAACTAATGACATGACCTCATTGTCAATTGGCATAAATGCCCATGATCTTGAAACCCTAGATCATCCTCATGACCAATGAGCTAGTTCGCTAGAGGTAACTAAAGACACGGTTTGTTTACATACCACACATGTATTAACATTTTGTATTAATATAGTTATAACACAGTATGAAACATATTATGAACATAATATATATATCAAACAATACGCTTTATTATTTGCCTCTAGGGCATATCTCCTTTAGTATCCCACTCGCACTAGAGTACATATTAATCTAGTTTACAATGGGAGGAACCTAACACCGATGGCATCTCAGTGTTGTTCGTGCTTGGCTTGTAGGAGAGCTTTATTTAGAGGATCAACAACATTTAGATCCATGTGTACTTTGCAAATCTTGATTTCACCTTCATCAACATTCTGTCAGATGACGTGAAACCGTAGCTTGATGTGTTTGACTGTGGAATGAGTTCTTACTTCCTTTGCGTTTGCAATAGCGCCCGTGTTGTCACAATAGATCGTCATGAGGTCTTGCACACTTGGAACAACTCCCAGTTAAATGAAGAGATTCCTTAGCCAAACAGCTTCATTCACCGCATCAACAACAACAATGTATTCCGACTCCACTGTAGACTGTGCAACTACTGGTTGCTTCTTGCTCTTCTAGCTTACTGCCCCACCATTCACCAAATACACAAATCCTGTCTGAGACTTTGAGTCATCAGGATCTGAGTGCCAGATCGCATCCACATAACCAGTTACATTTAGAGCTTCATCATCACCTCCATAGACTAGGACCATATCCTTTGTTCTCTTAAGATACCTTAGGATATTTTTCACAACTGTCTAGTGATCCATTCCTGGATTACTTTGGTATCGGCTCGCTAAACTAAGAGCCAATGCCACATCAGGTCGAGTGCTTAGCAATGGATACATGATAGATCCTATGGCTGAGGTATAGGGGATGTAAAACATCCTTTCTCAATCAGCATCAGTTACCGGACATTGAGTCAAACTCAGTATGCTACCTTTTGTCACATGCACCAAACCTCTTTTGGCATCCTCCAATTTGAATCTCTTCAAAATTTTCTCAAGGTAAGTACTTTGACGTAATGCAATCAGGCGTCTCGATCTATCTCTATAGATTTTGATGCCTAATATATATGCAGCTTCACCTAAGTCCTTCATGGAAAATTGACTACTCAAATACGCTTTCACGCTTTCCATAAGTTCCACATTATTTCCTATGAGTAATATGCCGTCCATGTATACTACTAGGAAAACCACTGAGCTCCCACTCGCTTTCTTGTAAACACAGAACTCTTGTTGATTTTGGACAAATCCAAAACTCTTGATCACTTGATCAAAACGTTGGTTCCAACTCCAAGATGCTTGCTTTAGTCCATAAATGGATCGCTGAAGTTTGCACACCTTCCCAGCATCCTTAGGATCAACAAACCTTTCGGTTGCATCATATACAACTCTTCATCAATGTGACCATTGAGGAATGCGGTTTTAACATCCATCTGCCAAATTTCATAGTCAAAATGAGCAGAAATTGCTAGTAAAATCCGGACAACCTTAAGCATCACTACGGGAGAGTAAGTCTCATCATAGTCAACTCCTTGAATTTTTCGAAACCCCTTTGTGACAAATCGAGTTTTGTGAATGGTCACATTACCATTCGCATCTGTCTTTTTCTTAAAGATCCATTTATTTTCCACGGCCTTGCGGCCTTCCGGAAGATCTACCAAGGTCCAAACTTGGTTTTCATACATGGATCCTATTTTGGATTTCATGGCTTCTAGCCATTTCTCGGAATTAGCACTATCCATAGCTTCTTGTAGTTTGCAGGTTCTTTCTATTCATCTAGAATGACAGACTTCACAAGGCTATTGTACCAATCAGGAGTAGTATGAACTCTTGTAGACTTGTGAACCGCAGGAGTTTCGATGTTGTTATTTTGATCATCATCATTGGTCTCTTCTTCCACGTTGGGGCGTGTTTTAGGAAATTCTTCCGTTGCGCTACTCAGAATTTTGAGAGAAGGGTCAACAACTTCGTCTAACTCATTTTTCCTTCCACTAACTCTTTTAGCGAGAAACCCTTTCTCAAGAAAGGTGCAGTTTTTCGCGACAAACATTTTGCCTTCAGCTTGGTTGTAGAAGGTATAGCCAACAGTTTCCCTCGGGTATCCTATGAAGATACATTTTTCCGCCTTGGGTTCGAGTTTGTCAGGCTGTAGTTTCTTGACGTAAGCCTCACATCCCAAACTTTTAGAAATGACAACTTTGGCTTCTTGCCATACCATATCTCATATGGGGTTGTCTCCACGGACTTGGATGGTGCTCGGTTTAAAATAAAAGTGGTAGTTCCTAACACATATCCCCAAAACGACACAAACAAATCAGTCAAAGACATCATGGACCACACTGTTGGGGGTATGCTAAATGGGTCTCACCATAGCACGTCCTTAATCCGGATAACCCAGGTGGCCCACAGTTGGTAGCAAGGCCTATGGCCTACTGGGCGGCCCAGTTAGATGGATCCAGAAGGGAGTCCCATGCCGGATAAAGGAAGGCTATGCAGGAGTCACAGACGTACTTGGATCCTTGAAGTGAAAGACACGAAAGACTAGTTAGTATTAGTGTAGGACTCTTTACCTTGTTCGGGAAGGTCCTTTCCCTGTAACCCTAGGTTCTGGTGCCTTTATAAACCGGACATGTGGGAGCCTTTAGGGCACAACCAATCAGATTGCTGTGTACAACATGCAACACCTCACACAGTGAACCTATCTCTATAACTCGGCGTATTGCCATTATTGTGATTTATAGCAGGAGTAGAGTTCCACCACCGTTGTGGGACTTGAACCTAGGTAAGCTATGTTACCTCATACCCGCCAACTCTCCGCCTTACCCCACGTCTCTAAACACGCACTGTGAGGACCCCTCCATGGCGTACTCGTCAGCAATACCATGATAGTTGGCACCCACCATGGGGAAAGAGGCGCTTCGAGCTCTACACCGGGCGAGGTCCAATCTCTTCGCGGGAATCGGTAACACTGTAGCCATCGGAAGTTTTCTCTTCTCCGACAACATCCCGATCGTCCCTCCAGATGAGTTCTAGGTTCCAGCAAAGACGAACTCTACGCGCTGCTCCGTCATCCCCTTGGGAGACATCCACATCTTCATCAGCGAAAATGACTCGGGTCCTAGCTCCCAGGAAGTCAGAAACTCGTCAAGGCCCACACAGACCACCTACGGGAAGGACACATTCGCGGAAGGATCTGGGCCATACCTCTCTCTAGAGTATGATGGCTCAGATCAGGAAAATTCAAGGCCCACCCAAACCGCCCCTATGCAGGATATAAAGGTGGAAGGACCCCACAAATCCGCTTGGCTTCCCCGAGCGTTAGAGATGCGCAGGTCACACTTTGTCAGTGTCATCACCATCTTTGATCTGGACATATGCGTTCAAAGGGACGGAGAATGTTGGGGATATGCTAAATGGGTACCACCATAGGATGTCCATAATCCGGATAACCCGGGTGGCCCACAGTTGGTAGCAAGGCCTATGGCCTCCTGGCGGCCTAGTTAGATGGATCCAGAAGGGAGGCCCATGCCGGATAAAGGAAGGCTACACAGGAGTCACCGGCGTACTCGGAGCCTTGGAGTGCAAGACACAAAAGACTAGTTAGTATTAGTGTAGGATTCTTTACCTTGTCTAGCAAGGTCCTTTCCCTGTAACCCTAGGTTCTGGTGCCTTTATAAACCGGATCTGTGGGATACTTTAGGGCACAACCAATCAAATTTCTTTGAACAATGTGCAACACCTCGCATAGCGAACGTAGCTTCGTAACTCGACGTATTGCCATTATAGTGATTTATAGCAGGAGTAGAGTTCCGCCACCATTGTGGGACATGAACCTGGGTAAGCTGTGTTATCTCGTACCCGCGAACTCTCCGCCTTACCCCATGTCTCTAAACACGCACTACGAGGACCACTCTGGCATACTCGTCGGCAATACCACGACAGTTGGCGCCCATCGTGGGGCAAGAGGCTCTTCGAGCTCTACACCGGGTGAGGTCCAATATCTTCGTGGGAATCGGCGACACTGTATCCATCGGACGCATTCTCTTCTCCGGCAACGTCTCGATCGTCCCTCTAGATGAGTTCTGGGTGCTAGCGAAGACAAATCCTACACGCTGCTCCGTCATCACCTTCAGAGACATCCACATCTTCATTAGCGAAACTAACTCAGGTCCTAGCTCCCAGGAATTCGGAAACTCGTCAAGCCCCGCACGGACCGCCTACAGGCAAGACACATTCACGGAAGGATCTGGGTCGTACCTCTCTCTAGAGTATGGCAACTCAGATCAGGAAAATTCAAGGCCCACCCAAACCTCTCATGTGCAGGATATAAAGGTGGAAGGACCCCGCAAATCCGCTGGGCTTCCCCGAGCGTTAGAGATGTGCATGTCACACTTTGTCGGTGTTGTCACCATCTTCGATCTGGCCAGATGCATTCAAAGGGATGGAGAACCTCCCTGCGAATACCTCGCTAGATGTATGAGGGTGAGGGAAACCCTAGAGGGCGACCGCGCCGACGAACTCGTGTACCACTTCATGGAAGGGCTCTCACCTGGAACACTCCTCCGGCATACCCTCCGAAGGCGGCAGGACGCATGCCCTCTCACCCTTGGTGAGATGGTTACAATCGTCAACAAGTATGCGGACGCCAATGAGGAGGCTGAGGCCACGATCACGGTCATCAGCGGAGGAGGTAACAACAACAAAGGAACGCCTCTATCACCCTCCACATCCTCCATCAATAACATCGAAGCCAACTCTGACTCCGTCCTCGACGCGCTATACACCGACATCAATATGGATGGCGGTGACTCGGACACTAACTCGAAGGAATACAATGCTGTTATGAGGGAGATCGAGCAGGAGATCGAGAAGGAGGAGCGCGCCGAGAAGGCCACCACATCCCACCAGGTGCTAGTCGCCATTGGGAGCGTGATGGAAGAAGGTGGACAGGAACCGGAACGTGAAAGAGCTCCGCCACACCTGCAGTTACTAGAGCGGCATCAGCCAAGAAAGATGCCGAGCCTCCGGCTCCGGCCAAGGCCATGCCCCCTCTGGTTATCCGCCCGCAGCAGGTGAAGGAACTCACCACAGCCCCTACTACTGCCAAGTAGTCAAATCAGCTGCCACAACCACCGTCAACGTCTGCAGCTGGCAATCCATTGGTTACCCCCACCGACAAGGCGATCTACGGTGCACTCCTCGTCGAGCCGATTACCATCGCCCATATCAGGAGCGTTATGGGGCTTGATGAGAAGCGTGCAGCAATCCTAGCGGAGTCCAAATGCATCACGGAGCAGGGCGCTAAGCTAGACAAAGACATGACCAAGGAGCATCAATCTATCAAGGCGTCAAGAGCTATGGAGGCTGAGTACAAGCAGTTGCTGCTAAAGTACAAGGCAAAGAAAGCACTAGCTCACATTGTCGAAGACCCCGACGTTCGGTGCAAGTTGGAATATGGCGGATCCAAACAAACCAAAGCCACCCCATACATTGAATCAGAGGGGAGGCAAGTAATGCCAACTCCCGCCCTCAACATCGCCATCGCCAAGACCCTCCTAGAGCAGGACAGGTCGCCAGAAGAAGTTGCTCAGGTGTATGACCTCGTCGCCAAGGATGCAAGAAATAGGAAAAGTCTACCTTGCAGAGGCTTGAGTCCAACCCGGACCTTTGCCAGTCAACCCTGAACAGCCGTAGAAGGGCAAGATCTCCCCGTGACGAGGGATCACATATAGGCTCCACAGAGCAAAGACCGAGGGACACACGCAACGGTGCTAACGCCATACCCATATCTTCGGATCACAAAGAAAAGGCTCGCCCTCATCGGTCGCTGCCTCCACCACCATCCCGGCATCATGAAGAACCACAGCGTTGCCACCATACAAGCATGCCACTGCCTAGGCGTCCCTAGGTTGGCATCATTATACGCGACCAGGGCGAGCAGCCCCGACATGCCGGAGAGCACAACAGTGTTGAAGGACATAGGAGCAGATCCTACAAGGAACCGCCACGCTCGACAAGCAACCGCGACAGGCGTGAGAAGTCGCAAGAGGGTAATAGCAAGAAGTCTAACCCACCGCCTCCACCACCACCATCACCACCTAGAAGACATCATGGCGGAGGACACAGTGGATCTCATAAATTGCACGGCAACTCCCCTCCCCATGACAGAAAAGGGAAGCAACCAGAGCCGTACGATGCACGTTCACGGCTGTACATGATCCAAGAAGCTCGGGAGCTCCCATACCTTGGGCCACGTTGTTTTGAACAGTAATACGGGCCACAACCTACTCCCAGGGCCTCCGGATAGACAAGACTATCAAGCCCTATGACGGCACCGCTAGACCAGTTACATGGTTACAGGACTACAGTGAAGCAATTCACATCGTAGGGGGAAACCCTAATGTCGCCGTCAAGTACCTCCCACTTATGCTCACTGGTACCGCCCGGCAATGGATTGATGACTTGCCAGATAAATCAATATGCAATTGGTTGGACATGCATGAAGCGTTCACCAAGAACTTCGAGGGTACATACAAACGTCCCTACACTGTCGGAGACCTATAGCAGTGCGTACGAGAAAAGGATGAAACCTCTCGTGCCTACCTCTTTCGCTGGCTAGATATGAAAATGTCCTGTGCAGGGGTGCATGAACAAGCCGCTATGGCTACCTTCATCGACGGTCTGGAGAAGGGAACTTTGCTCCGGTATATGTTGAAGCGCAAGCAAGACAACAATGAGCTCAACCTCAACGCAATGATTGCCATGGCTAGTGAGTTCGCCGCTGCTGATGACGACGCGCAAGGATTGTTGTCGGCAATAGCAATCCCTATCCAGGCCAAAAAAGAACAACAATAACAAGCGGAAGACTCCGCCTGAAGAAAAGCAAACAGCCGACATGGTCGCCGCAACATTCACTGGCAGAGGCAGAGGCGGACAGCGTGGACGTGGCCGGGGGGCTAGCCATGGTTAGTAGAGGAGTGATTCTAGACCCTCAGCGCCCGCGTTCCCCAAACGTACGTAGATTACCGTGATATGTCGTGTTTCGTCCACCTAGACGCAAACGGCAAAGCCACCCACACCAACCACCAATGCAAGTTTGTCAATGACCTCAAGGAAGGCCCTGAGTCTGGCTACAAGCAAACTCGGAAGAATAGACCCCACGGAAAGGGCAAAGGGAAGAAGAAGGAGGAGTAATCCAAGGATTCAAGTGATATGGATGAAGACATGGAACCCAAATATGCCGACAAGGGTGAGGGTAAAGGGAAAAAACCTTTCGATAAGAAGGCTCCAGTCTACCACACTTTTCTTGGTACCCCCACTGTCCGAGCCTAAAAAACCTCCCTAAGGATACTGATAGCAACCCTTCCTCCAGTTCCCCAGTACATTAGGTGGTCAGAGATTCCAATTACTTGGGATACGAAGGATCACCCAGATCTTATCCCAACAGAGAACTAGTATGCCATGGTCATCAACCCCTTGATTGATAGCACAGAGTTCACCAAGTGCCTCGTGGACAGTGGAAGCAACATCAACATCATGTACCTGGATACAATGCACAAGATGAACTTGATGGAGACCCAGCTAAGGAAGAGCAACACCGTGTTCCATGGCATTGTCCCTAGCCAACAAGCAAATTTCTTGGGCTGCATCACCCTTCCTGTCGCTTTTGGCGATGTCAACAATTACCGCCAAGAATGCATGACTTTTGAAGTGGTGCCTTTCAAGAGCGTGTACCACGTCATCTTTGGCCGCGACATCTTCCACTCCTTCCTCGCAAGGCCATGCTTCGTCTACAACAAGCTCAAGATACCCGGACCGAATGACATCATCACCATTGACGGAAGCTTCACCAAGGCACGGGAGTACAAGCTCAATGAAGCCGCCTTCACCGAAGTAATTCTCTATGGTGAGGAGTTCAAGGAGATCCAGATCTAGGTCGATGTCTCAGAGATGACGGCTTCGAAGAAGCACATCACTACTGCCAAACCCACATTCAAGGCCACCATCAAGACCAAGCAGGTGGAGCTTGTTGAAGGAGATTCCTCCAAGACCACCGCCATTGGCACGGACCTGTATCCCAAATAGGACAGTGCGCTTGTCGAGTTCCTCTGTGAGAATAGGGACACCTTTGCCTGGCAACCTGCCGATATGAAAGGTGTACCTAGGGAACTTGCAGAGCACAGTTTGAATATTGATCCTAATGCTAAACCGGTGAAACAAACTCTACGACACTTTGGTGATGAAAGACGAAGGTTTATATGCAAACAAATAGCTAGGTTACTAAGGCTGGCTTTATCCGAGAAGTTATTCACACCCGATGGGTGGCAAATCCTGTACTTGTCCCCAAAAAGGGAACCAATGAATTAAGAATGTGCGTTGATTACACCGGCTTGAACAAAGCGTGTCCGAAGGATCCGTTTGCTTTGCCTCGCATTCACCAAGTCATTGAGTCGACGGGTTGGCTCACAACTTCTGTGTTTTCTCGATGCCTACTCAGGTTACCACCAAATATGGATGCGAAAGTGGGACCAATTAGCCACTTTGTGCACCACACCTTACGGCACGTACTGCTATGCCCTTTGGGCTGAAAAACGCTGGTGCCACTTACCAGCGGACAATGCAATGCTGCCTACATGACCAAATAGGTCGCAACGTACACACTTACGTGGACGACATTGCGGTAATGTCAAAGAAATCAAACGATCTTATCACCGACTTGCAGGAAACCTTCGACAATCTCCGGAAATATAACATGATGCTGAACCCCAAGAAGTGTGTCTTTGGGGTACCATCCGGCAAGCTGTTGGGCTTCATTGTTTCGCACCGCGGAATCGAGGTGAACCCAGAGAAAATCAAGGCCATCCTTGACATAAAACGTCCAACGTGTTTGAAGGACATATAGAGGCTCACAGGCTGCATAGCAACGGTAAGCCAATTCATCAACCGACTTGGAGAAAAGGCTATGCCACAATACAAGTTACTGAGGCGAACACATTTGTATGGACGGTCGAGGCTGACGCGACACTTTAGGAGTTGAAGAGCATACTCTCCCCTGCTCCAATACTTGCAGCACCGGTATCAAGGGAGCCTATGTTAGTTTACATGGTGACAACCAACCGAGTAATCAGCATCATCATCATGGTGGAGCGCAAGGAGCCAACACATGAATACGGAGTTCAGCGACCAGTTTACTACATAAGCGAGGTCTTGACGGAATCCAAGCAGCGTTACCTGCACTACCAGAAGATAGCTTACGGAGTTTTCCTTGCTTCACGGAAGCTAAGGCGTTACTTCCAGAGCACCCCATCACAATAGTGAGCAAAGCTTGTCCGACATCGTCAACAACAGCGACGCTGCGGCAAGTGTTGGGGATATTCTATATGGGTATCCTCATAGCATGTCACCAATCCGCCTAACCCGGGTGGCCCATAGTTGGTAGCAAGGCCTATGGCCTACTTGGTGGCCCAGTTAGACAGATCCTGAAGGGAGGCCCATGCCAGATAAAGTAAGGCTACACAGGAGTCACCAACATACTCGGAGCCTTGGAGTACAAGACACAGAAGACTAGTTCTTGTAGGTGTAGGACTCTTTACCTTGTCCTGCAAGGACCTTTCCCTGTAAACCCTAGGTATTGGCGCCTTTATAAGCTGGCCCGCGGGAGCCTTTAGGGCACAACTTTTCTGATTGCAGCGTACAACATGCAACACCTCGCACAGCGAACCTATCTCTGTAACTCGGCTTATTGCCATTATAGTGATTTATAGCAGGAGTAGAGTTCCGCCACCGTTGTGGGACTTGAACCTAGGTAAGTTATGTTAACTTGTACCCGTCAACTCTCCTCCTTACCCCACATCTCTAAACACGCACTGTGAGGACCCCTCCATGGTGTACTCGTCGGCAATACTACGATAGTTGGCGCCCACCATGGGGCAAGAGGTGCTTCGAGCTCTACACCGGGCGAGGTCTAATCTCTTCGCAGGAATCGGTGACACTATAGCCATCGGTCGTGTTCTCTTCTTCGGCAACGTCCCAATCATCCCTACAGATGAGTTCTACGTGCCGGTGAAGAAAAACCCCACGCGCTGCTCTGGCATCCCCTTCGGAGATATCCACATCTTCTGTAACACCCCAGTTTTAGCTAATCTAATATTTAGGGTTGTTTGTGCATTCATGAGCATCATCCCTTAAAATGCATGCAAAATAAATAAAGCAAAACCCTAAAACCCTAATCTTCCCCTCTCTTTGAAAACCCTTCCAAATGGTTTTGAAGATTTCAAAAACTACCAAAAATAGTGGAGCCCAAATGGATACAAGGGCCCTGCAATATTTTACATATTTTATACACTCTCTGGTATTTTGGGAATTACCAAAATCAGAAAAGAATTTGAAAGTATAAAAAGAAAACAGGAAATAGAAAAGGAAAAATGTTTTCAGGAAATAAAACAGAGCCAGTAGCCCGTGCCGTCCCATCTCTCCTCTCCCCTCTGCGTGCTGCCCAGTGCGCACCCCTGCGGCCCACCTAGCAGCCCACCCCGGCCCACATACCCCTTCGCCATCCTTCTCTTTTCTTCTTCCTCCAGCTAGAAGGACAACACCAAAGCAGCTGCGTGTCCTGCCGCTCGCCGTCGATCCTGTGCACGCCGCGATGCCCGCTGCCCTAGAGCCGAGGATAAGAATGCTGACGCTCCCCTCTCTCTCCCCATACTCTTATCTCTTATCCTCTCGCTCTCTATCGTGAGTTCCTGCGAGCTCCCGAACCCTAACCTCTCAACCGCCGCGTCGCCTCGCTGTCTCCAGCAACCCCAAACCCAGACGATGGTCCCTGGAGCACTGCCTCGCCATTTTTATGAACCCCGCCAAAGGAATCAAGTAGGGGCGCCCCGAATCGTCGCCATCGACTTCATCTTTCCTGCTACCGACGAGTGCCACCTCCGCCATCGGCGCTGTTGCCGTCCTCCTCTGTCCTTGCTAAGGCCAGATTCATGTCAAGGGTAATCCGCTGGTCCTTCTGGACCCCTCCTTTCTCTCCCTCCCGCTCTGCTTGCAACCCGCGCCGTGCGCCGCCGTCTGTCGCCGCCAGTCACCGTCGCAGGTGTCACTCTAGTGACCCTCTCGGAGCGGCGCTGCCACCACAGGGTTCCCCTCGCTGTGCTGGTTCGTATAGGATAGATCCTGCAGCCCCGCGCGCCCTCCCTCGCCATCACCGATGACCACCTGGCGGTGGCCGTCGTGTGATGTCACGCCGATGCCGCCCTGACGTGGGCTGTGGACCGCTGACCGCCAGCGTGTCTGCTGACATGGCCCCTGGCCCACAGGTTAGTGACTTGGGGTGGATCTGCCTTGGGTGAGAAAGTGTTTAATGCCCCTGTGACGTCAGCCTGTGTCTGTGCTGACACAATAAAACTTTTTTAATTGTTTTAATAATTTCAGAAAAAGGATAAACACTAGAAAATCAATATCTTTTAGTCTGTAATTCAGAAAATACAAATAATTTATCAAAATGTTCAAAAAAAGAGATCTATTTGTTTAAACTATAATCATGCATTGTTCAACAATTTTAATTGCAAGTTTAATTAGAGAATTAAATGAACCAACGTAGGTGATTCCGAAGTCTCTCCTGTTTTAGGGTTTGGACCTCTCGGATCTCGCTTAAATTGTCAAGCATGCCCTAGGGTTTCATTTAAGATGTATTTAACTTGTCATATCATCATCCTTACTTGAGCATTGCATCGATGCCATGTGTTGATTGTTGTTTCCCCTTTGTTTCCGGTGTTTGGTTCTTTCCTGTAGAATACGGTACTGACTCCAAGATCGAAGATCGAGATCAACACCATTGAAGACCGACGAACAATACTTGACCAACTGTAATCAAGTCAATTAGAAGGCTTCCAAAGATCTATATCCGGGTATCAACAAACAACGCAAGCAAAGCCCCACCATTATACAATCCTATGATTTCGAAAGTATTTCATTCTTGCCATGATGCATACGATTCTACTGTGGTCTTTTATCAATAGATAGAGTATCCTATCTGTTGCATTACTCCCTTGAGCTTATATTACCTGATCCACTTCTCCTAGCATAACTAGGTTTGGCTTGTTTGCATTGCTAGAGCTTATATCTATGTCTTGCTTAGCCATTCTTAGCTGTCAGTGCTGGTTCATCCAAAAGATGTACCAAATGCAGAGAACCTAGTATGACAGGAGAATGAGGTATACTGATGAGGTAAGATCAGTGGTAAAGGTTAAACATGCTAAGTCTTGTATGGGAGGCCACGGTGGGATGTGGTTTTTGTAGTCCCATGCTCGCCACCACTAGGAACCGAGTTCTTGCCTCTTGAACCAAGACGAGCGTACAACCACATAGGGCCTAGTAGATTCCAAGAGTCACATTGTTCGGGCTTTCCATTTGGCATACACATTGAAAATGTTTTCGAAAGAGGAGGTGAAGGAGGTGCATTCATAACAGGTAGGTAAGCGTGGTTGGGGTTGCTTGGGGTAGATGGCGTCCCTAGTAAACCAACCTCGCCACATCTCTAGGGACCGACTTTGGGCTTTGACCCGTTACGGCGGAACCATCCTTCGGGCGTGACTCATGGTCTCGGTGAAAGCAAGATAAAGGTCGTGCCCAACCACCCTCTGTCGGCCTTAAAAAGGAAGAGGGCTAATCATTGTCGCATTAAGAGTCGGTCGGTACATGTGGGTAAAGTTGTACACCCCTGCAGGGTATTAATCTTTTCGAAAAGCCATGTCCACGGTTATGGACGACTTGGGAACAGACGTGAAGATCATAGAGAACATGAACCTAATCGTAAAACTTGGCAGATCAACGTGTGCTTAAGGATGCTTCCTCTTGGGTACGAGGGGGTGATCCTAGTTATGAGATGAGGATTACTTTGGTGGATATGAAGATGATGATCAATTCTTTGGAGATGTTGCTCTCTTATCCCTTTAAAAATATACCAATTAGACGAGCTTCTTCTCCCTCTTGTTTTACAAAACAAAGATGGCTTTATGCAAAATAACCCCACCAGCCATAAGTCTTGCGGAGTACACCCTGTACTCACCCTTGCTTTGTTGATACTTTTGTAGCAGAATAAGTGTTCCCTGAAGACAAGTTTGGTACTACATCGACACCGACGAGTAGCTTGGGGTTCCCGGCCGGTAGCCTGGAATCTATGGGCTGGGACGTCATCGCTTCAGGCCTCATAGGCCATTTGTTAAGTTTGCTATACTTAATAGCATAATTTGCCTTCTATTGTTTGATGTTTGTGGTCAGTGACCTCTGCTTGTAATATTTTGGTTCTTCTCTCAGTTATGAGCTTGCTGTAATAATTTTTGTGTCACAGTGTTACCATTGTGTTACCGATTTCTCACTAGATATCCTCGAGCTCTAGGTTAAGCTTATGTCAGGCTAAGGTCTGGGATTTGTTTAACCCTGATCCCGGGGGTGTCATAGTTTTTGGTATTAGAGCAGTACCAACCATAGGAAAACCTTGCTATCGGTCGATGTTGAGTCTAGTGCTTATGAAAACTATTTTAAATTTGAAAAGTATTTGCAAAAACTCTAGTATGGTTCTTTTTCTCCTCATCTGGTGTCGCTCTAACTCTGGGTCATCTTATCTTGTGTTGACTTTGGAAAAAGTTTTGATATCTCTTCTAGTCTTTCAAAGCTTAGGTACCTTCTAGGCAGGTCGTTTCTCAGCCAGTTGACCTAGTGTTGAGTTCTCTAGAGTTGCGTGTGTTGTGAATTCCTTGTTTCCCCTTGCTCTGCTTCAATCGAGAGATTCCTTTCTATCGTGATCTCTTTATCTTTTGGGTCCACAACATCATGTTGATGGTTCCACAGTATTCTGTTCTAGGTCTCGAGGATTCCTTTTGCCTCGTGCGCTTCCTTTTTGTTGTTTGGGTACTTTCGAAGTCATTTCTTCTCTTGGAAGCTACCTCGTGATTACTATCTTGCAGTGTACGCTATGTTACTCAAGTAGTAGTTACTTATTTCTCGGGTTTTAACCCTTGGACTTGAACCGAAGATCCCGGATTGTGCTAGATTCTGGTGTTGTGAAATCTTGTACATGAAGCTTGTGACACCCCCGGGATCAGGGTTAAACAAAACTAGACCTTAGCCTAACATAAGCTTAACCTAGACCTCGAGGATATCCAGTGAGAAATTGGTAACACAACAGTAACCCTGCGACACAAAAATTATTACAGCAAGCTCATAACTGAGCGAAGAACCAAAATATACAAGCAGAGGTCTCTGACCACAAACATCAAACAATGGAAGGAAAATTATGCTATTAAGTATAGCAAACTTATTAAATGTCCTAAGAGGCCTGAAGTATAACGATGACGTCCCAGCCCATAGATTCCAAGATGCCGGCCGGGAACCCCAAGCTACTCGTCGATGTCGATGTCGTACGGAACTCGTCTTCAAGGAACACTTACTCTGCTACAAAAGTATCAACAAAGCAAGGGTGAGTACAGGGTTTTCTCCGCAAGACTTATGGCTGGTGGGGTTATTTTGCATAAAGCCATCTTTTTTTATAGAACAAGAGGGAGAAGAATCTTGTCTACTCATAATATTTTAAAAGGGTATAAGAGAGCGACATCTCCGAAGAATTGATCATTGTCTTGATATCCACCAAGTAATCCTCATCTCACAACTAGGATCACCCCCTCGTACCCTGAGGAAGCATCCTTAAGCACACGTTGAACTGCCAAGTTTTACGATTAGGTTAATGTCCTCTATGATCATCACGTTCGTTCCCAAGTCGTCCATAACCGTGGACACGGCTTTTCAAAAAGATTTAACCCTGCAGGGGTGTACAACTTTACCCACACGTACCAACCGACTCTTAATGCCACTAGATAAGCCCTCTTCCTTGGAAGGCCGGCAGAGGGTGGTTGGACATGACCTTTACCTTGCTTTCTTCGAGACCATGAGTCACACCTTAAGGATGGATCTGCCGTAACGGGTCAAATCCCGAAGTCGGTCCCTAGAGATGTGGGCGAGGTTGGTTTACTAGGGGCTCCATCGACCCCAAGCAACCCCGACCACGCTTACCTACCTGTATGAATGGACCTCCTTCATTGCCTCTTTCGAGAACATTTTCTATGCATATGTCGAATGGAACGCCAAACTATGTGACTCATGGAATCTACTAGGCAAGTTAGTTACCCGTGAGGTTTTCCAGGCCCCGTGTGGTTGTACGCTCGTCTTGGTTCAAGAGGATAGAACTCGGGTCCTAGTAGTGGCGAGCATAGGACTACAAAAACCACATCCCACCGTGGCCTCCCATACAAGCCTTAGCATGTTTAACCTTTACCACTGATCTTACCTCATCAGTGCACACAAGCCAAACCTAGGTATGCTAGGAGCAGTGGATCAGGTAATATAAGCTCAAAGGGAGTAATGCAACAGATAGGATACTCAATCTATCAGTAAAAGACCACAGTAGAATCATATGCATCATGGCAAAAAGGAAATACTTTGAAGGCATAGGATTATATCATGTGTGGGGCTATGCTTGCCTTATTTGTTGATACCCAGATATAGATCTTCAGAAGCCTTGTGCTTGACTTGATTATAGTTGGTCAAGTATTGTTCATCGATCTTCTATAGTGTTGATCTCGGTCTTCAATCTTGATCTCGATATCTACCGGGAAGAAGCAAACACCGGAAAGAAAGGGAAACAATCAACACATGGCATCGATGCAACGCTCAAGCAAGGATGATGATATGACAAGTTAAATAGATCTTAAATGAAACCCTAGGGCATGCTTGATCATTTTAAACAGGGTCCAAAGGGTACAAACCCTAGGACAGGGGAACCCCGGAACACCTGTGAGGGGTTGATTTAGTTCTCTAATTAAACTTGTCATTTAAGTTGCTTAACAATGCATGATTATACTTTAAACAGATAGATCTCATTTTTCTAAACATTTTGATATAGTATACACATTTTTCTGACTTATAAATAATTAGTTATTGAATTTATAAGATTATACCTTTTTCTGAAATTATTAAACTAATTTAAATTATTTACTGCGTCAGCACAGATGGAGGCTGACGTCACCACGGGGCGAGGGTCATCTGCTACCAGGGCTGGGTCTACCCACTACGGCTGGCAGGTGGGGCATGGGCCACGTCAGATCCACACAGTGGCCACGCGGACTCCACACGGGAGCCACATCGGCTCGCCGGCGCACACGCCAGACGGTGGTCGTCGCCGGAGATCTGGCCCACTCCAGCACGCGTGGCTAGGCTCGTTAGAACGAGGGGAGTGAGCTGAACCTTATAGGGGCAGCGCCACCTGGAGTTGGTTACCGGAGACAATGGCATAGGGAGGAGCAGTGGCGGACGGTGGCGGTGACCATCGTTAGGACGAACCAGAGAGGGAGAAGGTCTGCGGGGTGTCTCGTTAGAACTAGAAGATTACCCTAGAGCTGAAGGGGCTGACGGTGAGGCTCGAGGTGGACCGGAGCGATGGCAAGATCGACGGCGGAGCTCGTCAGGCTCGGAGAAGAAGACGTCGATGGCGGCAATTAAGGGCGCCCGAGCTCGATTCGCTCAGAGGAAAGGAAGCTGGCGGCGAGGTGGAGCTCTAGGGACCAACGGGAGGGCATGGGGAGGCCGGAGACGGCGGGGCGACACGGTGGCGTCGGCTAGGGGTTCGGCCGCTGGTGGAGAGCGAGTGGAGGGGATAAGAGCAGGGGAAGAGAAGGAGGGCACGACACGGCGGTCTTATCTCCTCTAGGGCGTGGCGGACGGCACTGAGCGGACGGCACGGATCGACGGCGGTGCTGCCGACACGGAGCTGCTTGCCATCGTCGTCGAAGATGACGAACAGAGCGCGTCGAAGTGGTACGGCCGGGTGGGCTGCTGCTGGACCGGCTGGGCCAAGCTAGAGAGAGAGAGAGAGAGGGAGGGTTGTGGCATGGTTTTGCTGCTGGCTATTTTTTTCTGAAATCTGTTTTCCTTTTACTGAAATCCTTTTCTCTTTGTATTTGAATTTCATTTATGTTTTGGCTCAGTTCAAAAATACTAGAGGTCTTTGTAAAATATTTGAAATACTCAGGAGCCCTTGTAATCAATTTGGGCTCCATTGTTTTTGTGTTTTCAAAATATTCAAACTATTTTGAATGCTTTTAGAGAGATAGGGAAAATAGCTATGGTTTAGGGTTTTGCATTTCTTTCTTTTGCATGCATTTTAAAATATGATGCTCATCAATGCAGAAAGAAAGCCCTAATTAATATTAACTAAAACTAGGGCGTTACAACTCTATCCCCCTTACGAGAATATTGACCCGAGATTCCAAAGGTAGGAAGAGAGAGAAGGAAACAGGGTCACTCTAAGGATAAGAGGGAAACACACTAACAACACACAGAGGATCTCGTGGTCAACTCATGAAAGGAGTGTTCAAAACAACTCTTAGACGACAAACATGAAACACATCAAGGTAGAGGAAACATAAGGAGATTGGTTTCAAATTGTTAGATAGTTGGTATTCATAAGGATTGAGACCATGGAGTTTCAGAAGAGTTTAAGCTTCTGAAAAGGAAAGCTTACAACAGAAAGAACATAACCATAGACTTTGAGAGGTGAACCTCTACTAGACTACTTAAGTAGAGCTTCCAGGGATACAAAGATACGGATAATCAAGCTGTTGAACAACTTTTGATACAGAAGGATCACCCTTCGTTCAACAAAAGGTCAAGACAGAAATGTGTTTTGTGGCGAGGACTCATAAGAGTCACAAAGAACATGTAACAAGAGGAATTTCTGATTACCAAAATCATTGTCACTCTTCAAACATGTTAGAGGATCGGAGGAAACTCTTTATTCATCCAGGATCATCAAAATCTTTGCCAAAGATCATGATATCACTTTACATCACCAGGATGAAGAGGCAAGAAGATTCCTGATGACACGAGGAAAAAGAAACTTCATTCTCAGACTTCAATTACTTGGCACCACAAGCTTCTTGCCAACATAAGAAGGTCTGGAGGATCGACCGGGAGACATTTAGCAACACTACTTTAAATGTTCTCCTTGATGTTCGGAATACCAGACATCAAGTAAAGGTCGGACTTCAGAGGCAAAGGAAACCATGAGCACAACTCCTATAATAAATCATAGAGGAAGCCTCATGAAGAGTGGTTGTTACTGCTGATTCAAGAGAATGTGACAATAGGCCTTCCGACTAGTTATGTCAACCATTACATCAATCATATTGGACTTATATAGGAACCTATGTCATAACCTTCAGGAACACCAACCATCATATCTGCTTGAGATTCAGGTTTGGTTAGGTGGAATGATACTTAAGACTCAGCATGTACGGATAGATAGTTTGCAACATTTATAGTAAAGGTAAAGTTACTAGATTCTCAAGACATGGACTACAGTGTTAAGCTCCAATAGACTGAGCTAGATTGCTATACCCATGCATTAGCAACTTGTCATAAAACAACTGCACATACATCAAGTACTTGCAAAAAAATACACATGTGTCCTTAAGGAACAGGGATAACCCTACTCAAATCCACGGCGACATCTTTCGGGAATTGCACGTGAATTAGAGAAGATCACTTCTAATCCAGAACACATACTTCAAGTTGACCCGAAGATGGTTCTCAAAAGTTTTCCAACATTAATGCCAAAGGTTCCATATGAATCTAGTCTACCTTGGAGAAGATAAGGATGTTATCGATGGGCTCAATAACAAACTTATCGAGATACTCTAGAAAGATGGACTCATATGTTATATGAACAAGGCAGAAGTATTGGTCAGACCATCGGACATGAAGATGTACTCAAGTGCAACATCATAAGTAGCAACATCATCAAGATAGTCCTTAGAACTGAGTTTGATTTAACGATAATCCAAATCAAATCAAAGGTAGGGGAGATAACATATCCACGAAGGAGATACTATCTTTCTTCAGCACGGACAAAACTAGACATCCCTTTAAGATAAACTAAGTCAGGTAGAACTTTTGTCTTACAACTCTCCAAGTTGTTGTTTAAGCTCAACCAACTAGTTCAGGGGCGTCCAGTACGGATCCTTGGAGAACGGAGCAGTTCAGAGAACTAACTTGCTCAAGAACTTGTCAACACGGTCATGTGGTGACATGGCGATACTTCTACAAAGACGTCTAGAATATCACGAACCATCGATATGTCACTTAGTTCGAGAGGGAACTTGCTTGGTAAGGCAAGAAGACGTAGTCTTAGAGCTTCGGCTCAAGCCTAACTCTTTGACCGGAGAGGGTGTACTAGAATAACGGACGTGGTAGTGCAATCATCCTTTGCTTAGTGATAGGGTTAACCAACCACGCTAAGAATGACACAAATGTCCTTGGAGTTCAGAGCATTAATAATTGCTAAGAATCACAGATGACCACATTATTACGCACACGCACCATTCTCGGGCGTGAAAGCTCGGAGGAAGGGTGGTAATAATATGTAAGAGCATCACTTCATTAAGGGGTCATGAAACTCAACATAACCTCTTAGTGTAAAAGGGTGTGATACTCTAAGCTAGAACACATAGAAGCTAATCACGCCTCTTAATCTGCGGATTACAACACTTTGACCTGGTCCTAGATATGACGAGGCACTGGAGTTTGTTTCTCCTAACATCCGAAAATATTTGTCATGATGGACCACAAGAGTATCTTGCATCGGAAGACACCAATGCACAATACCACTTGGCTACCAACTGATAGACAAAGGTTAGAAGAAACAAGGGGAAAAAGAACATGCTTAGGACAGAATCCCAAGATGTGGATGCATAGATTATCAATCTTCTGAGAACCAATGTGTGGAATGGAGGGCTTAGCAGAGTCACGAGTATAGAAGCGATACTCACGAGGAGTACTCTTGTCATGATCTATTTGGTTTCATTAAAGAACATCTGCCATAGCTAGTGGTAGGGGAAGTCCTTAATCGTAACGACTCAATCGCAACAATAACCACAAGCTTGAAGGCTAGAATTGTAGTACCATCCATACTGAGGTAATGTGTGAACATTAGCAACAGGGGTCAACGGAATGGATCTTGGGTTAAAGATCAGCTTCATGTACAAGATTCACAACACTAGAATCCAGCACAATCCGAGATCTTCAGTTCAAGTCTAAGGGTTAAAACCCGAGAAAGAAGTAATTACTACTTTGGTGACACAGCGTACACTGCAAGATAGTAATCACGAGGTAGTTTCCAAGAGAAGAAAGAACTTCTGAAGTACCCAAACAAATAAAAAGGAGGCACACGAGGTGAAAGGAAACTTCAAGGCCTAGAACTGAACACTATGGATCCTACAATATAATATTGTGGGCCCATAAGGTAGAGGGATCATGATGGAAAGGAATCTCTCAGACAAACGGAGCAAAAGGAACACAAGGAACACAACACACACAACTCTAGAGAACTCTACACTAGTCAACTGGTTGAGAAACGACATGCCCAAAAGGCACCTAAGTTTTGAAAGACTAGAAGAGATATCAAAACTTTATAAAGTCAACACAAGATAAGATAACCCAGAGTTAAGAGTGAAACTGGATAAGGAGCAAAAGAATCATACTAGAGTTTTCACAAATACTCTTCACCTTTGAAATAGTTTTCACAAGCACTAGACTCAACATCGACCAATAGCAAGGTTTTCCTACGATCGGTACTACTCTGATACCAAAAACTGTGACACCCCCGGGATCAGGGTTAAACAAATCCAGACCTTATCCTGACATAAGCTTAACCTAGACCTCGAGGATATCTAGTGAGAAATCGGTAACACAATAGTAACCCTGTGACACAAAAATTATTACAACAAGCTCATGACTGAGCGAAGAACCAAAATATACAAGCAGAGGTCACTAACCACAAACATCAAACAACGGAAGGCAAATTATGCTATTAAGTATAGCAAACTTAACAAATGGCCTAAGAGGCCGCAAGCATAACGATGACGTCCCAGCCCATAGATTCCAGGCTACCGGCCGGGAACCCCAAGCTACTCATCGATGTCGATGTCGTACCGAACTCGTCTTCAAGGAACACTTACTCAGCTACAAAAGTATCAACAAAGCAAGGGTGAGTACAAGGTGTACTCCGCAAGACTTATGGCTGGTGGGGTTATTTTGCATAAAGCCATCTTTTTTATAAAACAAGAGGGAGAAGAAGCTCGTCTACTCAGAATATTTTAAAAGGGGATAAGAGAGCAACATCGCCGAAGAATTGATCATCGTCTTGATATCCACCAAGTAATCCTCATCTCACAACTAGGATCACCCCCTCGTACCCTGAGGAAGCATCCTTAAGCACACGTTGAACTGCCAAGTTTTACGATTAGGTTAATGTTCTCTATGATCATCACGTCCGTTCCCAAGTCGTCCATAACAGTGGACACGGCTTTTCGAAAAGATTTAACTCTGCAGGGGTGTATAACTTTACCCACACGTACCAACCGACTCTTAATGCCACTAGATAAGCCCTCTTCCTTGGAAGGCCAGCAGAGGGTGGTTGGACACGACCTTTACCTTGCTTTCGCCGAGACCATGAGTCACACCCTAAGGATGGTTCTGCCGTAACGGGTCAAATCCCGCAGTCGGTCCCTAGAGATGTGGGTGAGGTTGGTTTACCAGGGGCTCCATCGACCCCAAGCAACCCCGGCCATGCTTACCTACCTGTATGAATGCACCTCCTTCACCGCCTCTTTCGAAAACATTTCTATGCATATGTCGAATGGAACGCCGAACTATGTGACTCATGGAATCTACTAGGCAAGTTAGTTACTTGTGAGGTTTTCCAGGCCCGTGTGGCTGTACGCTCGTCTTGGTTCAAGAGGCTAGAACTCGGGTCCTAGTATTGGTGAGCATGGGACTACAAAAACCACATCCCACCGTGGCCTCCCATACAAGCCTTAGCATGTTTAACCTTTACCACTGATCTTACCTCATTTGTATACCTCATTCTCCTGTCATACTAGATTCTTTGCATTTGGTACATCTTCCGGATGAACCAGCACTGATAGCTAAGCATGGCTAAGCAAGACACAGATAAAAGCTCTAGCAGTGCACACAAGCCAAACCTAGTTATGCTAGGAGAAGTGGATCAGGTAATATAAGCTCAAAGGGAGTAATGCAACAGATAGGATACTCTATCTATCGATAAAAGACCACAGTAGAATCATATGCATCATGGCAAAAAGGAAATACTTTGAAGGCATAGGATTATATCATGTGTGGGGCTATGCTTGCCTTATTTGTTGATACCCAGATATAGATCTTCGGAAGCCTTGTGCTTGACTTGATTATAGTTGGTCAAGTATTGTTCATCGATCTTCTATGGTGTTGATCTCTGTCTTCAATCTTGATCTTGATATGGTATTCTACCGGGAAGAAGCAAACACCAGAAAGAAAGGGAAACAATCAAAACATGGCATCGATGCAATGCTCAAGCAAGGATGATTATATGACAAGTTAAATAGATCCTAAATGAAACCCTAGGGCATGCTTGATCATTTTAAACGGGGTCCAAAGGGTACAAACCCTAGGACAGGGGAACCCCGGAACACCTGTGAGAGGTTGATTTAGTTCTCTAATTAATATTTTCATTTAAGTTTCTTAACAATGCATGATTATAGTTTAAACAGATAGATCTCATTTTCCTGAAACATTTTGATATATTATACACATATTTCTGACTTATAAATAATTAGTTATTGAATTTATAAGATTATACCTTTCTCTGAAATTATTAAACTAATTTAAATTATTTACTGCGTCACCACAGGTGGAGGCTGACGTCACCACGGGGCGAGGGTCATCTGCTACTAGGGCTGGGTCTACCCACTGCGGCTGACAGGTGGGGCATGTGCCACGTCAGATCCACGCGGTGGCCACACAGACTCCACACGGGAGCCATGTCGGCTCGCCGGCGCACACGCCAGACGGTGGTCGTCACCGGTGATCTGGGCCACTCCAGCATGCGTGGCTAGGCTCGTTAGAACATGCGGAGCGAGCCGAACCTTATAGGGGCGGTGCCACCCAGAGTTGGTCACCGGAGACAATGGCACGGAGAGGAGCAGCGGCGGACGGCGGCGGGGACCGTTGTTAGGATGAACCAGAGAGGGAGAAGGTCTACGGGGTGGCTCGTTAGAACTAGAAGCTTACCCTGGAGTTGAAGGGGCCGACGGTGAAGCTCTAGGTGGACTGGAGCAACGGCAAGATCGACGACGGAGCTCGTCAGGCTCGAAGAAGACGTCAATGGCGGCGATTAAGGGCGCCCGGGCTCAATTCGCTCGGAGGAAAGGAAGCTAGCAGCAAGGCGGAGCTCCAGGGACCAACGAGAGGGCATGGGGAGGCTAGAGACAACGGGGCAACATGGCGGCATCAGCTAGGGTTTCGGCCACTGGCGGGAGAGAGAGCGAGTGGAGGGGATAAGAGCAGGGGAAGAGAAGGAGGTCACGACGTGGCGGTCTTATCTCCTCCAGGGCACGACGGACGGCGCTAAGGGGACGACACGGATCGATGGCGGCGCTACCGACATGGAGCTGCTTGCCGTCATCGTCGAAGACGACGAACAGAGCACGTCGAAGCGGTATGGCCGGGTGGGCTCCTGCTGGGCCGGCTGGGCCGAGCCAGAGAGAGAGGGAGGGTCGCGGCCTGGTTTTGCTGCTGGCTATTTTTTCAGAAATCTATTTTCCTTTTTCTGAAATCCTTTTCTCTCTGTATTTGAATTTCATTTCTGTTTTGGCTCAGTTCAAAAATACTAGAGGTCTTTGTAAAATATTTGAAATACTCTGGAGCCCTTTTAGTCAATTTGGGCTCCATTGTTTTTGTGTTTTCAAAATATTCAAACTAGTTTGAATGCTTTTAGAGAGATAGGGAAAATATCTATGGTTTAGGGTTTTGCATTTCTTTCTTTTGCATGCATTTTAAAATATGATGCTCATTAATGCACAAACAAAGCCCTAATTAATATTAACTAAAACTAGGACGTTACAAAGCTGATCTTTAACCCCAAGATCCGTTCCTTTGTCCCCTGTTGTTAATGTTCACACATTACCTCAGGATGGCTGGTATTACAATTCTAGCTTTCAAGCTTGTGGTTATTGTCGTGATTGAATTTTGACAATAAAGGATTTCCCCTACCACTACCTCTAGCAGATGTTCTTTAATGGAACCAAATAGATCACGACAAGAGTACTCCCAATGAGTCTCGCATCTATATTCGTGACTCTATCACACCTTCCCTTCTATGCATTGGTTTTTGGAAGATTGTTAATCCATGTATCCACATCTCGGGATCCTATCCTGAGCATGTTCCATTTCCCTTGCTGTTTTCCGACCTTTGTCTATCAGTTGGTAGCCAATTAGTACTGCACATTGTTGTCTTCCGATGCAAGATACTCTTGTGGTCCATCAAGACAAACCATTTTAGGATGTCAGGAGAAACAAACTCTAGTACCTCGTCATATCTAGGACCAGGTCAAAGTGTTGTGGTCCACAGATTAAGAGGCATGATTAGCTTCTATCTATTCTACCTTAGTGCATCACCCCCTTTTATATTAAGAGGTTGTATCGAGTTTCATGATCCCTTAATGAAGTGATGCTCTTACATATTATTACCCACCCTTCCTCCGATCTTTCGTGTTCGTGAATGATGTGTGTGTGTAATAATGTGTCCATTTGAGATTCCTAGCAACCAATATTGCTTTGGACCTCAACAAGGACATTTGTATCATTCTTAGTGTGATGGATAACCCTATCACTAAGCAAAGGATGATTGTGTTACCATGTCCGTTATTTTGGTACACTTTCCTCAGTTAAAGAGTTAGGCTTGTGCCAAAGCTCTAAGACTATGTCTTATTGCCTTACTAAGCAAGTTTCCTCTCGAACTAAGTGATATATCGGTGGTCCGTGATATTCTGGACATCTTTCTAGAAGTATCACCATGTTGCCACATGACCGTGTTGTCAAGTTCTTGAGCAAGTCAGTTCTCTGAACTGCTTCCTTCTCCAAGGATCCGTACTAGATACCCTTGAACTAGTTGGTTGAGCTTAAACAACAACTTGGCGAGTTGTAAGACAAAAGTTCTATCTGACTTAGTTTATCTTAAAGGGATGTCTAGTTCTTTTCGTGCTGAAGAAAGATAGTATGTCCTTCGTGGATAAGTTAACCCCCCACCTTTGATTTGATCTGGGTTATCGTCAAATCAAACTCAGTTCCAAGGACTGTCTTGATGATGTTGCTACTCGTGATGTTTCACTTGAGTACATCTTCATGTACTTTGGTCTTACCAATACGTATGCCTTGTTTATGCAACATATGAGTTCATCTCCTTGGAGTATCTCAATAAGTTTGTTGTTGAGCCCATCGACAATATCCTTATTTTCTCCATGCTAGACTATATTCATATGAAACATTTGGCATTAATGTTGGAAAATTTTCGAGAACCATCTTCGTATTATCTCAAAGTATGTGTTCTGGATGTTAGAAGTGATCTTCTCTTATTCATGTGCAATTGTTGAAAGATGTCGTCATGGATTCGAGTAGAGTTATCTTTGTTCCGTCTATGGACACAGTGTATTTCATTGCAAGTACTTGATGTATGAGCAGTTGTCTTTTGACAATTTGCTAATACACGGGTCTAGCAATCTAGCTTAGTCTTTTGGAGCTTAACACTGTAGTCCCTGTCTTGAGAATCTAGTGACTTTACCTTACGGTAAATATTGCACACTTTCTATTCGGACATGCTAAGTATGAAGTATCATCTCACCAAACCAAATCTGAATCTCAAGTAGATATGATGGTTGGTGTTCTCCGAGGTTTTGACATAGGCCTATTTGGAAATCTGGCAAAATTGATGTAATGGTTGGCACAATTAGTCGGAAGACCTATTGCCATATTCTCTTGAATCAGCAAATAATAACCAATCTTCATGAGGCTTCTTCTATGATTTATTATAGGAGTTGCGCTGATGGTTTCCTTTGTACCGAAGTCCGACCTTTACTTGATGTCTGCTCTCTCAAACATCAAGGAGAACATTTAAAGTAGTGTTGCTAAATGTCTCTTGGTCAATCCTCCAGACCCTTTTATGTTGGCAAGCGTTCTGTTGTGCCAAATAATTGAAGTTTGAGAATGAAGTTTCTTTTTCCTCATGTCATCAGGAATCTTCTTATATATACATCTTAGTGGTGTAAAGTGATATCACGATCTTCGACAAAGATTTTGATAAACCTAGATGAATAAAGAGTTCCCTTCGTTTTCAAACATGTTCGAAGAGCGACTACGATTTTGGTAATCAATAGTTTCTCTTGTTACATGTTCCCTGTGACTCTTGTGAGTCCTCGCCACAAAACACCTTTCTGTCTTGACCTTTTGTTGAACAAAAGAGTGATCCTTCTGTATCAAAAATAGTTCAACGGCTTGGTTTCCGTATCTCTATATCCCTGGAAGCTCTACTTAAGTCTTTTAGCGGAGTTTCTCCTCTCGAAGTCTGTGGTCATGTTCTTTCTGTTGGAATCTTTCCCTTTCAGAAGCTTAAGCTCTTCTGAAGCTCCATGGTCTCAATCCTTATGAATACCAGTTATCTAACAACTTGAAACCAGCTCCTCTTGTTTCCTCTTTTACTTCGATGTGTTTCATGTTCGTCATCTGAGAGTTGTTTTGAACACTCCTTTCATGAGTTGACCATGAGATACTCTGTGTGTTGTTAGTGTGTTTCCCTCTTATCCTTAGAAGTGACCTTGTTTCTTTCTCCCTCTATCTCTCTTCCTACCTTTGGAATATTGGGTTGAGATTCTGGTAAGGGGGATAGAGCTGTAACACCCCAGTTTTAGCTAATCTAATATTTACGGTTGTTTGTGCATTCATGAGCATCATCCCTTAAAATGCATGCAAAATAAATAAAGCAAAACCCTAAAACCCTAATCTTCCCCTCTCTTTGAAAACCCTTCCAAATGGTTTTGAAGATTTCGAAAACTACCAAAAATAATGGAGCCCAAATGGATACAAGGGCCCTGCAATATTTTACATATTTTATACACTCTCTGGTATTTTGGGAATAACCAAAATCAGAAAAGAATTTGAAAGTATAAAAAGAAAACAGGAAATAGAAAAGGAAAAATGTTTTCAGGAAATAAAACAGAGCCAGCAGCCCGTGCCGACCCATCTCTCCTCTCCCCTCTGCCTGTTGCCCAGTGCGCACCCCTGCGGCCTAGCTAGCAGCCCACCCCGGCCCACATACCCCTTCGCCATCCTTCTCTTTTCTTCTTCCTCCAGCCAGAAGGACAACACCGAAGCAGCTGCGTGTCCCGCCGCTCGCCGTCGATCCCGTGCACACCGTGATGCCCGCCGCCGCCCCTAGAGCCGAGGATAAGAACGCTGACGCTCCCCTCTCTCTCCCCATACCCTTATCTCTTCTCCTCTCGCTCTCCATCGCAAGTTCCTGCGAGCTCCTGAACCCTAGCCTCTCAACTGCTGTGTCGCCTCGCCGTCTCCGGCCACCCCAAACCCAGCCGATGGTCCCTGGAGCACCGCCTCGCTGTTTTGATGAACCCCGCCAAAGGAATCGAGTAGGGGCGCCCCGAATCGTCGCCATCGACTTCATCTTCCCCGCCACCGACGAGCGCCACCTCCGCCATCGTCACTGTTACCGTCCTCCTCTGTCCTTGCTTAGGCCAGATTCGCGTCAAAGGTAATCCGCTGGTCCTTCCGGACCCCTCCTTTCTCTCCCTCGCTCTCTGCTTGCAACCCGTGCCGTGCGCCACCGTCTGTCGCCGCTAGTCGCCGTCGCAAGTGTCACTCCGGTGACCCTCTCGGAGCAGCACCACCACCATAGGGTTCCCCTCGATGTGCTGGTTCGTATAGGATAGATCCTTTAGCCCCGTGGGCCCTCCCTCGTTGTCGTCGGCGACCACCTGGCGGTGGCCATCGTGTGATGTCACGCTGACGCCGCCCTGACGTGGGCTGTGGATCGCTGACCGCCAGCGTGTCTGCTGACATGGCCCCTGGCCCACAGGTCAGTGACCTGGGGTGGATCTGCCTCGGGTAAGAAAGTGTTTAATGCCCCGGTGACGTCAGCCTACGTCTGTGCTGACGCAATAAACCTTTTTAAATTGTTTTAATAATTTTAGAAAAAGGATAAACACTATAAAATCAATATCTTTTAATCTGTAATTCAGAAAAATACAAATAATATATCAAAGTGTTCAAAAAAATGAGATCTATCTGTTTAAACTATAATCATGCATTGTTCAACAATTTTAATTGCAAGTGTAATTAGAGAATTAAATGAACCCTCGCAGGTGATTTCGAAGTCTCTCATGTTTTAGGGTTTGGACCTCTCGGATCCCGCTTAAATTGTCAAGCATGCCCTAGGGATTCATTTAAGATCTATTTAACTTGTCATATCATCATCCTTGCTTGAGCATTGCATCGATGCCATGTGTTTATTGTTGTTTCCCCTTTCTTTCTGGTGTTTGGTTCTTTCCGATAGAATATGGTACCGACTCTGAGATCGAAGATCGAGATCAACACCATCGAAGACCAAAGAACAATACTTGACCAACTGTAATCAAGTCAAGTAGAAGGCTTCTCAAGATCTATATCTAGGTATCAACAAACAAGGCAAGCAAAGCCCCACCATTATACAATCCTATGATTTCGAAAGTATTTCATTCTTGCGATGATGCATACGAGTCTACTGTGGTCTTTTATCGATAGATAGAGTATCCTATCTGTTGCATTACTCCCTTGAGCTTATATTACTTGATCCATTGCTCCTTGCATAACTAGGTTTGGCTTGTGTGCATTGCTAGAGCTTATATCTGTGTCTTGCTTAGCCATGCTTAGCTATCAGTGCTGGTTCATCCAAAAGATGTACCAAATGCAGAGAATCTAGTATGACAGGAGAACGAGGTATACTCATGAGGTAAGATTAGTGGTAAAGGTTAAACATGTTAAGGCTTGTATGGGAGGCCACGGTGGGATGTGGTTTTTGTAGTCCTGCTCGCCACCACTTGGAACCGAGTTCTTGCCTCTTGAACCAAGACGAGCGTACAACCACACGAGGCCTAGAAAACCATACGAGCAACTAACTTGCCTAGTAGATTCCATGAGTCACATAATTCAGGCTTTCCATTTGGCATACACATTGAAAATGTTTTCGAAAGAGGAGGTGAAAGATGTGCATTCATAACAGGTAGGTAAGCGTGGCCGGGGTTGCTTCGGGTAGATGGCACCCATGGTAAACCAACCTCGCCCACATCACTAGGGACCGACTTCGGGATTTGACCCGTTACGGCGGAACCATCCTTAGGGCGTGACTCATGGTCTTGGCGAAAGAAAGGTAAAGGTCGTGTCCAACCACCCTCTGCTGGCCTTCCAAGGAAGAGGGCTAATCATTCTGGCATTAAGAGTCGGTTGGTACATGTGGGTAAAGTTGTACACCCCTGCAGGGTATTAATCTTTTCGAAAAGCCGTGTCCACGGTTATGGACGACTTGGGAACGGACGTGAAGATCATAGAAAACATGAACCTAATCATAAAATTTGGCAGATCAACGTGTGCTTAAGGATGCTTCCTCTTGGGTACGAGGGGGTGATCCTAGTTGTGAGAAGATAATTACTTCGGTGGATATCAAGATGATGATCAATTATTCGGAGATGTCGCTCTCTTATCCCCTTTAAAAATATTCTGATTAGACGAGCTTCTTCTCGCTCTTGTTTTACAAAACAAAGATGGCTTTATGCAAAATAACCCCACCAGCCATAAGTCTTGCGGAGTACACCCTGTACTCACCCTTGCTTTGTTGGTACTTTTGTAGCAGAATAAGTGTTCCCTGAAGACAAGTTTGGTACTACATCGACACCGACTAGTAGCTTGGGGTTCCCGGCCGGCAGCCTGGAATCTATGGGCTGGGACATCATTGTTATGCTTCAGGCCTCATAGGCCATTTGTTAAGTTTGATATACTTAATAGCATAATTTTCCTTCCGTTGTTTGATCTTTGTGGTCAGTGACCTCTGCTTGTAATATTTTGGTTCTTCACTCACTTATGAGCTTGCTGTGATAATTTTTGTGTCGCAGGGCTACTGTTGTGTTACCGATTTCTCACTGGATATCCTCGAGCTCTAGGTTAAGCTTATGTCAGGCTAAGGTCTGGGATTCGTTTAACCTTGATCCCGGGGGTGTCACATCTTCATCAGCGAAACTGAGTCGGTTCCTAGCTCCCAGGAAGTCGGAAATTTGTCAAGCCCTGCATGGACCGCCTATGAGCAGGACACGTTCGCAGAAGGATCTGGGCCATACCTCTCCTTGGAATATGGTGGATCGGATCAGAAAATTTCAAGGCCCACCCAAACCGCCCCTGTGCAGGATATAAAGGTGGAAGGACCCCGCAAATCCACTTGGCTTCCCCGAGCGTTAGAGATGCGTATTGTCACACTTTGTCGGTGTCGTCACCATCTTCGATTTGGCCAGATGCGTTCAAAGGGATGGAGAATCTCCCCGTGAATATCTTGCCAGATGGATGAGGGTGAGGAAAACCCTAGAGGGCGACCGTGCTGACGAGCTCGTGTACCACTTCGTGGAAGGGCTCACGCCTGGAACACTCCTCCAGCATACCCTCCGAAGGCGGCAGCCGCAAGCCCTCTCACCCTTGGTGAGATGGTTGCCATTGTCAATGAATACGCGGACGCCAATGAAGAGGCCAAGGAGGCGATCACCATCAAAGCCGTAGGAGGTAACAACAACAACAACAACAACAATGACCCGCCTCCATCACCCTCCACATCCGCCATCGCCAACACCGAAGCCAACTCCGACTCTGTCCTCGATGCGCTCTATGCCAACATCAATATGGATGCCGGTGGCTCGGAAGTTAACTCGGAGGAATATGACACTATTATGAGGGAGATCGAGCAGGAGATCGAGAAGGAGGAGCATACCAAGAAGACCAACACTTCCCACCAGGTGCTAGTCTCCATTGGGAGCGTGAAGGAAGAAGACGGACAGGAACGGGAACGTGAGAGGGCTTCTCCCATGCCAGCGGTCACCAGAGCAGCAACAACTACAAAAGCCGCCGAGCCTCCGGCTCCGGCCATGGCTCCGCCTCCTTCGGTTACCTGCTAGCCACTGGCGCAGGAACTTACCACGACTCCCAATACAGCCCGACAATCGAATCAACCGCCAGTGCCACCGTCAACGTCCGCAGCTGGTAACCCACTAGCCACCCCCTCCGACAAAGCAATCTACGGCGCACTTCTCGTCGAGCCAATCACCGTCGCCCATATCCAGAGCATTATGGAGCTTGATGAGAAGCGTGCGGAAATCTTGGCAGAGGCCAAGTGCATCGTGAAGTAAGGCGCTAAGCTGGACAAAGACATGGCTAAGGCGCAGCAATCCATCAAGGTGGCTAGAGCTATGGAGGCCGAATATAAGCAATTGCTGTTGAAGCATAAGGCAAAGAATATACCAGCTCACGTCATCCAAGATCCTGGTGTTCGGTGAGGCTTGGGATTTGACGGGTCTAAGCCGACAAAGGCCACCCCTTACATAGATTCAGAGGGGAGGCAGGTCATGCCAACTCCCGCTCTCAACATCGCTGTTGCCAAGACCCTCCTGGAGCAGGACAGGTCACCAGAAGCACTTGCTCAGGTGTACGACCTCATCGCTAAGGAATGTAAGCAACAGGAAAAGGCCGCCTCGCAGAGGCTTGAGTCCAACCCGGAGCTGTGCCAGTCAACCCTGAACAGCCACAGAAGGCCAAAATCTCCCCGTGATGAAGGATCACGCACAGGCTCTACAGAGCTAAAATGGAGGGAGGCACGTAACAAGACTGATGCTATCCCCATATCCTTCGACCACGGAGAAAAGGCTCGTCCCTGCCGCTCGCCACCTCGACCACCATCTCGACGTCACGCGGAACTAGCACCGCGCCACTGCACAAGCATGCCACCTCCAAGGTGGTCTCAGTCCGGTATCGTTGTACGCGATCAGGGCGAACAGCATCGGCATGCCAGAGAGCGCAGTGGCCATGACGGACATAGGAGCATGTCCCATAAGGAACCACCACGTCTGACAAGCAACCACGATATGCGTGAGGAGTCGCAGGAGGGGCACAGCAAGAGAGCTAACCCACCGCCTCCACCGCCGCCATCGCCACCCAACAGCCACCATGGCGGAGGGCATGGCGGGTCTCACAAATCACGCCACAACTCCCCTCCCCATGACGAAAAGGGAAGCAGCCAGAGCCATATGACACACGATTGCGGCTGGACAAGATCCAAGAAGCTCGGGAGCTCCCATACCTTGGGCCACGATGTTTTGGACCAGTCATACGGGCCACAACCTACCCCAAGGGCCTCCGGATAGACAAGACCATCAAGCCATACAACGGCACCGCCAGTCCAGCAACGTGGTTGCAGGACTACAACGAAGCGATCTATATCGCAGGGGGAAACCCCAATGTCGCCGTCAAGTACCTCCCACTCATATTGACCGGCACCGCTCGGCAATGGATTGACGACTTACCGGAGAAATCAATATGCAATTGGTTGGACATGCATGAAGCGTTCACCAAGAACTTCGAGGGTACATACAAACGTCCCTGAACTATCGGAGACCTACAATGGTGTGTGCAAGAAAAGGATGAAACCTCCCATGCCTACCTCTCTCGCTGGCTGGATATGAAAAATTCCTACGCAGGAGTGCACGAACAGACCACTATGGCCGCCTTCATTGATGGACTAGAGAAGGGTACTTTGCTCCGGCATACATTGAAGCACAGGCAAGACAACAATGACCTCAACCTCAACGCAATGATCGCCATGGCTAGCGAGTTTGCCGCTGCTGACGACGACGCGCGTGGATTGTTATCAGCAATAGCAATCCCTACCCAGGCCAAAAAGAACAACAATAACAAGCGGAAGAATCCGCCCAAAGAGAAGCAAGTAGCCGACATGGTCGCCGCAACATTCACTTGTAGAGGCAATGCCGGACAGCGTGGACGTGGTCGGGGAGCTAGCAGTGGCCAGCAGAGGAGTGACACTACACCCTCAGCGCCCCGTGTGCCCCAAACGTATAAAGAGTACCACGATATGCCGTGTTTCGTCCATCTCGACGCCAATGGCAAATCCACCCACACCAATCACCAATGCAACTTTGTCAATGATCTCAAGGAGGACCCTGAGTCCGACTACAAGCGAAGCCGGAAGAACAGACCCCGCGGAAAGGACAAAGGGAAGAAGAAGGAGGAAGAACCCAAGGAATCAAGTCATATGGACGAGGACGGGGACCCAAAATCTTCTAACAAGGGAGAGGATAAAGGGAAAAATCCCTTTGAAACAAAGGCTCCATGTTACCACACCTTCCTTGGTACCTAGACATCCGGGCCCAGAAAACCTCTCTAAGGATACTGATGGCTACCCTCCCTCCGGTTCCCCAGTACGTCAGGTGGTCGGAAGTTCCAATTACTTGGGATAGGAAGGATCATCCAGAACTCATCCCAACAGAGAAGAAGTATGCCATGGTCATCAACCCTTTGATTGACGGCACAGAGTTCACCAAGTGTCTCATGGACAGTGGAAGCAACATCAACATCATGTACCTGGATACACTGCATAAGATGAACTTGATGAAGACCCAGCTAAGGAAGAGCAACACCATGTTCCATGGGGTTGTCCCTGGCCGACAAGCAAATTCCATGGGCTGCATCACCCTCCCGGTCACTTTTGGCAATGTAAACAATTACCGCCAATAACGCATGACCTTTAGAGCGTGTACCACGTCATCTTCGGACGCGATATCTTCCACTCCTTCCTCATAAGGCCATGCTTTATCTACAACAAACTCAAGATTCCTGGACCAAATGGCGTCATCACCGTTGATGGAAGCTTCACCAAGGCACGAGAGTGCGAGCTCAGCAAAGCCGCCTTCGCCGAAGCAGTCCTCTATGTTGAGGAGTTCAAGGAGATCCAAAACCAGGTCGATGCCATGGAGATGACGGCTTCGAAGAAGCAGATTACTATTGCTGAACCCGCCTTCAAGGCTGCCATCAAGAGCAAGCAAGTGGAGCTTATCGAAGGTGATTCCTCCAAGACCACCACCATTGGCACGGACCTGGATCCCAAATAGGAAAGCGTGCTCATCGAGTTCCTCCGTGAGAATAGGGACATCTTTGCCTGGCAACCTGCCGACATGAAAGGTGTACCTAGGGAACTTGTCGAGCACAGCTTGAATATTGATCCTAATGCCAAACCGGTGAAAAAACCTCTACGATGCTTTGGTGATGAAAGACGAAGGGCTATAGGCAAAGAAATAGCTTGGTTACTTAAGGCTGGCTTTATCCGAGAAGTTATTCACACCCGATGGGTGGCAAATCCTGTACTTGTACCCAAAAAGGGAACCAATGAATTAAGATTGTGCGTTGATTACACCGGCTTGAACAAAGCGTGTCCGAAGGATCCATTTTGCTTTGCCTCACATTGATCAAGTCATCGACTCGACAGCTAGCTTGGAACTTCTGTGTTTTATCGACGCCTATTCAGGATACCACCAGATCCGGATGCGAAAGTCGGACCAATTGGCCACTCTGTTCACCACACCCTATAGCACGTATTGCTACGTCACGATGCCCTTTGGGTTGAAAAACGCTAGTGCTACGTACAAGCGGATGATGCAATGTTGCCTGCATGACCAAATAGGTCGCAACGTATATGCTTACATGGACGACATCGCGGTAATGTCAAAGAAATCAAATGATCTTATCACTGACTTGCAGGAAACCTTCGACAATCTCCGAAAATATAACATGATGTTGAACCCAAAGAAGTGTGTGTTCGGGGTACCATCCGACAAACTATTGGGCTTCATTGTTTCACATCACGGAAGGCCATCCTCGACATCAAACACCCGACATGCCTGAAGGACATACAAAGGCTCATAGGCCGCATTGCAGCAGTAAGCCGGTTCATCAGCTGACTTGGTGAGAAGGCTATCCTGCTCTACAAGTTTCTCAAGAAGGCGAACAAATTCACATGGATGGACGAGGCTGATGCAGCACTTCAGGAGTTGAAGAGAATACTCTCCTCCCCACCTATACTTGTAGCACCGGTGCCAAGGGATCCTATGTTGGTATACATGGCGGCGACCAACCGAGTAATCAGCATCATCATCGTGGTGGAGCTCAAGGAACCAACACACGAATACGGACTTCAGCGACCTGTTTACTATGTGAGAGAGGTCTTGACGGAATCCAAGCAGCGTTACCCGCACTACTAGAAGATAGCTTATGGAGTTTTCCTTGCTTCACGCAAGCTAAGGCATTATTTCCAGGAGCACCCCATCACAGTAGTGAGCAAAGCTCCACTGTTCGACATCATCAACAACAACGACGCTACAGGGAGAGTGGAAAAGTGGGGCATTGAACTTGCCGCCTTCGACATCACCTACAAGTGACGCAATGCTATCAAATCACAAGAATTGGCAGATTTTCTTGCGGATTGGACAGAACTGCCAGAAGACACTCATGTACCAGAGCCAGAGTATTGGGTCATGCACTTTGACGGATCCAAGTTACTCAATGGCTCGAGGGCTGGTGTATTATTGCAATCACCAACAAGAGAGAAGTTGCAATATGTCCCGCGGATCCACTTCGACGCTACAAATAACATGGCGGAGTACGAGGCCCTCATTCATGGACTTCGTGTAGCCAAGGATATTGGCATCAAGCGCATAGCTTGCTGTGGAGATTCCGACTTGGTTGCCCAGCAAGTAGCTGGCACCTGGAACACGTGAAACCCTATGATGGCGGCATATCGAGACAAAGTAGACGAAATAGCCAAGTTCTTCAACGGCTACGAAGTCAAGTACGTCAAAAGGGAGGATAATGAGGCGATAGATTTGCTGTCAAAGCTTGGATCAGCTCGTCGACCAATTCCGCCAGGCGTTTTCCTGGAGCATTTACGGACTCCATCCGTGAAGGGAGCGGACCCCGACAACCTGGATAGAGTGGACTCATTTGTTAATGCAGTAACAGTGACCTCTCCGGCTTGGACGAAGCTGTTCATGGATTATCAACAAAACGAAACTTTGCCCGCTGACGAAGTCGAAATCCGACAAATAGTACACATAGAAAAAGGTTACATCATCATTGACGGCAAGCTATAAAAAAGAAGTACCACAGGAGTCTTCCTACGGTGCGTCTCCCAGTAGCAAGGTATTGAAATCCTTAGAGAAATACATCTCGGAGAATGCGGGCATCACACTGCTCCTCGATCGTTGGTGGCCAAGGCCTTCCGGTAAGGATTCTACTGGATAACTGCCAAGGCGGACGCAGACAAGTTGGTACAAACATGCCTTGGGTGTCAATTTTATGCAAGACAACCAAATGTTCCAGCTAAAGAATTGCGAACAATACCAATAACTTGGCCGTTTGCAATCTAGGGGCTAGACATGGTGGGCCTTTGCAGACAGCACCCTGTGGATTCACACACTTGCTAGTAGCAATGGATACATTCACAAAATGGATTGAAGCTAAACCCATTAGAAAGCTTGATGGGGCAACAACCCTAAAGTTTGTCCAGGATCTAGTGGTGAGATTTGGTCTCCCACATAGCATCATCATCGACAATGGCAGAAATTTATCCCTCGGAGAAGTTGAGGAGTACTGTCATGAAAAAGGCATCCGCCTTGACCTAGCATCTGTGGGACATATGCAGTCAAATGGACAAGTTGAAAGGGCCAATGGACTAATTCTGCACGGAATAAAGCCACACTTAGACGCACCACTTCGTAGAGCAGCAGGAGCCTAGGCGGAGGAACTACCATCTGTTTTGTGGAGTTTACAAACAAAACCTAACAGATATATTGGCTTGACTCCTTTCTTCATGGTTTATGGAGCAGAAGCAGTTCTTCCATCTGACATCCTCCACGATGCACAAAGAGTTTCCACCTACAAGGAGGATGACGCTGAAGAATCCAGACGACTATCTGCGGACCTACTTGAAGAAGAGCACGTGCTGGCATGCCAGAGATCTGTCGTCTACCAGCAGAAGCTACATGGCTACCATAGTCGCCGTGTAAAGCATCGCTCGTTTAAAGAAGGGGATCTGGTGCTTAGACTCAAGCAGGAGAACTCACACAAATTATCCCCACCTTGGGAAGGACCATTCATCATAAGCAAAGCATTGCTCAATGGTTCCTATTACCTCGTCGATATTCGCGAGTTGAAAGATAGGCCAAAAAATCACAAGAACAAGCAACGTGACTCTGATGATAATTACTCGGAGACAGATCGGCCATGGAACATAGCACAGCTACGTCCCTTTTACACTTAGGACATTTATATTATGTAATAAGTTTCTTATATGATCAATGAAACAAAGCATTTGTTTCACTCATATTTTTTCTGAGTCTTTTCCCTCCTTTAGTTGTTCATTTTTGGATCATATAAACCCTTTAAGCGCAAGGTTACATTTGCCCTTGTGAAAATTCCGCCTACGAGCGTGATACAATGCAAATGTATCTATAATTTTTGATGTTCCATGCTTGGTTTTATCCACTTTCTTGTGTTTTGTTCCAACTTTGGAGTACTTTTCATATGATTTCTTGGACTAACCTATTAACAAGATGACACAATGCTAGTTGCCTGTTTTCTGTTGTTTTTGGTTTCAGGAAGTCAGAAAATGAATATTCTCGGAATTGGACGGGACAAAACCCAAAGTTCCTATTTTACCGGAAGACTCACGGAGCCAAAATATGAGATGGAGGAGGGCCAGGGCCTGGCCACACCCTCCCAGGCACGGGCTAGCTGTACCCATGCCACCAGGTGGTGTGGGCCCCTCTGGCCTCCACCGACCTTGCCTCTTCTCCTATAAGAAGCCTCCCGATGCATAAACCCTAAGTAATCAATCAGAAATCCACGAAAAGTTCCGCAGCACCGTCGCCACCGACGGGGAGATTCGGGGGACAGAAAGTCTCTGTTCCGGCACCCTGCCGGGATGGGGAAGTTTCCCCGGAGCCATCTCCATCGATCTCCACCACCATATCCATCACCGTTGCTGATTCCCATGATGAGGAGGGAGTAGTTCTCTCTCGAGGCTAAGGGTTCTACCGGTAGCTATGTGTTCATCTCTCTCTCTATGCATGATCTTATTGAGATCATGAGCTTGTAATCTATAGATCTACCTTGCTACTCAAGTGCTTTAATAGATCTCTGCTCTCCCCATGTGTGTGAAAGTGACAGCGTGCTCACCATGGTGGCACTTAGGCTAGAGATTACAAATACTTGTTATGAGTTATATTTGGAGTTGGATGTCTTTATGAAATTGTGGTGTTTGTTGGACTCATCTAGTACTCAAGGTGACAGTGTGGGGTTATCTACATGGGAAAGGCTTACTTTGAGGTGTGCTGTTATAGCCCTACCGTTGATTAGAGTGTCCAACCGGAGAGTAGTTAAGAGTAGTATCATAAAGAGAAGATATTTATATGAGAGTGTTCACTAGTGAAAGTATGATCCCTAGGCCTTGTTTCTAAGCATTGATACACCATTTGCAATTAGATCTGTTACATGTTTGCTTGCTTCCAGCTTTATTTCAGTTTGCCTTTAGTCTTTTCCATGCCATCAAGCTATCTTCTATCACTGTTACCACTTATAATTATCCATACCACTTGTATTTCACTATCTCTTCGCCGAACTAGTGCACCTATACACCTGGCAAGTGTATTGGGTGTGTTGGGGACACAAGAGACTTCTTGTATCTTGATTGCAGGGTTGCTTGAGAGGGAATACCTTTGACCACTTCCTCCCTGAGTTCGATAAACCTTGGGTGATCCACTTAAGGGAAAACTTGCTGTTGTTCTACAAACCTCTACACTTGGAGGCCCAACAACTGTCTACAAGAATAGAAGTGCGTAGACATCAAGCTATTTTCTGGCGCTGTTCCCGGGGAGGTAAGGTAAAAGGTATTCACACCGGAGGATTAAAGAAGAACCTCCCACGGCAAACGCCTATTTTCTGGTGTGAGTGCTCGAAGTTATTTCCTTTAGATTATGCAATTTTGTCTTTTTGTTTCTTGTTTTCACTAGTTAGGCTTAATGGAAAACAACAACAAAATTAGAGAGATTTTTAGTATTTTTCCTAAGTTAGAACTTGAATTGTCTGAAAAGAAAATTAAAAAACCCATGGAACTTTCTTTGCATGCTAATAGCAATGTTATTAGTATGAATCTTTTGAACACCTTTGTTACTAATGCTATGGAAACGTCTAAGCTTGGGGAAGTTGGTTCTTATGAAAATGATCTCTTTAGTTCCCCAGTTTTAAGGAAGAATTTTTTCTCTGATGATACTTTATCTCCCATATGTGGTAATTCTAATGATACTTGTGATATCTTAAATCCACATACTGAAAGCATCCATTTTAAAATACCTATAAAAATTATTGATCGTGTTATGGATAACTACTATTTTGGAGATGGAACTGTCCATCCCGATGATCATTTTCTCTTTATACACGAATTATGCGGGTTGTTTCAAGTGTGCAGGTATTACAACAGCTCACGTCAAGAAGAAGTTATTCTCTTTTTCACTTAAGGGCAAAGCAAGGGAGTGGTATGAGCTATTAGATGATCCTCATCATTTGGAGTGGAAGGAACTTGAATCCCTATTTTACTCTAAATTTTATCCTCCTCATGAAATTCATAAAGATAGGAATTACATTTATAATTTTCATCCTCATGATGGATAAAGTATTGCCCAAGCATGGGGGAGATTGAAGTCACTAATTCTCAAATGTCCCATTCATGAGCTCCCCCGTAATATTGTTATTAATAATTTCTATGCAAGGCTTTCAAGACATTACAAGGACTATCTAGATACTTGTTTAGAGGGATCCTTCACGAGTAAGGAGGTGAAATCTAAGTGGGACCTTCTTGAAACAATTCAAAGCAATACCGAAGATTGGGATAACAACAAAGGTAAATAACTAGGTATAAACTATGAGTATGATTGCATTAAGTCTTTCGCTGAAACTACTAATTTTCAAGAGCTTAGTGCTAATTATGGTCTTGATCCTCAAATTCTTATTGATTGTTTTAGATCCTTTTCTTCTCATATTAATGCTCCTAAAGAAAAGTGGGACATGTATCATGAGCATTTTAAAGACACTTGCATGGAAAATGAAATTGTTGTTAATGATAGCAATAAACATGCTCAAACCTCTGAAAGTACTATTTCTTATAAGCATGTTAATTTTTGTGGAATACATAGACCTTGTGAGAATAATCAAATTGAAGAATAATATTGTATCACCCATAGGAATGAAAAAACTAGAGTGTGGTATAGGGCTTTAAATGATCTTGGTAAAAAAGTTTGTGCCCTTTATCCTTTTATTTGTGAACTTTGCTTTGAAGTGGGTCATTTCAATTTTCAATGCTTAGGCCATAATAATAGACCTTCTAATCCAATGAGTACTGCAAGTTTGTATTGTGATGACATGATCACTCCTAATCAGCATGATGAACTTACATTATTTTTGGGATGTGAAGAGTTATCAAGAAAAACCTCTTTGGTAGATATGGGTGCTTTTGATATGAATAGTGTCATGCATGGTTGTCATCTTTATTGTGTTGATAATTGCCATACAAATACTTACATACAAAATATTATAAAAGATGAGATCTTACCAGAATATGACATGACTAATATGTGTTTTGGTCTTATTAGTGAAAAGGAGGAATCCTCCAAAGTTTCTTCTATTGTCTCTAACAATGAACCAGGGTATATGGAGAAGCTTCCTTTCAAGCCTCTCCCTCCTAAAGAGAAGAAGAAAAAGAAGAAAAGGCGGAGTAAAAGAAGAGAGGAAACGGTATCTTCCCCTAAGCATGTTGCTCCTATTATAGTTTTTGATGAGTCTGAACTTGATGATGTTCCTATGCCTGTTACCTATAGTAGTGATCATGATTGGGAAAAACACACTACTTTTGATATTGAAAATCTCTTTGGTACCAATTTTGAAAATGATGATATTAATAATTGTTATACTATTAGTGCTATCCATGATCCTTCCAATGATGATATGTTTACAAATGAACACACTTGGGAAGATAACTATTCTATTGCTTATGATGATTGCAATGATGAATATGATATTTTCAGTCCACCTACTATTGAGGAGGAAATTAATTATGATTACAATATGCCTCCTATATTTGATTGTTATGGTGATGAAAATAATAATGATAGCTATTTTGTTGAATTTGCTCTCACTACAATCAATAAGAATGACTATGTTTATGTGGGGAGTATTAATTCTTTTATGCATGTGGCTCATGATAAGAATGTTTCTTGTGATAGTTATATTGTTAATTTTATTCATGATGCTACTGAAAGTTATTATGAGATAGGGAAACATGGTCGTATGTATCTCAACAATATTAAGTTTCCCCTCTTTATGTTGAAAATTTTGAAGCTGCACTTGTTTTGCTTTCCTATGCTTGTTACTTTGTGCTTTCATGACTTGTTTCTTTACAAGATTCCTATGCATAGGAAGTGGGTTAGACTTAAATGTGTTTTGAATTTGCTTCTTGATGCTCTCTTTTACTTCAATTCATATTTCCTATGTGAGCATCTTCTCAAACTATCATGCCTAACTCAAAGGCGTTAAACAAAAGTACTTGTTGGGAGATAACCCAAGAGTTTTATATGAGTCTTGGAAGTTATTACTTCAATAATAACCACTCCTTATCCCTTTTATTTGCTTTTTGTGCCAAGAGTAACCTCTAATGAGAGAGAAGTAATGATTGGGAAAGATGCTGTCCCGAAACAGATTTTTGTGCTTCACCGTAAAACTTCGTGAGAGAGCTCTGTATGTCGGATTGAGCTGTAATTTTTTGTGATTCTGCCCCAGGTTGTTATATAACTTGCGTTAGTTCAACACTTTTTGATTTGAGCAACAGAAGGTCTTCGAAAAAATTCGTCTTTACCTCCTGGTCTGTTTTGACAGATTTCTGCCATTTTCTGCATTTGCTTCTTGTTGGTTCCTTCTTGAGTTCTTTTGGGGAATTGAGCTTTTTGAGGGAAGTGCTACAGTAGCTAGTGTTCTAATGGAAGTTTATTTGGTGTTGGTACTGAACCTTAAGTCCTTTTATCTTGAATGCACTAATGTTGCTAATAAAGATTGTGTGAAGTTTTGTATGAAGGAAAAATTTCAGGTGTATGGAAGGAATGAGTAATGAGATGAAGGATGGACTAAAGCTCAAGCTTGGGGATGCCACACGTGTCACCCCAAGAAATATCCAAGAAGTTCAAGCGTCAAAACTTGGGGATGCCCAAGGCATCCCCTTCTTCATCAATAAAAAACCCAGGTTTCTTCCAAACACTTCATTTTTATTGTTTCATGCATATTTGTGTTGTTCTTGGAGCGTCTTTTTTTTTTGTTTTGGTTTTTTTGTTTGCTTGGTTTCCTTAGTTTGATGAATAAATTGGTTGGACCCCCTCTTTCATACATTGGTTTTCAAGTAGTTTGGTTTGGATTGGAAAAGAGTAGGAAAGTTCATACTTATGTGGTAAAAAGAGCTTGTTTTTGACTGTGGCCGATGCTTTTTCATGCCATGCTTGATATTGTTTTGACTTTATGCTTAGTATTCTTTGCTGTAGCATGACTTGTTATAAACAATTGAGATTGCTTAATGTGCCTTGGATGAATCATGCGTTGTTTTAGCATATTAAAGCATAGCATAGTGGTATTCTCCTTTGATGCTTTATTTGGGTTGACTTGGCGCATGCTCACACCATTTTATGACTATCTCAAGTCACCATAGCCTTTATGATCCTTTAGTTTTCAACTTGTAGTATCACTTTATGCTTTGATCAATGATGTTTTGTCGCTCTGCATGATTATGGCCATTATTGCTCTCTTAGTTTGTCGCTCCCAGTCTTTTGCTAGCCTCCACAACCAAGTATGAGTTCCACTCATGCATCCAACTCCCTAAACCAAGTTATTCCAAAGAGTCCACCATACCTACCTACTAGCTTATGCTATTCCAAGTATATTCATGCTTTTGTTTACCTTCCAAATTAAACTTGTTATGAGAAAACTAGTGATTAAAGCTCTCACGAACTTGATGGCACACTTTACTTTTCTTGCCCTTAATAAACTTGAACCATTGTGTCTTCTATGTTGTATATGCTTGCACTTATTTGTTGGGGATTAGCAGAACCATGCTTTCATGTGGAACACTTTCAACATTGCACTTGGTACTTGTACCTAGTTGATATCATGCTCTTTTGTATATGGATGTCGTCGGTGTGAAGTGAAAGGGGAGCTTGTAAGTCCATGGAGTTATGTATATGTGTTAGAGAAACGCCTGGGCCACTGGTCTAATACACATGTACTTACGATGACAAGAACTTACCGGTGACTAAACTTGAGTAGCATGAGGAGCGTCCCTTGTATACAAGGGACATGAGATTTCTAACTTATACTTCGACAAGCATGTACACCATAGTTTGTTCACTTTAACCTTAATCACTTCAAGATGCTTATGATAGGGGCAATTAGAGCTGAAAGCTATAAGTACCATAATTTTTGGAAGCTCTTTATGAGACTTGAATCCCTGCTTCCTTTTATGAAGACCTTTCTTCCACCATTATATTGAGTCTCCACCTTCTATCTTTATGCACCTACTTTGAGAGCATAGTGGCCATTCTTAGTTCTATGTGCATTGTCCCAAGACTTGTTGATTGATGCATAACTTTGATATTGCTTGTTTTAAACTATTTGTATCTAGTCACTCTTATGAACTTTGAAGGTGTCCTTTGCAGTTATGTTTGCTACTCTATGAGGGACAAGCTGAATGCCACTATGCTATGTTTTCTTTATGTGAAACAAACAAACGTCTTGCAAAGCATTGTTATTCATGAATCTTTTGTTTGTGCCTTTTCATGTTGCAACATAGCTTCTTTGTCTAATTGCTAGAACTTTGTCTTTCATGCTATGTTAAAGTACTATGATCCTAGCTTTGAATGTTTTACAAATACTTTGATCAAGTCTTTGATGGTGCATGTCACCTCAAAAATTATTCTTTCTTTTATCACTTACCTACTCGAGGACGAGCAGGAGTTAAGCTTGGGGATGTTGATACATTATAAATGTATCTATAATTTTTGATGTTCCATGCTTGGTTTTATCCACTTTCTTGTGTTTTGTTCCACCTTTGGAGTACTTTTCATATGATTTCTTGGACTAACCTATTAACAAGATGCCACAGTGCCAGTTGCCTGTTTTCTGCTGTTTTTGGTTTCAGGAAGTCAGAAAATGAATATTCTCGGAATTGGACGGGACAAAAGCCAAAGTTCCTATTTTACCGGAAGACTCATGGAGCCAGAATACGAGACGGAGGAGGGCCAGGGCCTGGCCACACCCCCCAGGCGCGGGCTAGCCCTACCCGCGCCACCAGGTGGTGTGGGCCCCTCTGGCCTCCATCGAGCTTGCCTCTTCGCCTATAAGAAGCCTCCCGATGCATAAACCCTAAGTAATCAATCAGAAATCCATGAAAAGTTCCAGAGCGCCACCACCGCTGAAGGGGATCGGGGGATAGAAAGTCTCTGTTCCGGCACCCTGCCGGGACGGGGAAGTGCCCCCGGAGCCATCTCCATCGATCTCCACCACCATCTCCATCACCGTTGCTGATTCCCATGATGAGGAGGGAGTAGTTCTCTCTCGAGGCTAAGGGTTCTACCGGTAGCTATGTGTTCATCTCTCTCTATGCATGATCTTATTGAGATCATGATCTTGTAATCTATAGATCTACCTTGCTACTCAAGTGCTTTAATAGATCTCTGCTCTCCCCATGTGTGTGAAAGTGACAGCGTGCTCACCATGGTGGCACTTAGGCTAGAGATTACAAATACTTGTTATGAGTTATATTTGGAGTTGGATGTCTTTATGAAATTGTGGTGTTTGTTGGACTCATCTAGTACTCAAGGTGACAGTGTGGGGTTATCTAGATGGGAAAGGCTTACTTTGAGGTGTGCTGTTATAGCCCTACCGTTGATTAGAGTGTCCAACCGGAGAGTAGTTAAGAGTAGTATCATAAAGAGAAGATATTTATATGAGAGTGTTCACTAGTGAAAGTATGATCCCTAGGCCTTGTTTCTAAGCATTGATACACCGTTTGCAATTAGATCTGTTACATGTTTGCTTGCTTCTAGCTTTATTTCAGTTTGCCTTTAGTCTTTTCCACGCCATCAAGCTATCTTCTATCACCGTTACCACTTATAATTATCCATACCACTTGTATTTCACTATCTCTTCACCGAACTAGTGCACCTATACACCTGACAAGTGTATTGGGTGTGTTGGGGACACAAGAGACTTCTTGTATCTTGATTGCAGGGTTGCTTGAGAGGGAATACCTTTGACCACTTCCTCCCTGAGTTCGATAAACCTTGGGTGATCCACTTAAGGGAAAACTTGCTGTTGTTCTACAAACCTCTACACTTGGAGGCCCAACAACTGTCTACAAGAATATAAGTGCATAGACATCAGCGCATTAGCTTAAGTTTTCTGGTCTACGCATTTTCTGAAGTTTTTATGTGGATTCCAGAGTAGTGACTTTTCGGCACTCAAGGCCGGCGATTTTGTTCTTAGGTTCTGGACGGTGCTATTAAGCATCATCACCTGAGAGCATAGTTCTATGCTGCGAGTCTTCCATCTCACGAAAGGTCAAGCATATGAACCAGAATAATGGATAAGCTAGGACATGCTTAAAAAATATATACACATGCTGGAAACAGATAAGTTGCAGGAAGCTTGAATACAAGTTTTTCTGCCTTAGACAAACATAAGTTTTTTCCGCATAAATTCTACAGAGATGCATTTAATAAAAATATTGTTTTTATGGCTCTGCTGCAGGGGACTTCGTGGTGGCATCATCAGGAGATCCATGCCAGGAGAGCTCATCAAACTCTGAAGGAGAAGGGCTAGACTCGGACGAAGTCACGTCGTCATCCAGGATCTCGGCAGGCACAAAGACATCCACCTTAACCATGTTGGCAACTCTGGTGTTGAAGCCGGCGAGAGAATTCCAAATAGCATCGCTATCAATCTCTCGACCTTCCTCGTCTATCTTGGGAAAGCCGGAGGTCACCAGGTCGATGTCGGTGTTGTCATAGTGCGCCTTGACCAAGGAAAGGGTCATCCTTGCACCAGCCCAGACGGAAGAGGCTTTCCCGTCCTTGACTTTCACGGGGGCTCGGCGTAGGATTTCCACGAACTTGGCTGTTGAGACTGCCGCCTTGATATTTATACCCAGAGGTTGAGCTATCTCCTTGGCTTGGGCGATGGCGGTGCTGACGAAGTTGCTGGCAAGAATCATGCGTTCCTTGGAACTTGGATCACCCTCACCCAAGTTGGCTAAGCCAATGGGAGCTGTGGTTTGCACAAAACACAAGGACCATGAGTACAAACAAGTAAAATGGTTGTCCAGCTTACAGAAAAGACCAAGACGGAGAAAGGTTACCAAAGATGCTCATTTCTTCTTGCATGCATGTCTCCGCCAAGACATCGCGTTCCTTCTAGACTGACTTGAACATCTCAAGACTCCTAGCATTTTGCTCTTTGGAAGCTTGGTAATGGTCTTTGAGCTGTGCAATCTCATCCTTCAGGCGCTGCATCTCGATGTCCGTAGACTCTTGAATAACCTTCATCGTTGCCTCATGGCCCTTGACGGCCTCGGCCAGGTCCTTCTTCAGCATCTTGTTTTCATCATCGAGCTCCTGGATATGCTTGGATTTCTTGACGATGCTATTGGCCTTAGCAATGGCTTCTGTAAGACGGAAATCAGAAAGTGCTATCAGAAGACGGAAGAAATGACTCAATGGGAAAGCAAGGAGCTGTCGTAGGAAACAGACTCTGCTATTTTTGATCTATTCCTTCAGGAATTTGGTCTATTCAAGGTCCATCTCCTTCCGAAGAGCAGCAAACCTCTCATTGGCGGCTATTCTCCGTTTATTCTCATTCTGCACATGACATAAGCATGCTTAGTTTCTTTAGAGAATCTAGTCGGAACTATTCAAGTTTCAACTAAATGCTCGGGGGCTACCTTACACGATTTTAAAGTAAGCTAGTTTCTCTAGAGCATCTAGTCGGAACTTTTCAGTTTCAACTAAACGCTCGGGGGCTACATGGAAAAGTTCTAAACTTAGTTCTTTGGAGCACTCAGGCCAATAACTATTGATTTATCCACCTAAGAGCTCGGGGGCTACAGTGGGATATACTACACAAAGTAAAGCAAGTGAAGTTCAAAAAACTTACGATGGCAATGATCCTGAGATTGTTGGCCATATGCGCGTAGGAATCATGAAAGTTCCGAGCATTCTTATAGATTGCATTGGCCTGCTTGATGAGATCATCTAGTCTCAACGTTGGAGGAGTCGCAACTAATGGAGAGGTCGAAGCCGGAGGCATGGATGAAGCCCGAGCTGCCTCCTGCACCTTCAAGGTAGTCGATGGCGCGGAGGCTCCCGCCTCAATCGTAGCTTCCACGTCCACCTCTTCCACTTCCTTCCCCTTCTCGGTGGCATCCTTAGCCGGAGCTTCAGCCACTTTAGAGGAGGTACTCTCCTGCGTCGCCTAGCCGCTGGGAACAACGTCTGCCTCAACAGAGCCTGAGACATCAAGGTTTGGATTGATATCTATCTCCATGGGAGAGGACTTAGGGATAACGGGATATGATGGCCTAGCGAGACCATCAGAGGGAATGGCGGCAGGAGTAGAGGGAGCGGTGACGGGAGAGGGCTTGGCGGACAGACCCTTGGTCAACATGTCACGAATGTTTTTTGACCCTCCAACATCTTTGGAGGATCGCTTCAAACTAACATCGGCTTTCCTCCTAAAACGCACAAGGTATAAGTACAAGAGTTGAAAAAGGTGTGAGGGGAATGCCGGAGAATGAAAGTACTTACTCCACAGCAGGAGCCTTGGTGAGGGGAATGCCGGTGGACTTCTTCTTCTTCTTGGCCTCTAAGGTGGCAGTGGAACGTTTGGAGACTCCACTCTCTGATTTCTTCTTCTTGGCCTCGGCAGCAGCGTTAGAGGTGGAGCTCTTCCGCTTTCGTGCTGCCGGAGCTGGTTGGTCCTTGGAGGCGTCGTCGTCAGACACCACCTAGATATCCTTCAGCTTAGGATCATAGAACTGGGAGGCCATTTGATCTGCCGCCAAGGTCGCCATCTGGGATACATGGCAATGTTAGATACAAAACTTCAAGTCGGAAAAACCTTAGAGTATATAACGAGCAACAAAGGAAACAGAAGCTACCTCTGGGCATGTGCTGCAATCAAACATGTCAAAGGTGATCTTGAAGCCACGCTTCTTGTCCTTCACCTCGACGATGTCCTTTAGCCAGAGCTTGATGGAATCAGTAGAGAAGTTATCCCGCGAAATTCACATGGGATCCCTCCTGTCTTAGCTATACTTGCACATCAGCTCGGCACGGTGCTGCAGAGGCTGGATCCGCCTAACGTACCAGCACATGGCAAGATCCAAGCCCGTTAGACCTCCGTCTACGAGCCATTTGATCCGCCTTACAGCACGATTGGCTTCATCGTCGGAGGGAAGAGAGGCTAGGGTCCGCCATGCAGGCACTTCAGTGGCAGCTCCATCAATGAAGTCGGGGTAGGTCTCAAGACGGTCTGGCAGAGGGACATCTGGCCCATAGAAATACGTGTGCTGCCAGTTCTTGCAAGACTCATGCCCTACGATGTCGAGGAAGCACCGACTAGGCCGGATCTTAAAGCTAATGGTTCCGCAGATCCGCAGTTCATCCTTGGACTCTACAAACTCTCTCTTGACGGTGAAGAAATATACAAACATATATAATCTAGGTTTGATTCCTAGATATCCTTCACACAAAGATACAAAATTTCTAAGGACTAGGATACTGTTGGGAGAGAGATTATGGGGGAAGTACCCGGAAGTGCCGGAGGACATCCAAGAAAAAGTCGGAGACTAGCAGGCTAACGCCGCGTACCAGCTGAGGTTTGAGGTACACCTTATCTCCGGCTTGGGAACAAGGGACCACCTCACCGGCCGGCGCCGCCCGCCAGATAAACTACTCCGCCGCAGGGAGGTACCCCTCATCGATCAGCTCTTGGAGATCTTCGGTAGAGAGATCAGAACCTCTCCACACCGCCTTATGGGAGTTGTTTTCCTCTTCAGCGGCTTCGGGCGCCGCTCATTCTTGGTCATCACCGGCGGATTCTGTCACGGTGGAGACAGTGACAACCACCCCCTCCGGCGGAACGATCACTCCTTGGGATGGCTCCGTCGTAGCCTCGGGAGTCGCCGCCATTGAAGGAGCAGAGCTGCTGGAGGCCATTACGACGAGGAGTGTGTGGAGGAAGAAAGGGCTCTTGTTAGGGTTTTCGCAGGAGAGTTCGAACGGTCGCGCAGATGGAGGAAGACAAAGACTAGGAAGCGTATGTGGGTGAAAGGAAACAAATTGACCGCGGTGGAAATATATAAGCCTTGCATCAAGATTCGTGCAAAAAGATCTGATGGATGGATCGTTGCCGATGTGGAAGTGAACGTGCGTGGTAATTTCGCCACATCCTCCATCTTTTGCCGCTTCACTATTTTGGATTTCGCGCGCGTGAAAATAGCTAATGATTAATTCTTTGCTTCTGTGAGTTTCGAGGTACCGTAGGCTATACCCTACATCATCCTCCTGACAGTTGCAGTGAAGGGTCATGTCCGAAGATTCCATCAAAGACGGAGATCGTCCGACTCTAGAAATGAAGACTCAAGGAAGCTCCGGCTACATTGCAAAGCCGAAGAGGATTGCAGGGTTCTTTGGGAGACCTTTGAGATATTGCTTGATGCATTATCGGCATCACTTAGACGGGATATTTAGAGATCAACGAGAAAGACGACGCAAGATTTCAAAGTCCTCTGGGGGCTACTGTTGGGAATATGCTATATGGGTATCCTCGTAGCATGTCACCAATCCGCCTAACCCGGGTGGCCCATAGTTGGTAGCAAGGCCTATGGCCTGCTGGACGGCCCAGTTAGACGGATCCTGAAGGGAGGCCCATGCCGGATAAAGGAAGGCTACGCAGGAGTCACCGACATACTCGGAGCCTTAGAGTACAAGACACGGAATACTAGTTCGTGTAGGTGTAGGAATCTTTACCTTGTCCGGCAAGGACCTTTCCATGTAAACCCTAGGTCTTGGCGCCTTTATAAGCCAGCATGCGGGAGCCTTTAGGGCACAACTTCTCTGATTGCAGCGTACAACGCGCAACACCTTGCACAACGAACCTATCTCTGTAACTCGGCATATTGCCATTATAGTGATTTATAGCAGGACTAGAGTTCCGCCACCGTTGTGGGACTTGAACCTGGGTAAGTTGTGTTACCTCATACCCGCCAACTCTCTTCCTTACCCCACGTCTCTAAACACGCACTGTGAGGACCCCTCCATGGCGTACTCATCGGCAATACCACGACAGGAAGAATGGCAAAGTGGAGCATTGAACTTGCCGCCTTTGAAATCACCTACAAGAGACACGATGTTATCAAATCATAGGATTTGGCAGATTTTATTATAGATTGGATAGAGCTGCCAGAAGACACCCCTGTACTAGAGCCAGAGTTTTGGGTCATGCATTTTGATGGATCCAAGTTACTCAATGGCTTGGGGGCTTATGTATGACTACAATCACCAATTGGGAAGAAGCTACAACATGTCCTGCAGATCCACTTCAAACAACATGGCGGAATATGAGGCCCTCGTTCATGGACTGGTTACCCAGCAGGTGGCTGGAACATGGCGGAATACGAGGCCCTCGTTCATGGTGGAATATGAGCCTTTAGGATATTGGAATCAAGCGCATAGTTTGCTGTGGAGATTCTGACTTGGTTGCCCAGCAGGTGGCTGGAACCTGGAATGCACAGAACCCTATGGTGGCAGCATATCGAGACGAAGTAGACGAAATAGCCAAGTGCTTCGACAGCTACGAAGTCAAGTACGTCAAAAGGGAGTAAAATGAGGCGGCGGACCTGCTGTCAAAGCTTGGGTCATCTCGCCGACCAATCCTGCCAGGTGTTTTCCTAGAGCATTTACAAACCCCATCCGTGAAAGGAGTGGACCCCGACAACCCGGATAGAGTAGAATTGTTTGTTAATGCAGTAACAGTGACCCCTCCAGCTTGGACGAAACCATTCATGGATTATCTACAAGACGGAACTTTGCCTGCCGACGAAGTCGAAAGCCGACAGATAGTACGCAGTGCAAAAGGCTACATCATTATTGATGGATAGCTATACAAAAGAAGTACCACATGAGTTTTCCTTCGATGCATCTCTCGGTAGCAAGGTATTGAAATCCTTAGAGAAATACATCTCGGAGATTGCGGACATCACGCCACTCCCCGATCGTTGGTGGCCAAAGCTTTCTGACAAGGATTCTACTAGATTACTTCCAAAGAATATGCCGACAAGCTGGTACAAACCTAGTGTTCTAGCAGAAGAATTGCGAACAATACCAATAACTTGGCCGTTTGTAGTCTGGGGGCTTGACATGGTGGGGCCTTTGCAAACAGCACCTTGTGGATTTACTCACCTGCTAGTTGCAATTGATAAGTTCACAAAATGGATTGAAGCTAAACCCATTAGAAAGCTCGATGGGGCAACAACCCTAAATTTTGTCTGTGATCTAGTGGTGAGATTTGGTCTCCCACACAACATCATCACCGACAATGGCAGAAATGTGTTTCTCGAAGAAGTTGAGGAGTACTGTTATGAAAAAGGCATCCGCCTTAACCTAGCATCTGTGGCACACCCACAGTCAAATGGGCAAGTTGAAAGGGCCAATGGACTAATTTTGCACGGATTCAAGCCACGCTTAGAAGCACCACTATGTAGAGCAGCTGGAGCTTGGGCGGAGGAATTACCATCTGTCTTGTGGAGTTTACGAACAACACTCAACAGATCTACCGGCTTGACTCCTTTCTTCATAGTTTATGGAGCAAAAGCTGTCCTTCCATCAGACATCCTTCACGATGCACCCAGAGTCGCTGCCTATGTGGAGGATGAAGCTGAAGAATCCAGACGCTTATTTGTGGACCTACTTGAAGAAAAGCACGTGCTGGCATGCCAGAGATCCGCCATCTACCCGCAGAAACTACGTGGCTACCATAGTTGTTGTGTTAAGCATCGCTCGTTTAAAGCGGGAGATCTAGTGCTTAGACTCAAGCAGGAGAAATCACACAAACTATCCCCGCCTTGGGAAGGACCGTTCGTCATAAGCAAAGCATTTCTCAATGGTTCCTATTACCTTATCGATACTCGCGAGTTGAAAGATAGGCCAAAAAATCGCAAGCGCAAGCTATGTGACTCCGATGATGATTACCTAGAGACAGATCGTCCATGGAACATAGCACAACTACGTCCCTTCTACACTTAGCACATTTATATTATGTAATAAGTTTCTTATATGATCAATGAAATAAAGCATTTGGTTCACTGATATTTTCTGAGACTTTTACCTCCTTTATTTTTCATTTTTTGGATCATATAAACCCTTTATGTGCAAGTTTGCATTTGCACTTGTGAAAATTCTGCCTACGGGCGTTAGCTTAAGTTTTCCGGTCTACACGTTTTCTGAAGTTTTTATGTGGATACCGGAGTGGTGACTTCTCGGCACTCACCTGCTAGTTGCAATTGATAAGTTCAGAAAATGGATTGAAGCTAAATACATTAGAAAGCTCGATGGGGCAACAACCCTAAAATTTGTCTGTGATCTAGTGGTGAGATTTGGTCTCCCACACAACATCATCACCGACAATGGAAGAATTTTTTTTCTCAAAGAAGTTGAGAAGTACTGTTATGAAAAAGGGATCCGCCTTGACCTAGCATCTGTGGCACACCCACAGTCAAATGGGCAAGTTGAAAGGGACAATGGACTAATTCTGTCGAAATCAAGCGACGCTTAGAAGCACCACTACATAGAGCAGCTGGAGCTTGGGTGGAGGAATTACCATCTGTCTTGTGGAGTTTACGAACAACACCCAACAGATCTACTGGCTTGACTCCTTTCTTCATAGTTGATGGAACAAAAGCTGTCCTTCCATCAGACATCCTTCACGATGCACCCAGAGTCGCTGCCTATGTGGAGGATGAAGCTGAAGAATCCAGACGCTTATCTATGGACCTACTCGAAGAAAAGCACGTGCTGGCATGCCAAAGATCCGTCATCTACCCGCAGAAACTACATGGCTACCATAGTTGTTGTGTTAAACATCGCTCGTTTAAAGCGGGAGATCTAGTGCTTAGACTCAAGCAGGAGAAATCACACAAACTATCCCCGCCTTGGGAAGTACCATTCATCATAAGGAAAGCATTTCTCAATGGTTCCTATTACCTCGTCGATACTCGCGAGTTGAAAGATAGGCCAAAAAATCGCAAGCGCATGCAATGTGACTCCGATGATGATTACCCAGAGACAGATCGTACATGGAACATAGCACAACTACGTCCCTTCTACACTTAGCACATTTATATTATGTAATAATTTTCTTATATGATCAATGAAATAAAGCATTTGGTTCACTCATATTTTCTGAGTCTTTTACCTCCTTTATTTTTCATTTTTGGATCATATAAACCCTTTATGTGCAAGTTTGCATTTGCACTTGTGAAAATTCTGCCTACGGGCGTTAGCTTAAGTTTTCTGGTCTACACGTTTTCTGAAGTTTTTATGTGGATTCCGGAGTAGTGACTTCTCGACACTCACCTGCTAGTTACAATTGATAAGTTCACAAAATGGATTGAAGCTAAACCCATTAGAAAGCTCAATGGGGCAATAGCTCTAAAATTTGTCTGTGATCTAGTGGTGAGATTTGGTCTCCCACACAACATCATCACCGACAATGGCAGAAATTTGTTTCTCAAAGAAGTTGAGGAGTACTATTATAAAAAAGGCATCCGCCTTGACCTAGCATCTGTGGCACACCCACAGTCAAATGGGCAAGTTGAAAGGGCCAATTGACTAATTCTGTACGGAATCAAGCCACGCTTAGAAGCACCACTACGTAGAGCAGCTAGAGCTTGGGCGAGGAATTACCATCTGTCTTGTGGAGTTTACGAACAACACCCAACAGATCTACCGGCTTGACTCCTTTCTTCATAGTTTATGGAGCAAAAGTTGTCCTTCCACCAGACATCCTTCACGATGCACCCAGAGTCGCCGCCTATGTGGAGGATGAAGCTAAAGAATCTAGACGCTTATCTATGGACCTACTCGAAGAAAAGCACGTGCTGGCATGCCAAAGATCCGTCATCTACCCGCAGAAACTATGTGGCTACCATAGTTGTTTTGTCAAGCATCGCTCGTTTAAAGTGGGAGATCTGGTGCTTAGACTCAAGCAGGAGAAATCACACAAACTATCCCCGCCTTGGGAAGGACCATTCGTCATAAGCAAAGCATTTCTCAATGGTTCCTATTACCTCGTCGATACTCGCAAGTTGAAAGATAGGCCAAAAAATCGCAAGCGCAAGCAATGTGACTCTGAAGATGATTACCCAGAGACAGATCGTCCATGGAACATAGCACAACTACGTCCCTTCTACACTTAGCACATTTATATTATGTAATAAGTTTCTTATATGATCAATGAAATAAAGCATTTGGTTCACTCATATTTTCTGAGTCTTTTACCTCCTTTATTTTTCATTTTTGGATCATATAAACCCTTTATGTGCAAGTTTGCATTTGCACTTGTGAAAATTCTGCCTACGGGCGTTAGCTTAAGTTTTCTGGTCTACACGTTTTCTAAAGTTTTTATGTGGATTCCGGAGTAGTGACTTCTCGTCACTCAAAGCTGTCGATTTTGCTCTTAGGTTCTTGGCGGTGCTATTAAGCATCATCACCTGAGAGCATAGTTCTGTGCTGCGAGTCTTTTGTCTCATGAAAGGTCAAGCATATGAACCAGAATAATGGATAAGCCAGCACTTTCTTAAAACATATATACATGCTGGAAACAAATAAGTAGCAAGAAGCTTGAGTACAAGTATTTTCGCCTTACAAATTCATCAGTTCTTTCCGCATACATATTGTAGAGATACATTTAATACAAGTATTGTTTTTTCTGGCTCTACTGCAGGGGACTTTATTGTGGCATCATCAGCAACATGAGAGCCAGGTCGGGATAGCTCATCAAATTCAAAAGGAGAGGGGCTAGACTCAGAAGAAGCCATGTCCTCATCTAGTATCTCAGCAGGCACGAAGACGTCCGCCTTGACCATCTTGGCAACTCCGGTGTCGTAGCCGGCGAGGGAATTCCAAATAGCATCGCTATCGATTTATTTCCCTTCCTTGTCCAGCTTGGGCATGCCGGAGGTCACCAGATCGATGTTGGCGTTGTCGTAGTGTGCTTTGACCAAGGACAAGGTCATCCTTGCACCAGCCCGAACGCAAGAGGCTTTCCAGTCCTTGACTTTCTAGGGGGCTCGGCGCAGGATTTCAGAGTACTTGGCCGCTGAGTCTGCCACCTTGATGTTTATCCCTAAAGGCTGGGCTATCTCCTTGGCCTGCGTGATGGCAGTGTTGATAAAGTTGCCGGCAAGAATCATGCATTAAACCAATGGGGGTTGTGTTTTCGTCAGAGACAAAAGTTCATGAGTACAAGTAATATAATTGCACATCTTACAGAAGTTGATAGAGTTAGAGGAAAGTTACCAAAGATGCTGGTCGCCGCTTGCTTGCATGTCTCTGCCTTGATGTCATGCTCCTTCTGAATAGTCTTGAACATCTCAAGGTTCCTCTCATTCCGCTCTTTGGCAGCTTGGTTCTGTTCCTTGAGATGAGCAATTTCGTTTTTAGGCACTGCATCTCGGTGTCAGCAGACTCTTGCATAACCTTCATCGCCTCCTCATGGCCCTTCACAGCATCAGCCAGGTCTTTCTTCAAGATTTTGTTCTCATTGTCAAGCTCCTGAATATGCTTGGATTGCTCAACAATGCTCTTGGCTTTGGCAATGGCTTCTGTAAGATAGAAAATACGGAGCATTATGAGAAGATGACGAAAATAAATCCATGAGGAAGAGTAAGGAGCTGTTAAGAGAAACAGATTGTGGCTATTTTTGATCCGTTGCTTCAGGAAGGCTGTTTTACCATGTTCGAGGTCCAGTTCCTTCCACAAAGCAGCAAACTTCTCATTGGCGGCTATCCTCCATCTATTCTCATTCTGCAAAGAAGGAACATGCCTAGTTTCTCTAGAGCACCTAGTCGGAATTATCTAGTTTCAACTACACACTCGGGGGCTATAGTATAAGATTTTAATCAACTTGTATGCTACTCTTAGAGCATCTAGCCAGAACTTTTTCTAGTTTCACCTAGACGCTCGGGGGCTACACTATCAAGTTCTACTCTTAGTTCTCTGGAGCACTCAGTCCAATAACTATTGTTTATCTGCCTAAGAGCTCGGGGGCTGCAGAGGGATATGTTATATGATAAGAGGTAAAGTTTAAAAAACTTAGAATGGCAATAACATTGAGATTGTTGGAAAAATTGGCATATGCGGTATGGAAGACGGTGACATTGTTATACGTGGCATTTTCATGTGCAATAAGGTCATCCAGGCACAATGTTGGAGGAGTTGTTGAAGCCGGAGGCATGGATGATGCCCGAGTCGCCTTCTGTGTTATCATAGCAGTTGACGGCTCAGAGGCTCCCGCCTTGTCTGTTGCCACAACTACCTCCACCTCCTCTCCTTCCATTACTTGTTTCCCTTTCTCGGTGGCATCCTTAGCCGGAGCTTCAGCCACTTTGGAGGAAGTACTCTCCTGCGTCGCCAATCTGCTGGGAGCAACATCCATCCCGGCAGAGTCTGAGACATCAAAGATTTGATTGACATATGTCTCCATGGTGGAGATCTTAGGGATGACGGGGGACGAAGGCCCAGTGGGACCAGCAGTGGGCTTGGCGGCAGGAGTGGGGGGAGCAGTAGCGGGAGAAGGCTTGGCGGCCACATCCCTGGTAAACATGTCACGGATATTTTTTGACCCTCCAACATCTCTGGAGGATCGCTTCAGGCTAACACCGGCTTTCCTCCTGAAACGTACAAAGTATAAGTACATGAGTTGAATAAGGTGCGAGCTAAAAATACAAGTCGGAGAATGAATACACTTACTGAACGGCAGGAGCCTTGGTTAGGGGAATGCCAGTGGATTTCTTCTTGTCCGCCTCTAAGGTGGCGGTGGATCGTCTGGAGACTCCACTCTCCGATTTGTTCTTCTTCTTGGCCTCGGCAGCAGCATCAGAGGTGGAGCTCTTCCACTTTCGCGCTGCCAGAGCAGGTTGATCCTTGGGGGTGTCATCGCCGGACACCACCTGGATATCCTTCAGCTTAGAATCATAGACGCAGGAGGCCATCTGATCAGCCGCCAAGGTCGCCAGCTGCAGGGTAAAAGGTGTGTTAGACTGATAACTTCAAGATGGAAAGGCCTTAGAATATATACATAACGAGCAACAAAGGAAACATAAGCTACCTCTGGGAACTTGCTGCCTTCGAACATGTCATAGGTGATCTTGAAGCCATGCTTCCTGTCTTTCACCTTGACTATGTCCTTTCGCCGGAGCTTGATGGAGTCAGTGGAGAAGTTGTCCTGCGAAATACGCATAGGATACTTCTGGCTCTGGTTGTACTTGCACATCAACTCGGTGTGGTGCTGCAGAGGATGCACCGTCTAGTAAACCAACACATGGCTAGGTCCAAGCCTATAATACCTCCATCCACGAGCCATTCAATCCGCCTTATGGCACGATTGGCCTCATCGTCGGACGGAAGGGAAGCTAGGGTCCTCCAGGCAGGTACTTCGGCGGCGGCTCCATTGACGAAATCAGGATATGTCTCATTCAGGAGAATATGTGGGCCATAGAAGTATGTGCGTTTCCAGTTCTTGCATGATTCATGCCCTACAATGTCGGGGAAGCACCGGCTAGGCCAGATCTTAAAGCTAATGGTTCCACAAGTCCGCAATTCGTCCTTGGACTCTACAGACTCTCTCTTGACGGTGAAAAAGTATACAAAGAGATTTAATCTAGGTTTGGTTCCTAGATATCCTTCGCACAAAGCTACAAAATTTCTAAGGACGAGGATGCTGTTAGGAGCGAGGTTGTGGGGAAGTACCCGAAAGTGCTGGAGGACGTCTAGGAAGAAGTCGGATACTGGCAGGCTTATGCCTCGTACCAGCTGGGCTTTGAGGTACAACTTCTCTCTGGCTTGGGGAGAAGGAGTCACATCACCGGCCGGTGCCGGCCTCCAGACCAAACCCTCCACCACGGGGAGATACCCCTTGCCAATAAGTTCTTGCAGATCCTCGGTGGAGAGGTCGGAACCCCTCCACACTCATTTGTGGGAATCATTGTCCTCTTCGGTAGCTTCTGGCACCGACTGTCCTTGGTTGTAGCCGGTGGTTTCCACCATGGCGGTGACAGGGACGATGACCACCTCTGGTGGGACCGTCACTCCCTCAGATGGCTCCATTGTAGCCTCGGGATTCGCCGCCTGATATGCCCATTTTGCATCACTATTCTATGTCATAATTCGCTGTTATTCATTGATATATTTCGTATTGAGAGGTGATACTTATGTTATTTCATTTGTTTTTGCATGGTTGATGACTTTTGGAGCATGGACCGCTGCAGTCAGGATTCTGATGGAAAAGGTGCTGTTTGGAGGCAAAATTCGTGAAGATCAGAAAATCCGGGAAAATATACAGAAAATCCTATTTTTCAGAAGACGAAGGAAGCCAGAAGGGGGGCTGGAGATGGGCCACAGGGGGCCCACACCACCCCCTGGCGCGGGCCAGCCTAGGCCGCGCCACCAGGTGGTGTGGCTGCCCTGGTCCACCCCTGGCACTCCCCTTTGGCGTATATTATCCTCCCGAAACCCTAAGACTCGGGGGGCGACCACAGAAATATTCCACCGCCTCTGCGGGGCGGAAAACACCGAGAGAGAAAGATCTCTCCGACAGACAGATTTCTGCCGGGGAAATTCCTTCCCGGAGAGGGGAGATTGCCGCCATCAACACCACCATCAAGCTGTACTTCATCGGGATCATCATCATCATCACCACCATCATCATCAGCAGCACCCTCATCACCATATCCATATTGCTGTAACAATTGCGTTTAATCTTGCATTAGTTCTTAGGGGAAACTTTCTCGGTGTTGATTACTCTTTGTAGTTGATGCTATTGAGTGAACCATTGAATTATTGTTTATGTTCAGATTGTTATACATCATTATTCCAGCTCTAATCATGATTCATATGATGTCTTGTGAGTAGTTTGTTTTGTTCTTGAGGACATGAGAGAAGTCATGTTGTTAGTAGTGGAGTTGTCTTGAGAAAGATTCAATAGTTTGATATTTAAGTTGTGGTCTACTTCTTCTAGTGGTGTCATGTGAACGTCGACTACATGACACTTCAACTATATGGCCCTAGGGGAATGCATTGTGTATTTGGCTACTAATCGTAGGGGTTGCCGATGTGACAGAAACCTGAACCCCCGTTAGGAAACCATTGCACAAGGGACATAAGGGTCTTAGAGTTTAAAGTTGTGGTTAGGTTTCTACCTTAATTACTTTCTTGTACTTACAGATGTTTGCAAGGAGTATAATCACAAGTATGTATTAGTCCTAGGAAGGTCGATATATTAGCACAGGTTCACCCACACAACACTTAGCAAGCTAAACAAGATTAATCAACTATATGAAGCGAAAGAACTTGACAATCTTCCCATGTGTCCTCGAGAACGTTTGGTCATCTTAAGTAATACAACTGGCTTGTCCTTTGTTGCATAGAGGATTGGGCCACTTGCTGCATTTATTCCTGCGGTCTTTTATTTACTTGCACTTTGTTTACTTGCCTTATCAAAAACCCCTAAAAATCCGTTTGCTAAGTATTTGCAGAGAATTCCTGATCCATACCACTAGCCAGCACCTTCTGCTCCTTGTTGGGTTCGACACTCTTACTTATCGAAAATACTGCGATACACCCCCAATACTTGTGGGTCATCAAGACTATTTTCTGGCACTGTTGCCGGGGAGTGAAGCGCTATTGGAGAGTGGAACTGGTAAAGGAAACTTCTACTGTGAGTATTGTTTACCTCTATTAGTTGCTTTATTTTCGTTATGGATAATCCGCTGAGTTTCTTATTTGGCAATGCTACTACCACTGCTAAGGTAGTACATAAGCCACCACCTGCTGAGAGTGATGTTTTTAAAATACCTAGAAGAATTATTGATCATGTTATGGATAACTACTATGTTGGGGATGGAACTGTCCATCCCAGTGATCATTTACTCTTTATACACGAATTATGCGGGTTGTTCAAGTGTGCAGGTATTACTACAGATCAAGTTAAGAAGAAGTTATTCTCATTATCACTGAAAGGAAGAGATGAGGAATGGTATAAGCTACTGAAGAATGGTCAAGCTCTGGAATGGGAGGAAATAGTACCTCTCTTTTATTCAAAGTTTTATCCTCCTAGTGAGATTCATAAAAATCGGAATCAAACATAAAACTTTTGGCCTCTTGATGGAGAGAGTACAGCTCAAGCTTGGGGGAGATTGAAGTTACTAATGCTCAAATGTCCCATTCATGAGCTCCCCAACAATATTATTATCAATAACTTTTATGCAAGGCTTTCTCTTCATGATAAGGATTTATTGGATGCTTCTTGTGCTGGATCATTCACTCGCATGGGAGAAGAAGCTAAATGAGATCTTCTAGACCGTATTCAAGATAATGCTGAAGCTTGGGAGAATGACGAAGGTAGAAAGTCAGGTATAAATTATGATTATGAATGCATTGAATCTTTTATGGGAACTGATGACTTTCAAAATATTAAAAATGCTTATGGTCTAGACTCTCAAGCTATCGCAACTTATTTTAAGGCTTTTGCTTCCTATATTGAAGCGCCTAAAAAGAAGTGGAATAAGTATCATGAACCTTATAAAGATGTTGCTAAGAGTGTTCCTGCAAGAAATACTAAAGTTTATACTGCTAATCATGTCTTACCTGAACCTTACATTGAGAAAATGCCTTTCCCAATTAAGATAAAGGAACATTCTATGATAGCTAGTATGGTTAGTGAAAGTACAAATGAAGCTATTGAACCTGATAAACAAATGGATGGTGAACCTATAATAGCAAATGTGAAAGACTTTGTTGCTAAATATGAAGAAGAGGGACACACTATCCTTTGTAAGGATACCTCTAATATTGGTTCACAAAGTAGTATTATGCGAGCTAATATTACTGTGTTTTCTGTTAGAATAAGTGATCATTGCTACGATGGTCCTTGTGATAGCTATATTGTTAAGTTTATGCATGATACTGAAAGTTACTATGAGAGAGGGAAAAGTGTTCTTATGCACCTCAACAATATCAAGTTCCCTCGTTTTATGCTGAAAGTTTTTATGTTGCACTTCTTTTGCCTTCTTATGCAAGTAGCCTCTGGTTTCAAAAATTTGTTTGTTTACAAAATTCCCTTGCATAGGAAGTGGGTTAGAGTTAAATGTGTGTATTTTTGCTTCTTAATGCTCTCTTTCACTTCAATTCATATCCCTATGTGAGCATCTTCAAAATTATCATGCCCATCTTAATGGCTATAAAGAAAGAGCTTTTTGGGAGACAACCCAGTTTATTCTTGCTCTCAGTTTGTTTTTGTTTCTTTGAGTCTTGGAAGTTATTACTTTGGTAATAACCTCTCCTTATCCTTTTTTTTGGTTTTTGTGTCAAGATCAACCTCTAATGAGAGAGAAGTAAGATTTGGGGAAGTTGTTGTCCCGAAACAGATTTTTGTGCTTCACCCTAAAACTTCATGAGAGATCTCTGTATGTCGGATTGAGCTGTAATATTTTGTGATTCTGCCCCAGGTTGTTATTTAACTTTCGTTAGTTTTGAACTTTTTGATTTAAGCAAAAGAAGATTTTCGAAAAAATTGATCTTTACCTGACGGTCTGTTTTGACAGATTTTGCCACTCTTGCATTTGCTTCTTTATTCGATTTCCTTTTTGAATTATTTTTGGGTTTTCGGAAGGAGTTGCTACAGTAGCTTATGTTTTGATGGTTTTCAGTTGAAATTGAGCTCAAAGGTTTTATCACTTCACTTATACTAATGTTGGTAATGAGAACTGTGTGAAGTTTTGTGTGAAAGAAATTTCCAGGTAGTGGAGATAATGGTGTAATGAGAAAGTGAAAGGTTTCATGACTCACAATAAGTGTATGAAGATGAAGATATTGATGTTATTCAAGTGGTGACTCTAAGAAGAATCTACCAGATACCAAATTTAGAGACCTGCAGAGTTTGTTTTCAAATAGGTAACAATTCTGGTAAGAAAAGTTTCGCGAAAATACTATCCAACTATATTTTTGTAGTTTTTAGACAATAAGGAAAGCTACAAAGTGAAAAAGGGACAGAAACGGAGCCAGGGTGGCTCACACCACCCAGTGGCGCAGGCCCACCCCTGGCCGCGCCACCAGGTGGTGAGTCCACCCCGGACTCCGCCTCCGACTTGTTTTCTCCCATTACCTTCCTTTCGTCATGAAACTTCGTAATATATAATACCCCAGATCTCCCGAGGTTCGTATATCGTGTTTTCGTCGTGTTTTCGTTTCGATCTGTTCCTGACAGGTAGAGTCCTAGATTTGGAGCTACAATGTCTTCCTCTGGATCAGCCAAGGAAGATTCTTTAGAGGATATCATCAACCCATACATGAGAGAGTTGAAGATTCATCCCAAGGAGTTGTTGCTTGAATATGGGGAGGTCCGGATAAAAGAGGTTCGAGGCCCTAAAGGTGAAGGAAGTCTGGAGGACAGGATGGAAGCACTGGAGCAAGAAGTCTTTAGGTACAAGAAGATGGCGGAACGCGAAGTGGATATTATCCATAAGATTTGTTCCGAACTCATCGCCAAGCACCAAAAGGACACTACTGAGCTCAAGTATGAAGTCCTCTCACTCCGCCAAACAACCAATGACCTGCAAGCACAGCTCTACGACGTTGAAAATCAAAACTGTGAGTATGAGGTTAGGTTTAAACGCATAAGTGTTGCTGCAAGTTTCAGGATGCTAGAGACAACGATGTCCTTTGCTGATGGGGAGCCCTTACCCTGGAAGTCAGACAATGATGAGAGGATTCCACCACCACCAAAGGAGTAATTCGTCATTAGGTTTGGCATCCCCTTGGTTCGTTCCAAGCTTGGGGGAGTGCCGCGGTATCACATCACTATCTTCTATCTTTTTACCTTATTAGTAGAGTCATATCATGAATAGAGAAGTTATTATGTAGGATGGTTTGCATTATGGAAGTGTCCCCTCTCTCGTTAGATATGTATCCCTTGGTGTGAGTTGCCGTTATGGAATATTAATGAGAAGTTCTATCATTTACTCTTTTGCATAGCTTATATTAGTTTTCAATTTGTGGTTATATGATTGATCTTGTTGTTAGTATTGGTATCACTCTGGGATCATTGAGTTAATTTAGTTGGTTTTGGCAAACCTGGCTCGGTCAGTAGCAACACTATTTTTGAGAGTTGAAAGAAAAGATAAAAGTACTCTAAAGAAATATAATTTCATCATCTTTCTTTCTTGATTTCCTCATAAGTTTAGTATTCTCTAGTTAAGTTCTTTTGTGCTTCCAAGGAAGATTGCATGTTTGTTTTTATCACTTGTATGTTTGTTTGTTTCCTTCAACTCTTGTACTTGTTTCCCAGCCTTGCTAGCCAAAAACCTGTACTGAGAGGGAATTCTTCTCGTGCATCCACCTCCTTTAAACCAAAACCTTTGCCATTTGTGTCCACCATACCTACCTATTAGCATTATTGTTATTCCAAGTAAATTCTTGTTTTATCTACCTCCCAAATTAAACTTGTTATGTGAAAATTAGTGATTAAAGCTCTCACGAACTTGATGGCACACTTTACTTTCTTGCACTTAATAAGCTTGAACCATTGTGCTCACCTATGTTGCGTATATGCTTGCGCTTTGTAAGTTGTGAATTAGCAGAACTATGCTATCATGGGGAACGCTTTCAACATTACACTGGTACTTTGTACCTAGTTGATATCATGTTCTTTTGTCTATGGATGTCGTCGGGGTCAAATGAAAGGGGAGCTTGTAAGTCCATGGAGTTATGCATGTGTGTTAGAGAAATGCCTGGGCCGCTGGTCTAATCCATGCAGACATGGTGGAAACCTGCAGCGTAACCATAACGAGCATCTATGAAGCATTCTTCTTATAAAAAAGGAGATAGAGATTGAGGAAAAGATAAAAAGAAAAAAAGAGATTATGAAAAGAGGAAAGAGAGAAAAAAGCACCATATTCCCATGGTAAATAAGAAGATTGTTGAGATGCTTGTTGTCTGCTTGCCTTGTCATTTTGATATGGGGATACTTGTGTATCATCGGGCAAGGGGTACCCCATTGGCGGTTCTCTATGATACACATATGCTTACGATGACAAGAACTTACCAGTGACTAAACTTGAGTAGCATGAGGAGCGGCCCTCGTATTCAAGGGACATGAGATTCTCAATTTACAACTTGTCAATGCATATCCTCATATTTGATCACTTTAACCTTAATCACCTAAAGATGCCTATGATAGGGGCAATGAGAGCTGAAAGCTAGAAAGTATCATAATTTTTGGGAGCTCTTTATGAGACTTGATATCCCTGCTTCCCTCTGCGAAGGGCCTTTCTTTTACTTTTTAGTTGAGTCAGTAAACCTACTCCTTTCTATCTCAACAAGTATTTTGAGTTGTTGCGTTTCATTCATTCATATGATGATTTATTCAATCATGTTTCTTATGTTCCTTGTTTTGCACATTGCTCTTATCTTGACGTTTACTACTTTGAAAGCTATCATTAAAAACCAGTTATTTGTGAACTCCAGCAAATTATCAACCATTCTTCGACCAAGAGCTTAGTTTGCCATTACCAATTATGATTTACTTTATGTATCTTTATTGTGTTTCCTTTACTCATTGCAAGTTGAATTATATAATAGTGAGTTGTCTTCTATTATGATCTATGTATTGATGAATGTGATGCTTGTTGTCTGTATTATTTTATCGACTCTTCACTCCATAAACCTGAGGCCATGTTTATTGAGCTCAGTTTCGCTTGGGGACAAGCGAAGTCTAAGCTTGGGGGGAGTTGATACGTCCATTTTGCATCACTATTCTATGTCATAATTCACTGTTATTCATTGATATATTTCGTATTGAGAGGTGATACTTATGTTATTTCATCTGTTTTTGCATGGTTGATGACCTTTGGAGCATGGACCGCTGCAGTCAGGATTCTGATGGAAAAGGTGATGTTTGGAGGCAAAATTCGCAAAGATCAGAAAATCCAGGAAAATATACGGAAAATCCTATTTTTCCAGAAGACGAAGGAAGCCAGAAGGGGGGCTGGAGATGGGCCACAGGGGGGCCACACCACCCCCTGGCGCGGGCCAGCCTAGGCCGCGCCACCAGGTGGTGTGGCCTCTCTGGTCCACCCCTGGCACTCCCCTCTACGTATATTATCCTCCCAAAACCCTAAGACTCGAGGGGCGACCACAGAAAGATTCCGGCGCCTCTGCGGGGCGGAAAACACCGAGAGAGAAAGATCTCTCCGTCAGACAGATTTCTGCCGGGAGAATTCCTTCCTAGAGAGGGGAGATCGTCGCCACCAACACCACCATCAAGCTGGACTTCATCGGGATCATCATCATCATCACCACCACCATCATCATCATCAGCACCCTCATCACCATCTCCATATTGTTGTAACAATTGCGTTGAATCTTGCATTAGTTCTTAGGGAAAACTTTCCTGATGTTGATTACTCTTTGTAGTTGATGCTATTGAGTGAACCATTGAATTATTGTTTATGTTCAGATTGTTATACATCATTATTCCTTCTTTGATCATGATCCATATGATGTCTTGTGAGTAGTTCATTTTGTTCTTGAGGACATGGGAGAAGTCATGTTGTTAGTAGTGGAGTTGTGTTGAGAAAGATTCAATAGTTTGATATTTAAGTTGTGGCGTACTTCTTCTAGTGGTGTCATGTGAACGTCGACTACATGACACTTCACCTATATGGGCCTAGGGGAATACATTGTGTATTTGGCTACTAATCGTAGGGGTTGCCGGAGTGACAGAAACCTGACCCCCCATTAGGAAACCATTGCACAAGGGACGTAAGGGTCTTAGAGTTTAAAGTTGTGGTTAGGTTTCTACCTTAATTACTTTATTGTACTTACGGATGTTTTCAAGGGGTATAATCACAAGTATGTATTAGTACTAGGAAGGTCGGTACATTAGGACAGGTTCACCCACACAACACTTAGCAAGCTAAAGAAGATTAATCAACTATATGAAGCGAAAGCACTTGACAGTCTTCCCATATGTCCTCGAGAACGTTTGGTCATCTTAAGTAATACAACCGGCTTGTCCTTTGCTACATAGAGGATTGGGCCACTTGCTGCATTTATTCCTACTGTCTTTTATTTACTTGTACTTTGTTTACTTTCCTTATCAAAAACCCCTAAAAATCCGTTTGCTAAGTATTTGCAGAGAATTCCTGATCCATACCACTAGCCAGCACCTTCTGCTCCTCGTTGGGTTCGACACTCTTACTTATCGAAAATACTGTGATACACCCCCTATACTTGTGGGTCATCACTGCCATCGAAGGGGCAGAGCTACTGGAGGCCATTGCGTGAATAGGAGTGGATGGAGAGAAGGGGAACCTCTGGATAGGGTTTTCCGATGAGGAGCTCGAACAGCCGTGCGGCTAGAGGAAGATGAAGACGCAGGAGAGAATTGGGGTAAAAGAAAATAATCTAGCCAGAGTCAAATTATATAGACCCAGTGTCAAGATTCATGCAAAGGGATCCAATGGACGAAACATTGCCAACATGGAGACGAACGTGCGTGGTAATTTCGCCACGTCCTCCGTCTTTGCCGCTTTACCGTTTTGGATTTCGCACACATAAAAATAGCTAATGATTAATTCCTTGCCTTCTGTGAGTTTCGAGGTAGCGTAGGCTGTACCCTACGTCATCCTCGTGACAGTTGCAGTGAAGAGGTCACATCTGAAGATTCCATTGAAGACGGAAGTCATCCACCTCTGGAACAAGAATCGAGGAATCTCTGGCTACATTGTGAAGCCGGAGAGGATTGCAGGGTTCTTTGGGAGACCTTTGAGAAATTTCTTGACGGATTGCCAGCATCACATAGACGGAGCATTCAAGATTAAAGAGCAAGACGGTGAAAGATCTCGAAGTCCTCTGGGGGCTACTGTTGGGGATATGCTAAATGGGTACCACCATAGCATGTCCATAATCCGGATAACCCAGGTGGCCCGCAGTTGGTAGCAAGGCCTATTGCCTGCTGGGCGACCCAGTTAGATGGGTCCAGAAGGGAGGCCCATGCCGGATAAAGGAAGGCTATGTAGGAGTCACCGACGTACTCGGAGCCTTGGAGTGCAAGACACGAAAGACTAGTTAGTATTAGTGTAGGATTCTTTACCTTATCCAGCAAGGTCCTTTCCCTGTAACTCTAGGTTCTGATGCCTTTATAAACCGGACCTATGGGAGCCTTTAGGGCACAAGCAATCAGATTTCTACGTACAATGTGCAACACCTCGCACAGCGAACCTATCTCTGTAATTCGGCATATTGCCATTATAGTGATTTATAGCAGGAGTAGAGTTCCGCCACCGTTGTGGGACTTGAACCTGGTAAGCTGTGTTACCTCGTATCCGCCAACTCTACACCTTACCCTACGTCTCTAAACATGCACTATGAGGACCCCTCCATGGCATACTTGTCGGCAATACCATAACAGAGAACCTCCCCGCGAATACCTCGCCAGATGGATGAGGGTGAGGGAAACGCTAGAGGGCGACCATGCCAACGAACTTGTGTACCACTTCGTGGAAGGGCTCACACCTGGAACACTCCTCCGGCATACCGTCCGAAGGCGGCAGGCCGTGGGCCCTCTCACCCTTGGTGAGATGGTCATAATCGTCAACGAGTACACGGACACCAATGAGGAGGCTGAGGCCATGATCACCATCATTGCCGGAGGAGGTAACAGCAACAATAGCCCGCCTCCATCACCCTCCTCATCCACCATCAAAAACACCAAAGCCAACTCTGACTCTGTCCTCGACGCGCTATACGCCGACATCAATATGTATGGTGGTGGCTCAGACGCTAACTCAGAGGAATACGATGCTGTTATGAGGGAGATCGAGCAGGATCGAGAAGGAGGAGTGTGCCGAGAAGGCCACCACATCCCACCAGGTGCTAGTCGCCATTGGGAGCGTGATGGACGAAGACGGACAGGAACCGGAACGTGAAAGAGCTCTTCCCACACCTGCTGTTACCAGAGCGGCAGTAACCAAGAAAGCCGCTGAGCCTCTGGCTCTGGCCAAGGCCATGCCCCCTCCGGTTATCTACTCGCAGCAGGTGCAGGAACTCACCATAGCCCCTAGTACTACCAAGCAGTCAAATCAGCCGCCACCACCACCATCAACATCTGTAGTTGGCAATCCATTGGTTACCCCCGCCGACAAGGTAATCTACGGTGCACTCCTCGTCGAGCCGATTGCCGTCGCCCATATCCGAAGCATTACAGAGCTTAATGAGAAGCGTGCAGCAATCCTAGCAGAGGCCAAATGCATCACGGAGCAGGACGCTAAGCTGGACGAAGACATGGCCAAGGCGCAGCAATCTATCAAGGCGGCAAGAGCTATGGAGGCTGAGTACAAGCAGTTGCTGCTAAAGCACAAGGCAAAGAAAGAACCAGCTCATGTCATCGAAGACCCCAGCATTCGGTGCAAGTTGGGATATGGCGGATCCAAACCAACCAAAGCCACCCCATACATTGATTCAGAGGGGAGGGAAGTAATGCCAACTCCCGCCCTCAACATCGCCATCACCAAGACCCTCCCGGAGCAGGACAGGTCACCAGAAGCAGTTGCTCAAGTGTATGACCTCATCGCCAAGGCATGCAAGCAACAAGAAAAGGCTACCTCGCAGAGGCTTGAATCCAACCCGGAGCTTTGCCAGTCAACCCTGAACAACCACAGAAGGCTAAGATCTCCCTGTGATGAGGGATCCCATATAGGATCCATAGAGCAAAGACATAGGGACGCGAGCAACAGGGCTGACGCCATACTGATGGCTCTGAAATATAGCCATCTACATCCACATTTAAACTCGATATTTTTCATATTTTTGATGAAATATCTCTCTAAAGCCTACCAGTAATGCCTAATGATCAAAGGGGTATGCAATCCTTTCTTTCTATTTTTCCCTGCACAGATAATGACATTTGATGATGGGATCACAACATTAAAGTCAAAGATACGAGATTTCCAACAACCTGAAGAAACCAAGGGTCGTGAAGTGGAGATAGAAGCTTTAATGACCAACTATATGGCGGGAATAAAATTTTGGCCGTATAGTTGCCATCAGCGCCGCTAGGTCAAATAGAACAACTTTTGTGAAGGGACTCCTATGTAAAGAGGCTTCAGGCAACACGAAACAGAGCCACGGAGAGCTGCAGCAGAACCCTAGAAATCTGCATCCACAACACCGAAGAGCCATCGAAGGAATAGACTTAGATCTAATCTCCAAACCCTTCTCCACCACCATAGCCATATTCCACCTCTTGTAATAGTAGATCTCATCTTCGATTGGCGACATTGTAAGACTATTTGCTATCAATCTCATGATTTCCATTACAATGTTTATGATTGTCGATTTCATCTCTATGTAGCTTTTGTGCATGTTATTTATCATAGATGGGATCATGTATTAGTTTGTATGACATGATGATTATTGTATCCTCTCTTGCCTCAATCAAAGGACTTGTTAGGTACCTAAGACCCCGAGGATTGAGCCAGGTATAGGGAGTATGAGTAATGACTAATCTGCAGGTTGGGAACCCTAGTGATAGAAGGGGTAGTACGGCTGTATGTGAGGGATTTACTTGGGATTAATGGTGACATCACTATGCATATCATTAGTTATCTTTCTTCTATGGATGAGACTAGTAGGTTATTGCTATAAGCGGTTGTGGAGGCAATAGCAATTATGGATGCACTGCTCACATATAATTATCTTGCTCTAACAATTACATGCATACTTTATTATTATCTTTTATTTCCATCAGATGTTTTGCACAGCTATAGGTGAAACCGAAAGCCCTAGTCCCTCTCTCTCCATCATCGACAACAACAAAATCCAGCAAACTCTTGGTCCGGTAAAACACAAAAAGAATTCTAAAACTCCTGAAGGTCTTAAAGTAACTTCACTATGCTTTCTGCTTCCCGAGGATTCGATAACCTAGGTCTACTAGGGAAAAGGAGCTATACTATATCCGTAATCCGGATCGAAGGTATCACATACCCATATCTTTAGATCACGGAGAAAAGGCTCGCCCTCGTCGGTCGCCGCCTCCACCACCATCCCGGTGTCATGAGGAACCACAGCCGCGCCACCATACAAGCATGCCACCGCCTAGGCGTCCCCAGGTTGGCATCGCTATACACGACCAGGGCGAGCAACCCCGTCATGCCGGAGATCGAAGCAGCATTGAAGGACATAGGAGCAGATCCTACAAGGAACCGCCACGTCCGACAAGCAACCGCGACAGGCGTGAGGAGTCGCAAGTGGGTAACAACAAGAAGGCTAACCCACCGCCTCCACCACCACCGTCGCCACCTAGAAGCCATCATGGTGAAGGACACGATGGATCGCATAAATCGCACCACAACTCCCGTCCCCATGACGGAAAAGGGAAGCAACCAGAGTCGTACGACGCACGTTCACGGCTGGACAAGATCCAAGAAGCTCGGGAGCTCTCATACCTTGGGCCATGTTGTTTTGGACCAGTAATACGGGCCACAACCTACCCCCAAGGCCTCTGGATAGACAATACTATCAAGCCCTATGATGGCACCGCCAGACCAGTTACATGGTTGTAGGACTACAGCGAAGCGATTCACATCGCATGGGGAAACCCTGGTATCACCATCAAGTACCTCCTATTTATGCTCATCGGTACCACCCGACAATGGATTGACGACTTGCTGGAGAAATCAATATGCAATTTGTTGGACATGCATGAAGCATTCACCAAGAACTTTGAGGGTACATACAAACGTCCCTGCACTGTCGGAGACCTACAGTGGTGCGTATCAGAAAAGGATGAAACCTCTCGTGCCTACCTCTCTCACTGGCTTGATATGAAAAATTCCTACACAAGGGTGCACGAACAAACCGTTATGACTGCCTTCATGGAGGGTCTAGAGAAGGGATCTTTGCTCCAGCATACGTTGAAGCGCAAGCAAGACAACAATGAGATCAACCTCAACGCAATGATCACCATGGCAAGCAAGTTCGCCACTGCTGGTGACGACGCGCATAGATCATTTCCGGCAATAGCAATCCCTACCTAGGCCAGAAAGAACAACAATAACAAGCAGAAGACTCCGCCTGAAGAAAAGCAAACAGCCGACATGGTCGCCACAACATTCACTAGTAGAGGTGGAGCCGGACAGCGTGGACGTGGCCGGGGGGGCTAGACATGGTCAACAGAGGAGTGATTCTACACACTCAGCACCCCGCGTTCCCCAAACGTATGAAGAGTACCGTGATATGTCGTGTTTCGTCCACCTAGACGCAAACGGCAAAGACACCCACACCAACCGCCAATGCAAGTTTGTCAATGACCTCAAGGAAGACCCTGAGTCCGGCTACAAGCAAAGTCGGAAGAACATACCCCGCGGAAAGGGCAAAGGGAAGAAGGAGGAGGAATCCAAGGATTCAAGTGATATGGATGAAGACGTGGAACCCAAATCCGCCGACAAGGGAGAGGGTAAGGGGAAAACCCCCTTCGAGAAGAAGTCTCCAGTCTACCACACTTTCCTTGGTACCCCCATTGTCCAAGCCGAAAAACCTCCCTGAGGATACTGATGGCCACTCTTCCTCCGGTTCCCCAGTACATCAGGTGGTTGGAGATTTCAATTACTTGGGATAGGAAGGATCACCCAGATCTTATCCCAATAGAGAACCAGTATGCCATGGTCATCAACCCCTTGATTGATGGCTCAGAGTTCACCAAGTGCCTCGTGGACAGTGGAAGCAGCATCAACATCATGTACCTAGATACACTGCACAAGATGGACTTGATGGAGACCCAGCTAAGGAAGAGCAACACCGTGTTCCATGGCATTGTCCCTAGCTGACAAGCAAATTCCCTGGGTTGCATCACCCTTCCGTTCGCTTTTGGCAATGTCAATAATTACTGCCAAGAACGCATGACCTTTGAAGTGGTGCCTTTCAAGAGCGTGTACCACGTCATATTTGGCAGCGACATCTTCCACTCCTTCCTCGCAAGTCCATGCTTCGTCTACAACAAGCTCAAGATACCTGGACTGAACGGCATCATCACCGTTGATGGAAGCTTCACCAAGGCATAGGAGTCCGAGCTCAGTGAAGCCGCCTTCGCCGAAGCAGTTCTCTATGGTGAGGAGTTCAAGGAGATCCAGAGCCAGGTCGATGCCTCAGAGATGCCAGCTTCGAAGAAGCAGATCACTATCGATGAACCCACATTCAAGGCCGCCATCAAGACCAAGACGGTGGAGATTGTTGAAGGAGATTACTCCAAGACCACCACAATTGGCACGGACCCGGATCCCAAATAGGAAAGTGCGCTTGTCAAGTTCCTACGTGAGAATATGGACATCTTTGCCTGGCAACCTGCCGACATGAAAGGTGTACCTAGGGAACTTGTGAGCACAACTTGAATATTGATCCTAATACTAAACTGGTGAAACAACCTCTACGACGCTTTGGTGACAAAAGACGAAGGGTTATATGTAGGTTACTTAAGGCTGGCTCGGATATCCGAGAAGTTATTCACACCCGATGGGTGGCAAATCCTGTACTTGTCCTTGAAAAGGGAACCAATGAATTAAGAATGTGCGTTGATTACACTGGCTTGAACAAAGCGTGTCCGAAGGATCCGTTTGCTTTGCCTCGAATTGACCAAGTCATTGACTCGATGGCTAGCTCGGAACTTCTGTGTTTTCTTGATGCCTACTCAGGTTACCACCAAATCTGGATGCGAAAGTCAGACCAATTGGCCACTTCGTTCACCACACCTTACGACACGTACTGCTATGTCACGATGCCCTTTGGGCTGAAAAACACTAGTGCCACTTACCAGCGGACAATGCAATGCTGCCTACACGACCAAATAGGTTGCAACATACATGCTTATGTGGACAACATCATGGTAATGTCAACAAAATCAAATGATCCTATCGCCGACTTGCAGGAAACCTTTGACAATCTCCAGAAATACAACATGATGATGAACCCCAAGAAGTGCGTCTTCGAGGTACCATCCGGCAAGCTGTTGGGCTTCATCGTTTCGCACCACGAAATTGAGGTGAACCCAGAGAAAATCAAGGCCATCCTTGACATCAAACGTCCAACATGTTTGAAGGACATATAGAGGTTCACAGGTTGCATAGTAGCCATAAGCCGATTCATCAGCCGACATGGAGAAAAGGCTATGCCACTATACAGGTTACTCAAGAAGGCGGACAAATTTGTATGGACGGACGAGGCTGACGCGGCACTTCAGGAGTTGAAGAGAATACTCTCCTCTTCGCCAATACTTGTAGCACCGGTATCAAGGGAGCCTATGTTAGTTTACATGGCAGCAACCAACCGAGTAATCATCATCGTCATCATGGTGGAGAGCAAGGAGCCAATGCATGAATATGGAGTTCAGCGACCAGTTTACTACGTAAGAGAGGTCTTGACGGAATCTAGGCAGCTTTACCCACAATACTAGAAGATAGCTTACGGAGTTTTCCTTGCTTCATGGAAGCTAAGGCATTACTTCCAAGAGCACCCCATCACAGTAGTGAGAAAAGCTCTACTGTACGACATCATCAACAACAACGACGCTACGGGAAGAGTGGCAAAGTGGGGCATTGAACTTGCCCCCTTTGAAATCACCTACAAGAGACGCGACACTGTCAAATCACAAGCATTGGCGGATTTTGTTGCAGATTGGACAGAGCTGCCAGAAGACACGCTTGTACCAGAGCTAGAGTTTTGTGTCATGCATTTTGACGGATCTAAGTTACTCAATGGCTCGGGGGCTGGTGTATTACTACAATCACCAACTAGGGAGAAGCTACAACATGTCCTGCAGATCCACTTCAAACAACATGGCAGAATATGAGGCCCTCATTCATGGACTTCATGTGGCCAAGGTTATTGGCATCAAGCGCATGGTTTGCCGTGGAGATTCCGACTTGGTTGCCTAGCAGGTGGCTGGCACCTGGAATGCGCGAAACCCTATGATGGCGGCATATCGAGACAAAGTAGACGAAATAGCCAAGTGCTTCGATGGCTACAAAGTCAAGTATGTCAAAAGGGAGGAAAATGAGGCAGTGGACCTACAATCAAAGCTTGGGTCAGCTTGCTGACCAATTCCGCCAGGCGTTTTCCTGGATAATTTACAGACCACATCCATGAAAGGAGCGGACCCCAATAACCCGGATAGAGTAGACTCATTTGTTAATGCAGTAATAGTGACCCCTCCGTCTTGGACGAAACCGTTCATGGATTATCTACAAGACGGAATTTTGCCCGCCAACGAATTCGAAAGCCAGCAGATAGTACACAGAGCAAAAGGCTACGTCATTATTCACGGACAGCTATACAAAACATGTACCATAGGAGTTTTCCTTCGATATGTCTGTTAGGAGTAAGGTACGGAAATCCTTAGAGAAATACATCTCGGATATTGCGGGCATCACGCCGCTCCCCGATCGTTGGTGGCCAAAGCTTTCCGACAAGGATTCTACTGGATTACTGTCAAATAAGATGTCGACAAGCTGGTACAAACCTGTCTTGGGTGCCAGTTTTATGCAAGACAACCTAGTGTTCCAGCAGAAGAATTGCGAACAATACCAATAACTTGGCCATTTGCAGTCTAGGGGCTTGACATGGTGGGGCCTTTGCAAACAGCACCTTGTGGATTTTCTCACCTGCTAGTTGCAGTTGGTAAGTTCACAAAATGGATTGAAGCTAAACCCATTACAAAGTTTGATGGGGTAACAACCCTAAAATTTGTCCGTGATCTAGTGGTGAGATTTGGTCTCCCACACATCATCATCACTAACAACGGAAGAAATTTGTCTCTCAGAGAAGTTGAGGAGTACTGTCATGAAAAAGGCATCCGCCTTGACCTAGCATCTACGGCACACCCATAGTCAAATGGGCAAGTTGAAAGGGCCAATGGACTAATTCTGCATAGAATCAAGCCACGCTTAGAAGCACCGCTACGTAGAGCAGTTGGAGCTTGGGCGGAGGAATTACCATCTATCTTGTGGAGTTTACAAACAACACACAACAGATCTACCAGCTTGACTCCTTTGTTCATGGTTTATCGAGAAGAAGATGTCCTTCCATCAGACATACTTCACGATGCACCCAGAGTCACCGCCTATGTGGAGGATGAAGCTGAAGAATCCAGACACTTATCTGTGGACCTACTCGAAGAAGAGCACATGCTAGCATGCCAGAGATCTCCCATCTACCAGGAGAAGCTACATGGCTACCATAGTCATCGTGTTAAGCATCGCTCGTTTAAAGAGGGCGTTATGGTGCTTAGACTCAAGATGGAGAAATCCCACAAACTATCCCCACCTTGGGAAGGATCGTTCATCATAAGCAAAGAATTGCTCAATGGTTCCTATTACCTCGTCGATATCCACAAGTTGAAAGATAAGCCAAAAAATCACAAGCGCAAGCAATGTGACTCCGATGATGATTACCGGGAGACAGATCGGCCATGGAACATAGCACAGCTACGTCCCTTCTACACTTAGCACATTTATATTATGTAATAAGTTTCTTATATGATCAACGAAATAAAGCATTTGGTTCACTCATATTTTCTGAGTCTTTTACCTCCTTTAGTTTTTCATTTTTGGATCATATAAACCCTTTATGTGCAAATTCGCATTTGTACTTGTGAAAATTCCGCCTACGGGAGTTAGCTTAAGTTTTTATGTGGATTCTAGAGTAGTGACTTCTCGGCACTCAAAGCCGGCGATTTTGCTCTTAGGTTCTTGACGGTGCTATTAAGCATCATCACCTGAGAGCATAGTCTCATGAAAGGTCAAGCATATGAACCAGAATAATGGATAAGACAGCACTTGCTTGAAAAATATATACATGCTGGAAACAAATAAGTACCAGGAAGCTTGAGTACAAGTTTTTCCTCCATAAAAATTCATCAATTCTTTCCAGATACACATTGCAGAGATACATTTAATACAAGTATTTTTTTTATGGCTCTGCTTCAGGGGACTTCGTTGTGGCATCATTAGCAACAGGAGAGCGAGGCTCGGATAGCTCATAAAACTTGGAAGGATAGGGGCTAGACTCAGAAGAAGCCATGACATCATCTAGTATATCAGTAGGCACAAAGATGTCCGCCTTGACCATCTTGGCAACTCTGGTGTCATAGCCAGCGAGGGAATTCCAAATAGCATCGCTATCGATTTCTTTCCCTTCCTCCTCCATCTTGGGCATGCCAGAGGTCACTAGATCGATGTCGGTGTTGTCGTAGTGTGCTTTGACCAAGGACAAGGTCATCCTTGCACCAGCCCGGACGCAAGAGGCTTTCCAGTCCTTGACTTTCTCAGGGGCTCGGCGCAGGATTTCCGAGTACTTGGCCACTGAGTCTGCCGCCTTGATGTTTATCCCTAAAGGCTAGGTTATCTCCTTGGCCCATGTGATGGCGGTGTTGATGAAGTTGCCGGCAAGAATCATGCATTCTTTTGGGTGTGGAGCACCTTCACCCATGTTGGTTAAACCTATGGGGGATGTGTTTTCGTTAGAGACAAAAGTTCATAAGTACAAGTAATATAATTGCACATCTTAAAGAAGTTGACAGAGTTAGAGGAAAGTTACCAAAGATGCTGGTCTCCGCTTGCTTGCATGTCTCTGCCTTGATGTCAGTCTCCTTCTAAATAGTCTTGAACACCTCAAGGTTCCTCTCATTCTGCTCTTGGCAGCTTGGTTCTGTTCCTTGACATGAGCAATTTCGTTCTTCAGGCGCTGCATCTCGGTGTCAGCAGACTCTTGCATAGCCTTCATTGCCTCCTCATGGCCCTTGACAACATCAGCCAGGTCTTTCTTCAAGATTATGTTCTCATCGTCAAGCTCCTGAATATGCTTGGATTGCTCGACGATGCTCTTGGCTTTTGGCAATGGTTTCTGTAAGATGGAAAACACAAAGCATTATGAGAAGACGGCAGAAATAAATCCATGAGGAAGAGTAAGGAGTTGTTAAGAGAAACAGACTCTGGCTATTTTTAATCTGTTGCTTCAGGAAGGTTGTTTTACCCTATTCGGGGTCCAGTTCCTTCCGCAAAGCAGCAAACTTCTCATTGGTGGCTATCCTCCATCTATTCTCATTCTGAAATGAAGGAACATGCTTAGTTTCTCTAGAGCATCTAGTTGGAACTATCTAGTTTCAACTACACGCTCGGGGGCTACAATATAAGATTTTAATCAACTAGTATGCTACTCTTAGAGCATCTAGCCGGAACTTTTTCTAGTTTCACCTAGACACTCGGGGGCTACACTATCAAGTTCTACTCTTAGTTCTCTAGAGCACTCAGGCCAATAACTATTGTTTATCTGCCTAAGAGCTCGGGGGCTGTAGAGGGATATGTTATACGATAAGAGGTCAAGTTTAAAAAACTTACAATGGCAATAACTTTGAGATTGTTGGCAAAATTGGCATATGCAGTATGGAAGACACCGACATTGTTATACACGGCATCTGCATGTGTAATAAGGTCATCCAGGCAAAATGTCGGAGGAGTCGCGGCCAGAGGAGTTGTTGAAGCTGCAGGCATGGATGATGCCCTAGTCGCCTGCTGCGTTATCATAGCAGTTGATGGCTTAGAGGCTCCGGCCTTGTCCGTTGCCACAACTGCCTCCGCCTCCTCTCCTTCCATTACTTTTTTCCCTTTCTCGGTGGCGTCCTTAGCTAGAGATTTAGCCACTTTGGAGGAAGTACTCTCCTACATCGCCTGTCCGCTAGGGGCCATGTCCATCCCGACAGAGTCTAAGACATCAAAGATTGGATTGCCATCTGTCTTGATGGCAGAGATCTCAGGGATGACGGGGGATGTCGCTTGGTGGCAGGAGTAGGGGAGAAGTAGCGGGAGAAGGCTTGGCGGCCACATCCCTGGTCAACATGTCACGGATATTTTTTGACCCTCCAGCATCTCTAGAGGATCACTTCAGGATAACACCGGCTTTCCTCCTAAAATGCACAAAGTATAAGTACAGGAGTTGAATAAGGTGCGAGCTAAAAATACAAGCCGGAGAATGAATACACTTACTCCATGGTAGGAGCCTTGGTTTGGGTAATTCCAGTGGATTTATTCTTCTCCGCCTCTAAGGCGGCAGTGGATTGTCTGGAGACTCCACTCTAATATTTCTTCTTCTTCTTGGCCTCGGCAGTAGCGTTAGAGGTGGAGCTCTTCCACTTTTGCACTGCCGGAGCTGGTTGATCCTTGGGGGTGTCATCGTCGGACACCACCTGGATATCCTTCAGCTTAGGATCATAGACCTAGGAGGCCATCTGATCCGCCGCCAAGGTTGACAACTGCAGGGTAAAAGGTGTGTTAGACTGATAACTTCAAGATGGAAAGGCCTTAGAGTATATACATAACGAGCAACAAAGGAAACAGAAGCTACATCTAGGAACTTGCCACATTCGAACATGTCATAGGTGATCTTGAAGCCGCGCTTCCTGTCTTTCACCTTGACTATGTCCTTTAGCCGGAGCTTGATGGAGTCAGTGGAGAAGTTGTCTTGCGAAATACGCATAGGATCCTTCCGGATCTTGGTGTACTTGCACATCAGCTCGGCACGGTGCTGCAGAGGCTGGATCCGCCTAGTGAACCAGCACATGGCTAGGTCCAAGCCCGTTAGACCTCCGTCTATGATCCATTTGATCCGTCTTACGGCACGATTGGCCTCATCGTCGGACGGAAGGGAGGCTGGGGGTCCTCCAGGCAGGTACTTCATCGGCGGCTCCATCGACGAAGTCGGGATACATCTCAAGACGGTCGGGTAGGAGAATATCTGGGCCATAGAAGTATGTGCGTTTGCAGTTCTTGCATGAATCATGCCCTAGGATGTGGGGGAAGCGCTGGCTAGGCCGAATCTTAAAGCTAATGGTTCCACAAGTCCGCAATTTGTCCTTGGACTCTACAGACTCTCTCTTGACGGTGGAAAAGTATACAAACAGATCTAATCTAGGTTGTATTCCTAGATATCCTTCGCACAAAGCTACAAAATTGCTAAGGACAAGGATGCTGTTAGGAGAGAGGTTGTGGGGAAGTACCCGGAAGTGCTGGAGGATGTCCAGGAAGAAGTCGGAGACTAGCGGGCTTACGCCCCGTACCCGCTGGGCTTTGAGGTACACCTTCTCTCCGGCTTGGGGTGAAGGAGTCACGTCGCCGGCTGGTGCCGGCTGCCAGACCAAACCCTCCACCGCAGGGAGATACCCCTTGACGATGAGTTCTTGTAGATCCTCGGTGGAGAGGTCGGAACCCCTCCACACTCCTTTGTGGGAGTCATTGTCCTCTTCGGCAGCTTCTGGCGCTAACGGTCCTTGGTTGTTGCCGGTGGTTTCCACCATGGCGGTGACAGGGACGACGACCCCCTCCGGTGGGATTGTCACTCCCTGAGATGGCTCTGTTGTAGCCTCAGGAGTCGCGGCCGTCGAACGGGTAGAGCTACTTGAGGCCATTGCGTGACTGGGAGTGGATGCAGAGAAGGGGGAAGCATCGGCTGGGTGTTTTTGATGACGAGCTCGCACGGTCGTGCGGCTGGAGGAAGATGAAGACGCATGAGGGAATGCGGGTAAAACAATATAATCTGTCCGCCATCAAATTATATAGACCTAGCGTAAATATTCATGCAAAGGGATTCAATGGATGAAAGGTTGTCGACATGGAGACGAACATACGCAGTAATTACGCCACATCCTCCGTCTTTGCCGCTTTACCATTTCGGATTCCGCGCGTGTAAAAACAACTAATGATTAATTCCCTGCCTTCCGTGAGTTTCGAGGTAGCGTAGGTTGTACCCTATGTCATCCTCCTGACAGTTGTAGTGGAGAGTCATGTCTGAATATTCCATCGAAGGCGGAGATTATCTGGCTCTAGAAATAAAAACTCAAGGAATCTCTGGCTACATTGCGAAGCCAGAGAGGATTGGAGGGTTCTTTGGGAGACCTTTGAGATATTGCTTGACGGATTCCCAGCATCACATAGACGGAGCATTCAAGATCAATAAGCAAGACGGCGCAAGATCTCGAAGTCCTCCAGGGGCTACTGTTGGGGATATGCTAAATGGGTATCACCATAGCACGTCCATAATCCAGATAACCCGGGTGGTCCACAGTTGGTAGCAAGGCCTATGGCCTGCTGGGCGGCCTAGTTAGATGGATCCAGAAGGGAGGCCCATGCTGGATAAAGGAAGGCTACGCAGGAGTCACCGACGTACTCGGAGCCTTAGAGTGCAAGACACGAAAGACTAGTTAGTATTAGTGTAGGACTCTTTACCTTGTCTGTCAAGGTCCTTTCCCTATAACCCTAGGTTCTTGTGCCTTTATAAACCGGACATGTGGGAGCCTTTAGGGCACAACCAATCATATTGCTATGTACAACGTGCAACACCTCGCACAGTGAACCTATCTCTGTAACTCGATGTATTGCCATGATAGTGATTTATAGTAGGAGTAGAGTTCCGCCATCGTTGTGGGACTTGAACCTGGGTATGCTGTGTTACCTCGTACCCGCCAACTGTCCGCCTTACCCCATGTCTCTAAACACGCACTGTGAGGACCCCTCCATGGTGTACTCGTCGGCAATACCACGACACACACACACATACTATCTAATAGAGTATGATTACATCGTTCTGACACACCATTACGTTGTGGTGTTCCGGCTGACGTAAGTTGTGGTATGATCCCATAGTCCTTCAAGTGCATGTTAAACTCATAACTCAAATACTCGCCGCCCCGATCTGTTGAAGATGCTTGATTTTCTTGTTAAGTTGATTCTCTACTTCTTTCTGAAATTCCTTGAACTTTTCAAAGGTTTTAGACTTGTGCTTCATTAAGTAGATATATCCATATCTACTCAAGTCGTCAGTAAAGGTAACAAAATAATGATAACCATTGCGAGTTGAGACACTCATTGGTTCACATACATCCGTATGTATGATTCCCATTAGGTCTTTAGCCCTCTCCATTGTGCCGGAGAAAGGTGTCTTGGTCATCTTGCCCATAAGGCATGGCTCACATGTATCAAGAGATTCAAAATCTAATGATCCAAGAAGTCCATCTGAATGAAGCTTCTTCATGCGCTTTACACCAATGTGACCAAGACGTCAATGCCACATAAACATGGAGTTATCATCATTATGCTTACAACGCTTGGCATCAATATTTTGGATGTGAGTACTGCAATCAAGATCTAGTAAGAATAAACCATTACTCACAGGCGCATCAATATTATGGATGTGAGTACTGCAATCAAGATCTAGTAAGAATAAACCATTACTCATAGGCTCATGAACATAGAAAACATCATTCGTATAAATAGAACAACCATTTGTTCTAGATTTAAACAAAAAATGATCTTGCAACAGGCAGGATCCACTTACAATATTCATACTCAATGCGGGTACATAGTAGCATTTATTCAATAAAATCAATCATGATGGCAAATGTAGAGGTAAAGTGTCGACGACCACCATGTCGAATTCCGTGCCATTGTCGACGCGCATCGTCACCTCATCCTTCCCCAGCCGCCTCTTACTCTGTAGCTCCTGCTGAGAGTGACATATGTGAGCAACAGAACCAGTATCAAATACCCAGGTGGTAATCCTGGTGTTGGTAAGGAACACATCTATAACATGTACATCATATATACCTTTGTCTTGTCGGCTTTCTTGTCCTCAAGGTACTTGGGGCAATTTGCGTTTCCAGTGCCCGTCCCCTTTGTAATAATAGCACGTGGTGCTGGGCCTAGGGCCATTCCTAGTAGCCTTAGAGGTGTTGGCAAATGGTTTACCATCCTTCTTTGGCTTATTGCCATTGCCCCTTTTCCCTAACCTTTTAAAGTTGGTGGTCTTATTGACCATCAGCACGGCGTGCCCTTTCTTGATTTCTACCTTAGCAGTTTTGAGCATGGCGAACACTTCAGCAAGGATCTTAGTCATCCATTGCATGTTGTAGTTCATCACAGAGCTCTTGTATCTAGGGGTAGCGAGTGTAACACCCTATCAATTGCTAGCTCCTCCGGGATTTTGCAATCTAGGGCATTCAAGCGCTTAATGTAGCCAGACATTTTGACTACGTTATCACTAATACTGTTGTGCTCTTCCATCTTGGTGGAGAAGAAGATCTCGGAAGCATCATACCTCTCCGCTCGAGCCTAGGGAGCAAAGACAGCCTTGAGATCTTCAATGATCTCAAAAGCATTCATCTTCTCAAAATGCTTTTGAAGCTCCGGCTCCATGGCATAGAGAATTTCACTCTAGATGAGGGAGAAATCGTCCTCCTTGGACTGCCAGACATTCTTTTCGTCCTGGGAGGCGGAATCTGCAGGCTTAACTTGAAGCTCAGCATTAATGACATAAGTCAACTTGTAGGGGACTAGGAGGATCCTAAGATTGCGGAACCATGCGGTGACGTTGGTTCCATCAATTTTCAGCTTGTTCTTCTCAAGGAACATGCTAAGGTTGAAGGTGGGTGGGCGAGACATCTACAATGGATTTGCAAAGTGTTTAGACCATGTTCATAATAATGAGTTCAAGTTTAAATTCATGTTCCTAAACTAAAACAAAAAAACTCCCACTCAAACGAACACCCATCCATTTGTTTCAGTGATCACATGATACCAATCCGCTACATCACCCCTGATCGTCATGGCCAGAAATGCAGTTTCAAAGGTGGACATTCCCTAATGTCGATCACTGTCGAAGCCTTGGCATCGGGGGTGCCACGTTCCCGCGTTGTACGACCCACGCAGAGTAGGAGTCTTCTCCTTCAAGAGGTGGAACACCTCTCAAAGGGACCAAACCGGGTAGGCATCACGAGGCATCCTTCCGAGGGAGACTGTCACGGTATCATATAACACACTCAAGCCTCAGATACCCCCGGGTGCGTCCGGCGGTAGAATAGTAACTACGTCGGACGGAGTACGGGCTATGGCCCTGACAGCAAGCGCATGACTTTCGTGGCATCAATCGCCTCGGCAAAGAAGACCCAGTCCACCCTCCTATCACAGGGAAGGGACATGTGATCTTATGGCAGGAGGCTCCCCTAGTTGCCGTTTTGGTGAAAGAGGTAAAAAGCAGAGAGCGTCGGATGAAGACTAATGACGTCAACAAAGGACGCTTTACAAGAGGATGGAGGGAGCACGGTGAGCTGGACCAAGTCCATGTAAAGTAGTCTCCTAGACCAGGATCACGCTGGGCGGCACTGTGGACACCCTTCCCGTCTGAAGGCTAGGGGAAGAGGCCCGACGCCGCCCTATATAAGGGACCCTCCTCCTACCTTGGAGGAGGACGGATCCCAGAAATATAAACCCTAGACGTTGATCCTCCATTGTAACCTCGCGAGGCAAGCAAGCAATACAACAAAGTAGGAGTAGGGGCTTTACCTCCTCACAAGGGTCCCAAACCTGGGTTAAAAAACCTCGGTGTCAACACTCTATCGTGCATCCGCTCCGCCGCCATAGTCATCGCCGAGCTCCGTCGGAATCGCGTGTTCAACCCCCTCGTGAACCAAGGGATCAGTGGACCCTAGTTCCTTCGTGGGACAAATCTACGAAATTTGGCGTGCCAGGTAGGGGGCTGAGGCATGCTTTCAAGACCTTCGACAACCTTGGAAACATGTCGGACGGCAACAAGACACATGTCGAGCGAGCCCTCCATCATGCCGCGAGCAAGGCTCAGACAGAGCCAACTCTGTAGCGTGCCACCTCCGAGCAAGGCCCATGGACAGAGGACGAGGGGGGATCCTCTTACCGCCTGTTGCGAGAGCCTGCTCCCTCCTCGCACGGTGTCACGTCGCTCTCCCGCACCGCGTCCTCCCGAGACCACCCTGAGCAGCTCACCCCGAAGGCTGCCAAGTGCATGGTGTGTGATCTCCTGGACCAACCACCGGCCAGGCAGGGCCAGGAGAGGTGGCATGACCGGATCTCCGAACTCCTCGACGCCACCACGCTCTCTCCTCAGGGCCCGGGGGCTCGGCCCGAGGGCGAGGAGCCGGGGGCTGGGGGCTCGCTCCTGCCTCGCTGACGCGGGGATGCAACCAAGCTAGAAAACACCACTCCACCACCCACGAACAGTTGTCAGATCATCTCGCCTCCTATCGCTGTGGTGTAATCACGCGAGCGTGAGGACTGCCTCGCCGAGGAAATCGCCACTGTGGGGCAGCAGAACCGCGTGGCCCTCGGCAATGGCAAGGCGGTCCAGGCCAAGGGCTGCCTCGCCTTCACCAAGAACCTCCGCCGTGTGGTCTGGCCTCACAAGTTCCACCCGGACATGCCGACTCACTATGATGACACCACGAACCCGTGCGAGTTTCTCCAGCTCTACACCACGGGCGTTGAAGTGGCAGGAGGAGATGGCCGTGTCATGGCGAACTGGTTGTCCCTATAGCTGAAAGAGGTGGCCAGCACTTGGCTGATGAACCTCCCTAAGGAGTCAATCGACTCATGGGCGGATCTTAACTCCCTCTTCATCTCTAACTTCAAGGGAACCTACGAGCGCCCACTCACCTACTACGACCTTTGCCAAATATGTCAGCAGCCTGGGGAGACCCTCTTCAAGTTCCTACAGAGGTTCAGCCGAGTTCGCAACAAGATCCCCAAAATCTCAGACTCCAACATCATCACTGCTTTCTCTCAGGGCGTGAAGGACGTCAATATGAGGGAAAAGATCAGGATCTGGGGCGAGATCCTCACCACCGCCACCGAGCTCTTCGTCATGGCTGAGAAGTGCACAGGGCAGAGGCAGGGCGGATGTTTGGCCTCGCGGAGGCAGAAACCACCCCCAAGGCCTCGGGCTCGCCCAAGGGAAAGGACAAGGATCCCAAGCGCAAGACCGCCACCGTCCTGGCAGTGGAGCCGGATCGGAAGAGCCCTCACGAGGGAGCTAGTGAGCGGGAGCGGGACGACAACTCATACTGCCACTTCTAGAAGAAGATAGGCCACCCCACTAACGACTGTCACGAGCTCAAGAATCTCCACGACCTGCGCAACAGCCAGAGAAAGGGGAGGCCGGGTGGCGAGCGAGGTGGCCAAGGCAACCAAGGAGGCAACTGCTGGAACAACAACTCTAGTGGGCGCGATGCCCGTCCGGTGGGACACCAAGCCAATGACGCACGACAGCATCCGCACCCACAGGAGAAAGGAAGCACCGAGGATCCCGGGGTCTACCAAGTGCTGCAAGGTGCTATAGCCTGCATCCTTGGTGGCTCCCAAGCCTCGATGTCGAACCTGCACTTCAATCTACTCACTCGCGAGGTCTTAGTTGCCAGATCGGGAATCCCCTCACAAAATCTCAAGTGATCCTAGTGCGCCATCACCTTTGACGCCAGCGACCACCCCATCTCCACCAGGCCCGTAGGCACACTACCCCTGATCTGCACCCCCACCATCAAAAACATCGTGGTTGCAAAGACCCTCATCGACGGAGGTGCGAGCCTGAACATGATCTCCACCGAGACATTCGCCTAGCTATAGGTGCTGTATGATAGGCTGATGTCGACCATTGATGGCTCGGTGTTGATGTAGAGCTCATTGGGAACCCCAAGAGGAAGGTATGATGAGCACATCAGCAAGTTTCCCTCAGTTATGAAACCAAGGTTTAATCAAACCAGTAGGAGCAAGGAAACACCCCAAAGGTGTTGCTAGCTGAGCCTTGGCAGGGCGCACTACCGGTGCTAGTAGCAACGTGGAGACCTGCACAACACAACCACAGAACTCTGTCCCCAACTTGCGATGAGGTTGTCAATCTCATCGTGTTTTGCTGAAAACAAAGGATTAAACGTATCGAATGGAAGGAAGTAATAGTTTGGATAAAGTAAACACAAAGCAGTAAACAGTTTGTAGATTGTATGTAAAAGAAAAGGACCGGGATCCATAGTTCACCGAGGTGGCTCTCCTTAAGATAGATAACATGTTGGGTGAACAAATTACAGTGGGGCAATTGACAAACATCGAGAAAGCATACAAGCATATATTAATCATCTTGACTCCTTTGAGACTTGATTGGGCATTACAACATTATACATAGACCGCCATCCAACTACATCTATGACTAATAATCCACCTTCAGGTTATCATCCGAACCCCCTCCAGTATTAAGTTGCAAGCAACAGATTATTGCTTTACGAATTGTGTGTAAAGTAAACAATATGATTGTTCTTGAACAAAGGATTGTTGTTTTCTCCCTAGTAGCAACAACACATCTAGTACCTTAGAGATTTCTGTCACTTCCCCAGATTACCAGAGGCATGAACCTACTATCGAGCATAATACTAACTCTTGGAGTTGCTAGCATCTACTTGGCCAAGATAGCTACTAACAACGGAAAGCATGCAAGATCACAAATAACAAAGACATGATAGAATCAATAATCAATCTGAAATAGCATCTCAATATCCATCGGATCCCCGCAAACACAACATGTAGAATTACAAATAGATGATCTTGATCATGAACGGAGCTCACAAGATCTAGACATGAAAGCACAAAGGAGGAGAACCATCCATCTAGCTACTACATGGATCCGTAGTCCAAGGATGAACTACTCACGCATCACACCGGAGGCTTGCATGGTGATGAAGAAGGCCTCCAGGGTGAATTCCCCTCTCCGGCAGGGTGCCGGGAAGAGCTTCAGATCCCTCCCGATCTAGGGATGGAGATGACGGTGGCTACAGATTCTTTCTTCGATTTTTGATTGGGTACGTAGGGTTTTCATCCCGAGGGCATCTTATAGGCGAAAGGAGAGGCCTAGGGGGTGCTGGGGTTGGCCAGACCACCCCCTGGCGTGGGCCAGGCCTGGCCGCGTGGCCAGGTGGTGTGGCCAGCCCCTAGCCCTTCTCCGTCTCGTATTCTAGCATCTGATGACTTCCAGAAAAATAGGCACTTTGGGTTTTGTCCCGTCCAATTCCGAGAATATTCATTTTCTGACTTTCCTGGAACCAAAAACAGCAGAAAACAGGCAGCTGGCACTATGGCTCTTGTTAATAGGTTAGTCCAAGAAATCATATGAAAAGTACCCCAAAGTGTGGACAAAACACAAGAAAGTGGATAAAACCAAGCATGGAACATCAAAAATTATAGATACATTTGCAATGTATCAACATCCCCAAGCTTAACTCATGCTCGTCCTCGAGTAGGTAAGTGATAAAAAGAAAGAATAATTTTTGAGGTGACATGCACCATCAAAGACTTGATCAAAGTATTTGTAAAACATTCAAAGTTGGGATCATAGTACTTCAATCATAACATGAAAGACAAAGTTCTAGCAATAAGACAAAGAAACTAAGATGCAACATGAAAAGGCACAAACAAAAGATTCATGAATAACAATGCTTTGCAAGATGTTTGTTTGTTTCACATAAAGAAAACATAGCATAATAGTATTCAGCTCATAGAGTAGCAAATATAAATGCATATGACACCTTCAAAGTTCATAAGAGTGACTAGATACAAATAGTTTAAAACAAGCAATATCAAGATATGCATCAATCAACTAGTCTTGGGACAATTCACATAGAACTAAGAATGGCCACTATGCTCTCAAAGTAGGTGCATAAAGGTAGAAGGTGGAGACTCAATATAATGGTGGAGCAAAGGCCTTCATAGAAGGAAGTAGGGATTCAAGTCTCATAAAGAGCTTCCAAAAATTATGATACTTATAGCTTTGAGCTCTCATTGCCCCTATCATAAGCATCTTGAAGTGATTAAGGTTAAAGTGAACAAACTATGGTGTACATGCTTGGTGAAGTATAAGTTAGAAATCTCATGTCCCTTGTATACGAGGGCCGCTCCTCATGCTACTCAAGTTTAGTCACCGGTAAGTTCTTGTCATCGTAAGTACATGTGTATCATAGAGAACCGCCAACGGGGTACCCCTTGCCCGATGATACGGAAGAATCCCCATATCAAAATGACAAGGCAAGCAGACAACGAGCATCTCAGCAATCTTCTTATTTACCATGGGAATATGGCGCTTTTTTCTCTCTTTCCTCTTTTCATAATCTCCTTTTTATTCTTTTTTCTCTTTTTTCTCAATATAGGACTCTTTTTTTATAAGAAGAATGCTTCATAGACAGCTCATTATGGTTACGCTGCAGGTTTCCACCATGTCAGCATGGATTAGACCAGCGGCCCAGGCATTTCTCTAACACATATACATAACTACATGGACTTACAAGGTCCCCTTTCATTTCACACCAGCGACATCCATATACAAAAGAGCATGATATCAACTAGCTACAAGTACCAAGTGCAATGTTGAAAGCGTTCCCCATGAAAGCATGGTTCTGCTAATTCCCAACAAATAAGTGCAAGCATATACAACATAGACGACACAATGGTTCAAGTTTATTAAGGGCAAGAAAAGTAAAGTGTGCCATCAAGTTCGTGAGAGCTTTAATCACTAGTTTTCTCATAACAAGTTTAATTCGGAAGGTAAACAAACGCATATACTTGGAATAGCATAAGCTAGTAGGTAGGTATTGTGGACTCTTTGGAATAACTTGGTTTAGGGAGTTGGATGCATGAGTGGAACTCATACTTGGTTGTGGAGGCTAGCAAAAGACTAGGAGCGACAAACTAAGAGAGCAATAATGGCCATAATCATGCAGAGCGACAAAACATCATTGATCAAAGCATAAAGTGATACTACAAGTTGAAAACTAAAGGATCATAAAGGCTATGGTGACTTGAGATAGTCATAACATGGTGTGAGCATGTGCCAAGTCAACCCAAATAAAGCATCAAAGGAGAATACCACTATACTATGCTTTAATATGCTAAAACAACGCATGATTCATCCAAGGCACATTAAGCAATCTCAATTGTTTATAACAAGTCATGCTACAGCAAATAATACTAAGCATAAAGCCAAAACAATATCAAGCATGGCATGACAGAGCATAGGACACAGTCAAAAACGAGCTCTTTTTACCACATAAGTATGAACTTTCCTACTCTTTTCCAAACCAAACCGAACTATTTGCAAACCAATGTATCAAAGAGGGGGTCCAACCAATTTATTCAGAAAACTAAGCAAAAAAAATCAAACAAAAACCAAAACGAAAACAAAGAAAAGACGCTCCAAGAACAACACAATTGTGCATGAAACAATAAAAATGAAGTGTTTGGAAGAAACCTGGAATTTTTATTGATGAAGAAGGGGATGCCTTGGGCATCCCCAAGCTTTGAGGATTGTACTTCTTGGATATTTATTGGGGTGACACGTGTGGCATCCCCAAGCTTGAGATTTAGTCCATCCTTCATCTCATTACTCATTCCTTCCATACACCTAAATTTTTTCCTTCATACAAAACTTCACACAATCTTTATTAGCAACATTAGTGCACTCAAGATAAATAAGTCTTAAGGTTCAGTTCTAACACCAAATAAACTTCCATTAAAACACTAGCTACTGTATCACTTCCCTAAAAAAGCTCAATTCCCCAAAAGAACTCAAAAAGAAACCAACAAGAAGCAAATGCAGAAAATGGTAGAAATCTGTCAAAACAGACCACCAGGTAAAGACAAATTTTTTCGAAGACCTTCTGTTGCTCAAATCACAAAGTGTTGTACTAACAAAAGTTAGATAACAACCTGGGGCAGAAGCACAAAAATTCACGCCTCCGAAAGACGTTCAGAGATTTTACACGAATTTTTACGTTGAAGTACAGAAATCTGTTTCGGGATAGCAACTTTCCCAATCATTACTTCTCTCTCATTAGAGGTTACTCTTGGCACAAAAAGCAAATAAAAAGGATAAGGAGCGGTTATTACAGAAGTAATAACTTTCAAGACTCATCTAAAACTTTTGGGTTATCTCCTAATAAGTACTTTTCTTTAACGTCTTTAAGTTAGGCATAAGAAGCAAGAAAAAGAATCAAGTGTTCTCAAATGAAGAAGCATTAAGACCAAATTTTGTTTTCATAAGAGAGGCAAAGGAAATCTTCTCTCTCTTCTTAGGGAAGTGTTCTATACCTTTCTGGAATGGGAGTTGATATTTAATGGTGCCTTCTTTCATATCAATAATGGCACCAACAGTTATAAGAAAAGGTCTTCCCAAAATAATAGGACAAGAAGCATTGTATTCAACATCCAAAACATAGAAATCAACAGGGACATAGGCATTGTTAACCAAAATAATAACATCATTAATACTCCCCATGAGTTTCTTTTTAGCATTATCATCAAGTGGGACATTCAAATAACAATCTTCAAGTGGAGGCAAATCAAGCATATCATAGATCCTTCTAGGCATAATAGAAACACTACTACCAAGATCACATAAAGCTTTGAAATCAAAGTCATTCACTTTCATATTAATGATGGGTTCCCAACCATCTTCTTGTTTTATAGGAATAGAAGCTTTATGTTTCATCTTTTCTTCTTTAATCTTTATGAGAGCATCAGTAATGTGTTTTGTAAAGGCCATGTTCATAGCACTAGCATTAGGACTTTTAGTAAGATTTTGTAGGAACTTAATAACTTCAGAGATATTGCAACCATCAAGATCAAAATCATAATTATCATTTAAAGTAGTAGAACTATTACTAGCCTCAACACTAGTGGTGGTAATAGTAGAAACACTAATGTTTCTAGCAATTTCATCTTCTCTTTCCCACTTAGCATGTAATTCAGCTAATAGTCTAACATTTTCATCAATTCTTACTTGTATAGCATTAGTAGCTGCAAAGGGATTATCATTAGTTTCAGCTTTAGCAGCCATTTTATTCAAAGAAGATTGAGCTTCAGCCAAAGATGATATATTTCTTTCAGCATTAGAGAGTTTTTCCTCAATAGTTTTATTGAAAGCAGTTTGCTTACTAATAAAGTCTTTAAGCATAAATTCAAGTTCAGAGGGTGCACTCCTATTATTGTTGTAAGAATTTCCATAAGAATTACCATTGTTGGGAGGATATGGCTTATAATTGTTGTTACCAAAATTACTCCTATAAGCATTATTGCCAAAATTATTATTTCTTATGAAGTTCACATCAACTTGCTCTTCTTGAGCAACCAAAGAGGCTAAAGGAACATTATTTGGATCAATATGGGCTTTCCCATTAACAAGAATAGACATAATAATATCAATATTATCACTCAAGGAGGAAGTTTCCTCAACAGAATTTACCTTCCTACCTTGTGGAGCTCTCTCAGTATGCCATTCAGATTAATTAACCATCATATTGTCTAGAAGTTTTGTTGCAGCACCCAAAGTGATGGTCATAAAGGTACCTCCAGCAGCAGAGTCCAATAGGTTCCTTGAAGAATAGTTCAATCCTGCATAAAAGGTTTGGATGATCATCCAAGCAGTCAGTCCATGAGTGGGACAATTCTTTACCAAAGATTTCATTCTTTCCCAAGCTTGAGCAACATGGTCATTATCAGATTGTTTAAACTTCATTATTTCACTTCTCATAGATATAATCTTAGCAGGAGGATAGTATTTTCCAATGAAAGCATCTTTGCACTTAGTCCAAGAATCAATACTATTCCTAGTTAAGGAATTCAACCATTCTTTAGCTTTTCCTCTCAAAGAGAAAGGAAACAATTTCATCTTAATAATATCACCATCTATATCCCTATGCTTTTGCATCTCACAAAGTTCAACAAAGTTTTTTAGATGGGCAGTAGCATCTTCATTACCAATACCAGAAAATTGTTCTCTCATAACAAGATTGAGTAAAGCAGGTTTTATCTCAAAGAAAGTATCTTCAGGCACAGGTGGAGCAATAGGTGTGCTCATAAAATCATTGTTGTTGCTGCTAGTGAAGTCACACAACTTAGTGTTTTCAAGAGTAGTCATTTTTTTGTGTTTTCAATAAAGAAAGCAAACTAGTAAAACTAATTTTTTGTGTTTTTGATAAAGAAACAAGCAAACAAAGCAAAAGTAAACTAAGCAAAACAAAAATAACAAAGTAAAGAGATTGGTTATGAGGGACTCCCCTTGTGATGATGTCCTTGACTCCCTGGCAACGGTACCAGAAAAATGCTTGATGGCTCGGTGTTGATGTAGAGCTCGTTGGGAACCCCAAGAGGAAGGTATGATGAGCACAGCAACAAGTTTCCCTCAGTTATGAAATGAAGGTTTAATCGAACCAGTAGGAGCAAGAAAACACCCCAAAGGTGTGGCTAGCTGAGCCTTGGCAGGGCGCACTATCGGTGCTAGTAGCAACGTGGAGACCTGCACAACACAACAACAGAACTTTGTCCCCAACTTGCGATGAGGTTGTCAATCTCACCGTGTTTTGCTCAAAACAAAGGATTAAACATATCGAATGGAAGGAAGTAATAGTTTGTAGAAAGTAAACACAAAGCAGTAAACAGTTTGTAGATTGTATGTAAAAGAAAAGGACCGGGATCCATAGTTCACTAGAGGTGGCTCTCCTTAAGATAGATAACATGCTGGGTGAACAAATTGCAGCGGGACAATTGACAAACATCGAGAAAGCATACAAGCATATACTAATCATCTTGACTCCTTTGAGACTTGATTGGGCATTACAACATTATACATAGACCGCCATCCAACTACATCTATGACTAATAATCCACCTTCAGGTTATCATCCGAACCCCCTCTAATATTAAGTTGCAAGCAACATATTATTGCTTTACAAATTGTGTGTAAAGTAAACAATACGATTGTTCTATGAACAAAGGATTGTTGTTTTCTCCCTAGTAGCAACAACACATCTAGTACCTTAGAGATTTCTGTCACTTCCCCAGATTACCAGAGGCATGAACCCACTATCGAGCATAAATACTAACTCTTGGAGTTGCTAGCATCTACTTGGCCAAGATAGCTACTAACAATGGAAAGCATGCAAGATCACAAATAACAAAGACATGATAGAATCAATAATCAATCTGAAATAGCATCTCAATATCCATCGGATCCCCGCAAACACAACATGCAGAATTACAAATAGATGATCTTGATCATGAACGGAGCTCACAAGATCTAGACATGAAAGCACAAAGGAGGAGAACCAGCCATCTAGCTACTACATGGATCCGTAGTCCAAGGATGAACTACTCACTCATCACACCGGAGGCTTGCATGGTGATGAAGAAGGCCTCCAGGGTGAATTCCCCTCTCCGGCAGGGTGCCGGGAAGAGCTTCAGATCCCTCCCAATCTAGGGATGGAGATGACGGTGGCTTCAGATTCTTTCGTGGATTTTTGATCGGGTACTTAGGGTTTTCGTCCCGAGGGCATCTTATAGGCGGAAGGAGAGGCCGAGGGGGTGTTGGGGTCGGCCAGACCACCCCCTGGCATGGGCCAGGCCTAGCCACGCGGCCAAGTGGTGTGGCCGGCCCCCAGCCCTTCTCCGTCTCGTATTCTGGCATCTGATGACTTCCGGAAAAATAGGCACTTTGGCTTTTGTCCCGTCCAATTCCGAGAATATTCATTTTCTGACTTTCCTGGAACCAAAAACAGCAAAAAATAGGCAGCTGGCACTGTGGCTCTTGTTAATAGGTTAGTCCAAGAAATCATATGAAAAGTACTCCAAAGTGTGGACAAAACACAAGAAAGTGGATAAAACCAAGCATGGAACATCAAAAGTTATAGATACATTTGCAATGTATCAACCATGTCATTCTCCGGGGTGACAAGCGGATCCACCATACCCATCGGGCAGGTGCGCCTATCCGCACCTTCGGAACACGCGACAACTATCGTACTGAGCTCATCGACTTTGATGTGTCACACATCAACCTCCCGTACAACGTCATCCTCGGCTATCATGCGCTGGCCAAGTTCATGGCTACCACTCACCATGCCTACAACATGATCCAGATGCCTAGCGGCAGCGACAGAGTCATCACGGTCCGTTGCGACAAGGTGGAAGCCTTACGCTCCCTGGAGCACGCCTACAAGACCGCCGCCACCACCTATATCGAGGATGTGGATGCCCTGGACTATGTCGTAGGCTCCACTAGGAGGAAGTAGATGATGGCCCAGGAGAACGCCATGTCAAAGAGGGCAACATCCGCATTGTTTCCGCCTTGCAAGGGGCAGGACGTGGCTGGTGCCCGCGACCTCAAGAGGGGCTCAGGAGCTTCCCCGCCTGTCCTCGTGAGGGATGAGGTGCCTCTCGAGGACAGCGACGGTGCAGGGACTCCGGACTTCCCCATGGACTATATGCAGCACGCATACAACACCTATTGCCCCCATAGTGGCAGCTAAGCGTCCAGATGATCCGGCAGACTGGGTTGCTGGAAGGTGGACAAACCTCTCCGAATGGCGCGCCTGACTCCGTGACTTTTGAAGGTGAACCCTAAAAAACCCTCACCCCTTATGGTTTGCACCTTGTTAGACCCCGTGCGAGCCGTGGTGGCGTTTTTAATAAGCATGTACTACTAGCGCTCCCTTGGATCTTGTGCTGCACGCATGCTTGGCTATTTGTTTTTCCCCGAAAAAGCATTTCTCCAAAAAACCGCACCACTATATTTCCCTCACACACTCCACACGAGCGGGGGCTAGGGACGGTACCCTTCACCGGGTCAGTACCCTGTCGGCATTAGGGCCTAAAGTGTCGAAATCTGAACTCACGGGGCAGTCCCAGCCATGAGTTACCTCATCACATGGTTCCTGGTGCTTAATATCCTCGCGCGGTGTGTGTATGGGCCTCTAGCGGTGGGTGCCTTTCCCTACGGACCTCTTCTGGTAAGGTCTACGGGGCAGCTCGTCAGGACCTAAAGTGTCGAGCTCTGAACTCCATGGCCTGTTCCCCGGCCATGAGTTACCTCACCCACGGTTCCTGACCTTGTTTTTATCCCTTGCGACACGGCTCATGAGGCCCTGCTCCTCGGTGGCCTGAGCTTGTCAGGACCTAAAGTGTTGAGCTCTGAACTCCACGGCACATTCCTCGGTCGTGAGTTACCTCACCCATGGTTCCTGACCTTGTTTTTATCCCTCATGACGGCTCATGAGGCCCTGTTCCTCCACGGCCCGAGCTCGTCACGGCCTAAAGTCTGATTCATGCTCGACCTTTCAGTCTCTTGTATCCCGAGGCCATGTCTACACATGCTAGGATCACTAGTTCTAACTTGTGTGTATTCGCAGTGCAACATGGCTTACACCCACTGTATGTGAACGCATATATGCCTGACACCCAATCGTCACGGCCTGCCTCATAACGGAGAACTTTCTTGGTGGTGCACAGACAAGGGGGATACTAAGACTAGAATTATGTGAGGGATTATTCTATTATGCAACCGTAATATATGTTAACATACTAGCAAGATAGGATGCACAAAGTGACACTTCACAAAGTAAGGTGTTATGACGTGGTTGCAGCATCTTGATCGCCATCGAGAGCTCCAATGAAAGTTTCATAAACCTGTCATTGTCATGTCACAACACCTGCCCCTATGCAAAATACAGATAGACGCCTCTACTTTATCTATTGCAAGTTTTACATAGCTTTAGGGCTTTCACGGTAAAACCCCTTCCCACCTACAAATGTGGAGCCACAACATGGATCCAATGATTACCGTTTTTACTTGCCTTTTTAGGGCCCTCCAATTTCAATGCCATATCAACTGCCATAGAGAGACAGACACCCCCCCCTAAGCCACTTAATTGTGGACCAGTCTCGTGAATCACCACATGAGGTCGTTTGGGGGCGCTTCATCAAACAGTGTTGCGATATGAACAAGAACATAAAAGAGGGCAAACTAGAAAATAAATGAAAATAAATGCCCACATATTTCTATGTGTTCTATCCGTACAACATGTCTACCCATAGAACCAATCTGATACCACTAAAGGGTTTCGTAGCAGAAAACAAAAAAATTCTAATTCTGTGAACACTAATACCAAGATCTATACTATGCAGACATAAGTAACGGAAAGAGAGAGAGACGGTATTCCTACCCTTGAAGACCGAGGAACGCCATACACAGGAAGGCATATGTTGATGAAGACGAGCAGCTCCAAGCACCCCAAGTGTGGTGCCTCCAAAGTACTCCACACGTCCGGTGTAGGCGATGTCTCCCGAGGCTCCAATCCAGCCGAGTAGCGGAAGAAGAAGATGGTGGACCAAAGATCACATGATGGTAGTGTGAAGGTGGAGAACTCAAAACCCTAGAGGTCCACTCCAATATTAGAGAGAAGTCCTCAATGGAAATGAGAGAGAGAGAGAGAATGAGAGAATGGGATGATTCCAATGGGGAGGGGGTGACCCCTATATATAGTGGGAGGGGAGGGGCACCACCCAAGGGGCAGGTGGTGTGGGACTAATACCCACACCCGCCGGCCACCAAGGGGTAGCCTCCAGCCTTAGGTGGTCCCCACTTGGGCGGCCCACCAAGCCCTAGACAATCGGCCCTCCTCCCTAGGCGCCTTGCCTCTTTGGGCCTCCCTAAAAAATGTATATTTTAATATTAATTCACCAATTAACATAAAAAACACATATTATTATATTCCTATACTCTGGAACACCTTCTGGACCCCCTCCGATCAACATCAGATGTTACCCTGAACTATTCCGGTTTCTCTCTCTATATTTCTCCTACGATACCACATCTATCCCTAAGCGTCCCCACCCTTAAGCATGACATCCTTCGGTTCGGGAACATTCTGGACATGATTGAGACCTCTCTCATATCAATGATCATCAGCGGGACCTGGATGCCCATGATGACCCCCGTGCATTCCACGAAGGTTATCGCTCAAACCGTAAACGTCGTTTCCCGTTCCCTTTGCCTCTTGATACCTAGTTCATATGAGACTTGATCTTTGATATCTCCATACCTTAGTTCGGTCTCGTTACCGATGAACTTGTTTACTCTTTCCCGTGTCATTGCATTCCGTGACCATGTCACACGCTTGCAAGCTTCGTTAATGCAATGTCACCAAGATGGCCACATGTATCTATCTGTTACATGGATTGACAAATCTTGGTCTTGATATGTACTCCTCTACGCGTCCCTTTGGGAAACCTGAGTGGCACTTTTTTGATCATCCAGTCATGATATGATGCTTGATACCATCTAAGCTCCCTCCAGAACGGTGATTTGCATTATCTCACTGTCTAAGGATCAGGTTGCAAGGTTTTCTGTGTTTATCGTCAATGGCGAACATTGTAACTAGATCTCATTAAGATACAATTGTCGGATATTTGTCTATCACGTCATTCAACTAATGACATGACCTCATTGTCAATTGGCATAAATGCACATGATCTCGAAACCCTAGATCATCCTCATGACCAATGACCTAGTTCACTAGAGGTAACTAGAGACACGGTTTGTTTACATACCACATGTGTATTAACGTTTCGTATTAATACAGTTATAGCACAGTATGAAACGTATTATGAACATAAGAGATATATCAAACAATACGCTTTATTATTTGCCTCTAGGGCATATCTCCTTCACATACATGGTGCCCCCACCTGTCCCCTCTTGAATGCTAGTGGAGTATCCACTCACACATAATCAAGGGTAACTTTCTCCCATTAAATCTCCACTCAAAAAATCAAAGGTCTTTCCATTAAAGCACTTTAATTCACTTGGTTTAATGCTACTCAATTTAATGAACACTTCATTTAATGAGTACTTTTCATGGTGGTATCACGGTAGATGCCATAGGATGGCTAATAATGGGGCCATAGGGATGCTATAGGATCCGGGGAAGGATAGCACGGTGGAAACCACACACAAAACACATGATGAACACACGATATACCCAGGTTAAGGGCTCTCTTAATGAGATAAAATCCCAACTCCTGCATGCTAGATCTTACTCTCTGATCAATACTCAAACTACAATGGCTCCTCGAGTTGTATGCGAGAGGAAGAAGAAGGATCTCCTGCCTCTCTCGGTGCTACTAGCGAATATCAAGTAACTAATGAATCAACCCTCTTCTAGGAGGCCCTAGTGCACCTTATAAAGGGTTACCTAGGTTATAGTTAGGGCTGAGGTGGCATAGAATATGCTCAGAATATGTTGTAGTAGAAGTCGTTGGCTGGGCCTAGATGCTCTTCTTATCAGCGATGGGACCTGACGTGCCCATGGCCGCTAACGGTCTACCGCTTACACTGTTCCCTCCTGGAAATCCTCGATGGGACTTGGCTCCAGGATTTAGGGGCATGCCTGACTTGAGCATGCTTGTCTCCTCCGGGAATCCTGGGAGAGACAGAGGAGCTGACCTTGAGGCCGACATACACCCTCATATGGAACATCTCCCATACAGCCGACATATCTATATGTCGTCCTATTTTGATTTTAGCTCGGGCTCTCTAATCGGTGATTCCTTTCTGAAACTGACTTTTCTTGGCTAGAACTGACATATACCTTGGTTACCAGACCTCCTCTTAGCACTTAGATTATTTTCCATGCGAGCTACCTAGCTTCCTTGGTTTTCCCTTTTCTTATGTTATTTTATCCTACCTGTCATGTAATCATCATGTTACACCTAATTCTTTGGGCCTAGACACGATGTGTCAGTTATCCCTGGCAACCGTCACGTCGCCGCACAACTCCTCATTTATCGATGTGGCTGCACGATCATTCTATGGCACTGTGTTACCGCTACCGATCATGTGGCACGATTTTATCAACTTCCAGTGAAATACATGCACGTGTTGTGGCCATCGTGGGTGCAACTGATCCCACTACCCATGACGCGCCCCGACCTATAAGTAGGAGAGCGGGGGAAAATCCTTGTTTCACTTTCCCCTTCCTCGCAACGCCACCGCCACCGCAGCTTCTCGCTATCTTGCGATCGTGCTGCCCCTCTATTTCTTTTGCGTTGCCACCAAGCTCATGATCTGCACACCGTTGATTCGATTCGCGTGATCCACTCCCCATCATTGCGGGGCCACGCCAATCTAGGCCGAGCACTTCCGCAAACAGCGCCACCATGGAGGATACCATCAAGGATATGGACTCACATGACATTGTCTCTATCGAGCACGAAGAACAGGAGATCGCATCTAGGCGTGGCTCCTAGGAGGGATCTAATGTGACCGCCGTGAAGATCGATTGGCTCTGTCAGACCCAGCGAATTCCACTAGAGGTGGATTGTCGCCTCCCCTGCGATGAGCTGGCGCCTGAGGCCCACATCGATGAGTATATCGTCTTCATCTCCCACTTTGCCCATGGATTTGGTCTCCCCGTTAGTGATTTCACCCATAAGTTCTTCGAGACCTTTGGTCTCCAACCACACCATCTTCTCGCCAACGCCATTTCCTTCCTCTCTGCTTTTATGACCTGCTGTGAAGGATATCTCGGCCTATGACCCTCTGTATATCTATGGGCCAAGTATTTTCAGCTCCGGCCCCAGGTTGTCCCTGACCCGGACATTCCTACTAGCGAGAAGGCTTTGACCCAATGTGGGGCTGCTTCCATTGTACCCCGGAAGAAATCCATCTTTCCTCGGATCCACAGGTAAGACTCATGCAAGAAGTGACAACGGTCATTCTTCTATGTGAAGAATAAAACCGGGGTAGACATGATTCAGCTGCCGCCATTTTTCATTGGTGTTCCCACCAAATTAACTGGAAATTCCACCCGAAGAATAGAAACAAGGATGTCAATGAAGTTCATGTTATCATTAGCGAATTAACGCAAGCTAGAAGTCGACCGATGATCTCCTGACGACATTCATCAGCCGCCAAATATGCCCCTTCAACTCTGCAGCCACAAGGTCTGCCAGATGAGCAGCCGACTTGACCCCAACTGGACCTCCACCTTCGAGCTGACCAATCCCGAGGTCTGGAGAAGGGTTAAGGATATTTTTAAGACCTGGATGACTGAAGAATGGGAGTGGGGTAAACCGTCCTACGACTGGGAAAACCGCACCGAAGGTAAATGCAAGATTCCTTTGCCGTCAGACACATTATCTTGGCCCATTATCTCATTCGTCTTTGATTTGCCTCTCGATGTTTATGCACAAGTTTACTCGGCAAGCCACTAGAGATGATGAGAAACCCCCTAGTAGTTGGGGCAAAGAACACGAGACCTCATATTCAGAAGAACCTAACTCTGAAGACTTTATGCCCATCCCTGATGCCGGCTCTAGTCCATCCCCGGGTAAGACTCTCGTCTTTGAACCATTAAGGGAATGGCCGGATTATGATGATGATGAGTGTCACATTCTATAGGTATTAGAACCTATGCCACTCGCATTCACCTATCTGTTGCAATCTACATCAGCTGACCCAGCTGGTTCGGTACACTACATGACCCCTGTTGCCGTGGGAGGTTAGGACATGATCAAGAAACATGTCGCACCTGCGGCCAAGCAAGCTAAACCACCTAAACCCCCCGAAAAGGTGCTGGGTGGGAGTTAATAAGTATCAGAAAGAATGACTTGTCTATTCCGGGTAAGCCTTTTCTGCCGACATATTTTTGTATCTCTTGTTTCTCTCTCTCTCTTTCCCTTTAGCTGAGTATATCTTATCACTATCTTATTGCAGGGCTTCCCTTGGATTCCTCTCAAAGTTCTTCCCAATTGCCTCTTAGATTAACGTGCCACCATATCCTCCTCCTGGCGATACTCGAGTTCCTTTCCCAGGTCGAGCTAGCACTCCTCTGGCACCACATGCCAATCTGTCCCGGTCAGAGGGTGAGGCCAGCATTGGAGGGGGGAATGGTTCCCCGGAAAATGAAGTTATGCTAGATCTGAGAGATAATACCTTAGCCCATGACAGAGAAACTAGAGATTTTGGCACTAGCAACATAGACGCCAAGATAGTTACGACCGAGACTCCGGAAATGCCAGAGCCAACTTAATCTCAACAGCAACAACAAGCGCCAGAGCCACCTCAAATCTAGAAGCAATAGCCACAACAAACCCAATAGCCACAACCTCAGCAGCCACCAAAGCAGCAGCAGGTGAACACACCGGCAAAGCAACAAAAACCATCCCAGTTGACTAAGGCACCGCTGAAGAAAACCACAGTTGTATCTAAGAACATGCGGGTTGCCGACATGATGAATAAAAACAATAATGCTCCTGGTATAGCTCTGGATAAGCAATTTACGTTGCACGTGAGTCCTACTATGGCAACGTCTGGTGCCAAAAAATCTGTTGTCGGGAAAGGTTTGGTCCTAACCCGGACTTTGAGTGGCCAAAGAATCGGTTCCCTTACTCATTATGCTACAGATTGGAACAATGTCGATTATGGTGAAGTGACATCTAGGAACCCTCGGCTCGAATAGCGAGAATTGGGCCCAACAAATGTTGCTCAAAAGATGCATTTGCGCTATAGTTTCTCTGGCCGAGGCTGGCAAGATTCTTGACATAAACACTTCCATTACTCTTTTTATATTCGTCGTAGACATATATAATCCCTAGTCCCCGAGGTTCTGGGGGAGTAAGATATTACTCGGTTGGAAGCTCTTAGACCACATATAACTTATAGAATGCTATCTTCGAATCCCAACTTTCCAAGATTTGGGTTGAGTTAGTATAACTTAAAATCTAGATGAAAATCAATATCCAGCCACCAAAATTCAAGTTGAGTTTATTCGGCTTGAATCTAGACTAGAATCAATTATCAAGCCATCAAGATTCAAGTTGAGTTTACTCGGCTTTATTCTAGACTAGAATCAATTATCCAGCGACCGAGATTCAAGTTGAGTTTACTCTGCTTAATCTAGACTAGAATCAATTATCCAGCCACCGAGATTCAAGTTGAGTTTACTCGGCTCCTCACACTTCACCTTTTTCAGGTTTTGTCCAACAAATGCACCAAGCTATATCAAAGTTGCCTCTTGGAGCATAGGCGCCTCTTGAACAAGAATAAGGAAGTTTTGGTTGAGCTAAAGTGTAAAGTTATGTCCCTGTTGCCTTGTTCTAGTTTTTCATTTTTCATTTGCCAACTTAACCCTTGATGTAATATCCACAGCCGGGGTTGAAGCACAGAATGAGGATCTGGAGAAGCGTATCGCCGACATTGAAGGTATTTGTCTCTTGTAATTTTATCTTCCCTTGCTTCATTTTAGTCACACTACAATTTGACCTCGGCATAGCCAAGAAAATAGTTTTTATAGAAACGCATCAAGACTGTATATGAATGTTGGAACCGATGACTCATTTTCTCGAACAAGTAGGGGAAAATCAAGATCGGCTCGAGGAGCAGCAACATGAAATATCTTGGTTCGTCTGAAAATGAAGAACTGGAAAAACCAGAAGGCCGAGCTTGAAAAGATTGATCAGAAATTTGTGGAAGAGAAAAGCTAAATGTCAGGCCAAATCGAGAAGGACAAGAAGCTTCTTGAGGACGCCGAGATGATGATCAACTTGGTTAACACTAAGATGGAAGAACACAAGAGCAAAAACCGGCACCTGACTGACTGAGCTTGGCCGAATCAATCATATCTTGGCCCAGGAGTTTCCCTTCTTGGCTCTCCTTCTCTGCCGACATAATTCTTATATCATCATTCCCCTGACTAATCTGTTTACTTGCTATTCTTTATTTTCAGATAACTTTCTTGAATCAAAACCTCTTGCTGCCACTGCCATCCATACATCAAGGTCAAAAAGAGCCGGGCCTATCCCTATGTCGGATGAGCCTAACATCGATGACCTCTTGGCTTCTATTTCTGCCAGCCTCAAACCGGTTAAAACCTTTGAGGTTGACCTCCTCATTGCTTCCATTCGCATATTTAGAGTGCTCTAGCCAGGAGTTACAGCTCCGAAACATGTTTCAGGTCTAGTGGAGCAATTGATGGCATGTGAGGAGAGACTGAGTCAATGGCGCTAGTCTGCTGCCCGAGCTGGTGCTGATGAAGCTTTGATATTTGTACTATCATGGTACAAAAACATCAAGCTAGTTGTGCTTCATACATTGCGCACTGAGCCCAAGTGGACCAAGGACCCAGAGCTCATCAAGCAGCGACAAGCCTGAGCCTATGAGTTCATACAGTATGCCGACATACACTCATGTACTGAAGGGCCGAGTTTCCTCGACTATGAGGATGAATAAAATGCAGAGGGAGAAAATGAAGAAGAAGAAACCAATGACAAAGCTGAGGCTGAGGCTAATGCCCCGGATACTGAATCTTCTCCCCCAGCTGGTGGTGCGTCTGGTCCTGATCCTGCAGCCCCTTAGGCTTTGAAAACTCAAATTCATTAAATCCCCGGTATGCCGAGCACAGGTGTAATATACACTTAAGTCCTTTGGTGCTACGAAACTTATGTCAGATTTCCTTGGGCTGAGTCCCCGAGTTTATTTTCTTGTTTACTCAATCACATGACCTTGTCTCTTGTCTACCATTTTCGTTGTTCGACGTATGAGTCACAAGATCACAAAATTAAATTAACAATACTCAAACAACAAGAACTATCTCAGAGTCATTCAACATAAGAAAATAAACTAAATTAATGGGTTAGTAGAAAAAATATCGGCTCACTTATTTTTCTTTTCTTGGTCGTTTTTCATGTGTATGGAAATCGCTAGTTTTTTCTCTTGCTTGCCATGAAGCCGGGTTGCGGAAAATAGCAAGTTGAAGAGTGGGACTTTAGTGCCGACACGTTACTAATCCGACATAAGAGACATGTAACTTAAGCCAGATGACATATAAAATTAATTTTCTGAATTGACATTACGATGAAGGCAGTCCCTGAGTTTCTGCTCGAGGTGCAGACATTTCATTCATAGCTCATTACTGGCATACATATCCGATATATGAGAGAGTTCGAGATACATACACTTTTTCCTAAGTGTAAAAGGGACGAAGTAACGCTACGTTCCATGGCCTCTTGCTTTCTTCACCTGAACTGTCCACCTTGTTCTTCTCTTGTGCCTGAGCATCTATTAGATAGTATGCATCTTTGTGCAGAGCTTTTCTCATGATAAATGGCCCTTCCCATGGAGGCTATAATTTGTGCATGCCGGCAGTGCATTACACTAGCCGAAGCACCAAATCCCCTTCTCGAAATACTCAAGGGTTTATCTTCCGGCTATGATAGAGTCGGATATTTTGCTGATATATAGCAGATCTAGACAATACCAGCTATCGTGCTTATTCTAGCAAATCAATATCATTTTCCGGGCTTCTTTTACCTCGGCCTTAGTATATTGAGTGATTCTTGGTGAGTCATGTTGTATGTCGGCTGGAAATACATCTTCAGCCCCATATACAAGGAAAAATGGTGTATAGCCTATTGAGTGATTTGGAGTTGTCCTTAGACTACATAGTACTGCCGGGAGTTCATCAATCCAGCATCCAGCTGATTGCTGCAGCGTCTCAATGAGCCGAGGTTTTATACCGGACAGTACCAGTCCATTGGCTCTTTCACTTTCCCATTTGATTCGGTATGTGCAACTGATGCTACATAAAGTCTTATCCTCTTATCCATACAAAACCGAGCAAACTCTCCTTTGGCAAAATTCATGGAAATATCTATTATAATGGTGTGTGGATATCCATATATCAGTATTATATATTTCAAGAATGACACGGCTGTGGGGCCATTGCACTTTCTTATTGGTTTCACATGTATCCATTTGGTGAATTTATCCACCATGACCAATATATGAGTCATGTTGCCATGAGCCGGATTAAACGGTCCCACCATATCTAAGCACCATACAGCAAATGGCCAAGTGATTGGTATAGTTTTGAGTGCAGATGTCGGCATATGAATCTTTCTTGAATATCTCTGATGCCCATTGCACTTCCTCACTAAATCTTCAGCTTCTTGTAAGGCACTTGGCCAATAAAATCCATGTCGGAATGCCTTGGTAACTAGGGCTCTTGATGTGGCATGATTCCCACATTCTCCTTGATGGATATCATAGAGTATTTCTTGCCCTTTTCTGGATAAACACAACGCTTAAGAACATTGGTCACAATTCTCTTGTATATCTCGCCATTGATAATGGCATAAGATTTCGCTATTCTCTACACTTGCTTGGCCGATATTTCATCACTTGGCAAATTTTCATCCTCCAAAAACGACATAATTGGCTATGCCCAAGCTGGCACAGCACGAACTAGGAAAACAACCTCATCAATCAACATTGGTTCTACTAACATAGTCTTTGTCGACATTGGCTGCGCAGTCCCTGGGTTTCGCGAAGCAGTCCTCGGGTTTCCCAAACCGGTCCTCGAGTTACTCGAACCACTTCCCATATCTAAGTCCATTGGGACAGCCTCCGATACTAGATTTGCCAAGATAAAAATTGACTCGAAGTAAGGCAATGGTTTTATAGATGGTTTCTGGAGATGCTCAAGAGCTATGCTGGCCGGGATTGACTACCGGGATGAGCGTAAATTGGATAACACATCAGCTGCTTCATTCTCTGCCCAAGGCACATGATGGAATTCACATCCCTCAAAGTACCCACAGCTTTTTGCTGAACATGAAATTGGTATAAGGCCATGTTGGCATAAAACACATCCCAATTACTAGAAACTTGATGTACTACAAGGTCTGAATCACCACAACACATAATCCGGCATATGCCAATCTCTTTTGCCACTTTAATTCCATGCACCAGTGCCTCATACTTAGCTACATTATTTGATGCTACAAAGTGGATCTGTAGCACATATCTCAACTGATCTTTCTTAGGTGGGGTTAGGTCTATGTCAGTACCCAAACCGGTTTTCATTTTGGATCCATCGAAGTGCATTCTCCGATAATTGGAGTCAGGCAATGTCGGCTCATACTGCATTTATATCCAATCAACAAAAAAGTCGGCCAATGCCTAAGACTTGATGGCATCTATCCTATCGTACTATGATGCATATGGTGCTAACTCAGTCTCCCATTTGTCTACCCGGCGACTCGCATCCTTATTACCCATAATCTCCAAGATAGAAGACTCACATATTACTCTCATTGGATGTTCTTGGAAATAGGGCTTGAGCTTTTTGGCTGCCATATAGACACCATATGTCATTTTCTGATAGTGTGGATAATTTTGCTTGGATGTTGAGAGCACCTCGCTTAGGTAATATACTTTCCTCTGCACCGATTTACCTTCCTTGTCACGCTCCACTGCCACTACAACACTAATAACTCTGTTTGTTGTTGTGATGTAGAGCAACATCGACCCTTTGGAAAGTGGTGAAGTTAACACTGGTGCAGAGGCTAACATATTTTTAAGTTCATGGAATGTGCTATTCGCTTGAGGTGTCCAAATAAATTTATCAGCTTTTTATTAATTGATATAAGGGCAGTTCTTTTTCCCCCAGCTCACTAATGAAGTGACTTAATGATGCCAGGAAACCAGTAAACTTTTGAATGTCGTTAAGTGGTGGCTCTGATTTTTTCCATCTTCTACTACGTTTAAATATTGTTTTTGGTCAAGAAATTGCCAAAGAAACTCTCAACTTTTGCCACTAATGACTAATAATTGCAAAGATATAACAAATCCCTTCTTTGATTTATGTTGTGTAGGAAATCACTGCTTTTAAGGCGAAATAAGGAGTCATAGTGAAGGATTTTGAGGAAGTACACACGGCCAAGTAATTGGAGAAGCCAACTAGGGCATCAACACACTTAAACCAGGTGGCGACGGCTTCGTCTCGTCAAACCCTACAACTTTCATGAAGACACCTATATATTTCGAGGCTCCAGCCGCCAGCCCGAGAGCTGCCATTCTTAGATTGCATCACAACACCCCCAAAGGAGATCCACACCATTGTTCATACATTGTTCATCACTTCCACCATCCATCCCTCCACTAGCCATAGCCATTGCTTTATACTTTTAGATTTCCTTGTGATTTGGCGACCATTGTAAGAATATTTGATTTCAATCTAAGTATTTGCATGATGTTTTCTATGTCCGATCTATTTTTTATGAGTTAGTAGTCCTCACAGGCTACAGGTTGGGGAGAAACCTCACAGCAATTATGTGCATCTAGATCATGGGAGAATTGTATTTTGTTTGGATTCATGATTTGTATATTTTATCTCTTCGTCTCTCGTCTCGATCTGTGGACTTGTAGGTACCCAAGATCCCATAGATTGATAAAGGCTTGAGGTGAGATACTTGGCTAGCGGCGATATCATAGGAAACTCAGTGACAGAAATGGAAGTACGGTCTTCGCTTAGTGCCCCATTCGGGATCAACAACAACATCACCACTTAAAGCTTTAATCTGTGTTTACACTTAATAATCATTTGTAACCTGTGGCTTCGGTGTACTCTCGGTTGGATTAAAAGTCGATTCCTATGCCCCTGCATCACGGGGTTATACATGACTATGCTTATTATTATCTTTTATCCCATTTGATGTGCAGCTGCAGGTGGATCTTCAACCCTGGACTATCTCCATCCATTGATTCAAACCCGTTATAAAGTAAACTAGATTGGTCTGATCAACTAAGGTAAAACGAATAAACAAAGTCTTGTAGATGTGTCCTTTTTTATTACCTTTTAGGAGTACTTTCCAAGGTTCGATTAAACCTATGTCTTCTAGGGAAAAATCTATTATACTACATTCATGAATCCGGATCAAAGGTATCAACCCTTTTTTGGCGCCATTGCCAGGGAAGCAATTTCGCTATCCTGGTGAGGTCATAAGAGTCCTTGTTTTTAGTTTTATTATTAGTTGTAGTTTAATTTTTGTTATTAGTTTACTTTCTTGTTATCTATTTGAAAACCCAAAAAAATTAGTTACTTGTTATTCATTTTCATTACTTAAAAATTAACCAAAATAAGAGCCATGGCTCAAAAGAGATTAGGGGAGTATGCTACTCCCGCTGATGATTTTATTCGTGCACCCATAACTCAACCTGCAGTTGATGCAGAAACATATGATATAAAACCTACCCTTTTAAGTTTTGTTCAACAAAACCAATTTGGGGGTTCATCTTTTGAGGATCGTGTGCATGATGGAATTTTTTCCTTCGCTCGCGCTACCCTGTTCCGAAGTTGATAGCATTGTTCGATGTATCTACCGTTTAATCACGATGCTGGGCCCCACATATCATCCTCTCATTATTAGAAATGTGTGTATGATGGAAGTTTTTCCTTCGCTGGCGCTACCCCGTTCTGAGTTGATAGCGCTGCTCGACGCATCTACCGTTTAACCAACCTCCTGAGCCCCACATGCCATCCTCTCATTAGAATAAACGTGTGTATGATGGATTTTTTCCTTTGCTGACGCTACCCCATTCCGAGTTGATAGCGCTGCTCGACGCATCTACTGTTTAACCAACCTCCTGAGCCCCACATGCCAGCCTCTCATTATAAGAAACGTGTGTATGATGGATTTTTTTTCCTTGGGTCGTGCTACCCCGTTCCGAGTTGATAGCGTTGCTCGACGCATCTACCGTTTAACCAACCTCCTGAGCCCCACATGTCATCCTCTCATTAGAAGAAACGTGTGTATGATGGATTTTTTAACCTCTGTCGCGCCTTCGTGTTCCGAACTTGATAGCTTTGCTTGCTGCATCAGCCGTTTAATCAAACTCCTGGACCCCACATGTCATCCTCTCATTAGAAGAAACGTGTGTATGATAGAATTTTTTTCCTCGGTCACGCCTCCGTGTTCCGAACTTGATAGCATTGCTCGCTGCATCTACCATTTAATCATGATGCAGGGCCCCACCCCCACATGTCATACACTCATAAGAAGAAATGTGTGTATGATGGAATTTTTGCTCTCGGTCGCACCTTCGTGTTTCAACCTTGATAGCGTTGCTCGATTCACAGCCGTTTTTCCAGGCTACTGAGTCACCCATGTGAGCCTCTCATTAGAAGAAAGGTATGCATGCTAGACTTTTTTCTCGCTCGCGCCGCCCTGTTTCGAACTCGACAACGTCGCTCGAGGCAGAACCTGTATAAGGCTGCGCTACTGGGTCCCACATGCCGGCCTCTCTGTATATCAAACCTACGTATGATGGACTTTTTTCGGCCGCGTCCGTTGTTTTGACCTTGGCAACATTGTTCGATATGGCAGCCATGTATGGCCTTGCTGCTGAGGCCCCCATGTCACCCTCTCTGGTATGTCCTGGTCGGTGGGTCCCTGATGCCAGCCTCTCTGTACAAGTATTTAACTTTTTTTTCAAACCCGGCCATTAAACTCGAGGGATGCTGCAGGCTGGTGGGTCCATGATGTCAGCCTCTCCGTAATGCGATATTAAAAAGTAAACCCTTTCTAAAAAAATAAACCCAAGATATATATAAATATGTACACACAGTGCATTCGAACTAAATACCTTTAAATCAAATCAAATAGACATAAAATGAGTGTTTTGCCAAATCCAAAGATACTAATAGAAATTGAATCATTAAACATATATTAGTACTACTACTTATGTATTAGTCTTCTAAAGAATATTGTTGTGTTTCCATGTTATCACTCTTAAAATAATAGAGCAGTGCTACTGGAACCTCGATTTATAAAAAGCCACATAATGGATTAGTTTCTTAAAAACATGGGTAGGCAGAGTTTTTTTAGAGGTGGGGGCACTGCCAAAAAGGCCAAATTAAAAAGTTTTTTGGCTATGGTCAATGGGCTCCTATCTCAAATTTTACTGGGCTGTGTCTCGCCAGATTCAAACACAGACCTCTTCGAGGGAGTAAAAAAAGCGATAATTCCTTTGACAGATATTCATGTAAAAATATCTACTGAAGACACACCACATGCGCCAAAACAGGGCTGGTATCCAATGACTTCACTTGGTGAAATCACGCTGTATATCTTTACCCTCTCATCTCTGTCCAAAATTCATCCAACGGTTCTGATGACATAAAGGCAAAAGCTCTAGAGCAAGCAGCCAGCAGCAACGACAGAACTTTTGACAAATTCAATACCATTTGAAAGATTAAGGAGTACAGAATAATAAGACATAAAAAAATTGACAGATTCCTAGTTCATATTCAGCAGCACTTGACCAATTCAGAAGCATTTCAAAGTGACTGATTCAGCAATACAAACACTAAAATTCAATATCACTACAGAGAGAGACAGTTCTTGTTTCAGCTCTAAAAACCATGCCACGCGATCAGTTTGCCCTTTTCTCCAAACACATTCGATCACAACACAATCATTGTCATAATATTCGCTCATATAGGGAACCGTCATATAGATACAGATATACCATACCAGTACGTACTAGTCATAGCTCCAATCCAGCAAAAGGTTATCACAGTTTTACCACTCATATATGATCAGTGGAGATAAGACAACCACATAATTAATTACAATAGCATGCGGCCAAAGAGCTAGACAGCTAGGAAGTTCATGAACAGCATGCCGCATTCAGGGTAGCGATATACATCGACCTTGACCATTATTCCAATAGTAAGTTTGGCTGCTTTCTGGAACTTGATCCACCTAGAAGTAGCTGCCAAGCGTCCATCAGTCGAGTTAATGGTGTAGCGTCCCTCAAAAAGAAATCCTTCGCTCTGCATCGTGAAGACTATTGTGCCCTTTCGTCTGGCCTGGAGTTGCTTTGTGGCACTCTTAGGCAATTTCTGAGTCAAAGCAAGATATAGACACATAATTACTAAGAGCGATGCACTGAATCATGTGAAACTTGAGAAGACATTCAGAACAGTTTATCTGCCACCATATACTCACAAACATAATCCGGTGCGACCTTGTGATGACACATGTGTAGGATATGGTCTGACAAGGTGCTGCCCGGGGTGATGAAGGAGCTTGTGTCGGTGCCTGTGCTGGGGCAGGTGCTGGTGCAGGAGATGGTGCCACTAATTGTAGAGGGGCTGGTGCGGGAGCTAGAAGGCCCAGAAGCGGTGCCGGCGCTAGTAGCTTGATGCTAGATTCCTTCATAGGGGTAGCTAAGCTGACTGCAGGGATGGTAGAGGCAGATGAGAAGTGTACAAGCAAAATGGTCTCTTATACAACAGTTACTCACAAGACAGTGATCAGAGGATATGATGAGTATACAAGAAAATTAAGTTACTACCTCCATTCTTTCTACTTAGGTCAACAGGTGCCAGAGTAGGAACTAGGGCCAGTGCCGTTTGGGGTGCCAGCAGCTTGGTGCTGGTTACCTTCTGAGGGGTAGGTAAGGGGACTGCAGGAGTGGTCAAGGGGAGTCCCTCATAACCAATCTCTTTACTTTGTTGTTTTTGTTTTGCTTAGTTTCTTTTTGCTTTGGTTGCTTGTTTTGTTATTCAAAAACACATAAAAATTAGTTCCTATCTTGAGTGCCACTATGTCTAGCCTTGCTCCAATCACTATGTCACCCGAGGAAATGATTTTCACTTTTAAACAAGGAATTGAGGAAAGTTTTAAAGAAGCTTGGTCTAGAATCTCTGATCTACATGAAAAAACTGAGCCTAAAATGACTCAAAGCTTGTTCCTTAGCAGTTTTTACCTTGGGATTGCTCTTTGCTATAGATATGCTTTAGATGCTATTGTGGGAGGAGATTTCCTCCAATGTAATGAGGATGATGCTATTAATGCTATAAAGAAATTGATCCTCACTTACAACATGCCTAGCCAAACTGATATTTCTTTCGCAAAAATATTTGCTAGGTTGAACACTCTTGAGGCTAGCACTACTAGCTTAGAAAGTTGCTATAATACGCTTAGGGAGCATCACAATTATGTTCCAATAAACTCTGAACCATCAAAGTGGTTCCCTACAGTAAAGATTGAGATGAACACCGAAACTTTTCAAGCTCGCTGTGATATCATGTCTGAATTTTGTCTTATGCCCAAAGATATTTATAAATGTCTGAATACTTGGGGGCTCACTGAGGGAGGAAAAGAAATATCTCTTGCTAATAATACTACCATATTACCTTTTGGAATAGCTGAAGGAGTGTTTACAAATATCCTTGGGAAAACGATTTCTATTGATTATCTTGTTATTGAATGTGCAGGAAAAGGACAAATTACACTTGGAAGGTCCCTATTAAAACTCCTTGGAGAAATAATAGATGTGGGAAAGGGGACCATGCACCTTTCTTCTCCACAAAACAATCACATTTTCCCAAAGGTTAAGAATAAAAATAAGAGAGGTAAGGGCAAGAAAGTTGGTTTTAATGCTTCTTCATTTGAGAACACTTGATTCTTTCTTTGCTTCTTTTGCCTAACTTAAAGGCGCTAAAGAAAAGTACTTATTGGGAGATAACCCAAAAGTTTTAGATGAGTCTTGGAAGTTATTACCTCAGTAATAACCTCTCCTTGTCCTTTTATTTGCTTTTTGTGCCAAGAGTAACCTCTAATGAGAGTGAAGTAATGATTGGGAAAGTTGCTGTCCCAAAACAGATTTTTGTGCTTCACCGTAAACATTCGTGAGAGAGCTCTGTATGTCGGATTGAGCTGTAATGTTTTGTTTTTCTACCCCAGGTTGTTATCTAACTTTCGTTAGTTCAACACTTTTTTGATTTGAGCAACAGAAGGTCTTCGAAAAAATTCGTCTTTACCTGCTGGTCTGTTTTGACAGATTTCTGCCATTTTCTGCATTTCCTTCTTGTGGGTTCCTTTTTGAGTTCTTTTGGGGAATTGAGCTTTTTGAAGGAAGTGATACAGTATCTAGTGTTCTAATGGAATTTTATTTGGTGTTAGAACTGAACCTTAAGACTTATTTATCTTGAGTGCACTAATGTTGCTAATAAATATTGTCTGAAGTTTTATATGAAGGAAAATTTCCAGGTGTATGGAAGGAATGAGTAATGAGATGAAGGATAGACTAAAGCTCAAGCTTGGGGATGCCACGCATGTCACCCCAAGAAATATCCAAGAAGTACAAGCGTCAAAGCTTGGGGATGCCCAAGGCATCCCCTTCTTCATCAATAAAAATCCCAGGTTTCTTCCAAACGCTTCATTTTTATTGTTTCATGCACAGTTGTGTTGTTCTTGGAGCGTCTTCTTTTTCATTTTTGTTTTGGTTTTTAGTTTGCTTGGTTTGCTTAGTTTTCTGAATAAATTGGTTGGACCCCCTCTTTCATACATTGGTTTGCAAATAGTTTGGTTTGGTTTGGAAAAGAGTAGGAAAGTTCATACTTATGTGGTAAAAAGAGCTTGTTTTTGACTGTGGCCTATGCTTTGTCATGCCATTCTTGATATTGTTTTGGATTTATGCTTAGTATTCTTTGCTATAGCATGACTTGTTATAAACAATTGAGATTGCTTAATGTGCCTTGGATGAATCATGCGTTGTTTTAGCATATTAAAGCATGGTATAGTGGTATTCTCCTTTGATGCTTTATTTGGGTTGACTTGGCGCATGCTCACACCATGTTATGACTATATCAAGTAACCATAGCCTTTATGATCCTTTAGTTTTCAACTTGTAGTATCACTTTATGCTTTGATCAATGATGTTTTGTCGCTCTGCATAATTATGGCCATTATTGCTCTCTTAGTTTGTCGCTCCCAGTCTTTTGCTAGCCTCCACAACCAAGTATGAGTTCCACTCATGCATCCAATTCCCTAAACCAAGTTATTCCAAAGAGTCCACCATACCTACCTACTAGCTTATGCTATTCCAAGTATATTCATGCTTTTCTTTACCTTCCAAATTAAACTTGTTATGAGAAAACTAGTGATTAAAGCTCTCACGAACTTGATGGTACACTTTACTTTATTGACTCTAATAAACTTGAACCATTGGGTCCTTCTTTGTTGCGTATATGCTTGCGCTTTATAAGTTGAAATTAGCAGAACCATGTTTCATGGGGAACGCTTTCAACAATGCACTTGTACTTTGTACCCTGTTGATACCATGTTCGTTTGCTTACGGATCCCGGCGGTGTGAAATAAAAGTGGAACTTGTAAGATCATGGAGTTTGTATGTGTGTTAGAGAAAAGACTGGGCCGCTAGCCTAAGCCATGCCTAATCATGGTGGAAACTTGCAGCATCACCATAATGAGCACTCTATGAAGCATCCTCAATAAAAACCTATGCAAATAGCAAATAAAAGGATCGCTGAGATGCTCATTGTCTGCTTGCCTTGTCATTTTGATTATGGTAAAGCACCTGTATCATGTGCAAGGGGTACCCCGTTGGCGGTTCTTAATGATACACATATACTTATAATGACAAGAGCTTACTCGTGACTGAAGTTGAGTAGCATGAGGATCGGTCTTCGTAAGTAAGGGGCATGAGATTTCGGTTTATAACTTGTCAAGCATATCCTCTTAGTTGTGTAACTTTAACCTTAATCACCTTAAAGATGCTTATGATAGGGGAAATGAGATCTGAAAGCTATAAGTACCATAATTTTTGGAAGCTCTTTATGAGACTTGAATCCCTACTTCCTTTTACAAAGGCTTTTCTTCCACCATTATATTGAGTCTCCACCTTCTATCTTTATGCACCTACTTTGAGAGCATAGTGGCCATTCTTAGTTCTATGTGCATTGTCCCAAGACTAGTTGATTGATGCATAACTTGATATTGCTTGTTTTAAACTATTGTATCTAGTCACTCTTATGAACTTTGAAGGTGTCCTATGCATTTATATTTGCTACTCTATTGAGGGACAAGCTGAATGCTATTATGCTATGTTTTCTTTATGTGAAACAAACAAACGTCTTGCAAAGCATTGTTATTCATGAATCTTTTGTTTGTGCCTTTTCATGTTGCATCATAGTTTCTTTGCTTATTGCTAGAACTTTGTCTTTCATGTTATGATTGAAGTATTATGATCCTAGCTTTGAATGTTTTACAAATACTTTGATCAAGTCTTTGATGGTGCATGTCACCTCAAATATTATTCTTTCTTTTTATCACTTACCTACTCAAGGACGAGCAGGAGTTAAGCTTGGGGATGTTGATACATTGCAAATGTATCTATAATTTTTTATGTTTCATGTTTGGTTTTCTCCACTTTCTTGTGTTTTGTTCCAACTTTGGAGTACTTTTCATATGATTTCTTGGACTAACCTATTAACAAGAGCCACAGTGCCAGCTGCCAGTTTTCTGCTGTTTCTGATTCCAGGAAAGTCGGAAAATGAATATTCTCGGAATTGGACGGGACAAAAGCCAAAGTGCCTATTTTTCTGGAAGGGATCAAGTGCCAGAATACGAGATGGAGAAGGGTCAGGGAGCCACCACACCACCTGGCCCCACGCCAGGGGGTGGTGTGGCCACTCCCGGCACCCCCTGGGCCTCTCCTTCCGCCTATATATTTCCCTCGGGACGAAAACCCTAAGGACTGGATCAAAAATCCACGAAAGAGTCTGTAGCCGCCGTCATCTCCATCCCTAGATCGAGAGGGATCTGAAGCTCTTCCCAGCACCCTGCCGGAGAGGGGGAATTCACCCTAGAGGCCTTCTTCATCATCGTGCAAGCCTCCGGTGTGATGCGTGAGTAGTTCATCCTTGGACTACGGATCCATGTAGTAGCTAGATGGCTGGTTCTCCTCCTTTGTGCTTTCATGTTTAGATCTTGTGAGCTCCGTTCATGATCAAGATCATCTATTTGTAATTCATACATGTTTTGTTTGCGGGGATCCGATGGATATTGAGATGCTATTTCAGATTGATTATTGATTCTATCATGTCTTTGTTATTTGTGATCTTGCATGCTTTCCGTTGTTAGTAGCTATCTTGGCCAAGTAGATGCTAGCAACTCCAAGAGTTAGTATTTATGCTCGATAGTGGGTTCATGCCTCTGGTAATCTGGGGAAGTGATAGAAATCTCTAAGGTACTAGATGTGTTGTTGCTACTAGGGAGAAAACAACAATCCTTTGTTCATAGAACAATCGTATTGTTTACTTTACACGCAGTTTGTAAAGCAATAATCTGCTGCTTGCAACTTAATACTGGAGGGGGTTCAGATGATAACCTGAAGGTGGATTATTAGTCATAGATGCAGTTGGATGGCGGTCTATGTATTATGCTGTAATGCCCAATCAAGTCTCAAAGGATTCAAGATGATTAGTATATGCATGTATTGCTTTCTCGGTGTTTGTCAATTGCCCCGCTGTAATTTGTTCACCCAGCATGTTATCTATCTAAGGAGAGCCACCTCTAGTGAACTATGGATCCCGGTCCTTTCTCTTTACATACAATCTACAATCTTTTACTGCTTTGTGTTTACTTTCTGCAAACTTTTACTTCTTTCCATTCGATACGTTTAATCCTTTGTTTTCCGTAAAACACGGTGAGATTGACAACCTCATCGCAAGTTGGGGACAAAGTTCTGTGGTTGTGTTGTGCAGGTCTCCACGTTGCTACTAGCACCGGTAGTGCGCCCTGCCAAAGCTCAGCTAGTAACACCTTTGGGGTGTTTCCTTGCTCCTACTGGTTCGATTAAACCTTGGTTTCATAACTGAGGGAAAACTTGCTGCTGTGCTCATCATACCTTCCTCTTGGGGTTCCCAACGAGCTCTACATCGAACGACGAGCACATCACCCCGCCTAAACGATATTGGCAAATGAGGTATCACATGCACTTGTAGATCAAAATTTCAGATAAACATTTCTCAAATTGTGCTAACGCTATTCAATTCCATGAATATAAGCATATATAAAGCAACTTGAACATTATCGAAAATTCCCAAAAAACCTAAACCCTAAACACCTAAACCCCCAAAACCATAAAATACCTAAACCCTCAACCCCTTACCAAGCAGGTATGATGCACTTATAGATCAAAATCCGAGATACTTTCATTAAAGTGCGATAACACGAGACTATTCCACGAATATATATAAGCATATATATATAAGCTTGAACATTATTATTGAAAATTCGTAAACCCTAAAACCTAGAAAACCCTAAACCCTAAATACCAACCTTAAACTCCTAAGCCCTAAACCCTAAAATCCTAAATCATATACCATAAACCCTAAACCCCTAAACCCTCAACCCAAAAAACACGAACCCTAAACCACATGTTATATATATCTTGTGTGGAAACTAGGGCAATGTGATTTTGAGCCATACTTATTTGTAGTTTCTTCATGACAAAAGCCATTGTTGTCGCTTGAAAAATTGAAAATATCTTCAAATTCAGAAGCTTCCTTTGTAAGTAATATTTTAAATGCCAATAATACAGACCAATCTACCAAATACAAACGTGTTGTTATAAACTATAGCAAAGGTGTGCCCATGACTTTGGTCACTTGGTTTGAAAGCCATGCAAATTCATACATGGTACACCATATATCATATGACAAAATTAAAGCCATTATTATCGATTGGAGCTTTTAAAATAACTCCAAATATGGAAGCTCGTTTTCTAAACAATGTTGAAATACCAATATGCACCAATCTACCAAACATGGTTACATTATCATAAAGTATGGTAACACATATGGCCTTGACATTGGTCATCTAGTTTTCGGAGCCATGAATGTTCAAACATGGTACGCCATATTGTGAAACGAGTTTTTCAAGAGTTATCAAATTTTATATATTTTCATGGAAACTAGCCAATGCACATAGTGAGACACCAATGGAGAAACGAATGGTTGTATTTCATTTTATATTTTGTTTCTTTATTTTTTTAAAGACTGGCCCAAATTTGGTGTCATTACTATTCATATCAAAAAATTGAAATCTTGCAAAACTCTCAGTGGTTCTCCAATATTTAACTAATTCGGTACCTTTAAACTATTTTTCAAAATTCAAGAGCTAGCTAAATCACACACTTTGTAGTACATAAATATACTTACTTTCAATCGTCAAAAAGTTATTTAATTTCAGCATCTTCAGCTAGGAAGTTTGGAAACTCATGAAAGTAGGGCATTATCCATCAAATCTGGAATCTCCTTTGTAAACAATTGCTTGAAATGCCAAGATACACTGATCTACCAAATATGGCCAGGTTTGTAAGCTTGGTTGGCGAAGATGCTTCAATGTACGGAGTAGTACAAAATATGAAAAAGGTACAGAAACTATGGTTGTGACCTTGCTCCTCTTGTTTGAAAGTCTTGAATTAATGTTCATTAATTTCGGCAGATGTCTATAAACTCATTAATTGCTGGAAAGCATACAGGCCTGTGGGTCTATCTGACGGGGACAACATCCCAAGTGGGAGTAGCGTATCTTAGAAGCTTCAACTTCAAAATTTCGGCAGAGCGCCGAAATATCCCGCCCACCCATTCAAACATCCCGCCCATCCATTCAAACATCCAGCCCCCAAAAAAAACCATCCATCCCAAAAATTATTTTATTGCACAAATTTAGCCTGGAAGCTTGAACGGGCGTTATACATTGTGTGAAAAAGGGGACGGTGGCATTTTGAGCCATCATCTTTGTAGTTTCTTCACAACAAAACACATTGTTGTTACTTGGAAATTTTAAAACAAACTTCAAATTTGGAAGCAGACATATTGGTTGATTTGCAAATATGCATCGATCTACCAAATACGTACACGTCATCATAAACTATTTCCGTGACCTTGGTCACCTTTTTTTGGATGATGGTCATCTTCTTAAAAGCCTTAAATTGTTCGAAAATTATAGCAAATGCCTAGAAACTCATTTAAATGCTGGGAAGCAACTCTCACTGACGTGTGGGCCTAGATGGTGACAGCGTGTTTGAGAGGCCCCACGCCGAAGTAGCGTATGATAGAAGCTTCGACCTCAAAATTTGGTATGGCACCCAAACATCGCACCCATCCATTAAAATATCCCGTGCATCCATTCAAACATGCTTCACATCTTTCTAGAATGCAAAATTCCTCTTCTATCCCTGCTCCGGAAACAAGAATTCAAGGGAGCACTGCAATAACAGAGGCATATAGGTGGTAAATTTGCATTCTCCCAAGTCCATCACCCCATCCATGTTTCCTAGCCCTTCTTCAATATTTACCTGCCCGCCCACTCTGACCTACACCGACTTTTTGGACCCACTATGCAAGTGACCCACATGTTAGTGAGCCAGAATTAAGGGAAGTAGAGATTCCCATCGCTTGTTGTTCAAAATTCGAACATTTTTCGCGAAACTGATATAAAATCGTTAAAATCATCCAACCTGGCTTATACTATCATTCCACTATGTCAGAGTAAAAGCTAAAAAAACAAAGCCAAAAACACGTTTGTAGCTTTATAAGCCAAAAATCAAAAGCCAGAATTCGAGCCCAACCAAACAGCCCAACCAATTTTATTTAACAAAAAATATGACCAAGCGGGATATCATCGACTTGTAGATCAATTTTTGAGATACTTTCATTAAATTGCGGTAACACCATTCTTTTCCACGAATATATATAACCATAAAGTTTGAAAATATTATTGAAAATTCACGGAATCCTAAACCATAAAATCTAAACCCTAAACCCTGACCAAGCAGGTATCGTGCAACTATAGATCAAATTGAGATACTCTCGTTAAATCAGGTAACGCCATTATATTAGACGAATATAAGCATAAATCCTAAGCATCCTTTGAACCCTAAATTAGAAACAACCCATAAAACTAAACTGGAAAACCCTAAACCATTGACCCATAAACCCTAATCAAGCAGGTATCGTGCACTTAGATATCAAAATTTGAGATACTTTCATTAAATTGCGGTAACGCCATTCTATTCCACGAATATAAGCATAAAGCTTGAACATTATTTAAAATTCCTGAAACCCTGAAATCTAAACATTAAACCCTAAATCCTTACCAAACACGTAGCATGCACTTATCAATCAAAATTGATATATTTTCATTAAACTAGTAACTCCATTCTATTCGATGAATATAAGCATAAACCTTGAGCATTATCGAAAATACCCTAAACCCTAAACAACCCCTAATAAAACCTAAACCTAAAACCCTAACCCTCAACCCATAAACCCTAATAGATCATGTATCAAGCCCTTATAGATCAAATTTGGAGATACTTTCAATGAGTTAGGTAACGCCATATATATTCTATTCGATAAATATAAGCATAAAGCTTGAGTATTATTGAAAATTCGATAAAACCCCTAAACCCTATTCAGTCCATAAAACCTAAACCGTAAAACCGTAAAACCCTAAACCCTCGACCCATATAAAAACCCTAACCAAGCAGGTATCATGGACTTATAGATCAAAATCTGAGCTTTGAGATTTCATTAATTGCGGTAATGCCATTCTATTCCACGAATATAACAATAAACTTTGAACATTATTGAAAATTCCCGAAAACCGAAACCTGTAAAACCCAAATCCTAAACCCCTAAACCCTATAACCCTAAACCCTCACCAAGCACGTAGCATGCACTTATAGATCAGAATTTAAGATAATTTTGTTAAATTGGGTAACGCCATTCTATTTGACGAATATAAGCATAAATCCTGAGTAATATAAAATTTTCCCTAAACCTTAAACAACCCGTAAAACTTAAACCCTAAACCATAAAGCCATAAACCCTCGGCCATAAACCCTAACCAAGCATGTGTCATGCACACATTGATCAAAATTTGAGATACTTTCATTAAATCAGCTAACACCCATTCTGTTCTACGAGTATAAGCATAAATGTTAAGCATTATTGAAAATTCGCTAAACCCTAAACCCTAAACAACCCATAAACTAAACCGAAAAACCTATAACCCTAAACCCTCGACCCATAAACCCTAACCAAAGCAGGTATTGTGCACTTATACATCAAATTTGAGATACTTTCAATAAATTGATGTAATGCCATTCTATTCAATGAATATAAGCATAAAGCAATTTGAACATTATAGAAAATTCCTAAAACCCTAAACCCCTAAAACCCTAAATCCTAAACCCTTACCAAGCACGTAGCATGCACTTATAGATCAAAATTTGATATACTTTTGTTTAATTTGCTAACGCCATTTTATTCGACGAATATAAGCATAAATCTTGAGCATTATTTAAAATTCCCTAAACCCTAAACAACCCCTAAAACCTAAACCCTAAAACCCCAAAGCATCAACCCATAAACACTAACCAAGCAGGTATCATGCACTTTATAGATCAAAATTTGAGATACTTTCATTAAATTAGGTAATGTCATTCTATTCGACAAATATAATAATAAAGCTTGAGCATTATTCTAAATTACCTAAACTTTAAACCCTATACAATGATAAAACCTAAACTGTAAAACCCTAATCAAGCAGGTATCATGCGCTTATAGATCAACATTTGTGATACTTTCATTAAAGCAGGTAACGACATTCTATTCGATGAATATAAGTATAAATCTTTGAGCATTATTGAAAAATCGCTAATCCCTAAACCCTAAACAACCCATAAAACCTAATCGGTGAAACCCTAAATCATCGACCCATAAACCCTAAACCAGCAGGTACCATGCACTTATAGATCAAAATTTGAGATACTTTCGTTAAATTGTGGTAATACCATTCTATTACATGAATATAAGCATAAAGCTTGAACATTATTGAAAATCATAACCGTAAACCCTAATAACCTCCTAACCCTAGAACTCTAACTTCCTAACCCTATTACTCTAAACCCTTACCAAGGAGGTATAATGCACTTATAGATCAAATTTTGAAATACTTTTATTAAATTGCGGTAACGCCATTCTATTCCATGAATATAACCATATATATAAAGCTTGAACATTATTATTGAAAATTCCCTAAACCTTTAAACCTAAACTATCATAAACCCTAAAACCTTGAACAACCCTAAACCCTAACCCACTAAACCCTAAAATCCTAAACCATAAACCATGAACCCTTAAACCCTCAACCCAAAATAAAACCCCGAACCCTAAACTTAATTAACCCTAGGCTATATGTACTTTGAGTGAAAACCGGGGCAGTGGGATTTAAAGCCATGTTTTGTAGTAGCTTCATGACTAAAGCCATTGTTGTGCATTAGAAAATTGAAATAACTTCCAATTCGGAAGCTTCCTTTGTAAATAATACTTTAAATGCCAATACACACCATAACAAATATGGATAGGTTATTATAAACTATAGAAAAGATATGGTCATGACCTTGGTCATCTGGTTTGAAAGCCATGCATATTCTTACATGGCAATACTCAATATATATTGTGATACATTTTTTTCTCAGAAATTATCAAATTTCAAGATTATATTTTTCCATGGAAATTAGCTAGTGCACATAGTGAGACACGAATAGAGAAAATAATGGATGCATTTCTTTTTATATTTTGTTTCTTTGTATTTTTTTAAAATGGCTGAAATTAGGTGTCATTACCATTCATATCAAAAAGTTTAATTTTCCAAAACTCTCGGTGGTTCTCCAATATTTGTTTACTTGATATCTTTGAATTATTTTAAAAAGTCAAGAGCAAGGTATATCACACACGTTCTAGTTTGAAATTAGACATATTTACTTCAGATTATCAAAAAGTCATTTTATCGCATAGATTTAGCTAAAAGTTTGGAAATTCATGAAAGTTGGGAATTGTCCATCAAATCTAGAATCTTCTTTTGAAATGCCAAGATGCATCTATCTACCAGATATGGACACGCTATTATAAACTATAACAGAGATATGGCCGTGATCTTAGTCATCTTGTATGAAAGCCTTCAAAATATATTGTTTATCAATTTTGGCAAATGTGTGGAAACTCATTTATATGTTGGTAAGCATATTATCGCTGGCCTGTGGGTTTAGACGGGGCCAACAAGTGAGAGCGGCCGCGTCGGAGTAGCATACGTCAGAAGCTTCAACCTCAAAATTTCCGCATGGCGCTGAAACATCCCGTGCACATCTATTCAAATATCCCGCGCATCTATTCAAATATCCCGCCCTGCTTTTTGCAAATGCAAAATTCCTCTTCCATCCCTGCTCCGGAAACAAGGACCATGGCAGTACTATAATAATAGAGGAGTATAGGTCGTAAATGTGCGTCATCCCACCTATATACCCCCATCATCTCTTCCCCGCTCACACCCCTCCAACCTCGACCTTCCTATAGCTGCTTCACCGTCAGCCCTCTCTTCCACACCAGAGTTCCACTGTAGGCGCTCTTTACCGGAACTATTTCACCGACTCCCTCGCGGCACCGGATCTGCTTCACCAACACTGTCGTCTACCCTACCAGGGTTGGTTCACTGAATCATTCATTGCTAACCCCGAAATGCCGAGTCGCCGCCCCCACCGCCCACTTGCATGTCCCACCCGTCCTCGCCGCGCAATGGTAATTTTTCTTGCCTGTTTGCTATATTTTTGTTACTCGTAAGCTACAAAATATTCAGGATGTTGCTCAATATCTTGGATGTTATTGCCATTTCGTTTCCACCCTTCATCTTGTAGGTCCTATCCACCTCATTAGCTTCTTGCTTTTATTCCCTTTCTTTATTCTCACGCTATCAGTTTAATCCTCCAACACGAACTCATAGATTCTATTCTTTTTGAGCGCTCGCACGGGTCATGCAAACAGCTCATAGAGGATCCAACACTGACAATCTGACGCCCAGCAAGGCTGAATCATGAGGTTTCCTTGTGTTACTTAGGCCAGTTTCTTGTCATGTTAATTAGTTGTCATTCTACCTAAGAACTTGCCATGACATTTGCATTTATGTTCAATTGTGAATATATCTGTGAATGTTTTTGGTGTTTTTCAAGAATTTTCATCCTTCCAAACCAACCAACTTGGTTTCAAATGTCATGCAGAGAAATGACAATGGAGTACAAGGACCAGAGTTCCAACTGCTCTGCTCAGATTCTTCTGGCAGATTGACCAGGAGTCGCACCCGCTCAAGAAGGAGCTACTGTCAGCCTGAACGTGCTACTGTAAATTCATACTTACTTTAAATGATCTCTACTTTATATAATACTACTTGTTTCCCTTGTTGTTTGTTTTAACCTGTTTCACCATATTTTAGCAGACTGCAGTTAAAACCCAGCAGGAGTCCTTGGAAGGCAGGACTGAAAGTTGTGATCCCTCGTCCCATTCATCCTCCCATTGCATTGCCGAAGCAAACTTACTTAATAGTCCACCTAGAACAACTCCTACATGTGATAAATATATAAATGATGTATTGCATGAAGAACGAAAGGGTGTAGCTGCTCTTAGATCTGTAGCTGAAATGTTGAAGATGATAAATATATAAATGATGTATTGCATGCAGAACGAAAGGGTGTAGATGCTCTTAGATCTGTAGCTGAAATGTTGAAGAAGAGGACAGATGATACAGTGAAGCCAATCGTCATGTACCATTCTCTTATTGATGGTACTGACACGTTGTAATCTGTCGGAATTACAATCTTGTTGTATAACCTGGTGTAACAAACTTTTATTATTGTGTAATAAGTAATGTTAATTTATGTGGGTTTATTAATTGATGTCTTGATATTCACCTGTTCTACGAAAAGTAGGCGCTAGCAAAAAAAGTCTGGAATAGTAACAACATGCGCATGGATGACCCAAAGCGGCCAAAACAGTAAAAGGCCAGAACAGTGAAAGGCCAGAACAGTAAAAGACCATAATAGTAAAAGGCTAGAACAGTAAAAGGCCAGAACAGTAAAAGGCCGTAGCAGCAAAAGGCTAGAACAGTAAAAGGAGAGAACCCTAAAAGGCCAGAATAGTAAAAGGCCAGAACAGTGAAAAGGCCGGAACAGTAAAAGGTCGGAACCGTAAAAGGTATCAACAGCAAAAGGCCAGTATGGTGGCAGGCCAGTACAGTAAAAGGCCAAACAGTGCCGGCCCTAACAGGCAAAATCCCAAACACTAAAGGGCCTAAAAAGTAACGAGTCGAAATTTATAAAAGGTTAAAACAGTAACAGGACTGAACAATAAAAGGCTAAATTGGTAACAGCCTGAACAGTGCAGGGCCGGACTTGTGTAGGCCTCAAGTGGCAGCACAGTGTTGGACAAACATGGGCCTTCTATAGGCCAAAACCGAATCAGGCCTGAAAGTTCGCGGGCTGCATCTCTGGGCCTATTTCAAACAGTGTAGGACAAAATAGTAACAGGCCATCTTCTTGTTGGGCTCCCCTGATGGGCCGGCCCAGTTAGTACTTAGCAGGCCTTAGTTGGGCCTGGCTTCTGCCACGGTTTCTATAACCATTAATGGTGGTAACCGGCCACTAACGGCGGCTGCCACGTGGCATTTTGCATGACGTCAGTCGTCAGCATGGTTGACGAATAGATCTACGATAAAACATGCTTTCGTTGCTGAAGGGTGCGATCCGCCACGGGCGGAAAAAACCATGGTTAATTCATTTGTGACGGGGCTTTTACCACAAAGGCCATCCATTGCGCAAGACTCTTTGGCCACGAAAAACGGGACTTCAACCACGAAAATCATCCGTTGTAAAAACCAACTTTTCTTTTAGTGCTAACCAGGCCGTTGCAATTAGAAATGATGTGCAGGCTCTAGAGGAAAGAACAAAGACCGTGGAAGATCAGCTGGGTAAAGTAACCGAGAGCCAAGCTCTCATACTAGCAAAGTTCGCTGGCAAACCAGAGCCAAATCTAGTAGAAGACCTCAAAATGCTGAGGGTGGTAACCAATAATGAAAAGCCTGAAGAGCTGGACTATAGCAACGCGCTAACACCAGAATATACCATGGAAGATCTATTGAAGATGATCACCATTAAGAATCCAGGTATAGAACAAGGTAATGATGCTATGTACCAACAATTTATACAACAAGTAGCATCTAAGGTTCGTTATTTAGAGATGGAGTATAAAAGACTAGCTGATAAGCTTCCAGCTAAGCTAGATGATATATTTGAGCCCACTATTATTAAGTTGGGAGTTAATAAGATATCTGCACTTTGTGATCTTAGTGCAAGCGTCTCAATGATTTCCAAAATCCTATTCGATAAGTTATAGGGCCATTTGTTACAACTGAATTGAGACTCCATCTAGATGATTCAACTTATAAACAAGTTGTTGGGATCAAAGAAAATATAGTTGTTGAAATTAAAGGTAGTCCCTCTCTTATTGATCTTGTTATTGTGGACATCCTGAAGATCCCGTAGCACCTATAATTCTAGATAGGCCATTCCTAATAACTATTAAAGCTTTGACTAATTTACATGAAGGGAATGTAAGGATAGGGCTACCATCTAGAGATCCTTTTGTAGTTCACTTCCCTAGGAAAAAGAAGGCCAAGCCTAATGATGATGATGGTGTAATTACTTTAAAAGCAAACTATTTTGGAGTGGGCATTCCACTCCCCAAACCTAAGTGATTGCCATCAAGGTCAAGCTAATTGACCTTAACTAGAAGCACTTCATGGGAGGCAACCCATGTGAAATAAACTTTCTCTAAGTTTTTATTTATTATGTTTTATTTCATGCTAGTTTTTTTTTGTTTTTAAATAAAGAGTGTTCAAGAAGACCTATGGAAAGAGGAGAAGAAATAAGGTAATCTTCTATATTTTATTTTACAAACACATGGCCTAAGAAGTATTGTTGGATCATTACTTAGTGTTTTTGCTGCTATCTAACCTTCTAATAAGATGTGCGAAGGCGCACAGAGCTACTAATCAAATTCCTTGAGTTTTTGTAGTTCACAGTGTCGATAACGACCACTGGTACGGTCGGACTAGCCCGTACCGTGCGCCCGTACCACCACAAGGCAAAGGGAGATAGAAATGTCAATGTTTGCCAAAGGAATCAATGTCGATAACAACCACTGGTATGGCTGTACGTGCCCGTACCGTGCACCCTTACCGTACCCCTGAGCAAACATCAGATTTCAAAACCCCGAGCAAACATCAGATTTCAAGCAAAATCACTATAGCGTTAACGACCAGCAGTACAGGCACGCGCGACCGTACCGAGTGCACCACCTGGGAGCAGTCGTCACCCCCAAGGTAAGTCACCTGGTACGAGCGGGCTCTAGCCATACCGCCCGCCCGTACCGAGTACGTGGACGCCATAAGCACCCCGAGGAGGTAACCTAAAAATCCAAAATCATCGATTTTTTCTTTCTTCTTCCTCCAAACTTCAAACCACCTCCATTGGATATTCAAATTTACTTAATATTTCTTCGATTCTTCGCACTCACACGATCTAACGTATGATTATCCTACGATTCCCAACTTATTTGTGCAAAAGCTTGGCTTAATCATTCATCATTGCCAATCTAGACATGGGTCTTGTTCTTGATTCAATCTTGGTACTAAGTATGCTTAGCATTGTTTTTATACGAGTTTCTTTTGTAGTTAGTGTAGAGAATCACTTGTACTATGTTTCTATTGGACCAAAAAAATTATTAGCAATCTTTATTTACTTTGTCTTGTTTTTATTTATTAGATGAACACGAGGAGTCATACACGTGATGTCGTGGTATTGCCGACGAGTACACCATGGATGGGTGCTCATTGTGTGTGTTTAGAGACGTGGGGTAAGGCAGAGAGTTCGCGGGTACGAGGTAACACAGCTTACCCAGGTTCAAGTCCCACGACGGTGGCGGAACTCTACTCCTGCTATAAATCACTATAATGGCAATACGCCGAGTTACAGAGATAGGTTCGTTGTGCGAGATGTTGCACGTTGTACGCAGCAATCTATGAGGTTGTGCCCTAAAGGCTCCCACAGGCCGACTTATAAAGGCGTCAGGACCTAGGGTTTATAGGGAAAGGTCCTTGATGAACAAGGTAAAGAGTCCTACACCTACACGAACTAGTCTTCAGTGTCTTGTACTCCAAGGCTCCAAGTATGTCAGTGACTCCTGCTTAGCCTTCCTTTATCCGGCATGGGCCTCCCTTCAGGATCCGTCTAACTGGGCCGCCCAGCAGGCCATAGGCCTTTGCTACCAACTATGGGCCACCCGGGTTAGGCGGATTGGTGACATGCTATGAGGATACCCATATAGCATATCCCCAACAGTAGCCCCCGGAGGACTTTGAAATCTTGCGCCATATTGCTCGTTGATCTCCGAATGTCCCGTCTAAGTGATGTCGGCAATCCGTCAAGCAATATCTCAAAGGTCTCCCAAAGAACCCTGCAATCCTCTCCGACTTTGCAATGTAGCCGGAGATTCCTTGAGTCTTCATTTCTAGAGTTGGATAATCTCCGTCTTCGATGGAATATTAGGATGTGACCCTTCACTGCAACTGTCAGGAGGATGACGTAGGGTACAGCCTACACTTCCTCGAAACTCACAGAAACAGAAAATTAATCATTAGCTATTCTCACGCGCGCGAAATCCAAAACGGTGGAGCGGCAAAAGACAGAGGATGTGGCGAAATTACTGTGCACGTTCACTACCATGTCGGCAATGTTCCATCCATCAGATCCTTTTGCACGAATCTTGACGCGAGTTCTATATAGTCTCATCGCAGTCAATTTATTTGTTTTTACCTGCATTCGCTTCCCAGTCTTCGTCTTCCTCCAGCCGCACGATCACTCGAGCTCCTCTATGAAAACCCTAACCAGAGCTTTTTCTTCATCCACCTTCTCTCCGTCGTAATGGCCTCCAGCAGCTCTGCTCCTTCCACGACGGCGATTCCCGAGGCTACGATGGAGCCATCCCAGGGAGTGATCATCCCGCTGGAGGGGGTGGTCGTTCCTGTCTCCGCCGTGACAGAGTCCATCGGCAACAACCAAGAACGAGCGGCGCCCAAAGCCGGTGAAGAAGAAAGCAACTCCCACAAGGGGGTGTGGAGAGGCTCTGATCTCTCCGTCGAAGATCTCCAAGAGCTGGTCGACGAGGGGTATCTCCCTGCGACAGAGAAGTTCGTCTGGCGGGAGGCACCGGCCGGCGAGGTGGTCCCTTCTCCCCAAGCCGGAGACAAGGTTTACCACAAGTCTCAGCTGGTACGTGGCGTAAGCCTGCCAGTCTCCGACTTCTTCCTGGATGTCCTCTGACACTTCCGGGTACTCCCCCACAACCTCTCTCCCAACAGTATTGTAGTCCTTAGCAACTTCATAGCTCTGTGCGAAGGATACCTAGGTATTAAGCCTAGATTAGATCTATTTGTATACTTTTTTACCGTCAAGAGAGAGTCCGTGGAGTCCAAGGACGAACTGCGGATCTGTGGAACCGTTAGCTTTAAGATCCGACCTAGCCGGCGCTTCCCCAACATCGTAGGGCATGATTCTTGCAAGAACTGGCAGTGTACGTATTTCTACGGGCCAGATGCCCCTTTTCCAGACCGCCTTGAGACCTACCCCGACTTCGTCGATGGAGCTGCCACTGAAGTGGCCGCATGGCAGACCCCAGCCTCTCTTCCTTCCGAGGACGAAGTCAATCGAGCCGTAAGGCGGATCAAATGGCTCATATACGGAGGTCTGATGGGCTTGGATCTTTCCATGTGATGGTATGTTAGGTGGATCCAGCCTCTATAGCACCGCGCCGAGCTGATGTGCAAGTATAACCAAGACAGGAGGGATCCCATGCGAATTTCACGGGATAACTTCTCTACTGAATCCATCAAGCTCCGGCTCAGGACATCGTCAAGGTGAAGGACAAGAAATGTGGCTTCAAGATCACCTTCGACATGTTCGAGTGCGGCAAGTGCCCAGAGGTAGCTTCTGTTTCCTTTGTTGTTCGTTATATGCTCTAAGGTTTTTCCGACTTTGAAGTTATCCGTTTAACATTTCCATGTATCCCAGCTAGCGACCTTGGCGGCGGATCAAATGGCCTCCCAGTTCTATGATCCTAAGCTAAAGGATATCCAGGTGGTGTCTGACGATGATGCCTCCAAGGATCCACCAGCTCCGGCAGCGCGAAAGCGGAAGAGCTCCACCTCTAACGCTGCTGCCGAGGCCAAGAAGAAGAAATTAGAGAGTGGAGTCTCTAAACGTTCCACTGTCACCTTAGAGGCGGAGAAGAATAAGAAGTCCACCGGCATTCCCCTCACCAAGGCTCATGTCGTGGAGTAAGTATTTTCATTCTCCGACTTGTGCTTTTCAACCCATACCTTTTTTCAACTCTTGTACTTATACTTTGTATGTTTCAGGAGGAAAGCCAGTGTTAGTTTGAAGCGATCCTCCAAAGATGTTGGAGGGTCAAAAACCATTCGTGATATGCTGACTAGGGATTTGCCCACCAAGTCCTCTCTCGCCACTGCTCCCCCTACTCCTGCCACCAATCCCTCTTCTGGCCCCGCTGGGCCCTCATCTCCCGTCATTCCTGAGACCTCCACCATGGAGACAGATGTCAATCAAGTCATTGATGTCTCAGGTTCTATCAAGGCGGATGTTGCTCCCAGCGGCCAAGCGACACAGGAGAGCACCTCCTCTAAAGTGGCTGAAGCTCCGGCTAAGGATGCCACCAAGAAAGGGAAGGAAATGGTCGAAGAGGTGGACATGGAAGCGTCGATCGAGGCGGGAGCCTTCGAGCCATCAACTGCCTTGAAGGTGCAGGAGGCAACTAGGGATTCCTCCATGCCTCCGGCTTCAACCTCTCCATTGGCTGCGACTCCTCCGACGTTGAGCTTGGATGACCTCATCAAGCAGGCTGACGCAATCTATAAGAATGCCTGGACCTTCCATGACTCCTATGCTCATCTAGCCAAATCTCAGGATCATTGCCATCGTAAGTTTTTTGAACTTCACTTACTTTACTTTGTGTAGTATATCCCACTGTAGCCCTTAATATCTTAGGCGGATAATCCAATAGTTATTGGCCTGAGTGCTCTAGAGAACTAAGCATAGAACTTGTCTGTGTTTCCCCCGAGCGTTTAGTTGAAACTAGATAGTTCTGACTAGATGCTCTAGAGAAACTAGTTTACTTCAAAATCATGTACTGTAGCCCCGAGCGTTTAGTTGAAACTTGAATAGCTCCGACTAGATGCTCTAGAGAAACTAAGCATGTTAACATTTTGTGCAGAGTGAGAATTAATGGAGGATAGCCACCAATGAGAGGTTTGCTGCTCTTCGGAAGGAGATGGACCTTGAACAGGGTAAAACCAAATTCCTGAAGGAACAGATCAAAAATAGCCAGAGTTTGTTTCCTACAACAGCTCCTTGCTTTTCTCATTGAATAATTTCTTCCGTCTTCTGACAACACCTTCTGATTTCCTTCTTACAGAAGCCATTGCCATTTACAAGGCCAAGAGCATCGTCGAGCAATCCAAGCATATTCAGGAGCTCGATGATGAAAACAAAATTCTGAAGAAGGACCTGGCCGTGGCCATCAAGGGCCATGAGGCGATGATGAAGGCTATGCAAGAGTCTGTGGACATCAAGATGCAGCGCCTGAAGGATGATATTGCATAGCTCAAAGACCAGAACCAAGCTGCCAAAGAGCAGAATGCTAGGAGTCTTGAGATGTTCAAGTCAGTCCAGAAGGAGCACGATGTCTTGGCGGAGACATGCCAGCAAGCGGAAATGAGCATCTTCGGTAACCTTTCTCCGTCTTGGTCATTTCTGTAAGTTGGACAACCATTTTACTTGCATGCACTCATGGTCCTTGTGTTTTGCGCAAACCACAGCTCCCATTGGCTTAGCCAACTTGGGTGAGGGTGCTCCGGATCCCAAGGAATGCATGATTCTTGCCAACAACTTCATCAGCACCGCCATCGCCCAGGCCAAGGAGATAGCTCAACCTCTGGGCATAAATATCAAGGCGGCAGACTCAGCGGCCAAGTTCGCGGAAATCCTGTGTCGAGCCCCCGAAAAAGTCAAGGACTAGAAATCCTCTTGCGTCCGAGCTGGTGCAAGGATGACCATGTCCCTGGTCAAGGCGCACTATGACAATGCCGACATCGACTTGGTGACCTCTGGCATGCCCAAGGTAGACAAGGAAGGTCGGGATATCGATAGCGATGCTATTTAGATCTCCCTCGCCAGCTTCGACACCAGAGTTGCCAAGATGGTTAAGGCGGATGTCTTCGTGCCTGCCGAGATCCTTGATGACGACATGGTTTCGTCCGAGTCTAGCCCCTCTCCTTCAGAGTTTGATGATCTCTCTCAGCCTGTCTCTCCTAATGATGCCACCATGAAGTTCCCTGTAGCAGAGCCATGAAAAACAATATTTGTATTAAATGTGTCTCTGCAAAATGTATGCGGAAAAAACTTATGTTTGTCTAAGGCAGAAAAACTTGTATTCAAGCTTCCTGCAACTTATTTGTTTCCAGCATGTGTATATATTTTTTAAGCAAGTGTTGGCTTATCCATTATTCTGGTTCATATGCTTGACCTTTCATGAGACGGAAAACTCGCATCACAGAACTATGCTCTTAGGTGATGATGCTTAATAGCACCGTCCAGAACCTAAGAACAAAATTGCCGGCTTTGAGTGCCAAAAAGTCACTACTCCGGAATCCACATAAAAACTTCAGAAAATGTGTAGACCAGAAAACTTAAGCTAACACCCGTAGGAAGAATTTTCACAAGGTCAAATGCAACCTTGCACATAAGGGGTTTATATGATCCAAAAATTAACAACTAAAGGAGGTAAAAGACTCGGAAATATGAGTGAACCAAATGCTTTATTTCATTGATCATATAAGAAACTTATTACATAATATAAATGTGCTAAGTATAAAAGGGACGTAGTTGTGCTATGTTCCATGGCCGATCTTTCTCCGGGTAATCATCATCGGAGTCACGTTGCTTGTGCTTGCGATTTTTTGGCCTATCTTTCAACTCACGAATATCGACGAGGTAATAGGAACCATTGAGCAATGCATTGCTTATAACGAATGGTCCTTCCCAAGGCGGGGATAATTTGTGTGATTTCTCCTGCTTGAGTCTAAGCACCAGATCCCCTTCTTTAAACGAGTGATGCTTTACACGGCGACTATGGTATCCGCGCAGCTTATGCTGGTAGACGGCGGATCTCTGGCATGCCAGCACGTGCTCTTCTTCAAGTAGGTCCACAGATAGTCCTCTGGATTCTTCAGCGTCATCCTCCTTGTGGGAAGAAACTCTTGGTGCATCGTGGAGGATGTCAGATGGGAGAATTGCTTCTGCTCCATAAACCATGAAGAAAGGAGTCAATCCGGTAGATTTGTTGGGTGTTGTTCGTAAACTCCACAAGACAGATGGTAGTTCCTCCGCCCAGGCTCCAGCTGCTCTACATAGCGGTGCCTCTAAGCGTGGCTTGATTCCATGCAGAATTAGTCCATTGGCCCTTTCAACTTGCCCATTTGACTGTGGGTGTGCCACAGATGCTAGGTCAAGACGGATGCCCTTTTCATGATAGTACTCCTCAACTTCTCCGAGAGATAAGTTTCTGCCATTGTCGGTGATGATGCTATGCGGGAGACAAACTTTAGGGTTGTTGCCCCATCAAGATTTCTAATGGGTTTAGCTTCAACCCATTTTGTGAATTTGTCCACTGCTACTAGCAAGTGTGTGAATCCACAGGGTGCTGTCTTCAAACGTCCCACAAGGAACCGCCACGTCTGACAAACAACCGCGACAGGCATGAGGAGTCTTAGGAGGGGCACATCAAGAGAGCAAACCCACCGCCTCCACCGCCACCATCGCCATCTAGCAGCCATCATGGAGGAGGGCATGGCGGGTCTCACAATTCACGCCACAACTCCCCTCCCCATGACGGAAAAGGGAAGCAGCCAGAGCCATATGACGCACGATCGCGGCTGGACGAGATCCAAGAAGCCCGGGAGCTCCCATACCTTGGGCCACGATGTTTTGGACCAGTAATATGGGCCACCACTTACCCCAAGGGCCTCCGGATAGACAATACCATCAAGCCATACAATAGCACCGCCAGGCCAGCAACGTGGTTGCAGGACTACAGCGAAGCGATCCACATCGCAGGGGGAAACCCCAATGTCGCCGTCAAGTACCTCCCACTCATGTTGACCGGCATCGATGGTTGTGGAGTCCTCCACGCCACCCGTTGATACGTTAACCCCCGAGTCACTTGGCATCGAGTTCACCGAGGAGTTCCATCTTACCCGTTTCGATCATCTCAAGATTCGAGAGATCAAGCACCAAGTGGTCGTGTCCTTATATCCTAAACCAACTTAGCATTCATGTTGATTTCGATTTACTTTGCAACAATGTTGGTTTGTACAATTTTGTTTTTCAGGATGTTGCTACATACCACTTCTACACTTGAGTTCTTCAGCACCTTGACACACACGATGGATCCTTATGGTTGTTCCGAGTAACAAAGGCCTGGAGTTGATCTAATTAAATTCCGCCTTATAAACTGTGAGTATACTTTGACACTCAGCCAATGGGCTCAATGCTTTGGGTTTACCAACAACAACACCGATGTACGCACAACTACCTTTATTTTAGATCCTCCCCTTCACAATATTTTAACTTGATGAGAATTCGTGGACACACACCCAAGGGGAACCAAATTGATTATCCTGTTATTCGATACTTGTTCTATGTTAATTGCTAACACATTGCAGGCACGTGGTGAGTTTATTAGAGTTAATGAGGAGGACATGTTGATCCTCGCAAAAGCTACACTTATCAATTGTAACTTAACACCAAATTTGGGACTTTACTTGTGTTTTGTCTTAAGCATCATGCTCTTCAATCTCGAGGACCCATATATGGAGGAGGAATTGTGACTGTTCTTGCACGCGCACTTCACATCAACCTAGGTAACATCCAACCGTTGACTAGACGTAACCGTCTCGGTACATCTACTCTAAGAGCATGTGGTATGATTTCTAAAAATCATGGTAGATATTTCTTCAATATACCTAGAGCGGATCACTTGATCCCTGCTCCTTTGCCTAACGGTTTATTCTCTATCGAGGATGGACATTTGCATTATGATGCGCTGGTCGAAGCTAATCTACCCCAACAAGAAATACCCATGGGAGGAGGAGAAGATGAAGAAGTAGAACAAGAAGGACATGAACACGCCGTGCAGCCACCAAACTACTACACCACCTATGAAGATATCTATGCACTTGAAGGAAATATTCAAAACATGAACAGCCTCTCCATCAACCTTCAAGACGCCACTACAAGCCTCGCCACCCAGTTCCATGATTGGAGCAGCCAATGGAACATGGGAGATTATCCACCACCACCACAATGAGCAACAAAAGGGCTTGCAAAAGCCTGAGCTTGGGGATGTGTTCCCCTAGAAAATTTATTTGTGTAATAACGAGGTTGTACTCCAGCTCCTTGTGAGCTTTGAAACACTCGTGTTGGCCTGTTCCAACACTTTGCTTTTTTCCTTTGCTTTCTAATTTGCTTTCGTTTTAAGTTTATTTGTTTTCCTTTTCTTAAACCCTTGCTTGGTTGCAAGTTCTTTTCTATTTCTTTAATCCCTATCCTCAAAAATACAAAAAAGATTTTTCCATTTTTCCTTTTTTCATAAACATGGATTCATACTTTGCTTCTTTGCTTTAATATCATTTCGAGAGTAATCGTGTTTGTTTTGAAGGAACACATCCCTATAAGGAAGAGGATCATGAAGTTACTTATGAGAGGTATGTCCTATGTCTCCCACTTATGAAGTTTGAATTGTTTATCTTAGTTGGTTGATTTTCTAAGATGCCATGCTAGTGGGAAGTAATTTAATATGGTTAGAGTAAGGCTTTTTATTGGTATGATGATTAGTTGTTGAAGCTCTTACTCTAGTTCTTTTAGTTAACCAAATCTTTCCTTGGAAATAATAATGCCAAACAAGTACAATAAGAAAAAGTCTGAAATTTATGACTTGTTTGATGAATGATTGTCTTGAGAGTATACCCTTGGTTATACTTAACCCCGTAGATGTTTTGGCAGTCTCGACGACACTCATGAAAGGAATTGTTTGATTGAAATAAAGTCTAGTGGTAATTGTGATGCATGCCAAAGAAAACCTTGTGGATCAAACCGCGGTTCTAGCTCAAAAAAAGAGAAAGATGAGAGACAACTTTGTTCTATGTCTCTAATGCACACCTTGGGGATGCCAACAATTCCGCTAGCTTTTGAACGATCTATGGTATAACCCCGGATTTCGGCTATGAGTTGATGACATGATTGGCATCCATGTCAATGTGTGGGAAAAAGTATTAGTACTCCCAAAGGTTGTGCAAACACTAGAAAAAAGAAACAAACAACGATCCTTGAAAAATGAGATGAAAAAGAAAGAAAGAAAAAAAAGATATCTATGAGGATCCACATAACAAGTCCTTGGCATGGTCTCATTACTACTTTACAATTTTTTCTTGAAAGGCAATGATTGGATTAGAAGTGTTTCTAGATTGACTTGATTTATTGATGTGGGTGTAAATAAGACACTTCATTGTTATACTACTTGGGACATGAAACTCTCTTACTCATTATGCTATTTAAACATCCTAGTATTCCTTAGCAAGCTGAGAGTTAATTAGAGGAATTGGATTGATTGCTACACTTCTAGTTATTTAACTTATATTAAACTTTACTTTGATTAGCTTGAATTATCGAAGCTTGTATAGTATTCTTGTAATCTCTCTAACTTTGATAAGCTTCACAAATGAATGAAGTGTTGGGCACATACGACTACCGACTGTAAGTGAACTCTTATTCTCGTTGTTTCAAGTTTAAACGCTGGATTCCTTATAGTTCTTTTGGTTCTTCTTGCTCGAGGACGATTAAGGTTTGAGCTTTGGGGAAGTTGATGGCTCTGATTTTTGCCATCTTCCACTGTGTTTAAACAATGCTTTTGGTCAAGCAATTGCCAAAGAAACTCTCAACTATATGCAAATCCCTTCTTTGATTTATGTTGTGCAGTAAATCACTGCTTTTAAGGCGAAATAAGGAGTCGTAATGAAGGATTTTGAGGAAGTACACACAGCCAAGTAATTTGAGAAGCCAAGCAGGACGTCAACACGCTTAATGACCACTGGTATGGGCGCGGTTCGCTCGTACTCCCAGCCCGGACCAGGTGGCGACGGCTTCATCTCATCAAACCCTACAACTTTCGTGAAGACGCCTATATATTTCGAGGCTCCAGCCGCCGGCCAGAGAGCCGCCATTCTCAGATTACATCACAACACCCCAAAAGGAGATCCACACCATTGTTCATCACTTCCACCATCCATCCCTCCACTAGCCATAGCCATTGCTTTGTACTTTTAGATCTCCTTGTGATTTGGTGACCATTGTAAGAATATTTGATTTCAATCTAAGTATTTGCATGATGTTTTCTCTCTCTGATCTATTTGTTATGAGTGAGTAGTCCTCATAGGCTACGGGTTGGGGAGAAACCTCGCAGCAATTATGTGCATCTAGAACATGGGAGAATTGTATTTTGTTTGGATTTGTGATTTGTATCTTTTGTTTCTTTGTCTCTCATCGCGATTTGTGGACTTGTAGGTACCCAAGATCCCATAGATTGATAAAGACTTGAGGTGAGATACTTGGCTAGCGGCGATCTCATAGGAAACTCAGTGACAGAAAGGGAAGTATGGTCTTTGCTTAGCGCCCCATTCAGGATCAACAACAACATCACCACTTAAAGCTTTAATATGTGACACTTAATAATCGTTTGTAACCCGTGTCTTCGGTGTACTCTCAGTTGGATTAAAATTCTATTGCTATGCCCCCTACATCACGGGGGCTCTAGAATATTAGGATGTGTTGCCCACAAAAGATTATCTCAATACAAACATTATACATGACTATGCTTATTATTATCTTTTATCCCATTTGATGTGCAGCTGCAGGTGGATCTTCAACCCTGGCCTATCTCCATCCATTGATTCAAACCCGTTATAAAGTAAACTAGATTGGTTTGATCAACTAAGGTAAAACAAACAAAGAAAGTCTTGTAGACGTGTCCTTTTTTATTACCTTTTAGCAATGCTTTCCGAGGTTCGATTAAACCTAGGTATTCTAGGGAAAAAGCTTTATACTACATCCGTGAATCCGAATCGAATGTATCATTAAGGAACTTTGATAGTTCCATTCTTTCAATGGCACTAATCTTAGTCGGGTTTGCCTCGATACCTCATCTTGACATGAGGAAGCCGAGTAATTTTCTAGTCGGGACACCAAACGTACATTTTTCTGGGTTCAATTTCATTCGGAACCTTCTCAGGTTTGCGAATGTCTACCTTATGTCGTCCAAGAGAGTGTGACTCTCCTTGGTTTTAATAACCACATCATTGACATATACTTGCACATTCTTGCCAATTTGTTCATGCGAACATTTTTGCATACACCTCTGATATGTGGAACTTGCATTTCTCAAATTAAAGGGCATGGTGTGATAGCAATAATCCCCATACAGGGTAATGAAGGCTATCTTTATTTGATCAGCTGGGTTCAAGGGTATCTGGTGGAAACCAGAATACGCATCTACAAATGATAATAACTCACACCCAGCAGTAGAATTGATCACTTGATCGATCCAAGGTAAAGGAAAAGGGTACTTGGGACAAGCCTTGTTCAAATTTGTGTAATCGATACACATTTGCCAAACCACTAGAACATTGGGGTCATCCTTCTTCTCGACTAGGATCAGATTTGATAGCCAATCCGGATGCAGCACGCCCATGATAAACCCCGCTACGAGAAGCCGAGTTATCTCGTCACCAATAAATTTTCTCCTATCTTCGGCGAAGCGGCGGAGAGGTTGCTTCACCGGCCTTATTTCTAGCCTGATGTGCAAAGAGTGCTTGGCCAGCTCTGTCGGGACACCCGGAAGGTCCTATGTCAACCACGCAAAGATATCCAGATTCTCACGGAGGAAGCTGACAAGCTTGCTTTCCTATTTGTAGGTCAGGCCAGCACCAATTGTGATGGTGCGCTCGAGGAACTCAGCATCTACCTGAATCTTCTTTGTTTCCTTGGTCGCTTGGAAGGATATGCTTCCATGCGGGTTAGTCAATGCTAGCATATTCATTTGAGCCGACTGTGCTAATGCCACAACATCATGGATCCTCTTCTTCTCTTGAGAGATAACTAGTGACTCGGCCAGAGAAGAGCCAGCCAAGGTACATTCCATGGAGAGCCTGTGATCGCCTGCAATGGTGATGACACCATTTGGTCCTAGCAACTTCATCTTCAGATAGCTTATATGGGTAGAAGCCATGAACTTCGCCAATGCCGGACTGCCAAGCAAAGCATGATAACAACTAGTGAGATCCACAACCTCGAACAACAGGTTCTCTATCTGACAATTCTCCCTTGTGTGCTGAATAAAACATCTATCCAGACTTTGCCTATCGGCTCGCATGACGATACCGACACAATTCCATGGAAAGTGGTCTTTGTCGGATGTAGCATGTTCTGTGTTATGCCCGACTTGTGCATTGTATCATGGTACAATATATTGATATTGTTGCTGTCATCGGTGAGAACCTTGGAGAATTTGACATTTATGTTGGGCCCGATGAACATCGGGTACAACACCAAAGCATATGCCCCTGGACTCAACATGATCTTGGGATGCTCCAAGTGATTTCCTAGTCAGACCAATACATGAATTTCAGCATTGTTAACATTACTGCATTCACTTCCATCTGGCGCCTTTGCAGCTTTGCTTATCTGTATCTTCCTTCGTAAACATGACATAGCTTTGGTGGTGTTCTCTATATTCATTCTCGCATTGTCATAGTCTCCCTGATTCTGGTTTCCAACTTGATTCACAACCTCTCTTCTTTCCGAGTTTTCATACCTCGGTGGTGGCGGTAGCATCAGTGCTTGAGCATTTGCTCCTATGAGCGGTGGTGGAGGTGAAGGAGGTGGTAAACACATCTCTCCTTTTCCTGCATATTGGAACCAGTTGCACTACCTCGTGGTATGGTTTGCCGGCTTACCTAGGTTAGGCATGTGAAAACTACGTGGCTGGTCCAACATCATCTCATAAGTATATTTCGGCCTCTCTTGCCACTGCTTCTTCTCACCCCACTTCTTCTTGCTATCATTTTTCTTCGTCCATTGTTGTCTGTTTCTCTTATGGTGCTAGCTGTTGCTGGCACCAGGCTGATCCTGGTTCACTGTCACCACCTAGTTTGACCCATAGCTGTAATATGGCCTTTCATCTCTCCTTTTCCCTTGGAAATCATTTATATCATTCCTTCTGGATGATCCATCCCCATCATGAGAGTAATAATCCCTGTTTGGCTCAGCTGACATATGTAGTGGCTAGGTCCAAAGCATATGAGTCTGCTATCTTAATTGTCTCAGCTAGAGTGGCCGGAAAATCTCTCTGCAACCTTTGCCACAACACAGTAGCATGTTGGCATCCCTGGGCAAACCATGCTATGGCTTGCGACTCAATTATTCCTTCACAGGAGTTGCGCATATTGCATCACCTCATTAGAAATTCTCTATCGGTCTCATTGGGTATTTGCTTGCACATTGCCAGTTGTTGATGTCTGTTTGGTCTCTTGTAAGTACTAGTGAAATTGCTCACGAATGCGTCTTCAAAGTCGAGCCAGCAGTCTATGCTTCCTGCTGGCAAGTTATTCAACCAAACTCTAGATGACCCCTCCAACATTTGTGGGACATATCTCACCGCCCATCTGCGGTTCCCTTGCGCAATGTGCACAACTATGGCATAATCTATCAACCAATCATCTGGCTTGGTGCTGTCGTCATAGGTCTTGGTGCCCCGTGCTAACGAGAAGTTTGGCACTGGCGACTCTCTCATGATCCGAGGGCCAAAACATGTTGGACCCGGAGGACCTTGTCCCGCAATGATTTCCGACATGTAAATCCTGTCTAACTTCATCCATGCATCATCCGACTGCAAATTTCTATTTCCCAGCTGGGATCCCAATGCATTCCCCACCATCTAGTGCTCTGGCCCCTGATACCTGGCATTCACCATAGTCGAGTAACCATCATTATACTGGTTCCCTGCCGGATTACCTTCTTGGTACTGCACAAGTTGTCCCGCACTCAGCTGCTGCCGAGGTTGGTTCCACACTAGATGTTGAGGCTGATGTTATTGTTGCACACCACCAGCCAAATTGGGGTCATGATGGTTCATGTTACTCTGACCGTCATTGCCATGCCTGACATTTCCCTAATAAATATTACCCTGGCCGAGATTTCCCTAGCCAGAATTTCCACGACTGGCATTACCTTTCTCGGCATTCCCCTGTCTGGCGTTGCCTTTACCAGCAACATTTGGGTCATAAGCCACTAACTGCTTGTTATTTTTGCTAGAGTTTACACTTCCTTCTCCCCGAGGAGCTGCATGAGGCGATGATGCTGCTACCCCGGCAGATTTCGCCGTAACGCCCCAGCCGAATGAATGACCTGTGAGCCACCTGCTCCAGCCAAGTTTGCCATAATGATGGCCTCATTCTGCCGGTTCATGATGCGCACCAGCTCATTCACTCTCTCCTGCTGCCTATGCCGGGTGTCGCCGGATAAGGCTGATATATCGGCTGCTACTGCCTCTGTAGCCTTAAGGTTCTTAGCCGAGGTACTGTATTTCGGCAAACCGGATGACATTTGACTACCCGACATAGTAGACTTAGCTCTACCGTCCCTTGCTATCTCAGTGTTGAGGTTCTTACCCCTTTTCTTGACTCCATCTAAACGACTAGGGCATGCAGTAGGGAACTTATGTGTCTTGTCATGGAGGGTGATATTTAGCTCCTCACGTGCCCGAGCTACCTGCATTGCCCGCTGAAGGACATTTTGCCAGGTCTGCTCCAGCTCGTCCTACGCCTGAGTCAGATCTACCACAGGGGAAATTGACACAACCAGCTTCTTAATAGCTGCCTGCAGGATATTCTCCAGCTTTTCTAGCGGAGGGCCCCTAGACCTGGTAACTTTGGGAGTTGTGTCCACATCCTCGACAAGATCTTTTCCGGCATCCGCGCCAGGCGCCATCACCATCACCTCCATGCTACCAGCAGGGCGATCGGTACACTGGCCGCTAGCTGTGTAGAGAGCAGGTGGATCCGCTGCAACCACCACCTTCTACGGGAACTTGCAAGAGATGTCGAACATGACGTAGATCTTGTGCGCACCGAAGCTAACGAACTTGCCATTGCACGGGAAGGGCATGCTGCCAAAGTTACCGACGTTGTCACTGATGAAGTCCAGCAAGCCGAATCGCTGGACAAGGCTAGAGACGATGCGCTTGCTGGAGGCAATGAAGTTTCCCATCTAGACGATGACTCCAGCCAGCGTCGTTGTTGTCCCCATGGTAGGCACCAACTGTCATGGTGGTATCACAGCATATGCCATAGGATGGCTAATGATGGGGCCGTATGGATGCTAGAGGATCCAGGGAGGGATATCGCGGTGGAAATCGCACACAGAACACATGAAGAACACATGATATGCCCAGGTTCAGGGCTCTCCTAATGAGATAAAACCCCTACTCCTGCATGCTAGATCTTACTCTCTAATCAATACTCAAGCTATAATGGCTCCTCAAGTTGTATGTGAGGGCAAGAAGAAGGACTTTGATACGTCGTAAATGTATCTATAATTTTTGATACTCCATGCTTGTTTTGTATCAACTATCTTATATTTTGTCTACACATTGAGACATTTTTATACATTTTCTAGATCTAACCTATTGACAAGATGCCGCAGTGTCAGTTGCCTGTTTTCTGCTATTTTTGGTTTCAGAAAAACTAGTAAATAAATTATTCTCGGAATTGGACGAAACAAAAGCCGAAGTTCCTATTTCCCCGACACGACATAGAAGTCCAAAGCAGAGACGGAGGCGAGCCACGAGACGGCCACACCATACGATGGCGCGGCCCCCGGGACGCGCCAGGCCCTGGTATGGGCCCCAGCGGTGGACCTACAGGGTATGCCGGGTGGGCCACGGCATACCCTGCGGCCCAACCCATGTGTCTATAGGAGCGTAGGGAAAAGAGTCATTTGGTCGGCCTAGCGCAACGAGAATCGGACGTTGATTGGAAAAAAAAACAGAAATAGAGCCAGGCATCGAGTGGAGCAGTCGAGCGAGATCATGGATCGATCTAAAAAAATCTCCTGCTCTCCAGCGCACAGTGGCCACGGCCATGCCGCCACGCCTCAATGCCCAGCCTAGCCAGGTTAGGTCTTGCCGTCCGTCCAAGGAGCCATCAACCATTGCCCATATTACTGATTGCCGATTGGATTAGTACTTCACAATTTGGACGCTAATTCACAATTTGCATCGTTAGGCTCCGAGGCAGTGTGGACGCTAATTCACAATTTGCAGCCTCGTCGGCCCGGCGGCCGTCTCCCAGGCAGCCTGGAATCAGCAAGTTCCTGTCAACCGGGCAGCATGGTAAACTTTCATTCTAGCATTAATGTGAGATTTATTAGACATGATATATGTACTGCCAATTGTAGTACTCATCTACGTTTATGAGGTTAATATGGAGTTCTCTTGTATGTCAGCCTTCAATCCTTCGAAATCATTTGCTTCTTTTGATGCGCATAGACTTAGTGTTTTGGCTCTCGGGTGCAAATGAACCTATTACGAAAAATACAAAAAAAGTAAAATTTAAATTGTCAAAAAGATCTGAACAAAAACTTCGCATTATATCCGGATATTCTATGTCCGTACACAAGTTTACAGAAAGAATGAGCGTTTTATGTGGCTTGTGTAAAAAGACAAAAAACATGTTCGTGAATAGACATGTTGGAGCACTGAAATTTATCTTTTTACATGAGACATCTCAAATGTTCTTTTCATCCGCAAACTTATTTATGGACATTTAGTGTCTAGATGTACATGCAAAAAAAAAATCTTTTTTTCTATATTTTTAAATATGTTTTCACACAATGGGTTCATTTGCACCTGTGAGGAAGCATAAGTCAGAGAAGTCAAACAAGTAGAACCGTAAGTGTCTTTTATGCATATTTCAGAATATGATACGTTGTTTTGAACTATTAGAATTTAATTTTTCAATATCATCTTATCTATTAATTCTACATTGTATTACAATGCAAATTTACACTTATCCGTTGATGAAGTGGTAAAGAGATATCTTCTAAATAATCGTCTTTTTTTCTGTGGCATGCCCATTGGTAAAATCCTAGGTTCGTCACTGGTAGGCCCCCGGACGGCCACCGACCTTGCCCCTTCGCCTATATAAACCCCCCGAGACGAAAACCCTAAGGAGAGGAGCAGAATTCCACGAAAAGTTCCGCAGCACCGTCGCCGCCGAAGAAAAGATTCGGGGGACAGAAGTCTCTGTTCCGGCACCCTGCCGGGACGGGGAAGAGCCCCCGGAGCCATCTTCATCAACTCAACAGCCATCTCCATCGTCGTTGCTGACTCCCATGATGAGGAGGGAGTAGTTCTATCTCGAGGGTAAGGGCTCTACCGGTAGCTATGTGTTCATCTCTCTCTATATGAGTGATCTTATTGAGATCATGAACTTTGTAATCTAGTTGAATAAGTAGATCTATTCTGCTACTCAAGTGTTTTAATTAATCTCTGCTTATCCCCACGTGTGTGAAGTTGATAGTGTGCACACCGTGTGGCACTTAGGCTAAGATTACAGAAATACTTATCATGAGTATAATTTGAGTTGGATGTCTATATGAGATTGTGGTGTTTGTTGGAACCATCTAATGCTCAAGGTGACAGTGAGGGGTTATCTAGATGGGGAATGCGAACTTTAAGGTGTGCTGTTATAGCCCTACATCGTCCAACCGGAGAGTAGTTCAGGGTAGCATAATAAAGAGAAGATATTTATATGAGAGTGTCCACTAGTGAAAGTATGATCTCTAGGCCTTGTTTCTAAGCATTGAAAACACCGTTCACAATCAGTCCAGTTACATGTTTGCTTGCTGCCACTCTTATTTCAGATTACAATTACCACTTATAATCATCCATATTACTTGTATTTCACTATCTCTTCGCCGAACTAGTGCACCTATACAACTGACAAGTGTATTGGGTGTGTTGGGGACACAAGAGACTTCTTGTATCTTGATTGCAGGGTTGCTTGAGATGGATACCTTTGACCACTTCCTCCCTGAGTTTGATAAACCTTGGGTGATCCACTTAAGGGAAACTTGGTGCTGTTCTACAAACCTCTGCACTTGGAGGCCCAACACTGTCTACAAGAATAGAAGCGTGCGTAGACATCAAGCTATTTTATGGCATCATTGCCGGGGAGGTAAGGTAAAAGATAATCACATCCTCTGGCTACTAAGCTATCTTCTAGTACTGTTGCTGGTGTGTAAGTCCTCGAAGTTATTTCCTTTAGATTCTGCAATTATATCTTTTTGTTTCTTCTTTTTATTTTCACTAGTTAGGCTTAATGGAAAACAACAACAAAATTAGAGAGCTTTGTAGCATTTATCTTAAGTTAGGACATGAAGTGTTTGAAGAGAAAATTAAAAAAACCTATGAAACTTTATTTGCATGCTAATAGCAATGTTATTAGTATGAATTTTTTGAACACCATTATTGCTAATGCTATGGAAAAGTCTAAGCTTGGGGAAGCTGGTTTTGATGAGCGTGATATTTTTAGTCCCGCAAGCACGGAGGAGAAAATTTACTTTGATTATACTATACCTCCAATATATGATGATTACAATGATGAATATGATATTTTACGTCCACCTACTATTGAGGAAAAAATTAATTATGGTTACAATATGCCTCCTATATTTGATGATTATGGTGATGAGAATAATAATGATAGCCATTTTGTTGAATTTTCTCCCACTATGATTAATAAGAATGACTATGCTTGTAGGGAGAGTAATAATTATTTTATGCATGTGGCTCATGATAAGAATGTTTTATGTGATATTTATATTGTTAATTTTATTCATGATGCTACTGAAAGTTATTATGAGAGAGGGAAACATGGTTTTATGTATCTCAATAATATTAAGTTTCCCCTCTTTATGTTGAAAATTTTGAAGTTGCACTTGTTTTGCTATCCTATGCTTGTTGCTTTGTGCTTTCATGACTTGTTTCTTTAAAAGATTATTTTTCATAGGAAGTGGGTTAGACTTAAATTTGTTCCATATTTTTTTCTTGATGCTCTCTTTTACTTCAATTCATAGTTCTTATGTGAGCATCATCGAAATTATCATGCCTATCTTAATGGCTATAAAGAAAGAGCTTTTGGGAGACAACCCATTATATTTTTACTTTCAGTTTATTTTTGTTTGTTGAGTCTTGGAAGTTATTGCCTCTGTAATAACCTCTCATTATCCTTTTTGTTTGGTTTTGTGTCAAGAATAACCTCTAATGAAAGGAAAGTAAGATATGGGGAAGTTGCTGTCCCGAAACAGATTTCTGTGCCTCGCTGTAAAAAATCATGAAAAATATTTGTACGTCAGATTGAGCTGTAATTTTTTTGCTTATGCCCCAGGTTATTACACAACTTTTGTTAGTTTTGCACTTTTCGATTTGAGCAATATAAGATTTTCGAAAAAATCGATCTTTACCTGCTGGTCTATTTTGATAGATTTCTGCCATTATTTGCATTTGCCTCTTAATCGGTTTCTTTTTGAGTTCTCTTGGATCACTTGAGATTTTAAAAGAAATTGCTACAGTAGCTTATGTTTTAATGGATGATTTACTTGAGTTGAAACTTAACCCAAAGGATTATTATTTTGAATACACTAATGTTGCTAATGAAGATTGTGTGAAGTTTTGTATGAAGGAAGTTCTCAAGTGTAGGGAGAGAATGATGTGATGAGATGAAGTATGGACAAAAGCTCAATCTTGGGGGTGCCACCCGTGTCACCCCAATAAATATTCAAAAATTACAAGCGTCAAAGCTTGGGGATGCCCAAGGCATCCCCTTCTTCATCAATAATCTCAGGTCTTCTTTCAAGACACTTTATTTTTATTACCTTATGCACTATGTGTTGTTCTTGGAGCGTCTTCGTTTTTAGTTTTCTTTTGCTTTATTTTCTGCAATAAGTTGGTTGGATCCCAACACACTTCTTTTGGAGAGAGACACACCTCGTTATTCATTGCCTAGAACACTCTAGTTTTCACTCTTATTGTTTTGTGAGTGTTCTCCTTTGCTAGCACTGCGTTTAGCTTTAGTTTTCTTATTCTTTTGGCTTAGAACTTTTTAGTTATTCTTTGTATATGGGTGAGATATTCTCTCTAGTATTTGTTGATTATTATCTTTGAGAGTTGTTTCAAATAAGTCGATTGGTGTTGGACAAGAGTAGGAAGTTTCATGCTTATAGTGGTATAAAAGGAAGTTTGTTTTGACTGTGACTTAGACTTTATCATGTCATGCTAGATGTTTCTTTGACCATATGCTTAGTGATTATTGTTGTAGCATGAATTGAACAATTGAGATTACTTAATGTGCCTTGAAAGAATCATGCGTTGTTTTAGCATACAAAAGCATAATATTGTGGTATTCTCCTTTGATGCTTTATTTGGGTTGACTTGGCACATGCTTACACCATGTTAGGACTATGAACCAGTCACCATAACCTCTATGATCATTTAGTTTTTGACTTGCAATATCACTTTATGCTTTAATTAAAAATGTTTTGTCGCTTTGCATGATTATGGCCATTATTGCTCTCTTAGGTGGTCGCTCCTAGTCTTTTCTAGCCTCCACCTGTACTGGATATGAGTTCTACTCATGCATACAACTCCCAAGAAACCAAGTTATTCCAAAGAGTCCACTATAAATTCCTATGCATGGTGTGTTACACCATTCCAAGTATATTCATGTGTTTATCTATCTTCCAAATTAAACTTTTCTTATGTGTAAATTAGTGATTAAAGCTCTCACAAACTTGATGGCACATTTTATTTTATTGCACTTAATAAACTTGAACCATTGTGCCCATCTATGTTACCTATATGCTTGCATTTTATAAGTTTGAGTTAGCAGAACCATGTTACCATGGGGAACGCTTTCAACATTGCACTTATTATTCAGTTGATATCATGTTCTTTTGTTTATGGATCCCAGCGGTGTGAAATAAAAGGGGAGCTTGTAAGCTCATGGAGTTTGTATGTGTGTTACAGAAATGCCTGGGCAGCTAGCCTAAGCCATGCCTAATCATGGTGGAAACTTGCAGCATAACCATAGTGAGCATTCTGTGAAGCATCCTCAATAAAAACCTATGAAAATAGCAAATAAAAAGATTGTTGAGATGCTCATTGTTTGTTGCCTTGTCATTTTGATATGGGAAAGCTCCTGTGTCATGGGGCAAGGGGTACCCCGTTGGCGGTTCTCCATGATACACATGTACTTACAGTGACAAGAACTTGCTTGTGACTAAAGTTGAGTAGCATGAGGTTCGGTACTCGTAAGCAAGGGGCATGAGATTTTCAACTTATAACTTGTCAAGCATATCCTCATATTTGTGTCACTTTAATCTTAATCACCTCAAGATGCTTATGATAGGGCAATGAGAGCTGAAAGCTAATAAGTACCATAATTTTTGGAAGCTCTTTATGAAACTTGAAATCCCTCCTTCCCTCTGTGAAGGGCCTTTCTTCTTATCTTTTTATGTTGAGTCTCCATCTTCTATCATTATGCACCAATTGAGAGAGCATAGTGGTCATTCTTAGTTTAATGTGCATTGTCCCAAAACTTTTTGATTGATTCATAACTTTGATATTGCTTGTTCTTAAATTATTTGTATCTAGTCACCCTTATGAACTTTGAAGGTGTCCTATGCATTTATGTTTTGCTATACCATGAGGGACAAGCTGAATATCACTCTTATTATGTTTTCTATATGTGAAACAAACAAACATCTTTCAATGCATTGTTATTCATGATCTTTTGTTTGTACCTTTTCATGTTACAACATAGTTGTTATGTCTTATTGTTAGAACTCTATCTTTCATGCTCATGTTTAGAGTACTTTGATCCCAGCTATCAATGCTTTACAAATACCTTGATCAAGATTATGATGGCGCATGTTGATAACCCACAAGTATAGGGGGTGTATCGCAGTATTTTCGATAAGTAAGAGTGTCGAACCCAACGAGGAGCAGAAGGTGATGGCTAGTGGTATGGATTAGGAATTCTCTGCAAATACTTAGCAAACGGATTTTTAGGGGTTTTTGATAAAGCAAGTAAACAAAGTACGAGTAAATAAAAGACAGTAGGAATAAATGCAGCAAGTGGCCCAATCCTTTATGCAGCAAAGGACAAGCCGGTTGTATTACTTAAGATGACCAAACGTTCTCGAGGACACATGGGAAGACTGTCAAGTGCTTTCGCTTCATATAGTTGATTAATCTTCTTTAGCTTGCTAAGTGTTGTGTGGGTGAACCTGTGCTAATGTACCGCCCCATCCAAGACTAATACATACTTGTGATTATACCCCTTGCAAACATCCGTAAGTACAAGAAAGTAATTAAGGTAGAAACCTAACCACAGCTTTAAACTCTAAGACCCTTACGTCCCTTATGCAATGGTTTCCTAACGGGGGTTCAGGTTTCTGTCACTCCGGCAACCCCTACGATTAGTAGCCAAATACACAATGCATTCCCCTAGGACCATATAGGTGAAGTTTCATGTAGTCGATGTTCACATGACACCACTAGAAGAAGTACACCACAACTTAAATAACAATCTATTGAATCTTTCTCAACACAACTCCACTACTAACAACAAGACTTCTCCCATGTCCTCAAGAATAAAACGAACTACTCACAAGACATCATATGGATCATGATCAGAGATTAAATAATGATGTATAACAATCTGAACATAAACAATAATTCAACGGTTCACTCAATAGCATCAACTACAAAGAGTAATCAACACCGGGAAAGTTTTCCCTTTGAACTATGCAAGATTCAACGCAATTGTTACAGCAATATGGAGATGATGATGAGGGTGCTGATGGTGATGATGGTGGTGATGATGATGATGATGATGATCCCGATGAAGTCTAGCTTGATGGTGGTGTTGATGGCGACGATCTCCCCTCTCCGGGAAGGAATTCCCCCGGCAGAAATTTGTCTGCCGAAGAGATCTTTCTCTCTCGGTGTTTTCCGCCCCGTAGAGGCGGCGGAATCTTTCTGTGGTTGCTCCCCGAGTCTTAGGTTTTCGGGAGGATGATATACGCCAGAGGGGAGAGGCTGGAGTGGGCCAGGGTGGCCACACCACCTCCAGGCGCGGCCTAGGCCTGCCCGCGCCATGGGGTGGTGTGGGCCCCCTGTGGCCCACCTCCACTCCATCTTCTGGCATCCTTAGTCTTCTGGAAAAATAGGATTTTCCGTATATTTTCCCGGATTTTCTGATCTTCGCGAATTTTGCCTCCAAACAACACCTTTTCCATCAGAATCCTGACTGCAGCGGTCCATGCTCCAAAAGTCATCAACCATGCAAAAATAGATGAAATAACATAAGTATCACCTCTCAATATGAAATATATCAATGAATAATAGTGAATTAAGACATAGAATAGTGATGCAAAATGGACGTATCACATGTCACCTCAAAAATTATTCTTTTTATCACTTACCTACTCGAGGACGAGCAGGAGTTAATCTTGGGGATGCTTGATACGTCATAAACGTATCTATAATTTTTGATGCTCCATGCTTGTTTTGTATCAACTATATTTTGTTTTGTCTACACTTTGAGGCATTTTTTATACATTTTCTAGAACTAACCTATTGACAAGATGCTGCAGTGCCAGTTGCCTATTTTCTGCTATTTTTGGTTTTAGAACAGCTAGTAAAGAAATATTCTCGGAATTGGACGAAACAAAAGCCGAAGTTCCTATTTTTCCTGGCACGACATAGCAATCCAAAGCAGAGACGGAGGAGAGCCACGAGGCGGCCACACCATAGGGTGATGTGCCCCCCCTAGGCGTGCCAGGCCCTGGTGTGGGCCCCTCGAGCAGCCACCGACCTTGCCTCTTCACCTATATAAACCCCCCGAGACGAAAACCCTAAGGAGAGGAGCATAATTCCACGAAAAGTTCTGCAGCGCCGCCGCCACCGAAGAGGAGATTTAGGGGATAGAAGTATCTGTTCCGGCACCCTGCCGGGATGGGGAAGTGCCCCCGGAGCCATCTCCATCGACTCCACCGCCATCTCCATCGCCGTTGCTGACTCCCATGATGAGGAGGGAGTAGTTCTATCTCGAGGCTAAGGCTATACCGGTAGCTATGTGTTCATCTCTCTCTATGCGTGATCTTATTAAGATCATGAGCTTTGTAATCTAGTTGAATAAGTAGATCTATTCTGCTACTCAAGTGCTTTAATTAATCTCTGCTTCTCCCCATGTGTGTGAAGTTGACTGTGTGCACACCGTGTGGCACTTAGGCTAAGGTTATAGAAATACTTATCATGAGTATAATTTGAGTTGGATATATCTATGAGATTGTGGTGTTTGTTGGAACCATCTAGCGCTCAAGGTGACAGTGATGGGTTATCTAGATGGGGAATGCGAACTTTAAGGTGTGCTGTTATAGCCCTACATCGTCCAACCGGAGAGTAGTTCAGGGTAGCATAATGAAGAGAAGATATTTATATGAGAGTGTCCACTAGTGAAAGTATGATCCCTAGGCGTTGTTTCTAAGCATTGAAACATTGTTCACAATTAGTCATGTTACATGTTTGCTTGTTGCCACTCTTATTTCAGATTGCAATTACCACTTATAATCATCCATATTACTTGTATTTCACTATCTCTTCGCCTAACTAGTGCACCTATACACCTGACAAGTGTATTGGGTGTGTTGGGGACACAAGAGACTTCTTGTATCTTGATTGCAGGGTTGCTTGAGAGGGATACCTTTGACCACTTCCTCCCTGAGTTTGATAAACCTTGGGTGATCCACTTAAGGGAAACTTGCTGCTGTTCTACAAACCTCTACACTTGGATGCCCGGCACTATCTACAAGAATAGAAGCGTTCATAGACATCAGAGCTCCTGCCTCTCTCAGTGCTACTAGTGAATATCAAGTAAGTAATGAATTGACCCTCTTCTAGGAGGCCCTAGTGCACCTTAGAAAGGGGTGCCTAGGTTATAGTTAGGGATGAGGTTGCATAGAATATGCTCAGAATATGCTGTAGCAGAAGTCATTGGCTAGGACCAGATGCTCTTATTGTTAGCGATGGGACCTAGCGTGCCCATGACCGCTGTTGGTCTACCATTGATGTTGTTCCCTCTTGGAAATCCTCGATAGGACTTGGCTCCAGGATTTAGGGGCATGCCTGACTTGAGCATCCTTATCTCCTCCGGGAATCTTGGGAGAGACAGAGGCGCTGACCTTGAGTCCGGCATACACCCTCCTAGTATATGCCAACCCCTATGTCAACCTCGACCGAAGTAACTGGCTTGGGGGAACCTGCATAAAAGAAGCAATACATGTTATGTCGACATACTGTGTATGTAGGCCAAGGAATGTCGTCTTATGTTGGCTTGGGTATCTCGGCCTATGTCGGCCACCCCATATTGGTCAACCTTATCTTTATACCATAGCTTGACCCTACCTAGGGTCACCCCCCCACCCCCCGACAATACTTCATTTAATGAACACTACATTTAATGAATACTTCATTTAATGAATAGTTCATTTTAATGAACACATTAACAATGTATTACCTTGCAATATTTTGATACACCGAAACTATTCTGGCAGTTTTGTCAAAATAGTTTCTATGATGTCCAGTATTTTCTCCTGTGTTCCGTGTCCACTCAAATGCGTCGACGAGCCTTAAGTGTGTCACCCTATGGTTCTTGAACTAAGTGTACATGGTTCAGACTCTGTCTAATCAATAATCATTAGCGGGATCTAGAGATCCATAATGACTCCCACTTACTCAACGATGAACTAATGATCGCGTGAACCTTTTTCATAGTAACCAATTCCTTTTGTCTCACGATATTTTACTTGTCCGAGATCTGACCATTTGGTATCATCCATACCTAGTTCGATCTCGTTACCGACAAGTACCCTTTTACTCATTCTATGATATAACATTCTTAGTGATCTTATCACTTGCTTGCAAGCTATGTCAATGTGATATCAATGAGAGGGCCTGAGTATATCTCTCCGTCATCGGGGTAGACAAATCCCAATATTGATCCATGAGCCTCAACTAACACTTTCTAAGTACCCAACGACATCTTTATAATCACCCTGTTATGGTGTGCCTTTTGATGGAATAAAAGTACTCTTCTAGTGTTAGTGATTGACTGATCTCATGGTCTAAGGATTAGTGTTACTTCGAGTGAGATAGCAATATAAACTTTGAACACATGTTCGTATTACTATACTTTGGGTGAATGTTCATCATATCATTCCACCAATGATGTGACCTCGTTATTAACAACATCCAGTGTCATGATCAGGAAACCTTGATCATTTATTAATGAAGAGGCTAGTGTAATGAGAGACATTACTAGGAACCTTTTCTTTGTTTATTAAACACACATGTATTAATGTTTCCGGTTAACATAGTTATAGCATGAGAAATAAACTTTTATCATAAACATGGAATAAGATAATAACCACTTTATTATTGCCTCTCGGGCATATTCCCTTCAGTCTCCTATTTGCACTAGAGTCAATAATCTAGTTTGAAAAACTTGCGCATTCAACACCTATGGCTTTATAGTGTTGTATATACGCGTTTGATAGTGGTAAACATATCTCCGAATCTGATGCTTTTAGGTCCGTGTGTATTTGCATGTATTTGCGTCTCTACGCATCACTCATTCTCAAATAAAATGGCTTTGTATAAATTTTGTCCTTTTGGTGAGACCTTAGTTCCTTGAGATGAAAACATGTTGACACTATTGTCTTACAATAGATCTTCATAGTAATATCCCACTTGGAACTACACCTAGTTTGATAACAAACTTCCTTTGCTTCTACTAGAGTAATCTTATACTTAGCCTTTCATTGTAGTATCTGTCACAATATCTTAACCTTTTGGATCTCATCCAAATCTATTATGGAACTTTCTTCCATTACATTGTGCCTCCTTAACCCATAGCCTAAATTGAGATAAACTTAATTTGTATGTTGGGACCAAACTAGTATCAATGTAACACTTTACATTGAACTATAGACTAGTATTAGTGTAACACTTTACAAAAAACTATTTGTCACCTATACATACATAATATATTCTTAGTACTTCTAAAGCACATAAGGATATCCTACTATTGTCTAGTGATTATCTTACATGCATAATATATTCTAAGCCCCCTCTCTCGACCGACCTAGGCCTCCTTTTATATAGGAAAGGGGACACACAAGGGTCGATGACCACGTGACGACGCTGAGGCACCATGCGGCGGGCGTGGAGTGCATGGCTACGACAAGGCACAACTTATCTGTTAGCCTCTAGCGTGGGTCGGGTTATGTGTGCGTAGGAGCAGTCTGCTTCCCTGGATAGGCATCATTGGATAGTTGTCTAGCTTTCTCCTTGGGTCGTGCTTCGATCCTCTTCTCTCGGGATTGGTACTCGGGACACTTCTTATCATGGGGTTTCTCGGTGACCCGGGGATGACGTCCTGGTTCTTCGGGCCCCGAGAGACGTCCGGTCCTTTGCCCATCGGACCGTGCCCCTGGATTCCACCGAAGTTAAAATAACCCCCAGGTAAGGTGTCGTTCGTAGGACTGCCAGTCTGACGGTGGTGCCTTGACCTAAGGGAAAAAGGGCCGCAGATGTCTCGGGGCCAGTTTGGTGCGGGAGTCCTTGACCCCGCCTAGGACCCGATGGACGTGATCCAATTGTCGCATGGACGAGACAGGTCCGTGGTCTTGGAAATATCAAAAGCTGCCATTAACAGTTAATGTTAGCGCCTAGGCCTTGGTTAATAATGCCTCTAGTCCTATTTAAGAGGCTCTAGAGGGGTTTTACCATCGGCCCATGATTTCCCTTCCTTTTATGCCTTTCTTTTTCCTTGGAGCAATGGTCACGGCTCTAAATGCTGAGTGCGCCCATGCCTTGGAGAGGTTGCTGCTGCCAGCGCCTGAGTGCTAGCTTCCACCAGGCGATGGCGCAGCACGTCGAGGGAGGGGAGAACATGGTGGAAGTCGGGGAAGAGGTTGCCTCAGAATGCCGATTTGTTCCTAGCCGGCGATGGTGCCCCAAGACTCGTGGCCGGACCTAGGCGGCTTAGAGTTCTATGTGAGGGTGCAACACGACAAGGTGGGGATGCTTTGACTCCCTGATATGTTTGCTTGGTCCTTCGGTGTTCGCCGCCGCCCTCACAAGTTGATGCTCTGCCCCGTCGGCAGCTGCAACACCATTTGGTGGGCACGGGTATTCAACGATGAAGGATGGAAAATGTGCCATGGGAGAGGCTGGACTCGCTTCACTGAGATGTCCCACCTCCGGAAGGGGGACATTCTCTTCTTCACCTACGACGGTGCGAAGGATCTTTCCGTTAAAGTGTTGAGCTGCAATTAGTGTCATGTCGAGTACTTCCACAAGGAAGGGCATTGTCAACACCCGGATTTTTAATCCCAGATGCCCGTTATGCCATACCTCGCAATCCCAGGATTACCATTTTTGCGAGACATAACAGATTGGATATCATAGTACATCGTCCATTACAAACCATACATAAGGTTTTACACAAATAAGGATCTCATGATCCAGTCTTTAATACAACAAGCAGCGGAAATAAACGATAGCGTAGCGGTGGGGTCCATCTTCAGGGGCACAGGCAATGCTGACGAAGGTAGATAGTCCTAGTTATCATAGCCGTCCTGCTGACCATCATCTTGACAATCTCCTTCATAGTCTGGCCACGATAATAGCCAGGGACAAAAGCCATGAGTACTCTTTAAGTACTCGCAAACTACCACTAACAAGTAGTATAATTCTAAGTTGAAGTGCTAGATCTAAGTTAAACTATGAAGTTAAGTTTGAAACCTAAGCTGAGTTCAGAAGCAAAGAAAGATAAAATAAGGTTCTAGAATCACTTAAGTTGGGAAGCTATTATCATCAACACAACCCTGTTGTGGTCAAGTCAAAGTTCATCATTCGTTTCAAGTTATTTAGAAAACATCTGACAACGAAACAGTATGGCCATTCCAATTGTCCATAACCGTGGACGCGGCTATTCGAATAGTTTGACACTCTGCAGAGGTGGTACACTTTCACCACAAGATTTGATACATCTGTCAGGGATAACCCTGAATCATCATACTTAGTATGCAGATAATCAAACATAACCTTCCCTTTACACACCCTAGTACAATCACCTCTCCTATGAGCATGGCCTCCCAACCATGACCATCAGTCATCTTGGGCACTACATAGGTGGACAACATTGAGAGGTAGCCTCAGCTCAAACCTCTCCCATGAGGGAACTAATACTAATGCATATAAACTTCCAGCTAAACCTTACCCAATTCAGATAATGTGGTTGTACCGTAAATTTGGAATGGTATCGCATCCGAATCCAACCATCAGCTTTATAAAAGGGTTAAGGCTCATGCCTCATCATTTTCATCATCATAAACCAGTTGTGTCTCTTAACACATGTCAAAACATCTCAATATAATGACTCATCATTCCAAGGTTTTCACAATTCATTTTCACCAAGTGTTCCCATCTAAAGTGACTCAAGTTTTTGATCTATTCTAAAATACTAAGTTAAGAGTATTCACTAAGGTGGAACAGATGGTTTCAATCCCATGCCATAGAATGACATCTAAAGGTTTCTAAGTAGGTCAAGTTTTATACTTTTTATGCTACCTTCAAAACAAGTAAAGAACTTTGTGTGAACTAAGGGAGGTAAAACTTGTCAATAAGACTCGGGGTACTAATAGTTAAAGGGGTGTGATCAAAGCATGCTTAAGGCATATTTGCTAAACCATCTAGTTTTAAATCTAGCCTGCTAACAATACCTTGCCTTGGTTGGTGCAGTGGTTGAAGTTTTCTTCTTCTTCTTCTTGGTAGAACTCCTCCTCCTCGAAAGTTTGGTTGGTACTAGCGTCTATAAATACATAGGGAGTAGACAATCACCAAACAATACTTAACTAGGCTAAGTAGCATTCTAAAACACACAATTGATGATCTATTATCATCACAGGCATCACAAGTTTAATTCAATAGTTTCAACTTTTTTTATTTTAGAAAAGTAATTTCTACTCATTGAAATTTTAACTAAAATTTAATATTCACCACCAAAATATGGGATCATGTGGACACATGTCCTCACCACATATTCTAACATGGGTGAATGAGATTTAAAGGTTGGATCAATATTACTTTTGTTTAAGTTTATTATTTAATGATTTAAAGTGACTAGAAATGCCTATATAGCATTATTTTGGTACTAGTCCAAATTCACTGCATGTAAACCTTAATATTATTGCATATTTGGATAGATATGATGAAATGTGATTTTTGAGAGTTGGAATCAACTCAAAAGCTAACTTGGTTGATTTTATAAAAATGTTGCAAGGTGCAAAAGCTTCTGTTTTGTTATTTTTATTAGGAGAGATCTATAACTCTAATTGAAATAAATCCAACGGGCTTGGATATATTATTTCAATACCTTTCAGACAAAATTTGTTTCATGCTATTTGGATTTGTCAAACTCACAGAATTGAATTTTGAAATAGTGGACAGAAACTAGATTTAACTAAAAAGAAAAATCCAGATTTGAATGGGTGGGCTAGCGCGGGAAAAGAAATGGGCCGGCCTAGTGGCGCTCCGCGGCGCGGGGCTCAGCTGACAGGGGGGTCCCACGTGTCAGCGGCACTTAACACGCGAAACGGTACGCGCGCTGTGGGTCGTGCCATTAGAAGCGAGATCAACGGCTGAGGGTCGTCGTCGACGACGAACAGGTCGCCGGCGAGCTCGAACCCTAGCGACTCGGTGGGGTTCTACTGGGGGCGTACCAGGGCTCCAGCGGGGTCGGCGAGGCGGGCAAACAACGTGGAAGACGACGGCGAGGCGAGGCGCGGTTGCGGCGGAGCTTAGGGCGGTCGAAATCAACGGCGCCCTTCTCCTCTAGAGGCGGCGGCTCCGGTTCCAAATCCGGCGAGCTGCTGCTCCACTTGCTCCGGCTAGAGGTGGGTGAGGTTCAGAGAGGTGAGGGGAATGGAATGGTATGGAGAAGAATGGCTGGGGAGGGCTCCTTTTATAGGCCCGACGGTGAGACCGAGCGGGATGGGCGGTCGACGGTGGTGACATGGCTACGGCGAGCTAGAGGCATGGCTAGGGGTGGCGATCGATGGGCGGTTCCCTGGCGGTGCTCTAGGACTTAAATGTGGCCGTAGGGGCGCTGGTACGCGGTCTGGGCGAGGTGGCGCTTTGTGCAGCCGAAGCAGCGGTGTCCACGGCGAGTGGTGGCTGTGAGGCTTTGGGCAGCGAACGAGGATGTATGGGATGTTCGCCAGGTCAAGGCGGAGCGTCTGGCGCGGGCTGCGGTCGAGCGGCGGCTTGTGCACGCGAGGACAGAGCGTGCTCTGCGGGCGGCATCGGCATGGTGCGGTGGCACTGGGCGCGGGCTTTCCTCGGTGGTCCATGGCAGCACTTGGCTCGGGCAGGGGACAGAGAGGGGCGGTGAGGTGCTGGCTACGTCCTAGACATGGAGAGGAAGGAGGAGGTGGTCGGCTGGGGTGAGGGCAAGGTTGGCCGACGAGTTGGTGCTCGGCATGGCTTGGCCTGGCCACTAGGGTGTAGGGGTTGGGGTGGTAATGGCATGGTTTGATCAAGTGGAGACAGAGGGAGTGTTTTGTGGTCAAATGGGTGGCTAAACTCTGTAGAAATAGTGAGCTAGCTATTTGTGTTTGATTCTGCCTGCCATGTGTTTGATGAAATGGCCGCAAGAGAAAATTTTGAATTTTGAGTTCAAATTTTTTGAGTAATCTCCACTAGTGATAGGTAGTCTCTAGTTGCAAGGGTTTTGAAAGTGGAGCTCAAATAGATGGTTTTTGAAATAGGCGTGATCTATGCATATGTATTAGATTCAATTTTAAACTATCATTTAAAATAGTTAACAGAATGTTTTTAGCAGATCCAAAGGTGGGCCTTGGTACCTCATTATGTGTACTAGCAAGGGGTGCAAAGATCAAGAATTGTTTCTGTTAAGAATTGAGTACTAGGAATAGCCAAAGTAGGCATGAGAGTTAAATTTGCCAAAATGACCATTCCTTCCTTTTAATTCTTTTTGATTTGATTTTCTTTAGGAAAAGTTTGGGAATGATGTAGATGATGTTTAGATCACCTAAGAAACATTTTACAAGCATTGTATCAATCAATCATGGCAATTCAAACAACTCCTATTTTAAATGCATACCCATATGAATGCTTTCATTTTAAATTTGGAAAAGTTTTTGTTAACCCTATTTTTGGATGAATTGATCTTGATAAGCTTGGATTAAAGTTTTGGGATGTTACAAACCTTCCCCCTTAAACGAAATCTTGTCCCGAGATTTACAAAGAAAACTAGGAACTAAAAAGATCTGGGAACTCTGTCCTAATGTAATCTTCGCGCTCCCAAGTAGCTTCCTCCTTGGTATGGTTGCTCCACTGAATCTTGAGAAACTTGATACTCCTAGTCCTGGTGGTTCTGTAGGCTTCTTCTAAGATACGGATGGGTACTTCCCGATAGGTCAGGTCATTGTTGATTTCCACAGCTCTGTGATCGATATTCTTGAAAACTTCAGTCTTCTCAGGCACTTCCCAGCATTTGTGAAGTAACGAGATATGGAACACATTGTGGATGGCTGACATCTCTTCAGGCAGTTCCAGTTGATACGATACTTCTCCTCGGCGGTTCAGAATCTTGAAAGGTCCGATATATCTGGGAGCTAACTTTCCCTTCAGACCAAAGCGTTGAGTTCCCTTCAATGGTGAAACCTTGAGATATACGAAATCTCCGACATTGAAAATCAGGTCTCTCCTTCTCTTGTCAGCATAGCTCTTCTGTCTGGATTGGGCGGTCTTTAGGTACTCACAGACTTTGTGAACTTTCTCTTCTGCTTCTCGAAGAATGTCGGGTCCAAAGATCTAACTCTCTCCTACTTGCGACCAATTCAAAGGGGTACGACACTTTCTTCCATATAGGAATTCGAATGGTGCCATCTGCAAACTAGCCTGATAACTGTTGTTATATGAGAATTCTGCGAAAGACAGGCAGTCTTCCCATTTTGATCCGTATTCCAACACACAAGCTCTAAGCATATCCTCCAAGATCTGGTTGGCTCTCTCAGTTTGTCCATCTGTTTGCGGGTGATACGCGGTACTGAAATTCAACTTGGTTCCTAAGCCTTCCTGAACTTTCTGCCAAAATCTTGAAGTAAATTGGGTTCCTTGATCTGAGACGATGGTCTTGGGGGTTCCATGCAGACTAACAATCCTAGCAATGTACAGCTCTGCTAGCTTTGCACTCTGGTAGGTTGTCTTGACTGGTATGAAGTGCGCTACCTTGGACAGTCTATCAACTATGACTCAGATTGAGTCATTTCCCTTACTAGAAGTGGGTAAACCGGTGATAAAGTCCATTCCGACAGAATCCCATTTCCATTCCGGAATCTGCAATGGTTGCAATAGTCCTGCAGGTCTCTGATGCTCTGCTTTGACTCGTTGACAGATGTCACATTTGGCGATGTAGCTTCCGATCTCTCTTTTCATCTTGTGCCACCAAAATTGCTCTTTCAAATCTTGATACATCTTTGTTCCTCCAGGGTGGATAGAATAAAGACTATCATGAGCTTCCTTCATGATAACCTCCTTCAGCTCCGAATCTGCTGGCACACAGATACGTCCTTTGTACCACAGTACTCCTTCTTTGTCTTCGGTGAATCCAGGTACCTTTCCTGTACCAATATGACGTTTGATTCCGTCAATACTCTCATTTCCCTTTTGGGCTTCCTTGATTTGGCTAATCAAAGTGGGTTGAAGTTCAATGCTAGCTAGGAATCCTTTGCTAACTAACTCAGTCCTAAACTGCTCCAACTCCTCATACAAACTTGGTTGCTTCTCTTTGATCATGGTGTTAAGCCTACATAGCAATCTGCTAAGAGCATCCGCTACCACATTGGCTTTGCCGGGGTGATAGTGAATGTCAAGGTCATAATCCTTGATTAACTCTATCCATCTTCTTTGCCTCATATTCAGTTCCTTCTGGGTGAAGATATACTTCAAGCTCTTATGATCTGAGCAAATCTCACAGCGATTACCCATCAAATAATGATGCCATGTATTCAATGCTAGAACCACGGCTTCTAGCTCAAGGTCATGGGTAGGATAGTTCTGCTCATGTTGCTTCAATTGTCGAGACAGATACGCGATGACTTTGCCTTCTTGCATCAATACACATCCTAGGCCAATCTTGGATGCATCACAATACACATCAAACGGCTTCTTGATGTCTGGCATGATCAAAATTGGGGCTGATATCAATCTCTTCTTCAGCTCCTGGAAACTGGCTTCACATTTGTCTGTCCATTCAAACTTCTTGTCCTTCTTCAACAATTGGGTCATTGGTCGGGCTATGCTCGAGAATCCTTCTACGAACTTGCGGTAATATCCCGCTAATCCGAGAAATGAACGAACTTGGGTTTGATTGGTTGGGGCTTCCCATTCTTCGACATCTTTGATCTTGGTGGGATCAACAGAGACTCCTCCGGCACACACAATATGTCCTAGGAATCCTACTTCTTTCAGCCAAAACTCACACTTGCTGAACTTGGCATATAACTGATGCTCTCTCAGGGTTTCTAGGATGATTCTCAGATGTTGCTCGTGCTCTTCTTCTGACTTGGAGTAGATAAGGATGTCGTCGATAAACACAACTACAAACTTATCGAGGAAATTCATAAAAGATCTTATTCATGAGATTCATGAAATAAGCAGGGGCATTGGTTAATCCAAAAGACATAACCGTATACTCGTATAAACCATAGCGAGTAGTAAAGGCGGTCTTCAGAATATCCGTTGCACGAATCTTAAGTTGGTGATAACCAGTCCTAAGATCAATCTTTGAGAATACCTGAGCTCCGGTCAACTGATCAAATAGATCCTCTATCTTTGGCAAAGGGTACTTGTTCTTGATGGTGACATCATTCAACTTTCTGTAATCTGTACACAGACGATTGCCTCCATCTTTCTTGTCGACGAATAACACTGGTGATCTCCATGGCGATGCGCTTGGCTGAATCAAGCCTGTTGCTAACATGGCATCCAACTGCTTCTTCAGTTCTACTAACTCTAAGGGGTTCATGGTATATGGTCTCTAGGTTGTAGGTCCGGTTCCGGGGATTAGTTTGATAATGAACTCAATATCCCTATCCGGAGGCATACCTGGCAATTCATCTGGGAATACGTCGGGGTATTCACAGACTACTCTGACTTGGTCAATGGTAGGCAGGGCTACACTCTTGTTGCACTTGAATTGACGGGGTAAGGTTTCGGAGATATGCTCTACTGTTACTCCAGAACTACTGGTCATGGTGATGGCTTTCTTAGCACAGTCTATCAGTCCTTTATGCCTTGACATCCAGTCCATACCTAGTACTACTTCCAATCCTTTGGTTCCAAGTACAATTAGGTTGGCATAAAAATCTATCCCATGTATTCTGATAGGTACAGCTTTGCAAATTTTTCTAGCTTTTGTTGTTGAACCGGGGATTTGCACTATCATGACATGCTTCAGGTTGGTTGGGCGAATCTTACTAGTGCATACAAATTCTTCGGTGACAAATGAATGCGATGCTCCAGAATCAAACAATACTCTTGCTAAAACTGAGTTGACAGAAAACATACCCAACACTACATCTGGCGCTTCCTGGGCTTCTTCTGCGTTCATGTGGAAGAGACGACCGTTGCGGTTGTGCGGGTTCCCTGGGGAAAATCTCCTTCCTGGTTGAACATGATGTTGCTGCTGAGCTGGGGCATTCACAGGGGCATTGGCGGCAGTCTTCTTGGGACACTCATTGGAGTAGTGACCCTTCACTCCACACTCGAAACAAGTGATCTGGGACTTGTCCTTGACTGCGACAGGTACAACATTGCTGCCAGTTCTGGGTGCAGTGTTGTTGTTGTTGCTCTTGGGAGGGGCACGGTTGAAATTGTTGGCATTGCCGTAGTTGTGATTGTTTCCTCCGGACTTCACATTTCCTCCGCTACGGTTGGGGTAGCTTGGGCGAGAATTTGGGGGTCGGTTGTTCCTTGGTGCATATCCTGGTGAAGGGTTGGGACAGTACTTCTGGTGACTACTGGATCTAGACTGCTGCATCATACGGCGCTTGCGGTTGTTGTTTGCCTGGTTAATATTCCCTTCCATCGAAATGGCAGAGTCGACTAGCTCTTCGAGATCATCGAAACGGATGTTGACGAGGACAGTCTGCATCTCATCATGCAGTCCGTTTAAGAATCTCTCTTTCTTCTTGGCCTCCGTGTTGATCTCATCTGGTGCATATCTGGCAAGTGACAAGAATCTGTCACGGTACTCCACCACAGTCATTCTTCCTTGCTTCAATTCGCGGAATTCATCTCTCATCCTGTTGACAAGACCTTGCGGCACGTGGGTGCGGCTGAACTTGACCTTGAATGCTTCCCAGGTCATCACCTAGCCATGGTTCATATTGCGGATGCTATTCCACCAAGATCTTGCATCTCCCGCCAGATAGTGGGTGGCAAAGAGAACTTTCTCATTCTCATCAACTCTGGCAACCTCTAAGTTGTTTTCCATGGTCTGTAACCAGTCATCAGCATCTAATGGGTTTTCAGATTGGTTGAAGATTGGGGGATTGGTGTTCTGAAAGTTTTTGAGTTTGGATCCTTGGTGAACCTGATTTCCATGTCCTTGGTTGTTGAGAGCCATTTGGGCAATCTGCTGCAATGTTGCTAAGTTGGCTTGACGCTCGGCCCTGCTTGCTTCACCGTCCGCGATGAGATTCTGCAAGATCTGCAGCATTGGGTCCTGCGACGAGCTGCTCCCTCCTTGGTTTCCACGAGTCATCTGAAGATTGAGATAGATATAGGGGTAAGAGGGAAATTCTAAGGTTCATGGTTTTGGGTTTTCAAAGCTAAAACTTTGAGTTAGACTCAGGTTTTTCAACTAACTTCATTTTCATTCATGCAAGCAAGCACCCGATACAACACACACCACAACAATCAAAGGAAAGCAGATGGTTTGAAGAACCATTCTGCAAGCTACGATACAATGGGACCGATACAACTCATGCTACGACAGTGCTCTAGTGCATCTACTCATCGTCAATGAAGTCAGAGTCTTCATCATCAGTGTACAAGTCCATAGCATCCTCCTCTAAAAAGTCATCATCGTTGCTGAGGTAAGAATCCATATCTCCCTAGATGTCTTCACCCTCATCTTCTTCTTCCTTGGCGGCAAGCTGAGCTTCCTGCTCCTTAACGGTCTTCTCGAGGTCGGCCACCTTCTTGTGAAGACGGGCGATGGTGCGATCCTTCTTTGCACGCTGGCGGCAAAGAGACTGACGATCTTGGACAAGCAGTGCGAAAGTCTGGGCCTTCTGGTCGGCAATGGCATGGTTCTGGTTGGCTAACTCTCTGGCATTGTCCAGTTCCTGCTGCCTGTCATGAAGCAAGAAGTCAAGGTTCTCCACTTGACGCCTCAACTCTGGGTGACTTGGCATCTCCATCGGCATTCCCATGAAGTCACGTCTTGCATAGTGGGCAAAACGGGTTCCTTGAATCTTGTTGACATTGAGGGCACATAGACGTGCGAGAGCTTCATGCATTGCCCTGGCTAATCCATCTAGCCAGTTGTTCTCTCTCACTGAGAACTGAATTCTCCCGGAAGTTGGTGCTTCGATGCTTCCCCGAAGATCCACGGTGACTAGCCACTGTAGGTCTCCTCCTGGGGGTCCTGGAAGTTGATCTCCAAGAAACTCCGGATGTGGGCGTCCCAGTAACTCCGACAGCGAATCCAGATCCCTCTCGAAGATCAGCTGACCTCTGTTTCCCAACTGGTAAAACTTGCTGAACTGAGTCTCCATCTACAAGAATTTAGGATGAGGAAGTTAGTGAAGTGATCAAGTGTGTCCAATTTTAAGTAGTAATGTAAGAATTTTGAGGAACATGCATTTTTGAGAAAGAATGAGTTCACAAGGGTAAGAGGGGAAATAGTTTTTCATAAATACTACCTTTGGTTTTGAAGCTAAGTTTTTGGTTTGGATGTCCATTCTAACTAGGGTCTCCTATGGTCAGGATGGCTCTGATAGGGCATTGTCAACACCCGGATTTTTAATCCCAGATGCCCGTTATGCCATACCTCGCAATCCCAGGATTACCATTTTTGCGAGACATAACAGATTGGATATCATAGTACATCATCCATTACAAACCATACATAAGGTTTTACACAAATAAGGATCTCATGATCCAGTCTTTAATACAACAAGCAGCGGAAATAAACGATAGCGTAGCGGTGGGGTCCATCTTCAGGGGCACAGGCAATGCTGACGAAGGCAGATAGTCCTAGTTATCATAGCCGTCCTGCTGACCATCATCTTGATAATCTCCTTCATAGTCTGGCCACGATAATAGCCAGGGACAAAAGCCATGAGTACTCTTTAAGTACTCGCAAACTACCACTAACAAGTAGTATAATTCTAAGTTGAAGTGCTAGATCTAAGTTTAACTATGAAGTTAAGTTTGAAACCTAAGCTGAGTTCAGAAGCAAAGAAAGATAAAATAAGGTTCTAGAATCACTTAAGTTAGGAAGCTATTATCATCAACACAACCCTGTTGTGGTCAAGTCAAAGTTCATCATTCGTTTCAAGTTATTTAGAAAACATCTGACAACGAAACAGTATGGCCATTCCAATTGTCCATAACCGTGGACGCGGCTATTCAAATAGTTTGACACTCTGCAGAGGTGGTACACTTTCACCACAAGATTTGATACATCTGTCAGGGATAACCCTGAATCATCATACTTAGTATGCAGATAATCAAACATAACCTTCCCTTTACACACCCTAGTACAAGCACCTCTCCTATGAGCATGGCCTCCCAACCATGACCATCAGTCATCTTGGGCACTACATAGGTGGACAACATTGAGAGGTAGCCTCAGCTCAAGCCTCTCCCGTGAGGGAACTAATACTAATGCATATAAACTTCCAGCTAAACCTTACCCAATTCAGGTAATGTGGTTGTACCGTAAATTTGGAATGGTATCGCATCTGAATCCAACCATCAGTTTTATAAAAGGGTTAAGGATCATGCCTCATCATTTTCATCATCATAAACCAGTTGTGTCTCTCAACACATGTCAAAACATCTCAATAGAATGACTCATCATTCCAAGGTTTTCACAATTCATTTTCACCAAGTGTTCCCATCTAAAGTGACTCAAGTTTTTGATCTATTCTAAAATACTAAGTTAAGAGTATTCACTAAGGTGGAACAGATGGTTTCAATCTCATGCCATAGAATGACATCTAAAGGTTTCTAAGTAGGTCAAGTTTTATACTTTTTATGCTACCTTCAAAACAAGTAAAGAACTTTGTGTGAACTAAGGGAGGTAAAACTTGTCAATAAGACTTGGGGTACTAATAGTTAAAGGGGTGTGATCAAAGCATGCTTAAGGCATCTTTGCTAAATCATCTAGTTTTAAATCTAGCCTGCTAACAATAGCTTGCCTTGGTTGGTGCAGTGGTTGAAGTTTTCTTCTTCTTCTTCTTGGTAGAACTCCTCCTCCTCGAAAGTTTGGTCGGTACTAGCGTCTATAAATACATAGGGAGTAGACAATCACCAAACAATACTTAACTAGGCTAAGTAGCATTCTAAAACACACAATTGATGATCTATTATCATCACAAGCATCACAAGTTTAATTCCATAGTTTCAACTTTTTTATTTTAGAAAAGTAATTTCTACTCATTGAAATTTTAACTAAAATTTACTATTCACCACCAAAATATGGGATCATGTGGACACATGTCCTCACCACATATTCTAACATGTGGTAATGAGATTTAAAGGGTGGATCAATATTACTTTAGTTTAAGTTCGTTATTTAATGATTTAAAGTGACTAGAAATGCCTATATAGCATTATTTTGGTACTAGTCCAAAGTCACTGCATGTAAACCTTAATATTATTACATATTTTGATAGATATGATGAAATGTGATTTTTGAGAGTTGTAATCAACTCAAAAGCTAACTTGGTTGATTTTATAAAAATGTTGCAAGGTGCAGAAGCTTCTGTTTTGTTATTTTTATTAGCATAGATCTATAACTCTAATTGAAATAAATCCAACGGGATTGGATATATTATTTCAATACCTTTCAGACAAAATTTGTTTCATGCTATTTGGATTTGTCAAACTCACAGAATTGAATTTTGAAATAGTGGACAGAAACTAGATTTAACTAAAAAGAAAAATCCAGATTTGAATGGGTGAGCTAGCACGGGAAAAGAAATGGGCCGGCCCAGTGGCGCTCCACGGCGCAGGGCTCAGCTGACAGGGGGTCCCACATGTCAGCGGCACTTAACACGCGAAACGGTACGCGCGCTGTGGGTCGTGCGATTAGAAGCGAGATCAACGGCTGAGGGTCGTCATCAACGACGAATAGGTCGCCGGCGAGCTCGAACCCTAGCAACTTGTTGGGGGTCTACTGGGGGCGTACCAGGGCTCCAGCGGGGTCGGCGAGGCGGGCAAGCGACGTGGAAGACGACGGCGAGGCGAGGCGTGGTTGTGGCGGAGCTTGGGCGGTCGAAATCAACGGCGCCCTTCTCCTCCAGAGGCGGCGGCTCCGGTTCCAATTCCGGCAAGCTGCTGCTCCACTTGCTCCGGCTAGAGGTGGGTGAGGTTCAGAGAGGTGAGGGGAGTGGAATGGTGTGGAGAAGAATGGCTGGGGAAGGCTCCTTTGATAGGCCCGACGATGAGACCGAGCGGGATGGGCGGTCAATGGTGGCGACATGGCTACGGTGAGCTAGAGGCATGGCTAGGGGTGGCGATCGATGGACGGTTCCCTGGCGGTGCTCTAGGACTTAAATGCGGCCGTAGGGGCGGTGGTACGCGGTCTGGGCGAGGTGGCGCTCTGTGCGGCCGAAGCAGCGGTGTCCACGGCGAGCGGTGGCTGTGAGGCTTTGGGCGGCGAACGGGGATGTCAGGGGTGTTCGCCAGGTCAAGGCGGAGCGGCGGGCGCGGGCTGCGGTTGAGCGGCGGCTTGTGCACGCGGGGACAGAGCGTGCTCTGCGGGCGGCATCGGCATGGTGCGGTGGCACTGGGCGCGGGCTTTCCTCGGTGGTCCATGGCAGCACTTGGCTCGAGCAGGGGACAGAGAGGGGCGGTGAGGTGCTGGCTACCTCCTAGACATGGAGAGGAAGGAGGAGGTGGTTGGCTGGGGTGAGGGCAAGGTTGGTCGGCGAGTTGGTGCTCGGCATGGCTTGGCCTGGCCACTAGGGTGTAGGGGTTGGGGTGGTAATTGCATGGTTTGATCAAGTGGAGACAGAGGGAGTGTTTTGTGGTCAAATGGGTGGCTAAACTCTGTAGAAACAGTGAGCTAGCTATTTGTGTTTGATTCTGCCTGCCATGTGTTTGATGAAATGGCCGCAAGAGAAAAAGTTTTGAATTTTGAGTTCAAAATTTTTGAGTAATCTCCACTAGTGATAGGTAGTCTCTGGTTGAAAGGGTTTTGAAAGTGGAGCTCAAATAGATGGTTTTCTAAATAGGGGTGATATATGCATATGTATTAGATTCAATTTTAAACTGTCATTTAAAATAGATAACATAATGTTTTTAGCAGATCCAAAGGTGGGCCTTGGTACCTCATTATGTGTACTAGCAAGAGGTGCAAAGATCAAGAATTGTTTCTGTTAAGAATTGAGTACTAGGAATAGCCAAAGTAGGCATGAGAGTTAAATTTGCCAAAATGACCATTCCTTCCTTTTAATTCTTTTTGATTTGATTTTCTTTAGGAAAAGTTTGGGAATGATGTAGATGATGTTTAAATCACCTAAGAAACATTTTACAAGCATTGGATCAATCAATCATGGGCAATTCAAACAACTCCTATTTTAAATGCATACCCATATGAATGCTTTCATTTTAAATTTGGAAAAGTTTTTGTTAACCCTATTTTGGATGATTTGATCTTGATAAGATTGGATTAAAGTTCTGGGATGTTACAGGCATTGACCCCACGAAGGGTTTATCCCCCATGGTTGGTTTTCAACCTCCTTGGTAGCACGAAAGTCGGATCTGCGTAGAGTAGCAAAGCAAGTGACATGTAAACCGTAGAAAAAAGTGGTTACCACTTCTTTCATCAAAGCTTTTTACTTTTGCGTTTAATGTAAGAGGCATTTATCAGGTTCCCGGGGGATCGCATAGAGGCTCCCTCTTTATGCTTCTTCTATCTTGTCGAGGATGACTGTGGGGATGATAGCTAAAGGGGTTAATCCTTAGTTATCCGTGAAAACATATCAACACGACACTCCATTAGCGGAAAGCCCCTAGGTGAATGATAACAAAAAATGAGTGCGTGAAAGACCACTTCATTTTTATTAACAAAAAATGAGTGCGTGAAAGACCACTTCATTTTTATTCATCAACAGGGGAAATCCTGGATACACCTATTGTGCTATGGGACCTAGCTGGCGCACAAGGCTTTTAATGCTCGGGGGCAGCCCCCGAGCGCTTCTGCTCCACTAGTAGCTCGACCACCAGTGGAGACAAACCGTAGGAAAGCACGGCTATGCCTGCTTCTCTGATGGTGCGTCCATCAGGGCAGCATGTGATGAATGCAAGGTGATCCTCCCGAGACTCACGTGATGCATAGCTAACTCGACAGTGCACATCCTTATTCTGTAGATCCTTAGGGGTAGAACTTGCAGAGATGGTCCTCGTGTAAGTGCTCGATATTCCACAAGTTTTCCACGGTTGTACCATCTCTTGTCTCCAGGCAGACCGCTTTGATCCTGGAGACTTGGACTACCCGGTAAGGGCCCTTGCACTTTGGTTGCAACTAGTGGTTATGGACCCAGCGAAGGACCAAGTCGCCTTCTTCTATTATTATATTGTTCGAGGCTAGACCTGACGGCTGTGGTAGTGGTGGAGGCTCCATTGATAGAAATCCGGTCGCACAGTGGCTAGGTTCTGGTCCTCCTCGAGAAAGTTACATCATCAATTCTTTGTTCTCCTAGGCGTCCTCTCTATAAGCTAGCACCCAGGGGGTCCGTATTGAAGTTCCATCAGCAAAACTTCTTCCACCCTGTATACTAGGGAGAAAGGTGTTTCCCCGGTGGCTCAGCTAGGGGTGGTCCATATTAACCACAGGATGGACGAGACCTTCTCGATCCAATTCCTTCCACTGGTCCTGAGCTGGTCAAATGTTTTAGTCTTGAGATTGCGGAGCACCTCCGCATTGAGGCACGCTGCTTGCCTCTTTCTCTAGGGTGAGCCACCGAGGCGTAGCAGATCTTGGTGTCAAGGCTATCATAGTAAGCAATGAAGGTGTCGCTGGTGAACTAGGAGCCGTTTTTGTGATGATCCGGTTAGGTACGACGAAACGGCATATGATACCCTAGATAAAATTTATAGTGGCTTGGGAGGTGATGGCTCTGACGGGATCCACCTGCGGCCACTTGGTGAAATTGTTTATGGCGATGAATAGGTATTGGTACCATCACACCACCCATAGGAAAGATCTAACAACGGCGAGGCCCAGACCATGAAGGCCATGACAGGGGGAAGGTCTGAAGAGCTTGAGCTGGTTGATGCATGTATTTGGCATGGAACTTGCAGGCGTCGTGGGTTCTAACTAGGTATTCAGTGTCCAATAATGTTGTCGGCCAGTTTAACCCTTGATGGAACATCTTCACCACTAAGGCCCTCGAGTCGAGGTGACTCAGGCACTCCCCCCTCGTGGACCTCCACGAGGAGCCATTGTCCTTCTTATTAAGATGTGCATCGAAGATTAACACCAGATTCGCGTCTACGATATAGGTCCATGTTGATAAGGGTGTACATCTTGGCTTGCCAAAACACCTTCTCAGCTTCTCCACGGTCAGTAGGGAGATCCTGGTCCTAGAGATACCGCATTATGTTTGTGGCCCAGGGTTTATCTTGCATCTCCACCACTCAGACTATGTGTTTGTTGGGGATGATCCCCTCGCCAAAATTGGCATGTTCTTACTCGAGGGTACACGGCCTCGCAGCCATCGCTTCACATATGATGGTTGGCGCCGATGGCTCACCCCGGGGTTCTTGACCAATGCTTTCTTTCTCGGGGGCACACGGCTCCACAACCATCGCTTCGTATGCGATGGTTGGTGCCGAGGGCTCGCCCTGGAGTTCTTATCTAATGCTTGTTTTCCCGGGAGCACATGGCTCTCCAGCCATCACTTCACATGCGATGGTCGGACCGAGGGCTCACAACGAGGTTCTTTTCAGATGCTTTCTTTCCTGGTGCCACACAGCTCCGCAGCCATCGCTTCGCATACGATGGTCAAGTCCAAGGGATCTCCTCGGGACTCTTCACTTTCTGGTTTGCGAGGCACCTTGATGGAGGGCTTGAGCAGCTACTCCACAAGGACTTCCGGGGGAATGCGTCCTCGGACCAATGTGATCTTTGACAACTCATCAGCAATGGTGTTGGAGATACAAGGGACATGCTCCATCCGGGCTCGTCAAAGTGCTTCTCCAATTTTTTTTAACTTCCTCCACGTACGGGGCCATTCATGAGGAATCATAGTATTTGTTGATCTGATTGACCACCAATTGTGAATCCCCACGAACGACCAGGCGCTTGATGCCCAGGTCCTTCGTGATCCTGAGGCCGATGAGCAGCCCTTCATACTTGACGGTGTTGTTTGTTCGATGCTCTTTGTAATAGAGCATCTGCACCACGTACTTCAACATGTCTCCGATTGGCAACACAGAGAGCACGCCTGCTTGCGTGACGCTAAGGGAGTAGGAACCATCTAAATACATGACCCAGTAGTGTGGGTTAGTGCTCCCAAAAAGGGAGCAGGAGGGTTTCTCTTCATCTTTTGGTGTGGGAGTCCATTCGGCAATGAACACGTCCAAGCCCTAGCTCTACATGGTTTGAGTGTGGGCGAAGTGGATGTCGAAGCTAGATAGCTCCATGTCCCACTCGGCCACATGTCCTGTGGCTTCTCACTTGCGTAGAATGCACTATAGGGAATGTTAGTTCACCACCGTGACCCGATCCGCTTCAAAGTAGCGTTGAAGGTTCCTTTATGCAATGAGAATGTCAAATAAGATCTTCTGAAGTGTAGGGTAACACACCCGTGCATCGCACATCATCGTGCTAATGAAGTACATAGGTCGTTGCACCCTACGATTCTTAGCGGGCTCCTGCTGCTTCTCACAGCTCAAGTTGTGGAGTCTAGGAGGAGACGCTTTTAGGCATCCAGGGCCGCTTCCTTACTCATGGAGTTCAGGAGGTGTGCCTGGCTCAGCCTTCGGACTAGGGCCCTCAGCGATGACTTCCTCATAATCTTCCTCCACGCCCCCCGCCTCGTTGAGATTGGGAAGAAGTGCTTCCAGGCATCCAAGGTCATTTCCTGACTCTGAGTGTAGGAGGTGTGACTGGCCCAGTCCGCAGACTAGGGCCCTCGGCGATGACTCGCGTGCCATCTTCTTCCCTTTCCACAACGAGCATTGCGCTTACCACCTGGTTGGTGGCGGCGGCATGTAGAAGTAGGGACTCCCCTGGCTTGGGATCCACTAGCACTGAGGGGAGGTGAGGTAGCACTTCAGGTCCTGAAGCACAGCCTCCACCTCAGGTGTCCATTCAATGGGCCCTGATTTCTTCAAGAGTTTTAAGAAAGGAATGGCCTGCTCTCCTAGCCGGGATATGAGGCGTCCTAGGGCCGTGATGCACCCGTTTAGATGATGCACATCCTTGACCCGTCTAGGAGCCTCCATTTGTTTGATAGCCTTTATCATGTCGGGGTTGGCCTTGATTCCCTAGCGGGAGACCAGGAAACTGAGTAGCTTCCTCGAAGAGACCCCGAAGACGCATTTCTTGGGGTATAGCTTGAGGTGGACCTTACGCAGGTTATTGAACATTTCGTCCAAGTCCTAGAGTATGGTGCCATGGCGCTTGGTTTTGACCACGATGTCATTGATGTAGGCATTCATATTGCAGTGTATTTGTGTTCCCCGGCACACCTGCATGGCACTCTAGAACGTGGCGTCGAAGTTCTTCAAACCAAAAGGAATGCAATTGTAGAAAAAGCATCCTTCTAGGGTATCTATTGTATCTAGAAAAACCAAAAGGACTGTGACACTCTAGAACGTGATGAACGATGTCTTCTCTTCGTCTTCTATAGCCATCTTGATCTAGTGGTATCTAGAGAAAGCATTAAGAAAGCACGGGAGATCACATTCTACCGTGGAATTGACAATCTGGTCAATTCGGGGTAGCAGAAATGGATCCTTGGGACAAGCCTTGTTCGGGTTCGTGAAGTCGATGCATAGCCTTTTGTTGGTGTTGTGAGGCTTCGGCACCACGAATGGGTTGGCGACCCACGTCAGGTTCCATACTTCTTGGATGACCTTTGCGGCCTTCAACTTCCGAACCTCCGAGATGATGAAGTCATTTTTGTCCTGTGTCTAGCTCCGAACCTTCTGCTTTATCGGGTTAGCTCTCGGTAACACTACTAGATGGTACTAAATCACCTCCCTCAGAACCCCGAGAAGACCCGAGGGGTCCCAGGAGAACATGTCCGCATTCTCACGGAGGAAGGTGATGAGCACGCTTTCCTATTTTTAGTGAGGCGTGCTCCTATGGTGATGGAGCAGCCCCCTCCCTCGAGGAGAAAGACCTTATTGGTCGGGTCATGATCCTCGATCGGATGCTTCTTTCGCATGGGTGATGTGTCCAACACATTTGGACCATGTAAGTCTAGGAAACTGTCACTACAGTTTCCCTATAGGACTGCTCCATGCAGAAGACAGCGCCCGAAGATCCTCCCTGATGACAATGACTCCTTTATTGCCTGGGATCGTCACGGTGTTGTACGCATAATTCATCGCCGCCATGAACTTGGCTAAGGCAGGTCTTCCGAGAATGTCATTATAGGGCAAGAGAATCTCCACCACGTTGAACATGATGTTCTCTATACGGAAATTGTCTAGCGTCCCAAATGAGACGGGCATTGTGACCTGCCCCAGCGGTTGGGTAGCCCCCGAGTTGATGCCCTGGAATGCTCCAGTGGGCATCAAGTTCCCAATAGGGATCTAAAGTTGCCACATGAGTTGGGTGGATAGTTGGTTTAGTCCCACATGTCTGTCCACCAGCATCTTGGTTAACCTGACATTGCTGATGGTCAGAGAGACCACCAGCGGTAGTATCCCTATGCTCGCGCATCGGTCGTGGTGAACCTGAGCATCAAAGGTAACCAGGACAGCTGAACAGTTGAGGGGGAGTTGCCCTTCCACGCTTGGATGCATGGAGCACACCTCTCTGGTAAGCCACTTGATAGTGTTGTGCGAGGGGAATGCTGATGCACCTCCATGAATGCACACCACGTCACGCGATCTGAAGTTAGGCAGTACGCGGACTCCTCAGAGGGCTCGCGTCCGGGGCCTAGGGAGGAGACAGACTAAGCTTCATCTCCCCTTCTGATGCACCTGGTTGCTCTTTCCCGGGGTGCAATCGCAGCTAGGGAGCGAGATCGGTGAAGTGGGGGCACATCGACTGATGGTAGTGGAGGGAATACCCCACCAAGTACACCAATCGAACGGGCCAAGACCCTTTGCAAGGGATGCTCCCAATGGCTTCTGGATGAAAACACAGCAGCGCGTCGGCGGCAGCGAGATCAGCCCTCGGTCCGAGGAAGCTCAGAGGAGGCGATGTCAGCTCGCTGGCCATTTATACTACGTCGTACTTGGTCGCTCTCCTGGGCGAGCTGCTGGCTCCACCTCCTCATGAGAAGGAGCGGGAAAGGCGGCCCCGGATCCGCCGCCTGCGGAACCGTGGCACCTTGTTTGGAGAAGAATGTTGGTTTCTCCTTGCTCGTGCAGCCGCGCCAATGCCCTGCGATGTTTTCCACCCCTCCCTCATGCAGCCATTAGCGATGGGAGCGGAGTACCATTGGCAGAGGTTACTAGCAAGCTTGTGCCCCCTACCTAGCGCACCAGAAGTCGTGTCCTGGTTTTGACACCGGGGATAGGAGATCTCCTATATAGTTCTGCCAAGGGCACAACGTCCGGTGAGCTAGACGAACACACAATCACATAGAAACACGTGAGTTTTTATCCAGGTTCAGGCCATTATGTGCAAATCCCTACGTTCTGCTACTATCCACTAGGGTGTATGATCACACTTGTACATAATCTGTTCCCAGGGAAGAATTCAGCCTATCCTTTCCCTTCTAATTCCCCCTCTCTTGACTGACCTATGCCTCCTTTTATGCGGGCAAGGGGACACCACAAGGGCCGGTCACCATGCACCGACGTTGAGGCACCACGTGGCGGGCGTGGAGCGCATAGTAGTGACGTGGCACAACTGCTCTGTTAGCCTCCAGCGTGGGTCGGGTTATGGGTGCCCAGGGAGAAGTCTGCTTCCCTGGTCAGGCATCGTTGGACAACTATCCATCTCTCTCCTTGGGTCGCAGTTCAGTCGTCCGCTCGCAGGATTAATACTCGAAGCTCCACTTGCCGTGAGGTTTCACGGGGACTCGGGGACGACTCCCTGGTTCACTGGGCCCCGGGAGACATCCGGTTATTTTCTCGTCGGACCGTGCCCCCTCGATTCCACGGAAGCGACAAGGGATGTATGACATTGTGCACCATTGTGGTTGAGTGCAGTATGTAAGTTCACACAGTGGTCTGTGTACCACGTGCGCGCATAAAAACTAGGCCAGTGTATTTATTCTAGATAGTTGTGCCCGTGTAATTTTTTTTTTTTGAGAAAGTGTGTTTTATTCTAAGAGCATATCTAACGGTTGTTGTAAAATGGATCCTGTTCTTAAAAACGGTGATTTTTACAATGTCGTGAAAATACGGCTCCATCAGATGCCTAATATTTTATTGGGCATGCCGGAAAAAAATCCGGCCTCACGATGCATATATGTAGCACACGACACGAGCGTGCATGCCATAAATTATCTAACCCGCGCGGCCGCCAACTGCCGCTAAAAATTCTATTTATTCCCACCACCTGCTATTCCAGCTGACCCCGCCATCCTTGCCCCCACTCTGCCACAATAGGTTGTAGATCAGGCTGGTTCCTTCCCTAGCCGGTCCTTTCCTAGCCGTCGACCGCCACTATCGGATGTCGCCACGAGCTCGGCGCCACATAGGCTGGCTTGGCGTCCGCAACCATAAGCGCGCCGTCCGTTTCTCGGTGGAGATTACTTGCCAGAACAAGTGCCTCTAGCTTGGCACGTTCGCGCGCGCCTTCGACATCACTGCATGGCAGTTTTGCAGGTCGTGCTGGCTAATGAACTTCCTTGAGTGTGAAACTCTGGCCGAGGCTGAGTTGTTGGCGCTGGAGGCGCGTTACGCCACCACCGAGGAGGAGAGGGAGCACTGGTGGGTGATGTCGTAGATCATGGAAAACAAGCTGGCGAGAGGAGGATGGCTGGCTACGTGGAGGCACATCTAGATGAGGTGCAAGCGGAGCTTGAGTTTTATGTGAGGAAGGAGGACGCCAAGAAGAGGAAGAATAAGAAGAGGTGTGGTACAGGATCGTCGTCGCGCCCGGTGCTGGTGGAGTTCTCCGACTCCGACGGGTGGCTTGATTACTACTTGCACCTCCTCCTACAAGGAGTAGATGTTTGGAGTCTAGAATATGTGTTTTAGGTTAAATTATGTTTAAATTTTGAAGTTTTAGGTTAAATTATGTTCAAATTTCAAAGTGTCCGGTTGAAATGTGGTTAAATTTTGAAGTATCAGTTTGGGTTTAATGTGTGGGATGGTGCCCTATTTTAGGGCATCTGGAATTTCTCTAGTGCCCTATCTTGGACATCTCAAAAAACAAAACTAAATTTCGTGCTAAAAACTGCAAAAAATCGTGCCAAGAACCGAAAATAGGTACCCTATTATTGGAACCTCTTGGAGATGCTCTAATTAGCCTATGGAAGTAGTTCCTTGCTAGCTTTGCCCCGTGTGTGCAGCTCTTTTCTACTAGTAGCTAGTTGTCTAAGCGCTCCTAGCTTAGTAGCCTAGTACCGTCGATGCATGGCAATGGCATGCTATGGCATTGAGGTGGTGGGGCTACGCATGGAATGTTGGCCATCCATGGATCGGTTAAAAAATATCTATTTTATTGTACGCCACACAAACTTTTGAACCAAACTAGTTAAGTGCCCGTGCGTTGCCATGGATATCAAATTTCTTTCCCATCCGCACGCACGTTCAAAATTTATCTTGAAGATAGGGTCTACATTTTCCAAATCATATTGCTGGTATTCTCACAACACTCAGATGTTAAGAAACCGTCAATAGTTACACACAATAAATAGCAGTACCAATTGCATGCCTGACACATTCTACAAAAGATATGGAAACAGAGAAGAAAATGTTAAATAATAGAGCAAATGATGGCATGCTTCTAAGTACTTTTATGAATTTTAGGGAGCTCCATGACATTGTAAGTCTGTCGAGGCCTCCGCTTTCAGCAGCCAATCACCCAAGTTGACAATGAAGAAAGAAGTTTTCATGTTGCATGCCCTAGCATGGTGATCATCTGTAAAGTCAGTTGAATTATGTAGTTACGGAAGTACTCCTAAAATACCTTGAAACCACAAAGTTATACTTTAAGATATTGGACAAAGTCAAATGCATGTGTGCACTTCTAAACAAAGAATTGTTAAAATTTACCTCTCTTAAAACCGATAAGTGGACCTCGTGAGTTGCTACAAAAAACATGACCAAATCAGCATCCTGAAAAATGTGGTGATCAATGAGTAAGAAGACACAGAAATGACAACTACTTCCTAAATGGTAAGTAAACTTACAAGGCCTTATAAGCAATAGCGTGTATTCTGGTCAAATCCTAGAAGATTGAGCTGGAGACGGGTACATGACATGATTGTGTGTTCCCCTCACCAAGAACATTCCAGTCAGACAATATTACAGTACAAAATGCACCCAATGTAGTTCCCTTTCAGAGCAAGTGAATTTATTTTCGACCAACAATCAGCTAGTACAGTATTTGAAGTAAGTCAACTTCCTAGCCATGGTAAGCACTTAAGATTTTCGAAAGCATGCTACCTGGTTCATTCTAAACTACAGCCCATAGAGACATATCCTCAGACATTTTGCAGCTGTTCTCAAAGAAAAAGGTAAGACAACTTGAAATCTTAAAGATCCATGAACATTGTGAGTGACAACTTTCGCTTCAGTGATCTGGTCACTTGCATATTTTGCTGGAACCGAGATTGTGGGAAAGCAGTGATAGAGGGACATATTTATCTGGAATAGAAAGCACATCATGCAATAAGTAAACATATATACACTTTCAGGACTTCACTGGATCAGTTAATATGCAAGTTTTATAAAGCAGATACATATAATCAACTATGGGCTCTTACCTTGTTTCAATTTTAAATATTGAGACATCACCTTGACTGTAGTTGCATGATATAAACCCATTGCATCTTCGTGTTCTGACCTTCACAAAAATACCAGCAATAGGATGAACTCATACAGTAATATGTTTTATGTTCTAGAACAACTCATGAAGTTGGATGCTTGTTTTGTTGGCTTAACTACAATGCATCTTCTTTCATATACTGCGCCGAAATAATTCTAAGCCATAGTGTAAAATTGTTTTTTCTAAACTACACTGTATATTTTTTGGTGTGTGCTTTTACACATCAAAGTTGATGACGATAATTGTTTTCATCTGTAGATGCTGCTGCTCCCAGTAATGCTTTTTTCCTGAATTCCACCATAATCTATCGATGCTGGTCGATGCATACCTCTCTGCACTAAGCTATAGCACACCTACTCTTCCATGGATCTTTTTTATAAATAATCTCCACCATGGACATGGAATTCATGACCTCCATGTAGAAATAGTCAGGTTAGTTAGTAAACTTCCAATTCCTTTGTCATGTGAACAAAACAAACTGTACAATAGTAGACCGATTGGTGAAAAACTGAGAGACGAGATGCTTGCTTCCTAGGCATTGTTCGTTTGGTGTTATAAACAGAACCAAATTATTCTACTATTCAAAGAGGAAAAATATTGTAATCGTATTGAGGGTGTATAATTGGATCTGCGCCTACAAGGGCTGAGGACTGTGAATCTAAATCCACTTTTACAGAGTGTTTGAATATGATCTAGATAATAATACTGCAAAAAGAGAGATTTAAGAGTCAAAAATTGTATACAGGTCTAGATTGTTGAGTAGTTGAATGTAAAATGCATATATAACCTATGGGAAGAACATTTAATATGTAAGGTTGAGAGTAAGCAGTGCAAAAAGAAAGATTTAAGCATTACAATTTATAGAGAAACCTAATTTGCGAATTAGCTGAATCTAAGATGCGGATATAGCTAATATTCAACCAATTATGGAACTATCTAAATCATACCTGAATCCATGAGACACTTTTACTATTGATCAAGTTCTTGTCTGTAAACTATATTTCTAATTTGGGTAGTTGGTGCCCTATTTTCATCAACATCATGTGTTTTTAATCTCTCTCTTGATGTCCATGAGAAATGCAGGTTTTTAGTACAGATCTACCATGTCCAAGGTATGATCTTGACTTTTGCTAATGGTCGTAAAAAGGTTTCTCCACATGCACGGGTGAACCAAACCTGCATTTTATGCATACACATATGACAATGAAGGAAGAAAACAATCTAGGAAGTAGAAATCTTTATCCATGCTACTAAAGTGAGTAAATGTGGCGTGAACTGAATCACCTCTGCAATCACAAGAACCATAACAACCGTATACTCATTAGTGCTTACCTAGACAGCATTATAATTCTGACCCATGATCCCTACACCTCTCGTAGTCTATCTATACACTCTTGAATATATCATTTCTCAAATGAAACACATCAATACCCAATTTGCCAAATCTAATGTCCTGACAACCCACTGATCGAATTCAGATAATTCAGCCCAAGAGCATTGCACGAGACATCATCCACGGACCACGGGCATAAAGCAATCACGCACAATAGAACTCTGGGAGTCAAGAACTGGTAATTCAGAGGTGGATTGTTCGGAGAGGTCCAGAGAAAATACACCTTCAGATACAAAATGGACATAATAGCGGGGAAATCTATTTCGACTCTCAGGTCCAGATGCTCACATTATCTGGAACACTAATGCTTCTCGTGATTTCAATTCTATTGTGTATTCCCAAACGTATTCACATTTACTTGCCTCTTTTGAACAGTGCACAAGCCCACGTCCGCAGAACCATTCAATGCGTGTAGGACAGTTAACCTCCACAGCACATGACGAAACCTATTTTCCTGGACAGTCCCTGTGACGAACATGCACCGCCCTGCCGCCCATCCATTACCTTCACTGTAGCTCCCACCATGGTCCTGAGAGCCAAAATGTCCCATTCCATAACAGAACATTTAACTGCTGATGGAACTACTACATTGGTTCCATCGCTGGACTTCTATTTATCCATGATTACCCAAATTGAACAGGACTTTTTAACGAAAGAACCAAGACTATTTTTCTATCAGGGCCAATTTGAAGTTAGTATTACCAAAAATAACAGTAGATTTGCACCCCTCTCTCGGGTTACACACAATGGAACTTATAAGTGATCTAGGAGTCAAGCATCATATATCGTTTTAGGCGACAGATGTTGTTATGGATGATGACAGTGGTTAATGCCACATATCATCTAGAGGATTTAGCTGAAACTTTGCACAAAAGGAACAAGCAATGACATTTGCTTAGTTTCATTTGTAACAAACACCAAGCTCCAGGGACGTGTGTTTCATCAAAACTCTATATAAACATGATTCACGCACCAATTAGGCATTGGACAATCATACAACCGTACATCAATTACATTGCAGGACAACCACCTATTTACAAATTTAAAAAGGCATGTGGACTGCACATATTCAACAAGGGGCAAATCAAATATTAGGGATTTCATGGAATGTGGAGATTAGAGGGAACTGACAAACCATGTCGAGATGGAGGAGCGTTGGAGAGGCGTGGAAAGGCAGCGGATGCATGTACACGAGCAGCCACCAAGTCGATCCGGCAGCAGCACTTGGATCAAAGGAAGTTGCTCCTTCACGTTTCCCTCGACACCAGCCGCATGACATATCAATTGACATGATAATATGTGGTAAACAAAACACTCTTAGTTTATCCCTTGAAAAAATTGCACTCAAATATTATTTTCCGTCATGTGGTGTGAAGGTTAACTGTCCTACACGCATCTTTAGAGGAGTTCGTGATCTTGTAGACATGTTTTCCCTTTTATCTAATTGCCCATTTTATCTAATTCCCTTCTTTGCCAACATTTCAATAGGGAACCATAATCAGCCCCTAATCCTATCTAGGACACAAAAGGTTCTGATATAAGAAGAGAACGGATAGACCAACAAGGATTTAATTAAGCCTGTTTAAATTCACCAAACCAAACTACTACTATTACTCTAGCGACCGTAAGTAAACATCAATAGGGAACCATGATCCAGAGAGAAATTTTGCTACTGCAGAAGAATATAGTCTGTCAGGAAGGCAAACAGTGAAGAACAAGAAAAAAAGGAAAATACACACACGTACCTGCAAGATCGCGATATCCTCTGAAGACTCATTGTCAAATTCTCGTCTATGTTTCTGCTTAACTTAAGGACCAACGAACAGCACTGCACAAAAATCAAGATCAAGTGGATCAAGTCAAACAGCAAACAACGGCCAGCCGCGCACATGGCGAGAACAACCATATTATCAGCTCAAGAAAAGCAGAGGTGAAAACACGATCGATTGAACCAAAAAAAAAAATATCCCGAGAGGAAGCCTAGGAACAAGATCCACCGTCACAGCTGCTAATGGAATTGAACCGGAGACTGCGATAGGGACAGGGAGGCGACGGCGTCCGAGTCCTCACCGTAGATAGACGCGGCTAGGGTTAGCCACACAAAGGCGGAATTGCGAGGCGATGGTACTGGGCGGCGGTAATGGCGTGAGAGAGAGACAGATGAGACAGGGAATAGGCACAGTCTGTCAACGACGTAGAGGCGGCAATCAGCGGCGTAGGCGGCCGGTACTGGCCGGCGGCGGTGGTGAGAGAATGGAGATGAGGGACGGAGTCACGGAGAGAGGCAAGCGAAGAGGTGGGTTTTGGGTGTTGGACTGTGGCTTGCGAACTTGGGGGGATGAAAATGTAAAAAAACGATGGACGAGCTACGACCTACGAGCGACGAAGCGCTAGACGTACCGGCGGAGACGGAACACTATATATACTAGCATAAAGCCCGTGCGTTGCTACGGTCATCTGATAGGTCAGAGAATAAATTCATTTGATCAGTTTTACTTGGATGTCGGGTGACATCGAGTTATGGTGACAGTTGTTATATAAATTCCTTTAAAAAACGATGATGAGGATCTCTCACGCAAAAGTTGACCTCGCGTGCTCATCATCATATAGAAATAAAGAGTCTCCGAATTTCGAGCATTCGCTGGCTACAAGAAGTGAATTACAATTGTCCGAAAAACCATAAAATTTATGTAAAATATTCTGCCTCAATCTTGGTACCTACCTAGTATGGTGACATAGGTAGACACACAATAACAGCCATTGCATGAGCTTGTATTGCGCTTGGTCCGTGTTTTCTAGCCTCAGTCAAGCAAAAGTAAAAGGAGACGATGGCATACGTCATTCTTCCTTCAACCTTAATTCAGCTTGCGCAAATTTTGCGCCGGAGGGCAATCCAAGGGAGCTATAAACGCGCCACGTCAACTCTCGCTGGGTATCTTTTGGCCCAGCATGACGCACGTACACACGCTGGCTAGATTTATTTCTGAGATGGCGCACACACGCACAATATAACTGACCGACCAACAAAACACCCAGAGTGTCCTAGTCCCACGCACCGCGACGCCACGAGACCCCCCTCCTCACGCACGGACCTGACCCAGACCTTCTCTATCGATCGGCCCTTTCACCACCTACCTACCCCTCCCTCTATCCGGATGCTCGCCGGCTGCTTCCGAGCTTTTTCTTCCTATGGCGATGCTCTGTGTCCCCCTCGTCGGGATCCCATCTTCATTTCATTTTTATGCCCAAGCTTCCTCTTAATCTGATTTCTCCTTCCATTCCAGAACAGCCCTCTTTTTCCAAGCTTCCTCTTAATCTGATTTCTCCTTTCATTCCAGAACAGTCCTCTTTTTCCAATATACTCCTTCCATTCAGTCCATGCAATCCGATAAAGCCACTTTTAATCTTTTGCCCATCATCGGCACACACCAATCAATCTTTTTATTGCTTGCTTGGTGACAAGAAAGTTTTGAACTTATATAAACTGGTGATATTTGTTGTAGCCTAACGATGTGGGACTATTGAACCCGAAAAATAACCTCTTTTGAAGTCTCGGTATTGGTATTGGTTCTGCACGCAGCAATCCAGCTCCCTTGATCGGCCCAGCTGTACCAGCCCAGGAGGCCCATCCGAAGCAACATGACCACATCCACAGGCTTTTATGGTCCCTTGTCTCTCTTCCTATCGTGTACGTTAGAATTAGGTGGTCGGAAAGCGCGTCGTTTTTTTTACTTGCGTTACTTGCGGGTGGCGTCCTCGGTAATACTTGGTTTGGTGAGAGGGTAAAGTTGTCCAAGCAAAGTGTTGGACCGGAAGAAACAATCCGTCTTTTATTATTATTAGGTATAGGTATAGATATAAATATAAATATATACTAGTAAAATGTTCATGCGTTGCTACGGGCAACATGTATTGGCTAGTATATATAGGTAATCAAAGTTCGAATTGTTACATGTCATGCAATAAGTATCTGTCGTATCCTATCTAAAATGTATAAATACCAATTGTATATCCTTAATTCCAAACTTCAAATGTGAGAGATTTCAATGACAAAGCTAGTAGTGCTATAAATGATACAGTGTTTGCAAATCAAGCTGTGTCCATGTCAATTTAATTGTAGGGTCATCGTGTAATTTTATTTTCTAGTCGTTCAGCAAATTCTTTATATTATGACCTTTCATCTAACTTATGCCATGGGGGTGATCCTTGGTCAGGAAGAACACCATGTACATGGAAAGATTGGAGTTGTATCTCAATGCATCTACTGGGAATATATACTATCAACAGAACAATGTTACGAATGAATATGTGTTTCAGATTTTTCTTGAAATATGATTGATGCTAGTAGTAACTCATGTAACAATTTGTGCCGCTTTTAAATAATTTAACACCTTTTGTGCCACTTCTAAATATTTTAACACCCTACAAAACAAAAAAATAAAGGTTTCAAAAGAAAACCAAAAAAAATAACACTGGAAGTAACAGTTGGTATCTCATTTTTCTACTCCCTCCTATCCAAATTAATTGACTCGAATTTGTCTAGATTTGGATATATCTAAACATATTTTAGTGCTAGATATATCCGAATCTAGACAACTCTAAGTCAATTAATTTGAATCGGAGAGAGTAGATTTTGTACAGTTGACTGAACATGTGTTGTCACAGCTCTTAAGTTTTTTTCCGTCTGTTGAAGTATTCATAGTACACGTGGAAAATTTCATATCTAATCTTTGGCAGTTATTTTGGCAATTAGATGAAACAATGAATCACTATGGAACATCATCATTGTCATACGGAACACCTTGCATGAATTCAAAACTAAAGTGAGAAGGGCACTAATTGATGGTGCTTATTTCTCAATAACAATTTCTACCTAACTCCTCTTTAGACACGAGTATGCACATCACACAAACCTCATGTATAGTATACATGTCATCAAGTTAAGCAATAAGTACCAAAGTGACACGAAAATAGCAAAGTTTAAGCATAGTAACATGAACTGTTGATTGACCGCAGGATGGAGCAAACATCAAAGGAGCTCGAAGCTCATGGAGTAGTCGTTGTACCTGAACCATGGATGTCATCCTGCCAGTTGTACACGATGAAGAAGAAAATAATCTAATTAGCAAGTAAGCACGATACACGATGAAGAAATAAATCTAATTAACAAGAGAGGATGACAGAGAAGATATGCATGATTGAACTCCTCTAAGCAAAATAACTACTGGATTGGTTCATAATATATATAGAGAGGAAAAAAAAGAAACGAAGTAGCTGGCTAAGCAGTGGACTTTTTCTTAGGTTAGAAGAAGGCATTGCGTGGGTTACCTGCAGGATGGATAGCAAGAACAACTCGCCACCGCCGATGGCCGGACATGATCCAAGTCTCTCCCACGATTTCTTTCCACAAGTCACCACTCCTCTGTTTCCCAACTACTTGCCGACATGTATATACTGGCAGCCAACACAAGAGATCAAGGTTAAAGAAGATTGATCGATTGCCTGCTGCAGAAGAGATTCACGACCAAGTTCTAACAACATAATTGGAAAGCATTCCAGTTTCAGGTAAACAACTGATCAGCGGAACATTAAAAATTTTCTTAGATATCCAGAGAAGTGCGCTGACTTGCGATAGAAGAAGATTGTTGTGCCCTGACCTTGATGTATCTATGGAGCTAACCTATTGTTCGTTAAGATACTCATCCTGAGAGCTCTCCATCACAATCCGTGAAATTCGGACTAATCATGTAACACAAATTCCTCAAAACTGATGAAGTTGACTTAGTGAACTATATTTGGGGGATACCAATGAAGTCAGGTCCAAGCCAAACAACTACACGTGAAAGCATAATTCAGTTATAGATAACAAAGTATCTAAATTGGTCAATGAAGACATTATGTGATGAAGGTGGCACTTATGTAAAAATGCGTTACCTCTAACCTGCATGCTCTCCAAGTTCAATTAATATACACAGACGTTTGCAAGGAGAAATGATTTTACCTCCAAAAAAGGTAATTTAATTTTGCCATCCCGATGGAATTCTCACAGAGGTAATACATATAATGTGACAAACCTGACTATGCAAGACACCAAAATAACTGGAACATAATTCCCAACATTATAGGTTCTATATATAGAGAGGGAATCTATAATTGGAAAGCACTTTGTACTAAAAAAATATTAACAATTCAAATCATATATTCCTACAATTAGTCAGGTAGTATGAAAATTACACATTGCTCATGTACTTTGTGTTAAGAGATGATCAATGAGTAGCATCAGAGAACGTTTCCAGATGTCCATAGTACATCACATAATATGATTGGTCCAGTGGCTGTTAAATTCAGTACCAAGCACACTAAACATTTTCTTATGCATTCTCCTATTATATTCACATTCTAGAGTAGTGTATCATACATATACTTTGCTAAATCTTCTAAAATTAGAGCACCATTCTCATTCACATGTTAAAATCCGTGGAAAAAATCAGTGCATGTTGCAACTTCACCACTTACCAGGGCCTGGTCTAGACATTCCTAACTAACAGTGAGTCCTCACCAAAGGAGTTATGTGTAGTTCCTGGTGGAATCAATTGCTAGTAACCAGGCATCTTGGTGGAGATGGAAACATAGGTATAGGGGGGTTGCCACTACCTGAGTCCATGGCCTAATCTAGAGTAATATAATATAATGCATACATGCACACCATACACGCAAATTCTTCATCCCAAAACTTGCAGTAAGAAGTATTTTCAATCTTTCCAGCTAGCATGCCATACATCCATGAATTTTGTCGAACTTCGAAATGTCAATCTTATGAACAGGAAGTGAAGGACGGTGCTAAAATACCAATAGTATCTTCTTAGCAAACCAGTTCACACCTTGACCATCCAGAGTACTACAGGACAGGTCCATACACATGAAATAATTTTTTTTTGAACTTTAGGCGACCTTTATTACTGAATAATCACACTATCACTTACAATAATAAGAATAAGGAAATCGGGAGGATTATCGAACCAAACATCCCTCACTTTTTCTGTCCTACCATGGCGAGCAAGCAGGTGTGCTGCCTCATTAGCTTCTCGCAGACAATATTGTAGCGTCGCCATGCCCAGCTCCGTGAGCAGGATCCGCATTCATCGATGTAGGCCGCATTTGGGCCTCTGTAATCAGCTGTATTGATAACAGCATCCACCACCTCCATTGAGTCGGACTCCACTATTAATGATTGAGCACCAAATTGTTCTGCTAGCTTTAAACCAGCTAGTGAGGCAGAAGCTTCCATGGTTGATACATCCATAGCATGATCCGTATAATCACATGTAGCTGCTAAAAAATTTCCCCCCGAGTCTCTGATTATTGCTCTTGTAGCTCCACTTCCAGAACCAGGGTCAAAAGCTGCATCTGTGTTTAATTTATAAACTCATGTCGCAGGCTTTATCCAACCTTTCCTATGAATCGAGTTACCAGAACCCTTCAGCTTAGCACAGTTTGCCACAATTCCCTTAATATTAACCTCTCTATGGTCGGTACATCCTTCTTATTTTTAATTTGTCTTCTCGACCACCATATATACCAACAAGCTATCATAACCATCTTTGTTTTGTTCTCTAGATTGCATGTGACACCTCCCGGTTCACTCGAGCATATTAATTCCTCAAGTACCATAGATCCTGATTGATCCATCCGTATTGCAGCATTCACACAATCAATGAAACCTAGCCCCCTCCAGATCTCTTGGGCCCTCGAACAGCAGAACAACATATGTTTCAGATCCTCGGCATTGACTGAGCAGACAAGACAGTTCACAGATAATACATTTTAATAATTAGGTTATTTTTTAATAAATAGTCAGATGAATTTTAACAGAAACACATCTGTAAAGATTTCAATGATTTTAACATAAATGCATCTGAGTACCAATAAGCAAGATCAATTTTAGCATAAGCTAGAGAATGAGAAAACAAAAGATTGTAAAGGCCAGCTACCTTGGGCGTTGGGGAGGTCACTAAGGCAGTGGTGAGGCATGCATTGTGCCGTCGAGGAAGCCCTGGGTGGAGAAGAGGAGCCGGAGGCGACGACTCGAGGTGGCATGGATTGATGGTCATGGGGTCGTGGAACAGGGAGGATGACGACCAGGTGCTAGTACAAACCGTCAACCACGAGATCTAAGGAAAAAAAGCAATGGTGGCTAGAGGTACATGCAAAGTCGAGTTCCATGGCTGTCAAGTCCAATGACACCAGCGACCGGAGCGTCTAGCAGCGCCATGGATGAGCGCGACCGGATTCTGGATGAGATTGCCGGCGTGGAGGAGGACGTGGCTGGGCAACGCGATGTTCCCAATAGGAAGAAGAGGTGACCAACTGTACATTTCCTTTCTCTACATAGTAATTTCTTAATAAATAAAAAATGTTAATGAGAACGTACAATAATTTCCTTTCTCCATGCATGAATAGTACAATGGCAGAATGTTTTTTTAAATTGTGCAAATTTTCAACCAGATTTAATCTTTTCAATGTAGTTGAATGCTAGGCCACAAATTAACCATGATAGAAGATGCAAACACATGATAACATGACAGTTGGTATAGCTATGGATATAGAAGGTAAAATACTACACAACTTGGTTACTTTATCATGCAGCTTAAGAGGATAATCACTTGTGACTGTCAGTAACACAACATATAGAAAACTTGACTTGCCTCTACCACTTATAATGTTTCTCTTTGATGCACGCATCTCTACAGGTCTACATATATTAGAACACATAGATCATATTCATATTTATGCCTTCATAAGCCCATACAGAGCAATTCTAGCCACAAGGCTTGAGAAAGCTGATATCCTACCCTGTTCAAAAAATAAATAAATAATCCTGAGCATGTCTATGAGTAAATTCTGAAACCTGAAATATATATGAATAATAAAGTGCACATGGCACAAGGGAATATGTTCCTTTCAGCCATGACATCCATTAGCAATACCATCTAATCCACTGTGGGTCTTACAGATCTTAAAATGAGAAACCATGACTGGTATATTAGGAAAATTGTCCACATGGCTAGAGGTAAATAAGTTAGGGATGGTCAGTCTAATTTGGTACAGAACTATGCCAGCTGCAAACTCGGTATGCAAAATATATCCTATGGGAAAGACATACTATCTTGAGGATGTTAGGGATAGCTAAATCTAATCCACTAACTATGGTGACGATAATTCAAAAGAGTAAAATTTCTGATCCATGATCAAGGCCGTAGTGATCTACTGATAGTAGAAACCAACGAGCAAACATGGTAATCTAAAAGCCACCAATACTAAATAAATAAATAAGGCATATGCCAGATTCAGTCACCTTCAGTGGCTTCTTGAGTGGTGAGCTTGATCTTGCCATACATGTAGCTTTCAGGTTCTTAACACGGTTTAGCGAGTCAGAGGGAAACCTCCGCGGAGTAGGTGGTGTTTCCTTCACCTCCATCAACACATACGTTGTTCTTTGCTTCCCTGCCTCCACCTTCAACCCAATATTCTTTCCACACGTGCACAAACCACCATTATCAGTGCCTGAACATAAAATCATCCAATGTCGCTTTCTTATCACTCAGGGAGGAGGTTTCTTCAACAGAATTTACCTTCTTACTTTGTGGAGCTCTCTCAGTATGCCATTCAGAATAGTTAACCATCATATTATCCAGAAGCTTTGTTGCAGCATCCAAAGTAATGGTCATAAAGGTACCTCCAGCAGCAGAATCCAATAGATTTCTTGAAGAATAGTTCAATCCTGCATAAAAGGTTTGGATAATCATCCAAGCAGTCGGTCCATGAGTGGGACAATTCTTTACCAGAGATTTCATTCTTTCCCAAGCTTGAGCAACATGTTCATTATCAGATTGTTTAAACTTTATTATTTCACTTCTCATAGATATAATCTTAGCAGGAGGATAGTATTTTCCAATGAAAACATCTTTGCATTTAGTCCAAGAATCAATACTATTCCTAGTTTAGGAATTCAACCATTCTTTAGATTTTCCTCTCAAAGAGAAAGGAAACAATTTAAGCTTAATAATATCTCCATTTATATCCCTATGCTTTTGCATTTCACAAAGTTCAACAAAGTTATTTAGATGAGTAGCAACATCTTCATTACCAATACAATAAAATTGTTCTCTCATAACAAGATTGAGTAAAGCAGGTTTTATTTCAAAGAAAGTAGCTTCAGGAACAGGTGGAGCAATAGGTGTGCTCATGAAATCATTGTTGTTGGTGCTAGTGAAGTCACACAACTTAGTGTTTTCAAGAGTAGTCATTTTTTGTTTTTTTAATAAAGAAAGCAAACTAGTAAAACTAATTTTTTTGTGTGTTTTTGATAAAGAAACAAGCAAACAAAGCAGAAATAAACTAAGCAAAACAAAAACAACAAAGTAAAGAGATTGGTTATGAGGGACTCCCCTTGTGAAGATGTCCTTGACTCCCCGGCAACGGCGCCAGAAAATCAGTTGCTTAGCCCAAAATATATCGAGCCCGTTGGGGAACCCCAAGAGGAAGGTATGATGAGCACAGCAGCAAGTTTTCCCTCAGTTATGAAACCAAGGTTATCAATCCAGTAGGAGCAAGGAAACACCTCAAAGGTGTTGCTAGCTGGACTTTGGCAGGACGCACTATCGGTGCCAGCAGCAACGTGGAGACCTGCACAACACAACCACAGAACTTTGTCTCCAACTTGCGATGAGGTTGTCAATCTCGCCGGCTTTGCTAAAAACAAAGAATTAAACGTATCAAGTGGAAGAAAGTAATAGTTTGCAGAAAGTAAACAGAAAACAGTTGATTGTAGATTGATGGTAAAAGAAAGGACCGGGGTCCATAGTTCACTAGTGGTGTCTCTCCTTAAGATAGATGACATGTTGGGTGAACAAATTACAGCGGGGCAATTGACAAACATCGAGAAAGCAATACATGCATATACTACTCATCTTGACTCCTTTGAGATTCGATTGGGCATTACAACATTATACATAGACTGTAATCCAACTGCATCTATGACTAATAATCCACCTTCAGGTTATCATCCGAACCCCCTCCAGCATTAAGTTGCAAGCAATGGATAATTGCATTACGCATTGCGTGTAAAGTAAATAATACGATTGTTCTATGAACAAAGGATTGTTGTTTTCTCCCTAGTAGAAACAACACATCTAGTACCTTAGAGATTTCTGTCACTTCCCCAGATTACTAGAGGCATGAACCCACTATCGAGCATAAATACTAACTCTTGGAGTTACTAGCATCTACTTGGCCAAGATAGCTACTAACAACGGAAAGCATGCAAGATCACAAGTAACAAAGACATGATAGAATCAATAATCAATCTGAAATAGCATCTAAATATCCATCGGATCCCCTGATACGTCCAAAACGTATCTACTTTTCCGAACACTTTTGCTATTGTTTCTCCTCTATACTTGTGTGATTTGGATGCAACTAATGCAGACTGATGCTGTTTTCAACAGAATTGCCTTGGTGTCTACTTTTTGTGCAGAAAATCAACTATCAGGAAAAATTCCGGAAAATATGCCAAAAATCCTATTTCACCCGAAGACTCCAGGAGCCAGAATACGAGATGGAGAAGAGCCAGGGGTGGCCACACCACCTGGTGGTGCGGGCCAGGCCAGGCCACGCCAGGGGGTGGTGTGGGCCCCCAGGCACCCCCTCGGCCTCTCTCTTCGCCTACAAGGAGCCTTCTGACCTAAAAACTCCTGGGGGTTCGATGTTTTTCTAGAAGGAGTTCCGTTCCGCCGCCACCACCAGATTCAATGAAACAGCACTAGAAACTCCGTTCTGGCACCCTGCCAGGACAGGGAATTGGAGGAGATCATTGCCATCATCATCACCATCGCTTCTCCATCGACCATCCATGTTTCCCCCATCTATGAGTGAGTAATCCCCCGCTGTAGGCTATGGGGATGGTAGGGATTGGATGAGATCGTTCATGTAATGGCATCAGATTGTTAGGGCATGGTGCCTAGTATCTTTTATTAGTGCTTTATGACATTGTTGCGACTTGTTGTGCTTAATGCTTGTCACTAGGGCCCGAGTGTCATGATTTTAGATCTGAACATGTTATTGATTCATTATGATAGTATTGTTCTTGGTCTTATCTACAAGTTGTATACACACGTCGTTGTCCGGAACCTATGGCCTCGAAGTGACAGAAATCGGGATAACCGAAAGGGAAAGGCTTTGATGTGAGGATCACATGTGTTCACGGACTGTTAATGCTTTTCTCCGGTGCTCTATTAGAAGGAGCACCTTAATTGTCAGTAGTTCCCTAGAGGCCCCGCTGCAAACGGGCTGGCAGGACAAAAGATGTTGTGCAAGTTCTTATTGCGAGCACGTATGACTATATATGGAACACATGCCTAGGATTGTCTAGTACTTAGATGCTTTATCTTATTTATCTGGAATTTACCTATGTTCTGATTGCTATGTGAATTGTCTTGTCCATGCAACGCCCGTCCATCCATCCCTATGCCTACCGCACTCGAATCCCATTGTTTACTACTTTTGTTACTACTGTCTTTGCTTTACTACTGCTGCTGCTTTACTATTCCTACTACAAAACTGTTGCTACTGATAAACTGTTGTGGGCAAGATTGTTTCCAGGTGCAGCTGAATTGACAACTCAGTTGTTAAGGCTTATAAATATTCTTTGGCTCCCCTTGTGTCGAATCAATAAATTGGGTTTCACTTCCCTCGAAAATACTGCGATACACCCCCTATACTTGTGGGTCATCAAGACTATTTTCTGGCGCCATTGCTGGGGAGCATAGCTTTATTTATCAAGTTCACTTGGATTCTCTATTGTTCGCTGCTATCCATCCATCATGGGTAAGTCTCGTGATGGCAAGGTTCCTATTTTACCATCCACTACAAGAAGAGGTACGGTTCTAAACACCTCTGTTGCTCTTGATTCACCGTCTGTTATAAGTAAGCTCGTTACACCACCATATACAGATGCTACACACACTGCTACTACTGCTGAATCTGAAACTTCTGATGCTTATGATGCTGCTTCTATTGTGCTTGATAAGAGTGGTTCATTAGGTCCTTTCCTAGATGCTACGATTGCTAGAACTATAGCTGGAAATACCGAAACTCCTAATGAAGACACTACCACACCTGTTAGCTCACCTGAGTCTAGTGAGAGTTATGATATTGAAGAAGATTATGTTGAGATGACCGATGAGTTTATTAAAGAATGTAAGAACACCCATGATAGGAGCGCTGCTAAGAGTCTTCTTGAGAGGCGTACTATTAGACCCAAATTATATCCTGCTGCTAAGTTTGCTGCTTCTCCCATAAACATTACAGATGAAGATTATGATTTTTCTCTCGATCTATCTTACATAGCTATTGTCGAGAAAGAACCTTTTTTATGGGACTAAGAATGAAAGTGCGGTAGCACATATGAATGAACTTTCTACCATGAGTGGCTTGTTTTCTAATGATATTAAGATGCGTACTTACTTTGTTGCTAAGATTTTTCCTTTTCCACTGAAAGGAGAAGCTAAAACTTGGTTTAGTAATTTACCTCCTGGATCTATTGATAGCCCTGAGTGCTTGATTAGTACTTTCCTCCAGAAATATTTTCCTCCTAGTGCTAGACATGCTGTTTTGCAGGAACTTTTTGATTTTAAACAGGGAGACAAAGAGGTATTGCCCGAATCTTGGGCAAGGTTTTGTGCTTTGATTCATGCACAGGCTGGAAGTCTATTACCTAAGAATGAGCTTTTTGATATATTTTATAATGGACTAACCGAGGAATCTAGGACATACCTAGATAGTTGTGCTGATTGTGTTTTCAGGAATATGACTCCTAAGGAAGCTAAGGAATTAATGGCTAAATAAGCAAGAATTATGAAGATTGGACTCCTCCTAAACAAGCTATACCTGAAGTAATTGTACCTAAACCATCTATTCCTAAGCCTATTCCAACATCAAAGAAGAGGGGAGTTATTGAATTAAATGATGAAGTGATAAAGGAAGCTAAGAAATGTCTTAAGGAGAAGGGAATTAAAGCTGCAGATGTCAAGAATTTACCTCCTATAGAAGAATTATGTAAGCATATTTCCTACTCACCCACTATTGAGGTACACTCTCTCCAACACTTTGATGAAGGTGATATCCCTTACTCGAAACCTCCTGATCAATGCTTAGAAGAATTTGATATCTTTATTGTTAAGCAAGATAACTTTAATAAAAGGGTGCAAAATCATCTAATGGAAAACACTAGAGCTATTGTTGAGTTGAAAGATATTGTGGAAAGAACCTCTAATGATGTTAAAATGATTGTTAAACACTTCCAAATGGTTCAAACTCAAATAGATCAACTTGTTAAAGTGCAAAACGACTTGCTAGTGAATGCTGCTAAAGAAAAACATGCTTATGAAATTAGAACTAGAAGTGGTGCTGCTACCCAGGATCCTCTATATCCTGAGGGGCATCCCAAAAGAATTGAGCAGGATTCTCAACAAGCTGAAAATAGTGGTTCTACTCGTAAGAAAAGGAAAAAGAAACGTAAAACTGTTGAAGAACCCTCTGAACCTTCTATAGATCCTAATAGTATATCTATCTCTGATGCCGAAACTGAAAGTGGTAATGAAGAAAATGAAGTGCCTAATGAAGAAAAAGTTAAAGAAGAACCTGAAAACCACAGTAAGACTACTAAATACACTAAAGAGGATTTTATTGCTAAGAAACATGGTAGTGAAAGAGAACCTTGGGTCCAAAAACCTATGCCTTTCCCTGATAAGAAACACAAGTCAAAAGAAGATGAACACTATAATAAGTTTTGTGAGTGGATGAAGCCTTTATTCTTGCAAATTCCTTTGACTGATGCTATTAAATTGCCTCCTTACTCAAAGTATATGAAGGGCATTGTCTCGAATCAAAGGAAGATCCCTAATGAAGAAATTTCTACTTTGCTTGCTAATTATTCCTTCAATGGTAAGGTTCCTAAGAAACTTGGAGACCCAGGGATTCCAACTATCCCTTGCTCTATTAAGCATAGTTATGTTAGAACTGCTTTGTGTGGTTTGGGAGCTGGAGTTAGTGTTATGCCTTTTTTCTCTCTATAAGAGGCTTCAGCTTGAAAAATTGATTCCAACTGATATATCTTTGCAAATGGCTGATAAATCTACCACTATTCCTGTGGGTATATGTGAGGATGTACCTGTTCAGGTGGATCACAATTGCTTGATACTAACTAATTTTGTTGTGCTTGAAATGCCTGAAGATGATAATATGTCTATTATTCTTGGGAGACCTTTTCTTAATACTGCAGGAGCTGTTATTAATTGTAATCAAGGAAAGGTGACCTTCAATGTTAATGACAAAGAACATACTGTCTATTTCCCCAAGAAGATTGAAAGTACTTATGGTTTGAATTCAATTGAACATGTTGAAGGCATTCAAGTTGGAGAAATATATTGTCCCATACTAAGAGAAAAATTTGCAACTATTATGATTGGGACCATTGCTATCAAGGTTGAGGTAACATAATCATTAGTGTAATACAAAGTTTTGTCTCATATGCAATTGTTTTGGTAGCAAGACTTGATCAACCTTGCTAACAAAAGGATTCCATTGAACAAAACAATGTTTTCATTATGATTATCTCCGTTTATTTCTATCCTTTGCTTTTTAGTTGTTGCTTTCGTTTAGTTTTGTTTGTGTTGTTAGTTGCTTGCATGCTAGAACTTCTGTAGTTCTAGCCTTGTTTTGTCCTTGCATCATGTTTCCAAAAGAAAAAAAATCTTTCTGTCAGAAAAATCATTCTTCTATTTCTGAAAAAAAGCCCAAAAATAAAGTGTCCCAAAAATTCCATAAAATTCACATTAAATTTTTACGTGAAAAAAGGGGCAGAGGAGTACCTGGTAGGTACCAGGGGGGCCCACTAGGCAGGCACACCATGTGGTGGCGCGACCAGCCGTGGGTGGCGCCATGCCCTGGTGTGGGCCACCCCTGGCCCCCCACTTACTCTCTCACCTGCCACTTTCTTATCTCTCGCGAGTAAGCTCTAGTTCATAGCTCAAAATCGTGTTCTTGCTGTGCTTGCTCTCGATTTCTTCGATCTCCTTGCTCAGCCCATCTTTCTTGCTGAAATTTGGAGCATTTGTTCCCTGAATAGAAGATGAGTGAACACCACCTAAACCAACATGAGCTTTGGGTGCCTAAGGTCATGAAGGTCCACCGGGAGGAGGAAGTTTTTCCCTCCATTTATCCATGCTCTGAGTTCATGAGAGCTGCAGGAATTCTACAAGATTTCCAGACTTTGGTTTCTAATGCAGGGTTAGAGCACTTTTTGGAAGATGAACCTTGTCAATTTGTGAAGCTAACCATGTCTGTGGTGCAGGACTTAAAATTTAGTCACTCTTTGCCTAACCCCATGGTTCATTACAAAATTTACAATATAGCTGTCTGTAGGGGTTCGTAGCATGGAAAACAAAAATTTTCTATCGCATACAAACAAACAAGCCAAGATCTATCTACTAGATTGTAGCAACGAGTCGATGGAATAACTCACCCTCGAAGATTCCAAAGTGTTTAACGAGAGCAGATTCTCGTGGGTGATGTAGTCGTACTCTTTCCGATCTCAAGATCGCGTAGACGATCCTTCCGGCGCCGCGTTCCCGCAGCGCTCCCGCAGTCGGTCACACGTTCGGTACTCGACGAAGACCTTCCTCTCCCTTGTTCCAGCAGGCAGCGGAGGTTGTAGCACTCTCCTCGCGATTCCGGCAGCACAACGGCGTGGTACCGGAAGTAGAGGGGAAATCCCGCAGGGCTTCGCCTTAAGCCGGTGCGAGTATGGTGGAGCTTATGAGAGAGGCTATTAGTGGTCTAGTAATTAGACACACCAATTAGAGGGCTCTAAACCAATTAGAAGGCTCTAAACCGAATAGCTCTAAACCGGGGTCTAGATCTAGGGTTTAGTTTAGAGGATAGGAAACTTGTGTGTCTAGGAGGGGAGCCCTGCCCCTCCTTATATAGGTGGGAGGGCTGGCCGGCCAAGGGGAGGAGTTCCTCCCCAACTCGGCCTAGGGAGGTGCGCCGGCCAAGGGGAGGAATTCCCCTCCAACTCGGCCTCCACCTCTCCTCCTCTTTTCCCACTTCCCAAAACTGCCGTTTGACTTTCAAACTAGCCGTTTGACTTTTCAATTTAGGATTTAAATAAATCCTTTATTTGGGACAGCAAGAATACTTAGTACATGATGCAATCATTCCAATATGTAATGACACATTCATGTACCCCTCCCCCCCCGGAGTGCCGGACAATCCGGAACCTTCTAGAATATCCCCGATGAAAACACCGGAATCATTCCCGAACTCCGAAACGGGACTTTCCTTATATGAATCTTATTCTCCGGACCATTCCGGATCACCTCGTGATATCCCGGATCCCATCCGAGACTCCGAACAACATTCGGTCTCTTTCTCATAATACCATAACTACTCAAACAACGTCGAATCCTTAAGTGTGTCTCCCTACGGTTCGTGAATTATGCGGACATGATCGAGACACTTCTTCGAACAATAACCAATAGAGGAATCTGGAAATTCATATGGCTCCCACATATTTCTACGATTACTTTGCGATCGAATGAACCACTTACATACGATACCAATTTCCCTTTGTCTCACGATATGTTACTTATCCGAGGTTATGATCGTCGGTATCTCTGCATACCTAGTTCATCCTCGTTACTGATAAGTACTCTTTTCTCGTTCCCGTGATATGTGATCCCTTGTGACCAAGTCACATGCTTGCAAGCTAATTGGATGACATTTCACCGAGAGGGCCCAGAGAATATCTATCTGTCATGTGGATGGACAAATCCCACTCTTGATCCATGTGTTTCAACCAATACTTTCCGAACACTCAATGCCACCTTTATAGCCACCCTGTTACGGTGTGGTGTTTGATGACATCAAAGCATCCATCCAGTAAAGGTGATATGCATGATCTCATGGTCGAAGGAATTAGGTTACTATGTATCAGAAAGCATATAGCAATTGAACTATTGAAATGACTTGATCTTTATGCTACGCTTGTCTATAGGAGTATGTCCACCATATCATTCTCCTAACGATATGATCTTGTTGTTGATAACATCTCAATGTTCATGACAAAGAAACCACATCATCAATCAACCAACAAGCTAGTGAAGTATAGAGGCTATACTAGGGACTTCAAATTAAGTTTACAAATCACACAAGTATTAATGGTTTCCTTGTTAATACTATTATAGCATGAATGTAAACATTTATCATAAACACAAAGATATATAATAATAACTACATTTATTATTACCTCTAGGGCATATCTCCAACAGTCTCCCACTTGCACTAGAGTCATCTAATCTAGATTACATGGTAATATACCGAACACCCATGGCAGTTTGGTGTTGGTCATGTTTTGCCCTCGGGAGAGGTTTAGTCAACGGATCCGCCACATTCAGATCTGTGTGTACTTTGCAAATCTTTATATCCCCATCCTGGATATGTTCTCGAATAGCGTGAAAACGCAGCTTGATATGCTTCAGCTTCTTGTGTGACCTTGGTTCTTGCGCATTGGCTATGGCGCCCATGTTATCACAGTAGATAGACATTGGGTCCAGCGCACTAGGAACCACACCCAGCTCTGTAATGAACTCTTTCATCCATATCGCTTCTTGTGAAGCCTCCGAAGCAGCCATGTATTCCGATTCAGTTGAAGATCTCGCCACAACGCTTTGCTTTGCACTCCTCCAGCTGACTGCTGCACCATTCAAAATAAATACGTATCCAGATTGTGATTTAGAATCATCCGGATCGGTGTTCCAACTAGCATCGGTGTAACCATTAACAACGAGCTGTTCATCACCTCCATAAGAAAGAACCATATCCTTAGTTCTTCTCAAGTACTTAAGGATGTTTTTGACCGCTGTCCAATGATCCACTCCTGGATCACTTTGATATCTGCTAGTTAAACTAACAGCATATGCAATGTCGGGTCTAGTACATAGCATGGCATACATTAGAGATCCTATGGCTGAGGCATAGGGAGTCTTACTCATTCTTTCTCTATCTTCTGCCGATGTCGGACATTGAGTTTTACTCAAGGTCGTATTGGGCAACATGGGCAAGAACCCTTTCTTGCTTTCTTCCATTCCAAACCTCTTTAGAACTTTGTCCAAATATGTACTTTGTGACAATGATATTTGGCGTTTCGATCTATCTCTATAAATCTTTATGCCTAATATGTAAGCTGCTTCGCCAAGATCCTTCATTGAAAAACTATTATTCAAATACTCTTTGACACTATTAAGAAGGTCTACATCATTCCCAATCAACAATATGTCATCCACATACAGTATTAAGAATGCTACAGAGCTCCCACTCACTTTCTTGTAAATACAAGCTTCTCCATAAGTTTGTACAAAACCAAAACTTTTGATTACCTTATCAAAACGTTGATTCCAACTTCGGGATGCCTGCTTCAATCCATAGATGGACCGTTGAAGCTTGCATACCTTGTTAGCATCTTTAGGATCGACAAAACCTTTGGGTTGCATCATATACAACTCTTCATCAATGTCTCCATTGAGGAATGCTGTTTTGACATCCATCTGCCATATCTCATAATCATAATATGCAGCGATTGCTAACATAATCCTCACAGACTTTAGCTTCACTACCGGTGAGAAAGTCTCATCGTAGTCAACTCCTTGAATTTGTCGAAACCCTTTTGCGACAAGTCGAGCTTTATAGACAGTAACATTACCATCAGCATCTGTTTTCTTCTTGAAAATCCATTTGTTCTCGACAGCCTTCCGGCCATCCGGTAAATCCACCAAAGTCCATACTTGGTTTTCGTACATGGATCCAATCTCGGATTTCATGGCTTCTTGCCATTTATTGGAATCTGGGCTCATCATCGCTTCCTCATATGTCTCGGGGTCATCGGTGTTGTCCACCAACATGACATTCATAACGGAATCATACCAATCTGGAGTGGTACGAGTTCTCGTTGACCTTCGAGGCTCTGTAGTAACTCCAACCGAAGTTTCATGATCACCATCATTAGCTTCCTTTCTTATTGGTGCAGGCACCACAGGAACTTCTTCCGGTGCTGCGCTACTCGCAATTTCGAGAGAAGGTTCGACAACCTCGTCGAGTTCTACTTTCCTTCCAGTCACTTCTTTCGAGAGAAATTCCTTCTCTAGAAAGGATCCATTCTTGGCAACGAAGATTTTGCCTTCGGATCTATGATAGAAGGTATACCCAACAGTTTCCTTCGGGTATCCTATGAAGACGCATTTTTCCGCTTTGGGTTCAAGCTTGTCCGGCTGTAACTTTTTTACATAGGCTTCGCATCCCCAAACTTTAAGGAACGACAATTTAGGTTTCTTCCCAAACCATAATTCATACGGTGTCGTTTCAACGGATTTAGACGGTGCCCTATTTAAAGTGAATGCAGCTGTTTCTAATGCATAACCCCAAAATGATAGTGGTAAATCTGTAAGTGACATCATAGAACAAACCATATCTAAGAGAGTTCGATTACGACGTTCGGACACACCATTACGCTGTGGTGTTCCCGGCGGTGTCAATTGTGAAAGTATTCCGCATTTCTTCAAATGCTCGCCAAACTCGTAACTTAGATATTCACCTCCACGATCAGAACGTAGAAATTTAATCTTCTTGTTACGTTGATTCTCTACCTCACTTTGAAACTCCTTAAACTTCTCGAAAGTTTCGGACTTATGTTTCATAAAATAGATATACCCATATCTACTCAAATCATCCGTGAAGGTAAGAACATAACGATAACCACTGCGCGATGCTACACTCATTGGACCACACACATCGGTATGTATGATTTCCAATAAGTCTGTAGCTCGCTCCATCATACCAGAAAATGGAGTCTTAGTCATTTTACCCATCAGACATGCCTCGCATCTTTCAAGTGATTCAAAATCAAGTGATTCAAGAAGTCCATCGGAATGGAGTTTCTTCATACGCTTCACTCCAATGTGACCAAGACGACAGTGCCACATATAGGTCAAATTATCGCTTGATTTCAAACGTTTAGCCTCAATGTTATTAATATGTGTATTTCTACTATCGAGATTCAATATGAATAGACCATCTATCAAAGGTGCATGTGCATAAAACACATTACTCATATAAATCGAACAACCATTATTCTCGGATTTAAACAAGTAACTGTCTCGCAATAAACAAGATCCTGATATAATGTTCATGCTTAACGCAGGCACCAAATAACAATTATTTAAGTATAAAACTAATCCCGATGGTAGATGAAGAGGTAGCGTGCCGACCGCGATCACATCAACCTTTGATCCGTTTCCTACGCGCATCGTCACCTCGTTCTTCACTAGCTTCCGTTTATTCTGCAGCTCCTGTTTCGAGTTACAAATATGAGCAACCGAACCAGTATCAAATACCCAGGCACTACTACGAATACTAGTGAGATACACATCAATAACATGTATATCAGATATACCTTTCTTGACGTTGCCGTTCTTCAAATCTGCCAAGTACCTTGGGCAATTCCGCTTCCAGTGACCTTCTCCCTTGCAGTAAAAGCACTCAGTTTCAGGTTTAGGTCCAGCCTTGGTCTTCTTCGTCGGCGTGGTAACTTTCTTACCACCCTTCTTGAAGTGTCCCTTTTGCTTAGACTTGCCTTTCTTGAATTTGGTGGTCTTATTGACCATCAACACTTGGTGCTCTTTCTTGATCTCCACTTCTGCAGATTTTAACATAGCAAATAGTTCTGGCAACTCTTTGTTCATGTTCTGCATGTTGTAGTTCATCACAAAGTTCTTGTAACTTGGTGGTAGTGATTGGAGGATGCGGTAAACTCCCAAAGTATTAGGAATCACTATACCCAAACTTTGAAGTTTATTTGCGTGCCCAGACATCTTAAGCACATGCTCACTGACGGAGCTACCCTCTTCCATCTTGCAGTTAAAGAACTTTTCAGAAGCTTCATAACTTTCAATTGCCGCATGAGTCTCAAAGATTAATTTGAGATCCTCGACAATATCATATGGATCTGACTCTTCAAACCTTTTCTGAAGCTCCGATTCTAAACCATACAAGATAGCACACTGAACTATGGAGTACTGATTCTTCCGAGCAAGGTAAACATTCTTTACTTCATCGGTAGCATCAGCTGCAGGTGGGTCACCTAGCGGTGCATCCAGCACATAGGTCAAATTACCAGCTGTGAGGACAATCCTCAAATTGCGGAACCAATCCGCGAAGTTGCTTCCATTGTTTTTCAACTTTTCTTTCTCTAGGAACGCATTAAAATTGATGGTAGGGGCTGCCATTGATCTACAACATATTTGCAATAGTTTAGACTAAGTTTATGACAAATTGAGTTCAAATTAATTAATGAAATTAAACTAGGTGAACTCCCACTCAAAACAACATCCCTCACATTGTTTTAGTGATCACACGAACCAAATCCACTACATCAACACCGATCATCACGAGAGCTGATATAGTTTTAATGGCGAACAATCATCATGTTCATCATATCTACTATATGATTCATGCTTTGCCTTTCGGCGATCCGTGTTCCTGAGGCCATGTCTGTACATGCTAGGCTCGTCAAGATCAAACCTTAGCTTCTGCATAAGCAAATCTGGCTTGCTTACGTTGTATTCACCCGCGGAATCAAAGACACCCGATCATCACGTGGTGCTTCGAAGCAGCAAGCTTTGGCAACGGTGCATACTAAGGGTGAACACTTTAGAACTTGAAATTTATGTGCATGAGGGATCATCTTATAATGCTACCGTCGTCTACTAAGCAATACAAGATGCATAAAGGATTAACATCACATGCAATTCATAATATGTGATATGATATGGCCTTTCTTCTTTGTGCTTCCGATCTCCATCTTCAAGCACGAATATGATCTCCATCATCACCGGCATAGCATCAAGGTCAATGACGCTTCTCCATGGTTGTCGTCCACCAGCTTCAACTATTACAACTATTTTGAATAGACACGCAGGTCTTAACAGAAATTAAAGACAACCATATGGCTCCTGCCGGTTGCCAACTTACAATAAGGAACATTGCATACATCAAATATAATCACAATCATGGCCATATCACATCACTGCACACCCCTGCAAAACAAAGTTAGACGCTTCTACTTTCTTTGCATATTTTACGTGGTTTGGGGCTTTCCATAAGTGTCGTTCTAACTTACGAACAATAACCACAACATTGATACTAGCATTGTTGATCACCCGTTGTAAATTGGATCTTTACTATGCTAGGAGAAACAGGCACCCGCAAAGCCACTTATGCAAAACGAGTTGCATGTCAAGCGTGGAGCAAGTCTCATGAACGATGTCATGTAAGGTTAGCCCGAGCCGCTTCATCCCAACATACCGCAAGATGCAAAGTACACAAAAGCAATCTACAATAAAAGCATCAATGCCCACAATGACCATTGTGTTCTACTCGTGCAACAGATCTACATATAGACACGGCTCTGATACCACTGTAGGGGTTCGTAGCATGGAAAACAAAAATTTTCTATCGCATACAAACAAACAAGCCAAGATCTATCTACTAGATTGTAGCAACGAGTCGATGGAATAACTCACCCTCGAAGATTCCAAAGTGTTTAACGAGAGCAGATTCTCGTGGGTGATGTAGTCGTACTCTTTCCGATCTCAAGATCGCGTAGACGATCCTTCCGGCGCCGCGTTCCCGCAGCGCTCCCGCAGTCGGTCACACGTTCGGTACTCGACGAAGACCTTCCTCTCCCTTGTTCCAGCAGGCAGCGGAGGTTGTAGCACTCTCCTCGCGATTCCGGCAGCACAACGGCGTGGTACCGGAAGTAGAGGGGAAATCCCGCAGGGCTTCGCCTTAAGCCGGTGCGAGTATGGTGGAGCTTATGAGAGAGGCTATTAGTGGTCTAGTAATTAGACACACCAATTAGAGGGCTCTAAACCAATTAGAAGGCTCTAAACCGAATAGCTCTAAACCGGGGTCTAGATCTAGGGTTTAGTTTAGAGGATAGGAAACTTGTGTGTCTAGGAGGGGAGCCCTGCCCCTCCTTATATAGGTGGGAGGGCTGGCCGGCCAAGGGGAGGAGTTCCTCCCCAACTCGGCCTAGGGAGGTGCGCCGGCCAAGGGGAGGAATTCCCCTCCAACTCGGCCTCCACCTCTCCTCCTCTTTTCCCACTTCCCAAAACTGCCGTTTGACTTTCAAACTAGCCGTTTGACTTTTCAATTTAGGATTTAAATAAATCCTTTATTTGGGACAGCAAGAATACTTAGTACATGATGCAATCATTCCAATATGTAATGACACATTCATGTACCCCTCCCCCCCGGAGTGCCGGACAATCCGGAACCTTCTAGAATATCCCCGATGAAAACACCGGAATCATTCCCGAACTCCGAAACGGGACTTTCCTTATATGAATCTTATTCTCCGGACCATTCCGGATCACCTCGTGATATCCCGGATCCCATCCGAGACTCCGAACAACATTCGGTCTCTTTCTCATAATACCATAACTACTCAAACAACGTCGAATCCTTAAGTGTGTCTCCCTACGGTTCGTGAATTATGCGGACATGATCGAGACACTTCTTCGAACAATAACCAATAGAGGAATCTGGAAATTCATATGGCTCCCACATATTTCTACGATTACTTTGCGATCGAATGAACCACTTACATACGATACCAATTTCCCTTTGTCTCACGATATGTTACTTATCCGAGGTTATGATCGTCGGTATCTCTGCATACCTAGTTCATCCTCGTTACTGATAAGTACTCTTTTCTCGTTCCCGTGATATGTGATCCCTTGTGACCAAGTCACATGCTTGCAAGCTAATTGGATGACATTTCACCGAGAGGGCCCAGAGAATATCTATCCGTCATGTGGATGGACAAATCCCACTCTTGATCCATGTGTTTCAACCAATACTTTCCGAACACTCAATGCCACCTTTATAGCCACCCTGTTACGGTGTGGTGTTTGATGACATCAAAGCATCCATCCAGTAAAGGTGATATGCATGATCTCATGGTCGAAGGAATTAGGTTACTATGTATCAGAAAGCATATAGCAATTGAACTATTGAAATGACTTGATCTTTATGCTACGCTTGTCTATAGGAGTATGTCCACCATATCATTCTCCTAACGATATGATCTTGTTGTTGATAACATCTCAATGTTCATGACAAAGAAACCACATCATCAATCAACCAACAAGCTAGTGAAGTATAGAGGCTATACTAGGGACTTCAAATTAAGTTTACAAATCACACAAGTATTAATGGTTTCCTTGTTAATACTATTATAGCATGAATGTAAACATTTATCATAAACACAAAGATATATAATAATAACTACATTTATTATTACCTCTAGGGCATATCTCCAACACTGTCGACCTTTGTCTTGATGATTTTTGTGCAGCTATTAAGGTACCTCAATGGGGATCATGTAGAAAGATTAAGGAGAGACCTAAACCACTCATGGATTTATACGCAGAAATTTGCCAAGGGAGTAGCTTCTCGAAGGAGAATGGAAAAATCCGTAACATTCATCTCCCCTCCATTCGCTACTTTGCCTACTTTATTGCCAAGTGTGTTCTTGCTAGGAAAACTGCCAATAAGTTATCTTCGTTTGATCTAGCATTTATCTCTACTGCTCTTTAACGAGATAGGTCTTACAACTTAGGTGCTTTGATAGCCTTCCGTCTTGCTGCTAACCGTGAGAAAGGTGGAATCTGTGGAGGCCTTATTTCTTCTCGTTTACTAGCATTGCATGGTTTAGTGCCTCATCATCTAGACCTATAGTTTCCCATAGAGAGGCTTGATTTTAATTCCATGATACAGCATAAATTTATTTCCTCGTGGGCTAGTTTGAGTGAGTTGTCTTATGAAATAACCTTTCTCAAAGCTGGTTGGAGAAAGAGCAAGTCCGAGCGTGTTGTTCTTTTGCCTGCACCTGTCTTGTTTAACCTTGATAACAGGGAAGGATGGTCCCTCACTGAGGAGGAGCTTGACACGTACTTGGGAGAGCTCTCCCAACAGGAGCATGACACTAGAAGGGAGGTCACGGATGATTTGGTCCAGCCCTCGAATGAGGGAGAGTCTTCATATCAGCAGCCCGCTTATGATTGGGGAGCTTCCTCCTCTTCTCATGGGCCCAGCTATGACCATTCTTACCAAGATCCGCCCACTTGGAACCCCTATTCATACATGGATTGATACCCACTTAGGCCAAAAGCCTAAGCTTGGGGGAAGGTACGCCGACACCGCACTCATCTCCATATCATGTTGCGTCGGTACTTTGTATATTCATGTTTTCGTTCTCTTTTTAGTTTTCGTTCTTCTTTGCTTTTGCTTTCTAAAAACACAAAAAGACCAAAAATATTTTTGTTGTTTCTCTTCGGTTTGCTTCTTCTTTTTGCCTTGGTTTGTTTTTCCCTTTTTGCTTTGTTTGAACTATTCAAAAAATCCAAAAAGATTTTGCTTTGTTTGTTTTTCCCTTTTGGTTCTTGTTTAAAAATCAAAAACACCAAAAATATTTGTCGTTCTTCTTTGGTTTCTGCAAGTTTGCTACAGGGTTCGGCAGTTCTGAGTGGAATATTGGTTTCATATTATTATTCAAGCCACACAAGTGAAGAGCAATAATGAGGATTAATGACAACTTGAGGCGTGGTAAGAGGCTGGTAATGAACTCTATTTGTTTTCATTTTTGTACACATAATCATCACTGTGAGCTTGCTTAGTCCATTCATGTGGAGTGTACGTTTTCTTTGGATGCTTAGTTGTTCTTGCTTTCTTATGATTAGCTCCAGCTCGCTAATAGTTTGTAGCATGTCTTATGAATGTTTGCTTGCATTGCTCTATTCATAAATTGGTATGACACCGTGGTATCCTCCTCTGAATGTTTCATTTGATTGACTTGGCACATGCTCATGCATGCACATGACTGTAATAATCAGTTAAGCCTCGATGAATTATTTTGCCTTGAGGATCTTAAATCACTTTCATGCCATAAGTAGTCTTGTTTTGTTGCGAGCATGATAATGACAGCTATTGCTCTCTCGTTTGTCGCTCCCTTACTATTGCTAGCCTTCACTTCCACTGAGTGTTTTACTCAAGTTTCCAACTTCCTAAACCAAATATTTCCAAAGTGTCCACCATACCTACCTATTAGCATCATTTGCTACTCCCGTGCATATTCATTATGCCTTGTTTTCTTCCGAATAAAATGTTTGCTTGTTATGGGAAAACTAGTTAGTAAAGCTCTCATGAACTTGATGGCACACTTTATTTCCTGCACTTAATAAACCTGAACCATTGTGAACTCTCCATGAAAGTTATATGCTTGCAAATTATAGGCTGGGGATTAGCAGAACCGTGCTGTCACAGGGAACGCTTTCAACACTTGTAAATATATACCCAGTTGATACCTTGCTCTTTTGTTTGCGGATGTCGTCGGTGTGAAATAAAAGGGGAGCTTGTAAGTCCATGGAGTTATGTATGTGTGTTAGAGAAACGCCTGGGACGCTGGTCTAATCCATGCTGACATGGTGGAAACCTGCAGCGTAACCATAATGATATCTATGAAGCATTCTTCTTATAAAAAAAGAGAGAGATAGCTATTGAGAAAAAAAGAGAGATTTATGAAAAGAGGAAAGAGAGAAAAATCACCATTTTCCCATGGTAAATAAGAAGATTGCTGAGATACTCATTGTTTGCTTGCCTTGTCATTTTGATATGGGGATTCTTTCGTATCATCGGGCAAGGGGTACCCCGTTGGCGGTTCTCAATGATACGCACATACTTACGATGACAAGAACTTATCGGTAACTAAAGTTGAGTAGCATGAGGAGCGGCCCTCGTACTCAAGGGACTTGGGATTTTCAGTTTATAGTCTGTCAAGCATATAACTCAGATTGGACCTCACTTTCACCTTAACCACATTAAAGATGCTTATGAGAGGGGCAATGAGAGCTCACAGCTAACGAGTACCATACTTTCAGCATTTGGAAGCCTTTCAAAATTATTTAAAACCTTTTTCTTCTACTTGTTGAGTCTCCACATATTTTTTGAGCACCTTCTTGAGAGCATAGTTGTCATTCTTTGTGTTTGTTCCATTACTTGATTATTTGTGTTATAACTTTGATGCTTGTATCCTTGATATCTTTACCTCTAGTCATCACTTGAACTTCAGAGGTGCCTTGATATTCATAATCAAAGGGCAAGCGAGATACCACTCTATCATACCTTTTTATGAGCATTGTAATGTTGCTTATGTTTGTGCTTCATGCTACTTATTATTCTTGAGTTGGAATCTCTTCATAGCTTGCAATGACTATTAAGTAGACTCAGTTGCATACTCTTTATTATGAACTGTCTGAGTAGCTGATCACATTGTTGAGAATATTTACATCATATGAAGCAAATGTGTTCGTGAAAGTTCTTTTATCGCACTCAGTTTTCAACTAAATTTCTTGAGGACAAGCAATAAGCTAAGCTTGGGGGGAGTTGATACGTCCAAAACGTATCTACTTTCCCGAACACTTTTGCTATTGTTTCTCCTCTATACTTGTGTGATTTGGGTGCAACTAATGCGGACTGACGCTGTTTTCAGCAGAATTGCCTTGGTTTCTACTTTTTGTGCAGAAAATCAACTATCAGGAAAAATCTCGGAAAATATGCCAAAAATCCTATTTCACTCGAAGACTCCAGGAGCCAGAATACGAGACGGATAAGAGCCAGGGGTGGCCACACCACCTGGTGGCACGGGCCAGGCCAGGCCGCGCCAGGGGGTGGTGTGGGCCCCCCAGGCACCCCCTCGGCCTCTCTCTTTGCCTATAAGGAGCCTTCTGACCTAAAAACTCCGGGAGGTTCGACGTTTTTCTAGAAGGAGTTCCGCTCCGCCGCCACCACCAGATTCCATGAAACAACACCAGAAACTCCGTTCTGGCACCCTGCCGGGATGGGGAATTGGAGGAGATCATCGCCATCATCATCACCATAGCTTCTCCATCGACCATCCATGTTTCCCCCATCTATGTGTGAGTAATCCCCCGTTGTAGGCTATGGGGATGGTAGGGATTGGATGAGATCGTTCATGTAATGGCATCAGATTGTTAGAGCATGGTGCCTAGTATCTTTTATTAGTGCTTTATGACTTTGTTGCGACTTGTTGTGCTTAATGCTTGTCACTAGGGCCCGAGTGTCATGATTTTAGATCTGAACATGTTATTGATTCATTATGATAGTATTGTTCTTGGTCTTATCTACAAGTTGTATACACACGTCGTTGTCCGGAACCTATGGCCCCGAAGTGACAGAAATCGGGATAACCGAAAGGGAAAGGCTTTGATGTGAGGATCACATGTGTTCATGGACTGTTAATGCTTTGCTCCGGTGCTCTATTAGAAGGAGCACCTTAATTGCCAGTAGTTCCCTAGAGGCCCCGCTGCAAACGGGCTGGCAGGACAAAAGATGTTGTGCAAGTTCTCATTGCGAGCACGTATGACTATATATGGAACACATGCCTAGGATTGTCTAGTACTTGGATGCTTTATCTTATTTATCTGGAATTGCCCTATGTTCTGATTGCTATGTGAATTGTCTTGTCCATGCAACGCCCGTCCATCCATCCCTATGCCTACCGCACTCGAATCCCACTATTTACTGCTTTTGTTACTACTGTCTTTGCTTTACTACTACTGCTGCTTTACTATTCCTACTACAAAACTGTTGCTACTGATAAACTGCTGTGAGCAAGATTGTTTCCAGGTGCAGCTGAATTGACAACTCAGTTGTTAAGGCTTATAAATATTCTTTGGCTCCCCTTGTGTCGAATCAATAAATTGGGTTTCACTTCCCTCGAAAATACTGCGATACACCCCCTATACTTGTGGGTCATCATCCCCACAAACACAACATGTAGAATTACAAATAGATGATCTTGATCATGAACAGAGCTCACAAGATCTAAACATGATAACACAAAGGAGGAGAAACAGCCATCTAGCTACTACATGGACCCGTAGTCCAGAGATGAACTACTCACGCGTCACACCGGAGGCTTGCATGATGATGAAGAAGGCCTCCAGGGTGAATTCTCCCCTCTGGCAGGTTGCCGGGAAGAGCTTCAGATCCCTCCCGATCTAGGGATGGAGATGATGGCGGCTATAGACTCTTTCGTGGAATTTTGATCGGGTACTTAGGGTTTCTGTATCGGAGGCATCTTATAGGCGAAACGGGAGGCCGAGGGGGTGCCGGAGGCGGCCAGACCACCCCCTGGCGCGGGCCAGGCTGGGCCGCGTGGCCAGGTGGTGTGGTGCCCCCCTGGCCCCTCTCCGTATCGTATTCTGGCTCCGGGTGTCCCTCGGTGAAAAACTGACTTTGGCTTTTGTCCCATCCAATTCCGAGAATATTCATTTTCTGACTTTCCTGGAACCAAAAACAGCAGAAAACAGGCAGCTGGCACTATGGCTCTTGTTAATAGGTTAGTCCAAGAAAGTGTATAGAAAGTACTCCAAAGTTGGAACAAAACATAAGAAAGTAGATAAAACCAAGCATGGAACATCAAAAATTATGGATATGTTAGCAACGTATCAACATCCCCAAGCTTAACTCCTGCTCGTCCTCGAGTAGGTAAGTGATAAAAAGAAAGAATAATTTTAAGGAGACATGCACCATCATAAACTTGATCAAAGTATTTGTAACAATGATAGCTGGGATCATAGTACTTCAATCATAACATGAAAGACAAAGTTCTAACAATAAGACAAAGCAACTATTTTGCAACATAAAAAGGCACAAACAAAAGATTCATGAATAACAATGCTTTGCAAGACGTTTGTTTGTTTCACATAAAGAAAACATAGCATAGTGGCATTCAGCTTGTCCCTTGATACGTCCAAAACATATCTACTTTCCCGAACACTTTTGCTATTGTTTCTCCTCTATACTTGTGTGATTTGGATACAACTAACACGGACTGACGCTGTTTTTAGAAGAATTGCCTTGGTGTCTACTTTTTGTGCAGAAAATCAACTATCAGGAAAAATCCCGGAAAATATGCCAAAAATCCTATTTCACCCGAAGACTCTAGGAGCCAGAATACGAGACGGAGAAGAGCCAGGGGTGGCCACACCACCTGCTGGCACGGGCCAGGCCAGGCCAGGCCGCGCCAGGGGGTGGTGTGGGCCCCCCAGGCACCCCCCGGCCTCTCTCTTCACCTATAAGGAGCCTTCTGACCTAAAAACTTCGGGGGGTTCGACGTTTTTCCAGAAGGAGTTCCGCTCCGCCACCACCACCAGATTCCGCGAAACAGCACTAGAAACTCCGTTTTGGCACCCTGCCGAGACGGGGAACAAAAGGATTCCATTGAACAAAACAATGTATTCATTATGATTATCTCCGTTTATTTCTATCCTTTGCATTTTAGTTTTTGCTTTCGTTTAGTTTTCTTTGTGTTGTTAGTTGCTTGCATGCTAGAACTTTTGTAGTTCTAGCCTTGTTTTGTCCTTGCATCATGTTTCCAAAAGAAAAAAAATCCGCCTGTCAGAAAAATCATTCTTCTATTTCTGAAAAAAGCTCAAAAATAAAGTTTCTCGAAAAATTCCAGAAAATTCATATTAAATTTTTACGTGAAAAAAGGGGTAGAGGAGTACCTGGTAGGTACCATGTGGTGGCGCGGCCAGCCCTGGCTGGCGCCATGACCTGGTGTGGCCCACCCCTGGCCCCCACTTACTCTCTCACCTGCCACTTTCTTCTTTCTCCCGAGTAAGCTCCAGTTCATAGCTCAAAATCGCGTTCTTTCTGTGCTTGCTCTCGATTTCTTTGATCTCCTTGCTCAATCCATCTTTCTTGCTGAAATTTGGAGCAATTGTTCCTTGGTATGTGACTCCTCCCCTTGTCCAAGTTGATTTGTGTTTAGTGGATTATATGTTGAGTATTTTGCTTCTATAGGTGACTAGTTATGAGAGCTTGTAAGCTTGTTTGATGCTTAGAGATATAGTTTTGAGGCATGTTTAGGCCTCTTGCAAGTCCCTATGAGTAGAATCCTTTATTATATTTACTTTGTAATCGCTTGTTTAATAGGTGTTTAAATTTCAGAATACCAAGCATGAACAACCATACTTTTGGAGAGATATTTGAGAGTGATGCACCTAGGAGGTCGAGGCCCTCAAGAACAGCCTCTCAAGCTAGGCCATCATATAATGAAGATCTCATTGCAACTCGTATTGGCAGTGAAAGGGATGATGGGGACGCTCACCCATCCTCTTTTCCTTGTTTTACTTTCTTACAAGCTGCAAGTATTCTTGATGATTTCTTGCTACTGATTGAGAGGGTTGGCTTAACCTCTTATATGCAAGATGAGAGTGCACAATACGCTGTGCTCACCAAAACTTTTGTTGAGAGCTTCTCATTTACTAACACATCCTATCATTCCACTGTCTCCTTTAAAATCTATGATATGCCCTTCACCATGCCTTTGGAGAGATTTTGCAGTATTGTAGGTGTGTGTATGACAGGGACCGTGAAGAAAATTCAAGGGCGACCCGCTGATTTGTTGGAGCTTTACCGAGGGGTGACCAATGATGATGACCGCGTGGTGCAGCGCGGAAAGATAAGAAATATCCAACTCCCTGCTCTTAGATACTTTGCATACTATCTTGCCACTAGTGTATTGGGTAGGGAGAACACTAGTAATATCTCCAACTATCACTTAGCTTTCCTTGCTGCTGCGCTCAACAACGATACTTGGTACAATCTTGTCTCACTTATTGCTCGCCGCCTAGCTGCTAGGGGGCCTATCTATGGGGGCATCATTGCTTCACATATAGTCGATGCATTAGATCTTTCAGTGGCTCCTGATGATGCTATGCTAGCACCACAGAGGCTCAACCTTGTTGCCATGAAAACTCATCACTTTGTCACTGCTACCTCTGATTTGAACAATCTAGTATATACGATGCTTTTCATTGACGGGGATGAGAGGGAGATCCCCTTGCCACAACCTGCTTTGTTTAGTGTTGACAGGAGACCGTGGTCACGCTCCAAGGAGGAGGTGGACGAGCAGCTTCGCTTGTTGGGTTTCCACGAGCAGCACTAGGAGGACGTGCCCTCCTATGATTACTCCGCACATTACGGAGGGGCGTACTCAGGCTCGCACCAGGACGAGAGTACCTCCTCGTCGTACCCCGGTGACACTTCATCCTTGCCAGCTTGGGATTGATACCCACTTAGGCCAAAAACCTAAGCTTGGGGGGAGGTACGCCGACACCGCACTCGTCTCCATATCATGTTGCGTCGGTACTTTGTATATTCATGTTTTCGTTCTCTTTTTAGTTTTCGTTCTTCTTTGCTTTTGCTTTCTAAAAACACAAAAAGACCAAAAATATTTTTGTTGTTTCTCTTTGGCTTGCTTCTTCTTTTTGCCTTGGTTTGCTTTTTTCCTTTTTGCTTTGTTTGAACTATTCAAAAAAAACCAAAAATATTTTGCTTTGCTTGTTTCTCTCTTTTGGTTCTTGTTTAAAAATCAAAAACACCAAAAATATTTGTCGTTCTTCTTTGGTTTTTGCGCGTTTGCTTCAGGGTTCGGCAGTTCTCACTGGATTATGGGTTTCATATTATTATTCAAGCCATATAAGTGAAGAGCAATAATGAGGATTAATGACAACTTGAGGCGTGGTAAGAGGCTGGTAACGAACTCTATTTGTCTTCATTTTTGTACATATACTCATCTTTGTGAGCTTGCTTAGTCCGTTCATGTAGGGTGTATGTTATCTTTGGATGCTTAGTAGTTCTTGCTTTCTTGTGATTAGCTCCAGCCCGCTAATAGTTTGTAGCATGTCTTATGAATGTTTGCTTGCATTGCTCTATTCATAAATTGGTATGACACCGTGGTATCCTCCTCTGAATGTTTCATTTGAATTGACTTGGCACATGCTCACGCATGCACATGACTGTAATAATCAGTTAAGCCTCGATGAATTATTTTGCCTTGAGGATCTTGAATCACTTTCGTGCCATGAGTAGTCCTGTTTTGTTGCAAGCATGATAATGAAAACTATTGCTCTCTCGTTTGTCGCTCCCTTACTATTGCTAGCCTTCACTTTCACTGAATATGTTTTACTCAAGTTCCCAACTCCCTAAACCAAATATTTCCAAAGTGTCCTCCATACCTACCCATTAGCATCATTTGCTACCTCCGTGCATATTTAATATGCTTTGTTTTCTTCCGAATAAAATGTTTTCTTGTTATGAGAAAGTTAGTTAGTAAAGCTCTCATGAACTTGATGGCACACTTTATTTTCTTGCACTTAATAAACCTAAACCATTGCGTCCTTCTTTGTTGTGCATATGCTTGCACTTTATGAGTTGAAGTTAGCAGAACCATGTATCATGGGGACCGCTTTCAACGCTTCATAGGTACTCTGTACCTAGTTGATATCATGTTATTTTGCTTATGGATCCCGACGGTGCGAAACAAAAGTGGAACTTGTAAGATCATGGAGTTTGTATGTATGTTAGAGAAACGCCTAGGCCGCTAGCCTAAGCCATGCCTAATCATGGTGGAAACTTGCAGCATAACCATAATGAGCATTCTATGAAGCATCCTCAATAAAAATCTATGCACATAGTAAATAAAAAAATCGCCGAGATGCTCATTGTCTGCTTGCCTTGTATTTTGATTATGGGATAGCTCCCGTGTCATGTGCAAGGGGTACCCCGTTGGCGGTTCTCTATGATACGTATGTACCTACAATGACAAGAGCTTACTTGTGACTGAAGTTGAGTAGCATGAGGATCGGTCTTCGTAAGTAAGGGGCATGAGACTTTGATTTATAACTTGTCAAGCATATCCTCTTAGTTGTGTCACTTTCACCTTAACCACATTCAAGATGCTTATGATAGGGGCAATGAGAGCTCAAAGCTAACGAGTATCATACTTTCAGCATTTGGAAGCCTTTCAAAATTATTCAAAACCTTTTTCTTCTATTGTTGAGTCTCCATATATTCTTTGATCACCTTCTTGAGAGCATAGTTGTCATTCTTTGTGTTTGTTCCATTACTTGATTATTTGTGGTATGACTTTGATGCTTCTATCCTTGATATCTTTACTTCTAGTCATCACTTCAACTTAAGAGGTGCCTTGACATTCATAATCAAAGGCAAGCAAGATACCACTCTATTATACCTTTCTATGAGCATTGTAATGTTGCTTATGTTCGTGCTTCGTGCTACTTATTATTCTTGAGTTGGAATCTCTTCATAGCTTGCAACGACTATTAAGTAGACTCAGTTGCATACTCTTCATTATGAACTATTTCAGTAGTTGATCGCATTGCTGAGAATATTTACATCTTATGAAGCAAATGTGTTCGTGAAAGTTCTTTTATCGCACTCAGTTTTCAACTGAATTGCTTGAGGACAAGCAATAAGCTAAGTTTGGGGGGAGTTGGTACGTCCAAAACGTATCTACTTTCTCGAACACTTTTGCTATTGTTTCTCCTCTATACTTGTGTGATTTGGATACAACTAACACGGACTGACGCTGTTTTCAGAAGAATTGCCTTGGTGTCTACTTTTTGTGCAAAAAATCAACTATCAGGAAAAATCCCGGAAAATATACCAAAAATCCTATTTCACCCGAAGACTCTAGGAGCCAGAATACGAGACGGAGAAGAGCCAGGGATGGCCACACCACCTGCTCGCGCGGGCCAGGCCAGGTCGCGCCAGGGGGTGGTGTGGGCCCTAGACACCCCCTCGACCTCTCTCTTCACCTATAAGGAGCCTTCTGACCTAAAAACTTCGAGGGGTTCGACGTTTTTCCAGAAGGAGTTCTGCTCCATCGCCACCACCAGATTCCGCGAAATAGCACCAGAAACTCCGTTCTGGCACCCTGCCGGGACGGGGAATTGGAGGAGATCATCGCCACCATCATCACCATCGCTTCTCCATCGACCATCCATGTTTCCCACATCTATGAGTGAGTAATCCCCCGCTGTAGGCTATGGGTATGGTAAGGATTGGATGAGATCATTCACGTAATAGCATCAGATTGTTAGGGCATGGTGCCTAGTATCTTTTATTAGTGCTGAAAGAACATTTCATGTTTTCCTATGTTTTGCGTGTTAGATAACAATACTATGGAGACTTTTCATGTGTGCTAAGTGTGCAGGAAGTTTTGAGGGGGGCCGGATAATCCACCCCTCCAAGGGTCGGATAATCCGGCCTACCTCATCTCTCAAGGAAGCCAAGGCGCGTCGCTCTGTGTCTAGTCGGATTTTCTCCCGGAAAATCCGAACTGGGGCGGTTTTTCCTCCCCAGGCCGGATAATCCGGGTTTCGCAAGGGCCGGATAATCCGGCCCCCAGTTTTCGAGCAAAAGGATCCAAGGCGTGTCGCTCGGTATCCGGTCGGATTTTCTACCGGAAAATCCGAACTGGGGCGGTTTTTCTTCCCCAGGCCGGATAATCCGGCCTTCGCATAGGGCCGGATAATCTGGCCCCCAGAAGTTGATCAAGGGCAAGCTCGGCGTGACGCTCAGAGAGGGGGCGGATTTTCTGCCAGATATTCCGAGTCTAGGGCGGAGTTTCCCTAGACCGGATAATCCGGCACTCACTTGGGCCGGATAATCCAGCCCCCAAAGTGTGCAACGGCTGGTTTTTGGAAGGGGGTATAAGTACCCCTTCTTCCCCAACGTCTAGAACTCTTGATTCATTTGAATTCGACCAGACCCTATGCAAGAGCTCTAAATCTAGATCTCCCACTTCAACCACCCTAAGGTCTTGATCTTTGGTGGAATTGAAGGAGGAGAAGTTCATCATCAACATCAAGAATCAAGCGCTTCAACTCCTCTCCATTCACTTGGAGAAATCCCTGATCTAGTATTCTCGTTAATACCTAGATCGTGTTATTGTATTTGACAACTTTGTTCTTGTGGCAGCTTGTTGTCATTTCGGGAGCCTCCAAGTTGTGGAGTTGTTGCCCCGCTAGTTGTGTAAAGGTGCCGGTGCCCGCCTCGAAGGGTACCTATAGTGAAAGGTGGATCAGGCCTGTTGTGGCGAGATCCATCGGAGAACAGGGTGAGGCCTTTTGTGGCGTGGTGGTCTTAGTACCACCCACCCCTCCAACGCAGACGTACTTCCCTTAACAAGGAAGGAACTGCGGTCAAACAAATCCCGTGTCTCCGCGTGCTTCACTTCGGTTCACTCATTCCTCTTCCACTCGCTCCTTACTCGCTAGTAGATAGGTTTGCATATAGGGAAATTCCACACATTAGTTTATCTAGAGAATTTACCTTTGTGCTAAGCCTAAAATTGAAAAAGAATTAAAAATTGGTGTAGCACCTATTCACCCCCCGCTCTAGGTGCCCATATGATCCATTTCAATTGGTATCAGAGCCCCGGCTCTTAATTCGGGCTTAACCGCCTAAGAGTAGTATGGGTACCAGGGATGATGGAAATGAGGCTGTGGATAAGGTCACAATGGATGATCTCAAGTCGTTGGCGACAACCTTGTTGAAATCCTTTGAGGCCAAGATGGAGGAGATGAATCAAATGATTGCTCGCCTTACATCATCCATAGCCCCATCTCCATCCTCCTCTGAGGCTCCCTCACCATCATCTAAGGAAAAGGGTAACACCGGATCTAAGGATGATGATGTGGAAGGTGAAAAACTAAATGGTTCCACCTCCAAAAAGGGAAGTGGTAAGGAGGAATATAGTGAGGTTCGCCACGTATATTCCCCCGACCCACCTATCCCTCATCCTCATATAAACAATAGGGGTGATCCACCCAAGCTCACTGCATCTTCTTTTAACCAATGGTAATTTCTAATGAAATCTCATGTTTGCAGCTCCTCTATTGAATTGTGGAGGATCATTGAAGAAGGTCTTCATGTTGGAGATCAAACCAATCTAACAAGAAGGGAAGTTGTGGATAGCCAGTTAAATGCCACTGCTCTCCACATGATACAGCTGGGTGTGGGTCCCAAGGACATGCCACACATTAAACATCTCAACACGGCTAAAGAGGCGTGGGATGCTCTTACGGACCTTTTTGTTGGAAATGAAAGCATGAGAAGAAACCGGTATGATGCCCTTAGTAACGAAGCTGAGGGATTCTACATGTTGAATGGTGAAAACCATGAGGACATGTATAGAAGAATCAAGGGCATCGCAACAACATTTCGGAAGCATGGGGCCACTCACATTGATGATGCATGGATAAAAAGAAAGTATGTGAGTGCCTTAATGCCTTTCGAACCGACGGATTTGAAGAGCTTGCAAGGTAGACACAACTATCATCAAATGACATCCAATGAAGTCATGCAAGAAATGGCGTCATTCAAAGTGGCGGCAAAGAATGCTGAAGATGCCCGTGCTCGGGCCATTGGAATGCAAAAGGGTGTCAATATGGCTCTCAAAGCCAATGTTGTTGAGCAAGAGGATGATGAAGGAGCATTTGAGAGGGGATCCATGGACTGCCCCAATGAGGTCAAACGTGCTCATGGTGAGTACATGGCATTCTATGCAAGGAACTTTTGGAAGGATCCTGCCAAAGCCAAGTCTGAACTTGAGCGCAAGAACGGGTCAAATGGAAGAAGAGAAAGTGGCCCAAGATTGAGAACTTGCTTCAACTGTGGAGATAGACTGCACTTTGTAGCCGAGTGTCCTTATGAAAATAGAGAAGACAATGGTGGCAGGCTCATTCTCAAAGAGAAATCCAAAGTTCCTAAGAAGAAGCCATTTGCTAAGAAGAATGGCCCTTTCAAGAAGAAACACAAGATGGTCCTTGTAGCTCAAGAGGAATACTCCTCCGCAAGCAAAGATGAAGAGGAGGATGATAGTTCCCGCAAAGTGGCTGCTATAGCCACCACATTGACTCCCTCCTCTCTCTTCGACTCGCTGAACGAGAACGCCATCAATAACAACGCCACTTGCCTAATGGCAAGAGGATCCGAGGTATCGACTTCTAACTCCTCATTTTCTAAGACTAACATAATTTTGGATATGGATGATCATGAAATTCTTGAAATGAAAGAAGAAGTTATTGCCTTGGATACTTTTTTCACTAACCTGCAAGGTGAGCACAAACTCCATTTTGATACTCTTATGAGTCAACTTGCTCGAGCCGAAGATCTCCTTGAAGAAAAGGGCAGAATTGAAAGAGAAGATGCCTTGGAGATAGCCTCTTTGAAGAATGCCTTGGAAGAGGAAGAGGAAACTCGAGTTTCTTTGGAAGAAAGACTCGAATCCCTAGAGGAGTCACAAGAAGAAGCCGTAGCTCACCTCATTAAAGAACGTGACCATGCCCTTGCCAAGGTAAAGAAACTAAAGAAAGAAAAGATTGATTTTGGGGCTGTTCATGCTAGACTTTTGGAGAAGTTTGATGTTCTTGAAAGTGCTCACAAGGCATTGAAGAGTGATCATTCTACTCTAAATGAGTCTCATGACCAGCTCCAAACTCAATTGAAACGGTATAATATACCAAGTACCTCATCTCCATCCTTTGGAAAAGAAGATCTTGCAAGGAGTTCTCAACACAAAGGTAAAGGGGTTATTGATGAGATACTGAGCAGGCAAAGGACAAACAACAGTAAAGAAGGTCTTGGTTACATACCCAAGATAAAGAGCAAGAAAAAGAAGAAGAAGAAGAAGAACAAGACTGCTCAATCGAAGACTAGCAACATTACCAATGACAAGACTAATTATGATGGTTTTGCAGGGATCAACAATCCTAACTTCGAACTATATTGTGATGCTTATGGTGATGTTTATGCTAGTTATGTAGGGCCTTATGATTGTTACATTCCTTGGTCTATTTGGGTTCCCAAGACCCTTGTTACTAACATGAGAGGACCCATTGAAAAATGGGTACCTAAAACCAAGAAGTAATTTTCTTGCAGGGCTATGCTTCCGGTGGTTCTAAATGGGTACTCGATAGAGGTTGTACGAGTCATATGACCGGAAGCAAGGAGATCATCACGGAGATGCGGCCAAACCTTGAACACATTACCGTCTCCTATGGTGACAAGTCAAAATCTGAGGTATTGGGTCTTGGCAAAGTTGTGGCTCACGATATCTCCCTCGTGGACGTCATGCTTGTTGAGACCCTCGGGTATAACTTACTTTCAGTTCGTGCCCTTGGTAAGATGGGATTTGCAGTTTACATTGATGCTGATTTGGTGGTACTCTTGTGGAGCAAGTCTCTAAAAGTCGCTTTCCTGGGATATGTCGAAAACGTCCTGTATGTGGTAGACTTTTCGGGGAAAACCACTACAGGTCCGATGTGTCTTTTCGGAAAGGCTGACGCGGGTTGGCTATGGATCGTTGACTAGCCCACGTCAATATGAGAACTTTGCAAAGTCTCCACAAGGGTGGCCACATTCTTGGACTAAAAGAAGATGTCTCTTTTGCCAAAGATCGTGTCTGCAGGGCGTGTGTTGAAGGGAAAATGCATGATTCTCCTCATCGAAGGAAAACTATTATCTCTTCAAAAAGGATCTTGGAGCTTCTTCATGTGGATCTTTTTGGACCTCCATCTCATGCAAGCCTCGGTGGGAAGAAGTATTGTCTAGTGATTGTTGATGATTACTCAAGATACACTTGGGTTTATTTCTTCAAGTTGAAGAGTGAAACTCAACAAACTGTCATCGACTTCGCCAATGAGGTTCAACGTCAACACAACGTCCCCATTCTAGCTATAAGGAGTGATAATGGCTCAGAGTTCAAGAACTACACCTTAAATGAATTCCTAAGTGAAGAGGGGATAAGACATCAATATTCCGCTGCGTACACCCCTCAACAAAATGGTGTAACCGAGAGGAAGAATCGAACTCTAATGGACATGGCAATATCAGTGTTGGCTGAATTCAAATCTCCATATAACTTCTAGGCTGAAGCAATCTCTACTACTTGTCATTCATCCAATCGTTTATACCTCCGCAAGATTTTGGACAAGACTCCGTATGAAATACTTACCGGTAACAAGCCAAACATCTCATACTTTCGGGTATTCGGATGTAAGTGTTTCTTTCTTATTAAAGGAGTTCGTTTATCTAAGTTTGAATCTAAGGCTCTAGAAGGTATTTTTGTTGGTTATGGTGCCGAATCCCACACTTATAGAGTCTACAATAAGCTCTCCGGAACTGTTGTAGAATCTTGTAGTGTGGTGTTCGAGGAAAATGGCGGTTCCCGTGCGGAGCAAGTTGGTGTTTGTGATGCAGATGTTGAAATACCCCAAGATTCCATAAGAAGAATGGGCGTGGGATTCTTCTGCCCCATTGAGGAACCCCTTGTGGCAGACCGGTAAGGACAATGCTCTACTCATATAGAGCCCTCATCTACACATACGCAACATGCTCCAACCACGGGGGCAACTTCTACACCATCTCCATCAACTGCTGAAGGTCAAGTTGCTCCAGAAAGCTCCATGCCGGATTTTCCGGTGGATACCGGATTATCCGGCCACTCCGCTCCAGCTGTCCATGTAGCTCCTGGTGGTGAAGATATCAACACAAGCTCCAGGCCGGATTTTCCGGCTGACCCCGGATTATCCGGCTCCTCGCCAGTTCAAGCGAGTCCTAGGCTTCCTGATGATGCTGCTGCAAGTCCTCCCAGGCCGGATTATCCGACCTCTTCATCGGCCGGATTATCTGGCCCTGACTCTCTAGTTCTACAGCCTCCTATTATGGCTACGGACTCACCTAAAGGGCATGCATCTCCACCACCTACTACTGATGTTCCAGCTACTAATCAACGCGGAGAAAATGCCTCCAATGAAGACTCAAGTGATGAATCTCCTCCACCAAGAGACAACAAACTTATTGAACTTCGTCGCAAGGCTCAGGCTGATTGTAACCTTGAGTTGAGGGGTCACACTCTCAACAAGGTTATTGGTGGTCTTCGACGAAGGGTGTCTACTAGAAGAGAATTGGCCAGTTTTGGTGAGCATCAAGCTCATATCTCCATGGTGGAACCTCAGAAGATCTTTGAAGCTCTTGAAGACCCAGACTGGGTTGTTGCTATGCATGAAGAATTGAACAATTTCGAGCGCAACAAAGTCTAGAAACTTGTGGAGAAACCCAAAGAGTGCCGCAATATTATCGGCACCAAGTGGATTTTCAAGAACAAGCAAGATGAGAATGGCATTGTTGTGAGGAACAAGGTTTGAGATGTCTATGATGGGGGAATTACGGTTCTTCCTTGGATTAGAGATCAAGCAACTAAGAGAAGGAACCTTTATTAATCAAGCAAAGTACATCCAAGACATGCTCAAGAGATTCAAGATGTCGGATCTAAATGGTGTCGCTACTCCGATGCAAACAAAGTGTCATCTCGAACTCAACCCTCATGGTAAAGATGTGGACCAAAAGGTATACCGGTCCATGATCGGCTCTCTTCTTTACCTCTGCGATCTAGACCCGATATTGTGTTGAGTGTGGGAGTGTGTGCAAGGTATCAAGCAGCTCCTAAATAAAGCCACTTAGTGGCGGTCAAGAGGATCTTTCGATATTTAGTTCATTCCCCCAACTTTGGTCTCTGGTATCCCAAGGGCTCCAATTTCTCTTTATGTGGTTATACAGACTCAGATTGGGCTGGTGATAAGGATGATCGGAAGTCAACTTCTGGAGCTTGTCAATTCTTGGGAAGATCTCTTGTATGTTGGTCCTCCAAAAAGCAGAATTGTATATCTCTCTCCACCGCCGAAGCTGAATATGTTGCTGCTGCCAGCGCTTGTACTCAATTATTGTGGATGAGGCAAACTTTAAAGGAATACGGTGTCAATTGTGACAAAGCGCCTATTTTATGTGATAATGAAAGTGCTATCAAAATTGCGCACAATCCAGTTCAGCACACAAGGACGAAGCATATTGAGATTCGGAATCATTTTATTCGTGACCATGTTGCTCGAGGTGATATTGATCTATCTTTTGGGAGCACGAAGAAGCAACTGGCGGATATTTTTACAAAGCCACTTGATGAAGCAAGATTCTGCTATTTGAGGAATGAGCTAAATATCATTGATTCCGGGAGCTTGTCTTGATTACCCATGCACCCACTCGTACATCTCAATCCTTGTTTGGTCTAGGTGTGGGCATGGATATAGGGGGAGTGTGGTCCTAACTTATTGGGCTAACCCTCCCCCCATAATGCCAATAGCAAGTTATATCATTTCTCTTAATATCATGTTGTGATATGTGAGCTTATTGATGAGTATTGGTCGTGAACCCAAGATATATCTTCGCGGTGTCACACCATACACTCCAACAAGGTGGCTTCGGCCACCGCCTTCTCCTTTGTGAAGAATTGGATCTTTTTGGATGTTATTTGCTCTCTCTTGTTCTTATGGGAATCACACTCAATCTTGGCTTTTATTTGATTTGTTTTTTTTTTGCAATTTTGAGTGTGAAGATGAGGATGAGGAAGAGCATGAGGACAAGGACGAGGACGAGGACTATGATGAGTGATCCCATGGGGCGCTAGCATCGCTCTTCTCCCTTTTTGGTGTCTCGATGCCAAAGAGGGAGAAGTAGTTCTATTAGGTTTTTGCATGGGTCGGGCATAAGCACTTGCACTTTTTATTCGTTATTTCTTGCTTATGCCCATTTAGTGTTGAACTTTTATATTCGTGGTTTGTGATTTGTGGTTGAGACTTTATGTGGTTGTCTGGATGATACGTATGGACTTCATATCATGGATTATGCTCATGGTTATATCTATTCATATCCTATTGCTGGTGGTTTATCACGGAAGGCGCGCGCTCATAATGGTTATCCAATAATAATTGTGATTTATGTCAAGGATGCCTATTCTCTACTTCGGTGTTATGTGTTTTTGCCCTTTTGTCTATGGAATAGATTCACCTATTTGTGTGCATTTGTATTCCAATGCAAAACTCTATTATGCACACATTGAGGGGGAGTCCCTTCCATAGTTATCTCTGTTTGTCTTGTGTCTTTCTCCTGCAAATCCTGGTACTATCATCTAACACCAAAAAGGGGGAGATTGAAAGAACATTTCATGTTTTCCTATGCTTTGCGTGTTAGATAACAATACTATGGAGACTTTTCATGTGTGCTAAGTGTGCAGGAAGTTTTGAGGGGGGGCGGATAATCCGCCCCTCCAAGGGCCGGATAATCCGACCTAACTCATCTCTCAAGGAAGCCAAGGCGCGTCGCTCTGTGTCCAGTCGGATTTTCTTCCGGAAAATCCGAACTGGGGCGGTTTTTCCTCCCCAGGCCGGATAATCCAGGTTTCGCAAGGGCCGGATAATCTGGCCCCCAGTTTTCGAGCAAAAGGACCCAAGGCGTGTCGCTCGGTATCCGGTCGGATTTTCTACCGAAAAATCCGAACTGGGGCGGTTTTTCTTCCCCAGGCCGGATAATCCGGCCTTCGCATAGGGCCGGATAATCCGGCCCCCAGAAGTTGATTAGGGGCAAGCTCGGCGCGACGCTCAGAGAGGGGGTGGATTTTTTGCCGGATATTCCGAGTCTGGGGCGGAGTTTCCCCAGACCAGATAATCCGGCACTCACTTGGGCCGGATAATCCGGCCCCCAAAGTGTGCAACGGCTGGTTTTTGGAAGGGGGTATAAGTACCCCTTCTTCCCCAACGTCTAGAACTCTTGATTCATTTGAATTCGACCAGACCCTATGCAAGGGCCCTAAATCTCGATCTCCCACTTCAACCACCCTAAGGTCTTGATCTTTGGTGGAATTGAAGGAGGAGAAGTTCATCATCAACATCAAGAATCAAGCGCTTCAACTCCTCTCCATTCACTTGGAGAAATCCCTGATCTAGTATTCTCGTTAATACCTAGATCGTGTTATTGTATTTGACAACTTTGTTCTTGTGGCAGCTTGTTGTCATTTCGGGAGCCTCCAAGTTGTTGTGGAGTTGTTGCCCCGCTAATTGTGTAAAGGCGTCGGTGCCCGCCTCGAAGGGTACCTATAGTGGAAGGTGGATCAGGCCTGTTGTGGCGAGATCCATCGGAGAACAGGGTGAGGCCTTTTGTGGCGTGGTGGTCTTAGTATCGCCCACCCCTCCAACGCAGATGTACTTCCCTTAACAAGGAAGGAACTGCGGTCAAACAAATCCTGTGTCTCCGCGTGCTTCACTTTGGTTCACTCGTTCCTCTTCCACTCGCTTCTTACTCGCTAGTATATAGGTTTGCATATAGGGAAATTCCACACATTAGTTTATCTAGAGAATTTACCTTTGTGCTAAGACTAAAATTGAAAAAGAATTAAAAATTGGTGTAGCACTTATTCACCCCCCCCTCTAGGTGCCCATACGATCCATTTCAAGTGCTTTATGACTTTGTTGCGACTTGTTTTGCTTAATGCTTGTCACTAGGGCCCGAGTGCCATGATTTCAGATCTGAACTTATTATTGATTCATTATGATAGTATTGTTTTGGGTCTTAACTACAAGTTGTATACACACGTCGTTGTCCGGAACCTATGGCCCCGAAGTGACAGAAATCGGGATAACCGGAAGGGAAAGGCTTTGATGTGAGGATCACATGTGTTCATTGGGTGTTAATGCTTTGCTTCGGTGCTCTATTAAAAGGAGCATCTTAATTGCCAGTACTTCCCTAGAGGCCCCGCTGCAAACGGGCTAGCAGGACAAAAGATGTTGTGCAAGTTCTCATTGCGAGCACGTATGACTATATATGGAACACATGCCTAGGATTGTCTAGTACTTGGATGCTTTATCTTATTTTTCTGCAATTGCCCTATGTTCTGATTGCTATGTGGATTGTCTTGTCCATGCAACTCCCGTCTATCCATCCCTATGCCTACCGCACTCGAATCCCACTGTTACTGCTTGTGTTACTACTGTCTTTGCTTTACTACTGCTGTTACTTTACTATTCATACTACAAAACTGTTGCTACTGATAAACTGCTGTGAGCAAGATTGTTTCTAGGTGCAGCTGAATTGACAACTCAGTTGTTAAGGCTGATAAATATTCTTTGGCTCCCCTTGTGTTGAATCAATAAATTGGGTTTCACTTCCCTCGAAAATACTGCGATACACCCCCTATACTTGTGGGTCATCATCCCTGATATAGTAGCAAATATAAATGCATATGACACCTTCAAAGTTCATAAGAGTGACTAGATACAAGTAGTTTAAAACAAGCAATATCAAAGCTATGCATCAATCAACAAGTCTTGGGACAATGCACATAGAACTAAGAATGGCCACTATGCTCTCAAAGTAGGTGCATAAAGATAGAAGGTGGAGACACAACATAAAAGTAAAAGAAAGGCCTTCATAGAAGGAAGTAGGGATTCAAGTTTCATAAAGAGCTTCCAAAAATTATGGTACTTATTAGCTTTCAGCTCTCATTGCCCCTATCATAAGCATCTTGAAGGTGATTAAGGTTAAAGTGACACAACTAAGAGGATATGCTTAACAAGTTATAAGCTGAAATCTCATGCCCCTTACTTACGAAGACCGAACCTCATGCTACTCAACTTTAGTCACAAGTAAGCTCTTGTCATTGTAAGTACATATGTATCATAGAGAACCGCCAACGGGGTACCGCTTGCACATGATACAGGAGCTATCCCATAATCAAAATGACAAGGCAAGCAGACAATGAGCATCTTAGCGATCTTTTTATTTGCTATTTGCATAGGTTTTTATTGAGGATGCTTCATAGAGTGCTCATTATGGTTATGCTGCAAGTTTCCACCATGATTAGGCATGGCTTAGGCTAGCGGCCCAGGCATCTCTCTAACACAAATACAAACTCCATGATCTTACAAGTTTCCCTTTTATTTCACACCTCCAGGATCCATAAGCAAAAGAACATGATATCAACGGGGTACAAAGTACAAGTGCAATGTTGAAAGTGTTCCCCATGATACATGGTTATGCTAACTTCAACTTATAAAGCGCAAGCATATACGCAACAAACATGGACGCAATGGTTCAAGTTTATTAAATGCAAAAAAGTAAAGTGTGCCATGAAGTTTGTGAGAGCTTTAATCACTAGTTTTATCATAACAAGTTTAATTCGGAAGGTAGATAAAAACATGAATATACTTGGAATAGCATATGCCAATAGGTAGGTATGGTGAACTCTTTGGAATAACTTGGTTTTAGGAGTTGGATGCATGAGTGGAACTCACACTTGGTTATGGAGGCTAGCAAAAGACTGGGAGCGACCAACTAAGAGAGCAATAATGGCCATAATCATGCAGAGCGACAAAACATCATTAACCAAAGCATAAAGTGATTGTACAAGTCGAAAACTAAAGGATCATAAAGGCTATGGTGACTTGTGATAGTCATAACATGGTGTGAGCATGCCCCAAGTCAACCCAAATAAAGCATCAAAGGAGAATACCACGATACTATGCTTTAATATGCTAAAACAACACATGATTCTTTAAAGGCACATTAAGCAATCTCAATTATTTATAACAAGTCATGCTACAGTAAAGAATACTAAGCATAAAGCCAAAACAATATCAAGCATGGCATGACAAAGCATAGGCCACAGTCAGAAACAAGCTCTCTTTACCACTTAAGCATGAACTTTCCTACTCTTTTCCAATCCAAACCAAACTATTTGAAAATCAATGTATGAAAGAGGGGGTCCAACCAATTTATTCAGCAAACTAAGCAAACCAAGCAAACAAAAAACCAAAACCAAAACGAAGACGCTCCAAGAACAACACAACTATGCATGAAACAATAAAAATAAAGCGTCTGGAAGAAACCTGGGATTTTTATTGATGAAGAAGGGGATGCCTTGGGCATCCCCAAGATTTAACGCTTGTACTTCTTGGATATTTCTTGGGGTGACACGCGTGGCATCCCCAAGCTTGAGCTTTAGTCCATCCTTCGTCTCATTACTCATTCCTTCCATACACCTGAAATTTTTCCTTCATACAAAACTTCACACAATCTTTATTAGCAACATTAGTGCACTCAAGATAATAATTATTTAGGTTCAGTTACAACACCAATAAAATTTCCATTAAAACACAAGCTACTGTATCACTTCCCTCAAAAAGATCAATTCCCCAAAAGAACTCAAAAAGGAACCAACAAGAAGCAAATGCAAATAATGGCAGAAATCTGTCAAAACAGACCAAGCAGGTAAAGACGAATTTTTTCGAAGAACTTCTGTTGCTCAAATCGAAGTGTTGAACTAATGAAAGTTAGATAACAACCTGGGGCAGAAGCACAAAAATTCACGCCTCAAAAGGACGTGCAGATATTTTCACGAATTTTTACGGTGAAGCACAGAAATCTGTTTCAGGACAGCAACTTTCCCAATAATTACTTCTCTTTCATTAGAGGTTACTCTTGGCACAAAAAGCAAATAAAAAGGATAAGGAGCGGTTATTACTAAAGTAATAACTTCCAAGACTCATCTAAAACTTTTGGGTTATCTCCTAGTAAGTACTTTTCTTTAACGCCTTTAAGTTAGGCATAAGAAGCAAGAAAAAGAATCAAGTGTTCTCAAATTAAGAAGCATTAAGTGCAAATTTTGTTTTCATAGGAAGGCAAAAGAAATCTTATCTCTCTTCTTAGGGAAGTGTTCTATACCTTTCTTGAGTGGAAGTTGATATTTAGTGGTGCCTTCTTTCATATCAATAATGGCACCAACAGTTCTAAGAAAAGGGCTTCCCAAAGTAATAGGACAAGAAGCATTGCATTCAACATCCAAAACATAGAAATCAATGGGGACATAGGCATTGTTAACCATAATAAGAACATCATTAATACTCCCCATGAGTTTCTTTTTAGCATTATCATCAAGTGGGACATTCAAATAACAATCTTCCAATGGTGGCAAATCAAGCATATCATAAATCCTTCTAGGCATAATAGAAACACTACTATCAAGATCACATAAATCTTTGAAATCAAAATCATTCACTTTCATATTAATGATGGGTTCCCAACCATCTTCTTGTTTTATAGGAATAGAAGCTTTATGTTTCATCTTTTCTTTTTTTAATTTTTATGAGAGCATCAGTAATGTGTTTTGTAAAGGCCATATTCATAGCACTAGCATTAGGACTTTTATCAAGATTTTGTAGGAACTTAATAACTTCAGAGATGTTGCAACCATCAAGATCAAAATCATAATTATCATCTAAAGTAGTAGAGCTATTACTAGCCTCAACACTAGTGGTAGTGATAGTAGAAACACTAATGTTTCCAGCAATTTCATCTTCTATTTCCCACTTAGCATGCAATTCAGCTAATAGTCTAACATTTTCATCAATTCTTACTTGTATGGCATTAGTAGCAGCAAAGGGATTATCAATAGTTTCAGGTTTAGCGGCCATTTTATTCAAAGAAGATTGAGCTTCAGCCAATGATGCTATATTTCTTTCAGCATTAGAGAGTTTCTCCTCAATAGTTTTATTGAAAGCAGTTTGATTACTAATAAAGTCAATAAGCATAACTTCAAGTTCAGAGGGAGCACTCCTATTATTGTTGTAGGAATTTCCATAAGCATTACCATTGTTGGGAGGATACGGCCTATAATTGTTGTTACCAAAAGCATTGTTGCCAAACTTATTATTTCTTATAAAGTTCACATCAACCTGCTCTTCTTGAGCAACCAAAGAGGCTAAGGGAACATTATTTGGATCAATATGGGATTTCCCATTAACAAACATAGACATAATAACATCAATCTTATCACTCAAGGAGAAGGTTTCTTCAACATAATTTACCTTCTTACCTTGTGGAGCTCTCTCAGTATGCCATTCAGAATAGTTAACCATCATATTATCCAGAAGCTTTGTTGCAGCACCCAAAGTAATGGTCATAAAGGTACCTCTAGTAGCAGAATCCAACAGATTTCTTGAAGAATAGTTCAATCCTGCATAAAAGGTTTGGATAATCATCCAAGCAGTCAGTCCATGAGTGGGACAATTCTTTACCAGAGATTTCATTCTTTCCCAAGCTTGAGCAACATGTTCATTATCAGATTGTTTAAACTTCATTATTTCACTTATCATAGATATAATCTTAGCAGGAGGATAGTATTTTCCAATGAAAGCATCTTTGCATTTAGTCCAAGAATCAATACTATTCCTAGTTAAGGAATTCAACCATTCTTTAGCTTTTCCTCTATAAGAGAAAGGAAACAATTTAAGCTTAATAATATCTCCATTTATATCCCTATGCTTTTGCATTTCACAAAGTTATTTAGATGAGCAGCAACATCTTCATTACCAATACAATAAAATTGTTCTCTCATAACAAGATTGAGTAAAGCAGGTTTTATTTCAAAGAAAGTAGCTTCAGGAATAGGTGGAGCAATAGGTGTGTTATGATGACCCACAAGTATAGGGGGTGTATTGCAGTATTTTTGATAAGTAAGAGTGTCGAACCCAATGAGGAGCAGAAGGTGTTGGCTAGTGGTATGGATCAGGAATTCTCTGCAAATACTTAGCAAACGGATTTTTAGGGGTTTTCGATAAAGCAAGTAAACAAAGTACGAGTAAATAAAAGACAGTAGGAATAAATGCAACAAGTGGCCCAATTCTTTATGCAGCAAAGGACAAGACGGTTGTATTACTTAAGATGCCAAACGTTCTCGAGGACACATGGGAAGACTGTCAAGTGCTTTCGCTTCATATAGTTGATTAATCTTCTTTAGCTTGCTAAGTGTTGTGTGGGTGAACCTGTGCTAATGTACCGCCCCATCCAAGACTAATACATACTTGTGATTAAACCCCTTGCAAACATCCGTAAGTACAAGAAAGTATTTAAGGTAGAAACCTAACCACAGCTTTAAACTCTAAGACCCTTACGTCCCTTGTGCAATGGTTTCCTAACGGGGGTTCAGGTTTCTATCACTCCGGCAACCCCTACGATTAGTAGCCAAATACACAATGCATTCCCCTAGGCCCATATAGGTGAAGTATCATGTAGTCGATGTTCACATGACACCACTAGAAGAAGTACATCACAACTTAAATAACAATCTATTGAATCTCTCTCAACACAACTCCACTACTAACAACAAGACTTTCCCATGTCCTCAAGAACAAAACGAACTACTCACAAGACATCATATGGATCATGATCAGAGATGGAATAATGATGTATAACAATCTAAACATAAATAATAATTCAACGGTTCACTCAATAGCATCAACTACAAAGATTAATCAACACCGGGAAAGTTTCCCCTATGAACTAATGCAAGATTCAACACAATTGTTACAGCAATATGGAGATGGTGATGAGGGTGCTGATGGTGATGATGGTGATGATGATCCCGATGAAGTCCAGCTTGATGGTGGTGTTGATGGCGACGATCTCCCCTCTCCGGGAAGGAATTCCCCTGGCAGAAATCTGTCTGCCGGAGAGATCTTTCTCTCTCGGTGTTTTCCGCCCCGCAGAGGCGGCAGAATCTTTATGTGGTCGCTCCCCGAGTCTTAGGGTTTTGGGAGGATGATATACGCCAGAGGGGAGAGGCTGGAGTGGGCCAGGGCGGCCACACCACCTCCAGGCGTGACCTAGGCCTGCCCGCGCCATGGGGTGGTGTGGGCCTCCTGTGGCCCACCTCCACTCCATCTTCTGGCATCCTTAGTCTTCTGGAAAAATAGGATTTTCCATATATTTTCCCGGATTTTCTGATCTTCGTGAATTTTGCCTCCAAACAGCACCTTTTCCATCAGAATCCTGACTGCAGCGGTCCATGCTCCAAAAGTCATCAACCATGCAAAAATAGATGAAATAACATAAGTATCACCTCTCAATATGAAATATATCAATTAATAATAGTGAATTAAGACATATAATAGTGATGAAAAATGGACGTATCAACTCCCCCCAAGCTTAGACTTCGCTTGTCCCTAAGAGAAACTGAGCTCAATAAACATGGCCTCAAGTTTATGGAGTGAAGAGTCGATAAAAGAATACGGACAAGAAGCATCACATTCATCAAATACATAGATCATAATAGAAGACAACTCACTATTATATAACTCAACTTGCAGTGAGTAAAGGAAACACAATAAAGATACATAAAGTGAATCATAATTGGTAATGGCAAACTTAGCTCTTGGTCGAAGAATAGTTGATAATTTGCTGGAGTTCACAAATAACTGGTTTTTCAATGAAAGCTTTCAAAGTAGTAAACATCAAGATAAGAGCAATGTGCAAAACAAGGAACATAAGAAACATGATTGGATAAATCATCATATGAATGAATGAAACGCATCAACTCAAAATACTTGCTGAGGTAGAAGGGAATAGGTTTACTGACTCAACTACAAAGTAAAAGAAAGGCCCTTCGCAGAGGGAAGCAGGGATTGGAAGTCTCATAAAGAGCTCCCAAAAATTATGATACTTACTAGATTTCAGCTCTCATTGCCCCTATCATAGGAATCTTTAGGTGATTAAGGTTAAAGTGATCAAATATGAGGATATGCATTGACAAGTTGTAAATTGAGAATCTCATGTCCCTTGAATACGAGGGCCTCTCCTCATGCTACTCAAGTTTAGTCACCGGTAAGTTCTTGTCATCGTAAGAATATGTGTATCATTGAGAACCGCCAACGGGGTACCCCTTGCCCGAAGATACGGAAGAATCCCCATATCAAAATGACAAGGCAAGAAGACAACAAGTATCTTAGCAATCTTCTTATTTACCATGGGAATATGGTGCTTTTTTCTCTCTTTCCTCTTTTCATAATATCTTTTTTTCTTTTCTCTTTTTCTCAATCTCTATCTCTTTTTTATAAGAAGAATGCTTCATAGATACTCGTTATGGTTACGCTGCAGGTTTCCACCATGTCAGCATGGATTAGACCAGCGGCCCAGGCGTTTCCCTAACACACATGCATAACTCCATGGACTTACAAGCTCCCCTTTCATTTCACACCGACGACATCCATAACAAAAGAACATGATATCAACTTGGTACAAAGTACCAGTGCAATGTTGAAAGCGTTCCCCATGACAGCATGGTTCTGCTAATTCACAACTTACAAAGTGCAAGCATATACGCAACATAGGTGAGCACAATGGTTCAAGTTTATTAAATGCAAGAAAGTAAGGTGTGCCATCAAGTTCGTGCGAGCTTTAATCACAAATTTTCACATAACAAGTTTAATTTGGGAGGTAGATAAAACAAGAATTTACTTGGAATAGCAATAATGCTACTAGGTAGGTATGGTGGACACAAATGGCAAAGGTTTTGGTTTTAAGGAGGTGGATGCACGAGAAGAATTCCCTCTCAGTATAGGTTATTGGCTAGCAAGGCCGGGTAGCAAGTATAAGAGTTGAAGGAAACAAACAAACATACAAGTGATAAAGACAAACATGCAATCTTCCTTGGAAGCACAAAAGATCTTAACTAGAGAATACTAGACTTATGAGCAAATCAAGAAAGAAAGATGATGAATTTTTTTTCTTTAGAGTACTTCTATCTTTTTCTTTTAAACTCTCAAAAAGGTGTTGCTACTGACCGAGCCAGGTTTGCCAAAACCAACTAAATTAACTCAATGATCCCAAAGTGATACCAATACTAACAACAAGATCAATCATATAACCACGAATTGAAAACTAATATAAGCTATGCAAAAGAGTGAATGATAGAACTTCTCATTAATATTCCATAATGGAAACTCACACCAAGGGATACATATCTAACAAGAGAGGGGACACTTCCATAATGCAAACCATACTACATAATAACTCCTCTATTCATGATATGACTCTACTAATAAGGTAAAAAGATAGAAGATAGTGATGTGATACCGCGGCACTCCCCCAAGCTTGGAATAAACCAAGGGGATGCTAAACCTGATGATGAATTACTCCTTCGGTGGTGGTGGGATCTCCTTGATCAGTTTCCCCAAGTACTCAATCTCGGAGGTGAGATTACAAATCCGCTGTGAGTTTTGCTCAATGCGGCTCATGATCATGTCGTGTTGAGAATTCCAGCTCTTTCTATTCTTTCCCCACTCTTCCTCCTTGAAGTCTTCTTTTCCTGCATGGCTAAAATGAGGCAAATCCCAATTGAAGGGTAATTTCCCCTTGGGCATATTCTGGTATTGATGCTCATGGATAAGGGTATGGAAAGGATTCTTGGTGCGTGGAGGAAGTGACCAGGGATCTGAACGGTGATGAGGAGGCTTCCCTCCAATGGCTGGATTTTCCACCACTCCAATGCTTGTAATGGTAGTGTCGGTGTGCGGGTGTTGGCCTTGCTCCTCTTCACCTTCACTCTTGATCTCCTTCTCCTTCCCGGGGTCTTGGGGGTCTTCCTCCATAGGCTCCTTTCCTTTATCCTTGGCAGACACCATTGTATTTCTAAGCTCTCAAAGAGTATGTCCTGACAGAAACAGATCGAAACAAAAACACGACGAAAACACAATATACGAACCTCGGAAGATCCGGGGGGGTTATATATTACGAAGTTTCACATCAAAAGGAAGGTACTGGGAGAAAACGAGTCGGAGGCGGAGTCCGGGGTGGACTCACCACCTGGTGGCATGGCCAGGGGAGGGCCCGCGCCACAGGGTGGTGTGAGCCATCCTGGCTCCGTTTCTGTCCCTTTTTTGCTTCATAGCTTTCCTTATTGACTGAAAACTGCAAAAATATAGTTGGATTGTATTTTCGTGGAACTTTTCTTAATAGAACTGTTACCTATTTGGAAACGGACTCTGCAAGTCTCTGAATTTGGTCCTCAATAAATTTCTCCGGAGTTATAACTTGAAAGGCATCAATATCTTCATCTTCATACACTTATTACTTGAGTCATAAAACCCTTCTCTTTCTTATTACACCATTATCTCCACTTCCTGGAAATTTCTTTCACACAAAACTTCACACAGTTCTTATTAGCAACATTAGTATAAGTGAAGTGATAGAACCTTTTGAGTCCAACTTCAACTGAAAACCATCAAAACATAAGCTACTATAGCAACTCTTTCCGAAAACCCAAAAAGAATTCAAAAAGGAAACCGAATAAAGAAGCAGATGCAAGAGTGGCAAAATCTGTCAAAACAGACCAGCAGGTAAAGATCAATTTTTTCGAAAATCTTATGTTGCTCAAATCAAAAAGTGCAAAACTAACGAAAGTTAAATAACAACCTGTGTCAGAAGCACAAAAAATTAAAGCTCAATGCGACATACAGAGATCTCTGACGAATTTTTACGGTGAAGCACAAAAATCTGTTTCGGGACATCAACTTCCCCAAATCTTACTTCTCTCTCATTAGAGGTTGATCTTGACACAAAAACCAAACAAAACGGATAAGGAGCAGTTATTACCGAAGTAATAACTTCCAAGACTCAAAGAAACAAAAGCAAACTAAAAGAAAAAACAAATTGGGTTGTCTCCCATAAAGCTCTTTCTTTATAGCCATTAAGATAGGCATGATAATTTTGAGGAAGCTCTCATAGGGATATGAATTGAAGTGAAAGAGAGCATTAAGAAGCAAAAACACACACATTTAAGCCTAACCCACTTCCTATGCAAGGGGATTTTGTAAACAAACAAGTTATTAAAACCAAAGGCAACTTTCATAAGAAGGCAAAAGAAGCGCAATATAAAAACTTTCAACATAAAATGAGGAAACTTGATATTATTGAGATACATAAGAACACTTTTCCCTCTCTCATAGTAACTTTCAGTATCATGCATAAACTTAACAATATATCTATCACAAGGACTATCATAGCAATGATCACTTATTCTAACAGAAAACATAGGAATACTAGCTCTTATAATACTACTATGTGAAACAATATTAGAGGTATCCTTGCAAAGGATAGTGTGTCCCTCTTTTTCATATTTAGTGACAAAGTCTTTCACACTTGCTATTATAGATTCATCAACCATTTGTTTATCAGGTTCAACAGCTTTATTCATACTTTCATTAACCATACTAGCTATCATAGAATATTCCTTTACCTTAACTGGAAAAAGCATTTTCTGAATATAAGGTTCAGGTAAAACATGATTAGCAGTATAAACTTCAGTATTCCTTGCAGGAACACTTCTAGCAGCATCTTTATAAGGTTCATGATACTTATTCCACTTCTTTTTAGGCACTTCAATGTAGGAAGCAAAAGCCATAATTTATACCTGACTTTCTACCTTTGTCATTCTCCCAAGCTTCAGCATTGTCTTGAATACGGTCTAAAAGGTCCCATTTAGCTTGTCATTCTCCCCAACTTCAGTAGGAGCAAGGAAACACCTCAAAGGTGTTGCTAGCTGGACTTTGGCAGGGCGCACTACCGGTGCCAGCAGCAAGGTGGAGACCTGCACAACACAACCACAGAAATTTGCCCCCAACTTGCGATGAGGTTGTCAATCTCACCGGTTTTGCTGAAAACAAAGGATTAAACATATCGAGTGGAAGAAAGTAATAGTTTGTAGAAAGTAAACGGAAAATAGTAAATAGTTGATTGTAGATTGATTGTAAAAGAAAGGACCGGGGTCCATAGTTCACTAGTGGTGGCTCTCCTTAAGATAGATGACATGTTGGGTGAACAAATTACAGCGAGGCAATTGACAAACATCGAGAAAGCAATACATGCATATACTACTCATCTTGACTCCTTTGAGATTCGATTGGGCATTACAACATTATACATAGACCGTAATCTAACTGCATCTATGACTAATAATCCACCTTTAGGTTATCATCCGAACCCCCTCCAGTATTAAGTTGCAAGCAACGGATAATTGCATTACGCATTGCATGTAAATTAAACAATACGATTGTTCTATGAACAAAGGATTGTTGTTTTCTCCCTAGTAGCAACATCACATCTAGTACCTTAGAGATTTCTGTCACTTCCCAAGATTACTAGAGGCATGAACCCACTATCGAGCATAAATACTAACTCTTGGAGTTGCTAGCATCTACTTGGCCAAGATAGCTACTAACAACGGAAAGCATGCAAGATCACAAATAACAAAGACATGATAGAATCAATAATCAATCTGAAATAGCATCTCAATATCCATCGGATCCCCATAAACACAACATGTAGAATTACAAATAGATGATCTTGATCATGAACGGAGCTCACAAGATCTAAACATGATAGCACAAAGGAGGAGAACCAGCCATGTAGCAACTACATGGACTCATAGTCCAGAGATGAACTACTCACGCATCACACCGGAGGCTTGCATGATGATGAAGAAGGCCTCCAGGGTGAATTCTCCCCTCCAGCAGGGTGCCGGGAAGAGCTTCAGATCCCTCCCGATCTAGGGATGGAGATGATGGCGGCTACAGACTCTTTCGTGGAATTTTGATCGGGTACTTAGGGTTTCTATATCGGAGGCATCTTATAGGCAAAACGGGAGGCTGAGGGGGTGCCGGAGGCGGCCAGACCACCCCCTGGCGCGGGTCAGGCTGGGCCGCGTGGCCAGGTGGTGTGGCGTCCCCCTGGCCCCTCTCTGTCTCGTATTCTAGCTCCGGGTGTCCCTCAGTGAAAAACTGACTTTGGATGTTGTCCCGTCCAATTCCGAGAATATTCATTTTCTGACTTTCCTGGAACCAAAAACAGCAGAAAACAGGCAGCTGGCACTGTGGCTCTTGTTAATAGGTTAGTCCAAGAAAGTGTATAGAAAGTACTCCAAAGTTGGAGCAAAACATAAGAAAGTAGATAAAACCAAGCATGGAACATCAAAAATTATGGATACGTTAGCAACGTATCAAGGACATCGCATTGTCTCATCATATTGTTGCCCTTGACGTCCCTGATGGAACACACAGGGTCAGAACAAGGTAGATCATCAAAAAATTCTAGGGAGAAGAGGTGAAGGAATTCAACCTGAGGGAATAAATTGGTGAATGGTCACCCTCTAGTTGAACAGTAGCATTGTAGACACTGATTGCATTAGCTTGCCCTGTTCTGGTGAAGAAAATCGAGCGGATTCAGTGAACTAGAGAAATAACAGGGAGGTGAAGGAACGTCAACCTTGGGGCTGGGTGTTTGTGTGGTGAACTCATCGTCTGTAGTTCATGATTCCATATGTTGCAGTCGTTGCTTCAAATTTTTAGAAGTTCTATGTTTAATAATATGTAGTACAAGTTAGAACAGGATTAGGTTCTAGTCAGATAGATCAGAATCATGAACGACTTAATCTTAGAACAAGTTCGGAGTACTGAAGTTCATCATATCTGACTTGATCGTTCCATCCTTCATCTGATCCTAGAAGTAATTAGCAACTTACTGCCTAGTGTCTAGATTATCAAATGTTCAGTTCTCGATCTATTCTGTTATATGCACATGCATCTGAGACACTACTGCAGTATGAGGGTGGTGCGATGGAGGGGGGCAGGGGACCAAGCACATGGGACAACTTCACCCACCAGCACCCAGGAAGCCAAGCCTGAATTTTGCAAGAATGGAGATGAAATCGCAAGATAACAATATCGAAATCAACCCCAATCGGTTGATGGGGTAAGGGGAGAGTTGGTATTCTTGCCTGGCTTGGATGCCTTGCCACCTTGCGCAAGGAGGCGTATCCCGGAGTTGTGGCCGCGGTTGAGCGCAGTGGTCATCACGCTAATGTCATCATCCTTCTCCTCCGTCGTCCATCTGGCGCACCACCACGGAAGGTATTGTTGGTTCCTCAAGGGCATCAGCATCTGAGGGGAGACTGTCGCATTTTCTCCGCCGTCGTCCGCTGCGGGGGCTATAGAAGGTAGAGTCGTCCGTGGCAGAGGTGGACTCGGAGTTCAGGAGTCAGGCGAGGCAGCTGCGAGATGGAGATGGTGTAGAGGCAGCGACGCGTGCAGATCAGCGGCAGAAGCGGTGGAAGGGATGCGATGTAGCAGTCGCGTGTGAAGGCGATGGTTCATTGGGCTTGGCCCATTTACACATGTGCGGGGCGAACAAAGAGGAGCGCGACGAAAAGGACGACGTATCGCGGGACGACAGAACACTGAACCCCATTGAGGGCGATGGCTCATTCGGCTTGGCCCATTTACGCATGTGCGGGGAAAACAAAGAGGAGCGGGACGAAAAGGACGACATATCGCGGGACGGCAAAACAAGGAACCTCAATTTTCTTTTTAATTATAATATATATATAGCTCTGCTATTCAAGAATAGATTCCTGAATAACTATTCAAGAACCCCCTGTTTCCCTTCACGCGAACAGCAAGAACGTCTTGTTAACTTCCACGCGGACATGAGTTAACTTCTTTTTTTAGAAGCTAACTTCCAGTCTGTAGTAGTAATAATGAACGTTAACTTTTGCCTGTGCAAGTTAACTTCCGCGAAGTTCTTAACTCTTCTGTGTGTGCAAGTTAACTCCCTCTTTCTATGCTAGTTAATTTCCTGACGGAGTACCTATTTTCTTTTTCACGTGAACACCGGGAACCCCTTGTTAACTTCCACGCGAACACGAGTTAACTTATTTTTTCTTTTCAAGTTAAGTTCCGGTCTGTAATAGTAATAATGAATGTTAACTTTCACATGTGTAAGTTAACTTCCGCGAACTTCTTCACTGTCCTGTGTGTATAAGTTAACTTCTGTGAACTTCTTAACTTCCGCGAACTTCCGCCTATGCTAGTGAACTTCTGCGACCATCTTAACTTTTCTATGTGTACAAGTTAACTCCGTCTTCTATGCTAGTTAACTTTCTGACAGAGTATCGTTTTTTGTGTTTTTTGCTTGTGCAACTTAACTTCCATGACCCTCATTAACTTTCCCGTTTGTGCAAGTTAACTTCCGCCTGATTCACTTCTTAACTTTCGCGGTCCTCATTTAACGGCCCCTTGTATGCAAGTTAACTTCTGCCTGATGTAGTAGCTATTCGTCTGGGAGGTGTTTGCGCCTAGGGTAGGGGAAGTCGATGGTGTGCGGGGGGGGGGGGGGGGGGGCTATGGCGCGCGAGGCAGATGGCCCGCGGCGCGCCGGGGAGATGGCCAGTGACCCTCCACAAAAAAACGGCGGTGGCGCGCGAGGAGGAGGGCGTGGCAGCGCCCGAGGCGGAGGCGGACGACAGTGCGCGGGGAGGAGGGTGGAGGCGCGCGGGGAGGAGGGCGTGGCGGCACCCGGGACGGAGGCGGCCGGTGGCGCATGGGGAGTAGGGATGGCCGATGGTGCTGGGGGCAGAGGAGGCCGAGGACACAGGGGGTTAGGTGTGAGGATGAAGAAAGTGGTTAGGTGGGGAAGAGTAGTTAGGTGGGGAGGATTGCTGAATAAGCTTATTTAGGAACCTCTTAAGGGGATGTTTCTGAATAGTCCTGTCGTGTGTATATATATATAAGTAGCAGAGACTAGGAAACATGCCCGTGCGCTGCGACAGGACAGAAACAACTACATCGTGGAGACACAGTTGTGCTTCGTCCTTCATAGAAGTGTTATGTAGGATTAGCATGTCTTTCTTTTCACCTCATATACCATAAATGACAAGTCTTTCTTTTGGGTTATTGTGTCTTTCTTTTCATCAAATCCTACCATAAAAATTGACATGTTTTTCTTTGTGGTTGTTATTCCATCGTCAAGTCAAGATCATGTGCTCTTCCCCTTCGTTGTGTACTCACCTTATGGAGGTTTGGCAGTCTACCGTGTGGTCTTGTGGAATCGTCTCTCCAATGATGATCAACACCTGATACTGCTTGATAGTCTTGAGAAGATCCTCCTTGAGCTTGTAGACAAGCATGTTCTTCCTTGTCTTAGATCTCCCTTAGTGTGACCTTTACGCTGATGCCCAATGCCAATTCACCCATCTCGTCTCTGGCGTCAGTGCTTGCCTGCACCATCAACTTGACAACTCGACCACTTCATCCAAGATGAGCTCGTAGCTATTGCTGGCCCAACCACCGCCATTTCATTCAAATTGTAATACGGATTTTCTGATGTGCTAACCTTTGATGCCTAGTACTTGAGAAATACATCAAGAGCATAAACAGTAAATAACTAAATACACATTACTCACGAAAGATTTAAAAGGATAATCATTAAGTTAAAAATATGAGCTAATATTGTTGCACCTCACCCAAACACATGTGCTACTATGATTATAGATTCATCCTTCAACTCCGTTGATCGTGAGAAAATTAAATAATAAAGCATCTTTCAAGGTTCCCGGATTTAGAAGGCAAGATACAAAAAAATATAGGGGAACTTGACACTGGTAGCGAAGAGCACATGACAGACCTGCCATGAATAACCATATACATTTGTGCAATCAGATCAAACAATCAGCTAACACCTTCTAGATATAAATTCTCTGGTGTTGTGGTATAAATTATAAGCATGAAGACTGATGCGAATAATTTCTTCTCTTCAAGAGTTGGATGCATGATGTACAAAGTCCAAAAATTTAGTAATTGGCTACCTTCCAGATTTGTACACACACAGTCTCCTTGGGTCATCGGTTATCTACTTATCTCTCCTTTGAACGGACATTCTCCATGATGCAGTGCTGACCGCCAGATTTCTTGACCGATTCGCCATTAGGCGATGCTCCTCCCGAACCATAGTTCCAAGTTCTACCCATGATAAAAGGAAGCTAAATATCCATGTTCGAGATGGTCAAGTAGCTACCCGATTCTTATGGTACCAATCAGAAGATATGGTCTCACTTTGCAGATACAGATAAAAACTTTACCATCATGATATCATACAATTATTTTTCTACAGTTGCTCACGAGGTTCATAATCTATAACCATACCTTTTGAAATTAAATATCTATGTTTATAATTACAGTGTGCTCACAGTGGGTGTCACCTCCCATTGGAAAACATATGTAATGTTAAGAGCTAAACAGTGAATATAGATAGAAGAACCAGGTGACTCATAGATAGAAGAACTATTATTGGGGAACTCGCACAACTGATAGCTCCTCCGAGTGGTACGCCAAAAGATTCATTGATGCTACAACATTCCTAAAAGTCTATATCTGGCAGTTACAGACCACAGTTGATAAAAAATGCAGGCATACAGAATTAAGAGCATATATTGCAATGTACAATTAGCCATAAGCAACAATACATTGGTTACATAGGAGGTTCATACTCATAGTTACTCCACCAAGATGACAAAAAGATATCGCCTAGAGTTTTTGTTGTTTGCAAAGTTTGTACCGAACACATTTAATTAATTGACCAACAATAGCGCAAAAAAAGATGGATAAAACACAACGAAAGGTACTTGGGAAAATGCAACACCATACCATGAGGAACTAACTATGACGCAACGAGTGAAAAATCCTAAAAGGAGTGACACTCGATCTGATATGACATCGGTACACTGAGTGGGACGGTGCTCATTGCTCAATAACAGTTTCAGCCTGACTCCTCTATATACACAATGGATATGCACACTACGCAAACATCACCTATAATATACATGTCTACATGTTGAGAAATAAGGGCGAGCATTGGACGAGCTCAAGGAGCGCAGAGAAGTCCTTGTACCTGGACCACAGATGTCTCATGTCGCTTCTGGTACGCGCCTCTGGTACACGGCGGCGTCAAGCCCCACCATATCCACAACAGATAATGCGCCCATCAACACTTTAGCCTTCTGACTGCCATTCATCTCGTCACGCGACATACACTCAAAAGAATATTGTCGTGTCACTTCGTTCCATCTTTTCTAATTCAATGGCAGATTAATGTTTTAATAAGCAATTTCTTATTTCAAATATAGCCCTCTCCATGTTGTCCATCGCCTGCTATTATTTCTAAGTAGGTGAAGGTGGCATGCATGATACTGAATCTTGATGGAAGATTGCATCTAGTATTAGCCTAGGTTGGCACAAAATGAAGAAATAATATACTTATCCATGGTACTTGGAGGGATCTCCCTATCATGTCATTCGAAAATCATATTTATAAAGATAACAGATCAGTCAAATTTTTATAAAACCAAAATTAAGTAGGGATGAAACACAACAAATACTTGTAAAATGAGCAGAAATCATCGCAGGAGAAAAATCAGTGTCATTGAAAAACACAAAAAGCAAAGGTGCCACTATGATCTTGGTTCTTGAAGCACATAATAGCTACACATGGAGTAGCAGAATTTACATTTAGGGGAAATAAAATTCATTAATTACAACATGGAAGCATGTCTTCAATGTGCATTTAATGAATGATTTTGATTTTAAACATGATGACCAAAGTTTTTATAACACCAGTCCAATACTTCAGATAGAGATTTAATCTTAGGAATGAACTTAAGAGGAGTAAAAAGGCGTGCTTATACATACCATAGCATAATAAGGTCTTGCCACATTCGAAGAGTTCTTCCAGAGACCCCTTTCATTTTCACAACCAAAGTAAACAAAAAATATCAAGATAGGGGTGCTTTTTGTGTTTAGCATTTTTATAAACGCTACATGAGTCATTATCTCCCACAAGTGTACTATAACCTATAAAAATTTACCCTCCACGATTCATTATTTCTTCTATTAGCCAACCCAATAATAATAATTTAGCCGTAAAACATAAAACCACATACCAATTGGTGCTCTACTTAGGAATATGAATACGTATATACTAGAAGAGAAACAAAATTAATTCTACCATGTACATGTTCTTCTTAATCTCTAGTGCCAATATCCTATCAGTGGAAACAACTCAAACATAAAGAAGAGCCAAAGGGAAAGGAAGATGCATATTAAGCAGCCCATCCGGCATTAGTAAGTCCACATAACCATAACCCAGCCAACCTTATTATTCAAGAAATAACCTAAGAACTTATAAAAATTCACATCGTGTAGGTATGCAATTAATCGGGCCAGAACATGATGGGTGGGTAGGGACGAAAGATTTATTAGATGTATCAGCGTATATACACCGGTAGTTCAGGTTAAAAGAGATGAAAATGCATAAGGTGTCACCATATAAAAAATTCATAGCACCTAAAAATGTACTTAATTGTCCAAGAATAACAATGAAGAACACAGTTGCTATAGTTATACACAAAATGCACTGGTACGTTCGATGTATGTCAGCCTGGCACCCATGGAAACCTCAGATTCTTGTAGATGCTTACCCTTTCTAGAAAATTCAGAGTATAGAACATCAAGAGTCCAAATGCAGTGGTACTCTTGACTAAGCACAAAAAAAATCAGAAACCATGCTTCGATTTTTCTGCATATAGTTACAAAAGTTTCACTAAAAAAATTCAGAACACATGGTAAATGGTTTTGTTAAACTTAGAATGGAATTGACCTGCAATAGGAGAGAATGGATTAGATATAGAGAGAGGGGATGTGGATGGGGCGCCATGGCAGAAGGTGGTGGGCCGCCACAGGAGATCGGCGATCTCCTGGTGCAGATATTCAGTAACTTCAGATTCTGGTACGGAGAACAATAATTTCGTTGCATATATAATGTTTGTAGAAAGATTGAGGAACTTATGCACCTTGTCAGTGTCGGCTTCCAAAAGATTATTATTTCATACAAAAGCATCAGTTTGGGATGTGCTACTCCTCATGCAGAGTGGCAACAAGTGGATATCAAATCGCCACAACTAACTAAAGAGCCAAAGTGAGCCGCATTAAATTAGCTATGATATGCTGGCATTGCTAAAAATTGTATTTCATATATGAAACCGAAGAGGGATTATATGGAACAACGATTCCTTGCCCAAATCTGTCCAAAGAGAATCAAATTCAAACTGCAATATTAATAGTGTCCACAAAGATACAGAATAGCATGAATGTTCTCAAAAGAGCAACAAAACATGACAAACAATGAATCTTCTTACAAAGAGTAGACGATCGCAATAGAGTTGAGAGGTGCTGAGTGATCTATTTTTAGATCTGTGAGTCAAATTACTATATAATAAAGCTCAGTTCTATTGTTTATATTATTCTTGTACAGAGTACCTATCGACTATTTCAATCAATTTAAACTGGCAAATGAAACCATTGGCAAATTACTACTATTCTACAAGCTACGTGCCAAACATTGGTCTACCTTACCAAATATATATTGAAGGAGGTGGCACAACTATGCACAGGAGGAGTAGCCGCGTAGGGCGTGCATATGCCGTTGAACTTGTCAGTCTCTTGGGTCTCCAATTGCTCCCCATCAAACTCGTCGTCCACATCCAAATCCTCTCATCTGAGTGTGTCCTCTTTACCCCACCAATATCTATTTGTCTCTTGCTTCCTTTGGTACCCTGAGCTAATCCGTGCTCCATTGGTAAATATCGACAATGTAACATATATGATGTTCTTTCACTCCGATCATGCTTTTTCTGAGATGCTAGGCATTGTTCAGGCGAAGGGAGTTTAAGATCAGCCATCATCCTACCCATGCATCAAATTTACTACTACAATCTTAAAACTCTAAAGCTGACCTATGTCATGATTTATCGCATGATCTTGTCACATCAAAACCAAGCAATTGAGCAAGTGATCTTGGCATCGTTTATTTCCCAAACTAATCAAATCTACTGTAGGGAACAGGTGAATGAGTACGTAGCACCGTACATCTGCAACTAACATAGAACCACCAAGCAACGGTTCTTTCGTAATAGCAACAACTCAATTTGGTTGTGACGTTTGTAATTCCTACTTATATAAAAAACGAGTGAATGAATCCCCTAACCATACAACCTATTGATGTCTATGCACTTCTATTCTTGTAGACAGTTGTCGGGCCTCCAAGTGCAGAGGTTTGTAGAACAACAGCAAATTTTCCCGTAAGTGGATTACCCAAGGTTTATCGAACTCAGGCAGGAAGTGGTCAAAGGTATCCCTCTCAAGCAACCCTGCAATCAAGATACAAGAAGTCTCTTGTGTCCCCAACACACCCAATACACTTGTTAGGTGTATAGGTGCACTAGTTCGGCGAAGAGATAGTAAAATACATGTGGTATGGATAATTATAAGTGGTAACAGTGCCAGAAAATAGCTTTAATGACACGTGGAAAAGACTAAAGGAAAACTAAAATAAAGATAGCAGCAAGCAAACATGTAACAGATCTAGTTGCAAACGGTGTTTCAATGCTTAGAAACAAGGCTAGGGATCTGATACGTTGCTAACGTATCCATAATTTTTGATGTTTCATGCTTGATTTTATCTACTTTCTTATGTTTTGTCCACACTTTGGAGTACTTTTCATATGATTTCTTGGACTAACCTATTAACAAGAGCCATAGTGCCAGTTGCCTGTTTTCTGCTGTTTTTGGTTCCAGAAAGTCAGAAAATGAATATTCTCGGAATTGGACCGGACAAAAGCCAAAGTCGTTATTTTCTCGGAAGATTCACGGAGCCAAAAGGAGAAACGAAGGGGGGCCACAGGGTGGCCAAACCACCCCTAGGTGCGGGTCCCCCCAGGCCGCGCCAGGGCATGGTGTGGGCCCCCTGGCCGCCCGCCGACCTTGCCTCTTCGCCTATAAGATGCCTCCCGATGCAAAAATCCTAAATCGTCCAGCCTCCAGCTACGAAAAGTTCCACAGCGCCGCCGCCACCGAAGGGGAGATTCGGTAGACAGAAAGTCTCTGTTCCGGCATCCTACCGGGACGGGGAAGTGCCCTCGGAGCCATCTCCATCAATCTCCACCACCATCTCCATCGCTGTTGCTGATTCCCATGATGAGGAGGGAGTAGTTATCTCTCGAGGCTAAGGGTTCTACCGGTAGCTATGTGTTCATCTCTCTCTCTATGCATGATCTTATTGATATTATGAGCTTGTAATCTATAGATCTACCTTGCTACTCAAGTGCTTTAATAGATCTCTGCTCTCTCCGTGTGTGTGAAGTTGACAGTATGCACACCACGGTGGCACTTAGGCTAGAGATTACAAATACTTGTTATGAGTTATATTTGGAGTTGGATGTCTTTATGAAATTGTGGTGTTTGTTTGAACCATCTAGTGCTCAAGGTGACAATGTGGGGTTATTTAGATGGGAAAGGCTTACTTTGAGGTGTGCTGTTATAGCCCTACCATGGATTAGAGTGTCCAACCGGAGAGTAGTTCAGCGTAATATCATAAAGAAGAATATATTTATATGAGAGTGTTCACTAGTGAAAGTATGATCCCTAGGCCTTGTTTCTAAGCATTGAAACACCGTTTTCTATTAGATCTATTACATGTTTGCTCGCTTCTATCTTTATTTCAGTTTTACTTTAGTCTTTTCCACGCCATCAAGCTATTTTGTATCACCATTACCACTTATAATTATCTATACCACTTGTATTTCACTATCTCTTCGCCGGACTAGTGCACATATACACCTGACAAGTGTATTGGGTGTGTTGGGGACACAAGAGACTTCTTGTATCTTGATTGCAGGGTTGCTTGAGAGGGGATACCTTTGACCACTTCCTCCTTGAGTTCGATAAACCTTGGGTGATCCACTTAAGGGAAAACTTGCTGCTGTTCTACAAACCTCTGCACTTGGAGGCCCAACAACTGTCTACAAGAATAGACGTGCGTAGACATCAAGCTATTTTCTGGTGCCGTTGCCGGGGAGGTAAGGTAAAAGGTACTCACATCCTCCAGTGTGAGTGCTCGAAGTTATTTCCTTTAGATTCTGCAATTTTGTCTTTTTGTTTCTTGTTTTCACTAGTTAGGCTTAATGGAAAACAACAACAAAATTAGAGAGCTTTATAGTATTTATCTTGAGTTAGGACATGAAGTGTTTGAAGAGAAAATTTAAAAACCTATGGAACTCTTTTTGCATGCTAACAACAAGATCAATAATATAACCACGAATTGAAAACTAATATAAGCTATGCAAAAGAGTGAATGATAGAACTTCTCATTAATATTCCATAATGGAAACTCACACCAAGGGATACATATCTAACAAGAGAGGGGACACTTCCATAATGCAAACCATACTACATAATAACTCCTCTATTCATGATATGACTCTACTAATAAGGTAAAAAGATAGAAGATAGTGATGTGATACCGCGGCACTCCCCCAAGCTTGGAATAAACCAAGGGGATGCTAAACCTGATGATGAATTACTCCTTCGGTGGTGGTGGGAGCTCCTTGATCAGTTTCCCCAAGTACTCAATCTCGGAGGTGAGATTACAAATCCGCTGTGAGTTTTGCTCAATGCGGCTCATGATCATGTCGTGTTGAGAATTCCAGCTCTTTCTATTCTTTCCCCACTCTTCCTCCTTGAAGTCTTCTTTTCCTGCATGGCTAAAACGAGGCAAATCCCAATTGAAGGGTAATTTCCCCTTGGGCATATTCTGGTATTGATGCTCATGGGTAAGGGTATGGAAAGGATTCTTGGTGCGTGGAGGAAGTGACCAGGGATCTGAACGGTGATGAGGAGGCTTCCCTCCAATGGCTGGATTTTCCACCACTCCAATGCTTGTAATGGTAGTGCCGGTGTGCGGGTGTTGGCCTTGCTCCTCTTCACCTTCACTCTTGATCTCCTTCTCCTTCCCGGGGTCTTGGGGGTCTTCCTCCATAGGCTCCTTTCCTTTATCCTTGGCAGACACCATTGTATTTCTAAGCTCTCAAAGAGTATGTCCTGACAGAAACAGATCGAAACAAAAACACGACGAAAACACAATATACGAACCTCGGAAGATCCGGGGGGGGGGGGGGGTTATATATTACGAAGTTTCACATCAAAAGGAAGGTACTGGGAGAAAACGAGTCGGAGGCGGAGTCCGGGGTGGACTCACCACCTGGTGGCACGGCCAGGGGAGGGCCCGCGCCACAGGGTGGTGTGAGCCATCCTGGCTCCGTTTCTGTCCCTTTTTCGCTTCATAGCTTTCCTTATTGACTGAAAACTGCAAAAATATAGTTGGATTGTATTTTCGTGGAACTTTTCTTACCAGAACTGTTACCTATTTGGAAACGGACTCTGCAAGTCTCTGAATTTGGTCCTCAATAAATTTCTCCGGAGTTATAACTTGAAAGGCATCAATATCTTCATCTTCATACACTTATTACTTGAGTCATAAAACCCTTCTCTTTCTTATTACACCATTATCTCCACTTCCTGGAAATTTCTTTCACACAAAACTTTACACAGTTCTTATTAGCAACATTAGTATAAGTGAAGTGATAGAACCTTTTGAGTCCAACTTCAACTGAAAACCATCAAAACATAAGCTACTATAGCAACTCTTTCCGAAAACCCAAAAAGAATTCAAAAAGGAAACCGAATAAAGAAGCAGATGCAAGAGTGGCAAAATCTGTCAAAACAGACCAGCAGGTAAAGATCAATTTTTTCGAAAATCTTCTGTTGATCAAATCAAAAAGTGCAAAACTAACGAAAGTTAAATAACAACCTGGGTCAGAATCACAAAAAATTAAAGCTCAATGCGACATACAGAGATCTCTGACGAATTTTTACGGTGAAGCACAAAAATCTGTTTCGGGACATCAACTTCCCCAAATCTTACTTCTCTCTCATTAGAGGTTGATCTTGACACAAAAACCAAACAAAACGGATAAGGAGCAGTTATTACCGAAGTAATAACTTCCAAGACTCAAAGAAACAAAAGCAAACTAAAAGAAAAAACAAATTGGGTTGTCTCCCATAAAGCTCTTTCTTTATAGCCATTAAGATGGGCATGATAATTTTGAGGAAGCTCTCATAGGGATATGAATTGAAGTGAAAGAGAGCATTAAGAAGCAAAAACACACACATTTAAGCCTAACCCACTTCCTATGCAAGGGGATTTTGTAAACAAACAAGTTATTAAAACCAAAGGCAACTTTCATAAGAAGGCAAAAGAAGCGCAATATAAAAACTTTCAGCATAAAATGAGGAAACTTGATATTATTGAGATACATAAGAACACTTTTCCCTCTCTCATAGTAACTTTCAGTATCATGCATAAACTTAACAATATATCTATCACAAGGACTATCATAGCAATGATCACTTATTCTAACAGAAAACATAGGAATACTAGCTCTTATAATACTACTATGTGAAACAATATTAGAGGTATCCTTGCAAAGGATAGTGTGTCCCTCTTTTTCATATTTAGTGACAAAGTCTTTCACACTTGCTATTATAGATTCATCAACCATTTGTTTATCAGGTTCAACAGCTTTATTCATACTTTCATTAACCATACTAGCTATCATAGAATATTCCTTTACCTTAACTGGAAAAAGCATTTTCTGAATATAAGGTTCAGGTAAAACATGATTAGCAGTATAAACTTCAGTATTCCTTGCAGGAACACTTCTAGCAGCATCTTTATAAGGTTCATGATACTTATTCCACTTCTTTTTAGGCACTTCAATGTAGGAAGCAAAAGCCTTAAAATAAGAAGCAATAGCTTGTGAGTCTAGACCATAAGCATTTTTAATATTTTGAAAGTCATCAGTTCCCATAAAATATTCAATGCATTCATAATCATAATTTATACCTGACTTTCTACCTTTGTCATTCTCCCAAGCTTCAGCATTGTCTTGAATACGGTCTAAAAGGTCCCATTTAGCTTGTCATTCTCCCCAACTTCAGTAGGAGCAAGGAAACACCTCAAAGGTGTTGCTAGCTGGACTTTGGCAGGGCGCACTACCGGTGCCAGCAGCAACGTGGAGACCTGCACAACACAACCACAGAACTTTGCCCCCAACTTGCGATGAGGTTATCAATCTCACCGGTTTTGCTGAAAACAAAGGATTAAACATATCGAGTGGAAGAAAGTAATAGTTTGTAGAAAGTAAACGGAAAATAGTAAATAGTTGATTGTAGATTGATTGTAAAAGAAAGGACCGGGGTCCATAGTTCACTAGTGGTGGCTCTCCTTAAGATAGATGACATGTTGGGTGAACAAATTACAGCGAGGCAATTGACAAACATCGAGAAAGCAATACATGCATATACTACTCATCTTGACTCCTTTGAGATTCGATTGGGCATTACAACATTATACATAGACCGTAATCTAACTGCATCTATGACTAATAATCCACCTTTAGGTTATCATCCGAACCCCCTCCAGTATTAAGTTGCAAGCAACGGATAATTGCATTACGCATTGCATGTAAATTAAACAATACGATTGTTCTATGAACAAAGGATTGTTGTTTTCTCCCTAGTAGCAACATCACATCTAGTACCTTAGAGATTTCTGTCACTTCCCAAGATTACTAGAGGCATGAACCCACTATCGAGCATAAATACTAACTCTTGGAGTTGCTAGCATCTACTTGGCCAAGATAGCTACTAACAACGGAAAGCATGCAAGATCACAAATAACAAAGACATGATAGAATCAATAATCAATCTGAAATAGCATCTCAATATCCATCGGATCCCCACAAACACAACATTTAGAATTACAAATAGATGATCTTGATCATGAACGGAGCTCACAAGATCTAAACATGATAGCACAAAGGAGGAGAACCAGCCATGTAGCTACTACATGGACTCATAGTCCAGAGATGAACTACTCACGCATCACACCGGAGGCTTGCATGATGATGAAGAAGGCCTCCAGGGTGAATTCTCCCCTCCAGCAGGGTGCCGGGAAGAGCTTCAGATCCCTCCCGATCTAGGGATGGAGATGATGGCGGCTACAGACTCTTTCGTGGAATTTTGATCGGGTACTTAGGGTTTCTGTATCGGAGGCATCTTATAGGCAAAACGGGAGGCTGAGGGGGTGCCGGAGGCGGCCAGACCACCCCCTGGCGCGGGTCAGGCTGGGCCGCGCGGCCAGGTGGTGTGGCGTCCCCCTGGCCCCTCTCTGTCTCGTATTCTAGCTCCGGGTGTCCCTCAGTGAAAAACTGACTTTGGATGTTGTCCCGTCCAATTTCGAGAATATTCATTTTCTGACTTTCCTGGAACCAAAAACAGCAGAAAACAGGCAGCTGGCACTGTGGCTCTTGTTAATAGGTTAGTCCAAGAAAGTGTATAGAAAGTACTCCAAAGTTGGAACAAAACATAAGAAAGTAGATAAAACCAAGCATGGAACATCAAAAATTATGGATACGTTAGCAACGTATCAAGGACATCGCATTGTCTCATCATATTGTTGCCCTTGACATCCCTGATGGAACACACAGGGTCAGAACAAGGTAGATCATCAAAAAATTCTAGGGAGAAGAGGTGAAGGAATTCAACCTGAGGGAATAAATTGGTGAATGGTCACCCTCTAGTTGAACAGTAGCATTGTAGACACTGATTGCATTAGCTTGCCCTGTTCTGGTGAAGAAAATCGAGCGGATTCAGTGAACTAGAGAAATAACAGGGAGGTGAAGGAACGTCAACCTTGGGGCTGGGTGTTTGTGTGGTGAACTCATCGTCTGTAGTTCATGATTCCATATGCTGCAGTCGTTGCTTCAAATTTTTAGAAGTTCTATGTTTAATAATATGTAGTACAAGTTAGAACAGGATTAGGTTCTAGTCAGATAGATCAGAATCATGAACGACTTAATCTTAGAACAAGTTCGGAGTACTGAAGTTCATCATATCTGACTTGATCGTTCCATCCTTCATCTGATCCTAGAAGTAATTAGCAACTTACTGCCTAGTGTCTAGATTATCAAATGTTCAGTTCTCGATCTATTCTGTTATATGCACATGCATCTGAGACACTACTGCAGTATGAGGGTGGTGCGATGGAGGGGGGCAGGGGACCAAGCACATGGGACAACTTCACCCACCAGCACCCAGGAAGCCAAGCCTGAATTTCGCAAGAATGGAGATGAAATCGCAAGATAACAATATCGAAATCAACCCCAATCGGTTGATGGGGTAAGGGAGAGTTGGTATTCTTGCCTGGCTTGGATGCCTTGCCACCTTGCGCAAGGAGGCATATCCCGGAGTTGTGGCCGCGGTTGAGCGCAGTGGTCATCACGCTAATGTCATCATCCTTCTCCTCCGTCGTCCATCTGGCGCACCACCACGGAAGGTATTGTTGGTTCCTCAAGGGCATCAGCATCTGAGGGGAGACTGTCGCATTTTCTCCGCCGTCGTCCGCTGCGGGGGCTATAGAAGGTAGAGTCGTCCGTGGCAGAGGTGGACTCGGAGTTGAGGAGTCAGGCGAGGCAGCTGCGAGATGGAGATGGTGTAGAGGCAGCGACGCGTGCAGATCAGCGGCAGAAGCGGTGGAAGGGATGCGATGTAGCAGTCGCGCGTGAAGGCGATGGTTCATTGGGCTTGGCCCATTTACACGTGTGCGGGGCGAACAAAGAGGAGCGCGACGAAAAGGACGACGTATCGCGGGACGGCAGAACACTGAACCCCATTGAGGGCGATGGTTCATTCGGCTTGGCCCATTTACGCATGTGCGGGGCGAACAAAGAGGAGCGTGACGAAAAGGACGACATATCGCGGGACGGCAAAACAAGGAACCTCAATTTTCTTTTTAATTATAATATATATATAGCTCTGCTATTCAAGAATAGATTCCTGAATAACTATTCAAGAACCCTCTGTTTCCCTTCACGCGAACAGCAAGAACGTCTTGTTAACTTCCACGCGGACATGAGTTAACTTCTTTTTTTTACAAGCTAACTTCCAGTCTGTAGTAGTAATAATGAACGTTAACTTTTGCCTGTGCAAGTTAACTTCCGCGAAGTTCTTAACTCTTCTGTGTGTGCAAGTTAACTCCCTCTTTCTATGCTAGTTAACTTCCTGACGGAGTACCTATTTTCTTTTTCACGTGAACACCGGGAACCCCTTGTTAACTTCCACGCGAACACGAGTTAACTTATTTTTTCTTTTCAAGTTAAGTTCCGGTCTGTAATAGTAATAATGCATGTTAACTTTCACATGTGTAAGTTAACTTCCGCGAACTTCTTAACTGTCCTGTGTGTATAAGTTAACTTCTGTGAACTTCTTAACTTCCGCAAACTTCCGCCTATGCTAGTTAACTTCTGCGACCATCTTAACTTTTCTATGTGTACAAGTTAACTCCGTCTTCTATGCTAGTTAACTTTCTGACAGAGTATCGTTTTTTGTGTTTTTTGCTTGTGCAACTTAACTTCCATGACCCTCATTAACTTTCCCGTTTGTGCAAGTTAACTTCCGCCTGATTCACTTCTTAACTTTCGCGGTCCTCATTTAACGGCCCCTTGTATGCAAGTTAACTTCTGCCTGATGTAGTAGCTATTCGTCTGGGAGGTGTTTGCGCCTAGGGTAGGGGAAGTCGACGGTGTGCGGGGGGGGGGGGGGGGGGGGGGCGGGCGGGCTATGGCGCGCGAGGCAGATGGCCCGCGGCACGCGGGGGAGATGGCCAGTGACCCTCCACAAAAAAACGGCGGTGGCGCGCGAGGAGGAGGGCGTGGCAGCGCCCGAGGCGGAGGCGGCCGACAGTGCGCGGGGAGGAGGGTGGAGGCGCGCGGGGAGGAGGGCGTGGCGGCGCCCGGGACGGAGGCGGCCGGTGGCGCATGGGGAGTAGGGATGGCCGATGGTGCTGGGGGCAGAGGAGGCCGAGGACACAGGGGGTTAGGTGTGAGGATGAAGAAAGTGGTTAGGTGGGGAAGAGTAGTTAGGTGGGGAGGATTGCTGAATAAGCTTATTTAGGAACCTCTTAAGGGGATGTTTCTGAATAGTCCTGTCGTGTGTGTATATATATATAAGTAGCAGAGACTAGGAAACATGCCCGTGCGCTGCGACAGGACAGAAACAACTACATCGTGGAGACACAGTTGTGCTTCGTCCTTCATAGAAGTGTTATGTAGGATTAGCATGTCTTTCTTTTCACCTCATATACCATAAATGACAAGTCTTTCTTTTGGGTTAGTGTGTCTTTCTTTTCATCAAATCCTACCATAAAAATTGACATGTTTTTCTTTGTGGTTGTTATTCCATCGTCAAGTCAAGATCATGTGCTCTTCCCCTTCGTTGTGTACTCACCTTATGGAGGTTTGGCAGTCTACCGTGTGGTCTTGTGGAATCGTCTCTCCAATGATGATCAACACCTGATACTGCTTGATAGTCTTGAGAAGATCCTCCTTGAGCTTGTAGACAAGCATGTTCTTCCTTGTCTTAGATCTCCCTTAGTGTGACCTTTACGCTGATGCCCAATGCCAATTCACCCATCTCGTCTCTGGCGTCAGTGCCTGCCTGCACCATCAACTTGACAACTCGACCACTTCATCCAAGATGAGCTCGTAGCTATTGCTGGCCCAACCACCGCCATTTCATTCAAATTGTAATACGGATTTTCTGATGTGCTAACCTTTGATGCCTAGTACTTGAGAAATACATCAAGAGCATAAACAGTAAATAACTAAATACACATTACTCACGAAAGATTTAAAAGGATAATCATTAAGTTAAAAATATGAGCTAATATTGTTGCACCTCACCCAAACACATGTGCTACTATGATTATAGATTCATCCTTCAACTCCGTTGATCGTGAGAAAATTAAATAATAAAGCATCTTTCAAGGTTCCCGGATTTAGAAGGCAAGATACAAAAAAATATAGGGGAACTTGACACTGGTAGCGAAGAGCACATGACAGACCTGCCATGAATAACCATATACATTTGTGCAATCAGATCAAACAATCAGCTAACACCTTCTAGATATAAATTCTCTGGTGTTGTGGTATAAATTATAAGCATGAAGACTGATGCGAATAATTTCTTCTCTTCAAGAGTTGGATGCATGATGTACAAAGTCCAAAAATTTAGTAATTGGCTACCTTCCAGATTTGTACACACACAGTCTCCTTGGGTCATCGGTTATCTACTTATCTCTCCTTTGAACGGACATTCTCCATGATGCAGTGCTGACCGCCAGATTTCTTGACCGATTCGCCATTAGGCGATGCTCCTCCCGAACCATAGTTCCAAGTTCTACCCATGATAAAAGGAAGCTAAATATCCATGTTCGAGATGGTCAAGTAGCTACCCGATTCTTATGGTACCAATCAGAAGATATGGTCTCACTTTGCAGATACAGATAAAAACTTTACCATCATGATATCATACAATTATTTTTCTACAGTTGCTCACGAGGTTCATAATCTATAACCATACCTTTTGAAATTAAATATCTATGTTTATAATTACAGTGTGCTCACAGTGGGTGTCACCTCCCATTGGAAAACATATGTAGTGTTAAGAGCTAAACAGTGAATATAGATAGAAGAACCAGGTGACTCACAGATAGAAGAACTATTATTGGGGAACTCGCACAACTGATAGCTCCTCCGAGTGGTACGCCAAAAGATTCATTGATGCTACAACATTCCTAAAAGTCTATATCTGGCAGTTACAGACCACAGTTGATAAAAAATGCAGGCATACAGAATTAAGAGCATATATTGCAATGTACAATTAGCCATAAGCAACAATACATTGGTTACATAGGAGGTTCATACTCATAGTTACTCCACCAAGATGACAAAAAGATATCGCCTAGAGTTTTTGTTGTTTGCAAAGTTTGTACCGAACACATTTAATTAATTGACCAACAATAGCGCAAAAAAGGTGGATAAAACACAACGAAAGGTACTTGGGAAAATGCAACACCATACCATGAGGAACTAACTATGACGCAACGAGTGAAAAATCCTAAAAGGAGTGACACTCGATCTGATATGACATCGGTACACTGAGTGGGACGGTGCTCATTGCTCAATAACAGTTTCAGCCTGACTCCTCTATATACACAATGGATATGCACACTACGCAAACATCACCTATAATATACATGTCTACATGTTGAGAAATAAGGGCGAGCATTGGACGAGCTCAAGGAGCGCAGAGAAGTCCTTGTACCTGGACCACAGATGTCTCATGTCGCTTCTGGTACGCGCTTCTGGTACACGGCGGCGTCAAGCCCCACCATATCCACAACAGATAATGCGCCCATCAACACTCTAGCCTTCTGACTGCCATTCATCTCGTCACGCGACATACACTCAAAAGAATATTGTCGTGTCACTTCGTTCCATCTTTTCTAATTCAATGGCAGATTAATGTTTTAATAAGCAATTTCTTATTTCAAATATAGCCCTCTCCATGTTGTCCATCGCCTGCTATTATTTCTAAGTAGGTGAAGGTGGCATGCATGATACTGAATCTTGATGGAAGATTGCATCTAGTATTAGCCTAGGTTGGCACAAAATGAAGAAATAATATACTTATCCATGGTACTTGGAGGGATCTCCCTATCATGTCATTCGAAAATCATATTTATAAAGATAACAGATCAGTCAAATTTTTATAAAACCAAAATTAAGTAGGGATGAAACACAACAAATACTTGTAAAATGAGCAGAAATCATCGCAGGAGAAAAATCAGTGTCATTGAAAAACACAAAAAGCAAAGGTGCCACTATGATCTTGGTTCTTGAAGCACATAATAGCTACACATGGAGTAGCAGAATTTACATTTAGGGGAAATAAAATTCATTAATTACAACATGGAAGCATGTCTTCAATGTGCATTTAATGAATGATTTTGATTTTAAACATGATGACCAAAGTTTTTATAACACCAGTCCAATACTTCAGATAGAGATTTAATCTTAGGAATGAACTTAAGAGGAGTAAAAAGGCGTGCTTATACATACCATAGCATAATAAGGTCTTGCCACATTCGAAGAGTTCTTCCAGAGACCCCTTTCATTTTCACAACCAAAGTAAACAAAAAATATCAAGATAGGGGTGCTTTTTGTGTTTAGCATTTTTATAAACGCTACATGAGTCATTATCTCCCACAAGTGTACTATAACCTATAAAAATTTACCCTCCACGATTCATTATTTCTTCTATTAGCCAACCCAATAATAATAATTTAGCCGTAAAACATAAAACCACATACCAATTGGTGCTCTACTTAGGAATATGAATACGTATATACTAGAAGAGAAACAAAATTAATTCTACCATGTACATGTTCTTCTTAATCTCTAGTGCCAATATCCTATCAGTGGAAACAACTCAAACATAAAGAAGAGCCAAAGGGAAAGGAAGATGCATATTAAGCAGCCCATCCGGCATTAGTAAGTCCACATAACCATAACCCAGCCAACCTTATTATTCAAGAAATAACCTAAGAACTTATAAAAATTCACATCGTGTAGGTATGCAATTAATCGGGCCAGAACATGATGGGTGGGTAGGGACGAAAGATTTATTAGATGTATCAGCGTATATACACCGGTAGTTCAGGTTAAAAGAGATGAAAATGCATAAGGTGTCACCATATAAAAAATTCATAGCACCTAAAAATGTACTTAATTGTCCAAGAATAACAATGAAGAACACAGTTGCTATAGTTATACACAAAATGCACTGGTACGTTCGATGTATGTCAGCCTGGCACCCATGGAAACCTCAGATTCTTGTAGATGCTTACCCTTTCTAGAAAATTCAGAGTATAGAACATCAAGAGTCCAAATGCAGTGGTACTCTTGACTAAGCACAAAAAAAATCAGAAACCATGCTTCGATTTTTCTGCATATAGTTACAAAAGTTTCACTAAAAAAATTCAGAACACATGGTAAATGGTTTTGTTAAACTTAGAATGGAATTGACCTGCAATAGGAGAGAATGGATTAGATATAGAGAGAGGGGATGTGGATGGGGCGCCATGGCAGAAGGTGGTGGGCCGCCACAGGAGATCGGCGATCTCCTGGTGCAGATATTCAGTAACTTCAGATTCTGGTACGGAGAACAATAATTTCGTTGCATATATAATGTTTGTAGAAAGATTGAGGAACTTATGCACCTTGTCAGTGTCGGCTTCCAAAAGATTATTATTTCATACAAAAGCATCAGTTTGGGATGTGCTACTCCTCATGCAGAGTGGCAACAAGTGGATATCAAATCGCCACAACTAACTAAAGAGCCAAAGTGAGCCGCATTAAATTAGCTATGATATGCTGGCATTGCTAAAAATTGTATTTCATATATGAAACCGAAGAGGGATTATATGGAACAACGATTCCTTGCCCAAATCTGTCCAAAGAGAATCAAATTCAAACTGCAATATTAATAGTGTCCACAAAGATACAGAATAGCATGAATGTTCTCAAAAGAGCAACAAAACATGACAAACAATGAATCTTCTTACAAAGAGTAGACGATCGCAATAGAGTTGAGAGGTGCTGAGTGATCTATTTTTAGATCTGTGAGTCAAATTACTATATAATAAAGCTCAGTTCTATTGTTTATATTATTCTTGTACAGAGTACCTATCGACTATTTCAATCAATTTAAACTGGCAAATGAAACCATTGGCAAATTACTACTATTCTACAAGCTACGTGCCAAACATTGGTCTACCTTACCAAATATATATTGAAGGAGGTGGCACAACTATGCACAGGAGGAGTAGCCGCGTAGGGCGTGCATATGCCGTTGAACTTGTCAGTCTCTTGGGTCTCCAATTGCTCCCCATCAAACTCGTCGTCCACATCCAAATCCTCTCATCTGAGTGTGTCCTCTTTACCCCACCAATATCTATTTGTCTCTTGCTTCCTTTGGTACCCTGAGCTAATCCGTGCTCCATTGGTAAATATCGACAATGTAACATATATGATGTTCTTTCACTCCGATCATGCTTTTTCTGAGATGCTAGGCATTGTTCAGGCGAAGGGAGTTTAAGATCAGCCATCATCCTACCCATGCATCAAATTTACTACTACAATCTTAAAACTCTAAAGCTAACCTATGTCATGATTTATCGCATGATCTTGTCACATCAAAACCAAGCAATTGAGCAAGTGATCTTGGCATCGTTTATTTCCCAAACTAATCAAATCTACTGTAGGGAACAGGTGAATGAGTACGTAGCACCGTACATCTGCAACTAACATAGAACCACCAAGCAACGGTTCTTTCGTAATAGCAACAACTCAATTTGGTTGTGACGTTTGTAATTCCTACTTATATAAAAAACGAGTGAATGAATCCCCTAACCATACAACCTATTGATGTCTATGCACTTCTATTCTTGTAGACAGTTGTCGGGCCTCCAAGTGCAGAGGTTTGTAGAACAACAGCAAATTTTCCCGTAAGTGGATTACCCAAGGTTTATCGAACTCAGGCAGGAAGTGGTCAAAGGTATCCCTCTCAAGCAACCCTGCAATCAAGATACAAGAAGTCTCTTGTGTCCCCAACACACCCAATACACTTGTTAGGTGTATAGGTGCACTAGTTCGGCGAAGAGATAGTAAAATACATGTGGTATGGATAATTATAAGTGGTAACAGTGCCAGAAAATAGCTTTAATGGCACGTGGAAAAGACTAAAGGAAAACTAAAATAAAGATAGCAGCAAGCAAACATGTAACAGATCTAGTTGCAAACGGTGTTTCAATGCTTAGAAACAAGGCCTAGGGATCTGATACGTTGCTAACGTATCCATAATTTTTGATGTTTCATGCTTGATTTTATCTACTTTCTTATGTTTTGTCCACACTTTGGAGTACTTTTCATATGATTTCTTGGACTAACCTATTAACAAGAGCCATAGTGCCAGTTGCCTGTTTTCTGCTGTTTTTGGTTCCAGAAAGTCAGAAAATGAATATTCTCGGAATTGGACCGGACAAAAGCCAAAGTCGTTATTTTCTCGGAAGATTCACGGAGCCAAAAGGAGAAACGAAGGGGGGCCACAGGGTGGCCAAACCACCCCTAGGTGCGGGTCCCCCCAGGCCGCGCCAGGGCATGGTGTGGGCCCCCTGGCCGCCCGCCGACCTTGCCTCTTCGCCTATAAGATGCCTCCCGATGCAAAAATCCTAAATCGTCCAGCCTCCAGCTATGAAAAGTTCCACAGCGCCGCCGCCACCGAACGGGAGATTCGGTAGACAGAAAGTCTCTGTTCCGGCATCCTACCGGGACGGGGAAGTGCCCTCGGAGCCATCTCCATCAATCTCCACCACCATCTCCATCGCTGTTGCTGATTCCCATGATGAGGAGGGAGTAGTTATCTCTCGAGGCTAAGGGTTCTACCGGTAGCTATGTGTTCATCTCTCTCTCTCTATGCATGATCTTATTGATATTATGAGCTTGTAATCTATAGATCTACCTTGCTACTCAAGTGCTTTAATAGATCTCTGCTCTCCCCGTGTGTGTGAAGTTGATAGTATGCACACCACGGTGGCACTTAGGCTAGAGATTACAAATACTTTTTATGAGTTATATTTGGAGTTGGATGTCTTTATGAAATTGTGGTGTTTGTTTGAACCATCTAGTGCTCAAGGTGACAATGTGGGGTTATTTAGATGGGAAAGGCTTACTTTGAGGTGTGCTGTTATAGCCCTACCATGGATTAGAGTGTCCAACCGGAGAGTAGTTCAGCGTAATATCATAAAGAAGAATATATTTATATGAGAGTGTTCACTAGTGAAAGTATGATCCCTAGGCCTTGTTTCTAAGCATTGAAACACCGTTTTCTATTAGATCTATTACATGTTTGCTCGCTTCTATCTTTATTTCAGTTTTACTTTAGTCTTTTCCACGCCATCAAGCTATTTTGTATCACCATTACCACTTATAATTATCTATACCACTTGTATTTCACTATCTCTTCGCCGGACTAGTGCACATATACACCTGACAAGTGTATTGGGTGTGTTGGGGACACAAGAGACTTCTTGTATCTTGATTGCAGGGTTGCTTGAGAGGGGATACCTTTGACCACTTCCTCCTTGAGTTCGATAAACCTTGGGTGATCCACTTAAGGGAAAACTTGCTGCTGTTCTACAAACCTCTGCACTTGGAGGCCCAACAACTGTCTACAAGAATAGACGTGCGTAGACATCAAGCTATTTTCTGGTGCCGTTGCCGGGGAGGTAAGGTAAAAGGTACTCACATCCTCCAGTGTGAGTGCTCGAAGTTATTTCCTTTAGATTCTGCAATTTTGTCTTTTTGTTTCTTGTTTTCACTAGTTAGGCTTAATGGAAAACAACAACAAAATTAGAGAGCTTTATAGTATTTATCTTGAGTTAGGACATGAAGTGTTTGAAGAGAAAATTTAAAAACCTATGGAACTCTTTTTGCATGCTAATAGCAATGTTGTTAGTATGAATTCTTTGGACACCATTATTTCTAATGCTATGGAAAATTCTAAGCTTGGGGAAGCTAGTTTTTATGAAAATGATCTTTTTAGTTTCCCAGCTTTGGAAGATAGCTATTCTATTGCTTATGATGATACCAAACCTCCAATATATGATGATTACAATTATGATTATGATATTTTTAGTCCACCTACTATTGAGGAGAAAATTAATTATGACTACAATATGCCTCCTATATTTGATGATTATGGTGATGAAAATAATAATGATAGCTATTTTGTTGAATTTGCTTCCACTATAATCAATAAGAATGACTATGTTTATGTGGGGAGTATTAATTCTTTTATGCATGTGGCTCATGATAAGAATGTTTCTTGTGATAGTTATATTGTTACTTTTATTCATCATGCTACTGAAAGTTATTATGAGAGAGGGAAATATGGTTTTATGTGTCTCAACAATATTAAGTTTCTCCTCTTTATGTTGAAATTTTTGAAATTGCACTTGTTTTTCTTTCCTATGCTTGTTGCATTGTGCTTTCATGACTTTTTTCTTTACAAGATTCCTATGCATAGGAAGTGGGTTAGAGTTAAATGTGTTTTGAATTTGCTTCTTGATGCTCTCTTTTACTTCAATTCATATTTCTTATGTGAGCATCCTCCCAAACTACCATGCCTAACTTAAAGGCGTTAAAGAAAAGTACTTATTGGGAGATAACCCAAAAGTTTTAGATGAGTCTTGGAAGTTATTGCTTCAGTAATAACCGTTCCTTATCCTTTTTATTTGCTTTTTGTGTCAAGAGTAACCTCTAATGAGAGAGAAGTAATGATTGGGAAAGTTGCTGTCCCAAAACAGATTTCTGTGCTTCACCGTAAACATTCGTGTAAAATCTCTGTACGTCCTTTTGAGGCGTGAATTTTTGTGCTTCTGCCCCAGGTTGTTATCTATCTTTCGTTAGTTCAACACTTTTCTATTTTAGCAACAGAAGGTCTTCGAACAAATTCGTCTTTACCTGTTGGTCTGTTTTGACAGATTTCTGCCATTATTTGCATTTGCTTCTTGTTGGTTCCTTTTTGAGTTCTTTTGGGGAATTGAGATTTTTGAGGGAAGTTCTACAGTAGCTTGTGTTTTAATGGATTTTTATTGGTGTTGGAAATGAACCTAAAGACTATTTATCTTGAGTGCACTAATGTTGCTAATAAAGATTATGTGAAGTTTTGTATGAAGGAAAATTTCAAGTGTATGGAAGGAATGAGTAATGAGATGAAGAATGGACTAAATCTCAAGATTGGGGATGCCACGCGTGTCACCCCAAGAAATATCCAAGAAGTACAAGCGTCAAAGCTTGGGAATGCCCAAGGCATCCCCTTCTTCATCAATAAAAATCCCAGGTTTCTTCCAAACACTTCTTTTTTATTGTTTCATGCACAGTTGTGTTGTTCTTGGAGCGTCTTCATTTTCGTTTTTGTTTTGGTTTTTCGTTTGCTTTGTTTGCTTAGTTTGCTGAATAAATTGGTTGGACCCCCTCTTTCATACATTGGTTTTTAAATAGTTTGGTTTGGATTGGAAAAAGAGTAGGAAAGTTCATGCTTAAGTGATAAAGAGAGCTTGTTTCTGACTGTGGCCTATGCTTTGTCATGCCATGATCGATATTGTTTTGGCTTTGTTATAAACAATTGAGATTGCTTAATGTGCCTTTGAAGAATCATTCATTGTTTTAGCATATTAAAGCATAGTATTGTGGTATTCTCCTTTGATGCTTTATTTGGGTTGACTTGGCACATGCTCACACCATGTTATGACTATCCCAAGTCACCATAGCCTTTATGATCCTTTATTTTTCAACTTGTAATATCACTTTATGCTTTGATTAATAATGTTTTGCAGCTCTGCATGATTATGGCCATTATCGCTCCCAGTCTTTTGCTAGCCTCCTTAACCAAGTATGAGTTCCACTCATGCATCCAACTCCTAAAACCAAGTTATTCCAAAGAGTCCACCATACCTACCTATTAGCATATGCTATTCCAAGTATATTCATGTTTTTATCTACCTTCCGAATTAAACTTGTTATGAGAAAACTAGTGATTAAATCTCTCACGAACTTGATGGCACACTTTACTTTCTTGCACTTAATAAACTTGAACCATTGCGGCCATCTTTGTTGTGTATATGCTTGCGCTTTATAAGTTGAAGTTAGCAGAACCATGTATCATGGGGAACGCTTTCAACATTGCACATGTACTTTGTACCTAGTTGATATCATGTTCTTTTGCTTATGGATCCCGGCGATGTGAAATAAAAGGGGAACTTGTAAGATCATGGAGTTTGTATTTGTGTTAGAGAAACGCCTGTGCCGCTAGCCTAAGCCATGCCTAATTATGGTGGAAACTTGCAGCATAAACATAATGAGCACTCTATGAAGCATCCTCAATAAAAACCTATGCAAATAGCAAATAAAAAGATCGCTAAGATTCTCATTGTCTGCTTGCCTTGTCATTTTGATTATGGGATAGCTCCTGTATCATGTGCAAGGGGTACCCCGTTGGCGGTTCTCTATGATACATATCTACTTACAATGACAAGATCTTACTTGTGACTAAAGTTGAGTAGCATGAGGTTCGGTATTCGTAAGTAAGGGGCATGAGACTTCGGCTTATAACTTGTCAAGCATATCCTCTTAGTTGTGTCACCTAAACCTTAATCACCTTCAAGATGCTTATGATAGGGGCAATGAGAGCTGAAAGCTAATAAGTACCATAATTTCTGGAAGCTCTTTATGAAACTTGAATCCCTACTTCCTTCTTTGAAGGCCCTTTCTTTTACTTTTATGTTGAGTCTCCACCTTCTATCTTTATGCACCTACTTTGAGAGCATAGTGGCCATTCTTAGTTCTATGTGCATTGTCCCAAGACTTGTTGATTGATGCATAGCTTTGATATTGCTTGTTTTAAACTACTTGTATCTAGTCACTCTTATGAACTTTGAAGGTGTCATATGCATTTATATTTGCTACTCTATGAGGGATGATGACCCACAAGTATAGGGGGTGTATCGCAGTATTTTCGAGAGAAGTGAAACCCAATTTATTGATTTGACACAAGGGGAGCCAAAGAATATTTATCAGCCTTAACAACTGAGATGTCAATTCAGCTGCACCTGGAAACAATCTTGCTCACAGCAGTTTATCAGTAGCAACAGTTTTGTAGTATGAATAGTAAAGTAACAGCAGTAGTAAAGCAAAGACAGTAGTAACACAAGCAGTAACAGTGGGATTCGAGTGCGGTAGGCATAGGGATGGATAGACGGGAGTTGCATGGACAAGACAATCCACATAGCAATCAGAACATAGGGCAATTGCAGATAAATAAGATAAAGCATCCAAGTACTAGACAATCCTAGGCATGTGTTCCATATATAGTCATACGTGCTCGCAATGAGAACTTGCACAACATCTTTTGTCCTGCTAGCCAGTTTGCAGCGGGGCCTCTAGGGAAGTTCTGGCAATTAAGGTGCTCCTTTTAATAGAGCACCGAAGCAAAGCATTAACACCCAATGAACACATGTGATCCTCACATCAAAGCCTTTCCCTTCCGGTTATCCCGATTTCTGTCACTTCGGGGCCATAGGTTCCGGACAACGACGTGTGTATACAACTTGTAGATAAGACCCAAAACAATACTATCATAATGAATCAATAATAAGTTCAGATCTGAAATCATGGCACTCGGGCCCTAGTGACAAGCATTAAGCACAACAAGTCGCAACAAAGTCATAAAGCACTTGAAATGGATCGTATGGGCACCTAGAGGGGGGGGGTGAATAGGTGCTACACCAATTTTTAATTCTTTTTCAATTTTAGGCTTAGCACAAAGGTAAATTCTCTAGATAAACTAATGTGTGGAATTTCCCTATATGGAAACCTATCTACTAGCGAGTAAGAAGCGAGTGGAAGAGGAACGAGTGAACCGAAGTGAAGCACGCGGAGACACATGATTTGTTTGACCGCAGTTCCTTCCTTGTTAAGGGAAGTACGTCTGCGTTGGAGGGGTGGGCGATACTAAGACCACCACGCCACAAAAGTCCTCACCCTGTTCTCCGATGGATCTCGCCACAACAGGCCTGATCCACCTTCCACTATAGGTACCCTTCGAGGCGGGCACCGGCGCCTTTACACAACTAGCGGGGCAACAACTCCACAACAACTTGGAGGCTCCCGAAATGACAACAAGCTGCCACAAGAATAAAGTTGTCAAATACAATAACACGATCTAGGTATTAACGAGAATACTAGATCAGGGATTTCTCCAAGTGAATGGAGAGGAGTTGAAGCGCTTGATTCTTGATGTTGATGATGAACTTCTCCTCCTTCAATTCCACCAAAGATCAAGACCTTAAGGTGGTTGAAGTGGGAGATCGAGATTTAGGGCCCTTGCATAGGGTCTGGTCGAATTCAAATGAATCAAGAGTTCTAGACGTTGGGGAAGAAGGGGTACTTATACCCCCTTCCAAAAACCAGCCGTTGCACACTTTGGGGGCCGGATTATCCGGCCCAAGTGAGTGCCGGATTATCCGGTCTGGGGAAACTCCGCCCCAGACTCGGAATATCCGGCAGAAAATCCACCCCCTCTCTGAGCGTCGCTCCGAGCTTGCCCCTGATCAACTTCTGGGGGCCGGATTATCCGGCCTGGGGAAGAAAAACCGCCCCAGTTCAGATTTTCCGGTAGAAAATCCGACTGGATACCGAGCGACGCGCCTTGGGTCCTTTTGCTCAAAAATTGGGGGCCGGATTATCCGGCCCTTGCGAAACCTGGATTATCCGGCCTGGGGAGGAAAAACCGCCCCAGTTCGGATTTTCCGGAAGAAAATCCGACTGGACACAGAGCGACGCGCCTTGGCTTCCTTGAGAGATGAGTTAGGCCGGATTATCCGGCCCTTGGAGGGGCGGATTATCCGGCCCCCCTCAAAACTTCCTGCACACTTAGCACACATGAAAAGTCTCCATAGTATTGTTATCTAACACGCAAAGCATAGGAAAACATGAAATGTTCTTTCAATCTCCCCCTTTTTGGTGTTAGATGATAGTACCAGGATTTGCAGGAGAAAGACACAAGACAAACAGAGATAACTATGGAAGGGACTCCCCCTCAATGTGTGCATAATAGAGTTTTGCATTGGAATACAAATGCACACAAATAGGTGAATCTATTCCATAGACAAAAGGGCAAAAACACATAACACCAAAGTAGAGAATAGGCATCCTTGACATAAAGCATTGTTATTCATGAATCTTTTATTTGTGCCTTTTCATGTTGCAACATAGTTGCTTTGTCTTATTTCTAGAACTTTGTCTTTCATGTTATGATTGAAGTACTATGATCCCAGCTTTGAATGTTTTACAAATACTTTGATCAAGTTTATGATGGTGCATGTCACCTCAAAAATTATTGTTTCTTTTTATCACTTACCTACTTGAGGATGAGCAGGAGTTAAGCTTGGGGATGTTGATACGTTGCTAACGTATCCATAATTTTTGATGTTCCATGCTTGGTTTTATCTACTTTTTTATATTTTGTCCACACTTTGGAGTACTTTTCATATGATTTCTTGGACTAACCTATTAACAAGAGCCACAGTGCCAGTTGCCTGTTTTCTGCTGTTTTTGGTTCCAGAAAGTCAGAAAATGAATATTCTCGGAATTGGACCAGACAAAAGCCAAAGTCGTTATTTTCCCGGAAGATTCACGGAGCCAGAAGGAGAGACAAAGGGGGGCCACAGGGTGGGAAAACCACCCCTAGGCGCGGGCCCCCCAGGCCAGGCCAGGGCATGGTGTGTCCCCCTTGGCCACCCACCGAACTTGCCTCTTCGCCTATAAGATGCCTCCCGATGCAAAAACCCTAAATCTTCCAGCCTCCAGCCACGAAAAGTTCCGCAGCGCCGCCGCCACCGAAGGGGAGATTCGGGGGACAGAAAGTCTCTATTTTGGCACCCTGCCGGGACGGGGAAGTGCCCCCGGAGCCATATCCATCGATCTCCACCACCATCTCCATCGCCGTTGCTGATTCCCATGATAAGGAGGGAGTAGTTCTCTCTCGAGGCTAAGGGTTCTACCGGTAGATATGTGTTCATCTATCTCTATGCATGATCTTATTGAGATCATGAGCTTGTAATCTATAGATCTACCTTGCTACTCAAGTGCTTTAATAGATCTCTGCTCTCCCCATGTGTGTGAAGTTGACAGTGTGCACACCATGGTGGCACTTGGGCTAGAGATTACAAATACTTGTTATGAGTTATATTTGGAGTTGGATGTCTTTATGAAATTGTGGTGTTTGTCCATCTAGTGCTCAAGGTGATAGTGTGGGGTTATTTAGATGGGAAAGGCTTACTTTGAGGTGTGCTGTTATACCCCTACCATGGATTAGAGTGTCCAACCGGAGAGTAGTTCAGCGTAGTATCATAAAGAAGAATATATTTATATGAGAGTGTTCACTAGTGAAAGTATGATCCCTAGGCCTTGTTTCTAAGCATTGAAACAACATTTGCTATTAGATCTATTACATGTTTGCTTGCTTCTATCTTTATTTCAGTTTTACTTTAGTCTTTTCCACGCCATCAAGCTATTTTGTATCACCATTACCACTTATAATTATCTATACCACTTGTATTTCACTATCTCTTCGCCGAACTAGTGCACCTATACACATGACAAGTGTATTGGGCATGTTGGGGACACAAGAGACTTCTTGTAACTTGATTGCAGGGTTGCTTGAGAGGGGATACCTTTGACCACTTCCTCCCTGAGTTCGATAAACCTTGGGTGATCCACTTAAGGGAAAACTTACTGCTGTTCTACAAACCTCTGCACTTAGAGGCCCAACAACTGTCTATAAGAATAGAAGTGCGTAGACATCAGGATCATACTTTCGCTAGTGAACACTCTCATATAAATATCTTCTCTTCATGATACTACTCTGAACTACTCTCCGGTTGGACACCCTAATCCATGGTAGGGCTATAACAACACACCTCAAAGTTCTCTTTCCCCACCTAGATAACCCCACACTGTCACCTTGAGCTCTATATGGTTCCAACAAACACCACAATTTCATAGAAACATCCAACTCCAAATATAACTCATAACAAGTATTTGTAATCTCTAGCCTAAGTGCCACCATGGTGTGCACGCTGTCACTTTCACACACATGGGGAGAGCAGAGATCTATTAAAGCACTTGAGTAGCAAGGTAGATCTACTTGATTACAAAGCTCATGATCACAATATGATCATGCATAGAGAGAGATGAACACATAGCACTGGTAGAACCCTTAGCCTCGAGAGAGAACTACTCCCTCATCATCATGGGAATCAGCAACGGCGATGGAGATGGTGATGGAGATAGATGGAGATGGATCCGGGGGCACTTCCCCGTCCCGGCAGGGTGCCGGAACAGAGAGTTTCTGTCCCCCGAATCTCCCCTTCGGTGGCGGCGACGCGGCGGAACTTTTCGTGGCTGGAGGCTGGCCGATTCAGGGTTTTTGCATCGGGAGGCATCTTATAGGCGAAGAGGCAAGGTCGGTGGGAGGCCAGGGGGCCCACACCACCTGGTGGCGCAGCCAGGGCTAGCCTGCTCCACCATATGGTGTGCCCACCCTGGTGCCCTACTTCGTCTCTGTTCCGTGTTTCCGTGTTGCTCCGGGAAAAATAGGCGTATTGGCTTTTGTCCTGTCCAATTCCGAGAATATTGATTTTCTGCCTTTTCTGGAACCAAAAACAGAAGAAAACAGACAACTGGCACTGTGGCATCTTGTTAATAGGTTAGTCCTAGAAAACATATAAAAATACCTCAAAGTGTTGACAAAGCAAAGCAAAGTAGATACTAAACAAGCATGGAACATCAAAAATTATAGATACGTTTGCAACGTATCAACATCCCCAAGCTTAACTCCTGCTCGTCCTCGAGTAGGTAAGTGATAAAAAGAAAGAATAATTTTTGAGGTGACATGCACCATCATAAACTTGATCAAAGTGTTTGTAAAAGATGGATAGCTGGGATCATAGTACTTCAACATAGCATGAAGGATAAAGTTCTAGCAATAAGACATAGCAACTATGTTGCAACATCAAAAGGCACAAACAAAAGATTCATGAATAACAATGCTTTGCAAGACGTTTTTTGTTTCACATAAAGAAAACATAGCATAGTGACATTCAGCTTGTCTCTCATAGAGTAGCAAACATAAATGCATAGGACACCTTCAAAGTTTATAAGGATGACTAGATACAATTAGTTTAAGAACAAGCAATATCAAAGTTATGCATCAATCAACAAGTCTTGGGACAATGCACATAGAACTAAGAATGGCCACTATGCTCTCTCAATAGGTGCATAAAGATAGAAGGTGGAGACTCATTATAAAAGTGGAAGAAAGGCCTTCATAGAAGGAAGCAGGGATTCAAGTTTCATAAAGAGCTTCCAAAAATTATGGTACTTATTAGCTTTCAGCTCTCATTGCCCCTATCATAAGCATCTTGAAGTGATTAAGGTTAAAGTGAACAAACTATGGAGTATATGCTTGACAAAGTATAAGTTGGAAATCTCATGTCCCTTGAATACGAGGGCCGCTCCTCATGCTACTCAAGTTTAGTTACCGGTAAGTTCTTGTCATAGTAAGTACATGTGTATCATAGAGAACTGCCAACGGGGTACCCCTTGCCCGATGATACGGAAGAATCCTCATATCAAAATGACAAGGCAAGCAGACATCGAGCATCTCAGCAATTTTCTTATTTACCATGGGAAAATGGTGCTTTTTTGTCTCTTTCCTCTTTTCTCATATCTATTTTTTTTCTTTTTCTTTTTTCTCAGCATCTGACTCTTTTTTATAAGAAGAATGCTTCATAGACAGCTCATTGTGGTTACGCTGCAGGTTTCCACCATGACAACATGGATTAGACCGGCGGCCCAGGCGTTTCTCTAACACACATACATAACTCCATGGACTTACAAGCTCCCCTTTCATTTCACACCGACGACATCCATAGACAAAAGAGCATGATATCAAGTAGGTACAAAGTACAAGTGCAATGTTGAAAGCGTTCCCCATGACAGCATGGTTCTGCTAATCCCCAACATATAAGTGCAAGCATATACAACATAGACGACACAATGGTTCAAGTTTATTAAGGGCAAGAAAAAGTAAAGTGTGCCATCAAGTTCGTGAGAGCTTTAATCTCTAGTTTTCTCATAACAAGTTTAATTCGGAAGGTAGATAAAAACATGAATATACTTGGAATAGCAAATGCTAATAGGTAGGTATGGTGGACTCTTTGGAATAACTTGGTTTTATTTGGAGTTGGATGCATGAGTGGAACTCATACTTGGTATGGAGGCTAGCAAAAGACTGGGAGCGACCAACTAAGAGAGCAATAATGGCCATAATCATGCAAAGCAACAAAACATCATTAATTAAAGCATAAAGTGATATTACAAGTTGAAAACTAAAGGATCATAGAGGCCATGGTGACCTGGTATAGTCTTAACATGGTGTGAGCATGCGCCAAGTCAACCCAAATAAAGCATCAAAGGAGAATACCACAATACTATGCTTTAATATGCTAAAACAACGCATGATTCTTTCAAGGCACATTAAGCAATCTCAATTATTTGTAACATGTAATGCTACAACAAAAATCATTAAGCATGAAGCCAAAACAATATCAAGCACGACATGACAAAGCATAGGCCACAATCAAAAACAAGCTCCTTTTACCACTTAAGCATGAACTTTTCCTACTCTTTTCTAATCCAAACCAATCTTATTTGAAAACTAATGTATGAATGAGGGGGTCCAACCAATCTATTCAAGCAAACTAAGAAAACCAAGCAAATGAAAACCAAAAACAAAAACAAAGACGCTCCAAGAACAACACAACTGTGCATGAAACAATAAAAATGAAGTGTTTGGAAGAAACCTGGGATTTTTATTGATGAAGAAGGGGATGCCTTGGGCATCCCCAAGCTTTGACGCTTGTACTTCTTGGATATTTCTTGGGGTGACATGTGTGGCATACCCAAGCTTGAGATTTAGTCCATTCTTCATCTCATTACATCATTCTCTCCATACACCTGAAATTTTTCCTTCATACAAAACTTCACACAATCTTTATTAGCAACATTAGTGCACTCAAGAAAATAAGTCTTTGGGTTCAGTTTCAACACTAATAAAACTTCCATTAAAACACAAGCTACTGTAGCACTTCCCTCAGAAAGCTCAATTCCCCAAAGAGAACTCAAAAAGGAACCAACAAGAAGCAAATGCAAATAATGGCAGAAATTGTCAAAACAGACCAGCAGGTAAAAACCAATTTTTAGAAGACCTTATGTTGCTCAAATCAAAAAGTGTTGAACTAACGAAAGTTAGATAACAACCTGGGACAGAAGCAGAAAAATTCACGCCTCAAAATGATGTACAAAGATTTTACACGAATTTTTACAGTGAAGCACAAAAATCTGTTTCAGGACAACAACTTTCCCAAGCATTACTTCTCTCCCATTAGAGGTTACTCTTGGCACAAAAAGCAAATAAAAAGGATAAGGAGAGGTTATTACTGAGGTAATAACTTACAAGACTCATCTAAAACTTTTGGGTTATCTCCCAATAAGTACTTTTCTTTAATGCCTTTAAGTTAGGCATGATAGTTTGAGAAGATGCTCACATAAGAAATATGAATTGAAGTAAAAGAGAGTATCAAGAAGCAAATTCAAAGCACATTTAAGTCTAACCCACTTCCTATGCATAGGAATCTTGTAAAGAAACAAGTCATGAAAGCACAAAGCAACAAGCATAGTAAAGCAAAACAAGTGCAACTTCAAGACTTTCAACATAAAGAGGGGAAACTTAATATTATTGAGATGCATAAAACCATGTTTCCCTCTCTCATAATAACTTTCAGTAGCATCATGAATAAAATTAACAATATAACTATCACATAAAACATTCTTATCATGAGCCAGATGCATATAATAATTATTACTCTCCATGTAAGCATAGTCGTTCTTATTAATTGTAGTGGGAGCAAATTCAACAAAATATCTATCATTATTATTCTCATCACCATAATCATCAAATATAGGAGGCATATTGTAATCATAATTAATTTTCTCCTCAATAGTAGGTGGACTGAAAATATCATATTCATCATTGTAATCATCATATATTGGAGGCATAGTATCATCAAAGTAAATTTTCTCCTCCATGCTTGGGGGGCTAAAAATATCATTTTCATAAAAACTAGCTTCCCCAAGCTTAGACTTTTCCATAGCATTAGCAATAATGGTGTTCAAAGAATTCATACTAATAACATTGCTATTAGCATGCAAATAAAGTTTCATAGGTTTTTTAATTTTCTCTTCAAACACTTCATGTCCTAACTCAAGATAAATACTATAAAGCTCTCTAATTTTGTTGTTGTTTTCCATTAAGCCTAACTAGTGAAAATAAAAACAAGAAACAGAAAGACAAAATTGCAGAATCTAAAGGAAATAACTTCGAGAACTCACACTGGCAGATGTGAGTACCTTTTACCTTACCTCCCCGGCAACAGCGCCAGAAAATAGCTTGATGTCTACGCACTTCTATTCTTGTAGACAGTTGTTGGGCCTCCAAGTGCAGAGGTTTGTAGAACAGCAGCAAGTTTTCCCTTAAGTGGATTACCCAAGGTTTATCGAACTCAGGCAGGAAGTGGTCAAAGGTATCCCTCTCAAGAAACCCTGCAATCAAGATACAAGAAGTCTCTTGTGTCCCCAACACACCCAATACACTTGTTAGGTGTATAGGTGCACTAGTTCCGCGAAGAGATAGTGAAATACAAGTGGTATGGATAATTATAAGTGGTAACGGTGCCAGAAAATAGCTTTGATGGCGCGTGGAAAAGACTAAAGGCAAACTGAAATAAAGATGGCAGCAAGCAAACATGTAACAGATCTAGTTGCAAACGGTGTTTCAATGCTTAGAAACAAGGCCTAGGGATCATACCTTCGCTAGTGAACACTCTCATATAAATATCTTCTCTTCATGATACTACTCTGAACTACTCTCCGGTTGGACGCTCTAATCCATGGTAGGGCTATAACAGCACACCTCAAAGTTTGCTTTCCCCACCTAGATAACCCCACACTGTCACCTTGAGATCTAAATGGTTCCAACAAACACCACAATTTCATTTAAACATCCAACTCCAAATATAACTCATAACAAGTATTTGTAATCTCTAGCCTAAGTGCCACCATGGTGTGCACGCTGTCACTTTCACACACATGGGGAGAGCAGAGATCTATTAAACACTTGAGTAGCAAGGTAGATCTACTTGATTACAAAGCTCATGATCACAATATGATCATGCATAGAGAGAGAGAGATGAACACATAGCTACCAGTAGAACCCTTAGGTTCGAGAGAGAACTACTCCCTCATCATCATGGGAATCAGCAACGACGATGGAGATGGTGGTGGAGATCGATGGAGATGGCTTCAGGGCACTTCCCCATCCTGGCAGGGTGCCAGGATAGAGTCTTTATGTCCCCCGAATCTCCCCTTCGGTGGCGGCGGCACTGCAGAATTTTTCATGGCTGGAGGCTAGTTGATTCAGGGTTTTTGCATCGGGAGGCATCTTATAGGCGAAGAGGCAAGGTCGATGGGCGGCCAGGGGACCCACACCACCTGGTGGCGCGGCAAGGGCTAGCCCGCGTCACCATATGGTGTGCCCACCCTGGTGCCCTACTCCGTCTCTGCTTCTTGTTTCCGTGTTGCTCCGGGAAAAATAGGCATATTGGCTTTTGTCCCATCCAATTCCGAGAATATTGATTTTCTGCCTTTTCTGGAACCAAAAATAGAAGAAAACAAGCCACTGGCACTGTGGCATCTTGTTAATAGGTTAGTCCCAGAAAACATATAAAAATACCTCAAAGTGCTGACAAAGCAAAGTAGATACTAAACAAGCATGGAACATCAAAAATTATTGATACATTTGCAACGTATCACCTATCAAGTGAGTTATGAAATGAAATCATAAACAACATCCTCTTCATCCTCTAAGAACTGTAAGTTCAGAGGATGAAGAAGACACTGTCAGAGACAACATATCAAGTAATATATGTATTAAGAAGTCAAAAACCAATTTAGAACTATTACTAAACCATTAACTCACTTGAGTTGTGTATTTTAACAGTAAGTAAAGAAGTTGATAACCAACATCATTAAATAGAACCAATGGTAAAACCTAAATAGGATCTTAACAATATTGATCATGAAAATGAAAGGATCAGTACAAGATACCTGAGACTAACTGGTAATGTAACCACACACTAATCTAAACAATTAATAGAAGAATATGCTTAAGCACTGAACCTTAAAAAACTGTAGAATGTAAACTAAGCAACATTAACATGACGTAAACCTAAATCATGTGAAGCATTAGGACACCAACTAGTATGCTAGAATACCCTAGAACACTCTAGAACATCCTAGAATCATCTAGAACATACCTAGAACCCTAGAAATGAGACCACGATAGAAGAACGAGCTACAACCCTAGAAATTAGGGAAAATCTGATGGCCTGCGAGAGCACAGGTTCATCAGAGCATGTTTTCGTGGAAGTATTAGTTCTAGTTTTTATATCGATCCCAACAAGGAGCTTAGGAAAATGTTTATCTATGGCATTTCTATCACACTCAAGGTGTCACTTGTCTTGAGTGAATTGACTGCAAGAGGTTAGGTGGAAATGAATGAGTGGAAAGGAAGTAGTTTTGAGTATTGGATAGTACATAAAGTAAAAAAATAAAAGTAAAAGAGCACGGAGGGTGTTTGAGGTTTCCTGCAGATGAAAAGTTTTGCGCGGAGAGAAATAGTTCATGATGACAGTGAGTGTGCCAAATGGAATAAAATGGGATAAGTGAATGTAGTACTTCTTATTCATATGCAAGTAGGCAAGCAACCGATATTCCAATCATGATTCCTCTTGGTAGATTCTTCTCGATTCTAGTGATCCTTCTGTCCGTTACTAAAGCCATGGTCAACACATCAATAAAGGTATTTCGACCAGATCAAGGCTTTAATCTTGATGGTTCCTTGTTGTCCTCGAGTTACACTAGCTCCTCTTTGATATCGTCCATGTCACTCGGGGGTTGCCGATTAACTAGTAAACAAGTTCATATCTATGAGATCTCAGGATCATGTTACCCGGTCCCTTAAATTGGATAACAAGCATTAGGCATACCAATATAATCATTCTCACAATATAATAATCACGACAATAAACATAAATAGGAGTCACATCAAATCTCACCAATTCCCTACATCTCCCACGCCTATGGGGATTTACTCACACATGAGAGGAGAATAAACCAAAGACATGTTCATATTGCAAATGGAAATCATCTCAACTTTACCGTAGCAAGCCAAAATGGAGTTGAAGATCAAATCAAATCCAAATAAAACTAGAATAGAGGTTCAAAGCCCTAATATTACAAGTATGAATCTCTCTCTCTCTCAGTACAAGTGGGGAATGATGGTGGAGTGAATGATCAAGAGGCTGAACATCTTCGAAGGATGATATGAGGTTCTTCCCCTTCTTCAGATCTAATCCCCTTTCTTCAGTAATGGCGTGCGGTGGTTGTGTTCGTATTTTTCCCTCTCTCCCTTCACGAAAGATTATTGTATTGATATAAAGAAGGCGATGGTGTGCAGTACAAGCAGGCTGTATGGGCGGCCTCTGACTGTGTTGAAGGTTGTTAAGCCATAGTGGACCTCTGATGGAATTCTTTTCACCTGGAGATTTGCCCATCCAGGTGTGATTAGCCCATAAATGCTCTCGGATCTTTCCAAAAGTGTCCAGTGCCTAAAATTCATCACAAAACAACAAGGTTTTGCTAACTTGTGATATTAGCGTTAGTTGAAAGATCAAAATCAACAAAACCAAGTGAAAACCAATGGAAAATCCTTGATAAAAAGTGTCAAAATTTGGAGCTATCAACCTCACCAAGCTAGTTGTTACTCGTCCTCGAGTGACAAAGCTATAAAGAATAATAGCGAGAAATAGACTTAGGTAGATAAACTCACAAGTCCAAGGTGGTATCATATTCCATCATCACAAATCCTGCAACCTTAAACAAGAACATAGTATAATCGAACAATTTCACTTAAGTTCTCTTCCTAACCGCATGTAACTTGGTAGCTAATAAGTCTTAAACTCAAAAGGGATTGTTAGGAATTTGGTTAGGCTTGCGAATCAATTCTTTTAGTGCGTCTCTTCTTATCAGAGTAAAATTGTTTTTTGAGCAATAATACTTCAGTCAAATTAAGGGTGCACTAGTAGATGCCAAAAGAAGGGTAAACTTAGAGCTTTTCATTAACATCCACTTCAAAATTGATGGCATTATAACAATATTTTCCTTGTCTTTCAAGAACTTTGATTCTTTAGTGGTGAGGTGATGCCAAGAGTTAATTTAGATCAAATAAATTTATCACAAACTTTGATGGGCTCACTTTAGCTTTAGTACTTCAGCCCATGGAACTAAAATTTTTCCCACCGTAGCATTGCTACAAAAGTCCATCCAACTCATAGCTGAAATCTAAGATGAACTCAAGATCGTTCATAGGCCATCTAAGTTGTTAGTTCCATAAAATTTTGGTACTTACATGATTCACTTCATCTTAAAACATTTCCTTCCAACTCATCAAGACAAGTTTGTCATCTCCCTCAACCACTGCAAAATTTCCATTCCTTCAAACAAATATTTTTCAAAAAGTGTTAGCAACTCAAAACCTTTAAGATGTGGGGTTGAGTGCTGCTAACATTAAGCCCTTAAGACAAAAACATGGCACCAAAGTTGTCACGAAGACACTTTGTCTTGTTCTTAAAAATATTGGAATTGATCCAATGCGGTTGTTTTAAAAACTAAGAGTAAATGTCATAAGTCGAAACCAAAGAAGTGACACTAGCTTTGAGAGTAAGTTCCAAAAGATAACAGGTTGAGCAGGGAGCGAGACTCAAATGCAACTGAACAAAAATAAAATGTTCATGAATAAACTTACAAGAAAAGGGAAAATAGGAATGTGGTACTTCCTCTCACTTGCTCACTTCACACTTAAGTCAATTACTTGTGTTCTTCTCCATCGCTAAATCACTTGAAGTGAATAATCTATGAAAAATCAAAAATAAAACTGAGAGAGATTCACAAAAAAAAGATAAAAAGTACTCTAATTTTTTGTGTTTTCTTTTTATCCATGCAAACTAAAAGTAAACATGCAACTAAAGAAAATTAAACAAATTAAAAGGATAAAACAAAACATGAATGCAAAAGATGGGGAGGAATTCAACCTCCCCAAGCTTAGACTCTTAGTCTATCTTAAATCAATTATCGTCGCCATCATTAGGCGGCTGCTGCTGATGCTGATACGATAGTAGTTCGCTAATTCAGACATGAAATGGGTGAAGTTTTGAGTGAGGCTAGTGACATTGGCGTTCATGTCATGTAGTGTGTTCTCCACACCACCGACACGTGTCACCAACTGATCAAACTCACCTCTCGAGACATAGTTGTATCCCAGATGTGGTGGTGGCATGTTATGTTGCTGCGGGTACTAGTGGAAGTGCTACTGGTGCTGGTGCTGCTAGCCATAGTCGTCCTAGTCCATGGTGTTCCAGCCTTGCTATTCCTCATACTGGTGCTACTCTTGGTCCACTCCTGCATTTTCCCAAGCTGGGTTTCCTCCCTAGGGTGCGATCCTCCCCAGGATGATCATTACTGGTTGGAACTTCTCCTTGTCGAGGACCCAACTCTGACTTCCTGGCAAACCAAAAGCTTGAACAAAAGGTAGAATAATTTGGAAAACTTCACCGTTAGGTTCATAATGTGAACATAATGGGAAGGATGGTGAGCCTTGTAGACTTCCATGTATTTGGTGCTTGCCATGTGAACATCATCCAAGTATTTACTACCTGGAACCAGTCTTTCTTGCAGTAGGGTGAACTCACTTGCATATGTGATTTGAGTGATCAAACCACCACAACAAATATCTCCTGAATGGGCAAACCTTTGGCAGCAAAAATGTTGGATTATCAATGCACCCAAATTTACCTTGTGTACCATGTCCTGGTGAAGAGCCATGTAAAGCACACATATCTAGGGGCTAGCCATTGCCCCAGTGTCCCCTTCCCAAAATAGAATTCACCAAGAAGGTGGTGAAGTAGCGAATGGTGGGGTTCTATATGGTTACAGTCTTCTTACGCATGTATTCAACAACCCTGTGAACAAATTTTTTCTCCCAAGCAAACATTGCCTCTATGAGGACTTCTTCAGTAATATCGAGCTCTCCCTCATGGGAAATCCCGAAGCAATAAAAAACTCATAGAAAGTAAGACTCCTAGGCTGCCCATTGAGTATGAAACTTATAGTGCAATGGCGTTGTTGCAGTGCAAGGTCATCATGGAAGATCAAGAGGAAGTCTAGAGCACTTGAAAGTGTCTACGGTGACAGTGGCGAAGGTATTTATACCAGCATTCTTAGCCATCATGTCAAAGTCCTCCTCTAGACCATGGCGAGAGAGGAAGTCATTGCACACCCACTTAGAGGCCAGAGAATGTACTCCAACAAGAAATATGTCGTGGTGGTGTCACGGCAGATGCCATGGATAGGCTAAAGGTGGGGACTAATACACGCTAGGGGAATCCAGGGAGGGATAGTGAAGTGATTCTCCACACAGAGGTTTGTATTGCTGTTCCTTCAAGATTACAAGTGCTCCTTGAGCTGTATTGGCGAGAGGAGGAAGAAGGGGCTCTCTTACTCTCATCCACAGTTCACCCCTAGAACCTTAACCAAAACACTATGGCTCCAAAGAACTCTCTCCCCCTCTACTGAAACCCTAGCCCCCCTTATATAGAGGAGGCTTGGTCCCTGCCTAGGGCATACGTGGAGGCATATTCCTAAGAAGAATATGCCTCCTCCCAAAGTGGTAACCCGACTGGGGTGCTTTTCCCACGCATCACACATGCTTTAGCTACGTAAGCCTCTGTGGCGCCTGCGTCAGCCGACATGGGCGTCGTCACCCTTGTCGGCCATGACCCGGTGGTCCTGCCCTTGCTTTCTTCGCTCATGCAGTGCGTACCGGACCTTCTTTTTGACCAGAGAGATTCCTTCCTTCTCCTAGAAGCTAAGCGGGGACCCGGATCATAGTAGATCCGGCCACACCTGTTCCTGCATATAAGTTAGACAAGCACTTCCGACTTACTCCTTAAGTCGGCTGAGACAATGTTAGGCGACCCCTCCTGGTCCGGGTTACTCCGTGATCTGGCCTGCCTTGAGGTGATCCGGCCATCATCTGCTTTGATCTTGCTGAACCTCGGCTAACTCGGCCCTTATACCCCGGAGTGACCCTACCCAGGGGTATCCCCCCAACATTAGTCCCCGAAGCTGGTGCGGTCTTAGTTGCCTTGGCCGCTAAGGCCACATCAGGTTCATCTATGTTCGAGCCTTGGGCGTTTGTTTCTGGGTTAGTTATTTATCTCGGATTATATGGATTTACGTTCCCTTCGCACGTTCCAAGTTTTCACTTGCCGTCCGGGTTACCACTTTGGCTCGGATCCCATGGTTACCATGATTTGATTCGGGCCCCGTTTCCTTCTCTCATACGCCAACCCACATGGAGGCTAATCATTACGCTGTCTTATTTTAAGGGCATGCATAGTAACCGCCGCAGTAATTGTCAGTTATCACTGTGCGTGGGTCACGTCACGCCTGCCTCCTCGTTTACCGCATCAGTGCATCACGTCACAGGATTGCTTCTGCTCTGTGGCCCTCTGTGTGGCTCCTCTACGATTGGCTGAGGCGTGCGATACACAGCCACACCAAGTGGCTCGTTGGCGCAGCGTGATCCCACTCACTCTCTCAGGGGGTGGTTAAGTAGCGGAGGGGCGCACCCCTTAGCGTTTTCCCACTTCTGCGCCCCTCTGCCCATTGCTTTTCTCCTTCGTATTCCAAGCGACCGCGCCGCCGCCAGTGCTTCTAGCAGGAGCGCCACCGCCGCACTTTCCCCGTGCTTCTGCATCGCAGCCATCGCTGCGCAAGTTCTTCGCTACGGGTCCTCGCCAATCCAGGCCTCAGATTCCCGCCGCCACCAGCGCCAGCGAGGGTAGCGAGCACGAGATGACAGAGGAGGAGCTCGCCGTCGCCGAGCAAGAAATGGAGGAGGACGTCGCTGCGGCGGACCATGGCGCGTGGGCCGGATCATGGGTCTGTCAAGATGACCTTGACTGGCTCTACCAGACCAGACGCATTCCTGCCGGCGTCGTCGCTCGTCTCCCGTCCGCCGAACTGGGGCCCTCACCCAATCCGGGTGAGTTCGTCGTGTTCCTGTCCCACTTCCAACGGGGATTTGGTCTGCCGGTGAGCGATTTCTTCCGGGATTGGGTTAGGACCTACCACTTGCAGCCGCACCATCTCCCAGCCAGCGCCATCACCTCTCTCTCCGCCTTTGCCTCTATGATCGAAGGCTACACCGGACTATGGCCCACGAAGGAGCTGTGGATCCGGTTTTTTGGCCTTCATCGCAATGTCATCCCCAACATCCAAGTAGAGTCGGAGGATAAGCAGCTCACCCAATTCGGAGCTGCCTCCATCTCGCCCCGGAGACTTTCCGTTTTCCCCCGGGTTACCGGGCTTGACTCCTGCAAAGGATGGGCCCGGACCTTCTTCTATGTCCGGAATGAGGGCACTGAAGATTTGATTCGGTTGCTGCCCTACGCTCCGGGTCCACCTGACACGAAATTCTGGGAGGAGGTCCCCAAGAAGCCTACAGCTCTGGCCAACCAAGTTAACAAGAGGTTCTGGAGCTGAAGAAACTCGGATTGCGCAACGAGAATGCTATGATCACGTTCGTGCGCAACCGAATCTCTCCCCTCCAGAAGCGCACCCACAAGTTGTGCCACATGAGTTTCAGCCGCGACCCCAACCGAACCTCCTCCTTCGAGTTGAGCAACACGGAGATTTTTCGCCGGGTTAAGGCTCTTTTCACCACCCACAGGGATTTCTCCGCCGAATGGACGTGGGGAATTGAGCACTACTGTCGTGACAGGCTCCCTCCCGCGGTAAGCTTTGCGGGGCAAACTTATTTTGGATCAAATATGTGTCGGTTTTTGTTGTATTTTTGACTCTGTTCTTCATGCTTTTTCTCAGCTGTTCCTTCAGCAAACTCTCGAGGATGGTACGGATCTGACCCTTAAGTGTGCTCCGGACTGAGAAATCCCGAATGAGGAGGAGCCGGACTAGGAGATGTTCCTCCCTATGACCGACGCTACCAAACGACCCAGCGGTAAATTCTCTTCTCTTAGAGATTGGCCCGATGATGAGGATGATGAGGATGTCGACGTGATTGAACCTGTTGAGGCTGTCCCTCTTTCTTTTGCCTTTACGGCATCAGCTAACCCCGGTGGGCATATCCACGAGGATCCTCCACTTGCTACGGGCGAGCCGGTTCTGGTGGCGTCGAAGAAGAAGCGTGGAGCCGCATCAAGTTCTTCCTCCGAACCTTCTCAGCCCCCAAAAAGGCAAAAGAAGGCCAGAGACAAGACTGCCTCCAAGCGGGTAGGCAAAGCCCCGACACGAAGGGCTCGAAAACCCAAGGAGGCCGAAACCTCGGATGCGTAAGTCATTTTTCGTTGCGTAACTCACTTTTCCTTGCATCGTGGCAATTTCTCTTCTGACATTATTTTCTTCTTCAGACCTCCGGTGGAGGTCCCTCAGAGCGGATCAAGCATCTCTTCACCACTTCGATCCGGCCCTTCTCCTCCTTGTGACGACGAGTCACGTCCGCTGAGCCCTATTCTAGAGGGTTCTGCGGCTGCTCCGGGTTCCGCACTACCTCGTCGAGAGGAACGTGACCTCGGAGCGGGAGGGGTCGGTCCAGCCGAGGTGACGGCGTCCACCACTTCGGCATTGCCGCAACCAGCAGTCACCGAGTCTATCTCAACACCAGCACCAGCAGCAGTTCCAATACCAGTGACCGAGCCAGCACCAACACCTGTTCCGGCACCAAGGAAACCAACAACAGCTCCAAGTTCAGCTACAAGAGCCCCAGTGCCAAGTTCTTCTGCCTCGTCCGAGTCATCTCAGCCTCGGCGAGGAACTACTCCAGCATCTTCTAAGGGGAAATCCACTGCAGTTACTTCTTCCCAGCAAGCTAAGGGCAAAAAGGCTCCGGATACTACCAAGTCAGCATCCGTCGAGGCTGGGCAGCGAACCCTATCGTTGATGCTTCCCAAGAAATCCCCAACAGCGAAGGATGTTCCTGCCGAGCCAACTGATGCGCAGCAGATGGTTCTGCATACCAGCCCAGCCCTTGCCTTGGTTGAGAGGAAAGAAGCGCACGCAAAGGGCTTGGTGGCACCCCATATGCCCATCGGTGAGCGGTACCCTCCGAGTCTTATTGAGTTCGTCATGAACTGGAATAAGGCGGAGTTCGTCCACAACGACGATCTCCCGGAAAAGTTTGTCCCCGTAGAATTTTCCGCCCAGATGAATACTGCCACTAAGGCAATTAACCTCGCGGGGCAAATGATGGAGGTATGTCGTTTCTCCTTTACATGCTGTAGATAATAACCATTAGTCCCCGAGCCTCCGGTGGAGTAGCTTGTTACTCGGCCGGATGCTCATTAGAAAACTAACGTAGCTCCATGTAAACTTCGAATATGCACATACCTAGAGCCGGGTTAAGTTCCACTTGGCATGGATCTTGTACACTTCAAATATGCACACACCTAGAGCCGGGTTAAGTTCCACTTGGCCCGGATCTTGTACACTTCGAATATGCACACACCTAGAGCCGAGTTAAGTTCCACTTGGCCTAGATCTTGTACACTTCGAATATGCACACACCTAGAGCCGGGTTAAGTTCCACTTGGCCCGGATCTTGTACACTTCGAATATGCACACACCTAGAGCCGGGTTAAGTTCCACTTGGCCCGGATCTTGTACACTTCGAATATGCACACACCTAGAGCCGGGTTAAGTTCCACTTGGCCCGGATCTTGTACACTTCGAATATGCACACACCTAGAGCCGGGTTAAGTTCCACTTGGCCCGGATCTTGTACACTTCGAATATGCACACACCTAGAGCCGGGTTAAGTTCCACTTGGCCCGGATCTTGTACACTTCGAATATGCACACACCTAGAGCCGGGTTAAGTTCCAGTTGGCCCGGATCTTGTACACTTCGAATATGCACACACCTAGAGCCAGGTTAAGTTCCACTTGGCCCGGATCTTGTACACTTCGAATATGCACACACCTAGAGCTGGGTTAAGTTCCACTTGGCCCGGATCTTGTACACTTTGAATATGCACACACCTAGAGCCGGGTTAAGTTCCACTTGGCCCGGATCTTGTACACTTCGAATATGCACATACCTAGAGCTGGGTTAAGTTCCACTTGGCCCGGATCTTGTACACTTCGAATATGCACCAAGCTAATTTTACACTTCTGTACTTTTTTCAGGTAACCACCAATCGCCGGAGTGCTGAATTCCAACGCCTGCTGGATACCCACAAGATGCTATGCGCAAAACATGTTGCACTTATTGCAGAACATGAAAAGAGGGGTAATTTTCTCCCTCGGCACTTCTCCGTTTTCCTTCACTTTCTTCCGCCGAACTAATCTCCTCATTCGGTTTCTGTAGCTGGGGTGGAGGCTGAGAGCAAGATCATGCGGAAGAACTTGGAGGAAATCCGGGGTATGTCCCCTTTTGTCCGACCTCGTAGTGTTTTCCATTTCCTCTTCTCCTTGGCTCGGCAATCATTCACTCCTCGGCTCTGCCGGGTCAACATACTATTTCAGCATCGCTTGAGGATAGTGTGCCCATGCCTGATATGATGCTGCATTTTCTCGAACAAGCAGGACAACATCAAGACGAGCTGAAGAAAAAGGATGATGAGCTCGCTCTCCTCCGGACTAAGGACAACGAGATTGCCAAGCTCAAGGCTGAGATGGAGAAGATGAAGGCCCAACACCAAACCGAGCTCCAAAAGGTTGGCCAGAACTTCACAGAAGAGCGTGAGCGCCTTACTCTCCAGATCTCCAAGGACCAGGAGCTACTCAAAGAATCCGACATCCAGCTTGAGTCGGCAAACGCTGAGCTTGAGCAACTTCGCAAGAGACGCGATGACTGCATCAAGGAGTTAACCCGGATCCATAGCCACATTTCTCGTAAGTTCCTTTCCCTTATCCGACATAATTCTCCGGGTTAGTTCATATGTATTTGCTTCAGCTTCTTCCTTTGCCTTGTTTCTAGGACACTTTCCAGAGGGTACTCCTATTGCAAGCGCCGCTGTTGCCAAATTTCGTCGAGAGAGGGGTACTCCCGTCGCTCTTGACGGTGAGGGCATTCCCTTAGACATGGAGGACCTGTTGGTCAGCTTGTCATCTCGCGTGGAGATCATCAAGAACTACGGCAAAGATCTCCTCGACGTTTCCGTCCGGATTTTCAACACGTTCTGGCCTAGTGAGAGCGCTCCGAAAAGGATCACACTTCTTGCCGAAAAGCTATTGGATATCGTGACCCAGCTTGACCTCTGGAGAGAGTCCGCTGGGCGTGCCGCAGCTGATACTATCCTTCACCATATTCTCACATGGTACGAGAAGATCGACCTCAGCCTCCTTACACGCCGGCGCACCGGATCCAGATGGACCGATGATCCGGAGTGGGTAGCTCGGCGCCAGGCTTGCGCCTACAGCCTCATCGAATATTCTCCTATCCATGACTGGGTTGAGGGACCGAGCTTCCTGGAATCCGCTGGGGACGAGCACGTTGAGAATGTTGAAGATGGGTCAGATGAGGGTGGAGAAGATGATGCTTCAGACATTGAAGACAGCGACGACGACGCCGAACTTCCTCCTCTTGCTGCTCCTTAGTTCAAAAAACTTGAAAATTTATCAGATCCCCGGTATGCCGGGTGCAAATGTATGTTGTATATGTGATATTTTGCTACTATGTTTCTATGCCGGATTAACTTGGGCGTAGGCCCCGAGTTTCATTTTCTTGTTCGTCCAATCCTCTGGCTCGGTTTGTGTCTACCTTGATTCGGTTTTACGACTTACGAACCCGAGCTTCAAAAATTGTTTTAACAATACTTAGAAACTTTTAGGCTTAGCTCAAATAATTCAGCATAATAACTTGAAAATAAATACAGGGTTAGTCCGAAAAAACAAACGTTAGCTCGAATAAATTCGTTTCCTTAGCCGTTTTTTATGTGCTACACAATTCCAAACTTGTTCCCTTGCTTGCCATGAAGCCAATTCTTGTTGGACAGCAGCAAGTCGAAGGGTTGGGTTTTTGGTGCTCAGACATTACTAATCCGGGTTAAGTAGAACAACTTATTCTAGCTACCGCATAAGAAATTTCAACAAATATTATTAAGGCAGTCCCCGAGTTACTGCTCGAGGCGCTGCTATTTCATTGATAAGCTCATTGCCGACATACATACCGACATATGAGATGACTCGGATACATACACTTCTTAGCTAAGTGTAGAAGGGACGAAGTAGTGCTACATTCCACGGTCGCTTGGATTCCTCTCCGGACCTGTCCGCCTTGTTCTTTTTCTGTGGCTTTGCATCTATAAGATAGTAAGAATCATTGTGCAATGCTTTGCTCACAATGAACGGCCCTTCCCATGGGGGGGATAATTTATGCATGCCAGTAGTACGCTGTACCAACCGGAGCACCAGATCGCCTTCCCGGAAGACTCGGGGGCACACTTTCCGGCTATGATAGCGTCGGAGATTTTGCTGATATATGGCGGATCTGGACAGTGCCAGTTCTCTCGCTTCTTCCAGCAGATCAACATCATTTTGCCGGGCTTCTTGCACTTCGGCTTCTGTGTATTGGGTGACCCTAGGCGAATCATGCGCTATGTCGGCTGGTAATACAGCTTCTGCCCCATATACCAGAAAAAATGGCGTATAGCTTGTTGATCGATTCGGAGTTGTTCTTAAGCTTCATAGTACCGCTGGTAGTTCTTCTATCCAGCACCCCGCTGATCTTTGCAGCGGCTCAATGAGCCGGGCTTTTATCCCGGATAATACTAATCCATTGGATCTTTCCACTTGTCCGTTTGATGCGGGGTGGGCTACCGAGGCGACATTGAGTCGGATCTTCTTATCTCGGCAGAAGCGCGCAAATGCTCCTTCCACAAAATTTGTTCCATTATCAGTTATAATACTGTGTGGATAACCGTATCTCAAGATAATGTCTTTGAGAAATGTCACGGCCGTAGCTCCATCACATTTTCTTATAGGCTTAACTTCAATCCATTTTGTAAACTTGTCCACCATGACCAAAATGTGTGTCATGTTTCCTCTCGCCGGTTTGAATGGGCTAACCATATCCAAGCACCATACAGCAAATGGCCACGTAATTGGTATGGTCTTGAGTTCTGACATAGGCATATGTGTCTTGGTGGCGTACCTCTGACAACCATTGCATTTTCTCACCAGATCTTCTGCTTGTTCCAAGGAACTTGGCCAGTAGAATCCATGCCGGAACGCCTTTGCCACCAAGGCTCGGGATGAGGCATGATGCCCGCATTCTCCTTTGTGTATATTTCGTAGGATGCCAAGCCCTTCTTCCGGGTCAACGCACCTTTGGAGAACATTGGTTACACTCCGTTTGTATAACTCGGAATTGATGATTGTGTATGCTTTTGCTCTCCTCTGAGTTCTCCTGGCTAACACCTCCTCAGCGGGTAACGTTCCATCTCTCAGGAATTGGAATATAGGCAGTGCCCAAGCTGGTATGGCTCGTGGAGGGAATATCTCCTCATCAATTTCCATCTGATCCACCGGCATAACTTCAGCCGGATCACGCTGAGCAGTCCCCGGGTCTAGCGAGGTAGTCCCCGGGTTTGCCGAGGCAGTCCCCGGGTTCGCTGACGCAGTCCCCGGGTCTCGCGTACTACCTCCCGTGTCAATGTCCATGGGCTCAGCTCCAGATTCTGTATTTTCTGGGACATAGATCGAGTCGGTTCCTGGGGACGGCCTGATAGATGGTTTTCTGAGGTGTTCCAATGCTACACCCGGTGGAATTGCCTGTCTAGTCGATCCGAGTTTCGACAACATGTCGGCAGCCTCATTTTCCGCCCGGGGTACATGGTGAAATTCGCACCCCTCGAAGTAACCAGATATCTTCTGCACGTGAAATTTGTATAGTGCCATGTTTGGATCTAGGGCATCCCACACTCCGGACACCTGCTGCACCACCAGGTCCGAGTCGCCAAAGCATATTATTCGACGTATGCCAATCTCCTTTGCCGCTTTGAGACCATGCACAAGAGCCTCATACTCAGCGACATTGTTCAATGCCACGAAATGGATCTGCAATACGTACTTTAGCTGATACTTCTTTGACGAGGTAAGCACAACCCCGGCGCCTAATCCGGTTTTGGTTTTCGACCCGTCAAAGTGCATCCTCCAGTAATTTGGATCTGGTGGCGGTGGTTCGTATTGTACCTCGGCCCAATCCACGAAAAAGTCCGCCACAGCCTGAGACATTGAAGACAGCGACGACGACGCTGAACTTCCTCCTCCTGCTGCTCCTTAGTTCAAAAAACTTGAAAATTTATCAGATCCCCGGTATGCCGGGTGCAAATGTATGTTGTATATGTGATATTTTGCTACTATGTTTCTATGCCGGATTAACTTGGGCGTAGGCCCCGAGTTTCATTTTCTTGTTCGTCCAATCCTCTGGCTTGGTTCGTGTCTACCTTGATTCAGTTTTACGACTTACGAACCCGAGCTTCAAAAATTGTTTTAACAATACTTAGAAACTTTTAGGCTTAGCTCAAATAATTCAGCATAATAACTTGAAAATAAATACAGGGTTAGTCCAAAAAAACAAACGTTAGCTCGAATAAATTTGTTTCCTTAGTCGTTTTTCATGTGCTACGCAATTCCAAACTTGTTCTCTTGCTTGCCATGAAGCCAATTCTTGTTGGACAGCAGCAAGTCGAAGAGTTGGGTTTTTGGTGCTCACACATTACTAATCCGGGTTAAGTAGAACGACTTATTCTAGCTACCGCATAAGAAGTAACAACAAACATTATTAAGGCAGTCCCCGAGTTACTGCTCGAGGCGCTGCTATTTCATTGATAAGCTCATTGCCGACATACATACCGACATATGAGATGACTTGGATACATACACGTCTTAGCTAAGTGTAGAAGGGACGAAGTAGTGCTATATTCCACGGTCGCTTAGATTCCTCTCCGGACCTGTCCGCCTTGTTCTTTTCCTGTGGCTTTGCATCTATAAGATAGTAAGAATCATTGTGCAATGCTTTGTTCACAATGAATGGCCCTTCCCATGGGGGGATAATTTATGCATGCCCGCAGTACGTTGTACCAACCGGAGCACCAGATCGCCTTCTCGAAAGACTCGGGGGCACACTTTCCGGCTATGATAGCATCGGAGATTTTGCTGATATATGGTGGATCTGGACAGTGCCAGTTCTCTTGCTTCTTCCAGCAGATCAACATCATTTTGCCGGGCTTCTTGCACTTCGGCTTCTGTGTATTGGGTGACCCTAGGCGAATCATGCTCTATGTCGGCTAGTAATACAGCTTCTGCCCCATATACCAGAAAAAATGGTGTATAGCCTGTTGATCAATTCGGAGTTGTTCTTAAACTCCACAGTGCCGCTGGCAGTTCTTCTATCCAGCACCCCGCTGATCTTTGCAGCAGCTCAATGAGCCGGGGTTTTATCCCGGATAATACTAATCCGTTGGATCTTTCCACTTGTCCGTTCGATGCGGGGTGGGCTACCGAGGCGACATCGAGTCGGATCTTCTTGTCTCAGCAAAAGCGCGCAAATGCTCCTTCTGCAAAATTTGTTCCATTATCAGTTATAATACTGTGTGGATAACCGTATCTCAAGATGATGTCTTTGAGAAATGTCACGGCCGTAGCTCCATCACATTTTCTTATAGGTTTCACTTCAATCCATTTTGTAAACTTGTCCACCATGACCAAAATGTGTGTCATGTTTCCTCTTGCTGGTTTGAACGGGCCAACCATATCCAAGCACCATACAGCAAATGGCCACGTAATTGGTATGGTCTTGAGTTCTGACATAGGCATATGTGTCTTGGTGGCATACCTTTGACAACCATTGCATTTTCTCACTAGATCTTCTGCTTGTTCTAAGGCGCTTGGCCAGTAGAACCCATGCCGGAATGCTTTTGCCACTAAGGCTCGGGATGAGGCATGATGCCCACATTCTCCTTGGTGTATATCTCGGAGGATTTCAAGTCCCTCTTCCGGGTCAACGCATCGCTGGAGGATGTTGGTTACACTCCGTTTGTACAGCTCGGAATTGATAATCGTGTATGCTTTTGGTCTCCTCTAAGTTTGCCTGGCTAACACCTCCTCAGCGGGTAACGTTCCATCTTTCAGGAATTGGAATATAGGCAGTGCCCAAGTTGGAATCGCTCGTGGAGGGAATACGTCCTCATCAATTTCCATCTGATCCACCGGCATAACTTCAACCGGATCACACTGAGCAGTCCCCGGGTCTAGCGAGGTAGTCCCCGGGTTTGCCGAGGCAGTCCCCGGGTTTCGCGTACTACCTCCCGTGTCAATGTCCATGGGCTCAGCTCCGGATTCCGTATCTTCCGGGACATAGATCGAGTCGGTTCCTGGGGACGACCTGATAGATGGTTTTCTGAGGTGTTCCAATGCTACACCCGGTGGAATTGTCTGTCGGGTTGATCCGAGCTTGGACAGCATGTCGGCAGCTTTGTTTTCCACTCGGGGTACATGGTGAAATTCACATCCCTCGAAGTAACCAGATATTTTCTGCACGTGAAATTTGTATAGTGCCATGTTTGGATCTAGGGCATCCCACACTCCGGACACTTGCTGCACCACCAGATCCGAGTCGCCAAAGCATATTATCCAACGTATGCCAATCTCTTTTGCCACTTTGAGCCCATGCACGAGAGCCTCGTACTCAGCAACATTATTTGATGCCGCGAAATGGATCTGCAATACGTATTTTAGCTGGTCCTTCTTTGGCGAGGTAAGCACAACTCCGGCGCCTAATCCGGTTTTGGTTTTTGACCCGTCAAAGTGCATCCTCCAGTAGTTCGGATCTGGTGGCGGAGGTTCGTATTGTACCTCGGCCCAATCCACAAAAAAGTCCGCCACAGCCTGGGACTTGATCGCTTCTCTTCTGTCGTACTGGGGCGCATAAGGGGCTAGCTCAATTGCCCATTTTGCAATTCTGCCACTCGCATCCTTGTTACCCATTATCTCGGATATGGGAGCTTCACATATTACTTTGATGGGGTGCTCCTCAAAGTAATGCTTTAACTTCTTTGCCGCCATATAGACACCATATGCCATTTTTTGAAAATGCGGGTAGTTCTGTTTTGAGGCAGACAATACCTCGCTCAAGTAATATACTGGCCTCTACACCGACTTACCCTCTTCATTGCGCTCCACTACAATTACTGCACTTACAACTCGGTTGGTTGCGGCTATGTAGAGCAACATTGGCTCCTTTGATAGTGGAGAGGCTAACACTGGTGCAGTGGCCAACATCTTTTTTAAGTGGGCAAAGGCTTCATCGGCCTATGGCGTCCAAACGAACTTATCCGACTTTTTCATGAGTTGGTAGAGAGGCAGTGCCTTTTCTCCCAACCGACATACAAACCGACTCAACGATGCCAGGCATCCAGTGAACTTCTGGACATCGTTAAGACACTTCGGCAGCTCCATTCGTTCGATGGCTCGGATCTTAGTTGGTTAACTTCGATACCTCGGCTGGAGACGAGAAATCCGAGTAATTTTCCAGCCGGGACACCGAAGGTACATTTTTCCGGGTTAAGCTTCATCCGGAACCTTCTCAAGTTCGCGAACGTCTGCCTGATGTCGTCAAGGAGCGTTTTGCTTTCCTTGGTCTTGATAACCACATCATCCACGTATACTTGTACGTTTTGACCTATTTGGTCATGCAAACATTTTTGCATACATCTTTGGTACGTTGCACCTGCATTACGTAAACCAAACGGCATAGTGCGATAGCAATAAGCCTCGTACGGGGTAATAAACGCAGTCTTTATTTGATCATCCGGGTTCAGAGGTATCTGGTGGAAGACAGAATATGCATCAATGAATGACAACAGTTCACATCCCGCGGTTGAGTCTATGACCTGATCTATCCTCGGTAGTGGAAATGGATCTTTTGGACACGCCTTGTTCAGGTTCGTGTAATCGATGCACATACGCCAAACCACTGCCACGTTCGGATCGTCCTTCTTCTTTTCTACCAGCACCGGGTTAGAGAGCCAATCCGGATACAGCACTTCCATGATAAATCCTGCTGCTAGTAACCGAGCTATCTCGTCTCCAATGACTTTTCTCCTATACTCGGCGAAGCGGCGGAGAGGTTGCTTCACCGGCCTTGCTCCGGGTCTTACGTTCAAAGAGTGCTCGGCCAACTCCCTCGAAACACCTTGCAAGTCTTGTGTAGACCAAGCAAAAATATCCCGATTCTCATAGAGGAAGTTAACGAGCTCGCTTTCCTATTTGTCAGTTAACCCGGCACCAATTGTTACGGTGCGCTCTGGGAACATGTCATCAACCGGAACCTTCTTGGTGTCCTTTGCGGCTTGGAATGAAACGCTGCCATGCGGGTTACTCAATGCCGGCATATACTGCTGCGCGGACTGAGCTAATGCAGCCACCTCCTGGATTTTTCTTTTCTCTTGTGCAATCACGAGTGACTTGGCTAGGTTAGACCCGGCTGAAGCACACTCAATGGAACGTCGGAAATCTCTAGCAATGGTAATCACTCCATTTGGCCCGGGCAACTTCATCTTCAGATAACTAATGTGGCAGCTTGCCATGAACTTGTTCAATGCTGGTCTTCCGAGTAACGCGTGATACGCACTTTCCAAGTTCACCACCTCAAAATCCAGATTTTCAGTTTGGCAGTTATCCCTTGTGCCGAATAGCACGTCGACCCGGACTTTGCCTATGGGCTCACAAGAAATGCCTGGTACAATGCCATGGAAAGTTGTTCTCGTAGCGTGGAGCATGTTCTCCGAGATGCCCAACTTGCGCATCGTATCCGCATACATGATGTTAATGCTACTGCCATTGTCAATCAGCACCTTGGAGAACCTCACACTGATGTTTGGTCGAATGAACGTCGGATCTAGCACTAGCGCATACGAGCCTGGACTCGGCATAAGCTTAGGATGATCTTTGATGTTCTAGGTGATTTCCTGGTCCGACCAAGGCATGTACCTTGTCACTACTGGCATTACCGCATTGACTTCCATATGTCGGTGCTGCAAGCTTTTCCTATCTGTTTCCTCGGTTGTGAACACACAATAGCTCTGGTGATGTTCTCTGTACTCATTCCTTCCCTCGTTTCCGGGGTACCTCTGATCCGGTTGTTGCTGATTTTCTACCTGATGCACTGCATCCCTTCTCTCATTGTTGTCATACCTCGGCGGAGGGGGAGGCAACATTAACTGTTGCATGTTCGCTCCGGAGAGCAATTGCTGCCGAGGTTGATCATTCCGGGGTGCCTGAGCATTCCCCGAACCACCTTGTTCTATCTTACGCATCCACTCACATTGCCTCATTGTGTGACCCGCCGGGCTGTTCGAATTTGGCGTGTGAAACTTACACGGCTGGTCCAACATCGACTCATAGGTATACCTTGGACGGTCTTTCTTTTCTTGCCACTGTTTCTTTTGCTCCGGAGTCCATGTTTTCTTGCCATCGTTTCTTGGAGTCCATTGCCCTCCCGTTCTCTGGCGTTGGTTGCTCCCTGCTCCGGGTTGATCTTGATTCACAGCTGCAACTTGTTGCGAACCGTCACGATGATCCGGTCTATCATCTCTTCTTTTTCCTCTGTAATCGTTCCTCCGAGATGACCCGGCTCCATCCCTCTGATAGTATTCCTCGTTTGACGCGATCCTAGGTTGAGTCGGATCACTCAAAGCATACGAATCTGCAATCCGGATCATCTCTGCCAACGTAACTGGCATTTTCCTTTGTAACTTCATCCACAACTCGCTACCGTATCTGCACCCTTGTGCAAACCATGCTATGGTTTGTGACTCTATGACACCCTCACACGAGTTTCTAACTGTACACCACCGGGTCAAGAATTCACGATCCGTCTCGTTAGGTCTTTGCTTGCACATCGCTAGGGTCTGCGGCCTATTCGGCCTCTGATATGTACTTGAGAAGTTGCTGATAAACATTTCTTCAAAATCTATCCAGCAGTTGATGCTTCCGGGTGGTAAATTATTCAGCCATACTCTGGCCGGACCTTCCAACATCTGGGGTACGTATCGTACAGCCCATCTCAAGTTGCCAGTGGCAATTTTCACAGCCGTAGCATAGTTTATCAGCCAATCCTCCGGCTTGGTACTGCCGTCATATGTCTTCGTGCCTCTAGGCAACTGGAAGTTGGGTACCGGTGGCTCCTTCATGATCCGGGGTCCAAAGCACGCTGGACCCGGTGGACCTTGACATTCAATCTGTTTCGACCTATACAGGCGATCCAGTTTTAACCTGGCGTCATCCGGCATCAAGTCCCTGCTTCCCAACCTTGACCCTATCACATGATAGTCCGGTCTAGGGTACCCCGCGTTCACCATCTCCGAATCACCGTCATCGTATCGGTTTTGCACTTGGGACGCACCTTTTTGTTGCATACTTCGGCCGGCGCTTTGCTCTTGCCTTGGTATATTCCGCTGCTGCGGTTGTCCTGCTCCTGCGGAGTTTCGCTGTCCAGCATTGCCGTTGGCTCCGTTCCCTTGACCGGCATTGCCTTGGTCGTGGTTACCTCGGCCAGCTTCACCTCGGCTCACACTTTGTCGATCATCATTTTTCCGCGTTTCTTTTTCTTTTCCTGCACATGTCGGGTCGTACGGGACGATCTGTTTGTTCCGTCTGGCCGAGGTGACTACCTCTTCTCTCCTTGGACCACCATGAGGTGATGATGCGGCTCCAGCGGATTTCTCCGGGTTACCCATCGCCGAATCGACGATTTTGGATGCTCCAGCTCTCTCCGGGTTAGCTCTCAGTAGCTCTTCATTCTGTCTGTTCGCGATCCAAACTAACTCGTTAACCCTATCTTGCTGTCTTTGACGGGCCTCACCCGTCAGACCCTCTAACTCGGATGCAGCCGCATCTGCTGCTCAGAGGTTCTTCGCCGGGGTACTATACTTCGGCAACCCCACAGACAAATAGTTCTCCAACCCCTCGGCTCCATCATCACCTTCTATGTTCATCTCGCTCATGAGGTTTTTCCCTTTCACTTTTACCGTATCAACTTTGTTTGCCTTTGCATACTCACGCAGTGTCATGTTCAGCGACTGCTGAGCCACGGCTATTTTCTTTGCACCCTCTAGTATATTTTGCCTAGTTTCCTCTAGCTCGGCCTTTGCCTGAGCCGGATCTACCACTGCTGCTACCGGGTTAGCCAAGCTATCCATAGCTTCTCTCAGTATGTTCTCATGCCTCTCTAGTGGAGGTCCTCTATCTTTCCTTGGTGCCTTTGGTGTTACCTCCGGGTCCGGTGTTGGGTCCTTGCTTGCGCCTGCACCTGGCGCAGTCATCATCACCTCCGCATGGTCCGAGGAGCGAGCGATACGCGCCCCGTGAGCCACAGTGAGGGGTGGTTCCCCCGCATCGACGACGCGACGCGGATGAACGCATGATACGTCCACCGCAACGTAGACCTTGTGCGCACCGAGCTTGATGAAGAGGCCGTTGCGCGGAAGTGGGCGCGTGCCGAAGCAACCAGCGTTGTCGCTAACGAAGTCCAGCGCTCCAAAGCGCTGAACGAGCCTGGAGACGATGTGTTCGCCGGTGCCGATGAAGTTTCCCGTCCGGATCTTCATCCCTGCTAGCGCCGCTAGCCCCACGGTGGGCGACAACTGTCGTGGTGGTGTCACGGCAGATGCCATGGATAGGCTAAAGGTGGGGACTAATACACGCTAGGGGAATCCAGGGAGGGATAGTGAAGTGATTCTCCACATAGAGGTCTGTATTGCTGTTCCTTCAAGATTACAAGTGCTCCTTGAGCTGTATTGGCGAGAGGAGGAAGAAGGGGCTCTCTTACTCTCATCCACAGTTCACCCCTAGAACCTTAACCAAAACACTATGGCTCCAAAGAACTCTCTCCCCCTCTACTGAAACCCTAGCCCCCCTTATATAGAGGAGGCTCGGTCCCTGCCTAGGGCATACGTGGAGGCATATTCCTAAGAATATGCCTCCTCCTAAAGTGGTAACCCGACCAGGGTGCTTTCCCCACGCGTCACACATGCTTTAGTTACGTAAGCCTCTGCAGCGCCTGCGTCAGCCGACATGGGCGTCGTCACCCTTGTCGGCCATGACCCGGTGGTCCTGCCCTTGCTTTCTTCGCTCATGAAGTGCGTACCGGACCTTCTTTTTGACCAGAGAGATTCCTTCCTTCTCCCAGAAGCTAAGCGGGGACCTGGATCATAGTAGATCCGGCCACACATGTTCCTGCATATAAGTTAGACAAGCACTTCCGACTTACTCCTTAAGTCGGCTGAGACAATGTTAGGCGACCCCCCTGGTCCAGGTTACTCCGTGATCCGGCCTGCCTTGAGGTGACTCGGCCAGCATCTGCTTTGACCTTGTCGAACCTCGGTTAACTCGGCCCTTATACCCTGGAGTGACCCTACCCGGGGGTATCCCCCCAACACAATAGATAGCCTAGCAACGCCAATAGCTCATGTGGTAGACCCGGCTCAGGCGCAAGCTGAGTTGGAGGAAACTAGGCAGAAAATGTTAGTCAGCGCAAAGAAAGTAGCAGAGCTACAACAGTCCCTGAACATTACTTTGAGATAATATGCGAAGGCAAACCGCATAGATGGGGTAAAAATCTGAGGTAGGAACCTGATTACTGAGATTGACAAGGAATACGATCCTAGGTTGGGTCAGACAACCATGATAGTAACAGGAGGGCTGGAGAGGTACAGTACCCCGGCAAAGAACCTCAGGGCAGCAAATGCGGCTGCGTCCGAGTTAGAAGGTCTAACTAGAGAGGCCTGGGAAAGGCAACAAGAAATGGTGAACCACTTGCTAAGGGTTTCTTGCCAGCAAAATGAAGAAATGAACAAAGCAAACCCGGCGCCACCAGAAGCATCGCACGTGGTTCATTCGGCTAGAAATAACCCGGCAAAATCCGGCGGAGCCGCATCATCTCCGAGTCACAATCCTAGGAGAGAAGAGGTGGTAAACTCTGGGAGAAGAGACAAACAGATGGTCCCCTACGACCCGGTGAGAGCTGGAAAAGGTAAACCAGTGCAAGTAGATGAAGATCGTCATAACACCAACCGAGGTGAAGCTGGTCGAGGCAACCGTGACCAAGGCAATGTCGGTCAAAGGAACGCTGCCAACAGCAATGCCAGACAACATGATCCGGTAGGAACAGGACAAAATGTACCTCGGCAGTAGCAGCAGTAGCGCGCACCTCGGTAGGAGAGAAGTGCAAGTCAAGCAGCGCAACATCAGAATGCTTGTCCGGATCAGGAAAGATACCATGATGGTTATTCGGCGATGATCAACGACGGATACCCTAGACCAGAGCACCATATAATTGGGTCGAGGCTTGGGAGCAGAAACTTGTAGCCAGATGATGCGAGGCTGAAACTGGACAAAATTTATAAGTCAGAGCTAATCGAGGTACAAGGTCCTCCTGGTCTGGCATGCTTTGGGCCCCGGATCATGAAGGACCCGCTAGTGCCGAACTTTCAGTTGGCCAGAGGAACCAGGACCTACGATGGTAGTACCAGACCAGAGGATTGGATGATTGCTTACGCAACGGCGATCAAGATTGCAACTGGAAATTTGAGATGGGAAGTGAGGTATGTACCTCAAATGTTGGAAGGACCAGCAAGATTTTGGCTAAACAACTTGCCACCGGGAAGTGTTAACTGCTGGCTAGACTTTGAGGAGTTGTTCGTTAGCAACTTCTCAAGCACTTACAAAAGGCCCAACAGGCCATAGACGCCGGCGTTATACCGGCAGAGACCGAATGAGCCAGACCAAGATTTCTTGACTCGGTGGTGCAACATGCAAAACTCATGCGAGGGGGTAATTAAATCACAAGCAATTGCGTGGTTTGCCCAGGGCTGCAGATATGGAAGTATGTTGTGGCAAATACTACAACAAGATATGCCAACCACTTTGGTTGAGACGATCCGGATCGTAGATTAGTATGCTTTGGGAGATCCGACTCAACCCCGGCTAATGTCAAGCGAGGAAAACGAGGCGTATTACAACCGAGATGGCTCCGGGTCATCAAGGAGGAATGATTTCCGAGGAAAGAGAAGGGACGAGCGTCCGGATTACAGATATAACTCGCAATAGGTGGCAGCGGTTGACCGGGATCAACCCAATGCCGGCTCTAGCCAGCGCCAGAAAACTGGAGGGAAAAACTAGCAACAGAAAAATGAAGGGAAGAAGCCTTGGACCCCGGAGCAGAAAAAGCAATGGCAAGAGCAAAAAGATCGACCGAGGTATACGTTCGAGTCTATGCTGGATCAACCTTGCAAGTTTCATACGCCAAGTCCAAATAGTCCGGTGAATCATACAACCCGACAGTGTGAATGGATGAGGAAATTAGAGCAGGGCAGTTCAGGGAATGCTCAGGCACCTCAGAACGAAGCTCCTCATAATGAGGCACCACGGCAGCCGTTACTAACAGGGGAAATGGACAGCAACTAATGTTGCCTCCACCTCCACCGAGGCATAAAAATTAGGAAAGGAGGGATGGTGTGCATCAAGTGAATAACAACCAACAGCAAGACCAAGGTTACCACACAAATGAGGGACGAAACGAATACATGGAGCATCGTCAAAGCTACTGTGTGTTTACCACGGAAGAAACTGACCGGAAAAGCTTGCAGCACCGGCATATGGAGGTAAATGCGGTAATGCCAGCAGTGGTAAGATATATGCCTTGGTCAGATCAGGAGATTACGTAGAGTATTAAGGATCACCCAAAGATCATGCCTAGTCCAGGGACCTACGCACTGGTCCTGGATCCGACGTTCATCGGGCCGAATCTCAATGTGAGGTTTTCGAAAGTGCTGATTGACAACGGCAGTAGCATCAATATCATGTACAAGGATACCATGCACAAGTTGGGAATATAAGAGAACATGCTGCAAACAACAAGGACCACCTTTCACGGCATTGTGCCGGGTATTTCCTGTGAGCCAATTGGTAAGGTCCGGGTTGATGTGTTGTTCGGTACGAGGGATAATTGCCGAACTGAGAATTTGGAGTTCGAATTGGTGAATCTGGAGAGCACCTATCACGCGTTGCTCGGCAGGCCCGCGCTGAACAAGTTCATGGCAAGTACTCACATCAGCTACTTAAAGATGAAACTGTCCGGACCTAGGGGAGTGATAATCGTGTCAGGGGACTTCAGGCGTTCAATCGAGTGCGCCTCAGCCAGATCTAACTTAGTCGAGTCACTCGTGATAGATCAGGAAAAAAGGAGGATACAGGAAGTGGCAGCATTGGCTCAATCCGCGCAGCAACATATGCTGGCCCTGTCCAACCCGCATGGATGCGTGTCATTCCAAGCAACGAAGGATACAAAGAAAGTGCCTATCGAGGATCAGTTCCTAGAACACACTGTAACCATTGGTGCCAGGTTAAGCAGCAAATAGGAAAGCGAGCTCGTTAACTTCCTCCATGAGAATCGAGATATATTTGCTTGGTCTACACAGGATCTGCAAGGTGTGCCGAGGGAGTTGGCCAAGCACTCTTTGAACGTAAGACCCGGTGCTAAGCCTGTAAAGAAGCCTCTCCGGTGTTTTGCCGAGGACAGAAGAAAAGTCATTGGGGATGAGATAGCTAGACTCCTTACTGCCGGGTTTATCATGGAAGTACTCTATCCAGATTGGCTCTCTAATCCGGTGCTTGTGGAAAAGAAGAAGGATGATCCGAATGTGGCCATGGTATGGCGCATGTGCATTGATTACACGAACCTGAATAAGGTGTGTCCTAAAGATCCATTCCCACTTCCTAGAATAAATCAAGTCATAGACTCAACTGCCGGATGTGAGCTGTTATCATTCATTGATGCGTATTCTGGTTTCCACCAGATACCCCTAAACCTAGATGATCAAATAAAGACTGCGTTTATTACCCCGTACGAGGCTTATTGTTCTCGCACTATGTCGTTTGGATTACATAATGCTGGAGCAACGTACCAGTGATGCATGCAAAAATGTTTACATGACCAAATAGGTCGAAACGTGCAAGTTTATGTGGATGATGTGGTGATAAAAACTAAGGAAAGCAATACGCTCCTTGATGACATCTGTCAGACATTCACGAACTTGAGACGGTTCTGTATGAAGCTTAACCTGGGGAAATGTACTTTTGGTGTGCCTGCGGGAAAGTTGCTCGGTTTTCTAGTGTCTAGCCGAGGTATTGAAGCTAACCCAATGAAAATCCAGGCCATAGAGAGAATGTAACTGCCAAAATGTCTTAACGATGTGCAGAAGTTCACTGGTTGCCTGGCATCGTTAAGCCGGTTTGTATGTCGGCTGGGAGAGAAGGCCTTGCCCCTCTACCAGTTGATGAAAAAGGCAGACAAATTCACATGGACGCCACAAGCGAATATTGCATTTCGAGAATTGAAAAAGATGTTGTCTACTGCACCAATCCTAGCCACACCACTACCCAAGGAACCAATGTTGCTCTATGTAGCCGTGACCAACCGAGTCGTAAGTGTAGTAATTGTAGTGGAGCGCGAAGAAGAAGGAAAGTCAGTGCAAAGGCCAATGTATTATCTGAGCGAGGTATTATCTGCTTCAAAACATAATTACCCACACTATCAAAAGATGGCGTATGGCGTGTATATGTCGGCCAAAAAACTCAAACACTACTTTGAGGAACACCCCGTCAAGGTGATATGTGAGGCACCTATATCATAGATTATGAGTAACAAAGATGCAAGTGGGCGGATAGCAAAGTGGGCAATTGAGCTAGCCCCGTATGCACCACAGTTTGACAGAAGAGATGCAATCAAATCGCAAGTTGTGGCGGATTTCTTTGTGGACTAGGCCAAGATGCAATACGAGCCACCACTGCCGGACTCAAACTATTGGCGAATGCATTTTGATGGATCAAAATTGAAAGAAGGGCTGGGCGCCGGGGTAGTGCTTACCTCGCCCAAAAAGGATCAACTGAAATATGTCCTCCAAATCCACTTCAGTGCCTCAAATAATGTCGCGGAATATGAAGCACTGGTACATGGTCTCAAAGTAGCAAAAGAAGTGGGGATACGTCGGATACAATGCTTTGGAGACTCAGATTTGGTGGTGCTGCAAGTAACTGGCAGCTGGGACACCTTGGATGCAAATATGGCCCTTTACAGATTTAATGTGCAAAAGATAAGCGGATTCTTCGAGGGATGTGAATTCCACCACATACCTCGGATTGAAAACAAGGCAGCCGACATACTGTCTAAGTTGGGCTCATCCCGGCAACCAATCCCGCCAAATGTTGCCTTGAACACTTAAGAAAACCATCTATTACTCCATCGCCAGAATCCGAATCAATTTATATCCCGGCATTTTCCGAGTTAGAAGCTACACCAATGGAAATAGATTGGGGAGGCACCTCAGCAAACCCGGGGACTGCTTCGGCAAACCCGGGGACTGCCTCAGCAAACCCGAGGACTGGTCAGCCAAACCCGACAGGAGTTATGTCGGGGGATGCAATGGAAATTGATGATGAACCTTTCTCAATCCGAGCTATGCCCACTTGGGCCAAGCCAATATTTGACTTCCTGAAAGAGGGAGTCTTGCCAGGTGATGAGATACTCTCAAGGTAGATCCAGAGAAGGGCAAAGGCCTATACCATTATCAATGCCAAACTATACAAGAGGAGTGTAACCACCGTACTACAGCGGTGCCTTGACCCGGAGGAAGGACTTGACATACTTCGGGATATCCACTAAGGATAATGTGGTCACCATGCATCTTCAAGAGAATTAGTGGCAAAAGCTTTCCGGCATGGATTTTATTGGCAAAGTGCTTTGGAGCAAGCAGAAGATTTGGTGAGAAAATGCAATGGTTGTCAGAGATACGCCACGAAAACTCATCTGCCAATGTCGGAACTCAAAACTATCCCCATTACTTGGCCATTTGTTGTATGGTGCCTAGACATGGTAGGGCCATTTAAGCCGGCTAAAGGAGGAATGACCCACATCCTAGTTATGGTCGACAAATTCACCAAATGGATCGAAGTAAAGCCAATCAGGAAATGTGATGGGGCAACAATGGTGAAGTTTCTCAAGGATATAATCCTGAGATATGGCTACCCCCACAGTATCATAACTGATAATGGCACAAATTTTGCTAAAGAAGCATTTGCGAGGTTCTACCGAGAAAAGAAAATCCGGCTAGATCTAGCCTCAGTGGCCCACCCCGCATCGAATGGGCAAGTGGAAAGATCCAACAGACTGGTATTGTCCGGGATAAAACCCCGGCTCATAGAGCCGCTGCAAAGATCAGTGGGGTGCTGGATAGAAGAACTACCAGCAGTACTATAGAGTTTAAGAACAACTCTGAATCGATCAACAGGCTATACATCATTTTTTCTAGTATATGGGGCAGAAGCTGTATTACCAGCCAACATAGAGTATGATTCGCCAAGAGTCACCCAATACACAGAAGCCGAAGTGCACGAAGCCCGACAAAAATGATGTTGATCTGCTGGAAGAAGCGAGAGAACTGGCCTTGTCCAGATCTGCCATATATCAGCAAAATCTCCGACGATACCATAGCCGGAAAGTAAACACCCGAGTCTTCCGGGAAGGAGATCTGGTACTCCGGTTGGTGCAGCGCACTGCCAGCATGCATAAGTTATCCCCTCCATGGGAAGGACCTTTCATTGTAAGCAAAGCTTTGCACAATGATTCCTACTATCGTATTGATGCACAGCCACGGGAAAAGAACAAGGCGGACAGGTCCAGAGAGGAATCTAAGTGAGCGTGGAATGTAGCACTACTTTGTCCTTTTTACACCTGACAAAGAGGTGAATGTATCCGAGCTACTCATATGTCGGTATGTATGTCGGCAATGAGGTTACTAATGAAACTTTGGCACCCCAAGCAGAAACTCGGGGACTGCCATAATAATTGTTCTTCTTGCTTTCGTATTTTCATATGTCGGCTGGGTTAAGTCGCTTATATCTTAGCCGAATTAGTAATGTGTGAGCACCAAAAACCCAACTCTTCGACTTTGTTGTTGTCCAACAAGAATTGGCTTCATGGCAAGTAAGAGAACAAGTTTGGAATGGCAAAGCACATGAAAAACGACTAAGGAAAAGAACTTAAGCGAGCCGACATTTGTTATTCGGATAACCCTGTGTTTACTTTATTCATCTAACGCTGGATTGTTTCAAGCTAATTTCAAAGTTTCAAGTATTATTAAGTCAATTTTTTGAACCTCGGACTCGTAAGTCAAAAAACCGAATCAAGGTAGACGCGAGCCAAGTCAAAAATTGGGAGAACAAGAAAAGGAAACTCGGGGACTTCACCCATGATAATCCAACATTAAAAACTTAGCTGCAAACAACATAAATTGTAGCAAAACCAAACCAAGGTACTTAAATACATTTTCACCCGGCATTCTGGGGATCTGACGAATATGGTTAAGTGTTTTCAAGGAGCAGGGGCAGAAGCTGGATCATCGGCCGAAGGAGGAGGTACTTCGGAATTTGTGGGTGGGGCGCTAGCCTTGGCCTCATCCTCGGGGTTGGCCTCTCCATCCTCCGGATCTTCAGCCTCGTCACCAAGTTCAGAGGCCTCACCCTCACTTCCCTCATCTTCTTCACCCTCAGAAACAACTTCATCATCAAACACGTCAAGATAGCTCGGCCCCTCATTCCAAGCATGGCAGAAGGGGTACTGGATAAGATTGTTGGCACAGGCTTTGCGACGTGCAACGCACTCCGGATCTTCGGCCCACTTAGATCCGGTGCGCATGCGGGTGAGCAGCCCCAAGTCTATTCCTTCATACCATGAAAGGACGAACTGCATCACAATATCAGCCCCGGCTCGTGCAGCAGATTCTCGCCACAGGTGCACCTAAGTATCGCACTCCATCAATTTGGCTATGAAATCCGCATTTCCTTTGGGACTGGGCTCAGTGAGCCAGAGGGAGTTGAACATCCGCATTGCCGCCAGCATTATGTCTGCGCCATAGTTCTTCACTAGCTCCATGCGAGTGAAGAGGCTCGCCAGCAGATCCTCCGTATCATACGGGATTGGCTCGGCATCAGGACCTGTGGGGATACCACGTTGCTCGCGGGACTGGGCTACGGCAGCAGCAGCAAGAGTATCACCTTCTAGAAATTTGCCTAAGAACATAACAGAGGAAACAGTGAGAAAAAGAACTAAGTCCGTAGAAATGAAAGTTTAGCAAGGGAAAGGAACTCACGGGCAATCTGGAATAGGAGTCGCTAAAGCTCGGCATGGACATCGGTGCTGTGGTCCTGGAGTTTCTCGTATTCAGAGGTCACCGACGTAAGTTTAAATGCATGATGACATGACGATGCTCAAATGCAATGTGGCATGATGACATGAGCATGCGGTCATGAAGGTGCAATGCACAAAAACAACGCAATTTTCTAGTAGTAGTTTTAGCGGGATGCCACAAAATGCAACATCATATCAGGCACGGGCGCACTATCTTCAAGAGATGCTGAAATAGTTTGTTGACCCAGCAAAGCCAAGGTATGAATATTTGCCGAGCCAAGAAGAAAAGAGGATAGGGCACAGAGAGAGATTGAGAAAGAATATCTTACCCTTGATCTGCTCCAAGTTTTTCCTCATGATGGTATTCTCATCCTCCACCCCAGCTGCGAAATCTGAATGATGGATTAGTTCGGCGGAAAAAGATGAAGAAAAACAGAAAAATGCCAAGGAAGAAACTTACCCTTTTTCTCGTGTTCAGCGAGAAGTGCACTATGTTTTACGCGTAGCATCTTGTGAATATCCTGGAGACGCTGAAACTCAGCACTCCGGCGATTGGTAGTCACCTGAAAAGAGTACAAAAATATAGCTTAGTCTTGTGCATATTCGAAGTGTATAAAATCCGGGCCAAGTGGAACTTAACCGGCTCTAGGTGTGTGCATATTCGAAGTGTACAAGATCCGGGCCAAGTGGAACTTAACCCGGCTCTAGGTGTGTGGATATTCGAAGTCTACAAGATCCGGGCCAAGTGGAACTTAACCCGGCTCTAGGTGTGTGAATATTCGAAGTTTACAAGATCCGGGTCAAGTGGAACTTAACCCAGACCTAACTTTATCACTACTTGAAATTGCTAAGGACGAAGACTAAGTTCTCTAGGAGCATCTGACCAAGTAACAAGTTACTCCCCTGGAGGCTCGGGGACTAGGGGATATATCTGTAAATGCTCATGCATATAAAGTATCGCAGCAGAAGAAAAGGGTTGCCTCCATCATCCGGCCAGCCAAAGAGATGGCCTTGGTGGCGGAGTTCATCTGGGTGCTGAACTCTGCTGGGCCGAACTTCTCTGGTAGATCATCCTTGGGATCGATAAATTCAGCATTCTTCCAGTTATTCACGTACTCCAGGAGTAGTGGACTATAACTTTCACCGCTCGGAGAGTGACTCGCCACCAAGCCATTGACGTGGGCTTCACGCCTTGCAGATTGAGCTGCAACAGGGATGGTATGCAGGACCAGCTGTCGACTACCCTCTAATCCGGCAGCGGGAGACCCGAAAGTGATGCCCTTGGCTGGTCTGGTAGCTTTCTTGAGCTTGCCGGATGACGGAGGACGCGGCCGGAAGATCCGAGGCTGCTGATCTGGACAGAGCCTAGGAAGCTGGCTGGAAAATATCCGCAATGGACATAGTTGATCCGGAGGCAGCTGACGGAGCCTTCCTCTTTGGAGGCTTAGTGGAGGTTGTCGCTGCTGCTGTTGATGTTGTCGCTGCTACTGTTGGTGCTGATGCTGGTGTTGGTGCTGCTGTCGCTGCTGCTGGTGCTGGTGGTGATGCTGGTGCGGGTGCTGGCGGTGCTACTGGTGCTGGTGCTGCTGCTTCAGAGGAAGCTGGTACTGAGGAAGGACTTGTTTGGGGCAGTGCCGATGAGACTGGCACCTCAGAGCTGGGCGCTGGCGCTGGAGAAGAGGATCTAGGAAGATCCGGCATAACCGTATCCTGAGCTGCCCCACCAACCCCCACGCCGATGTTGCCCTCCTCATGACGAGAGGGGCTCTGATCAGGCGCAGCCGTGGAGCCCTCTTGGATAGGGCTGAGCGGGCGAGCATCGTCATCACGAGGGGGAGAGGGACTGCTCTGGATTGGAGAGGCAATGCCGGAGCCGCTCTGGGGAATGACCTTGGGAGCTCTGGAAAATAAAAAGCACCAAGTCAAGAAGAGAAAAATAAGACAGATAAGAAGCAAAGGTAAAGACAAAGAAAAAACCAAGAGCAAATGCAGAGAGACTTACTCATCCGAGGTTGGAGGTGCCCGAGGTTTGGGCACCCTCCAGACCATGCTCTTGGTTGCTGGCTTGGTCAAGGCTTTCACCCCAGACTTCTTCTGCCTCTTCTTGGGTGGCGGCGCCTCCGAAGCTGCGGCCGAGGTTGCCGCGCGCTTTTGGGAGGGAGCAGGGACCGGACCACCCGTGGCGAGGGGGTAACCTCATGGACCTGACCGGCCGGGTTAGCTGAAGATGCGAACATAACCAGATATGGTAAGAGATGGGAACCGAGTCAAGTACCTCTAGAACCTCAACATCCGAGTCATCGTCATCCGGCCAATCCCTTAAATAAGAGGCCTTACCAGAGGTGCGTTTGATGATGTCCAGAGTGGGCAGAAAGGTCTCCGGATCAGGCTCCACCTCGTCCTCCTTGGCGCGGTCCAGCACCCACTTGCTCGCCAGCTCCTGGCCATCTTCTAGTGGCTGTTGGAGAAATCGCTGAGAATAAAACAACAGAGGTTAAGTTAAGAAAATTGTCCGGCATATCGGGAAGACCCGGAAAAGCTATAAGTAAGAAGTTTTACCTTTGGAGGAGGATTGTCCCGGGTGTAGGGCGCAAGCCCCCATTCCCAAGCCCCGGAGAATTCCTTCTCCATGTTGAAAATGGCCTTCACCCGGCGGTATACCGCCGAGTTATCAATCTCGAAGGAGGAAGTCTGGTGGGGGTCGAGGGGGCCGCTCAAGTAGCAGATCTTGTGGGCACATTTCTGCAGGGGGTGACCCGGCTACAAATGAACGTGATCATGATATCCTCCTACCACAGCTTCTCCTTGAGCAGCTCCTTAACCCGGCGGTCAACCTGGTTCACCAGAGCCGTGGGGTGCTTGGAAATTTTCTCCCACAGAGAGGTGTTCGGGGGTCCAAGCTTGAAGGGGAGGAGTCGGATCAAATCTTCATCCGTAGTGTTCTAGACATAGAAGAAAGTCCGGGCCCAGCCTTTGCAAGACTTGAGCCTGGTAACCCGGGGGAACGCAGAACCCTTGCGGGGAGAGATGGAGGCCCCATCGCATTGAGTCAGATGCTTCTCAGCCGGAGTAAGCTCCTTAGCCGAAACAACATTCTTTCAGAGACCGAAGAACTTAATCCACATCTCTTTGGATGGCCAGAGGCCGACATACCCTTCTATGCTAGAGGCGAAAGAGGAGAGAGAGATGATGGCATTGGCAGGGAGATGGTGTGGTTGCAATTGATATGTGGAGATGAAATCGAAAAAGAAATCAGAAATGGGAAGGCCGAAGCCGCGCTGAAAGTGGGAAAGGAAGACTACGTACTCCCCTGGATTGGGAGAGGGAGAAATCTCGTTGGCGGTGAGGTGGCAGGCGACGCCGGCGGGGATGCGGCGCGTGGCGTAGAGCCAATCCAGATCGTCCTCGCAGACGAACGCACCGTCCCAACAGCCGCGCTCATGGCCCTCGTCTTCCTCCTCCTGTTGAGCGACCACGGCAGCTTCTTCCTCTGTCATGGCGAAGTCGAGGTCCTCGAGGACAAGATCAGAGTAGAAGTAACCGGTGGCAGGGAGCTTAGAAGCGTAGGGCCCCATGGTGAAGACCCTGAACGGAAGCGACAGCGCGGGCGCGAGGGGTTACTGAGCACGGTCACGGTGGCGCAGCAACGACGAAGAAGCAACAATGTCGGTGGAGTTGCAGTGAAGGAGAAAGGAAGCAGGGGAGCACGCGGTATGTGGGGAACTTCCCCAAAGATTTCCCCTAGCCCCCTACTTAACCGCGCGAGAGGGCACGTAGTGGGATCCTTTGCGGTTACCGTGCAACACGTAACAGGTGTGTACGCGACCGGGTCAACCAATCAGAGCACGGCCATAACAAGGGCCACAGGGAGCAGAAGATCCCATGACACGACATGGTGTTACAGTTAACGAGCCGCTGCAGTGAAGGGATGCGCACAGCAGTTATTCCTGACATTGCAATAGTAATTGGCGCATTAAATGCGCGTGGCCCTTAAAATGAGGCAAAATGATGATTACCCTCCACGTGGGACGTGGGGAAGCATACAAGGGAAGGAAAGGTAACCTGGATAAGCGAGCAAAAGACCCGGCTAGCAAGGAATGACTCGGAATGAGCCAAGGGAGCACAAGAGAAGAAACTCCGGATTACGGGGAAACTCGGCCAAAGAGGCAAGGATCTGGATATGGGAACCTGTTGTGGCCTTAACAACTAAAGTTGCTAAGACCACACCAGCTTCGGGGACTAATGTTGGGGGATACCACCGGGTAGGATAATGCCGGGGTATAAAGGCCGAGTTAGCCGAGGTACAACACGGTCAAAGCAAGTGCTGGCCGGGTCACCTCAAGGCAGGCCGAACCATGGAGTAACCCGGCCTGTGGAGCATCTCCCTAGCCTTAGCCCAGCCGGCATAAAATATATGCCGACCATGTTTGTCTGTCTATTATACCGGTACCCTCGTAGCCAGGTTAGCCACGTGCTAGCCGGACTATCGTGTGGCTTCCAAAAGAAGGAAGGAATCTCCCACTGGTCAAAAGGTGGCTCTATTAGCTGTAGCATGAGTGAAGCAAAGCAGAGGGGAGGACCAGTGGGACAGGGCGACCAAGGTGACATGGGGTATGTCGGCTGACATAGCCCATGTCTGGTGACGCTTAAAGGCAAGGATTACACTGTGGGTTACGTCCAAAGCCCAGACGAGCCATTAAAGGGAATAAAGAAGTATCTAGCTTTAGCCAAGGGGCATATTCGAGGAATATGCTGCCACGTGTGCCCTAACTTTGTAACCCGGGCTCCCCTATATAAGGAGCACCAAGGCCTCCATAGGGAGGGATCAATCATTTTCTCTATCTAAGTTAGAATTCTGGAGCTAGGTTGTGGGGAGTAAGAGACATAGTCTCCTTCTCATGAACAACTCGAGGAGCACTTGTACTCACCATTGATAGAGGAAACACAAGAACATCTATGCGTGGAATCACCATGTTTTCCCTCCCTGGATTCCCCTAGCACTCATTGGCCCCATCTTTAGCCTATCCATGGCATCTGTCGTGCCACCACCATGACAGGCACACGGTATGGGCTCGTTCGGCCGTATGACTGCTCGTTAAAAGCTCTATTTTGGTAGAGAAATTTCTTCTTCCTCTAGGTCTTCAGTACAGGCATGCGGTACGGTCCCCTCCAGTCGTACCGTCGCTCGTTAAGGCTCTGAAGGTCTCATTCTTTTTTCCCTTTCAATTCTTTCCTTCAAGTTTAAACCATAACTTATTATCAACCTATTTTCTCTACAAAACTTTTGCTACAAGAATTTCATTAGATCAACTAAATTAAAACACAAAATTGACTATACCATATTTATTCAAAGATGGGTTGACTTCCATCAAGCATTTATTTTGAATTAGTTGATTCGACTCAGCCAACCTCTAAGTCTTTGGCACATACCTTGGGATGCCCTTCATCGAGGTACTTACCACTTGAACATGTTTAGGTGGTGGTACATAGTTTCCACCTTGTTCTTGTTTCTTCAAGAAGTAACAAACAATCTGATCATCATAAATGTTGAAGACTATTTTCCTGCTAGTGCAATCGACATTGGCTCCTGCAGTACTAAGAAAAGGTCTTCCAAGGATGATTGAAAGTTTGTCATCTTCAGGAACATCAAGAATAATAAGGTCAGTATGTGACATGGGCATACCCTACAGGTACTCGTGATCAGCATATATGGTCCAGCCCAGAAGAAGCCCACGATGTTGCTAAGGCCCAGTCGAGATTCGGGTGGCCTGGGAGACTTCGACTCCTTGTAGAACACGACAAAGTACAAGATACAAGTTTAAAGGGAAAACCCTAATATGTAACCGACTCAGCCTGCCATCCCGAGACCTAGCATATCTATATAAAGACTGGGAGGGGGCAGCGAGGAGGATATCCACAACCCTAGTTTCCACACCATCGCCATATTGCATCTGCGCACCCTTATAACTTTCGACTCCTCGATATTTCCAAGAGCAGACAAGCAGGAGTAGGGTCCTCTACGAGGCCTGAACCTAGGTAAACCTCGTGTCACCTGTGTGGTTGTTTGCTAGCCGATCGATGCCTCCAGTGCTCCCTACTTCCTCGAACCTAAGTCCATCAATGATGGGCATTGATGAGTTAACCCCTCGTCAATTGGTGCCGTTTGTGGGAATTCGGGAGTGCTGATGTTGCGGCTTCCTTGGTCCCATCAACCGCACTCTATGAATTTGCAACAGCGGAGACTTGCCTCCTTTTCGGTGCCTCGACTTCACCATCCACACACCAATCACTCGCCCCGATTTCGAGTCCGTGGGCGATGGAATCGGCCTGGCGATCAGGAGCTTACTATTCCAAGTTGGTCAGCTGGGCACACTTTGCCTCCCTGATCAGCCGAAGGTTCTTGTGACTTCTCCTGCATCGTGGTTTCCACCGCCGATCAGGACCCTGAGCAAGCTCAATGCCCCGACATCAGTCAGGAATATGGACAGCAATAGCAGTTGCGAGTCTGATCTAGGTGATCTGGCAACAAAAGAAGGATCCTACGGTTCTGGATCTGAAAGCTGCGGGAGCAACAACTTTCCCAGCCACTACATTTGCGCCGTCATCAGTACGGGTGGCAGCGGCACTTGGGAAAACACCGGTACTGGCGGTGGTAGACCAGTCGCGAATGGTGGCCCCTCCAATGGCACCCCCACCAAAAACGGGCCAGCAGGCCAGGCCCCCTTGCAAAGAACCCATTCTAGAAGATCAGCTGCACCTCTCTGCGAATGAACATATCCGAGAGCGTGTACTGATCAAGCTCAACGACGCTGAGTGAGCCCGCTACAGGGAGGCCCTACGGGGCAACCCCTACCACCAAACTCATCATAAGAGATGCTGATGGGTTATCACTGGCTGCTCAAGGAGGAGTTCAAGCACCAGCAGCAAGTAATCGCCCAGCTCGACGAGCGCAGAAGGGCAGCGGACGAGTCGAGCCTCCGACGAGCTACACTCTCTTCCATCGGAGGATCCTCCTCTAGAGGCAACGATCATGTAGCCTCCAGAAGACGCTCTCGACTGGCTTACCTCACTAATAGGGAGCGAGAAGAGGCCACTCGAGCCCTCGACTTCTCGTTCATGATGGTGGACACACGGGGCAACGTGCTCCCGAAAACGCCACAGGCAGCGGTGACGGTAGCTACCATGTACCTGCTCAGCAACCAGCCGCCGGCTGGGGACCCACGATCCGCCATGCACCGATCTATGATCACTAGCCTAGGACTAGTCGAAGCTGCGCTCACTAAGGATCCAACACTGGATCCAAGGAAAAACAAGGCTTTAGCCAAGTACTACTCTCCTTCCTCCTCCAATGATGATGACCATGACTTGTGGTGGCAACGCCGCTCATGACGACACGACTATGACTACAGCGCGCGTGATGATATGACGCAGCGCAAGGTCGACAAGATGCACGCGAGGTGCCCGCTCGACGGACTTGGAAGATGATGGGTGGAGCTCTGCGGCACCAGCTGCTTCAGCAGAGCCATACGACAAAAGCGAATGCCGAAAGGGTTCAAACTCCCATCAGAGAATTGGAAATTCGACGGCCTCCAAGACCCGAATATCTGGCTGGAGGATCATATCTCTTTGGTCAGGTTGCATGGTGGAACCACGAGCACAGCTATGCAACGCCTCCAGCTATAGCAGCAGGGCGCCGCCCGTGCATGGCTAAACAATTTCCCACGTGGGTCGATCCGCAGCTGGGATGAGCTAGTCTACAACCCCGTACGAAACTTCAAGGGCACTTACAAAAGGCACGCATCAATCGAAGAATTAAGAAGTTGCTACCAAAAGACCGGCGAGTCGTTCTGCTCATACATTCAGAGGTGGTCCATCATCAAAAACTCTATAGAGGACACCTCCGAGGATCGCACAATCGATGCATTCAACGGCTACGTACGCTGCAGAGAGCTCAGGGAGGAGCTGGGCCGATCGAAGCCCAAAACAATTGACCACCTGATGGAGATCGTGAATAGGTGGGCTGATGGAGAGGACTCGGTGAAAAACAATCGTGCCCACTCGGACGACGATGACGGAAACCGCAACAACGGATACCGCAGTGGTGGATACAGCGACAGTGGGAAAACCACGCAAGTATGTCAACGCCGTACCCACGATGAGGCACCTGGAACATCTATCCAGGAAAAACTGTCTAGACCTTGCAACGTACATTTCTACATCAACAAACACGACGACAAGAAAAAATCGAGTCACCTCTTGAAGGACTGTCACGAGTTCCTCAAGCTCCACGAAGGCCTGGCCCAGATGAATCGTGACGCGATAAACCAAGGCTATGGAGCTGCCCCGGGTGCCGTGGCTCACAGAGCACCACCACCCGGGCCACCCCACCTACTACCGCGCCAGTCCAGAACAACGGAGGCGAGCAGTACCTGCGACCACTGGGGAATATGGGCATGATCCAAAAAGGACGCCCCTCCAATAGAGTGCAAAAGTCAATCACTCGCCAAATAAATTTGGCGGTCAATTCTCCACCCCCAACAACTGAGTACCTTAGTGGGTGCTAGTCCTGTATCAACTTTGATAAGCACGATCACCCATGCCAGGTTCCTCACCTGGGCCACTCGCCTTTGGCGCCCGAGGCACAAATTGGCGGCTTCAAGATGAGTCATGTCTTCATGGGTGGTGGCAGCGACATCAACTTCATGTTCGCCAGCACCTTGCGCGCTATGCGAATCCCCCTGTCATGCATGGAAACCTCCGACACAATGTTCCACGGCATCGTCCCAGGGAAGGGCGTATACCCCCTGGGCAAAATCAGCTTGGACGTCATCTTCGGCATGCCAGCAAACTTCGGGCGAGAGCGCATCGAATTCGAAGTGGTGGATTGGCCCTCGCAGTACCATTGCATCCTCGGACGTGTCGCGTTCGCGAGGTTCATGGCGGTGCCACACTATGCCTACCTGCAGATGAAGATGCTGGGCCCTAATAGAATTACCACCGTCAACGGAAGCTTCGAGAGGTCAGACAACTGCGACATGGAATTCAACAGAATCTCCCAATCCTTCGGAATGCAGAACGAGCTAGCAAGGCTGAAGGAGTCGACATACAACAATCTTCCTCCTCCTAGTAAGGCAAATGCACCTGATCAATCTTTTGACTCATCGGTGCACACCAAGGCGGTCTAGGTCCATCCAATGGACCCGACCAATATGACCCTCATCGCCAACAACTTGAGTCCCGCATAAGAACTCGCACTCATCGAATTCCTCCGTGAGCGCTAGGAAATATTTGCCTAGTGTCCAGCAGACATGCCAGGGGTTCCAAGGGAATTCGCCAAGCACTCACTCAACGTAAATCCTGAAGCAAGACCAGTGAAGCAGACGATACATCGACTGTCAGAGCCGAGGGAAAAAGTGGTCGTTATGGAAGTCAACAGACTCCTCGACTCTAACTTCATACGAGAGATCAAGGAAAGCTCCTGGGTGGCAAACCCCATACTTGTTCATAAAAAGTACACGGATATCCTGTGGATGTGCGTGGATTTCACTTCCTTGAACAAACATTGCCCAAAGGATCACTTCCCATTTCCGCAGATCGACCAGATAATCGATTCCACCTGAGGATGCGAGCACCTCTGCTTCCTCGATGCCTACTCAGGCTACCATCAGATTCGAATGAAGGAGGAAGACCAGGAGAAAACGGCCTTTATCACATCCTTCAGCGTCTTCTGCTACACAACGATGCCCTTCGGGCTGAAGAACGCAGGGGCCACCTAGTAGCGGTGTATGCAAGCCTGCCTCAAGAGCCAGCTTGGCCGCAATATTCAGGTGTACATCAACGACATCGTCGTCAAAACTAAGGAGGAAGCCTCGTTACTCGATGATATCCACGAGACCTTCGATAACCTCGACCGCTACGGATCAAGCTAAACCTGGAAAATGCGCCTTCGGTGTACCATCTGGGCAATTGCTTGGATACCTCATCTCCGCGAGAGGAATCGAGGCTAACCCGAAGAAAATAAAGGCCATACTAGCTATGGAGAAACCAAAGAACATCAAAGGCATCCAGCAGTTGGCTGGATGATCGCGGCACTCGGCCGATTCATCAGTCGAATGGGCGATAAGGCACTGCCGTTCTACCAACTCCTTCACAAAGCTGAAAAGTTTGAGTGGACGGAAGAAGCACAAGAAGCATTCGAAGACCTCAAGCATCTACTATCCACTTCGCCGGTGTTGGTAACACCTAGAGAAAAGGATCCCCTATTGCTATGCATCTCTGCCACCAACCAGGTGGTTAGTACCGTGCTCGTAGTGGAACGAGCCAAAGAAAACAATGTCCACGGGGTGCAACATCCAGACTACTACCTCAGCGAGGTGCTCACACCAACAAATAGCGGTACCCGCACTATCAGAAGCTGGCATACGACATCTTCATGATAGCTCGGCGACTGCGCCACTACTTCTAGGAGCACCCCATCATTGTGGTGAACAACGCTCCACTAGGGCACATCCTCAACAATCCTGATGCCACTGGACGAGTCGTGCTTTGGGGGATAGAATTGTCTCCATGAGACATCACATACGAGAAACTAGATGCAATCAAATCGCAAGTACTACCGGACTTCCTCATTCACTGGATGGAGAACCAGCTCCCGACACGCTAGACATGTCCTGCCTATGGATAATGCACTTCGACGGATCAAAACATCGAGAAGGGGCCGGCGCCAGTGTCATCCTAGCATCGCCACAAGGTGACAATATGAGGTACGTTCTGCGAATGCAGTTCCATGCCTCCAACAATGAAGCTGAATACGAGGCCCTGCTCCATGGGATGCGGATGGCCAAATCTTGTGGCGCAACACGACTTGTCATCTACGGTGACCCAAAGATGGTAGTGGATCAAACCATGAACCAGTGCGATGCCCTGAGCGACAACATGATCGCCTACTACAACCTCTATGATGCACTCGAAGGAGACTTCGACAGCTGCGAACTGCGGCAGGTTGGCCGCAAGAGCAATGAAGAGGCGGATACACTCGCCAACATTGGCTCCACCTATGCCCCGGTGCCACCTGGAGTATTCCTAGAGCAAATATGTGAATGCTCCATCAAGCCAAAGGTTCCAGAACAGCCAACCAGCACATCAAAGGACTCGCGGGCTACGCCACCCGACGAACTCAAAACACTTGAAGATAAGGAGCAAGAGACATGACTCGAAGGCCCCATGGAGGTCATGATGATCGAGCCATCTTGGACACAACCATACATCACATTTTTTTCCATACAACCCCCATCACATAGGGGTCGGGTTCCACTATCAACCGATAACGGAACAAATGTCACCACCATAATCCACGACCTCAGGTTCATGCTCATGGGAGCCATTACTACCAACAAAGGTGTTTACTTCATCTATCTACACAAAAAGAGAAAATATAGAAAGAGAGGGAGACGCAAGATCACCGCCACAGACGAGGCTAGTGTTTTAAGCTGCCACAACTAACACCACAACTACCAGGACCAAAGTAAGGAAATCACATGACAAAAGAAACTCCATACTGGAAAACCACGAGAGATTCTGCACATGGCGGTTGGCTCCTTTTTTCAGTCTTCTTCCTTCTCATCAGATGGGGATCTAGGATGTTTGCGGCTAATTTATGGTAGCCCCAGCAGAGGCACCCTCGCCCTATCCATGCCTTCTGCGTCACCCAGCGCATTTCTCTGCAATATCTCTGCTCCTTCCCGCAGCATCTCCCCTTCCTCAGCATCATGAAGACCTGCCCAATGTTTCATAAGACCATACATCACATACCTGCTCAGCAAAAGGCTACCAGATGACCCGATAGATGCGTGACATATAGCGCGACGATCCAAGGCTTTCGCCATCATCACGGCAAACTATATAAGCGCAGCATCATAGGAGTCCTTCAACGATGCATCTCCAACAAAGACGAGAGAGCCATCCTCCTCGAGATACACGAAGGCACCTGCGGCCATCATGCCAGAAGCTGTGCCCTCGTCGCCAAAGCTCTACGAGTTGGTTTCTACTGGCCAACAACAATGCGCGATGCTAAGGACATCGTCGAGAAGTGCAATGCTTGCCTGAGATTTGTGGACAAACCGCACGCACCTGGCGTAGAGCTTAGGCCAATACCCATGGCCTAGCCCTTCGCACAATGGGGACTCGACATGGTCGGCAAGCTGCAAAAATCTTCACCTAGAGGATACGTCTACCTCCTTGTCGTAGTCGACAAGTTCACCAAGTGGATTGAGGCCATGCTGGTGACAAACCAGTCAGGGGATACTGCCATCAAATTTTTCGAGTCCATCGTCTTCAGATTCAGGGTGTCACACAACATCATCACCGACAATGGAACAAACTTCACCTCAAACGAATTCCGAGATTTCTGCGAAAACCTGGGAATCAACATCAGCTACGCCTCGGTGGTGCATCCTCAAACCAACGGTCAAGTCGAAAAGGCCAACGGCCTCGTCTGCAGTGGCATCAAGAAAAGGCTCCTCAGACCACTCGAAAGAGCTGCTGGGTGCTGGCCCAAGGAGTTACCATCGGTACTATGGAGCCTACTTACAACTCCAAACAGCGCAACAGGCTATACTCCGTTCTTCATGGTACATGGCGTCGAGGCAGTACTACCTGCAGAAGTACGCTACAAAGCCCCAAGGGTCGTAGCATACAGTGAGGCGGAATCAACTGCCGCACTCGAAGACTATGTCGACCTCCTCGACGAAGCACGTGAGATAGCAGCGGAACGATCCACGATCTATCAGCAAAACCTCCGCAACTACCACAACCGAAGGCTACACCCAAGGTCCTTCGTTGAAGGATACCTCGTCCTGCGACTAAAGCAGCAAGGACACCTCAAGCTCGAGTCCCCTTGGGAGGGACCTTATGTGATTACCGAAGTAATCCTAGGTGGCGCCTATAGCCTTAAAGACGTAGAAAGTGGAGTTGCATACTCCAACCCCTGGAACATCACACGTCTGCATTGTTTCTACCCTTAGATGTTTTTACTTTACAAATAAGGCTATTCATCCAGGCTACTTAATCACACATTGTATCTCCTGATATTTTGCGAATAAATAAAGCTAAGAGCCTCCAACCCCATGTCTCTATTTTAATTGCAACTACATCACTCGGGGGCTGCGCCACCCTATCTACTTCGTTACACGAGCAACACACTAACCTGAGTAGCTGACATACTATTAATCGAACCCTAGATAAACCCAACCCAGCTGCAACACACCAGACAGGTTGGCAAGGTGTTAAGATAAGTATGCGTCAGGCTAACGAAAAGGTACTGACATGGGTATACCCTATAGGTACTCGAGTTTGGTATATACGGTCCAGATACGGCGGAAGCCCACGGTGTTGCCAAGGCCCAATGGAGAATTCGAGTGGCCCATGGACTCTCAAATGCTTGCGAGACAAGAAGAAGCTTAAGATAGAAAGTTCAAAGGGAAAACCCTAATCTGTAACCGACTCGATCTGCTACCCGAGACCTAGCCTATCTATATAAAGGCTAGGAGGGGGCAGCGAGGAGGACACGCGCAACCCTAGTTTCCACAACTCTCGCCAGATTGCATCGGTGCACCCCTGTAATCTTCGATTCCTCTGTTAACTCCAAGAGCAGACAAGCAGGAGTAGGGACCTCTACAAGGCCTGAACCTGGGTAAAACTTGTGTCCCTGTGTGCTTGTTTGCTAGCCGACTGATGCCTCCAGCGCTCCCTCCTTCTCCAAAACCCAAGACCATAACAATGGGCATTGGCGAGTTAAACCGTCGTCAATTGGCGCCGTCTGTGGGAATTGGGAGTGATGATGTCGCGGCTTCTTCTGCCCCATCAACCGCGATCTACAACTCCACAACAACGGAGATTCTCTAGCTCTTCGGCGCGTTCGACTTCACCGTCCACATGCCGGCCACTCGCCCAGCTTTCGAGTCGGTGGCTGATGGAATCAGCCTGGCGATTGGGAGCTTCTGCTTCTAGGTTGGTCAACTGGGCACGCTTCGCATGCCTGACCAGCCGATGGCACCCACGATTGCTCTAGCATCGTGGTTCCCGCCACCAATCGGCACCCTCAGCGAGCTCACGCCTTAGCAACAGCCGGGAGCACAGACAGCGATAGCCATCATGGACCCGATCTGGGTGACCTGGCCACTAAAGACGGATCCTACGGCTCTAGATTTGAAATTTGCGGGAGCAACAGCTTCCCCAACCACTTCATGTACGCAGTCATGAACACATGCGACACTACAGCCAATTGCGAAAACGCTGGCACCGACACTGGCACCGAACCGCCCAATGGCAGCACGCCCAACGGCACCGGACCGCCCAACGGCAGCACACCCAACAGTGGCCCCACCAACGGTGGCAACGACGCACCCGTCAACAATGGAGTGTAGGAGAACCACCGACCATAATGAATGAACACACGGGAGAGCGCGTGGTGATCAAGCTCAACGACAACGAGTGGGCCTACTGTCGAGAAGCTCTACGAGGCAATCCTCTGCCCCTCAACTCCCCGCAAGACATGCTGATGGGCTACCATTGGCTACTGAAAGAGGAATACAGACGCCAACCAGATGCAATCACGCAACTCGAAGCGTGTAAAAAGGTGGCGGACAAATCAAGCCTTCGGTGAGCCGGGCTCTCTTCCCATGGAGGATCCTCCTCCAAAGGAAACGAGTACTTGGCCAACAAGAGAAGATCTTGACTGGCCCACCTCACCGAGGAGGAGCGCGTGGAAGCCATGAAAGTCCTCGACTTCGGCTCCATGATGGTGGATACACGGGGCAACGTGCTCCCGAAGACGCCGCAAGTCGCGGTAACGGCAGCCACCATGTACCTCCTCAACAAACAGCCGCCAGCTGGAGATCCACGAGCTGCCATGCACCGATCTACGATCGCGGGCTTGGGACTAGTCGAGGTAGCCCTCGACAAAGAGCCTACACCGGAGCCAAAGAAAAGCAAGGCTCTAGCAAAACATTACTCCTCGCCTTCATCCAGCGATGATAGCCACGATCTATCTCGGCGTCGCCGCTCACGGCGTCACGATCGTGACTACGATGCGCGTGATGACCTCACATAGTGCAAAATCGACAAATCAAGGGCAAGACGCGCTCGTTGGAATGACTCAGAAGAGGACAAGACTGAGCTCTGCGGTGGCAGATGCTTCAGCAGGGCCATCAGGCAGAAGCGAATGCCTAAAGGGTTCAAACTACCATCGGAGAACCCAAAATTTGACAGTCTATAGGACCCAAAAATCTGGTTGAAGGACCACATCTCCTCCATCAGACTACATGGCGGGAGTCGAAGCATGGCCATGCAATGCCTGCAGCTACAACTGCAGGGCGCCGCTCGCGCATGGCTCAACAATCTCCTGCGCGGATCCATTCGCAGCTGGGAAGAGCTGGTCTACAGCTTCGTGCGCAATTTCAAGGGCACCTACAAAAGGCTCACATCAATCGAAGAGCTGAGAAGCTGCCAGCAAAGGTCGGGAGAATCGCTATGCTCGTACATCCAGAGGTGGTCCATCATAAAGAACTCCGCAGAAAACATCCCGGAGGACCGCACAATCGATGCATTCAACAACGGCGTTCACCGTATAGAGCTCAGGGAGGAGCTGGGCCGCTCGAAGCCCAAAACGATCGACCACCTGATGGAAATCGCGAATCGGTGGGCTGACGGAGAAGACTCGGTGAAAAACCGCACCTACTCCGATGACAACGACGACCTTGGGCGCAGACACGACCGCCGAAGCAAACATAGAATGTGCGTCTATGATGACCGCGACGAGGTCAAGATGGTCGCAGCTGGCTACGCCGACAAACGCGACGATAACCGCAACAGCGGATACCGCAGTGGTGGATACCGCGACAACGGAAAAACCACGCAGGTGTAGCAACGCCGCACTCATGAAGAGGCACCCGCAACATCTATCGAGAACAAACTGTCCGGGCCATGCAACGTGCACTTCTACATCGACAAGCACGATGGCAAGAAGAAATCCAGCCACCTTCTCAAGGATTGCCGCGAGTTCCTCAAACTCCACGAAGGCCTGGCCCAGATGAATCGTGACGTAGTCAACAGAGGCTATGGAGCCTCCCCAGGCGCTGTGGCACATGGAGCTCCTCCACCACCGCCCGGACCACCACCACCCACGGCCGCACCGGTCTAGCATCACGGAGGCGAACCATACCCACGAGACGTGGGCAACATGGGGATGATCCAAAAAGGGTGTCCCTCAAAACGAGTGCAGAAGGCCATCACTCGCGAAGTCAACTTGGCGATAAACTCTCCACCTTCCACCATTGAGTACCTCAGTGGAAGCGACTCCTGCATCACCTTCGACAGGCGTGACCACCCGTGCCAAGTTCCTCGTCCAGGCCACTGTCCCCTCATACTCGAGGCACAGATTGGGGGTTTCGACATGAGTAGCGTCTTCATGGATGGCGGCAGTGGCATTAACCTCATGTTCGCGAGTACCTTGCAGGCGATGAGGATCCCTCTGACGTGTCTAGAAGTTTCAGACACGATGTTCCACGGCATCATCCCAGGGAAAGGCATATATACCCTGGGCAAAATCAACCTCGACGTCATCTTCGGCACGCCGCAAAACTTTTGGCGAGAGCGCATCGACTTTGAGGTCGTCGACTGGCCTTCACAATATCACTGCATCCTCGGATGTGTCGCGTTCGCGAGGTTCATGGCAGTGTCACACTACGCCTACCTGTAGATGAAGATGCCGGGTCCAAACAGCGTAATCACAATCAACGGCAACTTCGAGAGGTCCGACAGCTGCGACAGGGAATTCAACAGAATCTCCCAATCCTTCAGCATGCAGGAGGAACTCGCAAGATTAAAGGAGTTGACAGACAAGTCTGCCTCCCCTGAGCAGGCCAAGTTCACCCGACTTGTCCTTCGACTCGTCGGTGCACACGAAGAAAGTCCAGGTTTACCCAACAGACCCGACCAAGACGGCTCTCATCGCCAACAACTTGAGTTCCGCAGGAACTCGCGCTCGTCGAATTCCTCCGTGAGCACTGGGAGATCTTCGCCTGGTGTCCAGCGGACATGCCAGGAGTCCCCAGGGAATTAGCCGAGCACTCACTTAACGTAAATCCAGACGCAAGCGCAGTCAAGCAGACAATTCGGCGACTGTCTAAACCAAGAGCAAAAGCAGTCGGAATGGAGATCAACAGACTCCTCGACACAAAATTTATACGCGAGATCAAGGAAAGCACTTGGCTCGCTAACACAGTGCTTGTGCCCAAAAAAGACACGGTTATCCTGCGGATGTGCGTGGACTTCACCTCCTTGAATAAGCACTGCCCAAAGGATCACTTCCCGCTACCGCGAATCGACCAAATCATCGACTCCACCGCGGGATGTGAGCGTCTCTGCTTCCTCGATGCCTACTCAGGCTACAATCAGATTCGAATGAAGGAGGATGACCAAGAGAAAACGGCGTTTACAACGCCCTTTGGTGTGTTCTGCTACAACACGATGCCTTTCGGGCTAAAAACCGCAGGAGCCACCTATCAGCGGTGCATGCAGGTCTGTCCTCAAGAATCAACTTGGTCGCAATATCCAAGTCTACGTTGATGACATCGTCATCAAAACAAAAGAGGAAGCCTCGCTAATCGACGATCTACGCGAGACCTTCGCCAACCTCAACCGCTACTGGATCAATCTCAATCCGGACAAATGCGCCTTCGGCGTACCATCTCGGAAATTACTCGGGTATGTCATCTCCGTGAGAGGGATCGAAGCAAACCCGAAGAAAATAAAGGCCATAATAGCCATGGAGAAGCCAAAAAACGTAAGAGGCGTCCATCAGCTGGCTGGGCGAATCGCGGCGCTCAGTCAATTCATCAATTGAATGGGCGAAAAGGCACTGCCCTTCTACCAACTTCTCCGCAAAACTGACAAGTTCGAGTGGACAGACAAGGCGCAAGAAGCATTCGAAGACTCAAACGTCTACTATCCACCTCACTAGTACTGGTGACTCCAAGAGAAAAAGAGCCGCTATTGCTCTACATCTCCGCCACCAACCAGGTGGTCAGCACGGTGCTTGTGGTGGAACGAGCCGAAGAAAACAAGGTCCACGAGGTCCAGCGCCCAGTCTACTACCTCAGCGAGGTGCTCACACCAACAAAACAGAGGTACCTGCACTACCAGAAGCTGGCGTATGACGTCTTCATGGCAGCCAGGCGACTGCGCCACTACTTCCAGGAGCACCCAATCGTGGTGGTCAACGACGCCCCGCTCGAGCATATCCTTAATAACCCTGATGCCACCGGGCAAGTCGCGCTTTGAGGAATCGAACTGTCTCCACGAGACATCACATACGAAAAGCGCGACGTGATCAAGTCGCAAGTCCTCCTTGATTTCCTCGTGCACTGGATGGAGAACCAGCTCCCCGAAAAGCCAGATATGTCCTATCTCTAGACAATGCACTTCGATGGATCCAAACAAAAGGACGGAGTTGGCGCAGGTGTCATACTAACATCGCCCCATTGCCTCCAACAATGAAGCTAAGTACGAGGCTCTAATCCATGGGATGCGGATGGCGAAATCCTGTGACGCCAAGAGGCTCATCATCTACGGCGACTCCAAACTGATGGTAAATCAAACGATGCACGAGTGCGACGCTCTGAGCGATAACATGATCGCCTATCACGACCTTCACTAGTGAAGAATTGCTTACCAGTGGAGCATATTCTTTGCTATAATGGCGCATATAAAATGCGCCACTAGTGTTCATATGCGCCAACTAGTGACGCATCCTCAATATGAGCACATATCCAAATGCGCCACTGGCTGAATAAAAGATGCTCCATGTTTCATACAGGTATACATAATACATGGCTCTCACGTATTTATACAGGTACACAACAGTATAGAAACAGATACACAACAGTATAGAAACAGAGATAATAGTACATGTATAATTATACATGATCACATCGATTAGAAACTGACATCCGTCCATAAAAGGAGGTCGCGGGGGAGAAAAGTTTCAGCACAAGTCCATTTTACAATTCAATCCTATACAGTTCAGATTCTAACGAAGGGATCCAGCCTGAAAGAAGCGATCTTTTTCCGGCTTTCACTCGATCCCACCACCGCATGCGTGATTCTGCTGCTCCGGCCGGCCAGCCCCTCTCGATCGCAGCACAGCGCGCGCATCTGCAGCTCCGGCTAGCTCAAGCAATCTCTTGCTGGCCTGCTCCGCTTGATCCCAACAAAGCGCGCGCATTTACAGCTCCGGCCGTCTCGATCGATGTCCTGTCGGCCTACTCCGCTTGATCACAGCACACCGCGCGTGCATGAGCTGCTACTCCTGTCTCGCTCGATCTCATGCCGGTATGCACCGCTCGATCCCAGCACAACGCCGACTTGCATCTCCTATGTCGCCTCCTCCGGCAACGCGTGGGCGCTGCTTCACGGACCGCGCTGCTCCACGGACCCCACTTCACCGCCTCCTTTCGCGACCTCAATGCCGAGCTCACCGTCATCCTCGATGTCCTCCCTGCCATCTTGCCAAGCCGAAATTGATTCCTCACATGAGCTGACATCGAGTACCTTGAGGAGCAAATGAAGAGGACACCAACCTCCCTCTCGTGGGTGGCGTCCTCGCCTTGCTCCGGTACTGGCCTGACAACGCGAAGGCATCACGGTATTGGCTGTTGGTAGGCAATGTGCAGCGGCTTCTTCCGTGGCTTCTCACCGGCAGCGCCGGGTGCTTCGGTAGCTCATCCCCAACCTGAAGAAGGAGTATTGTACCTGAAGAAGGTAAAATATACTCTAGTTGTGATCAAGCTTGCTCATAATGGAACGTGAGCTTCATCACATCACTAGCTACATGTGCATCAGGGCTTTAAGTAACCAATAATGAAAGAAGGGAGTACATGTGCTAGCTAGGTACAGATTAAATCATTGAATGGAGAACAACTATAGATATAGGTTTAAGATTCACAATAGTATTATGAACATACACCTAAAAATGGCAGAGTAAATAGGTGATAAGCTAGTTGCAGAACATACACCTACCAAACCAGGTTCATGTTAGAATTAGTGTTTGTACCTGTTACATATTGTAACCGAGTATACCTGTATCCGAGTCTTGTAATGCTATGTGTCGCAACGACATGACCCCTCATGTTATTAATACAAGATCACTAGGCTTAGGAAAGTATCTGAGTATGCAAATATTGCTACCTGATCTCACGCTTTACAGTTCTTGTTCAGTAAACCTCCCTCCATTCCTAACAATCAAACAATGCATCATGAAAGTCATGTAAGTATTGCTGAATGTGAACACTAGGAACAAGTTTGAGAGTACTAATGTATGTGCAAACACTGAATAATGCAAGAATACCAGCAAATAACAATATTGACATTCAATAAAATTGTATCCGCTAACTTGACAGTGAGCATTTAAATACCATCAAACAATGCTCATTTATGTGAAAATATATGTATAGCAACTCTCTTTCCAACTTCTGATAGTGAAAAATATATGGTTCCAGGTGTTACATCTGGTCTAGTCTGAATTTAGGAATATGCACTCACCAGCACAGAAGTGGACTTAAGAAATCAAGGCAGCATTTTGGATTTAGTCAGGATACTGAACCATAATCTTAATCTAGGAATTTCAATGCTCAGAACCATGGTTCTTGAAATAAATATACTTTAGACCGATAATTAAGCCTACAACTCGTCTAGTACTGTGTCTCATCACAAAGCAAAATTAACAATAAATCAAATAATCGACAGCTTGAACGCCTAAGCATGCAGGAGAAGGATGAGGAGACACGTATAAGCATGCAAACTTTGGAGAAGCCATGATCCTGAAAGGCAGCAGGGACGATGCCTTGTCACCTGAACTGGCATCGCCTGGATCGTTGAAACATTCAACATTTTTCATGGAACCAGCCCGAGGCTGTGCTAGAGATGGAGATGTAGTGTTCGAGCAGGAGGTCGGGGACATGGTCGCTGGCAGCAGCTCAAGGAGGTGATCGCCGGAAGACGCCGACAACAGACCTGCTGACTACATACCAACACACGGTAAGGGCGTTGGCAGTGCTGCAACATGTTCTTGAAGCCTAGCATAGGAGGAGGATGGACTGACCTAGGCAGTGCTGTCGTGGGGATGCAGCGGCCGTCGCGTAGCCATGCTCATCCCCGCCGTCTACCACGAAGACGCGTGCAGATCCGCAACATCCATTGTCTTGGCTCGCTCGACCCCCGCCTGTGCTAGCTCGCCGTGGCTCAGCCGGCAACAGAGACAAGCGCTGGCATGACGACCGGTCAGTGTGGATCCCGGCGCTCCTGCTACGTCTGTGGGTGCTCCACTGTCAGCCGGTGGAGGTGATGCAGAGGAAGGGAACCACAGCGGCGTCCCTCCCGCCGCTAGGCTGGTGTGGTCTCCGGGGAGGCAGACTAGATCAAGATCCATCGAGACCCAGGCTAGGGTTCGTCTCGGGGCAACAAATCGAAGGTTCTAAGTCGTCGAATAGGTGGAGGATGAGGAGCTAGTGTTGGGGATGTGGTCAACAGAGCTAGGCCTCGCCGGAGCCGGTCGGGATGGACTAGCGATGGTGGCGGCACGAAGGGGTCGACCAGGTCAACGACGGGCCGGACGCTGTAGGGGTGGCCACAAGGCGAGGTACCGCACAGGGCAGTGGCTCGACGGCGGGGTGGTGGTCGGCGTGGCACACGGCGCCGGTGCGGGACGGAAGAGGAGGCCCCTGGCGGCAGATGCGCGGCCGAGCCGGAGGTGGTGACGAGGATGAGTCCGGCAGCGGCGGCTCCAGGGCGGTGCTCGCGACGCGGGGAGGGCAGAGGCGGCTCGGAGGCGGGTCTCATGCTTGGCGGCGGTGCTGGTAGAGAGGAGGGGGGCGGTGGAAATTGGGGAAGAAGGACGGGGAGATCGGAGTTGGTGGGCGGGGTTGGTGAGCGGTAAGGAGGTGGGGCCGGTTGGTGAGGAAAATAATGAAGGGAGCGGGGGTGGTTGTCGCTGCTGTGCGTGCTCTGCGTGCGAGCGGGTCGAGGCACCGCATGATGGGCCAGATTGATATTTATGAGTGGCGCATTTTGCAATATGCGCTATTAGTAAAAAAATATCAGTAACGTATCTCTAATATTTGTCATTGATAATCTCGTCATCTTGCTGAGAGGTGGGGTTTAGGTGAGGCCCACAAATTATCAATGGCGCATATTTAGGAAGATGCGCCATTGGTGAGGAGAATATCAATGGTGCATATGGACATATGCGTCATTGATAAATGGTCCACAGGCCTTCGGGCTGCCGGGCCCATATTATCAGTGGCGTATTTTTTAGTTGTGCACCATTGGATAAATAAAATATCAGTGGAGCATATTTTTAAATGCGCCACTGATAATTATTAGTGGATCATATTAAAAAAATACTCTACTAATAATAAATCTATCCATAAGTCTTTCTCTACTAGTGCTCTACGAAACACTCCAAGGGGACTTCGACGGTTATGAGCTACGGCACGTAAGCCACGAAAGCAACGAAGAGGCGGACACACTCATTAACATTGGTTTCACCTGCGCCCCATACCACATGGGGTATTTCTCGAGCGCATCTGCGAATGCTCCATCAAGTCAAAGGCTCCAGAGAAGAAAGCAAGCGCGTCAACGGACTCGGGGGCTACGCCACCCAATGAGCCAATGGCACTCGATGACCTGGAGCTTGATATAGGACTCGAAGGACCAATGGGCGTCATGATGATCGAGCCATCTTGGACACAACCCTACATCACATATCTACTCAGCAAGAGGCTTCTAGATGATCCGACTAACGCGCGACACACTGCGCGACGATTCAAGGCATTCGTCGTCATCAACAGCGAACTGTACAAGCGCAATATCACAGGAGTGCTCCAACGGGGACGAAAGGGCCGTTCTCCTCGACATCCACGAAGGGACCTGCGGGCACCATGCTGGCAGTCGCGCCCTCGTCGCCAAAGCTCTACAAGCTGGATTCTACTGGCACATGGCCATGCGCGACGCCAAGAACATCGTCCAGCGCTGCAACGCTTGCCAGCGATTCGTGGACAAACCTCAAGCACCTGGCGCGGAACTTCGGCCAATACCATTGGCTTGGCCCTTCGCGCAATGGGGACTCGACATGGTCAGCAAGCTCCCGAAATCCTCACGAGGAGGTTACGTCTACCCCTTGGTTGTAGTCAACAAATTCACCAAGTGGATCGAGGCCATGCCGGTGACAAATCAATCAGGGGCTAGCACTGTCAAGTTTTTTGAGTCCATTATCTACCACTTTGGAGTGCCACACAGCATCATCACGGACAATGGGACGAACTTCACCTCCAAGGAGTTCTAGGAATTCTGCGAAAACCTGGGAATAAACATAAGCTATGCCTCGGTGGCTCACCTGCAGACCAACTGTCAAGTCGAAAAGGCCAATGGCCTCGTCTGCGGCAGAATCAAGAAACGACTCCTGCGACCACTCTAACAAGTCGCCGGATGCTGGCCAGACGAGCTGCAATCCGTACTCTAGAGCTTGCACACAACTCTAAACAGCGCCACGGGATACACCCCGTTCTTCATGGTGCATGGTGCTGAAGCGGTGCTACCTGCAGAAGTACGCTACAAAGCCCCGCGGGTGGTCGCTTACAGCAAGCAGGAGTCAACTCTTGCACTCGAAGACTTCGTCGACCTTCTTGACGAGGCGCGAGAAATCGCAGCGGAGAGATCAACGATCTACCAACAAAGGCTCCACAACTACCACAGCAGAAGGCTACGCCCAAGATCCTTCGTCGAAGGAGACCTGGTCCTGCGACTCAAGCAACAAGGGCATCTTAAGCTCGAGTCTCCTTGGGAGGAACCTTACGTGATTACAGAAGTAATCTCAGGTGGCGCCTATCGCCTTAAAGATTTCAAGACAGGAGTTGCATACTCCAACCCCTGGAACGTCGCACAACTGCGTCGTTTCTACCCCTAGTCATTTTTATATTACAAATAAGGCTATTCAGCCAGGCTACTTAGCCACACATTGTACCTCGTGCTATTCTGCGAATAAATAAAGCTAAGTGCCCCAAAACTCTATCTTTTTCTTATTTTCCTACAAATCGATCACTCGGGGGCTACACCACCCTTTACACTCTCGTTCTACGAACAAATCACAGTATCCCAAGTAGCTGACACAACAACAATCGAACCCTTGATAAACACCAACCCAGTTGCAACACACCTGACAGGTTGGCAAGGTGCTGTATAACATAAGTCAGGCTAACGAAAAGGAACTGAAGAGTGCAAACACACTCGCAAAATATAAAAGCTAGCAAGTTATTCACATATCAATGAGTATTAATTACATCCAACATATTCATATGAACTTTACAACACTTGTACAACTATGTGCAGGATACAAATCATGCTACTGCTGCAAAAGGAGAACGTTCGTTTGTTCCTCAAAGAAGTCGACAATTTCTTCCGCTGGGTGATCAACCGCTTGGTAGTGCGGAACCATGTCCCAGGTAATACCCTCTGGCTGAGGTGGCGGCCCAGCGGCAACAGCCGTAACATCTACATCCGGCCTATGTAGTCGCACCAGTGACAACGCAGCCTTAGCACCCGCTACTAACTGCTGTCACACACACTCGTGAACCGCACTCACATCCTGAAACTTCGCCAGAAGAGCCAACAGGCTTGAAGGGACGACGTCCAACGGAAACATAGTTTGGTAGATATGCCTAAGGCATGACTGCGCCTTCTTCAAAAAGTGAAGTACTCGAGAAGCACGATCCTGCAGGGTCGCAAGCGCGATCGCATGATCGTGGTCCACCCAGAAGTACCCACTCGCCTGTAGTTGCTCCTGGGTTAGATCATTCATTCGAACGGCAATCCGGTCCTTCTCATCCTGCGGATGACGGGCACTGACAACTACACCAAGCAAAAGGGAAAAGTATGAAGACAAGGCATCACCACGACTGACTAAAAGAAAAGATAAGAGGGCAGAAAGCTAACATTTGAACTGCTCACTCATCTGCGTCACCTCCTCCAAGAGATACTGCTCATGGGCGGTAGCCTTCTCCGCCTTCGACTTCCATACATCCGCGCTACCACGGAGGATGGGCAACTCACGCTCCAGTTGCTTAATGCGATCGCGCAGTCGCGCAGTTGCTCCTCCAGGGACTCCGAAGTCTCCTTCTGCGTTGACTTCCGGGCAACCATCTGGTGCTTCCCGTGTGGGGGGAACTCGAAGAATTGGCACCGGAGGTGGCGTCCACCTGGGGAGAGTGCGACCGCTTTTCCACATCCTTATCTTTGGAGTCCGCGACTCCAGTCTCCTTCATAAAGCGGGTCATCGGATGAGGACGATGCAGTTTTGCTACAACAAAAACATACAAAAAAACTTTAGAGGAAAAGATCTTAGGACATAAGGTCAAACTATCAGAAGTATTAAACTTACCAGTAGAAGTCTTCGAGGTCGAAAGAGTCCTCAGACGCCTCCTTCGGTGTCCTCAGCTTCTTCCGTGGAGGAGGAGCCACGGTGCACACAGGCACCACAGGGATTGGATCCTCCACCTTAGCCGAAGGACCATCCAGGGTTGCCAACGAAGAAGTGTCCAAGTCCTTGCTTCGGGAGCGTTTGTGATTTCCGTTCTCGCTGGACTCGGGGGCTTCCTGCTCTTCAGCGATGGGGATGGTGGACCCTAACTCGTCCTCCTCCTCTGCCTCATGGGGGATTACTCCCTCTGGCTGGGGAGGCAGAACAGTAGCCACTTTCTAGTCCTAGCACAAGAGGCAGCGTCAGTATAGAGAAAACCTAGCAGGCAATCGAAAAACAAGAAGAGATAACAAAAGAAAGCTACCTCAGGCAGAGGGCGACTCGCATATAACGGTGGCACGGCTAAGTCACCAGGGAGTTTCTCCTTGGCTATGAACTTGGTCAGCATCCGAAACCTCCTATCTACTTCACACGAAGAAATATTTTCCTAGGAGATGTGGGTGACATCTTCAACACCGGTTCAGCAGCACATCGGATGTGCCCTAGCTTGCAGCGGCTGCAGTCGACGATGCATCCAGGTGTGAATGAGGTCTGCGCCACCCACTTCCTTCCCTCGGATGAGTTGAAGGTCGCAGACCCGCTTGTACAAAACTTCAGTTTCTTCGGCTTCGCTGGGCATCACCGTGTTCTTCCACGACCTCCTCCTTTTGCACTCCACCTTTGGATCAAAAGGTGCGAGCCCGAAGAGTTCGCCATCGGCCTTCTGGTCGTGGATGTAGAACAATTTCTCCCTCCATCCTTGGACCAATACATTAAACTTGAGGGAGAAATATTGGACACTAGGCTCCACATGGATCCTGCAGCCTCCTATATCGTAGACTACCGATCCAGAGCCCAACGACCACTTCTATTTGAAGAGATTTTTGAAAAGACCAAAGTGTGGCTCGATTCCGAGCCAACACTTGCAAAGTGTGATGTAGCGGGTAATATGGAGAATGGAATTGCGGGTCAGCTGATGGAGCTGGAGCCCGTAGAAGTAGAGTAGCCCTCACAAGAACTTGTGGAGAGGGAGAGAGAGGTCCTGAATGATAAAAGCGAGAAAAATCACCTGAAATTTGACAGGAGGATCGGGGATTACCTCATCGCCGAACATTTGGCAATCAGCTTCAGTGGCCGGAAGACTGCCATCTTGGTGCCAGTTGAAGAGCTCCGTCTCCTTTATGACAGACCACCACCACGATCCATTGGTGACGCGCATGCCCGCGCCCTTCTTCTTGCCAGTGGTAGTAGTAGTACCAGAGCCCGTAGCGGTGGTGCCCTTCTTCTTGGCCACAACAGTGGTGGCTGCAGATCCAGCGGCAAAAGCGCCCTTCTTCTCCCCATCTTTTGCTTGTGGTGGGAGCGCAGAAAGTAGCTCGGGAAGGTTTTGAGGCCGTATAGCGCAGCAATGGAGGCGCGAGCAATGGAATCGTAGTGGGCAGCAATGGAGGCAACGCGCAAGAGAGAAGATGAATTGTGGGGAAAATTACCGCATAGAGATCCCTACTTAACCTCAGCACATATGCAATCCAACGGCTAGAAGCGCACCAACCAGATGCGTGGCGCAAATCAAGGTGGACGCATGGCGATGCAAATGGTGAACCATCGCGCCACTTTTCCCATTATGCACGAAAATCGAGGAGACGCAGTTAACACCGAAGATTACGCACGCCTGGTCAAATCCAAGTCAGAAATGGGGTCCCACCTTCATCACATCCCGTCAAAACCGCTCACGTGGGCAAACAAGGTCATCTCATTGTTAGCACTGACGTCATCCATTCCAGCAGGAGCATCTTTTGACTAATCTAGTCCTCACTCGACTCCACGACTTGAATAAGCACTCAGGGGCTACTCCTAACAGGAGCGGTGGCTGCGCAACCGAAAAATTTATGGACATGGAAACATTTAGACAAAGTAATTACGCTTAAGCCCCTCCTTAGAATCAATGATTAGATTATGGACTCGGAGGCTACTCCCATAGAGAGCGCTAAAAGCATATTCGGCTGAAACAAGCAAAAGATGACAACAGTTGAAAAAGTTCAAAGTCCCCACTCGAGTCTATGACTCGAATAGGCACTCGGGGGCTCCTCCCATAGGGAGTGCTAGCCGTGCACCCTATGATTTTCTTTACTAAATGTGTGATTGACTACGTCCACACTCGAAAGGATTGGCGACTTTGCCTCATATTTTCCCTGCAAGGAGACCGCGTCTCCTAGGCCACCTGAATCATCTCCGTGATGACAAAATTCAGATGCCACGCTCGCAGCGTGAAGATAAGAACTAAAGAAGGCCTCGCAACGCACCTTCTACGTTCTACCAGAAATAATCCATGCCTGCAGGTATAATGAAATAAGCCTTGATAGACGTATCGAGTGCTCACACTTGTAAACTGGAATTCGATTCTGTAAGACCTCCACGACATGAGTCGAATTACACCAGCACTTTTCCGAATTTGTGTCCGGGGACTCGATTTTGAGTAGATTGCGTTGTTTTGCCCTAAGGCAGTTAACTCATCCCGATACATCGGATGAATGAGGCACGTATATCGATAATCCCTCTTACATAAACTAAAGCACCCGAAAACATATTTGGCTATGCACTCGAAGGCTTCGTAGTCTCCACTCGAATATGTGATTCAACCGGACACTCGGGGGCTATTAATGTGGGCATTCCCTACAGGTACTCGTGATCAGCATATACAGTCCAGCCCAGAAGAAACCACGATGTTGCTAAGGCCTAGTCGAGATTCAGGTGGCCTGGGAGACTTCGATTCCTTGTAGAACACGGCAAAGTACAAGATAGAAGTTTAAAGGGAAAACCCTAATATGTAACCAACTCGGCCTGCCATCCCGAGACCTAGCCTATCTATATAAAGGCTGGGAGGGGGCAACGAGGAGGATATCCGCAACCCTAGTTTCCACACCATCGCTAGATTGCATCTGCACACCCCTATAACTTTCGACTCCTCGATATTTCCAAGAGTAGACAAGCAGGAGTAGGGTCCTCTATGAGGCCTAAACCTGGGTAAACCTCGTGTCACATGTGTGCTTGTTTGCTAGCCGATTGATGCCTCTAGTGCTCCCTACTTCCTCGAACCTAAGTCCATCAACGGTGGGTATTGATGAGTTAACCCCTCGTTAGTAGGTATGACATGTTGATCAATTCTAAGTAAAACATCTTCGATCATACCAATGGGTCTTTTAGTGGTTTTATCAGTGATTTGTAAGGTAATGGAAGTAGGAGAGTATTATCCGAGATTTAGTTTCTTGAAGAGGGAATATGGCATGACACTCACACCTACACCTAGATCACATAGGGCATTGCATATGTTAGTTTTTCCAATAGCACAAGAGATAGTTGGTATACCAGGATCCCCAAGCTTAGTAGGAAGCTTATCACCATAGCTTGTCATCACCTCTACAGTCATAGTTACCTTTTTATTTCTGTTAAGTATATCACGCATGAACTTTTTGTAAGTAGGAACTTGAATTGCATCAGCTAGAGGAAGTTACAAATGAAGATTACTTAGAGCCTCGGCAAATGAGTCATAGATACTCTTATCAGGTTCATATTGAACATGGTTAGGATAAGTGATTTTATTTTTAGTTGGTTTTACCTTCTCCTTTACCTTGGGCGTTGGCTCAACATATTTTTCGTTCTTCCTCATTGTTGCCTTCTACTTTTCAACTTGCTTTTCCTTTGATATAATCAATTCCTCCGCTTGTTCACAACTAAGCTCAACTTCTTCTCTTGGATCGATAGTTTCAGCATCAGCGTCATATTTTTTATCTTTATCTTCTAACTCTTCTTCATTTTCTATTTAAGCTACTTTCCCTTTTATTTGGGCTTCAAGATCAATGTCATATTGTGGATCAACAAGATCCTCTTCTTCTTGACTCTCTTCTTGAGTCTCCTTTGCCTTATGGGCCTGTTCTTATTGATGCCAAGGTGGCCCTGGAGGTTCTTGTGTTTCTGTACCACGTCTAATAACAAAATTAGTAGATATAGTATTGTAATCATGATTACTTTGACTTAAAATCAAAGCTTGAGTCTCGGTTATTTTATCACATTGCATTTTGACCATACTAATATGTTTATCAAGATGTCTAGTAGCATGTCCTAGATCACCAAAAACCAAAGTCAACTCTTTTATATCTTTATTGTGGAGAATGAGGTGTTTATTATAATATCATGGAACCAAAGTTGTCGATGTTTACATTGTTGAATAGCAAGGTTCATTTTGTCTTCTACTATAAAAGTTTGGAGAACATCAACTTGATTTTATTTAATGAGTTTTGTTGTCATACCTTTTTCTTCCATGGACTTTTTGACTTCCAGCGTAAGTTCTAGAGGTATACAAAGCATAACTTTCTTTGGTTTAAAATCTTCAACAAGATTATACTGTTTATCATTAAAGGATCTTACCACAAAAATATCTATGCATTCAGGTAGTGTTAACTTGCTCAAAGTTCCTCCTGTAGTTAAATCAATTATTTGTTTGGAGTCATCAATGAGTCCATTATAAAAATATTATATGATTAAATTCTCCTTAAACCATGATTTGGGACTTTCATAATCATCCCATAGAATATTTCCCAATCTTGTGAGAAGTTTTCTCCAACTCTCTAGAAGAAATTAGATATGTCGCGCTTGATCTACAGAGTTTTAGCGAATGAGTAGTATTTTTGGATAAATTCTTGGATGCAATCTGCCCAACTTTTTATAGTGTGTCTAGGTAAAGATTGTAACCAAGAAAAAGCTTTATATTTTAATGACCAGCATAAGAGTTTAAGAAGTACAAACTCTTTTGGTAGTCCAGCTGGTTTAAGAGTATTAGAAAGGTCATGAACCTTCATTAGATGATCACTTGGATCTTCATCTTCTATTCCTGTAAAATAAATATCTTGCATCATATAGATTAGCTCAGGATCTATTTCAAATTCTGTGTTTTCAAGATCAGGATAGAGAATATGTATTTTGATAAGGTGCCTAGACGGATTCCCATAATCTCCCAATGATTTCTCAAGCTCTTCTACCATGTGGGTGATGGAAACATATGCCATCAAAGGAATCAAACTGTTCAAGTCTATAGAATGCGAGTTAGAAAAAAAAAAGTTCTACGCATGTCTAAATTGGTACACGTTCAATATAAGTAAGCAAATAATTTATTATGGAACATGTAGATCCTCTATCTTCAACAGAGATCATGGATGGTTTCAACACTTACAAATGTCAAGAAAAAACACTTAGCACTTAGCTCCCCAAGCGCCAGAAAATAGCTTGACGGCCTGCAAGAGCACAAGTTCATCAGAGCACATTTTGGTGGAAGTATTAGTTCTAGTTTTTATGTTTATCCCAACAAGGAGCTTATGAAATTGTTTGTCTGCGGCGTTTCTGTCGTGCTTGAGGTGTCACTTGTCTTGAGTGAATTGAATGCAAGAGTTGAGGTGGAAATGAATGAGTGGAAAGGAAGTATTTTTGAGTACTAAATGGTACTTTAAAGTAAATAACATAAGGGATTTCTATTTTTGTACCCTCGGTTCGTTAGTTGTACTCAGTTTCCCCAGCCGCTTAGCTTTTCCTCACTTTTGCCCATCTCCTTGTACGAAACTCTCACACGGTCTGAAAACTCACTATCCGTCAGTCTTGCCGTTACATGCTGACAAGTGGGCCGCGTTCAGTCGGTGTAACATCCCAAAACTTTAATCCAAGTGATCAAGATCAAATCTACCCAATTTAGGGTTAACAAAAACTTTTCCATTTTAAAAATCTTTAAGCATTCATATGTGTGTGCATTTAAATAGGAGTTGTTTTGAATTGCCATCATTGAGTAATCTATTGATTGTAAAATGACTCTAAGGTGAATTACACATCATCTAGATTATCCCCAAGAAAATCCCAAAGAAAAATAAATCAAAAAGAATTAAATAAGTAAATGGTCACCTTTGCCATTTTAATCACCTAGCCCACTTTGGCTATTCCTAGCACTCATTTTCAAACAGAGACAATTGTGGATCTTTGCACCCCTTGCTAGTACAAGTAGTGATGTACCAAGGCCCACTTTGTGATCTCCCAAAAACATTCAAACTCTAATTTTAAATGACATTTAAAAATTGAATCTAGTTCATATGTCTAGATACCACTTTTTCAAAAACCACTCAAATGAACTTCATTTCAAAATCCCAAGCAACCACAGATGCTTAAGCAAAAGATGAATCACTCCACCAAAAATCTTTCAAAAATTCAAAAGTTTCTCTTATGCGGCCATTTGATCGAACACCTTGTTAGCATAATCATTATGGCGTAACTAATACTGTTTTGGAGAAAATCTTGTCGAGCCAATTGATGCACATTGATAACCTTGGTCTCCCCCAGGCCCAACCAGACCAAAACCACCCCATGCCCTAGCCCCTGGCGCCAGTGCACCGCCACCCCGACGCCATGCTCGCCGGCCAAACGTGCACAAGCCACAGGCGACCACCAGCCCCTTTCCGCCACTCCAGGGAGTGAGGCGTGACCTCACCGCCGCCCAGGGTCCACCCCACGGCCCCTGCTAGCCACTGGACCACCTCAGAGCCGCGCCGCCCTTTCTCTCTGCATGCAGCTAGAGCGTGCTAGAGTGCGATCGCCGCTAGCACTCCACAGACCACGCCTCGACAGCAAATCGCGCACGCCGCTCCGCCACGACACCCACACCCCGCCAGACACGGCCGTGCACCGCCGCGCGACCCATAGTCGCCGGGCGCCGCGTCGAGCACCGCCTCTGTCTCCTTGAGCGCGGGAAGCCCCCGACCAAATGCCACCGCCCCTAGCCGCGCCATTATGCCATAGAGGACCACCAGCAGACTGCCCACCGTCTGCCTACCTCGCCCACGCTGGTAGCCCTCTGTACCGCCCTCGCCGGAGACGCCAGCCCACACCCGTCGGTCCACTCGTCGAGCCTATATAAGGAGGCCACCCCAGCCTCATTCTGGACACCATCTCACTCCCCTCTCTCCACTGACCATTTCCCCTCTCTCGCTGGAGCCGCTCGAGCAGCACATCGCCGTAATTCTACCGGAGGTAGCCGCTGTAGAGGAGGAGACGTGGTCGTCGATTTCGTCCACGTCAGCCCCTGTCGCAACCTCGCCTGAGTCCACCATCGCCGTCCAGTTCGTTTGCCCTCCTCACTGCACTAGCTGGAGCCCTGGTACATCCCTAGTAGACCCCCACTGACCGCTCTAGGGTTCAGTCTCGCCGGCGATGAGTCTGTCGTCGGCGACGACTTTGGACCGTTGATCCTTGTTCTAATCGTAGCACCCAGATTGCCCCATACCACTTCAGGTTTTAAGTGCCGCTGACATGCGGGACCAGCCTGTCAGTCGCCCTCTGAGCCGCGGAGCGCCACTGGGCCGGCCCATTTAGTTTCCCGCGCGACCTAGTTAATTCAAATATAGGTTTTTCTATTTTCGACTTAAATCAATTCTGTCCCTTAGTTTAAAAATCAATTCAGGAAGATTTACTGAACCAAATTGAGTAATTCCAATTTTGTTGGAAAGCTACTGAAATTCTCTATCCAAGCCCGTTGGATTTAAATCATTTAGAGTTAGAGATCGCTCCTAGTTAAAATAATAAAACATAAGATTTTGCACATTCAAACATTTTTATAAAATCAACCATAATAGATTTGGAGTTGATTCCAACTCTCAAAAATCACATTTAACCCTACCTATCTGAATATGTAATAATATTAAGGTTTGCATGCTGTGACTTTGGACTAGTACCAAAATAATGCTATATAGGCATTTGTCACTTTAAATCCTTAATTATTAAACTGAAATTTATTAAAATGTGATCCAACCCTTAAATCACATTCCCATGTGTTAGAATATGTAGTGAGGACATGTGTCCACATGATCCCATATTTTAATTGGAGAATATTAAATCTTAGTTAATTTCAACGAGTAGAAATTACTTTTCTCAAATAAAAGGAATGAAACTAGTTCATTAAACCTTGTGATGCTTATGATGATAATAGATCATCAAATATGTGCCTTAGTGTGCTAAGTAGACTAGTTAAGTATTGTTTGGTGATTGCGTATTCCGTATGTATTTATAGACGATAGTACCGACCAAGTCTACGAGGAGGAGGAGTTTTACCAGGAGGAGGAGGAAGAAAACTTCAACCACTGCACTACCCAAGGCAAGCCTAGCACTTCAAGTAAACTGAGCAAGCTATTATTAGCAAGCTAGAATTAAGCTAGATAACCTAAGCAAAGGCATTAGGCATGCTTTGGTTATACCATTTTGACTTATACCTACTCCAAGTTTTATTTACAAGCTTTACCTTCTTTACTTTACCAAAGTCCTTTAATTGTTTAAAAGGTAGTATAAAGAGTATAAAACTTGACCTATCTAGTTAGACTTAGATGTCATTCTGTGGCATGAAATTGAGATTAGCATCTCACCTTAGTGAACACTCTTAACTTAGTAGTTGGAACTAAACCAAAACTTGATTCGCTCTAGATGGGATACTTGGTGAAAATGATTTGTGAAAACCTTGGAATGATGAGTCATTCTATTGAGATGTTTTGACATGTGTTGAGAAACACAAATGGTTTATGATGATGAAAATGTTGAGGCATGAGCCTTAGCCCTTTTATAAAACTGATGGTTGGGTTCGGATGCGATACCATTCCAATTTTACCGTACAACCACAATACCTGAATTGGGTAAGGCTTAGCCGAAAGTTTATATGCATTAGTATTAGTTCCCTCGCGGGAGAGGTTTGAGCTGAGGCTACCTCTCAATGTTGTCCACCTATGAAGTGCCCAAGATGACAGATGGTCATGGTTGGGAGGCCATGCTCATAGGAGAGGTTCTTATACTAGGGTGTGTAAAGGAAAGATTATGTTTGATTATCTGCATACTAAGTATGATGATTCAGGGTTATCCCTGACAGATGTATCGAATCTTGTGGTGAAAGTGTACCACCTCTACAGAGTGTCAAACTATTCGAATAGCCGCGCCCACGGTTATGGGCAGTTGGAGTGGCCATACTGTTCCGTTGTCAGATGTTTTGAAAATGACTTATGAAATGAATTGAACTTCTTTTATCTTTCTTTGTTTTGGAACTCAGCTTAGGTTTCAAACTGAACTTTACAAATAAACCTTAGAGTTAGCATTCCTACTAGAACTATCTTACCTGTTAGTGATAGTTTGCGAGTACTTAAAGAGTACTCAGGGCTTTTGTCCCTGGCTATTCCTATGGCCAGACTATGAAGGAGATTACCAAGATGAAGGACAACAGGACGACTATGATAACTAGGACTATCTCCCATCGTCAGCATTGCCTATGACTCTGAAGATGGACCCCACCGCTACGCTATTTATTTCGCTACTTGATTGTACTAAGACTGGATCATGAGATCCTTATTTGTGTAAGACCTCATTATGGTTTGTAATGGATGATGTACTGTGATATCTAATCTGTTATGTCTCGCAAAAATGGTAATCCTGGGATTGCGATGTATGGCATAATAGACATCTGGGATTAAAAATCAGGGTGTTGACAAGTTGGTATCAGAGCCATCCTGACCATAGGAGACCCTAGTTAGAATGGACGACCGAACAAAAACTTAGTTCCAAAAACCAAAGTGAGTATTTATGAAAACTATTTCCTCTCTTACCCTTGGGGATTCTTTCTCTTAAAAAAATTCATGTTCCTCCAAATTCTTACATTACTACATAAAACTTTGACACACTTGATCACTTCACTAGCTCTCTCATCCTAAATTCTTATAGATGGAAGCTCAATACAACAAGTTCTACCAGTTGGGCAACAAAGGCCAACTGATCTTCGAGAGGGATCTAGATTCACTGTCGGAGTTCTTGGAGCATCCTCATCCGGAATTCCTTGGAGCTCAACTCCCGGGTCCCCCAGGAGGAGATTTACAATGGCTAGTGACTGCTGATCTTCGAGGCAAGATAGAAGCACCAGTATCTGGGAGGATTTAGTTCTCGTTGAGAGAGAACAACTGGCTAGATGGATTAGCTAGAGCAATGCATTAAGCCCTCGCACGTCTGTGTGCCCTGAGTGTCAACCTAATCCAAGGAACCCGCTTTGTTCACTATGCAAGGCGTGATTCCATGGGAATGCCGCTCGAGATGCCAAGTCACCCAATACTGAAGCGTCAAGTGGAGAACCTTGACTTCCTACTATACGACAGACAGAAGGAGTTGGACAATGCTAGAGAGCTCGCCAACAACAACCTCGCCATTGCAGCCCAGAAGGCCCAGACTTTCTCACTGCTCGTCCAGGATCGTCAGTCTCTTCGCCCTCAGCGCACAAAGAAGGATCGCACCATCGACCGTCTTTGCAAGAAGGTGGCCGACCTCGAGAAGACCATCAAGGAGCAAGAAGCTCAGCTTGCCGTAAAGGAAGAAGAGGAGGAAGGTGAATATATGCAAGGGGATATTGACTCCTACCTCAGCAATGATGATGACTTTCTGGAGGAAGATACCGTGGACTTCTACACCGACGATGACGACTCCGACTTCATCGATGATGAGTAGATGCACTAGAGCACTGTCGTAGCATGAGGAATATCGGTCCCATTGTATCGTAGCTTACAGAATGGTTCTTAAAACCATCTATTTTTCATTTGATGTTGTGGTGTGTGTGTGTGTTTGTATCGTGTGCTTTGCTTGAATGAATGAAAAGAAGTTAGTTGCAAAAACCTGAGTCAAACTCAAAGTTTTAGCTTTGAAATAAAAACCATAAACCTTAGAACTTTCCCTCTTACCCCTTTATCTACCTCAATCTTCAGATGACTCATGGAAACCAAGGAGGGAGCAGCTCATTGCAAGACCCAATGCTGCAGATTCTGCAGACTCTCATTGCAGTCCGGGAAGCAAGCATGGCAGAGCGCCAAGCTAATCTAGCAACACTGCAGTATATTTCCCAGATGGCTCACAACAACCAGAACCATGGAAATCAGGATCATCATGGATCCAAACTCAAAAACTTCCAGAATACAAATCCCCCAATCTTTAGTACTTCAGAGAACCCACTAGATGCTGATGACTGGTTACAGACAATGGAGAACAACCTAGAAGTAGCAGGAGTGGATGCAAACAAGAAGGTTCTTTTTGCCACCCACTATTTGGTAGGAGATGCAAGAGCATGGTGGAAAGGCACCCGCACCATGAACCATGGTCAAGTGAGAAGCCTTCAAAATCAAGTTCAGCCGCAGGGTCTAGTCACCAGAATGAGGGATGCATTCAGAGAGTTGAAGCAAGGCAGAATGACTGTAGTGGAGTACCGTGACAGATTCTTGTCCTTATCCAGGTATGCACCTAATGAGGTTAGCAGGAGGCCAAGCAGAAGGAGAAATTCTTGAACGGACTGCATGATGAGATGCAGTCTGTCCTCGTCAACATCCGTTTCCAGGATCTCAAAGAGCTAGTCGACTCTGTCATTCAGATGGAAAGGAAGATTAATCAAGCGAACGACAACCACAAATGTCGTATGATGCACCAAGCTGGATCCAATAGTCACCAGAAGTACCGTCCCAACCCTTCAGCGGGATATGCACCGAGGAATAACCGACCCCAATGTCTCGCCCAAGCTACCCCAGCCGTAGCGGAGAAAATGTGAAGTCCGAAGGAAACCACAATCACCTCGGCAACACTAGTAATTTCAACCGTGCACCTCCCAAGAGCAACAACAACAACAACACTGCACCCAGAACTGGAAGCAATGATGTGCCCGTGGCAGCGAAAGACAAGTCTCAGATCACTTGTTTCGAGTGTGGAGTGAAGGGTCACTATTCCAATGAGTGCCCCAAGAAGATTGCCGCCACTGCCAATGTGAATGCCCTAGCTCAACAACAGCGTCGTGTTCAACCAGGAAGAAGATTTGCCCCAGGGAACCCTCACAACCACAACGGCCATCTCTTCCACATGAACGCCGAAGAAGCCCAAGAAGCGCCAGATGTAGCGTTGGGTATGTTTTCTGTCAACTCAGTTTTAGCAAGAGTGTTGTTTGATTCTGGAGCATCGCACTCATTTGTCACCGAAGAATTTGCATGCACTAGTAAGATTCACCCAACCAACTTGAAGCATGTCATGATAGTTCAAATCCCTGGTTCAACTACAAAAGCTAGAAAAATTTGCAAAGCTATGCCTATCAGAATACATGGGATAGATTTTTATGCTAATCTAATAGTACTTGGAACCAAAGGTTTGGAAGTAGTACTAGGGATGGATTGGATGTCAAAGCATAAAGGATTGATTGACTGTGCCAAGAAAGCCATCACCATGACTAGTAACTCTAGAGTCTCAGTAGAGCATATATCTGAAACCTTGCCCCGTCAATTCAAGTGTAATAAGAGTCTAGCCCTACCCACCATTGACCAAGTCAGAGTAGTCTGTGAATACCCTGACGTATTCCCAGATGAATTGCCCGGTATGCCCCCAGATAGGGATATTGAGTTTATTATTGAACTAATCCCCGGAACATGACCCATAGCCCAGAGACCCTATAGCATGAACCCCTCAGAGTTAGTGGAATTGAAGAAGCAGCTGGATGCTATGTTGGCAACATGCTTGATTCAACCAAGTGCATCACCATGGAGATCGCCAGTGTTATTCGTCGACAAGAAAGATGGAGGCAACCGTCTGTGCACAGATTACAGGAAGCTGAATGACGTCACCATCAAAAACAAGTACCCTTTGCCAAAGATAGAGGATCTATTTGATCAGTTGACTAGAGCAAATGTGTTCTCTAAGATCGATCTTAGGACTGGTTATCACCAACTTAAGATTCATGCAACAGATATTCCGAAGACCGCCTTTACTACTGGTTATGGATTATACGAGTATACGGTTATGTCTTTTGGATTAACCAATGCCCCTTCTTATTTCATGAACCTCATGAATAAGATCTTTATGAATTTTCTAGATAAGTTTGTCATTGTGTTTATCGATAATATCCTTATCTACTCCAAGTCAGAAGAAGAGCATGAGCAACATCTGAGAATCATCCTTGAAACCCTTAGAGAGCATCGGTTGTATGCCAAGTTCAGCAAATGTGAGTTTTGGCTGAAAGAAGTAGGATTCCTAGGACATATTGTGTCTGTCGGAGGAGTCGCTGTTGATCCTGCCAAGATCAAAGATGTCGAAGAATGGGAAGCCCCAACCACTCAAACCCAAGTCCGTGCATTTCTCGGATTAGCGGGATATTACCGCAAGTTCGTCAAAGGATTCTCGAGCATCGCCAGACCCATGACCCAATTGTTGAAGAAGGACAAGAAGTTTGAATGGACCGACAAATGTGAAGCAAGTTTCCAGGAGCTGAAGAAGAGATTGATTTCAGCCCCAATATTGATCATGCCAGATATCAAGATGTCGTTTGATGTGTATTGTGATGCATCCAAGATTGGTCTCAGATGTGTATTGATGCAAGAAGGCAAAGTCATCACATATCTGTCTTGACAACTGAAGCAACATGAGCAGAACTATCCGACCCATGATCTTGAGTTAGTAGCCGTAGTTTTGGCATTGAAGACATGGCGTCATTATCTTATGGGTAATCGCTGTGAGATTTACTCAGATCACAAAAGCTTGAAGTATATTTTCACTCGGAAGGAGCTGAATATGAGGCAAAGGAGATGGATAGAGTTAATCAAGGATTATGACCTTGACATTCACTATCACCCCGATAAAACCAATGTGGTAGCAGATGCTCTTAGCAGATTGCCGTATAGGCTAAACACCATGATCAAGGAGAAGCAGCCAAGTTTGTATGAGGAGTTGGAGCAGTTTAGGACTGAGCTGGTTAACAATGGATTTTTAGCTAGCATTGAACTTCAACCCAATTTGATTAGCTAAATCAAGGAAGCCCAGAAGGGAAATGAAAGTATCGACGGAATCATACGTCGTATTGGTATAGGAAAGGTACTTGGATTCACAAAAGACGAAGAAGGAGTTCTATGGTACAAAGGCCATATTTGTGTGCCAGCAGATTCGGAGCTAAAGCAAGTTATCATGCAAGAAGCTCATGATACTCTTTATTCTATCCACCCCGGAGGAACGAAGATGTATCAAGATTTGAAATAGCAATTTTGGTGGCACAAGATGAAGAGAGAAATCAGAAGCCAAGTGTGATATCTGTCAAAGAGTTAAAGCGGAACATCAGAGACCAGCAGGACTGTTGCAACCATTGCAGATTCCGGAATGGAAATGGGATTCTGTCGAAATGGACTTTATCACCGGTTTGCCTACTTTTAGTAGGGGAAATGACTCAATCTGGGTCATTGTTGATAGACTGTCCAAAGTAGCTCATTTTATACCTGTCAAGACAACCTACCAGAGTTCAAAGCTGAATTGTCAGTCTGCATGGAACCCCCAAGACCATCGTATCAAATCGAGGAACCCAATTTACCTCGAGATTTTGGCAGAAAGTTCAAGAAGGATTAGGAACCAAGTTGAATTTCAGCACAACTTATCACTCGCAAACCGATGGACAGACTGAAAGAGTCAACCAAATCTTAGAAGATATGTTGAGAGCTTGTGTGTTAGAATATGGATCAAAATGGGAAGACTGCATGCCTTTCGCAGAATTCTCATACAACAACAGTTATCAAGCCAGTTTGCAAATGACACCATTTGAGTTCCTGTACGGAAGAAAGTGTGTACCCCTTTGAATTGGTCGCAAGTTGGAGAGAGTCAGATTTTTGGACCCGACATTCTCCGAGAAGCCGAAGAGAAGGTTCACAAAGTCCGTGAGCATCTCAAGACCGCCCAGTCCAGACAAAAGAGTTATGCTTACAAGAGAAGGAGAGACCTGACTTTCAATGTCGGAGATTTTGTGTATCTCAAGGTTTCGCCATTGAAGGGAACCCAACGTTTTAGTCTAAAAGGAAAGTTAGCCCCCAGATATATCGGACCCTTCAAGATTCTGAATCGTCGAGGAGAAATATTGTATCAACTGGAACTGCCAGAGGAGATGTCAGCCATCCACAATGTGTTCCATATCTCATTACTTTGCAAATACTTAGAAGTGCCTGAGAAGACCGAAGTTTTCAAGAACATCGATCACCGAGCTGTTGATATCAACAAGGACCTGAAATATCGTGAAGTGCCCATCCGTATCTTGGACGAAGCCTACAGAACCACCAGGACTCGGAGTATCAAATTTCTCAAGACTCAATGGAGCAACCATACCGAAGAGGAAGCCACTTGGGAGCGAGACGATTACATTAGGACTGAGTTCCCAGATCTCTTTAGTTCCTAGTTTTCTTTCTTAAATCTCGGGACGAGATTTTGTTTAAGGGGGGAAGGTTTGTAACATCCCAAAACTTTAATCCAAGTGATCAAGATCAAATCTACCCAATTTAGGGTTAACAAAAACTTTTCCATTTTAAAAATCTTTAAGCATTCATATGTGTGTGCATTTAAATATGAGTTGTTTTGAATTGCCATCATTGAGTGATCTATTGATTGTAAAATGACTCTAAGGTGAATTACACATCCTCTAGATTATCCCCAAGCAAATCCCAAAGAAAAATAAATCAAAAAGAATTAAATAAGCAAACGGTCACTTTGGCCATTTTAATCACCTAACCCACTTTGGCTATTCCTAGCACTCATTTTCAAACAGAGACAATTGTGGATCTTTGCACCCCTTGAAAGTACAAGTAGTGATGTACCAAGGCCCACTTTGTGATCTCCCAAAAACATTCAAACTCTAATTTTAAATGACATTTAAAAATTGAATCTAGTTCATATGTCTAGATACCACTTTTTCAAAAACCACTCAAATGAACTCCATTTCAAAATCCCAAGCAACCACAGATGCTTAAGCATAAGATGAATCACTCCACCAAAAATCTTTCAAAAATTCAAAAGTTTCTCTCATGTGGCCATTTGATCGAACACCTTGTTAGCAGAATCATTATGGCCTAACTAATACTGTTTTGGAGCAAATCTTGTCGAGCCAATTGATGCACATTTATCACCTTGGTCTCCCCCAGGCCCAACCAGACCAAAACCACCCCATGCCCTAGCCCCTGGCGCTAGTGCACCGCCACCCCGATGCCATGCTCGCCGGCCAAACATGCACAAGCCACAGGCGACCACCAGCCCCTCTCCGCCACTCCAGGGAGTAAGGCGTGACCTCACCACCGCCCACAGTCCACCCCACGGCCCCTGCTCGCCACGGGACCACCTCAGAGCCGCGTTGCCCTTTCTCTCTGCGTGTAGCCAGAGCGCGCTAGAGCGTGATTGCCGCCAGCACTCCACAGACCATGCCTCGACACCAAATTGCGCACGCCGCTCCGCCTCGACATCCACACCCTGTCAGACATGACCGTGCACCGCCGCGCGACCCATAGTCGTCGGGCGCCGTGTCGAGCACCGCCTCTGTCTCCCAGAGCGCGGGAAGCCCCCGACCAAATGCCACATCCCCTAGCCGCGCCATTACACCGTAGAGGACCGCCAGCAGACCGCCCACCGTCCGCCTACCTCGCCCACGCTGGTAGCCCTCTGTACCGCCCTCGCCGGAGACGCCAGCCCATACCCGTCGGTCCACTCATCGAGCCTATATAAGGAGGCCACCCCCAGCCTCATTCTGCACACCATCTCACTCCCCTCTCTCCACTGACCATTTCCCCTCTCTCGCTGGAGCCGCTCGAGCAGCACATCGCCAGAATTCCGCCAGAGGTAGCCGCTGTAGAGGAGGAGACGTGGTCGTCTATTTCGTCCACCTCAGCCCCTGCCGCGACCTCGCCTAAGTCCGCCCTCATCGTCCAGTTCGTTTGCTCGCACTAGCTAGAGTCCTAGTATGTCCCCAGTAGACCCCCACCGGCCGCTCTAGGGTTTAGTCTCGCCGGCGACGAGTCTGTCATCGACGACGACCGTGGATTGTTGATCCTTGTTCTAATCGTAGCCCCCAGATTACCCCGTACCGCTTCGGGTTTTAAGTGCCGCTAACATGCGGGACCAGCCTGTCAGTCGCCATCTGCACCGTGGAGCGCCACTGGGCTGGGCCATTTAGTTTCCCGTGCGACCCAGTTAATTCAAATATAGGTTTTTCTATTTTAGACTTAAATCAATTCTGTCCCTTAGTTTAAAAATCAATTCAGGAAGATTTACTGAACCAAATTGAGTGATTCCAATTTTGTTGGAAAGCTACTGAAAATCTCTATCCAAGCCTATTGGATTTAAATCATTTAGATTTAGAAATCTCTCCTAGTTAAAATAACAAAACAGAAGCTTTTGCACATTCAAACATTTTTATAAAATCAACCATAATAGCTTTGGAGTTGATTCCAACTCTCAAAAATCACATTTAACCATACCTATCTGAATATGTAATAATATTAAGGTTTGCATGCAGTGACTTTGGACTAGTACCAAAATAATGCTATCTAGGCATTTCTAGTCACTTTAAATCATTAATTATTAAACTTAAACTTATTAAAATGTGATCCAACCCTTACATCACATTCCCATGTGTTAGAATATGTGGTGAGGACATGTGTCCACATGATCCCATATTTTAATTGGAAAATATTAAATCTTAGTTAATTTCAATGAGTAGAAATTACTTTTGTCAAATAATAGGAATGAAACTAGTTCATTAAACCTTGTGATGCTTGTGATGATAATAGATCATCAAATATGTGCCTTAGTGTGCTAAGTAGACTAGTTAAGTATTGTTTGGTGATTATGTATTCCGTATGTATTTATAGACGATAGTACCGACCAAGTCTACGAGGAGGAGGAGTTCTACCAAGAGGAGGAGGAAGAAAACTTCAACCACTGCACTACCCAAGGCAAGCCTAACACTTCAAGTAAACTGAGCAAGCTATTATTAGCAAGCTAGAATTAAGCTAGATAACCTAAGCAAAGGCATTAGGCATGCTTTGGTTATACTATTTTGACTTATACCTACTCCAAGTTTTATTTACAAGCTTTACCTTCTTTACTTTACCAAAGTCATTTACTTGTTTAAAAGGTAGCATAAAGAGTATAAAACTTGACCTATCTAGTTAGACTTAGATGTCATTCTATGGCATGAGATTGAGATTAGCATCTCACCTTAGTGATCACTCTTAACTTAGTAGTTGGAACTAAACCAAAACTTGATTCACTCTAGATGGGATACTTGGTGAAAATGATTTTGTGAAAACCTTGGAATGATGAGTCATTCTATTGAGATGTTTTGGCATGTGTTGAGAAACACAAATGGTTTACGATGATGAAAATGTTGAGGCATGAGCCTTAGCCCTTTTATAAAACTGATGGATGGGTTCGGATGCGATACCATTCCAATTTTACCATACAACCACAATACCTGAATTGGGTAAGACTTAGCCGGAAGTTTATATGCATTAGTATTAGTTCCCTCGCAGGAGAGGTTTGAGCTGAGGCTACCTCTCAATGTTGTCCTCCTATGCAGTGCCCAAGATGACAGATGGTCATGGTTGGGAGGCCACGCTCATAGGAGAGGTGCTTATACTACGGTGTGTAAAGGAAAGGTTATGTTTGATTATCTGCATACTAAGTATGATGATTCAGGGTTATCCTTGACAGATGTATCGAATCTTGTGGTGAAAGTGTACCACCTCTGCAGAGTGTCAAACTATTCGAATAGCCGCGTCCGCGGTTATGGACAGTTGGAGTGGCCATACTGTTCCGTTGTCAGATGTTTTCAAAATGACTTATGAAATGAATTGTGACATGACTTGACCACAATAGAGTTGTGACTATGATAATTAAGTTCCCACTTAGGTGTTTTCAAACTTATTTTATCTTTCTTTGTTTCGGAACTCAGCTTAGGTTTCAAACTGAACTTTACAAATAAACCTTAGCGTTAGCATTCCTACTAGAACTATCTTACCTGTTAGTGATAGTTTGCGAGTACTTAAAGAGTACTCATGGCTTTTGTCCCTGGCTATTCCTATGGCCAGACTATGAAGGAGATTACCAAGATGAGGATAGCAGGACGACTATGATAACTAGGACTATCTCCCATCATCAGCATTGCCTGTGACTCTGAAGATGGACCCCACCGCTACTGTCGTGGTAGTGTCACGGCAGGCCATGGATAGGCAAATGGTGGGGACTAAATGCACTAGGGGAATCCAGGGAGGGATAGTGTGGTGATTCCACTCGCAGTAGCTTTGTATTTGATTCACTTCCACAGATTACAAGTGCTCCTTGAGCTGTATTGGGGAGAGGAGGAAAAAGGAATTCTCTTACTCTCACCACTAGCTAGCCCTCAGGAACACACACAACTCTCTAGAGCTCAATCTGTCTCATAGCAACCCCTTCTACAGTGGCCCTAGCCCTCCTTATATAGGGGTGGCTAGGTCTCCAATTAGGGCATACGTGGAGGCATATTCCAAGGAATATGCCTCCTCCCAAAATAGTAAGCCGACCGGGTCACTTTAACCCAGCGTCATCCATGCAGAGGCTACGTGAGCCTCTGCGGCGCCTGCGTCATCCGACACATGCTTCATCACCTTTGTCGGCCACGCCTCGGTGGTCCTGGCCTCTGTCCGCTTTGCTCACGCTCTGCGTACAGTGGTCACCCTTTGACCAGCGAGATACCTTCCTTCTCTTGTAAGCTTGATATAACCCGGATCGTACCTAGTATATCCGGTCATACATGTACCTTCATACAAGTTAGATATATCTCACCGACTTACGATATAAGTCGGCTGAGACCCAGTTAGGTGGACATCCCCTGGTCCAGGTTACCCCGTGATTCGGCCTGCCTTGAGGTGACTCGGCCAGCACCTGCTTTGACCTTACCGCACCTCGGCTAACTCGGCCTGTATACCCCGGCGTGACCCTATCCGGGGGTATCCCCCAACATTAGTCCCCGAAGCTGGTGCGGTCTTAGCTGCCTTAGTCGCTAAGGCCACAGCAGGTTCAATTTTATCGAGCCTCTGGCTCCCTTTCTGAGTTACCTCATAGTCCGGATTTCATAGGTTTACTTTGCCTTGGCACATTCCGAGTTTTCACTCGCTGGCCGGGTTACCTCATATTCATCTAGGTCATTCTTCCTTCTCTTGTACGCTTCCCCATGTGGAGGTTAATCATTACTTTTGCCTCATTTTAAGGGCATGCGCTAGTAATCACCGTAGTAATTGTCAGTTATCACTGTAGCACACGTCACATCGTGCCTGCCTCCTCGTTAACCGCATCATAACGTCACGTCATGGGATCTCCTGCGCCCTGTGGCCTTCCCTGTGGCTCACTGCTGATTGGTTGATCTGGGTTATAAAAGGCCACACCGTATGGCCCGGCCGCATAGCGCGATCCCACTACCTCTTAAGGGCGTGGTTAAATAGGGGTGGGGGAGCCCCTTGGGTCTTTTCCCCACTCTCGCGCCCCCTTTGCCTCTTCTTCTTCCTCTCCAGCGACAGTGCCGCCGCCACTGCACTTGCGTACCTGCGCTGCTGCTGCACCGTTTCCTCGCGCATCCGCGTCGCCGCCACCTCCCCGCATCTCTTTCGTCACGGGTCCTCGCCTATCCAGGCCACTGTCACCCACCGCCGCTAGTGCCAGTGAGGATAGTGATCTTGATATGACTGAAGAGGAACTCGCCGTTGCTGAGCAAGAGATGGAGGAGGATGCGGTGAACACCGACCGTGGCGCTTGGGCTGGGTCCTGGGTTTGCCAGGACGATATTGACTGGCTATACCGCACCCGACATATCCCGGAGGGCGTCATCGCGCGTCTTCCCGCTGCGAAGCTTGCCCCCTTACCCAATCCGGGTAAGTATGTGGTATTCCTTTCCCACTTCCAACGTGGATTCGGGCTCCCATCAAGTGATTTCTTCAATGACTGACTCAACACGTATGAGCTTCAGCCGCATCATCTTCCGGCTAATGCCATCACCTCTCTCTCTGCCTTCGCTTCCACCATGGAAGGCTACGCCAGACCGTGGCCCACGAAGGAGCTCTAGATCCGGTTCTTTGGCCTTCGCCGGAACGTGATTCCGAACATCTAGCTTAATCCGGAGGACAAGCAGCTCACGCAGTTCGACGCAGCTTCCATCTCCCCTGGAAACAGTCTATCTTTCCCCGAGTTATGGGGCTTGACTCCTGCAAGGGCTGGGCCCGAACCTTCTTCTATGTCCGGAACAGCACAACTGAGGATCTGATCCGGCTGCGCCCTTACGCTCTGGGTCCTCCCAATCCGGATCTGTGGGACGCGGTCCCCAAGAAGCCCACCGTCCTAGTGAACCAAGTCAACAAAAGGTTCCAGGAGCTGAAGGACTTGGGGTTGTGCAACAAGGACACGATGATTACATTCGTCCGCAACCGGATCGCCCCCTCTAGAAATGTACACATAAAGTTTGCCACATGAGCTGGGGCCGTGACCCCAACCGGACCTCCTCATTTGAGTTGAGCAACACGGAGATCTTCCATCAGGTCAAGGCCCTCTTCACCACTAAGAAGGATTTCTCGGCTGAGTGGACGTGGGGGATCAAACACTTCTGCCGAGATAGGCTTCCCCCCGTGGTAAGTCTCGTGCCCCAAACTTTCTCCGAATTGTATCATATGTCGGTTTCTGTTGTAGGTTTAATCCCTTTGTCTTTTCTTTCCCTTAGATGTTTCTTCAGCAAACCATTGAGGATGGCACCGGGCCTTTTCTCAAATGGGCACCTGATCGAGACACCTCGGATGTGGAGGAGCCGGATCAGGAGATGTTCCTGCCGATGGCGGACGCGACCAAGCGACCCACCGGTAAACTCTCTTCCATTAGAGATTGGCCTGACGATGAGGATGATTCGGACGTTGAGGTGATGGAGGCATTTGACGTTGTCCCCCTTTCTTATGCTTTTCCGACATCAGCTAACCCTGGTGGGTAGATCCATGAAGATCCTCCCCTTGCCATGGGTGAGCCTGTCCCGGTCGCACCGAAGAAGAGGGGGGCCGCATCTGCTTCTTCCTCCGGACCTTATCAGCCAGCTAAGAGGCGAAAGAAGTCCGCGGACAAAGCTGCCACCAAGGCCACGACTAAGGCTGTGGCCCGAAGAGCTCGCAAGCCGAAGGAGCCCCTGACTTCGGATGAGTAAGTCGTTTCTCCCTTTGCTATTCACTTGTTCTTCTTTTGTTATAGTTTCTCATCATACATGATTTGATTTGGCAGGGCCGCGGTGGAGGTCCCACAGAGTGGATCCAGCATTGCCTCACTGCTTCGACATTGCCTCGCCGCTCCGACACAGCCCTTCTCCCCCTCGTGGCGATGATTCACGCCCGTTGAGCCCCATTCTGGAGGGTTCAGCGGCTGCTCCGGGGTCTAGGCCACCTTGTCAAGAGGAGGGCAACCTCGGAGCGGGGGAAACTGGCTCTGCTGAGGCAGGAACAACCACCACTTCGGCTCTGCCGCAACCAGCTACCATCGAGGTTCCTTCAACACCTCCACCGAAACAGAAATTAGCACCAACACCATCATCAGCTCCAGCACCAGCAGCAACAGCAAAAACAGCAGTAGCAGCACCAAGCCCCTCCGCCTCGTCCGAGTTTTCCAAGGCTCGGCGAGAAGACATCAGCAACACCAAGGCTAGCGCCAAGGCAGCTCCCAAGGGCAAATCCGCTACAGCAACTTCAACTTCTTAGCAGCAGCCCAAGGGAAAAAGGCTCTTGGCGCCACCAGGGCAGCGTCAATCGAGGCTGGACAGCGCACACTTGCGTCCATGCTTTCGAAGAAGACTCCACCGTCGAAGGACGACCCTGCCGAGCCAGCTAATGCGCAACCCGTTTTGCACACCAGCCCCACCGTTGCCCAGGTTGAGAGGAGGGAAGCGCATGCCAAGGGTCTAGTGGCGCCCCACATGCTTAGCGGCGAACAATATCCTCCGACCTTGATCGAGTTTGTAAATAACTGGAACAAGGCGGAGTTCGTCCATAATGACGATCTCCCGGAGAAGTTCGGTCCCGCCGAATTTGCTGCGCAGATGAATACTGCTGCCAAGGCAATTAACCTTGCGGGTCAGATGATGGAGGTATGTTACTTCGTCTTTTCCTTAACATGCTGTAGATATTAGTGATATAGCCATTAGTCCCCGAGCCTTTGGGGGAGTAACTTGTTACTCGGCCGGATGCTCCTTAGAAAACTAACGTAGCTCCTTGATAACTTCGAATATGCACACACCTAGAGCTGGGTTAAGTTCCACTTGGCCCGGATCTTGTACACTTCGTATATGCACACACCTAGAGCCGGGTTAAGTTCCACTTGGCCCAGATCTTGTATACTTCGAATATGCATACACCTAGAGCCGGGTTAAGTTCCACTTGGCCCGGATCTTGTACACTTCGAATATGCACACACCTAGAGCCGGGTTAAGTTCCACTTGGCCAGGATCTTGTACACTTCGAATATGCACACACCTAGAGCCGGGTTAAGTTCCACTTGGCCAGGATCTTGTACACTTCGAATATGCACACACCTAGAGCCGGGTTAAGTTCCACTTGGCCCGGATCTTGTACACTTCGAATATGCACACACCTAGAGCCGGGTTAAGTTCCACTTGGCCCGGATGTTGTATACTTCGAATATGCACACACCTAGAACCGGGTTAAGTTCCACTTGGCCCGGATCTTGTACACTTCGAATATGCACACACCTAGAGCCGGGTTAAGTTCCACTTGGCCCGGATCTTGTACACTTCGAATATGCACACACCTAGAGCCGGTTAAGTTCCACTTGGCCCGGATTTTATACACTTCGAATATGCACAAGACTAAGCTATATTTTTGTACTCTTTTCAGGTGACTACCAATCGCCGGAGTGCTGAGTTTCAGCGTCTCCAGGATATTCACAAGATGCTACGCGTAAAACATAGTGCACTTCTCGCTGAACACGAGAAAAAGGGTAAGTTTCTTCCTTGGCATTTTTCTGTTTTTCTTCATCTTTTTCCGCCGAACTAATCCATCATTCAGATTTCGCAGCTGGGGTGGAGGATGAGAATACCATCATGAGGAAAAACTTGGAGCAGATCAAGGGTAAGATATTCTTTCTCAATCTCTCTCTGTGCCCTATCCTCTTTTCTTCTTGGCTCGGCAAATATTCATACCTTGGCTTTGCTGGGTCAACAAACTATTTCAGCATCTCTTGAAGATAGTGCGCCCGTGCCTGATATGATGTTGCATTTTGTGGCATCCCGCTAAAACTACTACTAGAAAATTGCGTTGTTTTTGTGCATTGCACCTTCATGACCGCATGCTCATGTCATCATGCCACATTGCATTTGAGCATCGTCATGTCATCATGCATTTGTTTGTTTAAAACTATTTTCTAAAAGCCTATTTGTTTTTTTAAATATTCCCCGTCTTAATTTTAAATCAAAACCCTGGTCCTTCGGATGTTTTGTTTTGTCGAAAAATATTTTTACAAACAGTCTTTAAAATAAAATAGCACAAATATAACTAAAAGTATTTTTCCTGGGGAGGCCGCCACCAGCCAGGCCCAAAAGCCCGGCCAGCAGCAGCCTACTACCTAGATAAAACATCTAAAATATCTAGACCTAAACCTAACCCTAGTCTACCCAAACCCCAGACTATACCTAGCCCTAACCAGACCCAACCCGCAGCGACACGACCGCCCCGCGACCCACTCGCGGACTGACCTCGACCTAGTCACGCGAGAACCACTCTTCCCACCTGCCGCAGCCCCACCCGAACACGCACACACTCACCTGGTACTCGCGCACGCCGCACGCGGCACGTCCGCGCGATACACCCCACCCCTGCCCGACACGCTCCACTCCTCCCGCCTAGGCACGCCCTCCCACGCCAGCTCCACTTGGTCTCCACCTCCCACCGACAGCCCCGCTCGAACCCAATCCCCACCCCACATTGCCACGGCCCCACGCTCCCACCTCTCCTCACGCAACCGCCCCGCCTCGGGATCTCCGCCCGCGCCCAGCCCCACCTACCCCCCTGCTCGAACCAGTCCCCGCGGCCGCCGCCCCTCCTCTCTGTCCCCACCAGTTAGCGACGCCCCCTCCTGCATCTCGGTCCAACACCGCCTCTACCTCCCTTGCTCGGTCGTGCCCTCCTCATGGCTCTAGCCATCGTCTTGTCTCTCGAGCGCCACCAGGGGCCCGCGCAGGACCGCCTCCCCATCGCCTACCCGTCGCCGGCGCCCGAGGTCGTCGCCCAGACCACCTCTGTGCAGGGCACCGCCAAGCACCCTAGCGGCACCGCCCAGGACCCCGAGCCACCCCTCCGTGAGCTCCTCACCCCGTCACCGACCCTCTTCGTCTGCACCCATCAAGCGGAGCTCGCCGCCCTCTCTCAACCTCCCCTCCACCGCCTTCCCGGCCCGAGCCGCCCCGGCCTGAGCTCCTCCCGGCCCGAGCTCCTCTCGGCCGGCGAGCCACCCCTCCTCCATATGCCGCCACCTCGCCAGCAACCGGCCATGCCCACGAAGTTTGTCTCCGTCGGCCTTTGGTCGCCGTCGCCCTCCTCGTACGGTGCCCCGCCCAACGCTGCTCTGGGCGCGTCTTCCTCTGCCAGCGCGTCGTCATCCCCTGCTCCACAGGCCTGAGCCTCATCGCTGCTATCGGCCAGCTCCCCTGCATCGCCTGCGTCCCTCTTGCCGCCCGTGAGTGCTCTGCCCTTCTCGACCCGAGCCCGCGTGCGCCTCTGCCCGAGCCGCAACCGTGGCCTCTGTTTGCTCACAGGGACCCATCCGCCACCGAGAACCAACCTCAGTTATGTGAGTGCATGGCACTGTTTTGAGATGTTGCAATGTATCAGATGCTAGGGCCCTTTCTAATTAGCTATGGTATGTTCAGATGCTGCTAGCTATGTTTGAGATGGCGTGGTACCGAAGTGCTGTGAAGAGCTGCAGATGATGATCTCCACGCGGCAATGGTACTATGTGATAAGCCCGAACCTCTCGCCGAACGAGAACTAGATGCTAAACAAGGGCATTAGTGTCTCTCGACAAGATCTTTCGTGACATCGCCAAGATCTCCGGAAGGCCCGCATACGGATGTGAACCTGAAGATATCTCCTTCGCGGACTCGAATACGCCGAGACCCCGAGTGCACCGACATGGATCCGATGATCGAACCCTGAAGACCTCGATCCCGGGAGCCGAAGGCCATTGCCCCGAAGACCGATCCCGGCGAGACCGAACCTGAACCACATCGAACCAAGATCGCCGAGTTCCAATGTGTGAACCTTTTTCCAAGCCCTATTTTATAAATGCTATATATAGGATCGGTTGCATATAAATTGATCATGCTTGCATGCATATTTGTGGGTATGGGGGCATTATGTCGATTCACCGCATGATTAAATATGGAGTGTTATGCGGGATATGTTTGTCTTATTCCGGGCTCCATTTAAATTGGTGTAGCGAACCGATACCGAGTTTTGCCTTGTTAACACAACATTTAAAATTGCGGGGTAGCTAAATAACGTGAACCGCCTAGTTAATTGTCGGGACCCCGGTTCCGCTTAATACCGCCTAATTGCACCGCATCTGCATCATATCATAAGCATGCCGGATCTTTTGCCGTAGTATTAAATATTGCATTCGGTGTTTCTTCTAGTGTTTGCTTCTTCGCGGATTAGGCCGATGAGTTGGTGCGAGTATCGACAAGTTCTCCGGCTATGATCCTTCGGCAGTGTTTCCCAGGCGAGCATCTCTTCCCCTTCTACCTATTTTGCATTTATAGTCTTTATTTCCTCCTGTTGATCTATTGCTATCCGTGTCGCGATGCTTTAGTTTTCCGTGCACCAGTTATATCTCGTGTAGCCTCTATATTGCCATGGACACCTCCTACTACTTGTGTTTGGTAGATAGCTGGCCTTGCGAGTCGTAGTTGCTTGCTCAGGTGCGATCTTGTGATGTCGAGTACCACAGTTGTTGGAATGCTGGCCGATGTTTATGGTGGAGATGATCATGTCTTTAAACACAACTATTAATTCGCTAGATATAGCTAATGCAGAGGCATCGGTGGGCAATAGATGTTATTTGGTTCTTCCACGCTCACTTGTGTCCCGTAGGACCCCGAGTACTTGATACCTGTTCCTTGATTTTTCGCACTATCCACATCCGGGAGGCCTTATGGACCCCCCTGAGCCAGAGCTTGATTCATTTCTATTTCTTGGGGCCACAAAGTAGTTTGGGGCTTTATTACTATCCTGTACCTATGCCATGCTTTACTGCTTTATTTAAGATTGTGCGTGGAGCACCTGTACTGTTTAGGATTGTGGAGTGTTTTCGCGGTATCGACAAGCCCAGTCACACTTTCGGGTTCCCAGTCGTTTACAGCCATTGGCGCAAACCTTGGGTCCGTATCGGAGCCGACCAACTTCGTTGCGGGTAGCTTAATAGGGTGGCCCCCTGAAATATTTATGAATCCCGTGATCGCTTTGTCATGAAAGCCTCGTTGGGTTTTGAGTTGGTTTTTCCGAGGTTGATCAAGTGTGTGTTGCTATTTGTGCACCCCTACAGGGTAAAACTTTCTGAAAGCCGTGTCCACGGTTATGGACGACTTGGAGCACAGTATCTCGATCATACACAAGCATAACTAAAGTAGTGTTATAAATTTGACTTAATGTGTGACTAGTAAACATATGCAACTATAGCGGAATGGATATTAAAAATGCCAACAACTGGTGGATCTGGGCCGTTTGTTATATATGCCTAGTAAGTATTACAACTCCAATGGAATGTGATAAAAGTGCCAACAACTACTGGGTTTTGGGGATTCCTCAGGACAATTTTATCTGACTAGTAAATGTTCCAACTACAACATAATGGTGATTAAAACTGCCCACTACTTATGCTTCAGGATGACTCATGCTATCTATATCTGATTAGTAATTGCTGCAACTATAATAGAATGAGTAAAATTGCCAACTGTGTGAGTTCCTTGGTCCGACTTCCTCGTTTGGTCTCGAGGGGGAAATACCAGGATGGGTTTGTTTGGTGTTAGCTTCCGGCTGGATCCGAATAGGTCTTTCTTATCCCTCTCTGATAAACACCAGTTGTATCGAGTCTCTATAGGTTGTTTAGTGCTGCTGCGCTGTCGCTTCAGCCCACCATACCTATCTAGGCGAGAGCCGCCGAATTCTAGCCTTGCCATGTACTGGCCTCAGTACTGACGCTCCTCTTTTTTCCTTTGCCCCTTGTCGGCACCCCTTTTGTTTTAGCAGGTTTGAGATCGACGTCGTTAGCAGGGTTACCCTTCCGGCTTGGCCTGGACAGGGTTATGGACGCCACTGGTTATTCTTCAGGGCTCTTAGCCCCATTTGCATCTTGTCCGTACTCGGACGTGGTATCGTTTTCCAAGTGATTTGGGTCTTTGTATTGTATATCTGTATTCTTGACTCGCTGAGTCGCTATTGTATATATATCTGTTTTGTGGGTCCCATCGAGGACTGTTGTGTAATGTTATTACTTCGTTTTCCACCCGCACGAAAGTGCCTGGTGGGCGTCCTTGAATCATTTCTATGCGGGTTTTGCGGAAAGGGCTAAAACTTGCATAGGGCCGATTCGAGGGTGTTACACATTTTCTCGAACAAGCAGGGCAGCATCAGGCTGAACTCAAAAAGAAAGATGATGAGCTTGCCCTCCTCCGAACCAAAGATGATGAGATTGCCAAGCTCAAGGCAGATATGAAGAAGCTCAAAGCGCAGCACAAATCTGAGCTAGAGAAAGCAGGCCAGGACTTTACTGAAGAGTGAGAGCGCCTCAACCTCCAGATCGCCAAGGAACAAGAATTGCTTAAGGAGGCCAACGTCAAGCTTGAGTCGGCGAATGCTGAACTTGTGCAACTCCGGGAGAGGCGCGGCAACTGCACCAAGGAGCTGACCCGGGTTCACAACCATATTTCTGGTATGTTCTTTTTCTCTTCAATTGTCATGAATCTCTCTGGGTCAACCCTTATCACTTATTTCATCCGTCTCGCTTTTTTCAGGCAAATTCCTAGAGAGCGATGTCATTGCATCCAAGGCTGTTGCCAAGTTCCGCAGACAGAGGGGTACTCCAACTGGTCCTGGCACCATTCCTCTTGATCTCGAGGACTTGATAGTCAGCCTGTCCTCCCGAGTCGAGATCGTGAAGAACTACAGCAAGGATATCTTGGACGTAGTAGTCCGGATCTTCAACGTCTTTTGTCCTGAAGAAGATACTCTGGAGAGTACCGCTGTTCTTTTTGCCAAGCTCATGGAGTGCGAGACTCAGCTCGATCTCTGGAGATAATCGGCTGGACGCGCTGGAGCTGAGATCGTTCTTCACTACATGCTTACGTGGTACGAGAAGATTGACCTCAAACTCCTTGAGCGCATGCGCACCGGATCAAGGTGGTCCACTAACCCGGATTGGGTAGCTCGGCGCAAGGCTTGCGCCCATAGCTTCATCCTATACGCCCCCATTCATCAATGGAACGAGGGACCAAGCTTCCTAGATGCCACTGAAGATGAAAATGCTGAAAACGTTGAAGATGATTTGGATGAGGACGAAGAGGACGAAGCTTCAGACGTCAAGGAAGACGCAGATGACTCTGAAGCCGAGGCTGGGGCTACACCTGCTAGCGCCGACTTACCTCCTCCTGCTGCTCCTTGATTATAAACACTTTAAATTTCATCAGATCCCCGGTATGCCTCGAATATGCACACACCTAGAACCAGGTTAAGTTCCACTTGGCCTGGATCTTGTACACTTCGAATATGCACACACCTAGAGCCTAGTTAAGTTCCACTTGGCCCGGATCTTGTACACTTCGAATATGCACACACCTAGAGCCAGGTTAAGTTCCACTTGGCCCGGATTTTATACACTTCGAATATGCACAAGACTAAGCTATCTTTTTGTACTCTTTTCAGGTGACTACCAATCGTCAGAGCGCCGAGTTTCAGCGTCTCCTAGATATTCACAAGATGCTGCGTGCAAAACATAGTGCACTTCTCGCTGAACACGAGAAAAAGGTAAGTTTCTTCCTTGGCATTTTTCCGTTTTTATTCATCTTTTTCCGCCGAACTAATCCATCATTCGGATTTCGCAGCTGGGGTGGAGGCTGAGAATACCATCATGAGGAAAAACTTGGAGCAGATCAGGGTAAGTTATTCCTGCTCAATCTCTCTCTGCGCCCTATCCTCTTTTCTTCTTGGCTCGGCAAATATTCATTCCTCGGCTTTGCCGGGTCAACAAACTATTTTAGCATCTCTTGAAGATAGTGTGCCCGTGCCTGATATGATGCTGCATTTTCTCGAACAAGCAGGGCAACATCAGGCCAAACTCAAAAAGAAAGATGATGAGATTTCCCTCCTCCGAACCAAAGATGATGAGATTGCCAAGCTCAAGGCAGATATGAAGAAGCTCAAAACGCAGCACAAATCTGAGCTAGAGAAAGCAGGCCAGGACTTTACTGAAGAGCGAGAGCGCCTCAACCTCCAGATCGCCAAGGACCAAGAATTGCTTAAGGAGGCCAACGTCAAGCTTGAGTCGGCGAATGCTGAACTTGTGCAACTCTAGGAGAGGCGCGACAACTGCACTAAGGAGCTGACCCGGGTTCACAACCATATTTCTGGTAAGTTCTTTTTCTCTTCAATTGTCATGAATCTCTCCGGGTCAGCCCTTCTCACTTATTTCACCTGTCTCGCTTTTTTCAAGCAAATTCCCAGAGAGCGATGTCATTGCATCCAAGGCTTTTGCCAAGTTCCACAGGTAGAGGGGTACTCAATCTGGTCCTGGCACCATTCCTCTTGATCTCGGGGACTTGATAGTCAGCCTGTCCTCCCGAGTCGAGATCGTGAAGAACTATAGCAAGGATATCTTGGACGTAGTAGTCCGGATCTTCAACGACTTTTGGCCTGAAGAAGATACTCCGGAGAGTACCGCTGTTCTTTTTGCCAAGCTCATGGAGTGCGAGACTCAGCTCGATCTCTAGAGAGAATCGGCTAGACGTGCCGGAGCTGAGATCGTTCTTCACTACATGCTTACGTGGTACGAGAAGATTGACCTCAAACTCCTTGAGCGCATGCGCACTGGATCAAGGTGGTCCACTGACCCGGATTGGGTAGCTCGGCGCAAGGCTTGCGCCCATAGCTTCATCCAATACGCCCCCATTCATCAATGGAACGAGGGACCAAGCTTCCTAGATGCCGCCGACGATGAAAATGCTGAAAACGTTGAAGATGATTCGGATGAGGACGAAGCTTCGGACGTCGAGGAAGACGCAGATGACTCTGAAGCCGAGGCTGGGGCTGCACCTGCTAGCGCCGACTTACCTCCTCCTGCTGCTCCTTGATTATAAACACTTTAAATTTCATCAGATCCCCGGTATGCCAGGTGCAATTGTATCGAGCACACAAGTGATATTTTGCTACTAAGTTTTTATGCTGGATTGACTTGGGCGTAGCCCCCGAGTTTCATTTTCTTGTTCCTCCAATTTCTTGGCTCGGCTCGTGTCTACCTTGGTTCGGTTTTATGACTTACGAGTCTGAGCTTCAAAAATTGTCTTAACAATACTTGGAAACTTTAGGATTAGCTCAAAATAATTCAGCATAATAAATTGAAAGTAAACATAAGGTTAGTCCAAAAAACAAATGCCGGCTCGATTAAGTTCCTTTCCTTAGTCGTTTTTCATGTGCTACGCAGTTCCAAACTTGTTCTCTTGCTTGCCATGAAGCCAAATCTTGTTGGACAGCAGCAAGTCGAAGAGTTGGGTTCTTGGTGCTCACACACTACTAATCTGGCTTAAGTAAAAACAACTTACGCCAGCCGACGTATAAATAATAAATACAGAAGACAACAAATATTTTGGCATGGTGCGATAGCAATAAGCCCCATACGGGGTGATAAATGCAGTCTTTATTTGATCATCCGGATTTAGGGGTATCTGGAGGAAACCAGAATATGCATCAATGAATAACAACAGTTCACACCCAGCAGTTGAATCTTTGACTTGATCTATCCTTGGCAGTGGAAATGGATCTTTTGGACACGCCTTATTTAGGTTCGTGTAATCGATACACATACGCCAAACCACTGCCACATTCGGATCATCCTTCTTCTTCTCCACCAGCACCGGATTAGATAGCCAATCCGGGTAAAGAACTTCCATGATAAATCCAGCTGCTAGTAACCGAGCTATCTCATCTCCAATGACTTTTCTCCTATCTTCGGCGAAGCAGCGAAGAGATTGCTTCACCGGCCTTGCTCCGGGTATCACATTCAAAGAGTGCTCGGCCAACTCCCTCGGAACACCTTGCAAGTCCTGTGTGGACCAAGAAAAAATATACCGATTCTCACGGAGGAAGTTGACGAGCTCGCTTTCCTATTTATCGTTTAACCCGGCACCAATTGTTACGGTGCGCTCTGGGAACATATCATCGATAGGCACTTTCTTGGTATCTTTTGTCGCCTGGAACGAAAAACTACCATGCGGGTTACTCAGTGCCGGCATATACTGCTGTGTGGACTGAGCCAATGCTGCCACTTCCTGTATCTTTCTTTTCTCTTGCGCAATCACGAGTGACTCGGCTAGGTTAGACCCGGCTGACGCACACTCAATGGAACGTCGGAAATCTCCAGCTATGGTAATTACTCCATTTGGCCCAGGCAACTTCATCTTCAGATAACTGATGTGACAACTTGCCATGAACTTGTTCAGTGCTGGCCTGCCGAGTAACGCGTGATACGCACTTTCTAAGTTCACCACTTCAAACTCCAAATCCTCAGTTCGGCAGTTATCTCGCGTGCCGAACAATACGTCAACCCGAATCTTGCGTATGGGCTCACAAGAAATGCCTGGCACAATGCCATGGAAAGTCGTTCTGGTAGCCTGGAGCATGTTCTCCGAGATACCCAACTTGCGCATCGTATCCGCATACATGATATTGATGCTACTGCCATTATCTATCAGCACCTTGGAGAATCTCACATTGATATTTGGCCCTATGAATGTTGGGTCCAGCACTAACGCATACGAACCGGGGCTTGGCATAAGCTTGGGGTGATCCTTGATACTCCAGGTGATTTCCTGATCCGACCATGGCATATACCTCGTCACTGCGGGCATTACCGCATTCACCTCCATGTGTCGGCGCTGCAAGCTTTTTCTATCTGTTTCCTCTGTGGTAAACACACAATAACTCTGATGATGCTCTCTGTACTCATTCCTTCCCTTGTTTCTAGGGTACCTCTGATCCGGTTGATGCTGGTCTTCCACTTGATGCACTGCATCCCTTCTTTCATGGTTGTCATACCTCGGCGGAGGGGGAGGCAACATTAACTGTTGCGTGTTCGCTCCGGAGAGCAATTGCTACCGGGGTAACTCCCGCCGAGGTTGATCATTTCGAGGTGCCTGAGCATTCCCCGAACCACCTTGTTATATCTTCCTCATCCACTCACATTGCCGAGTCGTGTGACCCGCCGGGTTACTCGGGTTTGGCGTGTGAAATTTACACGGCTGATCCAGCATTGACTCATAAGTATACCTCAGACGGTCCTTCTTTTCCTGCCACTGTTTCTTTTGCTCTGGCATCCAAGTTTTCTTTCCATCATTTCTCGGTGTCCATTGTTGTCCTCCAGTTTTCTGACGTTGGTTGGTTCCCGCACCAGATTGATCTTGATTCATAGCAGCAACTCGTTGCGAACTGTACCGGTAATCCGGTCTGTCATCTCTTCTTTTACCTCGGTAATCATTCCTCTGGGATGATCCTGCTCCATCTCTGTGGTAGTATTCCTCGTTTGACTCGCTTGGCATTAACCTGGGTTGAGTCGGATCACCCAAGGCATACGAATCAGCGATCCGGATTGTCTCTGCCAACGTAGTTGACATATCCCTTTGCAATCTTTGCCACAACATGCTTGCATATCTGCACCCTTGCACAAACCATGCTATGGCCTATGACTCAATTACACCCTCATAGGAGTTTCGCACGGTACACCACCGGGTCAAGAACTCCCGGTCTGTCTCATTCGGTTTCTGCTTGCACATTGCCAGGGTCTGTGGCCTATTCGGCCTCTAATACGTACTCGAGAAATTGCTGACAAACATTTCCTCAAAATCGATCCAACAGTTAATACTTCTGGGCAGCAAATTGTTTAGCCATACCCTCGCTGGCCCCTCCAACATCCGGGGTACGTATCTCATAGCCCATCTCAAGTTGCCTGTAGCAATTTTTATAGCTGTAGCATAGTTAATCAACCAATCCTCTGGCTTTGTGCTGCCGTCGTATGTTTTTGTGCCTCTAGGTAATTGGAAGTTAGGTACCGGGGGTTCCTTCATGATCCGGGGCCCAAAACACGCAGGATCCGGGGGACCTTGACATTTAGTTTGCTCCGACCTATACAGCCGATCCAGTTTTAACCTGGCGTCGTCAGGCATCAAATCCCTGCTCCCCAGTCTTGACCCTATCACATGATAGTCTGGCCTTGGGTATCCTGCGTTCACCATTTCCGAATCACCATCATTATATCTGTCTTGCTCTCGTGGAGCACCTCTCTGTTGCATACCTCGACCGACACTTTGCTCTTGCCTTGGTATATTCCGCTGCTGCGGTTGTCCTGCTCCTGCCGAGTTGCGCTGCCCGACATTGCCGTTTACAACATTCCCTTGACCGACATTGCCTTGGTCGCGGTTACCTCGGCCAGCTTCACCTCGGCTCACACTTCGTCGATCCTCATCTCTCTGCACTTCTTTTCCTTTCCCTGCCCTTGCCGGGTCATACGGGACTATCTGTTTGTTCCTCCTGGCCGAGGTTACTACCTCTTCTCTCCTAGGACCACCATGAGGAGACGATGCAGCTCCAGCAGATTTCTCCGGGTTACCCACCGCCGAATGAACAATCTTGGAGGCCCCAGCCCTCTCCGGGTTATCCCTAAGCAATTCCTCATTTTGCCTGTTCGCGATCCGAACCAACTCATTGACCCTATCTTGCTGTCTCTGACGGGCTTCACCCGTCAGACCCTCTAACTCGGACGCAGCTGCATCTGCTGCTCTGTGGTTTTTTGCTGGGGTACTATACTTCGGCAGCCCCACGGATAAACAGTTCTCTGACTCCTCAATCCTAGTATCACCCTCTTTGTTCATTTCACTCATGAGGTTTCTCCCCTTTACTTTTACAGCATCTACCTTATTTGCCTTTGCGTACTCACGCAATGTCATATTCAACGACTGCTGAGCCGCGGCTATCTTTTTCGCACCCTCTAGTATTTTTTGCCTAGTTTCCTCTAGCTTGGCCTGTGCCTGAGCCGGATCTACCACTGCTGCTACTGGGTTTGCCAAACTATCAAGCTTGCTGCAGCACATTCTCTGGCCTCTCTAGTGGAGGACCTCTACTTTTCCTTGGTGCCTTAGGCGTTACCTCCGGATCTGGTGCCGGATCCTTGCTTGCGCCAGCGCCAGGTGCAGTCATCATTACCTCGGCACGGTCCAGGGAGCGAGTGATACGCACCCCGTGAACCACGCTAAGGGGTGGCTCGCCTCCTTCGACGACGTGCCGCGGGTGAATGCACGACACATCAACAACAATGTAGATCTTATGCGCACTGAACTTGACGAAAAGGCCGTTGCATGGAAGAGGATGCTTGCCGAAGCAGCTAGAGTTGTCACTGACAAAGTCCAGCGCTCCAAAGTGCTGAACGAGCCCGGAGACGATGCGTTCACCAGTGCTGATGAGGTTTCCCGTCCGGATCTTCACCCCTGCTAGCGCCGCTAGCCCCACGGTGGGCGCCAACTATCGTGGTGGTGTCACGGCAGATGCCCTGGATAGGCAAAAGGTAGGGACTAAATGCACTAGGGGAATCCAGGGAGGGATAGTGTGGTGATTCCACACGCAGTAGCTTTGTATTTGATTCACTTCCACAGATTACAAGTACTCCTTGAGCTGTATTGGGGAGAGGAGGAACAAGGAAATCTCTTACTCTCACCACTAGCTAGCCTTCAGGAACACACACAACTCTCTAGAGCTCAATCTGTCTCAGACCAACCCCTTCTACAGAGGCCCTAGCCCTCCTTATATAGGGGTGGCTAGGTCTCCAATTAGGGCATACGTGGAGGAATATGCCTCCTCCCAAAATAGTAAGCCGACCGGGTCACTTTAACCCAGCGTCATCCATGCAGTGGCTACGTGAGCCTCTGCGGCGCCTGCATCATCCGACATAGGCTTCGTCACCTTTGTCGGCCACGCCTCGGTGGTCCTGGCCTCTGTCCGCTTCGCTCATGCTCTGCGTACAGTGGTCACCCTTTGACCAGCGAGATACCTCCCTTCTCTTATAAGCATGATATAACCCGGATCGTACCTAGTAGATCCGGTCATACCTGTACCTGCATACAAGTTAGATATATCTCACCGACTTACGATATAAGTAGGCTGAGACCCAGTTAGGTGGACATCCCCTGGTCCGGGTTACCCCGTGATTTGGCCTGCCTTGAGGTGACTCGGCCAGCACCTGCTTTGAACTTGCTGTACCTCGGCTAACTCGGCCTTTATACCCCGGCGTGACCCTATCCGGGGGTATCCCCCCAACAGCTATGCTATTTATTCCGCTACTTGATTGTACTAAGACTGGATCATGAGATCCTTATTTGTGTAAGACCTTATTATGGTTTGTAATGGATGATATACTGTGATATCCAATCTGTTATGTCTCGCAAAAATGGTAATCCTGGGATTGCGATGTATGGCATAACAAGCATCTGGGATTAAAAATCCGGGTGTTGACAGTTGGGTCCCGTAGTGGACCCTCACTGTTACGTGCTGACAAGTAGGGCCATGTTCTGTCAGGTCCCATAGTGGACCCTTGCCATTACATGCTGACAAGTGGGGCCACATTCACTTGGTTCCCGTAGTGGACTCTCTCCACTTATCCAGATCAGCATCGGACCCACAGCTTATCCACATGAGCGCCAGACCCACATCTTACCTAGTTTGGCGTTGCAAGATGGGACCCCGAGCTATCCCCGCGCCCGCACCCGTGCCGTTGCCTCCCCTTTGTTCTTCTTCTTATCTAGTGACGGTGTCCCTTTGTCTAGCTTCATTTTCATATAGTGAAATGTAATGCATATACGAAAATTATACACCTTTAAACTCTTTGAAATCACACTTAGGACATGATAATGTTGTGCTAATAAAATCCTGATCAATTATATTTCCATGGAGTGAAATATAATGTATAAAATTGCGTATACGAAAATTATAAACCTTTGACCACTGTGCAATGGCACTTAATACGTGATAATGACGTGCTAACAAAATTTTGAGAGATTATCATTTTCTCCCCCATTTTCATAGAGTAAAATTTAATGCATAAACTTGCATATATGAAAATTATACACCTTTGAACTCTTTGAAATCACACTTAATACGTGATAATGTTGTGCTAAGAAAATCTTGAGAGATTATCATTTTCATAGAGTGGAATGTAATAAAAAAATTATACACCTTTGAACACTTTCCCTTTAAATTATATTCAAATTCATTTGTTTATGGAGTTAAAGTACCGGTGGCAAACTTGTTATTTTGCATGGATGGAGGGGTGCCTCCCGACAGATATAGGGGTTATCATGTCCGCTAGATCACAGAGGATCAATGGTTGGTGGGCATAATCCGCGTGACAACTGTCTCAACCAATCAGAGCATAGCGGCCAATATGAGCACATGTGAGAGAGATTGTGACTAAGAGAAGGGAAAACTGAGTAGAACTTAAGAACCAAGGGAAAAACTGAGTAGAACTTAAAAACCAAGGGCAAGACTGACATAGGGATTCAAATAGAAAATAGAAAGAGATTTTAAAAGTGGGAAATGCGTATTTTATATAATAAAATACAACTTGGCATACATCAAACTATTTGCAATTCAAATATACACTTGTTTGACAATTATTGCATCATTCAGACAAACTATGTTTTGGGGAGGGATGTTTTGGGAAGAGGCTTGAGTAGAAAGCCATGAACCTTCATAGATAGTAGGTGATTTGGGAAGTGGTGATTTAGGTTAAAACTTGATTTATATACATTTATTATGGTGGTAGGTCACATAATAAGACTCCATGGGTAGATGCCACTATGTTTTGATCTTTTTGAATTTGTTGTGCATAAATGACTCAATTAACTAGCTAAAACCCATTTGTTGACTCTCTGTTGACTAGCCACCGGAGGGTAAACTGAGTATATTGCACACGGGAGTGTTAGTACTGGAGGGAAAAACTGAGTACAGCCAAACTGCCAGTGTTACACTCGAGGGCAAAACCGAGCACAACTAAGTCGCCAGGGTTAGACACGAGGGAAAAACGTGACTCACGGTACGCGTGTGCGGTGCACAAGGCAGTAGCAGACACGTGTGGCTATGCACGATGCAGTAGGCGTACGCGGTTACGTGGTGCACCGTGGCACAACAAAACATCGCTTCCCTTCTCCTTTATAGAGGCCTCCTCAACTCTCGCTCATCACTCACTCGCTCACTCAACCGTCTCCACTCTCCCCTCACCTTTTTCAAACCCCCAAGAAAACCCCAACCATGACGGCGATGGAGAAGAATGGCACGGTGGCCATCGGCGCCTCCAAGGCCACCGGAGAGGAGGCCATCGTCGAGGCATCAAAGGCATCCGCCGTCCCCATCCAGACCCCCGTACCCTCTTCTGCCGTAGCCGCCAGCGAGGAGGCCCCTGCCGGTCTCGGGAAGATCCTGCTCGGTTGGGACCCCTACGAGGAGGTTGAGTACATAAGGCCAGAGAGCTCCTACGACACCAGCATCGCCAACCCATGGTCGGAGGTAACTAGGGTTTTCTCCCCTTCCCTTGTTCTTTCCCCATTCCCATCGTTGGATGCTAGATCGAATGTTATAGGGTTCGATTGTTTGTATTTTTACAGTAGCTAATCCTCTTGTGTTAGATCTCGTATTTTGATGAATCCCCCTGTTCATATTTCAATGAATCCCCTTATTCATATTTGAACCCCCCTGTTCGTAGTTAGGATCAGTATTCGATTTGGTTTGAGATTTGGGGAATAATCAGGAGATCTCAATTCGTTAATTTATGCAAATAATCAATCCCGATAATGAAAGTACCTCAATCATGTCCTTATTGCACTCTACTATTTTTTCCAACAAGAGGATATCAGCGACGTCCGTAGCGACGACGAGTCCATGGAAACCAAGACTCATCATGTGCTGAGGAGGTTAAAGTCTGGCAAGTACGACAACTTCTTTGCTGGCGACGTCTACAGGTGCCCCTTCTGCACCACCAGGAGGCTCCATGACACCGACTTCAACTCCCTCATGAAGCATGCCGAGGACGTGAGGACCTGCGGCGAGTCCATGAACATCCACGGCTTCATAGCCAAGCACCAGGCGCTCGGTTTTCACCTCCGCAACCTCTAGAAGGTGGCCATCAAGGAGGTTCACATGCCCTCTATCAAGCCCAAGGCGCCCAAGGTCAAGGGACTGGGAAACAAGAAGTGGAGGAGGCACCAGAGGGAGGAGGCGGAGGCCATGAGGGGCCACTGATCTTGAGATGCTGCTATAAAGAAGCTTCTTTTGTCTTGTCTGTGTTGAACTTGTCCGCTGCTGCTACTGAGCAGCCTAATTGTCGAGCCTTGTTAAGTACCATACTATATATCCTATATTAGCTGCTTTATCTATATCTGCTCTGTTTACTGAATTTATTTATGTTCCTGGTTACATTTGCTGCTCTAGATTTGCTACCAGATTGGGGGAAAACGAGGGCCAAAAGGAAAAATGAATGAAGAGAGAAGGTGCTCGAGATTCGGTACCTTTTTGGGCAAAAAACCAACTGTTAGCGAGAGAGAGTGGAAAAGGCGCTCTTAAAAAGACCAATCATAAAAATAACAAAAAAGAACTTCCAATTTAGGGGACAAGGCACACGTAACCACCAAACGTGCCCCACATGGTCCCACACCATGTCCCCCATAATGCGTTCCCAACAAACCGGCCCCACGCTCAACGCAGGACCCACCCCACCGTGGTCCCACCTGCCATCATGTAATGTTGAAGCCTTTGACCTGACGGCATCCCCCCGTCCGAGCGCCTGCGAGGGTTTTAGTATAGAGGGAGGGGAAAAGTGAGAAAAAACTAAGCGGCTAGGGAAAACTGAGTACAACTAACGAACCAGGGGCACAGAAATAGAAATCCCATAACATAAAAGTAATAGAGCACGGAGGATGTTTGAGGTTTCATGTAGATGAAAATTTAGGCACGGAGAGAAACGGTTCATGATGACAGTGAGTGTGCCAAATCGAATAAAATGGGATAAGTGAATATAGTACTTCTTATTCATATGCAAGTAGGCAAGCAACCGATACTCCAAACAAGATTACTCTTGGTAGATTCTTCTTGATTCTAGTGATCCTTCTATATGTTACCAAAGCCATGGTCACCACATCAATAAAGGTCTTTCGACCAGATCAAGGCTTTAATCTTGATGGTTCCTTGTTGTCCTCGAGTTACACTAGCTCCTCTTTGATATCGTCCATGGCACTCGGGGGTCACCGATTAACTAGTAAACAAGTTCATATCTATGATATCTCAAGACCATGTTACCCGATCCCTTAAATTGGATAACAAGCATTAATCATACCAATATAACCATTCTCACAATATAATAATCACGACAATAAACATAAATAGGAGTCACATCAAATCTCACCAATTCCCTACATCTCCCACGCCTATGGGGATTTACTCACACACGAGAGGAGAAATAAACCAAAGGCATATTCGTATTGCAAATGGAAATCATCTCAACTTTACAATAGCAAGCCAAAATGGAGTTGAAGATCAAATCAAATACAAACCAAGAGGTTCAAAGACCTAATATTACAAGTATAAATCTCTCTCCCTCTCAGTACAAGTGGGGAAAGATGGTGGAGTGAATGATCAAGAGGCTAAAGATCTTTGAAGGATGATATGAGGCTCTTCCCCTCTTGAGATATCATCCCCTTTTTTCTTTAATGGCGTGTGGCGACTATGTTCATATTTTTACCTCCCCCTTCATGAAATATTCTTGTATTGATATAAAGAAGGCAATGACGTGTAGTACGGGCGTACCGTACGGGCAGCCTCTAACTGTACTAAAGGTCATTAAGCCCCTGGTGAACCTCTGATGGAATTCTTTTCAACTGGAGATTTGCTCATTTAGGTGTGATTAGCCCATAAATGCTCTCGAATCTTTCCAAAACTTTCTCATACTTGAAAGTCATCACAAAATAATAAGGTTTCACTAACTTGTGATATTAGCGTTAGTTGAAAGATCAACATCAATGAAACCAAGTGAAAACCAATAGAAAATCCTTGATAAAAAGTATCAAAATTTGGAGCTATCAAATTTCCAAATCGAAACAACAGTATACTTTCTTGTAGAAAATATGAAGTAGAGGAGGAATTTACCTTCAAAAAGTGGGAGCCCAACTCACCACTAATTGAGAACAGGATGTAGAGTAGCCGCAACGACAACTGGCGGCACATGGAGTACCCGAAGGGGACATCTCGACCCGTGCCTGCCAAAATAGCCAGAAGAGGTGGTGTAGAAATCTTAGAAGGCCATCTCGATGATGGGGAGGACGCCCGGGTTGCTTTAGAGGGCAACCACATTGTTATCGCTGAAACCCTAGATCGAGTTAGGATTATGAGCGGCCAGTACAGAGAGGGAGAGACAAATCTAGCTGGTAGGATTGTAGAGTAGGAGGAGGGGAGTAGTTTATGTAGAGGCATGGCGAAAGAGGTGGTCGGAGACAATCGGAGCTGTCGGGAGGAGCGTCGACGACTTCAGTCGCCACCGCGTCGCCCACACGCGTGAGAGAGAGGAGGGCACGAGTGAGAGTGAAAGGAGAGAGTGGGGTGGACCTAGCGTGTGGACCCAGTGGGTCCAGTCACTTGAGTGACTAGGGTTGATTGGTGGAGCCAAGGAAATTTATTATTTTCACAATTTGATAAATGCCCATTTAACAAAAAACCACAGTAGTCATTTTAGAAAAATAAAATAAAAATACCACTAGAAAGATAAAAATGAGTAGAATCCAAAAAGTAATTTTTGAAGATTTTTAAAAATAGTTATGAAGTGACAAAAAATGCAAGACACTTAATAAAGGATTAAAAACCCTAAAAGAAAATGCATATTCCAAATAAATGAAATAAAAATAATTCCAAATAGGGTAAAATATATGAATAATAATTCCTATTTTTTCTAGAATTATAAAAAAAATACTAAATTAAGAAGTCCCTAATAAAACACAATAATAATAATTACTCAAAAATCAATATTAATGATCCAAAAATGATGGAAAAATCTATTGTTAATAAGAAACTTTGAATATTCATGATTACTCAGTGATAAATGAAATTCCAAATAATGATACTAACCAAATTCATAAGAAGTAAAGAAACCTTAAAACATATATGAAAATTATAAAGTGAATATAAAACCAAAACTAAGAAATACCTTAGTTAAAACTAAAAATACCTAAATTAGGGGGAGGGGAAGAACCAACTAAAATAAAAGTATTATCTAGACCTTAAGCATGCATTTGGATTTTACACATTGTCCTTACCAGATAGTGATGCTTTTTTTAGAACCAGAGGTCTAGAGTAGTATAGAACCCTCGAATTTTCTTAATTCGAAAACCACAAGCAAGTTCACTCTTGCATTACTTTGTGAGACCAAACTTGCAATATTCATTCCAAGATAATTCTTACATGTCCATTGACATATTTGAGAAAGAGCTTTCAAAACCTTATCACCTGTATTCAAAATCAAAGTATTATTTTTATAATGAATATGAAATATGGATTACCGGCTTAGGGTAGTCAGACAGTCTAATAATGGTGGGCGGCATAATGTCAGAACCCAAGATTTTAGAAATTGGGACTAGATTTTTTTGTATTTGCATGTAATTCATAAGCATTGCATTGCATCCATGTGAAATTTGCAAAAGTTTGAATTCGAAAACCAAAACCCTAAATGCAAATGTGCTACTTTACTCCTATAAGGAATTAAATAGGATTTATAAATCACTATTTGCAAACTATTGAAAAGGCTACAAATAGGATCCTATGTTGATCCTCTGATTTTTAGAAAACTTTAGAGACAAAAATCACTCCATTTGGAGTTAGTATGAAAAAGATATAAAATGAAATAGGAAAAGAAAAAGAATAAAAATGGAAAAAAAACCCTACCTAGCCTAACCGGGCCAGCGCCAGCCGGCCCATCCCTCTACCGTCGCACAACGCAGCAGCAACCGCAGCGCAACGACCAACCCGACCACCTCCTCCGTGCTGCACGAGCGCAGCAGCAAGCAGCCCATAGCCCAATTCTACCCGCCGCGCGCACGAGGAGAGCAGCATCCGCAACACATAGGCCGACCCAAATCAACTGCCGCAGCCTACCTGGGACAGAGCCCTCTCCCCTCCTATTTTTTCCTCCCTCCTCTTGCTGGCTAACCGGCCCCACCTCGAGCTTCTTCCACCTCGTGTCGGGAGTCCATCCTGAGCACGCTGCAACCACCCCGACGAAATCGGGTCGAATCCAGTCTAATTTTTCTGCCCCTCTACACAAAATCCCCCTATGAATCCTTTCGCACTGCCCCTCATCCTTTTTTGTTTTTACAAACCTGGCTGTCAAATCTGAAGCTTCCGATCCCGCCACCGTCGGCCACGTCAAATCGATCTTGAATCGGTCGATTCCTTCGCCACCTTGCCCTATTCTCCGTTTGATCCTTCTGCCCGTGAATCACCACTTCTCCTTGACCGTCTTCCCCATCCCACAGGTCATCATAGGCACCAGGAATCATTGTCGGAGCTTCACCGATGACCGACGCCTCCATCTGTCACGTGTCATCATTACATGAAGCCAACCGCACGGTCGTGGACACCATTGAACTCCTGGTGCTGCTATGCACCTTGTCCTACCTCTCCCGGAGCTATCCGACCACTGATACCTCAATGAAGATCACCACCTGAAGCTCGACGTCGCCTTTCGCCACAGTCAGCTGCCACCGAGCGCTGAGGTGAGGAAGGTCTCGTTCCCAACCATTTGATCGCAGATGAATGACTACGATTAAAAGCCAGGTGAATTGGTATCGGCCAACCGCGTTACACCACGTGGCAGTCTAGTCTTCGCACAGTCAGCTGCCACATCGCTAGTAGGTTCACAGTCAACGGTCAATGTTGTCAAATATTGATTTAAAATTGCAGAAAATCGACAGATCCTGTAAAATTCATAGAAAATTATTTATATGTCCAAAAATTACAAATAATATATATTTAGATTCAAAAAATATGAAGAACATTAACATGCTGTTAGATCCAACTTCTACGGTACATATTTACTGTAGTTATTTAAATGATATAATCACCTTTTTAGAGTAAATAATTCATAGAAAAATATTTATATATCAGAAAAATATAAATAAGATGTCTCTGGAATCCCTGATTCATGTAGGACACTAATATGACCTTAGATCCAATTTTTGCCAAATAAAATATACTAAATGAGTTAAACCCTTTTAACCTGTATTTAAATCATAGAAAATTACCTAGAGCTCCAAAATTAGTGAATCCAATTGCCAAGGGTTTACTTCGGTAATACCCACCTGTAGAAAACATAAACCAAAATATTTGACACTATTTTAATATAAAATGTTCCATAAAGCTATAAACCCAATTGCAATAGTATTTAAATCATAAAATGATTTTTAGGTGATTCCAATTGATAATGTCTCTAAATTACATTGCCTATCAATTAGTATTTAAATCACAATTTAATATGACAAAACATCAGTAGTTTAATTAAAATGAGATAAACCATATTAAATCCATATAACTTTAATAATAAATGCTTTAATGCATTAAATGTTTTTCCACATGCATCATGTGATATAATAATGTTCAGAGAACTAAATACAACCATTGTGACTTATTAAATCATCATGCATACATTTGTTCATCTTTGTTTTATTGTATTATGCATAATTGCAATGTTTTGAATGGTGTGTTTTTATGCTTTGCTTCAAACGCTAGATTGCGAGGAGTGCAACTATTGTGATTGTGACGAGTGCAACCTTTTATATTGTGAGGATTATCTGATCAACTACATCTACAACAAAAGCAAGTAGAGCTATCATAAATGTCCTACTATTGTTCCTATGTATGTAGTATGATTTTCAATAGTGATGCATGTGTAGGATTTTTTTACTACTATGCTGTGTGATACCTTCGATCCAGATTACGAATGTAGTATAGCTCTTTTTCCCTAGTAGACCTAGGTTATCGAATCCAAGGGAAGCGAATGCATAGTGAAGTTACTTTAACGGACCTTCGAGAGTTTTAGAATTCCTTTCGTGTTTTTACCGGACCAATAGCTTGCGTCTTTTTGTTGTTGTCGATGATGGAGAGAGAGGGCCTAGGGCGTTCGGTTTCACCTGTAGCTATGCAAAAATATCTGATGGAAATAAAAGATAGAAATAAAGTATGTGTGTACTTGTTAGAGCAAGATAAATTATATATGGGCAGTGCATCCATAATTGCTATTGCCATCGCAACCGCTTATAGGAATAACCTACTAGTCTCATCCATAGAAGAAAGAGAACTAAAGATATGCATAGTGATGTCACCGTTACTCCCAAGCAAATCCCTCACATACATCCGTACTACCCCTTCTGTCACTGGGGTTCCCAACCTACAGACCAGTTATCACTCATACTCCCTATACCTGGATCAACCCTCAGGGTCTTGGGTACCTGACAAGTCCTTGGATTTAGGCAAGAGAGGATACAATAATCATCATGTCATACAAACTAATACACGGTCCCATCTATGATAAATCACATGCACAATTGCTACATGGCTAGGCCGAAGCCCTTAGCCCAAGGAGAATTACTCACACATAGAGATGAGATCAACAATCATAAACATTGTAATGAAAATCATAAGATTGATAGCAATAGTCTTACAATGTCACCAATCGAGGAAGAGATCTACTATTACAAGTGGTGGAAGATGGCTATGGAGATGGAGAAGGGTTTGGAGATCTAGAGGCGGCTTTCTGGTGAGGTATGGCTTCTTCGAGAGTTTTGGGGTCGAGCAAGATATGTTTTCCCGTCACCTGAGGCTTCTTTATATAGGGGTCCCTTCATGAAAGTTGTTCTGTTTGACCTAACAGTCGTGGCGCCAACTATACGACCGGAGCTATATGGTCGGAATTTTTGCTCTGGCCATATAGTTGGTCGTTACGGCGTCTGCCTTTGTTGGACGGCTCCTGGTTTCTTCTGGTTGAAGGAAATATCATATCTTTGACTTTAATATAGTGATTCCCTCCTTTAAACGACATTATATGTGCATAAAAAATACAAGAACAAAGGATTGCATACCCCTCTGAATATTAGTATTAGTGGTAGGGTTTAGATAGATATTTCATCAAAAATATGATTAATATCCAGTTTAAATGTGGACATAGATGGCTATATTTCAGAGCCATCACTATGCTATGACACCAGGTGTTATTATTCAGGCCACACAAGTGAAGGGTAATAATGAAGATTAATGACAACTTGAGGTGTGGTAAGAGGCTAGTAATGGACTCTATTTTTTTTCATTTTTGTACATATACTCATCATTGTGGGCATGCTTAGTCTGTTCATGGAAGGTGTGTGTTATTTATGGATGCTTAGTAGTTCTTGCTTTCTTATGATTAGCTCCAGCTTGCTAATAGTTTGTAGCATGTCATACGAATGTTTGCTTGCATTGTTCTATTCATAACTTGGTATGACACTGCGGTATCCTCCTCTGAATATTTTCACTTGAATTGACTTGGCACATGCTCATGCATGCATATGACTAAAACAATAATTAGTTAAGCCTCGATGAATTATTTTACCTCAGGGGTCTTGAATCACTTTCATGCCATGATTAGTCCTGTTTTGTTGCAAGCATGATTATGACAGTTATTGCTCTCTCGTTTGTCGCTCCCTTACTATTGCTAGCCTTTACTTGCACTGAGTATGAGCTCTACTCGTGTTTCCAACTCCCCAAAACCAATATTGCCAAAAGTGCCCACCATACCTACCTATTAGCATCATTTGCTTTTCTGTGCATATTCAGTATGCCTTGTTTTCTTCCGAATAAAATGTTTGCTTGTTATGAGAAAGTTAGTTAGTAAAGCTCTCACGAACTTGATGGCACACTTTATTTCTTGCACTTAATAAACCTAAACCATTGTGACTGTCCATGAAAGTTATATGCTTGCAAATTATAGGCTAGAGATTAGTAGAACCGTGCTATCACGGGGAACACTTTCAACACCTGTAAATATATACCCCATTGATATCATGCTCTTTTGTTTACGGATGTCATCGGTGTGAAATAAAAGGGGAGCTTGTAAGTCCATGGAGTTATGTATGTGTGTTAGAGAAACGTCTGGGCGGGTGGTCTAATCCATGCCTAATCATGGTGGAAACCTGCAGTGTAACCATAATGAGCAATCTATGAAGCATTCTTCTTATAAAAAAGAGAGAGATAGTTATTGAGATGAAAAAGAAAAAAAGGATGAGAAAAGAGGAAAGATAGAAAAAGCACCATTTTCCCATGGTAAATAAGAAGATGCTGAGATGCTTATTGTCTGCTTGCCTTGTCATTTTGATATGGGGATTCTTCCGTATCATCGAGCAAGGGGTACCCCATTGGCGGTTCTCTATGATACGCATGTATTTACTATGACAAGAACTTACCGGTAACTAAAGTTGAGTAGCATGAGGAGTGCCCCTCGTACTCAAGGGACATGAGATTTCCAGTTTATGGTCTGTCAAGCATATAACTTGTACTGGACCTCATTTTCACCTTAACCATTTAAAGATTCTTATGATAGGGGCAATGAGAGCTCAAAGCTAATGAGTACCATACTTTCAGCATTTGGAAGCCTTTCAAACTTTTTAAAACCCTTGCACTTCCTTATTGAGTCACCACTTATTCTGTGAGCACTTTCTTGAGAGCATAGTTGTCATTCTTAGTGTAATATGCTTGTCTCAAAATTTGTACTAATTGTGTCATGACTTTGATGCTTGTATCTTTGATATCTTTACTTCTAGTCTTCACTTGAACTTCGGAGGTGCCTCGACATTTATTTGCTCTACAATCAAAGGCAAGCGAGATACCACTCTATCATACCTTTTTATGAGCATTGCAATGTTGCTTATGTTTATGTTTCATGCTACTTACTATTTTTGAGTTAGAATCTCTTCATAGCTTGCAATGACTATTGAGTAACCTTATTTGCATAATCCTTATTATGAATTGACCAAGTACTTGATCATATGCTGAGAATATATACATCTTATGAAGGAAATGTGTTCGTGAAAGTTTCTTTTATCGCACTCAGTTTTCAATTGAATTGCTTGAGGACAAGCAATAAGCTAAGCTTGGGGGAGTTGATACGTCCAAAACGTATCTACTTTTCTGAACACTTTTGCTATTGTTTCTCCTCTAAACTTGTGTGATTTGGATACAACTAACACGGACTGATGCTGTTTTCAGCAGAATTACCATGGTGTCTAGTTTTTGTGCAGAAAATCAACTATCACGAAAAATCCCGGAAAATATGCCAAAAATCCTATTTCACCAGAAGACTTACGGAGCCAGAAGACGAGACAGAGGAGGGCCACGAGGTGCCCAAACCACCTGGTCACGCGGGCCAGGCCAGGCCACACCTGGGGGTGGTGTGGCCGCCTTCGTCACCCCCTCGGCCTCCCTCTTCGCCTATAAGTTGCCTCTTGACCTAAAAACCAAGGGGGTTCGACGTTTTTCCAGAGAGAGTTCCACTATGACCCACCACCAGATTCCGCAATTCAGAACTAGAAACTCTGTTCTGGCACCCTGCCAGCACGGGGAATTGGAGGATATCATCGCCATCATCATCACCATCGCTTCTCCATCAACCATCCATGATTCCACCATCCATGAGTGAGTAATCCCCCACTATAGGCTATGGGGATGGTAGGGATTGGATGAGATCGTTCATGTAATGGCATCAGATTGTTAGGGCATGGTGCCTAGTATCTATTATTAGTGCTTTTTGACTTTTTTGCAACTTGTTATGCTTAATGCTTGTCACTCGGTCCCGAGTGCCATGATTTCAGATCTGAACATGTTATTGATTCATGATGATAGTATCGTTTGTGATCTTACCTGCAAGTTGTATACACATATTGTTGTCCGAAACCAAAGGCCCCGAAGTGACAATAATCGGGATAACCGGAGGGGATGGCTTTGATGTAAGGATCACATGTGTTCACAGAGTGTTAATGCTTTGCTCCGGTGCTCTATTAAAAGGAGCACCTTAATTGACAGTAGTCCCCTTGAGGCCTCGCTGCAAACAGGCTAGCAGGACAAAAGATGCTGTGCAAGTTCTCATTGTGAGCACGTATGACTATATATGGAACACATGCCTATGATTATTTAGTACTTGGATGCTTTATCTTATTTATCTGCAAATGCCCTACGTCTTGATTGCTATATGAATTGTCTTGTCCATGCAATGCCCGTCCATCCATCCCTATGCCTTCCGCGCTTTAATCCTACTGTTTACTGCAATTGTTACTACTGTCTTTACTTTTACTACTGCTATTACTTTACTATTGCTACTACAAAAATGTTGCTACTGATAAACTGTTGTGAGCAAGATTGTTTCCAGGTGCAGCTGAATTGACAACTCAGTTGTTAAGGCTTATAAATATTCTTTGGCTCCCCTTGTGTCTATCAATAAATTGGGTTTCACTTCCCTCGAAAATACTGCGATACACCCCCTATACTTGTGGGTCATCAGGATACAACCCTGTGGTCTTGGATCTTTATTTTGAGAAGTTGGAAAAATTCACTTTTCCAACACCTCAAATGGCTATGTCTGGTCCCTGCAGCTCCTCCGTACTATGCTCTCTTTGTTCCTTTTGCCTTTGTTTTGTCCATAATCATCATAAACACCTACACACATGTCAAAGACAAGGAAGAGGGATAAAATTCCACCTAAACTACTAAATGTGCAAAGCTCATATTGAATTTAATAAAAACAAGTAATCATGCATATCAGGCATAACAATAGTTAGATGGATCATCATATGATAGGCAAATGACACAATTTATATTGCTAAAAAGTGTTACATTATCAAAGCCATCAACTTCCCCAAGCTAGATCTTGCTTGTCCTCGAGCAAAAGGGATAGATAACTTAATGGATGTGATCTTACTTATCATTGGAAATCAATGCACCATATCCTTGTTTTTCCTGCAAGCTCAATGTAAGAGAGAACATAATCATACAAGGCAATATAAGCTCAGTTATATTATTCCAAACCACTAGAGATTAGTCAAAACTTCGATGCCCCATGTCAAAGTTAAATCTAGCTTGCAAGTAAACTTGTGATCCTTCTATATGCACTTTATTGTATTTTTGAATTTTTATTTGTATAAGGCAAAGCTGAACACAGTTAGTTTTCAATCACAAATAGAAATAGAGTTTTCTGATGCTGCCCACTCATGCCATCTATTAAAGTCTCTCAAGTGCAAACTTCGATTGTTGAGCTCATAGAAAATATATTTCTTTGTAACGAGACCATGCAAAAAGAGTGGTATATGTTCAATCGAGACTGTGCAGGCTAGGAAGGACACTCGTGACCATTACCAAGGTTTCCCTTTTCAGTATAATGATTTCTCATATCGGTCAGAGGAGTATTCCGACTTTTGCGTTTAACGCAGGCCCATGAGAATACCAATGCATAGCCAAATATAGCATTTTTGCTACATATGTTGGGCAACTCATAGCCAAACTCTAAGAGTTTCCTCTTTTTGGATTGTTTAAAGGGTAGCGGAGTTGTTAGCATCCCATGTTGTGCGATAGTGGCGCCAGACACACATAAAGCAATATCTCACTTTGATTTCCAAGACAAATTTTTGGCATATGTAATCTTGAAACTTTGAAACATCATTTCTTATTTGACAACTCACTCAGTAAGCATCTATTAAGACCACCATTTCCAGCATTATGGGGTCGTGCTACTCCATAATCATTCACTTAAGACAATTCTGAATAGTGACAACTAGCAAGTTGCGAAGAACTTCTTTATATTTTTTTTCAAAATGTAGAGAACATGGCAATGTATATTTAGAGGATCACAATATTTTCTACAAGCTAGATAAAAGCTGAACAAGGTGCATCAAAGTTATGGCTTGTCTCCTATGGGGCCTAACATGAGCAAGTATATCCCTTATATAAATATGAACAAAAACTCACTTAAGCAAGCATTCAAAAACAGAGGGATACACAATAGCATGAAAACCTTTTAAGATAAAGAACTTTGCACAATACTCTACGCATGCAAATAACCTCCCCAACCTAAACTTGAGAAGATCATGAAAATAAAAGAGAAAATGCAATTACCAAAAGAGAGTATAATAAGTGGTTACCTCCCCAAGCTTAAGTTAAAGCAAGGGTGACACACTTTACCATTGAGGTGCTTTTAACCTCTACTTTGATGGACAAAGAACCTTTGCTTCAATGAATGCTTCATGATTCGGTGTATGCCTTCCTTAAGAAGCGGGTAGGAACAAGACTAGAAAGAAGACAAAATATTTTTGTGTTTTTGAAGACACGGGTTTAGCTCACAAGTGATAAAAATACAAGTCCCACCGAGTCGGTTCATCAAACTAAGCACCACGCCTAAGTCAACAAACTAGTTCTAGAAGTGGCCTCTCCTAGATTGTGATGAGGTGCAAGTGAAACAGTATACAAGACACGAGTCTGCAGCCCCTATGTGCTTATTTAAAAGAGGTTCGAGTTGGAAGGTTTTACCAGACACTGATTGTTGAAACGTTGAATTGAAGCAACCAAGTGGCTCATGCGAGTGTTTGCACGGTTGGCACTACCGTACACATCGTCACACAAGGTTAAAGTCCCTGCAAAAATAATATAGAAAATAAAAGACAACAGTTTGGTGTACGAACGAAGTTCGTTCACTGATACGTCCAAAACGTATCTACTTTCCCGAACACTTTTTCTATTGTTTCTTCTCTAATTTGTGTGATTCGGATACAACTAATGCGGACTAATGCTGTTTTCAGCAGAATTGCCTTGGTGTCTTGTTTTTGTGCAGGAAATCAACTTTTAGGAAAAATCCCGGAAAATATCGCAAAAATCCTATTTTACCAGAAGACTCACGGGGCCAGAGGACGAGACGAAGAAGAGCCACGAGGGCCCCACAACACCTAGCCACGCAGGCTAGGTCAGGCCGCGCCAGGAGGTGGTGTCGCCGCCTCGGACTCCGCTGTAACATCCCAATTTCAGCAACCCTGATTAGTTGTCCAGAATGCAAAAATCAGGGGAACAAAAACTTTTTTCTTGTTCATTGGTGCAGTGTTTTCTTGTTGTTTGTTTGTGCTTGTGCATGTGAGAGTATGCCATATGATACTCCTGACCTCAACATCAGTTGTCAAAAAGCTATTTAACAAAACTATCCTGGCTCATTCTACATATTCTCAACTGTTCTGGCATTTTAAAACATGAGCCAAGATTCTTATGTAACCAAAACTATTTTAGTAGCTTCCATTGACAAAACTATGGAGATATGCAATCTCCTTATGCTTTCAAGACAGAACCTTCCACTACTCTTACCTCTAAGACTTCCAAAACATTTATAAATCTTTTGAACTCTACTCTTGGTAAATGTACCAAGGACCTTACCTTGTTCAAACTCCAACCTTTCAAAATTGCCCATCCTTACCTCAAGCTAAGCTTGATGGTAACCCTAGTAATAGTTGATTTGTTTGTAAGATGAGTTGCCTTGATTTGCTGTTTGACTTGATTGCTTAGAAGTAGTATGAGATACTCTAGGAGCTCATCCACGAGGATCAAGATACTTTAAAAATCACCAAACCCTAAGCAAGAATACCATCTGGATCTAATCTCTAGCCACTAGGTGATCCTCTAAAACCCTTAACCAGATCAATTCTGAAGTGATTTATTCTAGAAGTTTCCAAGTCAATGAAGACCAATATCAAGCATGGATCCCTTCTACTCAATATAATCTTCAACATCATCCACTTGATGATGCTTTGGTATCTTGCAACCCATCAAAATCATCACCACCCACATTCTAGTCAAAAACCATAAATCTGCCAAATTTGGCTAAGTATGAAATCTATTTCAACATCACCTTTTTGGATGTCTCCCTTTCCCAACCCTTATGCATTTTTGGTAATGCACTTGAACCATCTTGTTAACCATCCTAAGCACTACCAAGTCCCACTCTTGCCCTTGGTTAGATCCTCCTCCAACCCACTTGTTCTTGATGGTTTTTGCAGGCAAGAAAATAACCTTTCTTACAAATCTTATCAACATGCCTACTTTGACAGAAGCTCACACCATCATCCAAACTTCTATGGACCAACTACTTGCATGGTTGTGTTCTACTCATATAGGTATATCAACATCTACTTCACTTGATCCAAGTGGATCTTTGTGCCTCTTAAACCCACATGGTTTATAAGGCATCATGACTCATCTGGTATGGCAGCCTTATTTTCAACAAAGTTAGCCATCACTTCTAGACCACCTCAAATGTAACCAATCCAAACTCCTTCTTCCATGATCATACATATGACTTGGTCTAACTATCCATCTATCCCTTGCATCAAGGTGAGCTCTGAGATCCAAGATCCAACAAGGTTTTGGTGGTATGAAAATAACATCACCCTAGATCCTCAACTCCTTGTTTTCCATCTAATTCAAGTTGAATTTCCAATTCCCAAGGTTGCAAATGCTTGATACACCTTGTCTACATCATATACCTTGATCATCAAGATTTATCAATAATTTTCCATATTTATTATGGACCAAAACTATTTAATTCCCTTAATAGGCAAAACCACTAAAACCTCTTCCATAAAGGAAAGTTTGGTTTTTGCCAAAACACTTCTTCAAATTTTGGCTCAATTGAGATCCATATATAATACCCTAACTTCCAACTTCAAAAATAAATATTTTTGAAGAGCTTTACTATTTTCTTTTGCCCATTTTCTTTAATGGCTAAATTGGAATAATAATTGTTTTAAATACTTTTATCTTCCAATAAATCTTGGGAAAATTCCCCTAAGTGTGTATTCACATTTGGGACCATCTCAAACCAAAAACGAACCTTGTCCAATGTAAAATTATCAAATGATCTTCTAGAAACTACTTCTGTACTTTTTGAATAAATAATTGTAAGTGGAATTAAAACCCTCTGAAAAATCCCAAATAATTCCTAGAGAGGTCCCTTAACCTCATCTATCTCCCAGTACCATTTACTCATATTGCCCAATGCAAGTTTTTGGACTTCCTTCATAACCCCATATTTGATCAAAATTGCCAAGTAGGCAAATCCTCAAATCAAAAACCCACCAAACCTACACCATTTTAGTCAAACAAAACTTCCACAGCACACCTCTCATCCCTCTGGTCGAAATAGACTGTAGCATTCCCTCCCCCTTGCCCCTTTTCTCTTGAAGCATGTGAGAGAGAAAGAGAGAGAGAGTGGCATATCTTGCAAAGATCTTGGTTTTAAAAGCAGTAGCAGCCTCCACCACTCCCTCCCTATCTTCCTATCTGACTCAGAGACCCACCACACCCCCTCCACCTCCTCCCTCGACCAATCCCCTGCCAGCACCCCCTCCTCCATGTCCAAAATGGACATTTCCCCTCTTGAGCTCCCACCTCGGTATAAATAGGCCAGAGGCCCTCCTAGCATGCCCCTGCCTTTCATTTGCTTCCCCTCCCCTCCACTTACCTCCCAGAGCCCCCTCTCCTCCTCCCTTGCTCTGTTCTTCTCGAGAGAAGGAGAAAGAGGAACCTCGGCCTCCCCAAAAATCGAGCTAAGCTCCCTCTTCTCTGCTCCTCCCTCGCTGCATGTCATCGCCCTGAGATCCCCTCCTCCTCCTGTATCTAATCCCCACCTTTTTCTTGCCTAGGAACAGCTCCCCTGGTGGCGCTGTCGAGCTCCGATGAGGTTGCTCTCGGGCGTCCTCGCGCGAGCTCCTCCCCGACACAGAAACCGGCTGTGCCGCCCCTCTCCGAGATCGCCGTCATGGACCGCATCGTCTCTGCCACCCTACGGTCGCCGGCGAGCCCTCTGGTAAGCTTCCCGAGCCCCGCCGCCGCCCCTAGGGTTCCGGTCAACCGCCTTCAGTCGCGGGGAAGACGACGCCTAAGGGCCGTCGATCTCCACTTGATCGAGCAGCCCCCGTCGCTCTATACCGCTTCGCCCGCCATGGGCGGCTGACCGGCGGGACCCGTCCGTCAGCCGTTCAAACGGGGCTCCCGCGCGAGCGAGTGCCGGGTGGGTCAATTCCTCCCCGGCGGCCCATTTCCCCTTGGGAAACCAGCCCACCCCCCTTTCCTTTTTATCAATTTCCACCAGATCTGCAAATGTCCCCTTTGGATTAAATTGTTTTAAAAATGAAAAGTACCATATTCTGTCCAAAGATAATTTTATACCTACTCTCACATATTTTGTGAAACCTGCAGAACTGGTCACTTGCCAAAAATAATTTTTATTATTTACTGGCATTAAATCAACTAAACTGTATCTTTTTCACTAAATAATTTCCACGGTGAGTTGTACATACCCAAATGGTATTATTCAAAGTGCTTATGGAAGGTAGTTGATATACCTATCTAATAGCCCTTGACTCCAGCTAAGTGGAACTATAGATCTGATGATATAAAAACAACAAGAGTAATTCTATTATGTCTTTAGAAAATTCTCTAGGCTAATATATGAAGGGTATTGACCTAATTCAAACTCTCTGTGATGTGGTACCCTCAGTACTACCAAAATCCAGGAGATCCAGATTTATTGAGCTTCTGAGGATTTCTAATGAATTAAACAATTCTATCCATAGTGTTTTCACTAGATAAATCACCACAGTAGTTCCACAACTCCAAAAAGGTTGTTTCCAATTTCTACTGAAAGGTATTCTAAATGCCTACCATGTGCCCTTGGAATAAACTCAAAATAACTTGTATATTTAATCTGGTGAAAAAGACAAGTTGTCTATAGAACTGCCTTTGGGAATTTCCTGAGGGCATTTTGGTAATTATTGTGACATGATTCCAACTCTTAGTGAACAAGTACATCAATACCTACCTAATCACCCAAGGAAATAATTTTTGGAGCTCCAGAACTTTTCTGGTGAATTATTTCCTAAATCTAGAGTCTTATTCACTATAAAAATCACTATAAATCTTTGGTAAGTGATAAAATAGTGAAACCACTTTTGGTTGGTTTCATTTTATCAATACCTATATGTTGGTATCATGTTTTTACAATGGTACCTTATAGAATATGTCCTTGGTCCAAAACCCCACTTAGGTAGTTCCTCGGCTATAAATCCTAAGGGGATTTTCCTCCATATTTCCAAGACAAGGCCAATCTTATTAAATCCATTCTTCCTAAGACCTAATGAATTATAACCTTTTATTGTCCATTGCTTTCTGTATGTATTGGTGCTTGTATGCCTTGTGTTGAATGTGGCTTGGTTTGCTTGCATGTGCTGTCGGGACGACGATAGTTGCGATGAAATCGGGGAGCAGAAGAAGTGGTATTTATTATTGGTATTGGTATTCTGGGTTATCTAAAGAAGAAGTCCAGGGACAATTATGCCATATTTCTGATCTTAGGCAAGCCACCTTCTTGCTCATAAGCCTTGTCCTACTGTTTTACTTATACATGTTTTACTTACTATTTATCAAAACTACATTGTTTACTATATGTTGATGTATATATGGTAGTGGTTTGGCCCCTCCGAACTATTACACTTTGGTACCATTAAGTACAACCCCCTTGACGATACCTACTTGTCCCTAGTATGGTAGATGGTGTATTACACCATACCCCTTTTTGGAGACCCTGTTTTAGCCAAAGAAAAGCTAGAGGATGGGAAGACCCCAGAAAAAGTTTTACCAAATGTTTTATGATAAAACCTTCGTGAGGTAGGACCTCCCAAGAGTTGTTGAGAAAGAAAAAGGTTTTGTTTTACAAAATGCTGAAGGAAAGCTGGAGGAAAAAGGTTTACAAAAATGCACCCGGTTCTTTGCAGTTTAGCTATAACAACTTAACCCGTGCAACCACATTACTCTGGAATGGGACAGGGCTGGATTTGATGTTTGTCCACTCTGGTATAAGCTGCCTCGCAACTACTACAGGGGATCGTGATCCCCAGAGGCTGGGCCTTCTCCCTTAAAGGTCCATGTGGGACATCGACCTAGAGAAGGAACGAACTGCCTGCGGGCAACCAGGCGTTACTATGAGCCCCTTATTAAAAGCGCCCACTATGTAAAGTGTAAAATGCACTCCGGTTGGTCCTCGGTACCTGACGTCCCAGTTTTGAGGGGAGTAACACTCATAGGGTAGGCACTTATATTGGAGTGGGCATCTGGAGAGTCCTCATCGGTTACTCGACCCACGATCGGTGTAGATCAGGGTAGTGTACCCGGATGGTGTGGGTAAAGTGTACAACCTCTGCAGAGTGTAAATCTATTCGAATAGTCGTGTCCGCGGTCATGGACGGGTTGGACAAACTTCTATAGAGCGGTGCTGGTTTTGTTTTCAAAAAGGGTTTTGGAAAAGAAATGCCTTTGGAAATGTTTTGACCATGGGATGGTCGGAAAGGAGAAAGGTTTTAACCATGGGATGGTCGGAAGGAAAAGGGAGGAGTTTGGTCGTGGGACGACCGGAAGAAAGGAACAAATGGGTGACCCAGTCCTAGTGTCTTCCAAAACTTTTCAAAAATGGTTTCCAAAATGGTTTACAAAAGTTTTCAACAAAGATATGTAGATGCTATATCTACAAGAGAAACTATTTGAGAAAAGAACCTCTCTTGAAGCCCTCCTACTACCACAGCCTTATTGCATATCCTCTTACTATTATTATTTCTCTTATGGTGGTTTGCGAGTACATTCAAAGTACTCACTGGCATTGTCCCTGGCTATTAACTTGGTCAGATATCAAGAAGAAGATGATGTTGGTGACTATGCGAGCTAGGACGTCCTCCCAGTCAGTTGCCTGTAGGTTGAGGTATGATTGGGCTCTGCACGTGAGGATGTTCTGCTGCTGAAGATGGTATAGCCATAACGGCATTTATGTAAGTCTTTTAATTCGGTATATCTCGGATGATGTAATGATACTTGTCGGTTATGCACCACGACTCACTGATCATGGGAACATGTATATATACATAACAGAGATTTCTCGGATGATTAATCTGGGGGCCTAGACTTGGTATCAGAGCCATCCTGACTGTAGGAGAACCTTAGTTAGCATGGTCGTTAGACAGGAACCTTATTTTGAAAACCCCGGCTTTCAAAAACTAGTTTCTCAATGAGTTTCAAAAAGTTCTACTTCTTCTCTTACTCTAAGTAAATGCCTTCGAAAATGGTTTCCTCTAACTCTCGTCCAACCTTCAAACCTATGGATTTCAAATAACTAGGACCTTGAACCCGGTAAAGACGTTGAGGACAAGATGAATACAAGCAACTACCAGCAAACACAAGGAGACTACAATATTGCTCTATCAGCGAAATCCTCACAATCAGAAGAAATCGGGTGTTGCACTATCAACAAACGTCCAAGATACGATGAAGACTTCATCTGCAAGATAGTGACTCCGACTTGAAGAAAGACGATATCTAGGGTCAATAGTCCTAGGAATAGGATTCCCCTACATCGCGAGTAGTTAACTCCTTGGTCCCTAGCGTTGACCGTGTTTGCTTGCCTAAGTGCATCCTGTGTTGCTTGATGTGTGTTGTTTGCTGAGGACATTGCTATCCCCTCGCTCTATTCACCTTGTTTGTATGTTCTGGTTTGCTTTGACCTCCTTAAAAATGTGACTCGAGGAGCGATAACTCACCTAGTAACTCAGGAAACCCCTGTGTTAGCTGTCGGTAATGAGACCCAGGCTAACCCCGAGAGTATACGAGAGGAAAAACATCGGGAGAATCAGGAGTTCGATCTCGTCAAGTCAGAACCACTAGAAGCCTTCACCTCAGCAGGATGACATACCTCGTCCAACTCACCTCTCAAGACTCGTCAATAGCGCAACACTCCCTTGTTCACCAGTCTACTACAGCAATAATCCCGTTGAAGCTAGAAGTCAATCACCGAAGGATCCTCACTATCCACAAGAAACCACCCAATAAGTCAACCAAGACAAGAAGTGAAAACCTAACCACACTAACCTTTAGTGTAGTAGAGCTTCTGACCGCCTCAGGAGACTAACTAATCTAGTCGACCCTACCCAAACTAACAGAATGATCCTCCCTAGAAGGTCAGAACCACCCCTGAAGTCAGAAGCTAAGGAAGCATGAAGATAACAAGTCCACTCTGCCATCAAGCAGAAGCAATGCAAGAAATGCAAATGATGACCGCTTACCCGGCGCTGACTGATTCAACCCTGATCTAACCCCTTAACGGCTGCGTTAGGAAACCATCCCGCCAAGGTTGATAAAATAGGGCGTCGCTCGAAGATCTCAGCTCAAGATTCAGGTAAGATATATCCTTCTGCTAACAGCAAGTCAGCCTTCCAAGAAAGAATATCCAAACCCTTCTCGATGAACCTTAGTGAAGCTCTAAGGTGGAAATACTACGTCTTTCCACTCAATCTCTAGAAGACTGTCTACCGGAAGATACTTCAGAAAAGATCCCCAGATTCGATGTCTTTTCGCCAAACCACAACCCGGGAGTTATCAGAGGAGAAACTAACTGAAGATAGATGAAGACCCACCGGAAGGGCCACAGGATCGCTAACTGCTCAGTTCCAATCGCTTAGAGGATGTGAGACTCCAACGGCTCCAACAGACTAAGTACGAATAATCGAAGTATATAAGCCCCGTAGGACCTACCTTCGCGGACGTCTTCTAAAGATCTCAACTCCAGGAGAAAGATGGAGGGCAGTCTTCCAAACTTCATCCAATAACTTCAAGAAGGAAGTACATGTTATCCCCGAGCTAACCTAGTCTAATCCTAAGGGGTAAAGACTGCGTCTTTCCCACAAAAATAGAGTAACCTTTCGCTAGAAGCAAACTCACGAGTTTTAACAATAAAGTCACTGAATAGAATATGCTATGCCCCTAAGGAAGAGCTGTGAACTCTTAGAGAAAGGTACACCCGGCCGTAGTTTCTACCCTCTGACGAGTACCCGTGAAGTTCAGCATCGAGATAGTCTGCCTAGACTAAGCCCTCGAGATAGAGTCCAGAAGGAAAAGAAGGTCATCCCTCGCAATCGGGACTAGACTCTGCTCAACTCTCCGTGCTTCCCGGAAGACTAAAGCTCAACCTCATCGATAGAGTGACCACTTCCAAAGACGAAGTCCGAAAGATAGTACGCGTAAGACACCTAGTATCAACCCGACTAAAAATCCCCTAACCCTACTCTCTTGAATCTCGGGACGAGATTCTTTTAAGGGGGAAAGGTCTGTAACATCCCAATATCAGCAACCTTGATTAGTTGTCCAGAATGCAAAAACCAGGGGGAACAAAAAAAAATTCTTGTTCATTGGTGCAGTGTTTGCTTGTTGTTTGTTTGTGCTTGTGCATGTGAGAGTATGCCATATGATACTCCTTACCTCAACATTAGTTGTCAAAAAGCTATTTAACAAAACTATCCTGGCTCATTCTACATATTATCAACTCTTTTGACATTTCAAAACATGAGCCAATATGCTTCTGTAACCAAAACTATTTTAGTAGCTTCCATTGACAAAACTATGGAGATATGCAATCTCCTTATGCTTTCAAGACAGAACCTTCCACTACTCTTACCTCTAAGATTTCCAAAACCTTTATAAATCTTTTGAACTCTAATCTTGGTAGATGTACCAAGGACCTTACCTTGTTCAAACTCCAACCTTTCAAAATTGCCCATCCTTACCTCAAGCTAAGCTTGATGGTAACCCTAGTAGTAGTTGATTTGTTTGTAAGATGAGTTGCCTTGATCTGCTATTTGACTTGATTGCTTAGAAGTAGTATGAGCTACTATAGGAGCTTATCCACTAGGATCAAGATACTTTAAAAATCACCAAACCCTAAGCAAGAATACCATCTGGATCTAATCTCTAGCCACTAGGTGATCCTCTAAAACCCTTAACCAGATCAATTCTGAAGTGATCCATTCTAGAAGTTTCCAAGTTAATGAAGACCAATATCAAGCATGGATCCCTTCTACTCAATCTACTCTTCAACATCATCCACTTGATGATGCTTTGGTATATTGCAACCCATCAAAATCATCACCACCCACATTCTAGTCAAAAACCATAAATCTGCCAAATTTGGCTAAGTCTGAAATCTGTTTCAACATCACCTTTTTGGATGTCTCCCTTTCCCAACCCTTGTGTATTTTTGGTAATGCACTTGAACCATATTGTTAACCATCCTAAGCACTACCAAGGCCCACTCTTGCCCTTGGTTAGATCCTCCTCCAAACCACTTGTTCTCGATGGTTTTTGCAGGCAAGAAAATAAACTTTCCTGCAAATCTTATCAACATGCCTACTTTGACAGAAGCTCACACCATCATCCAACCTTCTATGGACCAACTCCTTGCATGGTTGTGTTCTACTCATATAGGTCTATCAAGATCTACTTCACTTGATCCAAGTGGATCTTTGTGCTTCTTAAACACACATGGTTTATAAGGCATCATGACTCATCTAGTATGGCAACCTTATTTTCAAAAACGTTTGCCATCACTTCTAGACCACCTCAAATGTAACAAATCCAAACTCCTTATTCCATGATTATCTATATGACTTGGTCTAACTATCATCTATCCCTTGCATCAAGGTGAGCTCTGAGCTCCAAGATCCAACAAGGTTTTGGTGGTATGAAAATAACATCACCCTAGATCCTCAACTCCTTGTTTTCCATCTAATTCAAGTTGAATTTCCAATTCCCAAGGTTGAAAATGATTGATACACCTTGTATACGCCATCTACCTTGATCATAAAGATTTATCAATAATTATCCATATTTATTATGGACCAAAACTATTTAATTCCCTTAATAGGCAAAACCTCTAAAACCTCTTCCATAAAGGAAAGTTTGGTTTTTGCCAAAACACTTCCTCAACTTTTGGCTCAATTGAGATCCATATATAATACCCTAACTTACAACTTCAAAAATAAATATTTTTGAAGAGCTTTACTATTTTCTTTTGCCCATTTTCTTAAATGGCTAAATTGGAATAATAATTGTTTTAAATACTTTTATCTTCTAATAAATCTTGGGAAAATTCCCCTAAGTGTGTATTCACATTTGGGACCATCTCAAACCAAAAACGAACCTTGTCCAATGTAAAATTATCAAATGATGTTCTAGAAACTACTTCTGTACTTTTTGAATAAATAATTGTAAGTGGAATTAAAACCCTCTGAAAAATCCCAAATAATTCCTAGAGAGGTCCATTAACCTCATCTATCTCCCAGTACCATTTACTCATCTTGCACAATGGAAGTTTTTGGACTTTCTTCATAACCCCCTATTTGATCAAAATTGCCAAGGAGGCAAATCCTCAAATAAAAACCCACCAAACCTACACCATTTTAGTCAAACAAACTTGCACAACACACCTCTCATCCCTCTGGTCGAAATACACTGTAGAAATCCCTCCCCCTTGCCCCTTTTCTCTTGAATCATGTGAGAGAGAAAGAGAGAGTGGCATATCTTGCAAAGATCTTGGTTTTAAAAGCAGTAGCAGCCTCCACCACTCCCTCCCTATCTCCCTGTCCGACTCAGAGACCCACCACACCCCCTCCACCTCCTCCCTCGACCAATCCCCTGCCAGCACCCCCTCCTCCATGTCCAAAATGGACATTTCCCCTCTTGATCTCCCACCTCGGTATAAATAGGCCAGAGGCCCTCCCAACACGCCCCTGCCTCTCATTTGCTTCCCCTCGCCTCCACTTACCTCCCCAGAGCCCCCTCTCCTCTTCCCTTGCTCTGTTCTGCTCGAGATAAGGAGAAATAGGAACCTCGGCCTCCCCCCAAAATCGAGCTAAGCTCCCTCTTCTCTGCTCCTTCCTTGCTGCATGTCATTGCCCTGAGATCCCCTCCTCCTCCTGCATCTAATCCCCACCTTTTTCTTGCCCAGGAAAAGCTCCCCTGGTGGCGCCATCGAGCTCCGACGAGGTTGCTCTCGGGCGTCCTCGCGCGAGCTCCTCCGTGACACGGAAACTGGTCGTGCCGCCCCTCTCCGGGATCGCCGTCGTGGACCGCATCGTCTCCGCCACCCCACGGTCACCGGCTATCCCTCTGGTAAGCTTCCTGAGCCCCACCACCGCCCCTAGGGTTCTGGTAGACTACCTTTAGTCACGGGGAAGACGATGCCTAGGGGCTGTCGATCTCCACTTGATCGAGTGGCCCCCGTCGCTCTATACCGCTTCGCCCACCCCGGGCGGCTGACCGGCGGGACCCGTCCGTCAGCCGTTCAAACTGGGCTGCCGCGCGAGCCAGTGCCGGGTGGGCCGATTCCTCCCCGGCGGCCCATTTCCCCTAGGAAACCATCCCACCCCCTTTCCTTTTTATCAATTTCCACCAGATCTGCAAATGTCCCCTTTGGATTAAATCGTTTTAAAAATGAAAAGTACCATATTCTATCGAAAGATAATTTTATACCTACTCTCACATGTTTTGTGCAACCTGCAGAACTGGTCACGTGCCAAAAATAAATTTTATTATTTAATAGCATTAAATCCACTAAACTGTATATTTTTCACTAAATAATTTCCACAGTGAGTTGTACATACCCAAATGGTATGATTCAAAGTGCCTATGGAAGGTAGTTGATATACCTATCTAATAGCCCTTGTATCCAACTAAGTGGATCTATAGATATGACGATATAAAAATGACAAGATTAATTATATTCCATCTTTAGAAAATTCTCTAGGACAATATATGAAGGGTATTGACCTAATTCCAACTCTCTGTGATGTGGTACCCTCAGTTCTACCGAAATCTAGGATATCCAGATTTATTGAGCTTCTAAGGATTTCTAATGAATTAAACAATTCTGTCCATAGTGTTTTCACTAGATAAATCACCACAGTAGTTCCACAACTCCAAAAAGTTTTTTTCCAACTTCTACTGAAAGGTATTCTAAATACCTACCATTTGCCCTTGGACTCAACTCAAAACACCCTGTATATTTAATCTGGTGAAAAAGACAAGTTGTCTACAGAACTGCATTTGGGAATTTCCTAAGGGCATTCTGATAATTGTTTTGACATGATTCCAACTCTCAATGAATAAGTAAATCAATACCTACCTAACCACCCAAGGTTTGGAGCTCCAAAACTGTTCTGGTAAATTATTTCCTAAAACTAGAGTCTTATTCACTATAAAAATCACTATAAATCTTTGGTAAGTGATAAAATAGTGAAACCACTTTTGGTTGGTTTCATTTTGTCAATACCTATCTGTTGGTATCATGTTTTTACAATGGTTCCTTATAGAATATGTCCTTGGTCCAAAACCCCTCTTAGGTAGTTCCTCGGCTATAAATCCTAATGGGATTTTCCTCCATATTTCCAAGACAAGGCCAATCTTATTAAATCCATTCTTCCTAAGACCTAATGATTTGTAAACTTGTATTGTCCATTGCTTGATGTATGTATTGGTGCTTGTATGCCTTGTGTTGATTGTGGCTTGGTTTGCTTGCATGTGTTGTCGGGACGACGATAGTTGCGATGAAATCGGGGAGCGGAAGAAGTGGTATTTATTATTGGTATTGGTATTCTGGGTTATCTAAAGAAGAAGTCCAGGGACAATTATGCCATATTGCCGATCTCAGGCAAGCCACCTTCTTGCTCATAAGCCTTGTCCTATTGTTTTACTTATACATGTTTTACTTACTGTTTATCAAAACTGCATTGTTTACTATATGTTGATGTATATATGGTAGTGGTTTGGCCCCTCCGAACTATTACACTTTGGTACCATTAAGTACAACCCCCCTGATGATACCTACTTGTCCCTAGTATGGTAGATGGTGTATTACACCATACCCCTTTTTGGAGACCCTATTTTAACCAAAGAAAAGCTAGAGGATGGGAAGACCCTGGAAAGAGTTTTACCAAATGTTTTATGATAAAACCTTGGTGAGGTAGGACCTCCCAAGAGTTGTTGAGAAATAAAAAGGTTTTGTTTTACAAAATGCTGAAGGAAAGCTGGAGGAAAAAGGTTTACAAAAACTCACCCGGTTCTTTGCAGTTTAGCTATAACAACTTAACCCGTGCAACCACATTACTCTGGAATGGGATAGGGCTGGATTTGATGTTTGTCCACTCTGGTATAAGCTGCCTCGCAACTACTATAGGGGATCGCGATACCCGGAGGCTGGGCCTTCCCCCTTAAAGGTCCATGTGGGACATCGACCTGGAGAAGGAACGAACTACCTACGGGCAGCCAGGCGTTACTATGAGCCCCTCATTGAAAGCACCCACTGTGTAAAGTGTAAAATGCGCTCCGGTTAGTCCTCGGCACCCGACGTCCCGGTTTTGAGGGGAGTAACACTCATAGGGTAGGCACTTATATTAGAGTGGGCATCCAGAGAGTCCTGATCGGTTACTCGACCCACGATCGGTGTAGATCAGGGTAGTGTACCCAGATGGTGTGGGTAAAGTGTACAATCTCTACAGAGTGTAAATCTATTCGAATAGCCGTGTCCGTGGTCATGGACGGGTTGGACAAACTTCTATAGAGCGGTGCTGGTTTTGTTTTCAAAAAGGATTTCGGAAAAGAAATGCCTTTGGAAATGTTTTGACCATGGGATGGTCGGAAAGGAGAAATGTTTTGACCATGGGATGGTCGGAAGGAAAAGGAAGGAGTTTGGTCGTGGGACGACCGGAAGAAAGGAACAAATGGGTGACCTAGTCCTAGTGTCTTCCAAAACTTTTCAAAAACGGTTTCCAAAATGGTTTACAAAAGTTTTCAACAAAGATATGTAGATGCTATATCTACAAGAGAAACTATTTGAGAAAAGAACCTCTCTTGAAGCCCTCCTACTACCACAGCCTTATTGCATATCCTCTTACTATTATTATTTCTCCTATGGTGGTTTGCGAGTACATTCGAAGTACTCACTAGCATTGTCCCTGGCTATTAACTTGGTCATATATCAAGAAGAAGATGATGTTGGCGACTATGCGAGCTAGGACGTCCTCCTAGTCAGTTGTCTGTAGGTTGAGGCATGATTGAGCTCTGCACGTGAGGATGTTCCGCTGCTGAAGATGGTATAGCCATAACGACATTTATGTAAGTCTTGTAATTCGGTATATCGCGGATGATGTAATGATACTTGTCGGTTATGCTCCACGGCTCACTGATCATGGGAACGTGGATATATACATAATAGGGATTTCTCGGATGATTAATCCGGGGCCACACATCCGCCTCGACCTCTCCTTTCGCATATAAAATCCCTCTGACGTAAAATAGACGGGGGGTTCAATGTTTTTCCAAATAGAGTCCCGCTACGCTGCCACCACCAGATACCGTGATTAGGAACCAGAAACTCTGTTCTGGCACCCTGCCGGGACGGGGAATTGGAGGAGATCATCGCCATCATCATCACCATCGCTTCTCCATCAACCATCCATGATTCCCCTATCCATGAGTGAGTAATCCCTTGCAGTAGGCTATGGGGATGGTAGGGATTAGATGAGATTGTTCGTGTAATTGCATCAAATAGTTAGGGCATGGTGCCTATTATCTATTAGTGCTTTTTGACTTTACTGCAACTTGTTATGCTTAATGCTTGTCACTAGGGCCCGAGTGCCATGATTTCAGATCTGAACATGTTATTTATTCATGATGATAGTATTGTTTATGATCTTACCTGCAAGTTGTATACACATATTATTGTCCGGAACCAAAGGCCTCGAAGTGACAAGAATTGGGATAACCAGAGGGAATGACTGTGATATGAGGATCACCTTTGTTCATGGAGTGTTAATGCTTTGCTCCGGTGCTCTATTAAGAGGAGCACCTTAATTGCCAGTAGATTCCCTAGAGGCCCCGCTGCAACGGGCTGGTAGGACAAAAGATGTTGTGCAAGTTCTCATTACGAGCACATATGACTATATATGGAACACATGCCTATGATTATTTAGTACTTGGATGCTTTACCTTATTTATCTGTAAATGCCCTATATCTTGATTGCTACATGAATTGTCTTGTCCATGCAACTGTTGGAGATATGCCCAAGAGGCAATAATAAAGTGGTTATTATTATATCTTTATGTTTATGATAAATGTTTACATCCCATGCTATAATTGTATTAACCGGAAACATTAATACTTGTGTGTTTTGTAAACATAAAAGAGTCCCTAGTAAGCCTCTTGTTAAACTAGCTTGTTGATTAATGGATGATCATGGTTTCCTGATCATGGACATTGGATGTCGTTAATAACAAGATCATATCATTAGGAGAATGATGTGATGGACACACACCCATAAGTAAGCATAGCATAAGATCAAGTCATAAAGTTCATTTTGCTACAAGCTTTTCAAATGCATAGTAACCTAATCCTTCGACCATGAGGTTATGTTAATCACCATCACCGGATGGGTACTTTGATGACATCAAACGCCGCTTCGTAACTGGGTGGTTATAAAGGTGACATTGGGTATTCTGAAAGTATGTGTTGAAGCGCATGGACCAAGATTGGGATTTGTCCATCCATATGACGGATAGATATGCTCTGGGCCCTCTCGGTGGAATGTCATCTAGTTAGCTTGCAAGCATGTGACTAGGTCACAAGGGATGACATATCACGGAACGAGTAAAGAGTACTTATCAGTAACGAGGTAGAACTAGGTATGGAGATACCGACGACCAAACCTCGGATAAGTAGAGTATCGCGTGCCAAAGGGAATTGGTTTCATATGTTAAATGGTTCTATCGATCACAAAGTCATCGTTGAGTATGTGGGAGCTGTTATGGATCTCCAGATCCCGCTAATGGTTATTGATCGGAGATATGTCTCCATCATGTCTACATGTTCACGAACCGTAGGGTGACACACTTAAGGTTCGAAGTTGTTTTAAGTAGATATGGAATGTGCGTTGGAGACCGAATGTTGTTCGGAGTCTCGGATTGGATCCGGGACATCATGAGGAGATCCGGAATTGTCCGGGGAATAAGATTCATATATTGGGGATCATTTTCTAAGTTAGGAAATGTTCCGGAGTATTTGTATGGGGATTCTAGAAGGTTTCGGAATGTTCCGGAAGGTTCTAGAAGATTTCTTGGAGTTTACTTGAAAACCAAGAAAGGATCAAGGAATCCTTGTGGGGTAAGACAAGGATTCGTGGGGGAGTAGGACTCTCCCCCCACCTCCTTAATCTGCCGGCCAAGGGAGAGGGGAGTCCTACAAGGACTCCACCTCCCCATGGCGCCTCCCTCCTTTAAATAGAGGGGTGGAGGCACAAGCCCCCTTGCCCCTTCTATTCTCTAGATCTCAAATTGCCTCTCTCCTCCTCCTTCCCTCTGCTCTGGCTTAGGCGAAGCCCTGCAGAATTCTCTACTCCACCACCACCACCACACCGTCGTGCTGCTGGGATTCCGTGGAGAGATCTACTACCTCCGCTGCTCGCTGGAACAGGGAGAGGAAGGTCTGCTTCGACTCCGCACATGTGACCGACTGCGGTAGCGCTGCCGGAACGCGGCGCCGGAAGGATCGTCTACTCGATCTTGAGATCGGCAAGTGATCGACTACATCAACCACGAGATCCGATCTCGTAACGCTTTCGGATCTACAAGGGTTAGTACAGATCTATCTCGTTGCACATGTCTAATAGATTAGATCTTGGCTTTTATCTAGATTAGATCTAGGTTTTGTTCGTTCTTGCGGTAGAATTTTTTTGTTTTCCATGCCTAATGGTTGTCTTTAATTCTGTTAAGACCTGCGTGTCTATTCATCTTGTAATATCTTTATTCCAAGTAGTTATAATAGTTGCTAGTGATGATGGACAACCATGAAGCGGCGCCACTGACCTTGATGCAATGCTGGTGATGATGGAGATCATGTCCGTGCTTTGGAGATGGAGATCAAAGGCATAAGAAGAAAGGGCCATATCATATCACACTAATTATGAATTGCCTGTGATGTTAATCCTTTATGCATCTTGTATTGCTTAGATCACGACGGTAGCATTATAAGATGATACCTCTCACTAAATATCAAGTAATAAAAGTGTTCGTCCTTAGTTGTCACCGTTGCTAAGACTCGTCGTCTCGAAGCATCTCGTGATGATCGGATGTGATAGATTCTATGTGTGCATACAACGGGTGCAAGCCAGATTTGCACATGCGGATACGAAGGTTAACCTTGACGAGCCTAGAATGTACAGACATGGTCTCGGAACACGGAATACCGAAAGATAAAGCATGAGTCATATGGATGATATGATGAACATGTTGATTCTTCGCCTTTGAAGCTACATCATCTCGCGTGATGATCGGACTTGGTGTAGTGGATTTGGTTCGTGTAACAACTAAAACAACTGGAGGGATGTTGTTTTGAGTGGGAATTTATTTGTAATTTGGATTAGTCGAACTCAATTTATCATAAACACAATCAAAGTGAATTTGCATAGTTTGTTGTAGTTATTGGCATCCGTTCACCACCTTACGCTTAGTTATAGTTGAGATAGTGGAACTATAGAAATTCTGGATATTTGCTTTACGAACTGGTATCGTATTATTTTGAGTGTCAATCTAAAGTTTAAAAGTCCTGTTGCAAACCTTCAGCAAACTCCATTTACTCTGTGAAGTTTAAGAAACAGTATTAAATCAAGAGTAACGATTCCAGTGTTAGTATCTAATGTATCATGTTTGCCTCCATGATTCTTGATACTCAAAAGATTTTTTTTAATATCAAGTTTATCTAAGAGCTGAAAGCAATGTTTTAGAAACCATCATATGTGAAAGGTATTGTGATATCTAAAACAATGTGTTGGTTACAACATGATAGAGTATACGTCCTCATATTTGATGAGAATTTGTGAAGGTTGGAGACGCCAGTCGTCCTAATCCTCCAAAAGGTTTTGGAAAAGAAACATTATACTCGCAATTCACCTTTATAAGCTATAGCAGCTTGATCATGAAAGTTGTCATGATAAGGATGAATAGAAGATGTAAGTAAAATGTTTACTACACTAAAAGATTACTAAAGAATGGAATTTTGAAAGAATGCCAAACATTTGATGAAGGTGATCCACTTCAAAGTGCAAGTCCAAAGGTATTAGTATTTGACTATACACACTTTGTACTATGTGTCATGTGAATGACACCACTATTGATGTTGATAGATTCTTTTAAAAGAAAAGGAATTGTTGAAAGAGAATCTATAAAATATTTGGCAGAAAAGAAAAGATTGGAGATATCCAACTTAGGTATATAGAAGATACATGTTATGGCTGCATTCCTTGGTTGTTAAACAATGTGGTTATGTGGTATTGGATACCGAATTGGTTGGTATGAAGTGTCATACAGGACAACACAATTCATGAACTGCAATGGCCTAAGTAACTAGCAAGAGAATATGTGATGATGTTCATCGAAAACAAACAAAGGGTTGTTGTGTTACTCGTTAACATCAAAGCTTACCTTCAAGATTTGTTTCAATAATTGTTATTTTGATCAGGTATTATGACGACAAAAGGTTGTTCAAATAATTACCGCATTCCATAATAGATGGATGATATACAAGTCTGGTTGGAGAAATAATGACCATAAAATTAATGCTAAAATGTCGCAAGACAAATGATTGAAAGATCACTTGCAAAGTGACATCACCGTTTAAATTATATTAGGGATACATGAAGAAACTCCATGTTGATGGATTTTTGGAGTCTTTGATTTTGATCAAATGACGCTTGTGATACTTTCCTGGAGATAATTAAAACTCCGTTAGTAGGCCAAAAGAGGAACGGACGACTAACTGATTAGAATTTGTACATATTGATGTATATAGTCCATTATGTGTAGTCATGGGCGATGGATTTCAACTTCATATGCTTTCTTCGAAGATTTGAGTGAGTATATGTATATACTTACTCAATAAGGAAGAAGTATGAAACATTTGAAAATGTTCAAAGACTTTCAAGATGAAGTGGAAAATCATTGTAACAAGAAAATAAAAAGTTTATGATTGGATCATAAAGAAAGATGTTTGAGTTACAAGTTTAGCAAAACACCTAAGATTTGAGGAATCGTTCCATGGATTTGCATTTCCCAAAACACCATAGGAGTATGGAGTGTTCAAGATATGTAATGAAACCTTGTTTGACATGGTAAGATCAAAGGTGTCATTTATAAACTGCCATTATATTTTAAAGATTAAAGCTTTAGTGACTACCGCTTTTACACTGAAAAGAGCTCCATCGTGATCCGTTGAAATGACACCATATAAGTCATGGTTTGGGATAAAACCCAGGTTGTCCTTTCTTAAATTTTTGGTATGCTAGGCATAAGTAAAGTGTTTACAACCAAAGTCGGATGAGCATGTCTTTGTAGGTTATTTCGAATAACCATTGGGTATTCCTCCATAACACCGAAGACAAAATTGTTTGTCGCTTAGAATGTCGAGTTTCTTGAGAAGGAATTTTTGGTGAAAAGTTAAGTGGGAGGACAATAGAACTTTGACAAGGTTGTTGAACCTTGGCTAATATGTGCTGAGTTGCGCAACATCGGTAAGTGTCCCGGAGGTAGCAACAATGCTCATGGCTCACGTGCCTCAAAGGTTGTGGTCACGGAGATCTAAGTTTCTATTGAACCAAGTAGGTCGGGTAAGTAATCAAATGCCAAGATTTGAGAGTTAAATCATTGTTGTTTGACAATGATGAACTGACTACATGCAAATAATCAATGATGGGCCCTGACTTCGTTAAGTGGCTTGAAGCCATAAAATCCGTGATAATTCCATACACGAGAAATCAAGCTTTGAATTTGAAAGACACTCTGGAAAGGTGCAAGACCTTCAGTCGTATATGGATCTATAAAGAAATAGACATGGATGTTTCACATCTATAAAATAGTGGACATGTCGAAAAGAGTTTATGAGAATATTCAAGGAATTGACTATGATAAGATTTGAGCTTTCATAGCGATATTTAGTCTGGACGGATTAATGTAGCAACCACTACATATATTTTGGTATATGGTAGTTGAACAAACAAAACAAGTTCTTCTAATAGAATGGTTACCTAGGATGTGTCCATGACACGATCCAAAGGGTTTTGTTAATTCAAAGGATGCTAAAAGAGTATGCAAAACTTCAATGGTTGAAGTGAGCATCACGGAGTTGGAATCTTCACCGTGATGAAACCGTTAAAAGGTTTAATTTCATCAGAGATGATGAAGATGTTTGCATTTTGCAAGAAATTAAGTGGGAGCGCTAAGACATATTTCTAATACATTATGTGAAAGACATATTGTTGATTAGAAATGATGTATCTTTTATTGACACAGGTTAAGAATTTCATTTCGATGAAAGACTTAGGCATAACCCAAGAATTAGGCATCAATGTCTATATGGATAGATTGAGGCGCTAATATGGTTTTGCCAAATGTACATAGATAAGATGTTGAATGAGTTCAATATGGAAACAACAAGAAAGGTTCTTGATGCACGGAAAGAACTGAATCAAGATTCAAGTGTGTTGACACGAGATTCAAGTGTTTTGACACTTGGTGAAATCACAAGAATATTTTGATCAATCTTTGAGATATACACATCCAAATATGTCCTATGCTCTAAATGTTATGAGCATATACCAGAATGACTCATAAGATGATCATTGGACAATAGTAGGGATATTCCTATGATCTTTGGAAGAACTAAGAATATATTATTTATATAGTGGTGACAAATAATTCATTGTAAATTGTTGCATTGATACTAGTTTTGTCACAAATTAAGTTTATCTCAATTTAAACTATGGGTGGCACAATGTAATGGAAAGGAAGTTCCATAACGGATTTGGTTGAGTACCAAAGTTAAAACATTGTGACAGATACTACAACAAAAGGCTAAGTATATGACTGCTATTGTAGCAGCAAATGAGGGCATTTGCGTCAAGTAGTTTGTTATCAAACTAGGTGTGGTTCATAGCGGGATAATAGTATGAAGATACATTGTATGACAATTGTATCAACATGATTTAATCCCAAGGAACTAAAGGTCTCACCAAAGGACCAAATTTATACAATGCCATCTCATTGGAGAATGAGTAATGTGTAGAGACGCAAGGACATGCAAGTACACACGGACCTAGAAGTGTCAGATTCGAAGATTATGTTCACCACTAGCAATAGTGTCTATACAACACCAGAAAGCCATAGGTGTTGAATGCACAAGTTTTTTAACTAGATTATTGACTCTAGTGCAAGTGGGAGACTGTTGGAGATATGCCCAAGAGGCAATAATAAAGTGGTTATTATTATATCTTTATGTTTATGATAAATGTTTACATCCCATGCTATAATTGTATTAACCGGAAACATTAATACTTGTGTGTTTTATAAACATAAAAGAGTCCCTAGTAAGCCTCTTGTTAAACTAGCTTGTTGATTAATGGATGATCATGGTTTCCTGATCATGGACATTGGATGTCGTTAATAACAAGATCATATCATTAGGAGAATGATGTGATGGACACACACCCATAAGTAAGCATATCATAAGATCAAGTCATAAAGTTCGTTTTGCTACATGCTTTTCAAATGCATAGTAACCTAATCCTTCGACCATGAGGTTATGTTAATCACCATCACCGGATGGGTACTTTGATGACATCAAACGCCGCTTCATAACTGGGTGGTTATAAAGGTGACATTGGGTATTCTGAAAGTATGTGTTGAAGCACATGGACCAAGATTAGGATTTGTCCATCCATATGACAGATAGATATGCTCTGGACCCTCTCGGTGGAATGTCATCTAGTTATCTTGCAAGCATGTGACTAGGTCACAAGGGATGACATATCACGGAACGAGTAAAGAGTACTTATCAGTAACGAGGTAGAACTAGGTATGGAGATACCGACGATCAAACCTCAGATAAGTAGAGTATCGCGTGACAAAGGGAATTGGTTTCGTATGTTAAATGGTTCTATCGATCACAAAGTCATCGTTGAGTATGTGGGAGCTGTTATTGATCTCCAGATCCCGCTAATGGTTATTGATCGGAGATATGTATCCATCATGTCTACATGTTCACGAACCGTAGGGTGACACACTTAAGGTTCGAAGTTGTTTTAAGTAGATATGGAATGTGCGTTGGAGATCGAATGTTGTTCGGAGTCTCGGATTGGATCCGGGACATCACGAGGAGATCCAGAATTGTCCGGGGAATAAGATTCATATATTGGGGATCATTTTCTAAGTTAGGAAATGTTCCGGAGTATTTGTATGGGGATTCTAGAAGGTTTCGGAATGTTCCGGAAGGTTCTAGAAGATTTATTGGAGTTTACTTGAAAACCAAGAAAGGATCAAGGAATCCTTGTGGGGTAAGACAAGGATTCGTGGGGGAGTAGGACTCTCCCCCCACCTCCTTAATCCGCCGGCCAAGGGAGAGGGGAGTCCTACAAGGACTCCACCTCCCCATGGCGCCTCCCTCCTTTAAATAGAGGGGTGGAGGCACAAGCCCCCTTGCTCCTTCTATTCTCTAGATCTCAAGTTGCCTCTCTCCTCCTCCTTCCCTCTACTCTGGCTTAGGCGAAGCCCTGCAGAATTCTCTACTCCACCACCACCACACCATCGTGCTGCTGGGATTCCGTGGAGAGATCTACTACCTCCGCTGCTCGCTGGAACGGGGAGAGGAAGGTCTGCTTCGACTCCGCACGTGTGACCGACTGCGGTAGCGCTGCCGGAACGCGGCGCCAGAAGGATCGTCTACTCGATCTTGAGATTGGCAAGTAATCGACTACATCAACCACGAGATCCAATCTCGTAACGCTTTCAGATCTACAAGGGTTAGTACATATCTATCTCGTTGCACATGTCTAATAGATTAGATCTTGGCTTTTATCTAGATTAGATCTGGGTTTTGTTCGTTCTTGCGGTAGAATTTTTTTGTTTTCCATGCCTAATGGTTGTCTTTAATTCTGTTAAGACCTGCGTGTCTATTCATCTTGTAATATCTTTATTCCAAGTGGTTGTAATAGTTGCTAGTGATGATGGACAACCATGAAGCGGTGCCACTGACCTTGACGCAATGCTGGTGATGATGGAGATCATGTCCGTGCTTTAGAGAGAGCTATGATATTGAAGATGGATATATAGAAATGACGGATGAATTTATTAAAGAATGCCAAAACACTCATGGTAGGAGTGCTATTAAGAGTCTTCTTGAGAAACATACTGTTAGACCTAAATTGTCTCCTAATGATAAGTTTGCTACATCTCCCATAAACATTGAAGATAAGGATTATGATTTCTCTCTTGATTTATCTTACATAACCATTGTTGAGAAAGAACCTTTTTGTGGGACTAAAAATGAAAGTGCTGTAGCACATATGACTGAGCTTTCTACCATGAGTGGCCTATTTTCTGATGATATTAAGATGCGCACCTACTTTGTTGCTAAAATTTTCCCTTTTTCATTGAAAGGAGAGGCTAAAGCTTGGTTTAATAATTTACCTCCTGGATCTATTAATAACCTTGATTGCTTGATTGATACTTTCTTCTAGAAATATTTCCCTCCTAGTGCTAGACATGCCATTTTGCAGGAACTTTTTGATTTTAAACAAGGAGAAAAGGAGATATTGCCTGAATCATGCGCAAGGTTTTGTGCTTTGATTCATGCACAACCTGTGTGTCCATTACCTAAAAATGAGCTTCTTGATATACATTATAATGGACTAACTGAAGAATCTAGGACATACCTGGATAGTTATGCTGATTGTGTTTTCAAGAAGAGAGCTCCCAAAGAAGCTGAGGAATTAATGGTTAAAATAAGCAAGAATTATGATGACTGCACTTCACTTGAGTCAACTATACCTGAGTGAACTGTGCTTGAGCCAACACCAACACCAAAGAAGAGGGGAGTGATTGAACTAAATGATGAAGTGATGAAGGAAGCTAAGAAATGTCTTAAGGAGAAGTGTATTAAATCTGAAGATGTGAAGAATTTACCTCCTATAGAAGAATTATGTAAGCCAATATCCCAGTCATCAACTATTGAGGTACACTCTCTCAAACATTTTGATGAAGGTGATATTCCTTATTCTAAACGTCTTGATCAATGCTTAGAAGAATTTGATATGTTTGTTGTTAAGCAAGATAATTTTAATAAAAGAGTGCAAAATCATTTGATGGAAAACTCTAGAGATATTATTGAGTTAAGGGATATTGTGGAAAGAACCTCTAATGATGTTAAAATGCTTGTTAAACATTTCCAAAAGATTTGCTAGTTAATGCTTCTAAAGAAAAACATGCTTATGAAATTAGAACTAGAAGTGGTGCTGCCACTCAGGATCCTCTATATCCTGAGGGACATCCTAAAAGAATTGAGCATGATTTCCAACAAATTGAAAATAGTGGTACTTCTTCTAAGAGAAAGAGAAAGAAACATAAAACAGTTATAGAATCTTCTGAAACTACTAAAGATCCTAATAGTATATTTGTCTCTGATGCTGAAACTGAGAGTGGTAATGAGAAAAATGATGCTCCTAATAAAGAAGAAATTGAAGAAGAACCTGAAAGGAACACTAAGAATGTTAAGTACACTAAGGAAGATTTTGTTGCTAATAAACATGGTAGTGAAAGAGAGCCCTGGGTTCAAAAACCAATGCCTTTCCCTGATAAGAAACACAAGTCAAAGGAAGATGAACACTATAATAAGTTTTGTGAATGGATGAAACCTTTATTTTTGCAAATTCCTTTAACTGATGATATTAAATTACCTCCTTATTCAAAGTATATGAAGGATATTGTCTCTAATAAAAGGAAGATCCCTAATGAGAAAATTTCTACTCAACTTGCTAATTATTCCTTTAATGGTAAGGTTCCAAAGAAACTTGGAGACCCAGGGGTTCCAACCATTCCATGTTCTATTAAAAATAATTATGTTAGAACTGCTTTGTGTGATTTGGGAGCAGGAGTTAGTGTTATGCCTTTTTCTCTCTACAAGAGACTTTAATTGGAGAAATTAATACCAACTGATATATCTTTGCAAATGGCTGATAAATCTACTACTATTCATGTTGGTATATGTGAGGATGTACCTATTCAAGTGGCTCATAATTGCTTGATATTAACTAACTTTTTTGTGCTTGAAATGCCTGAAGATGACAATATGTCTATTATTCTTGGGAGACCTTTTCTTAATACTGCAGGAGCTGTCATTAATTGCAATCAAGGAAAGGTAAATTTTAATGTTAATGACAAGGAGCATACTGTCTATTTCCCCAAGAAGATTGATAGGACTTATGGCTTAAATTCAATTGAAAATATTGAGGGTATCCAAGTTGGAGAAATATATTGTCCCATACCACGAGAAAAATATGAAACTATTATAATTGGGACCATTGCTATCAAGGTTGAGGTAACATAATCATTTAGTGGAATACAAAGTTTTGTTTCATATAAAATTGTTTTGGTAATAAGACCTGATCAACCTTGTTAACAAAGGGATTTTAATGAACAAAACAATGTTTTCACCATGATTATCTTCGCTTACTTTTATTTTCATCCATTTTAGTTTTTTCTTTCACTTAGTTAACTTTTCTGTTGCTAGTTGCTTGCATATTAGAGTGTCTTAGAACTTATGAAATTTTAGTTTTAGTTTTGTTTTTTGCATCATTCCAAAGTCATCTTTTTGTCACAAAATCATTCATTAATACCTGAAAATTGCTAAAAAATAAAGTGTCTCGAAAAATTCCAGAAAATTCATATTAAATTTTTATGTGAAAAAAGGGGCAGAGAAGTGCCTGGAGTTATCAAGGGGGGCCCACCAGGCAGGCACACCACATGGTGGCGCGGCCACAACAGGGGCACGCCTGGCCATGGTGTGGGCCACCCCTGGCCCTCCACTTATTATCTCACTTGCCACTTCCTTCTCTCTCCCGAGAAAACATCAGTTCATTGATCAAAATCGCATTCTTGCTATTCTTGTCCATGATTTTTCGATCTCCTTGCTCAGCCCATCTTTGCTGCTGAGATTTGGAGCATTTGATCTCCGGTATGTGACTCCTCCGCTTGTCCAAGTAGATTTGTGATTAGTGGATTATATCTTGAGTATTTTGCTACTATAGGTGACAAGTTATGTGAGCTTGTAAGCTTGTTCAATGCTTATAGAAATTGTTTTGATGCATGTTTAGGCCTCTTACAACTCCCTATAAGTAGTTCCTTTCATTATGTAATCACTTTGCAATCACTTGTATGATGGTTGTCTAAAATTTCAGAAAAAGGAGAGATGAACAGTCATACTTTTGGGGAAGTATTTGAGAGAGACACACCCAAGAGGGCAAGGCCTTCAAGATCAGCGTCTCAATTTAGGCCATCATATAATGAAGATCTTATTTCACCATGCTTTGGCAATGAAGGGGATGAGGGAGATGCTCATCCATCCACCTTCCCTTGCTTTGCCTTTTTGCAAGCTGCAGGGATCCTTGATGATTACCTACTTCTTGTTCAGAGGGTTGGTCTAACCACTTACATGCAGGATGAGAGTGAGCAATATGCCGTGCTCACCAAAACTTTCGTTGAAAGTTTCGCTTTCACTAACACCCCTTATCGGTCAACTGTTTCGTTCAAAATTTATAATATTGCCTATTACCATGCCATTGGAAAGATTTTGCAGCATTATAGGCATAGGCATGACTGGGACAGTGAAGAAGATCCAAGGTCGACCCGCTAATTTGCTGGAGCTCTACCAAAGTGTGACAAATGACAATGACCGCATAGCTCAGCGCAAGAAGATAAGAAACATTCAAATCCCAGCTCTTAGATATTTTGCTTATTATCTTGCCACTAGCATTCTTGGTAGGGAGAACACTAGTAATATTTCCAATTATCATTTAGCTTTTCTTACTACTGCTCTTAATAATGAAACAAAGTATAATCTTGGTTCTCTCATTGCCCGCCGCTTAGCTGCTAGAGGACCCATTTATGGGGGCATTATTGCCACACGCATGGTTGCTGCCTCGGAACTTTTTGTTGATCCTAATGATACTATGTTGACACCACAAAGGCTCGATCTTGCTGCTGTGAAAACACATCACTTTGTTACTGCTAACTCTAGTACGGAGAGTTTAGTTTACAGGATGTTGTTTACTAACGGAGATGAGAGGGAAATTCCTTTTCCACAGCCTACTTTGTTCAGTATTTGCAGGATGCCATGGTCGCGTTCCAAGGAGGAGGTAGACGAGCAGCTCCGCTTTCTTGGTTTCCACGGGCAACACCAGGGAGATGTGCCCTCTTATGACTACTCTGCGCACTACGCTGGGGCGTCCTCGAGTTCATATCAGGATGAAGGCACTTCCTCGCCATATTATGGAGGCGCTCCTTCCTGGCCAGCTTGGGATTGAAACCCACTTAGGCCAAAAGCCTAAGCTTGGGGGGGGGGGGGGTATACCGACATCAAACTCATCTACATACCATGTTGACTCGGTACTTTGCATATCCATGTTTTGCTTTCTTTTTAAGTTTTTGTTCTTGCTTTATTTTTGCTCTCTAAAACACAAAAAGACCAAAAATATTTTCGTTATTTCTCTTTGTTTGTTTCTTTGTCTTTTAGCCTTGGTTTGCTTCATCCTTTCTAGCTTTGTTTTGATTATTCAAAAAACCCAAAAATATTTCGCTTTGCTTGCTCTTCCCTTCGGTTCTTGCCTTTAAAAATCGAAAACCCAAAAATATTTGTTGTTCTTCTCTGGTTTTGTAAAGTTCGTTGTAGGCTTCAGCGGTCCTTAGTGACTCCTCGGAGTTTGGTTTTATCTTATTATTCAAGTCACACAAGTGAAAGGCAATGATGATTTATGACAACTTGAGGTGTGGTAAGAGGCTGGTACGAACTCTATTTATTTTCATTTTTGTACATATACTCATCATTGTGAGCATGCTTAGTCTGTTTATGTAAGGTGTATGTTATTTAATGGATACTTAGTGGTCCTTTCCTTCTTATGATCAGTTCCAATCCATTATTAGTTCGTAACATGTTATATAACTATTTGCTCGCATTGTTCTATTCATAACTTGGTATGACTTTGTGGTATCCTCCTCTGGACGTTTTATTTGAATCGACTTAGCACATGTTCACGCATGCATATGACTAAACAAAAACTTAGTTAAGCCTCGATGATTTATTCTGCCTCAGAGTTCTTGTGTCACTTTTATGCCACTATTTATTTTGTTTTGTCGCAAGCATGATTATGATAGTTACTGCTCTCTCGATTGTCGCTCCCTTTCTATTGCTAGCCTTCACTTGTGCTGAGTATAAGCTTTACTCGTCCATCAAACTCCCCAAAACCAAAGTTGTCAACAAGAGTCCACCATATCTACCTAGTAGCATCATTGCTATTCCTTGCATGTTTATTATGCTTTGTTTTCTTCCAATAAAAATGTTTTCTTGTTATGAGAAAATTAGTTAGTAAAGCTCTCACAAACTTGATGGCACACTTTACTTTCTTGCACTTAATAAACTTGAACCATTGTGCCCATCTATGTTGCCTATATGCTTGCGCTTTATAAGTTGTGGATTAGCAGAACCGTGTTACCATGGGGAACGCTTTCAACATTACACATTATTTAGTTGATATCATGATTCTTTTGCTTATGGTTCCCGGTGGTGTGAAATAAAAGGGGATCTTGTAAGCTCATGGAGTTTGTATATGTGTTAGAGAAACGCCTGGGCAGCTAGCCTAAGCCATACCTAATCATGGTGGAAACTTGTAGCATAACCATAGTGAGCAATCTGTGAAGCATCCTTAATAAAAACCTATGCAAATAGCAAATAAAAAGATCACTGAGATGCTCATTGTCTGCTTGCCTTGTCATTTTGCTATGGGGAAGCTTCCGTATCATCGGGCAAGGGGTACCATGTTGGCGGTTCTCTATGATACACATATACTTACAATGACAATAACTTACTTGTAACTAAAGTTGAGTAGCATGAGGTCTGGTACTCGTAAGCAAGGGGCATGGGATTTTCAACTTATAACTTGTCAAGCATATCCTCATATTTGTCCACCTTAACCTTAATCACTTAAAGATGCTTATGATAGGGGCAATGAGAGCTCAAAGCTAATGAGTACCATACTTTCAACATTTGGAAGCCTTTCAAACTTTTAAATCTTTTTCTTTCACTTTTATGTTGAGTCACCATTTATTCTTTGAGCACCTTCCTGACAGCATAGCTGTCATTCTTAGTGTAATGTGCTTGTCCCAAAACACGGTCAATTACGACATAACTTTGACACTCGAATCTTTGATATTTTTATTTCTAGTATTCACTTAAGCTTCAGAGGTGCCTTGGCAATTATGTTTTGCACCAAATAACGGCAAGCAAGATACCACTTTATCATATCTTCTTATGAGCACTACAATCCTACCTATTCTTATGTGTCATGTTGCTTATTATTAATGGGTTGGAATCTCTTCATAGCTTGCATGACTACTGGTTAAACTTATTTGCATACTCTTTATTTATGAATTGCCTAAGTATTTGATCATATGATGGGAATATATACATATTATGAAACAAATGTGTTCGTGAAAGTTTCTTTTATCGCACTCAGTTTTCAACTGAATTGCTTGAGGACAAGAAATAAGCTAAGCTTGGGGGGAGTTGATACATCCAAAACATATCTACTTTCCCGAACACTTTTGCTATTGTTTCTTCTCTAATTCGTGTGATTTGGATACAACTAATGTGGACTAAAGCTGTTTTCAGCAGAATTGCCTTGGTGTCTCGTTTTTGTGCAGGGAATCAACTTTCAAGAAAAATCCCGGAAAATATCGCAAAACTCCTATTTTACCAGAAGACTCACGGAGCCAGAGGACAAGACGAAGAAGAGCCATGAGGGGCCCACACCACCTGGCCGCGCGGGCCAGGCCAGGCCGCGCCAGGAGGTGGTGTCGTTGCCTCAGACTCCGCCTCGACCTCTCCTTTCGCCTATAAAAGCCCTCTGACCTAAAACGGACGGGGGGTTCGATGTTTTTCTAGATAGAGTTCCGCTGCGCCGCCACCACCAGATACCGCGATTCAGAACCAGAAACTCTGTTCTGGCACCCTGCCGGGACGGGGAATTGGAGGAGATCATCACCATCATCATCACCATCGCTTCTCCATCAACCATCCATGATTCCCCCATCCATGAGTGAGTAATCCCCCATAGTAGGCTATGGGGATGGTAGGGATTGGATGAGATTGTTCGTGTAATTGCATCAGATTGTTAGGGCATGGTGCCTAGTATCTATTAGTGCTTTTTGACTTTGTTGCAACTTGTTATGCTTAATGCTTGTCACTAGGGCCCGAGTGCCATGATTTTAGATCTGAACATGTTATTGATTCATGATGATATTATTGTTTATGATCTTACCTACAAGTTGTATACACATATTATTGTCTGGAACCAAAGGCCCCGAAGTGACAAGAATCGGGATAACCGGAGGGAATGGCTGTGATATGAGGATCACGTGTGTTCATGGAGTGTTAATGCTTTGCTCTGGTGCTCTATTAAAAGGAGTACCTTAATTGTCAGTAGATTCCCTAGAGGCCCCGCTGCAACGGGTTGGCAGGACAAAAGATGTTATGCAAGTTCTCATTGCGAGCAGGTATGACTATATATGGAACACATGCCTATGATTATTTAGTACTTGGATGTTTTACCTTATTTATCTGCAAATGCCCTATATCTTGATTGCTACATGAATTGTCTTGTCCATGCAACGCCCGTCCATCCATCCATATGCCTACCACACTTTAATCCTACTATTTACTGCAATTGTTACTATTGTCTTCACTTTTACTACTATTTTTTCTTTGCTATTCCTACTATAAAACTGTTGCTACTGATAAACTACTGCGGGCAAGATTGTTTCTAGGTGCAGCTGAATTGACAACTCAGTTTTTAAGGCTTATAAATATTCTTTGGCTCCCCTTGTGTCGAATCAATAAATTGGGTTTTACTTCCCTCGAAGACTGTTGCGATCCCCTATACTTGTGGGTCATCATTCACCCAACTAATGAAAGAAAATGAAAAGAAAACATGAACTACTAAAGAGAACTACAACTTAAGGAATTTCTAAGATAGAACTTTATTGTTTACATATGCTTGGCTTCTCTAAAACTTGGGAGAAGCTCCCAGGTGGTGTTTCGAGGCTTTTATAAGAAGAAGGAAAAAGAAAAAAAAATGAAATTTTGTGCAATGGTTACCTTCCAGTTGGCGTTTGATGGGTTCTTCCAACTATACGGGCGCAACTATATGGCCGGACAAAAAAGGTCCCACCGTATAGTTGGTCGTTAAACATACAGTACCTTGAACATCGAAGGGTTGATATCTATATGGCTACAACTATACTGCCAGACGAAAAATGTCCCGCCATATAGTTGGTCGTCAAACCCTCTGTACCTGGAAAAGAAATTGTACGAAAGCATCAATATCTATATGACCACAACTATATGGCCGGAATTTTTATTCCTGCCGTATAGTTGGTCGTTAAACCATCAGTACATATGAACGAAAAATTGTCGATGGCAAAAATATCTATACGACCGGAACTATACGGCCAGAATTTTTATTCCTACCGTATAGTTGGTCGTTATACCTTCTCTATACATCAGAAAATTTCTATATCTTCTTGAATTCTTTCTTATCCTATAACTTAGTGAAATACCTTGTTTTGACGGCAAAATAACAACTTTAATTTTCGACCAACAAATACATATAATTGAAGGATTCACCTGAAACTGATTTTCTCTTTCTTTTTACTGAGTTTATGCAACACATAATATAGTGACAATAAATTCTACCTTTTGAAAACTTCAACAATATTACTCTAATAGCAAGACATGCGAAGAATAAAAGTGCCAATGCAACATGAATGCAACTAGACTCAAGACACAAAACTAAGAAAGACACCAAATGACTTCTGGGTTGCCTCCCGGGAAGTGCTCCCTTTAAAGACATAAAGCCAGGCTAGGATGCTCCATACATTACCCACCTAGATCCCAAGGGATATCGAATCGAGGTGAGGTTGTACATACCAGCTTGGAGCATCTCAAAGTAGAGTTCGGTTGGATTCGTACCCGCTTACGGTGCATCGACATCATGTAGATGAACAAGTTCTCACTTTCAAGCGAGTGTTGATGCACCAAGCTTGGTGAACATGCCTCTGTGTATAGCTGCAATGAGAGGATCTGAGATTCGTATAAAATTCTTAAATCTTTACCTTGGTTACCTATGTAGGGGAACACTTCATAGTATTCTTCCTTCATAGCAGGGAGTTCAGGACCCTGCATGTTAGTATAGCAAGGTTCTATCTCTAGTTCATTATTATTAATGCTCTCCATATGAGTGTCTAGCCACAAGGCCTCCGCAGAACAATTATCAACAGTTTTAGCATCATAAAAATCACTACTAGAGTGAGAGGCATCACAAACAAAAGTTGTATTGTGATTCTCTTTGTCAACCTCACCTTTTTGTTCCTCCTTTTCGACTAGTGTTTTAATAGCAATGATAGAATCAAAAGTAGGAGTTGAAGGTGTGAGCGGGTGATCAATCCGTTCGTTCTCCTTGTGCTCTATGAACACCCGAATTTTTAAGTCCAGATGCCTGTTATACTGTACATCGCAATCCCAGGAATACCATTTTTGCGAGACATAACAGAATTGGTATCACAGTACATCAACCATTACAAACCATAATAGTCAAACAAATAGTTGATCTCATGATCAAGTCTTAATAAATATCAAAGCAACGAAAATAAACGTAGTAGACTTCATCTTCATTGTCACATACAATGCTAACGATGGGAGATGATCCTAGTTATCGTATACCTCCTGCTGTCCGTCCTCCCGATAGTCCTCTTCATAGTCTGGCCATGGGAATAGCCAGGGACAAAGCCATGGGAACTATCACTAATGTAAGTAAGGCAATTCTTGTAGGAATCTTAAGCTCTAGGCTTGTTTGCAATAAGCTAGTTTTATTTCAGAAGTACTTAGTAGTAAATACCTATTTTAGTTCTCTAGATTACTCAAGTGGGAACCCAGTTTTCATTTCCACAACCCCGTTGTGGTCAAGTCAAAGTCATAGTTCAAGTCACAATTCATTTTTAAAACATATGACAACGGAACAGTATGGCCACTCCAACTGTCCATAACCGCAGACGCGGCTATTCGAATAGTTTAACACTCTGCAAACGTGGGTACACTTTCACCACAAAACACGATACATCCGTCAGGGATAACCCTGAATTATCGTACTTGGTATGCGGATAATCAATCATAACCTTTCAATTACACACCCTAGTATAGGCACCTCCCCTATGAGCTTGGCCTCCCAGCCATGGCCATCTGCCATCTCGGGAACTGCATAGGTGGACATTCATATTCACGAGGCAGCCCCAGCTTTACCTCTTTCCACGAGGGAACCCATACTAAGACATATAAACTTCTAGTTAAGCCCTACCCAACTTAGGTATTGTGGTTGTACGGTAAAGTTGGAATGGTATCGCATCCAAACCCAACCATCCGTTTTTATGAAAGTCAAGGCACATGTCTCATTCAGTATCATCTCCAAATCATTGTGTTTCATAACACATGTCAAAACATTTCAATAGAATGAATCATCATTCCAAGGTTTTCATAATCATTTCTTCCAAGTGTTCCCATCTAAAGTGATCAATTTTAGTTTAGCACTAGCAACTATCAATGAGGGTATCACTATTGATGGGGTGCTAATCAAGGGTAACTACCCAAGCTTAGTTCTATGCTCTTGACGACATCTATTTTATTTTCCACTAATCGCCATTAAGTACTATTTAAGAAACTTTAGTAAAGGGAAAAGTAAAGCTGGTAGGTAAAACTTCGAATTGGTAAAGTTGCATCTCAATATTATGCATAGGGTATCCTGCACAAGTCAACTTACATAGTGGATCTTGCATTAGTTAGCTTGCCTTGGTTGGTACAGTTGTCAAAGTTCTCTTCTTCTTCTTTATAGAACTCTGCCTCCTCGTAGCCCGGGTCGGTACTAGTGTCTATAAATAAATACGAGGTACACAATCACCAATCAATACTTAACTACTTCTATTTAGCATACAAAGGCTCACACTAGATGATCTAGCATCATCTCAATCATCACATGAAATATGTACATATTCTTATTTATCTTATTTTTAGAAATGCAATTTCTACTCATTGAAAAATACTTAAGATTTAATATTCTCCCGTTAAAATATGGGATCATGTGGACACATGTCATCACCACATATTCGAATAGTTGGGAATGTGATTTAAAGTGGTTGGCATATATTACAAGGTTGAATACTACTATTTAATATAATTAAAATGACTAGAAATGGCTATATAGCATTCTTTTAGTACTAGCCCAAGACTACTACATGTAAAACTAAATATTTTTACATATTCAGATAGAGCATGACAAATGTGATTTTTGAGAGTTGGAATCAACTCAAAAGCTTTTATGGTTGATTTTGAAAAAATGTTTGAAGTTGTAAAAGTCTCTACCTTGTTATTTTGGCTATGGGAGATCTATAATTCCAAAGTGTTTGAATACAACAGGAGTGTTTAGAGATTTTCATTTCCTTTCTAGCAAAATTGGAATCATGCAATTTGGTTTAGTAAATCTTTCTGAATGCAATTTTGAAATCACTGATAGAATTGGGTTTTGAATAAAAAGGAAAATCTATATTTGAATCGTTGGGCAACGTGCGGGAACGAACATGGGCCGGCCCAACTGCACGGCACGCATGCAGCAGGCTGCACTAACGCTGGTCCCACATGCCAGCGGCTATTCTAACGCAAAGCGGTATGCACGAATATCAGCCGCACGATTAGAGCGCGATCAACGGCTCAGCGTCATCGTCTCTGTCGCACGACGCGCAGGGGATTCCAACCCTAGTTCTACGAGCGGGGGTCATCGGGGGCTTACCAGGGCTCCAGCTAGATTCGACGATGGGGTCGAACGAGCTGGTAGACAACGGCGGTTCGAATGGTGGTCACGACAGCTCCTGGGGCAGCTCCAATCGATGGCTCCGTTCCTCCACAGCAGCGGCGGGCTCCGATGAAGTGCTCGCCTTTCTCTAGGGCTGGGTTAGAGGGGTTTCAGGGGGAGAGGTGAGTCGAGTGGTGTGCGTTTTGAGGCAGGGGAGGGGTCTATTTATACCCCAGCAAGGAAGAATTGGGGGCATGGCTCGGGCTCGTCGGCGACGTCGCTACAGGGGGCTATTGGCATGGCTACGGGTGTAGGTCGACGCGGTGCTCCCTGGCGGTCGTCATGCGCATAGTGCACGGCGAGGCGTTGTCGTAATTGGACGGGAGACGTCCATGCTCTGCTCAGGTACCGCGGTGTTCGTCATGGCGTACGGTGGTCACGGGGTGCATAGCATCGAACGGGCATGTCTGGGAGGTCGCTGGCGACGCAGCGATTTCATTTATGCAAGGGAGAGCGAGGCGCGGCGTGGCTGCGCCGGATGGCTCGATGCTCTGGCGCGCATGTCAGCATGGTAGAGAGATAAATGGGCATGGCTGCGCTGGCGTGTCCAGTGGCTGGCATTGGCCAAGGCGTGTACATGCAGGTGCGGTGAGGTCACGCCTACCTCCTAGTGGTCGTGGATGAGGGCGGCGAGGCTTGTGGTGTCATGTCCATGTCCATGTCCGGCTGGCATGGCACGCTTGGGTACGGGCTGGCACTAGTCCAATTGGCGAGTGAGAGAGCCTCCACTACATGGCTTGGTACTAGGATGATCGTGGGCGAGTAATGGGGGCTGAATCGAGTACAAAGATGATCACTAGATTGATCACAACAGTGTATAGTTGGTATATCTGTACTGTGCCTACTAAGTGCTCGATCAAATGGCCGCACGAACTAAACCTTTGAATTTTTAAATTCTTTTTGGTGGGTGAGTTGGTCATAAGCTTGAGTGTCTCTGTTTGCTAATGTTTTCCAAGTGGTGAAGGTTTGAGTGGTTTTTGAAAAAATGGCTATCTTGATGTCTATGATGGATTCAATTTTGAAATGTCCTCTAAAAGAATTTGAATTCATTTCTATAAATTTTGAAAGTTCACTTGGGTTCATTGTCACTTGGTCTAGCAAGGTGAGAAAAGAAATAGAATTGTTTATGTTTGAAATCATTTACTAGAGATGCCCAAAGTGGGCTAGGTGTTACTTTTGGCAAAAATGCCATTAGGTCATATCCCTTATAATTTGATTTTCTTTTGATTTGCTTTGGTTTGGATTTGACCTAGATGATAGTGCTTTGATCCTTAAACTGTTTCTCAACATATATAACAAACAAACATGGCACAACAAGCATTCATACATCATTAATAAACACACACATGCATTCATAAGGGTTTAAGATTAAAAGTTTTTTGTTAACCCTAATTTTGGGTAATTGGAAATTGATATTCTCCTTTAATATTTTTGAGATGTTACAAACCTTCCCTCCTTAAAAAGGATCTCGTCCTAAGATTCAGGAAAAACTAGGAACTAAAGAGATTTGCAAACTCTGTCCTAATATAATCTTCTCGCTCCTAGGTGGCTTCTTCTTCAGTATGGTTGCTCCACTGTATTTTTAGAAACTTGATACTTCTGGTCCGGGTGGTTCTGAAAGTTTCTTCCAAAATACAATGGGTACTTTATGATAATTTAAATCCTTGTTGATACTCATGGCTCTATGATCGATGTTCTTGAAAACTTCGGTCTTCTCCGGAACTTCTAGGCATTTCCTAAGTAACGAGATATGAAACACATTATGTATGGCTGACATCTCTTTAGATAGTTCTAGCTGATATGATACTTCTCCTTGGTGACTTAAAATCTTGAAGGGTCCTATATATCAGGGTGCAAGCTTCCCTTTAAGTTGAAAATCATGCATTCCTTTCAAGGGTGATACTTTGAGATACACAAAATCTCCGACATTGAAGGTCAGGTCTCGACGTCTTTTGTCAGCGTAACTCTTCTGTATGGATTGAGTGGTCTTGAGGTGTTCACGGACCTTGTGAACCTTATCTTCGACTTCTCGTAGGATGTTTGGTCCAAATATCTGACTCTCTCCTACTTGCGACCAATTCAAGGGGGTACGACACTTCCTTCCATACAAAAAACTCAAATGGGGCCATTTGCAAACTGGCTTGATAACTGTTGTTGTATGAGAATTCTGCGAAAGGCAGACAAGTTTCCCATTTAGATCCATATTCTAACACACAGGCTCTTAGCATATCTTCTAGTATCTGGTTTACTCTTTCCGTTTGTCCGTCGGTCTGGGGGGTGATAAGTTGTGCTGAAGTTCAGTTTGGTTCCTACACTACTAGAGAAAAGGCTATAGGAGACATACTAAGAGGAGGCGCATTTAGACCATATGCGCCTCCTATAAAATAGGTGAGGCGCACTGTCTTGGCATGTGCCTCTAATATCAAAATAGGCGAGGCACATATTATTAGGACGCGCCTCATATAATCCTTGTACGGACAAAATCTGGCATCCCCGGATTATGCGAGGCACATTCTAATAATATGCGCCTCCTATATATCAGATAGGCGAGGCACATGTGGGAAGAATGCGCCTTGCATAACCTGTGTGGGCCCTGGAGGAGATCTGTGGTCGAATATGCGAGGTGCATATGGTCATATGCGCCTCCTATACTTGATAATATGCGAGGCGCATATGGCAATATGCGCCTCCCATACTTGATAATATGCGAGGCACATATGGCAATATGCGCCTCCTATAACCTGGCATCACCCCCCAGGATCACCTTTTAAGATTTGTAAAAAATAAACAAAAATGATAAAAACTTCAAAAAAATAATTCCTTTGAGTTGTAGTTAGATTTTAGGGTATAGTTGTAGACAAAATTGAAAAACATGAATTTCGATGTATTTTGCAAAAAAAAGGTCATGAAACGGTAAAACGTCCCTAACTTTTGCATACGATGTCAAAAAAAAGTTTAATATATCAAAACGATCGTCTCGAAATTTCCTACTCGAATTCATTAGCCAAAGGCTGTTCTGGATTTTACAGAATCCCCAAACTCGAAAAGAGTAAAAAGTTATGGCCGAAAGAAGATTTTTTTCCTGCAAAAAAAACTATTCGAGGCGCATATCATATGATATGCGGCTCGCATAAGTGAAGCAGGATTCAAATTCGAAACAGCCACCTGCCACACCTAGCACCTCTCCTCCTTCTTCTCCTCCACCTCTCCTTCTCGTCCACCTCTCCTCCTTCTCCTCCACCTCTCCTTCTCCTCCACCTCTCCTCCTTCTCCTCCTTCTCCTCCACCTCTCCTCCTTCTCCTCCACCTCTCCTTCTTCTCCCCTTCCTGTCCTCCTCCTCCACATCCGATGGCATCCTCCTCCTCTTCCTCCGGTGACCTTCTCCTCCTCCGGCTACCTCCTCCTTCTCCTCCTCCGGCGATCACTTCGGCCATGGCCTCCACAACAACACCGACCACCTCCTCCTCCTGCGCCTCTGACGTCCACCTCCGGCGGCCTTATCCTCCTCCACCATCTCCGGCGACCCCCATGGCCATGGCCTCCTGCACATTCCTGTGGTGGTAGGTTGTGGCCACGGGCACGGCCTCCGACGAGCTCCGACGAAATTTCGGCCAGATCCAGATCTGGCTACCATTTTTTTGAAATTCAAAAATAATATCCGAGATGCATTTGGACCAATATGCGCCTCGCACATGCAGAATATAGGAGGCACATTTGGATCAATATGTGCCTCGCATATTCAGAGTATGGGAGGCGCATTCGTATCAATGTGCACCTCGCATATTCAGAGTATGGGAGGCGCATATCAATATGCGCCTCGCATAAAAAATACTGGAGGCGCGACGCTAGAGGCACATATGATATGCGCCTCGTATAGCATTTGTTGTGTGCTTCACATAGCGTTTTCCCTAATAGTGCTAATCCTTCTTGGACTTTCTTCCAAAACCTTGAGGTAAACTGTGTTCCTCGATCTAACACAATGGTCTTGGGGGTTCCATGCAGACTGACTATTCTAGCAATATACATCTCTGCTAGCTTCGGGCCTTGGTAAGTGATCTTGATGGGTATGAAATGAGCTACTTTGGACAGTCTATCTACTTTGACCCAAATAGAATCATTTCCCCTAGTAGATGTAGGTAAACCGGTGATGAAATCCATTCCAACAAAATCCGATTTCCATTTCGGAATTTGCAATGGTTGCAAAATTCCTGCGGGTTGCTGGTGTTCCGCTTTGACTCTCTGACAGATATCACACTTGGAGATAAAGCTTCCGACTTCTCTCTTCATTTTGTGCCACCAAAATTGCTCCTTCAAATCCTGATACATCTTCGTCCCTCCCTAATGAATAGAATAAAGAGTATCATGGGCTTCCTACAAAATGACTTCCTTCAACTCTGAATTTGCTGGCACACAAATGCATCCTTTATACCACATAACTCCTTCATATTCAATGAATTCGGGTACCTTCCCTGTACCGATACGACGCTTAATTCCGTCGATACTGGCATTTCCTTTCTGAGCTTCCTTTATTTGGCTGATCAAAGTGGGTTGAAGTTCAATACTGACTAGAAATCCTTTGCTAACTAGCTCCATTCTAAAATTCTCCAACTCCTCATGCAAACTTGGCTGGTCTTCCTTAATTATGGTGTTTAGTCTACACGGCAATCTACTAAGAGCATCCGCTACCACATTGTCCTTTGCCGGGGTGGTAGTGAATGTCAAGGTCATAATCCTTGATTAACTCTATCCATCTCTATTGCCTCATATTCAGCTCCTTCTGGGTGAAAATATACTTCAAAGGATCTGAATAAATCTCACAGTGGTTACCCATGAGGTAATGACGCCATGTCTTCAAGGCTAAAACTACGGCTGCCAGTTCTAAGTCATGGGTGGGATAGTTTTGCTCATGTTGCTTCAGTTGTCGGGACAGATATGATATTACTTTGCCTTCCTACATCAACACACATCCGAGATCAATCTTGGATGCATCACAATATACATCAAAAGGCTTCGTGATATCAGGCATGATCAAAATTGGGGCTGAAACCAATCTCTTCTTGAGCTCTTGAAAGCTTGCTTCACATTTGTCCGTCCATTCAAACTTCTTGTCTTTCTTCAATAGCTGGGTCATCGGCCTTGCGATGCTTGAAAATCCTTTCTTGAAAATCCTTCAACGAACTTGCGGTAATATCCAGCTAATCCAAGAAATGCATGGACTTCGGTTTGAGTGGTTGGGGCTTTCCATTCTTCAACATCCTTAATCTTGGCAGGATCGACGACAACTCCTCCTACCAACAAGATATGTCCTAGGAATCCTACTTCCTTTAACCAGAACTCACATTTTCTAAACTTGCCATACAACTGATGCTCTCTAAGGGTTTCAAGGATGGTTCTTAGGTGCTGATCATGTTCTTCTTCCGACTTGGAGTAGATCAGAATTTCATCGTTAAAAACAATGACAAACTTATCCAAGAAGTTCATAAAAATCTTATTCATGAGATTCATGAAATAAGCGGGGGCATTCGTCAATCCAAATGACATGACATTGTACTCATACAATCCATATCGGGTGGTGAAAGGTAGTCTTTGGGATATCTATTGCGTGGATCTTTAGTTGATGATAACCAGTTCTAAGATCAACCTTAGAAAACACTCTGGCACCAGTCAGCTGATCAAACATGTCTTCTATCTTCGGAAGTGGGAACTTGTTCTTGATGGTGACGTCATTCAGCTTCTGGTAATCCGTACACAAACGGTTGGCACCATCTTTCTTATCCACAAACAAAATAGGTGATCTCCATGGCGATGCACTTGGTTCCCTAACATGTCATCAAGTTGCTTCTTTATCTCCACTAATTTAGCTAGGTTCATACTATAGGGTCTCTAAGCTATGGGTCCGGTTCCATGAATTAGTTCAATGATAAACTCAATATCCCGATCTAGGGGCATACTAGGTAATTCATCTGGGAACACATCGGGGTATTCACAGACTACTCTGAATTGATCTATGGTTGATTGGACTAAACTCTTGTTGCATTTGAATTGACGGGGCAGCGTCTCAGACACATGGTATACTGATACTCCGGTGCTACTGGTCATGGTTATGGCTTTGTTGGCACAGTCTATTAATCCTTGATGTTTCGACATCTAACCCATTCCTAGTACTACTTCCAAACCTTTTGTTCCAAGTACTATTAAATTGGCATAAAAATCTATCCCATGTATTTTGATAGGCACGGCCTTGCAAATTTTTCTAGCTTTGGTGGTTGACCCAGGTATTTGAACTATCATAACATGCTTCAAGTTTGTTGGTTGAATCTTACTAGTGCATGCAAATTCTTCGATAACAAACGAGTGCGATGCTCCAGAATCAAACAACACTCTTGCAACTACTGAGTTAATAGAAATACCCAACACGACATCTGGCGCTTCCAGGGCTTCTTCCGCATTCATGTGGAATAGACGACCGGTACGGTTGTGCGGGTTGCCTAGGGCAAACCTCTTTCCAGGCTGGACACGGCGCTGCTGCTGGGCATGTGCAGTGACATTAGTGGCTGCAACAAGCTTCTTGGGGCACTCATTGGAGTAGTGACCCATGACTCCACATTCAAAGTAGGTTATCATTGACTTGTCCTTCCCAGCAATAGACACAACATTGCTTCCAGTCCTTGGAGCAGTATTGTTGTTGTTGTGGTTGGTGGACCTTGGTGGTGCACGGTTGAAGTTATGGGGGTTGCCGATGTTGTTGTTGTTGTTGTTGTTGTTGTGGCCTCCGGGCCTCGGGTTTCCTCCGCCACGAATGGGATAGTTCGGACGAGACATAGGGGGTCTTTTGTTTCTTGGTGCACATCCTACATACGAGCTGGGGTGGTACTTTGGGGTATGGTGGAGTCCAGGTTGGTGCATCATATGATGCTTACGGTTCTCACTAGCTTGATTGATCTTTCCTTCCATTTGGATAGCAGAATCCACTAATTCTTCCAGATCATCAAAAGGAATGTTGACTAACACTGTCTGCATCTCATCATGCAGGCCATTTAGGAAGCTTTCCTTCTTCTTTGCCTTCGTGTCAATCTCATCAGGGGCATATCTAGCCAGAGATAGAAATTTGTCATGGTATTCCACCACAATTATCCTTCCTTGCTTCAACTCCCTGAATTCATCCCTCATCCTCTTGATCAAACTTGGGGGCACATGGGTCCTGCTGAACTTGATCTTGAATTCCTCCCAAGTCATCATTTGTCCTCCATTCATTGTACGAGTGCTGTTCCACCATGATATTGCATAACCTGCCAGATAGTGGGTGGCAAATAGTACTTTCTCCGCAGCATCTACTCCTATAACTTCTTAGTTGTTCTCCATTGTTTGCAGCCAGCCATCAGCATCTAAGGGCTCTTCAGATTTGCTAAACATAGGAGGATTGGTGTTTTGAAAGTTCTTGAGCTTAGATCCATGGTGATCCTGGTTTCCATGGCCTTGATTGTTGTGTGCCATCTGGGTAATCTGCTGAAGAGTGGCTAGATTGGCTTGACGCTCGGCTCTACTGGCTTCACGATCTGAAACTAGCATCTGCAGAATCTGAAGCATCAGATCCTAGGATGAGCTGCTACCACCAGGGTTGCCACGAGTCATCTGAAGATTGAGATAGATAATAAGACAAGGGGGAAATTTCTATGGCGTATTGGTATGGTTCAAAAACTTTAAACTTGAGTATCGTTAAGGTTTGAAAACCCAACTCCTTTTTCATTCATTCCAAGCCACACATTACAAACAACACATTCCAACAACTGCCAAGCAGATGGTTTGAAGAACCATTCTGTCATTCTACGATACATTGGGACCGGATACAAACTCACACCTACGACAGTCCTCTAGTGTGACTACACATCATCAAAACTAGTGGGTTCTTTGTCATACCGGAAGTCTGCGTCCTCCTCGTCAGTGTGGAACTCCATGGCAATGTCCTCCAGGTAGTCGTCACCGTCACTGAGATAAGAAGTGATATCCCCATGAATATCTTCACCTTCTTCTTCCTTCTCCCCAAGCTGAATCTCTTGGTCATGGATGGTTTCTTCGAGGGTTGCCACCTGATACATTACAAATGTATCTATAATTTTTGATGTTCCATGCTTGGTCTTATCTACTTTCTTATGTTTTGTCCACACTTTGGAGTACTTTTCATATGATTTCTTGTACTAACCTATTAACAAGAGCCACAGTGCCAACTGCCCGTTTTCTGCTGTTTTTGGTTCCAGGAAGTCAGAAAATGAATATTCTCAGAATAGGATAGGACAAAAGCAAATGTTATTATTTTACCGGGGGACACTTGGAGCCAGAATACGAGATGGAGAAGGGCTAGAGGGCGGCCACACCACTTGGCCGCGCCGCCAGGCTTGGCCCGTGCTAGGGGGTGGTGTGGCCAGCCCAGGCACCCCCTCGACCTCTCCTTCCGCCTATATATTGCATCTGATATGGAAACCTAAGTACCCCGATCAAAATTCCACGAAAGAGTCTGTAGGCGCCGTCATCTCCATCCCTAGATCGGGAGGGATCTAAAGCTCTTCCCGACACCCTGCCGGAGAGGGGAATTCACCCTAGAGGCCTTCTTCATCATCATGCAAGCCTCCGGTGTGATGCATGAGTAGTTCAGCTCTGGACTACGAGTCCATGTAGTAGCTAGATGGATGGTTCTCCTCCTTTGTGCTATCATGTTTAGATCTCGTGAGCTCCGTTCATGATCAAGATCATCTATTTGTAATTCTGCATGTTGTGTTTGCGGGGATCCGATGGATATTGAGATGCTATTTCAGATTGATTATTGATTCTATCATGTCTTTGTTATTTGTGATCTTGCATGCTTTCCGTTGTTAGTAGCTATATTGGCCAAGTAGATGCCAGCAACTCCAAGAGTTAGTATTTATGCTCGATAGTGGGTTCATGCCTCTGGTAATCTGGGGAAGTGACAGAAATCTCTAAGGTACTAGATGTGTTGTTGCTACTAGGGAGAAAACAAAAATCCTTTGTTCATAGAACAATCATATTGTTTACTTTACACGCAATTCGTAATGCAATAATCTGTTGCTTGCAACTTAATACTGGAGGGGGTTCGGATGATAACCTGAAGGTGGATTATTAGTCATAGATGCAGTTGGATGGCGGTCTATGTATAATGTTGTAATCCCCAATTGAATCTCAAAGGAGTCAAGATGATTAGTATATGCTTGTATGCTTTCTCGATGTTTGTCAATTGCCCCGCTGTAATTTGTTCACCTAGCATGTTATCTATCTTAAGGAGAGCCACCTCTAGTGAACTATGGACCCCGGTCCTTTCTTTTACATTCAATCTACAATCAACTATTTACTGCTTTGTGTTTACTTTCTTCAAACTATTACTTTCTTCCATTCAATACGTTTAATCCTTTGTTTTTAGCAAAACCGGTGAGATTGACAACCTCATCGCAAGTTGGGGGCAAAGTTCTGTGGTTGTGTTGTGCAGGTCTCCACGTTGCTACTAGCACCGGTACTGCGCCCTGCCAAGGCTCAGCTAGCAACACCTTTGGGGTGTTTCCTTGCTCCTACTGGATTGATAACCTTGGTTTCGTACTGAGGGAAAACTTGCTGCTGTGCTCATCATACCTTCCTCTTAGGGTTCCCCAATGAGCTCGATATATTTTGGGCCATTAAGATCTTTTTCTGGCACCATTGCCGTGGAGTCAAGGACATCTTCACAAGGGGAGTCCCTCATAACCAATCACTTTTCTTTGTTATTTTTGTTTTTCTTAGTTTACTTTTTCTTTGTTTTCTTGTTTTCTTTATCAAAAACACAAAAAAGTTAGTTTTACTAGTTTGCTTTCTTATTTAAAAACACAAAAAAATTAAGTCTCCTTTAGTTGTTACCTCTTCCTTAGCTCACCATGTTGATCCCTAAATTCACCCTGAAAGACCTTTCAATAGGTAGTGGTTCAATAATTGGAAAAGATAATATTGAAGAATTCTTTAATCATGTTAGTAAACATGAGGATATTGAGGATAGATCCCTTGCAGAACTTGCTCCAAACTATGAGATTGCTGCAGCTTCTTTAGTTCACATGTTGGAAGCTAGGTTTGTTAACCTTAACCCCTTAATGCAAGTAATGTTTCTTAAACTTAAAGAAATTGATGACCCTGAGAAGAGAGATTTTATTCTAGAAACTTTGCTTAAGGAATTCTATGATGTTGCCAAGGAAGCTAGAAAAGTCTTTGAATGTTTCAATATGCTAGGCTCATGTGTAGATGTTGTTGGTACACGAGAAAAGATGAACAATACTGAACCTAAAGGGGAGGAAACTAAGATACCAATACCCTTTAAACTGGTAGAATTGCATGAAGCCATAGAAAAGAATATTGATTGGATTGTTCCTGAAAACCCTTTTGATGAAAATAGTGAACCCAAGAGCATTGAGAGAGGATCCTCTAGAACTTATTTGGATGATATACCTTGCCTTGTTGAATATATTTCTGGTATTGATCTTAATGCTTCTTCATTTGAGAACACTTGATTCTTTCTTGCTTCTTATGCCTAATTTAAAGGCGTCAAAGAAAAGTACTTATTGGGAGATAACCCAAAAGTTTTAGATGAGTCTTGGAAGTTATTACTTCAGTAATAACCTCTCCTTATCCTTTTTATTTGCTTTTTGTGCCAAGAGTAACCTCTAATGAGAGAGAAGTAATGATTGGGAAAGTTGTTGTCCCGAAACAGATTTCTGTGCTTCACCGTAAAATTTCGTGTAAAATCTCTGAACGTCCATTTGAGGCGTGAATTTTTGTGCTTCTGCCCCAGGTTGTTATCTAACTTTCTTTAGTTCAGCACTTTTTTATTTGAGCAACATAAGGTCTTCGAAAAAAATCGTCTTTACATACTGGTATGTTTTGAAAGATTTCTGCCATTTTCTGCATTTGCTTCTTGTTGGTTCCTTTTTGAGTTCTTTTGGGGAATTGAGCTTTCTGAGGGAAGTGCTACAGTAGTTAGTGTTTTAATGGAAGTTTTATTGGTGTTAGAACTGAATCTAAAGACTTATTATCTTGAGTGCACTAATGTTGCTAATAAAAATTGTGTGAAGTTTTGTATGAAGGAAAAATTTCAGGTGTATGGAAGGAATGAGTAATGAGATGAAGGATGGACTAAAGATCAAGGTTGGGGATGCCACGTGTGTCACCCCAAGAAATATCCAAGAAGTAAAATCGTCAAAGCTTGGGGATGCCCAAGGCATCCCCCTCTTCATCAATAAAAATCCCCGGTTTCTTCCAAACGCTTCATTTTTATTGTTTCATGCACAGTTGTGTTGTTCTTGGAGCGTCTTCTTTTTCGTTTTTTATTTGGTTTTTCATTTGATTTTTTTGCTTAGTTTTCTGAATAAATTGGTTGGACCCCCTCTTTCATACATCTGTTTTCAAATAGTTTGGTTTGGATTGGAAAAGAGTAGGAAAGTTCATGCTTAAGTGGTAAAGAGAGTTTGTTTTTGACTGTGGCCTATGCTTTGTCATGCCATGCTTGATATTGTTTTGGCTTTATGCTTAGTATTCTTTGCTGTAGCATGACTTGTTATAAACAATTGAGATTACTTAATGTGCCTTGGATGAATCATGCGTTGTTTTAGCATATTAAAGCATAGTATTGCGGTATTCTCCTTTGATGCTTTATTTGGGTTGACTTGGCGCATGCTCACACCATTTTATGACTATCCCAAGTCACCATAGCCTTTATGATCCTTTAGTTTTCAACTTGTAATATCACTTTATGCTTTTATCAATGATGTTTTGTCGCTCTGCATGATTATGGCCATTATTGCTCTCTTAGTTTGTCGCTCCCAGTCTTTTGCTAGCCTCCACAACCAAGTATGAGTTCCACTCATGCATCCAACTCCCTAAACCAAGTTATTCCAAAGAGTCCACCATACCTACCTATTAGCTTATGCTATTCCAAGTATATTCATGCTTTTGTTTATCTTCCAAATTAAACTTTTTATGAGAAAACTAGTGATTAAAGCTCTCACGAACTTGATGTCACACTTTACTTTTTTTGCATTTGATAAACTTGAACCATTGGGTCCTTCTTTGTTGCGTATATGCTTGCGCTTTATAAGTTGAAATTAGCAGAACCATGTATCATGGGGAACTTTCAACATTGCACTTGTACTTTGTACCCCGTTGATATCATGCTCTTTTGCTTATGGATCCCGGCGGTGTGAAATAAAAGTGGAACTTGTAAGATCATGGAGTTTGTATGTGTGTTAGAGAAACACCTGGGCCGCTAGCCTAATACATGCCTAATCATGGTGGAAACTTGCAGCATCCCCATTATGATCACTCTATGAAGCATCCTCAATAAAAACCTATGCAAATAGCAAATAAAAAGATTGCTAAGATGCTCATTGTCTGCTCGCCTTGTCATTTTGATTATGGGATAGCTCCTGTATCATGTGCAAGGGGTACCCCGTTGGCGGTTCTTTATGATACACATGTACTTACAGTGACAAGAGCTTACTCGTGACTAAAGTTGAGTAGCATGAGGTTCAGTTTTCCTAAGTAAGGGGCATGAGATTTCGGTTTATAACTTGTCAAGCATATCCTCTTAGTTGTGTAACTTTAACCTTAATCACTTCAAGATGCTTATGATAGGGGCAATGAGAGCTGAAAGCTATAAGTACCATAATTTTTGGAAGCTCTTTATGAGACTTTAATCCCTACTTCCTTCTATGAAGGCCTTTCTTCCACCATTATATTGAGTCTCCACCTTCTACCTTTATGCACCTATTGAGAGAGCATAGTGGCCATTCTTAGTTCTATGTGCATTGTCCCAAGACTACTTGATTGATGCATAATTTGATATTGCTTGTTTTAAACTATTTGTATCTAGTCACTCTTATGAACTTTGAAGGTGTCCTATGCATTCATGTTTTGCTACTCTACGAGGGACAATCTTAATCCTACTATGCTATGTTTTCTTTATGTGAAACAAACAAATGTCTTGCAAAGCATTGTTATTCATGAATCTTTTGTTTGTGCATTTTCATGTTGCAACATAGTTTCTTTGTCTTATTGCTAGAACTTTGTCTTTCATGTTATGATTGAAGTACTATGATCCCATCTTCGTATGTTTTACAAATACTTTGATCAAATTTATGATGGTGCATGTCACCTCAAAAATTATTCTTTCTTTTTATCACTTACCTACTCAAGGACGAGCAGGAGTTAAGCTTGGGGATGTTGATACATTGCAAATGTATCTATAATTTTTGATGTTCCATGCTTGGTTTTATCTACTTTCTTATGTTTTGTCCACACTTTGGAGTACTTTTCATATGATTTCTTAGACTAACCTATTAACAAGAGCCACAGTGCCAGACGCCTATTTTCTACTGTTTTTGGTTCCAGGAAGTCAGAAAATGAATATTCTCAGAATTGGACGGGACAAAAGCCAAAGTTATTATTTTACCGGGGAACACTTGGAGCCAGAATACGAGACGGAGAAGGGCCAGAGGGCGGCCACACCAACTGGCCATGTGGCCAGGATTGGCCCGCGCCAAGGGGTGGTGTGGACAGCCCAGGCACCCCGTCGGCCTCTCCTTCCGCCTATATATTGCCTCTGATACAGAAACCCTAAGTACCCCGATCAAAATTCCACGAAAGAGTCTGTAGCCGCCGTCATCTCCATCCCAAGATCGGGAGGGATCTGAAGCTCTTCCCGGCACCCGACCGGAGAGGGGAATTCACCCTGGAGGCCTTCTTCATCATCATGCAAGCCTCCGGTGTGATGCATGAGTAGTTCATCTCTGGACTACGGGTCCATGTAGTAGCTAGATGGCTGGTTCTCCTCCTTTGTTCTATCATGTTTAGATCTTGTGAGCTCCGTTCATGATCAAGATCATCTATTTGTAATTCTGCATGTTGTGTTTGCAGGGATCCAATGGATATTGAGATGCTATTTCAGATTGATTATTGATTCTATCATGTCTTTGTTATTTGTGATCTTGCATGCTTTCCATTGTTAGTAGCTATCTTGGCCAAGTAGATGCTAGCAACTCCAAGAGTTAGTATTTATGCTCGATAGTGGGTTCATGCCTCTGGTAATCTGGGGAAGTGACAGAAATCTCTAAGCTACTAGATGTGCTATTGCTACTAGGGAGAAAACAACAATCCTTTGTTCATAGAACAATCGTATTGTTTACTTTACATGCAATTCGTAATACAATAATCTGTTGCTTGCAACTTAATACTGGAGGGGGTTCGGATGATAACCTAAAGGTGGATTATTAGTCATAGATGCAGTTGGATGGCGGTCTATGTATAATGTTGTAATGCCCAATCGAATCTCAAATGAGTCAAGATGATTAGTATATGCTTGTGTGCTTTCTCGATGTTTGTCAATTGCCCCGCTATAATTTGTTCACCCAGCATGTTATCTATCTTAAGGAGAGCCACCTCTAGTGAACTATGGACCCCGGTCCTTTCTTTTACATTCAATCTACAATCAACTATTTACTGCTTTGTGTTTACTTTCGGCAAACTATTACTTCCTTCGATTCGGTACGTTTAATCCTTTGTTTTCAGCAAAACCGGTGAGATTGACAACCTCATCGCAAGTTGGGGGCAAAGTTTTGTGGTTGCGTTGTGCAGGTCTCCACGTTCCTACTAGCACCGGTAGTGCGCCCTGCAAAGGCTCAGCTAGCAACACCTTTGGGGTGTTTCCTTGCTCCTACTGGATTGATAACCTTGGTTTCGTACTGAGGAAAAACTTGCTGCTGTGCTCATCATACCTTCTTCTTGGGGTTCCCCAACAAGCTCGATATATTTTGGGCCATCACCACCTTCTGGCGGAGGCGAGCGATGATGCGGTCCTTCTTGTCATGCTGGCGACAAAGTGTCTTGTGCTCCTTAGATAGGATGGTGAGGGTTTGATTCCTCTCTGCTGCAACAATGTGCTTCTGGTTGGCGTAGGCATAGGCATTGTCCCACTCATTCTGGGTCTCGTGCAGCATGAAGTCGAGGTGATCCACATGGTGCTTCAGCTCCGGATGTCCTGGCATGGCTAAGGGCTGTCCCATAGAATCATGTCTTGCATAGTGAGCAAAGTGAGTGCCATTGATCTGGTTGATGTTCTGTTCACATAGATGGGCAAGTACCTCCTGCATTGCTCTAGCTAGTCCATGCAGCCAGTTGTTCTTGCTCAAACTGAATTGTATCTTCTCCGAGGTGGGTGGCTCCATCTTTCCTCCTAGATCTGCAACGATCAACCACTGCAGTTCTCCTCCTAGCTGGTCATTGAGTTGTGCTCCAAAGAACTCGGGGTGCGAGCGTCCAAGAAACTTCGCCAGCTGACTCAAGTCCCTCTCGAAGACGAGTTCTCCTCCATTGCCAAGCTGATAGAACTTGTTGTACTTGACTTCCATCTATAAGCAATTAGGATGAGTAAGTTAGTGAGGTGATCAAGTGTGTCAAATTTTATGTAGAATTGTAAGAATTTTTTAGGAACATGTGATTTTTTGAAAGAATCTCAAGGATAAGGGTGAGAATAGGTTTTCATAAATACTCACTTCCTTTGTTTTGAAACTAAGTTTTTCAAGCGTCCATTCTAACTAGGGTCTCCTATGGTCAGGATAGCTCTAATACCAACTTGTGAACACCCGGATTTTTAAGTCCAGATGCCTATTATGTCGTACATCGCAATCCCAGGAATACCATTTTTGCGAGACATAACATAATTGGTAGCATAGTACATCATCCATTACAAACCATAATAGTCAAACAAATAGTTGATCTCATGATCAAGTCTTAATACACATCAAAGAAGTGGAAATAAACGTAGTAGACTCCATCTTCATTGTCACATTCAATGCTGACGATGGGAGATGATCCTAGTTATCATAGACCTCCTGCTGTTCATCCTTTGGATAGTCCTCTTCATAGTCTGGCCATGGGAACAGCCAGGGACAAAGCCATGAGTACTCTTAAAGTACTCGCAAACTATCAGTAATGTAAGTAAGGCAATTCTAGTAGGAATCTTAAGCTCTAGGCTTGTTTGCAATAAGCTAGTTTTATTTCAGAAGTACTTAGTAGTAAAGACCTATTTTAGTTCTCTAGATTACTCAAGTGGGAACCCAGTTTTCATTTCCACAGCCCCGTTGTGGTTAAGTCAAAGTCATAGTTCAAGTCACAAGTCATTTTGAAAACATCTGAGAACGGAACAGTATGGCCACTCCAACTGTCCATAACCACGGAAGCGGCTATTCAAATAGTTTGACACTCTGCACATGTGGTACACTTTCACCACAAAATTTGATACATCCGTTAGGTATAACCCTGAACCATCATACTTGTTATGCGGATAATCAATCCTAACCTTTCAATTACACACCCTAGTATAGGCACCTCCCCTATGAACTTGGCCTCCCAGCCATGGCCATCTGCCATCCCGGGAACTGCATAGGTGGACATTCATATTCGCGAGGCAACCCCATCTTAACCTTTTTCCGTGAGGGAACCCATACTAAGACATATAAACTTCCAGTTAAGCCCTACCCAACTGAGGTATTATGGTTGTACGGTAAAGTTGGAATGGTATCACATCTGAACCCAACCATCAGTTTTTATCAAAGTCAAGGCACATGCCTCATTCAGTATCATCTCCAAATCATTGTATTTCATAACACATGTCAAAACATTTCAATAGAATGACTCATCATTCCAAGGTTTTCATAATCATTTTCTCCAAGTGTTCCCATCTAAAGTGATCAATTTTAGTTTAGCACTAGCAACTATCAATGAGGGTATCACTACTGATGGGGTGCTAATCAAGGGTATCTACCCAAGGTTAGTTCTATTCTCTTGAGGGCATCTATTTATTTTCCACTAATCGCCATTAAGTACTATTTAAGAAACTTTAGTAAAGGGAAAAGTAAAGCTAGTAGGTAAAACTTGGAATTGGTAAATTTGCATCTCAATATTATGCATAGGGTATCCTGCACAAGTCAACTTGCACAGTTGATCTTGCATTAGTTAGCTTGCCTTGGTTGGTACAGTTGTCGAAGTTCTCTTCTTCTTCTTCTTCGTAGAACTCTACCTCCTCGTAGCCCGGGTCGGTACTAGCATCTATAAATAAATACGAGGTACACAATCACCAATCAATACTTAACTACTTCTATTTAGCACACAAAGGCTCACACTAGATGATCTAGCATCATCTCAATCATCACATGAAATATGGACATATTCTTATTTATCTTATTTTTATAAATGCAATTTCTACTCATTGAAAAATACTTAAGATTTAATATTCTCCCATTAAAATATGGGATCATGTGGACACATGTCATCACCACATATTCCAATACTTGGGAATGTGATTTAAAGTGGTTGGCATATATTACAAAGTTGAATATTACTATTTAATATAATTAAAATGACTAGAAATGGCTATATAGCATTCTTTTAGTACTAGCCCAAGACTACTGCATGTAAAACTAAATATTTTTACATATTCAGATAGAGCATGAAAAATGTGATTTTTGAGAGTTGGAATCAACTCAAAAGCTTTTATGGTTGATTTTAGAAAAATGTTTGACGTTGTAAAAGTCTCTACCTTGTTATTTTTCCTATGGGTGATCTATAATTCCAAAATGTTTGAATCCAACGAGAGTGTTTAGAAATTTTCATTTCCTTTCTAGAAAAATTGGAATCATGCAAATTGGTTCAGTAAATCTTTCTGAATGCAATTTTGAAATCACTGACAAAATAGGGGCAATGAGAGCTGAAAGCTAATAAGTACCATAATTTTTGGAAGCTCTTTATGAAACTTGAATCCCTTCTTCCTTCTATGAAGGGCCTTTCTTTTACTTTTATGTTGAGTCTCCATGTTCTATCTTTATGCACTTATTTGGAGAGCATAGTGGTCATTCTTAGTTTAATGTGCATTGTCCGAAAACTTGTTGATTGATTCATAACTTTGGTATTGCTTGTTCTTAAATTATTTGTATCTAGTCACCCTTATGAACTTTGAAGGTGTCCTATGCATTTATGTTTTGCTATACCATGAGGGACAAGCTGAATACCATTCTCTTTATGTTTTCTATATGTGAAACAAACAAACGTCTTTCAAAGCATTGTTATTCATGAATCTTTTGTTTGTACCTTTTCATATTACAACATAGTTGCTATGTCTTATTGTTAGAACTATATCTTTCATGCTATGTTAAAGTACTATGATCCCAGCTATCAATGTTTTAAAAATACCTTGATCAAGATTGTGATGGTGCATGTCACCTCAAAAATTATTCTTTTTACCACTTACCTACTCGAGGACGAGCGGGAGTTAAGCTTGGGGATGTTGATACGTCGTAAACGTATCTATAATTTTTGATGTTCCATGCTTGTTTAGTATCTACTTTCTTATGTTTAGTCCACACTTTGGGGTATTTTTATATATTTTCTGGAACTAACCTATTAACAAGATGCCACATTGCCAGTTGCCTGTTTTCTGCTGTTTTTGGTTTCAGAAAAGCTAGTAAGGAAATATTCTCGAAATTGGATCGGATAGAAGCCAAAGTCAATATTTTACCCGAAGCAACACAGAGTCTAGAGGGGAGACGAAGATGGGCCACGAGGCAGCAACACCATAGGGTGGCGCGGCCAGCCCTAGGCGCACTGTCACCTGGTGTGGGTCCCTCGAGCCTCCACCGACCTTGCCCTTCCGCCTATAAAAGCCTCCCAGGACAAAAACCCTAAGTACCCGATCAAAGACCCAATCAGAAATCCACGAAAGAGTCTGTAGCCGCCGCCATCTCGATCCCTAGATCAGGAGAGTCCGAAGCTCTTCCCGGCACCCTGCCGAAGTGGAGAGATCACCCTGGAGGCCTTCTTCATCACCATGACTGCCTCCATGTGATGCGTGAGTAGTTCATCTCTAGACTACGGGTCCATGTAGTAGCTAGATGGTTGGTTCTTCTCCTTTGTGCTATCATGTTTAGATCTTGTGAGCTCCATTCATGATCAAGATCATCTATTTGTAATCTTACATGTTGTGTTTGCGGGGATCCGATGGATGTTGAGATGCTATTTCAGATTGATTATTGATTCTATCATGTCTATGTTATTTGTGATCTTGCATGCTTTATGTTGTTAGTAGCTATCTTGGCCAAGTAGATGCTAGCAACTCCAAGAGGGAGTATTTATGCTCGATAGTGGGTTCATGCCTCTGGTAATCTGGGGAAGTGACAGGAATCTCTAAAGTGCTAGATGTGCTATTGTTACTAGGGAGAAAACAACAATCCTTTGTCCATGGGACAATCGTATTGTTTATTTTACACACTTTGCTTAATGCAATTATCTGTTGCTTGCAACTTAATACTAGAGGGGGTTCGGATGATAACCTGAAGGTGGATTATTAGTCATAGATGCATTTGGATTATGGTCTATGTATAATGTTGTAATGCCCAATCAAATCTCATAGGAGTCAAGATGATTAGTATATGCATGGTATGCTTTCTCGAGTCTGTCAATTGTCCCACTGTAATTTGTTCACCCAACATGCTATTTATCTTAAGGAGAATCACCTCTAGTGAACTATGGACCCCGGTCCATGCTTTTACCATCGATATACCATCTACTATTTACTATTTACTATTTACTTTCTACAAGCAATTACTATCTTCCACACAATACATTTAATCCTTTGTTTTCAGCAAAACTGGTGAGATTGGCAACCTCAATATAAGTTGGGGCAAAGTTATTTGGTTGTGTTGTGTAGGATTCCAAGTTGGTAACAACACCTTGGGGTTGTTTCCTTGCTCCTACTGGTTCGATAACCTTGGTTTCATAACTGAGGGAAACTTGCTTTTGTGCTCATCATACCTTCCTCTTGGGGTTCCCAACGAGCTCGAGACATCTTGAGCCATCAAGATCTTCCGCTTTCGTGCCGCCGGAGCTGGCCGATCCTTGGGGGTGTCATCATCGGACACCACTTGGATATCCTTTAACTTAGGATCATAGACCTAGGGGGCCATCTGATCCGCCGCCACGGTCACCGGCTGCAGGGTAAAAGGTGTGTTAGACTAACAACTTCAAGACGGAAAGACCTTAGAGTATATACATAACGAGCAACAAAGGAAACGGAAGCTACCTCTAGGCACGTGCCGCCTTCGAACATGTCATAGGTGATCTTGAAGCCACGCTTCCTGTCTTTCACCTTGACTATGTCCTTTAGACGGAGCTTGATGGAGTCAATGGAGAAGTTGTCCTACGAGATACGCATAGGATCCTTCCGGCTCTTGGTGTACTTGCACATCATCTCAGCGTGGTGCTGCAGAGGCTGGATCCGCCTAGTGAACCAGCACATGACTAGGTCCAAGCCTGTAAGACATCCGTCCACGAGCCATTCAATCCACCTTACGTTGCGGTTGGCCTCATCGTCGGACGGGAGGGAGGCTGGGTCCTCCAGGCGGGTACTTTGGCGGCGGCTCCATCGACAAAGTCGGGATACGTCTCAAGATGGTCAAGAAGGAGGATATTTGGGCCGTAGAAGTATGTGCGCTGCTAGTTCTTGCATGATTCATGCCCTACGATGTTGGGGAAATGCCGTCTAGGCCGGATCTTAAAGCTAATGGTTCCACAAGTCCACAATTCGTCCTTGGACTCTACAAACTCTCTCTTAACGGTGAAGAAGTATACAAACAGATCTAATCTAGGTTTGATTCCTAGATATCCTTTGCACAAAGCTACAAAGTTGCTAAGGACAAGGATGCTGTTAGGGGGAAAGTTGGAGACTAGCAGGCTTACGCCTCGTACCAGCTGGGCTTTGAGGTACACCTTCTCTCCGACTTGGGGAGAAGGAGTCACCTCGCCGGCCGGCGCCGGCTGCCAGACCAAACCCTCCTTTCCGAGGAGATAGACCTTGGTGATGAGTTTTTGCAAATCTTCGGCGGAGAGGTCGGAGCCCCTCCGCACTCCCTTGTGGGAGTCATTGTCCTCTTCAATGGCTTCTGGCGCCACCCGTTCTTGTTCGTCGCCGGTGGTTTCCACCACGGCGGTGACAGGGATGACGACCCCCTTCGGTGTGACCGTCACTCCCTGAGATGGCTCCGTTGTAGCCTCGAGAGTCACCGCCGTCGAAGAGGTAGAGCTGCTGGAGGCCATTGTGCTGCTGGTAGTGAGTAGAGAAAGGGGAAGATCTGGCTAGGGTTTTCAGAGGAGGAGGTCGAACAGGCGCGCGGCTGGAGGAAGATGAAGACGCAGGAGCGAATGCGGGTAAAAGAAAATAACCTAGCCGCAGTCAAAATATATAGACCCAATGTCAAGATTCATGCAAAGGGATCCAATGGATGGAGCGTTGCCGACGTGAAGATAAATGTGCGCGATAATTTCACCATATCCTCCGTCTTTGCCGCTTTACCGTTTCGTATTTCGCGTGCATAAAAATAGTTATGATTAATTCCCTACCTTCTGTGAGTTTTGAGGTAGTGTAGGTTGTACCCTACATCATCCTCCTAACAGTTGGAGTGGAGAGTCACGTCTGAAGATTCCATCGAAGGCGGAGATTGTCTGGCTCTAGAAATGAAGACTAAAGGAATCTCCGGCTACATTGCGAAGCCGGAGGGGATTGCAGGGTTCTTTGGGAGAGAATATCATTTTGCGGCCCAAAAGTTGGGGCACCCAGGCAACACGGTACCCAAGGTGATTTTAATCACCGTGATTTCAAAAGTTGGGGCGCCAATTGCTGAGAGGGGTGTTTCGAGTGAATGATTGCCAAACCCAATATTTTCAAATCACGCCCGTTAAGTCAGGATATTCTGTTACACTAGTTCCTGCTATGCCCCTTCTTCGCCGATCACTCTTCTTAAACACCCTGCACGTGTCGTAGGGGCAAATCCATTACTGTACTTTCCTAACTCTCGACACTGAATCTTGCTGCGGCGGCGGTGATCCCTTTCTTCCCTTCCCCGACCCTAAATCTGCCGACGGCGGAGGACCTTTTTCCCCCTCCCCCGACACTGAATCCGACGGCGATGGCCCAGCATGTCTTGCAAGGCGAAGTTTGTAGCTACGTTGCCAACTGATTCGGGTCCGTCGAGGCCCAAGTCTGGGGCTCAACGTGAAGTAGCGGCGAGGTCTTCAGCCCCGGTTAGCGAGGAGGCCAGCAAGGATTCTGCTCCCAAGGTACCTACGAGCAGCGGGTTGAAGAGAAAAGCAAGGCCGACAACAGATTGTTTGTCTCCGGTGGGCGGATGCGGCACCCAGATCTCGAAGAAAAAAACCGGGAGAACAGCGAGAGGTGAATTTTTCTTATCTGTGCCTTGTCTTGCAAGTAGATTAGTTACAGCATAATAGAATCGAATGAACTGAAAAGTTCCCCTTTTTAATCAAATTAGGCACAACTTTGATACAAGGGACCTATATGAGTTCATAGTTCATGTTCGTTAGTACACTGCAAAACTTGATTTTGGTTGCGAGAGGGTTGTGTTCGGGCAAGATGTGCATCTACTTGTGAATTGCAAAGAGGTTGTGTCTGTTTCACAGCTGGTAGATATGCTTGCCGCTAGAATTCCCTAGGGTTCTAGACAGAGGCAAAATATTGGTGTGGCGCAACATGAATGATACCTATCAGCAAATTGAGCACTCCCATGAGCTTCAGATGGTTTGGGAGTGTTGTGCAGCTGATCATAAGGTAAAAGTTGAAGCGATGATTGATGATATGTATGCAGATGCTGGAGATCTTGCTGCCAGAGTTTCTGCTCCTAGAGAATACGGACCAATAGATGCTGATATAGATAAGTTCAGTATACGCATAGAGGTGGATTCATACATGGAAAAACTTGATGAGGGAGTTAATAATCCAGTTTCGTCATGTACTGTGGTGATCACTGTCGATTCCAAAAACATAACTCTTGATGAAATGAGAGAGATGATCGGTAAGGAAATCAGTATTGGCCCTAAGCAGATGGCAAAAATCCGGTGGTGGCATCATAAGAAGCAGCAATTCATAGATGTTTTGGATACTGGAGATCTTATGCAGATTATGCAACGAAAGAAGCGAACCAGGAAGGTGTTCTTCCTTGGTACCATTTCTGATGTTGTTGAACAGGTTATAGTGGATGTAGATGCCCCTGTAGTGGCTGAACAGAATGAGGTGGTCGACGTTGATGAGATCTGATGAGAGCTTCTACCCTAGGTTTGTCATATGGATCGTGGGGTTCCCCTGCCTGTATTTGTAATATTGACTGTTGTTGCATTTAGAGCGTGTTTCTGTGATTATGTTTGTTGAGAGATTGCGATATAATGTTGTGCGAGCTGTTGAAATTTTCGAACATGTCACTCACTGAAACCATCATTGTTGTAATAAGACATAAGTACATTGTAGTTGACATGATTATGTTTCTTAAGATTACGTACCGTACTTGTTTCTATTATTATGTTTGTTGGGACATTGTAATGTAATGTTTTGTGAAACCATGACTGGACAAGTGATGCATAAATACATTGTAGTTGACATGATTATGTTTCTTGATATGATATACTATACTTGTTTCTGTTATTTTGTTTGTTGAGAGATTATAATGTAATGTTTTGCGAAACCCTGACAGGACAAGTGATGCATAAGTACCTTGTAGTCGACATGATTTTGTTCCTGGAGTTGATGTAATATACTTGTTTCTGTGATTATGTTTGTTGAGAGATTGTAATGTGATGTTTTGTGAAACCATGATGTGATTATGTTTGTTGAGAGATTGTAATGTAATGTTTTGTGAAACCATGACTGAAGAAGTGATGCATAAGTACCTTGTAGTTGACATGATTTTGTTTCTTTAGATGATGTAATATACTGGTATGTTTTCGTTAGGCAATGAAATTGGGATGGAGGGAGTATAGGATTAATATTTGAAATAAGAATGTATGAAGAGAATCCATATTAGGCAGGAGACAGTAATCTAGGGAAAGGGCATGGTATCCATTAAACTACTGTAACATGCCAATTTAGTCATTGTTGCAGCGGTAGAAGGGCTCTCTCTCTCTCTCTCTCTCTCTCACACACACACACACACACACCGACGCCGACGCCGATGGCGTCGCCTGCGATGATGCATTGGCCATGCTATCCTTGAACGGCGAGGACGACCAGTCGAGCAGCGATAGTCTTCTCTCTGACATCGAGTATTCCTTCCATGATGTGAGTTCCTCTGTTTTCTCGGGCAAGGGTTAGGCAATGGTAAATCTCTCAATCTGAGCTCCATATGTGCATGCAATCATGTTCGTTTTCAGCTTTGCGTTTACTTATAGGTACCACGGACGATCTACGACTCTGAATGGGAGGGCCTAGATCTCGATGGAGAAGTGCCATGTGACCATGGGGTAAAACTGAGGAGATATGTTGCATTCGAAGGCAGTAACACTGGGAGAAGGTTTTTGGGCTGTACAAATCAAGTTTGTTTACATTATGTGCAACTGTGACATGAAGTAAAATGTATCGTGCATGTTCATAACACTATAGTGTGTGTGTTTTTAGGTTGGCCCGGTGTGTAAAGCAGTAGAGTGGGTGGATCTTGAGTGGCCAGATGCACTTAAGAAATGTTTGGCACAGTTGTGGGAGATGTATGAGTTGGAAAGGTCAGGGAGATTTACTGATGTAAGTGATGCAGCTAAAAAAATTACAAGTTGTCGGTACGAAATAAGGAGCCGGAACAAGAAATCGAGAATTTGCAGTCAGAGCTAACTGACGGAATCAATGGGAGCTTGGTTGTTGGAACTTCAAAGAAGCTTCATGATAGTCACAGGTTGCTGATTCATAATGCAGAAAAGGAGAGGGATCATCTTAGGGAAGACAAGAAGAAGCTAGAGTACTGCATTGCAGATCTTTTGAAGGAACTAAAGAAGGGGCGCGAGGGTGAACAAGGATAGACTATAGAGGATAAAGGAAATTTGAGATGAATAATTTATGTTGTGCCAATGCCTGAAACTAGGTAACTGTAAGACTTGCAGTTGCGCTTTCTTAACTAAGCCAAACTCAATCCTCGAGCAAACTAATTTCAGACGAACACACATATCGTGCATAGAGTTAAGTTCACGCTTACAAAATCACCATTGCAGAGGATAAACCAGGCAGTTCAGTACTAAATAGACATATGTTGTGTTCAAGCGAGCCTGGCCCGGAGCTGCTTGTTTTCCTCCCTAAGATCGGCCAGCTCCTTTAGTACTTTTTCGTGCTTCAGCCATAGGTTCCAGCGCTCCGTCATGGATTGGAGAAGTTGGTCCGTAGCCATACGATTTATGCTTCAAGATCCCTTTCATGATCTCCGTCTGCTTCCTAGCCGAGGTGCGACCTTCACTGTGTAGCTTCGCCCAGCTGGCGTTTAACTCCTTCAGCTTCTAGCACTTGTCAGAAAGGACCGCGAGTTCAGCGCGCAGGTGGTCAAAGGCCAATTTCTGGGAATTCTTCTTCTCCCTTTGGATTGCTATCTTGTCATTTAGCCAGGTCGCCAGGTCCTGGTCAAGCTTTTGCCTCTTTCCCTGCAACAAAAATACATCATATGATTTGTTCAGTTCACCAGGACAAGCTGGTTAGTTTCCATAATTAACTGAATCGACTAGTGGCACTGTCATAATTTGAAGGAAGAAGCAATCTAGGACTAATCAACATTTTATGAATTGACTAGTGGCACTATCATAATTTCAATTTCAAAGACAAATAAGATTTATCTGCAGTTTAGTGTGCTGTGGGTTTTTCCCAATATCACCAAATAGTAGTGGGCTAGTGGCAAACTCATAATGCAGAAACCCATGTCCAGATACATAATGCAAAGAGCACATGGTGTCCATTCATGAACATGAACACCAACACATGTCCAGATAGATAAGGAGTTGCCCTAGGATTCTTATTGCACCCTATAATGGGAAGCAGACTTGGGCATTGCTCCCTGAACCCTAAACATTACAAAAGGAGTGGAGGACGAACTGATATTCGTGTCCCCACTAACGGAATCAGACTTGGGCATTGCCCCGATACGCCTCCAGACAAGCCCTTAGCTCCTCGTTCTCTTTCCGAACACCCTCAAGTACGGTGATCCCTCTGCTCATGTCCTCCTTCATCTCCTTCACTGCATCCAGGCAACGGTTCCTGTCATGGTAGGCTCGGATAGTAGCCTTGGTTTCCTCGACACGTCCTCTGAGTGCCTCGGTGACTTCGTCCTGCAGGAGAGTACACCTTTCCACGAGATTCTTCTTATCCATGAGCTTGTTGATTATCTTGATGGCCTATTATTGCCTGTTCAAGTTACGGTCGAGCACTTTCTGCAGCCTCATGACATCATGTGCAAAATCTAGCAAGATCTCCTTCTGCACAGGTAATTGCTTGCGTAGGCTCTCATTAGCTTGGGTGAGGGAGCGTGCAAGCTCATGTTGGTTGTCAATCTTGGAACTGATCGCGACCATCTTGTCACGGTACTCGGCCTTCGATCGCTGCATCCTTCATGTTAATTGAAATAGGAATTCTGTAATTACACTCCAGGTTCCAGGTGAATACTAATATAGATCAAAAAATCCCCGTTGAATCTATTGACCGCAGTGTTAAAAAATGGACCTAGAGATCTATTCATGACCACGATAAACTAATCCTAATCACAAAAAATCCATAGTGAATCTATGAACTGCGGTATTAAGGAAAGACCAAGATATCCAGTCATATTCATGAAAACTAAGACAACTCGCAAAGTAAAAAGAAAAACCAATGCGGGGCGGATAGGATCTAAGAAATCCACATCACAACTCGGAGAAATAATAGTGTGGAGATTTGCTACCTTGCTGAGACGTGGAACAGGGCCGAACGGGTCCTGCAACGCCTCCGTCGTGGTGGATTTGGGTTCCATAGCCAGCCTGTAATACGTAGAAGAGGAAGAGCAAGAAGATGAAGAAAAACAAGAAGAAGCTGAATAATATCATGATGGAGAGGGAGATGGAGAAGAAGTAGAACAAGAAGACCGTACCGGGAGGAGCCCTCACCTGCTAGAACATTCAGAGCCATTTTCGGGGGAGATTGGGCCTCAATGAGTGGGTGGGCTTCAGAGGCTAGTAGAGAAAGAAGTGCCTCGCGGCGATTTCTCTCCCTTTTCTCTGCAAGGATCATCGACCGACCGCTCCCCCTCCTCGGGGGAGCCATGGCTTGCAGGGTGAGGGTGGCGGCAGGAGGAAGAAGATAATGATTAGTGTGGGAGGAGAGTCAAAGAGTGTAGGCCGTGGTCCAGTAGTACTAGTACTATTATACAATACCATCGTGTACGGTCTACCTTCTCAAAGAAGCCAAGGAGGCAGGGGTAGGGAATCGATGGGACTTGTCTTTATTGCGATGGACACTTCAATGGTCTTCGGCGCTGCCCAAAATCCAGTATATAATAAGGGGAGTTGAAATGCTTTTTCAATTTTAGGCTTAACACAAAGGTAAATTCTCTAGATAACTATTTAGAAGAATTTCCTTATATGCAAACCTATCTACTAGCGAGTAAGAGGCGAGTGGAAAGAGGAACGAGTGAACGATAGTGAAGCACGCGGAGACACAGGATTTGTTTCACCGCAGTTCCTTCCTTGTTAAGGGAAGTACATCTGTGTTGGAGGGGTGGGCGGTACTAAGACCACCACGCCACAATAGGTCTCACCCTGTTCTTCGATGGATCCCGCCACCAAAGGCTTGATCCACCTTTCCACTATAGGAACCCTTCGAGGCGTGTACCGGTGCCTTTACACAACTAGCAGGGCACAAGTCCACAACCAAATTGGAGGCTCCCGTAATGACAACAAGCTGCCAGAAGAACAAGTTATCAATAACAAAATACAAGATCTAGATATTAGTAAGAATACTAGATCGGGGAGTTCTCCAAATGAATGGAGGGCAGTTGATGCGCTTGATTCGCGATGGCGATGAAGATAGTCTCCTCCTTCAATTCCCCCAAAGATCGAAGCCTTCAGGTGGTTGAAGTGGGAGATCTAGAGAGAGCTCTTGCAAAGGGTCTGACAATTTTCGAATGAATCAAGAGTTTTGCCTGAAGGGAACAAGGGGTTTTTATACCCCCTTCCCCAACTGAGCTGTTGGAGCCTTTGGGGGCCAGATTATCCAGCCCAAGTGAGGGCCGGATTATCCGGTGTGGGGAAAAACTCCGCCCCAAACTCGGATTATTCGGAAGATAAACCGCCCCCACTCAGAGTGACGCACCGAGCCTTCCCTTGATCGCCTCCTGGGGGCCGGATTATCCGGACCCATGCGAAGGCCGGATTATTCGGCCAAGGAAGGAAAAACCACCCCTGTTCGGATTTTCTAGGAGAAAATCTGACCGCACTCCGAGCGTCGTGCCTTGGCTGCCTTTGATTGATTTCTGGGGGCCGAATTATCTGGCCCCATGCGAAGGCTAGATTATCCGGCCTGGGGAGGAAAAACCGCCCCAGTTCAGATTTTCCGGGAGAAAATCTGAACCCACTCTGAACGTCGCGCCTTGGCTGCCTTTGATCGATGAGTTAGGCCGGATTATCCGGCCCTTGGTGGGGTAGATAATCCGCCTCCCCAAAACACCAGAACAATCCCTACACACTTAGCGCACATGAGAAAACTCCACGGTATTGTTATCTAACACTCAAAACACAGGGAACCATGAAATGTTCTTTCAATCTCCCCCTTTTTGGTGTTAGATGACAATACTAGGATTTGCAGGAAAGTTCTCAAGGCAACAAGATTTAATGAAAGACAAAGACTCCCCCTCAATGTGTGCATACAAACAATTGCAGTTGATTACAAATACACACAAGAGGGTAAAGTCCAAATCATTAGAACAAATGTGAAAAGCTCATACCACCGGTAGGGAGATAGAAGCGTCCTCAATACATTATAGGAATATCCAATGATAGCCATAGAGCGCGCCTCCCTTGATGACTTCATATGAATAATCCACAAAACCACAAACATAAAGTTTCATACAAACCACAAGTTAAAGTTCAACGCTAAATGGGCACAAGCGAGAAATCGACGAATAGGAAAAGTGCAAATGCTTGTGCCCGACCCATGCAAATCCTCGAAGACCTAATAGAACTACTTCTCCCCCTTTGGCATCGAGATGCCAAAAAGGAAGAAGAGTGATGCTAGCGCCCCAAGGTATCACTCGTAGTCCTCATCCTCGTCCTCATTCCCAAAAGTGAGTGTGCTTCCCATAAAAACATGAGAGGAGCTAAAAACAATCAAGGAAGATCCAAATAAATCCAACTCTTCTCAAGGAAGAGGGCGGTGGCCGAAGCCACCTTGTTGGAGTGTATAGTATGACACCGCGAAGATGTATCTTGGGTTCATAACCAATACTCATCAATAAGCTCACATATCACAAAATGATATTAAGAGAAATGATTTGACTTGCTTTCAGCATTATGGGGGACTGTTAGCCCAATCAATTAGGACCACACTCCCCATATATCCATGCCCACATCTAGACCAAATAAGATTGAGATGTATGAGTGAGTGCATGGTTAATCAAGACAAGCTCCTTGAATCAACGATATTTAGCTCATTCCTCAAGTAGCAAAACCTTGCATCATCAAGTGGCTTCGTGAAAATATCAGCAAGTTGGTTCTTCGTGCTCACAAAAGATAGATCAATATCGCCTCGAGCAACATGTTCCCGAATAAAATGATTCCGAATCTCAATATGTTTTTGTCCTGGTGTGCTGTACCAGATTGTACGCAATTTTGATTGCACTTTCATTATCGCATAAAAGAGGCACTTTGTCCCAATTGACACTGTATTCCTTTAAAGTTTTCCTCATCCATAATAACTGAGTGCAGGCGCTAGCAGCAACAACATATTCAGCTTCGGCGGTGGAGAGAAATACAATTCTTCTTTTTAGATGACCAACAAACTAGAGATCTTCCCAAAAACTGACAAGCTCCAGAAGTTGATTTCCGATCATCCTTATCACCGGGCCAATCTGAATTAGTATAACCACATAGAGAGAAATTGGAGCCCTTGGGATACCATAGACCAAAGTTAGGGGAATGAACCAAATATCGGAAGATCCTCTTGACCACCACTAAGTGGCTTTCTTCAGGAGCTGCTTGATACCTTGCACACACCCCCCACACTCAACACAATATCGGGTCTAGATGCACAGAGGCAAAGAAGAGAGCCGATCATGGACCGGTATACCTTTTGGTCCACATCTTTACCGTGGGGGTTAAGTTCAAGGTGACATTTTGTTTGCATCGGAGTGGCGACGCCATTAAGATCCGTCATCTTGAATCTCTTGAGCATGTCTTGGATGTATTTAGCTTGATTGATGAAGGTTCCTTCTCTAAGTTGCTTGATCTCGAATCCAAGAAAGAACCATAACTCCCCCATCATAGACATCTCAAGCCTATCAGTCATAAGCTTTGAAAATTCATCATTAAAATCTTTATTAGTAGAACCAAAGATGATGTCATCTACATATAGTTGGCATACGAAGAGCTCCCCCTTAACCTTCTTAGTAAAAAGAGTGGGATCGATTTTCCCAACTTCGAAGCCACGGTCTAACAAAAGCTCTTTAAGGTGCTCATACCACACATGTGGGGCCTGTTTAAGGCCATAGAGTGCCTTATCGAGTTTGTAGACATGGTTCGGGAAGTTAGGATCCTCAAATCCTGGGGGTTGCTTTACATATACCAGCTCATGTAGAGGACCATTAAGAAAAGCACTCTTAACATCCATTTGCTGCAATTTAAAATTATTATGGGCAGCATAAGCAAGAAGGATACGAATGGACTCAAGACGAGCCACAGGAGCATAGGTCTCGCTGAAGTCAATGCCCTCAACTTGGGAATATCCTTGTGCCACTAGTATCGCCTTGTTCCTTACAACAATGCCATTCTCATCTTGCTTGTTTTTAAATATCCATTTAGTGCCGATAACATTGCGGCAATCCTTGGGCTTCTCCACTAGTTTCCAGACCTTGTTGCGCTCAAAGTTATTCAACTCTTCATGCATAGAAACAACCCAGTCCGGATCTTCAAGAGCTTCAAACACCTTCTTAGGTTCCACCATAGAGATATGAGCTTAATGCTCACCAAAACTTGCGAATTCCCTTCTTGTGGAAACCCTTCGTCGAATATCACCTACAACTTTGTCAAGAGTATGACCCCTTAACTCAAGGTTCCGATCACCACAAGCCTTGCGACAAAGTTCAATAAGCTTGTTGTCTCTTGGTGGAATAGTTTCATCACTTGAGTCTTTGTTGGAATCATTTGCTTGACCTTGATTAGAAGTATAATTATCAGTAGTACGAGATGACGAAGTATGACCTTGAGGTGGGTCAGCAGCCGTAACAGGAGGCTACTAATCATCAGGAGTTTCAGGGCTGGATAATCCGGCCGAGGGTGAGGCCGGATAATCCGGCTTGGGAGAACTTGATGCAATTTCATCGAGTTGCCTAGAACTTGCTTGAATTGGCGAGGGGCCAGATAATCCGGTGTCGACCGGATAATCTGGCCTAGGAAATCCAGGAGCATGTTGACCTTCAGCAATTGGTGGAGTTGGTGTAGAAGTTACTCCCGTGGTTGGAGCATGTTGAGTATGTGTAGATGAGGGCTCTTCATGAGTAGAGCATTGTCCTTCCCAATCCGCCACAAGGGGTTCCTCAATGGGGCGGAAAAATCCCACGCCCATTCTTCTTATGGCATCTTGGGGTATTTCAACTTTTGCATCACAAACATCAACTTGCGCCGCACGGGAGCCGTCATTTTCCTCGAACACCACACTACAAGATTGTACAACAGTTCCGAAGAGCTTATTGTAGACTCTATAAGTGTGGGATTCGGCACCATAACCAACAAAAATACTTTCTCAAGCCTTAGACTCAAATTTAGATAAACGAACTCCCTTGATGAGAAAGAAACACTTACACCCAAATACCCGAAAGTATGAGATGTTTGGCTTGTTACCGGTACGTATTTCATACAGAGTCTTGTCCAAGATTTTACGGAGGTATAACCGGTTGGATGAATGACAAGCGGTAGAGATTGCTTCAGCCCAGAAGTTATATGGAGATTTGAATTCGGCTAGCATAGACCTTGCCATATCCATTAGAGTCCGGTTCTTCCTATTGGCAACACCATTTTGTTGAGGGGTGTACGCAGCGAAATATTGATGTCTTATCCCCTCTTCACTTAGGAACTCATTTAAGGTGTAGTTCTTGAACTCGGAGCCATTATCACTTCTTATTACTAGAATAGGGACGTTGTTTTGACGTTGAACCTCGTTGGTGAAGTCGATGACCGTTTGTTGAGTCTCGCTCTTCAACTTGAAGAAATAGACCCAAGTGTATCTTGAGTAATCATCAACGATCACCAGACAGTACTTCTTTCCACCGAGGCTTGCATGAGATGGAGGTCCAAAGAGGTCCACATGAAGGAGCTCTAAGATCCTTTTTGACGAAATAATAGTCTTCCTTCGATGAGGAGAGTCATGCATTTTCCCTTCAACACAAGCCCTACAAACACGATCTTTGGTAAAGGAGACATTTTCTTTTAGTCCAAGGATGTGGCCACCCTTGTGGAGGCTTTGCAAAGTTCTCATATTAACGTGGGCTAGTCAGCGATGCCATAACCAACCCACGTCAGCCTTTCCGAAAAGACACATCGGGCCTGTAGTGGTTTTCCCCGAAAAGTCCACCACATACAGGTCATTTTTGACATATCCCACGAAAGCAACTTTTAGAGACTTGCTCCACAAGAGTACCACCAAATCAGCATCAATAAAAAATACAAAGCCCATCTTACCAAGGGCGCGAACTAAAAGTAAATTGTAACCGAGGGTCTCAATAAGCATGATGTCCACGAGAGAGATATCGTGAGCCACCACAACTTTGCCAAGACCCAATACCTCAGATTTAGACTTGTCACCATAGGAGACGGTTATATGATCATGATTTGGCTGCATCTTCGTGATGATCTCCTTGCTTCTGGTCATGTGAATCGTGCATCCGCTATCGAGTACCCATTTAGACCCACCGGAAGCATAGCCCTGCAAGAAAATTACTTCTTGGTTTTAGGTACCCATTTTTCAATGGGTCCTCTCATGTTAGTGACAAGGGTCTTAGGGACCCAAATAGACCAAGGAATGTAACAATCATAAGGATCTACATAACTAGCATAAACATCACCATAATGATCATAATATAACTCAAAGTTAGGATTGTTAGCCCCTGCAAAACCATCATAATTAGACTTGTCATTGGTGGTGGTGCTAGTCTTTGGTTGAGCAGTTTTGCTCTTCTTCTTCTTCTTATTCTTCTTCTTGTTCTTCTTGTTCTTTGTCTTGGGAATATAACCAAGACCCTCTTTTCCATTGTTTGTTCTTTGCTTGCTAAGTATCTCATCTAGAACTTCTTTACCTTTGTGTTGAGATCCTTTTGCAAGTTCTTCTTTTTCATAAGATGATGTGGAGGTGTTGGGCACATCATACTTCCTCAATTGAGTTTGGATCTGGTCATGAGACTCATTTAGAGTAGAGTGTTCACTCTCCAATGCCTTGTGAGCAATGTCAAGTTTCTCAAACTTCTCCGAGAGTCTTGCATGAGCAGCCCCAAATTCAATCTTTCCCTTCTTTGGTTTCTTTACCTTGGCAAGAGCATTGTCACGTTCTTTGATGAGATGAGCCACAACTTCTTCATGTGACTCCTCAATGGATTCGAGTCTCTCTTCCAAAGATACTCGAGCTTCCTCTTCTTCTTCCAAGGCATTCTTCAAAGAAGTTATCTACAAGGCGTCTTCTCTTTCAATTCTGCCCTTTTCTTCAAGGAGATCTTCGGCTTCGGCAAGTTGACTCATAAGAGCATCCAAATGAAGTTTGTCTCACCTTGCAAGTTAGTGAAAAATTTGTCCAAAGCAATAACTTCTTCTTTCATTTTAAGACTAGTATGATCATCCATATCCATATTTATGTTAGTCTTAGGGAATAAAGACTCTATTTTTCTTTAAGGATGAGCCTGCCACCATTGTCTTCTCTATTTTGATATGGACACTCAGCCACAAAGTGCAGCCTATCTCCACAATTGTAGCATGTTCTTAGTTTTGGGCCACTTTCTCTTCTTCCACTTGACCCATTCTTACGCTCGAGTTCCGACTTGGCCTTGGCTGGATCCTTCCAAAAGATCCTTGCGTAAAACGCCATGTACTCACCATGAGCACGTCTGACTTCATCGGGGCAGTCCATGGAGGCACCCTCTAAATCTCTTTTGTCCTCATCTTGCTCAACAACATTAGCCTTTAGAGAAACATTGACCCATTTTTGCATTCCAATGGCACGGGCACGGGCATCTTCCGCGTTCTTTGCAGCAACCTTGAATGATGCCATTTCTTGCATGACTTCATTGGACGTCATTTGATGGTAGTTGTGTCTACCTTGCAAGCTCTTCAAGTCCGTTGGCTCAAAAGGCATTAGAGCACTCACATATTTCCTTTTTATCCAAGCATCGTTAATGTGAGTGGCTGCATGCTTTCTAAATGTTGTTGCGATGCCCTTGAGTCTTCTATACATGTCTTCATGGTTTTCACCATCCAACATGTAGAATCCTTCAGCTTCATTACTAAGGGCATCATACCTATTCCTTCTCATGCTTTCATTTCCAATAAAGAGATCAGTGAGAGCATCCCAAGCTTCTTTAGCTATGTTGAGATGTTCAATGTGGGGCATGTCCTTGGGACCCACTCTGAGCAGTATCATGTGGAGAGCCGTAGCATTCAATTGGCTATCCACAACTTCTCTTCTTGTCAGGTTGGTGCGATCTCCAATATGAAGACCCTCTTCGATAATCCTCCAAAGTTCAATAGAAGAGTTGCAAGCATGAGACTTCATTAAGAATTGCCATTGATTAAACGAAGATGCAGTAAGCTTGGGTGGATCACCCCTATTGTTTATATGAGGATGAGGTATAGGTGGGTCGGGGGAATATAAGTGATGAACCTCACTATATTCCTCCTTACCACTTCCCTTATTGGAGGTGGAACCATTATGTTTTTCACCTACCACTTCATCTTCCTTGGATCCGGTGTTAGCCTTATCCTTGGATGAGGGAGTGGCAGCCTCAAAGGAGGATGGAGATGGGGCTATGGATGATGTGAGGTGAGAAATCATTTGATGCATCTCCTCCATCTTGGTCTCAAAGGATTTCAACAAGGTTGTTTCCAACGTCTTGAGGTCATCCATTGTGACCTTATCCACAGCCTCATTCCCATTCTCCTTGGTACCCATACTTCTCTTAGGCGGTTATGCCCGAATAAAGAGACGGGGCTCTGATACCAATTGAAATGGATTGTATGGGCACCTAGATGGGGGTGAATATGTGCTACTTCAAATTTTAATGCTTTTTCAATTTTAGGCTTAACACAAAGGTAAATTATCTAGATAACTATTTAGAAGAATTTCCCTATATGAAAACCTATCTACTAGCGAGTAAGAGGCGAGTGGAAAGAGGAACTAGTGAACCGTAGTGAAGCATGCGGAGACACATGATTTGTTTTACCGTAGTTCCTTCCTTGTTAAGGGAAGTACATCTGCGTTGGAGGGGTGGGCGGTACTAAGACCACCATGCCACAATAGGCCTCACCCTGTTCTCCGATGGATCCCGCCACCAAAGGCCCGATCCACCTTTCCACTATAGGAACCCTTCGAGGCGGGTACCGAAGACTTACACAACTAGCAGGGCACAACTCCACAACAAAATCAGAGGCTCCCATAATGACAACAAGCTGCCACAAGAACAAGTTATCAATAACAAAATACAAGATCTAGATATTAGTAAGAATACTAGATCGGGGAGTTCTCCAAATGAATGGAGCGGAGTTGATGCGCTTGATTTTCAATGGCGATGAAGATAGTCTCCTCCTTCAATTCCCCCAAAGATCGAAGCCTTCGGGTGGTTGAAGTGGGAGATCTAGAAAGAGAGCTCTTGCAAAGGGTCTGACAATTTTTGAATGAATCAAGAGTTTTGCCTGAACAGGAAGAAGGGGTTTTTATACCCCCTTCCCCAACTGAGCCGTTGGAGCCTTTGGGGTCCGGATTATCCGGCCCAAGTGAGGGCCGGATTATCCGGTCTGGGGAAAAACTCTGCCCCAAACTCGGATTATCCAGCAGATAAACCGCCCCCACTCAGAGAGACATGCCGAGCCTGCCCTTGATCGCCTCCTGGGGGCCGGATTATCGGGCCCCATGCAAAGGCTAGATTATCCGGCCAAGGGAGGAAAAACCGCCCCTGTTCCGATCGCACTCTGAGCGTCGCGCCTTGGCTGCCTTTGATCGATTTCTGGGGGGCGGATTATCCGGCCCCATGCGAAGGCCGGATTATCTGGCCTGGGGAGGAAAAACCGCCCCAGTTCGGATTTTCCGAGAGAAAATCCGAACCCACTCCGAGCATCGCGCCTTGGCTGCCTTTGATTGATGAGTTAATCCGGATTATCCGGCCCTTGGTGGGACGTATAATCCGGCTGCCCAAAACACCAGAACAATCCCTGCACACTTAGCGCACATGAGAAAACTCCACGGTATCGTTATCTAAAACTCAAAACACAGGGAACCATGAAATGTTCTTTCAGGAGTGCGGGCCGGGTGGTCATCACGAGCATCGGCGCGCACATCCCGCATGCGTGTGTCACGTGTTGATGGGGCAATGACGCGCACAACTGCTGCACGATCACGTCGGCACGTCGAACTCCGTCGAACTCCACATCAACAGGCACACATGGGATATTTACGAGTCTAGAATACGTTGTGTCACTTTTGTTGTGATCAAATTATGTTCAGTATGCGAGATATTACTTTTTTTTGATAATCGACAAATGCATGTGTGGACACGACGCATGAAACCGCTGCTCATCCTTGATCAGATCGACACCCCACTCTGTGTACCCGCCATCGACCTTTCGAAGCAACTACCTCGAGCACAATGCCCCCTCGCCGTGGCAATGGCAGTTCCAAGCCATCCACTGACCATCCTGCTTCCCCGGCTCTTCGCTGCATTGTTCACGCTCGCGAGTCGCCTGCTGAGGCAGCACGTCGTGTCCGACCGCGCTAGGATCCATCGACATCGGCACTCGAGGACACCGTGACGTCGAAGCTCGTACCGGCCACGCAGGAGGAGCATGGGGTACCTACAGCGTCGGACAAGCACAAATCAGCAGCCAGGACGAGGGCACGTGTTGCACCGGCGAGTACGAACAAGACGAGGAACAAGAAGAAGACCAGGAAGAAGAGAGGAGATAGCTATTTGGACAAGTCCGACTCGGCCAACGAGGAGGCGTTCATCGATCAGTTGGAGGCAGAAGCGTAGGAGAGTGACGTGGACCCGTGGGACTACGAAGAGGAGGGGGAGGACTCCGACGAGGAGATAGCATGCTTATTCGAGGAAGGGGGCGGTGTCGAGTCGTTAGAGGAGGACATCGACAACGGCGATGGCAGGGACATGGCATTGAAGAAGACGGGGACGAACCAGAAGACGAAGACGATAGCTTCTTCGAAATATGATCATTTATTTGATTTATTTTAGTTAGATAGATGGATTTTCACTTGTTTATGGAGGTAAAGTACCAGTGGCACGGATAGAGAGGTGGCACGGATTGACCATGCATAAAAAAGTGGAGAAGGGAGGGGCTATCCTGCCCATTGGATCACATAGGATCAACGGTTGGTGGAGATGATCCACGTGACATCTGTGTCAGCCAATCGGGGCGTAGCACCCAGAGTGAGCACATGTTTGGGATCTCCACACGTTTGGGCTTTTGTGATATTTGTGACCGAGAGAGAGGGCAAATATCTTTCCACAATCCGCCTATGGATCCACCAGTGTCATTGCATGTGTGTTCTTCTCATTAACCACAACTAGAGTCATTGCATTTGTGTTCTTTTCAAAGACCACATATGGAACCACCATTGTCATTGAAATGTGTATTATTTCATTAACCACAACTGGAGTCATTCCATGACGGTTCTTTTCACATACCACATATGGATGCACCAGTTTCATTGAAATGTGTGTTCTCTTCAGAGACCACACATGGATCCACCAGTGTCATTGCATGTGTGTTCTTTTTACTAACAACAACCAGAGTCATTGCATGTGTGTTATTTTCACAATCCACCTATGGATCCACCAGTGTCATTGCATGTGTGCTCTTTTTACTACCAACAACTAGAGCCATTTCATGACTATTCTTTTCACATACCACATATGGATCCACCAGTGTCATTGAAATGTGTGTTCTCTTTAGAGACCACACATGGATCCACCAGTGTCATTGCATGTGTGTTCTTTTACTAACAACAACCAGAGTCATTGCATGTGTATTCTTTTCACAATCCACCTATGGATCCACCAGTGTCATTGCATGTGTGTTCTTCTCATTAACCACAGCTAGACTCATCGCATGTGCGTTCTTTTCACAGGCCACATATGGAACCACCAGTGTCATTGCATATGTGCTCTTTTTACTAACAACAACTGGAGTCATTTCATGACTATTCTTTTCGCATACCACATAATGATCCACCAGTGTCATTGAAATGTGTGTTCTCTTCAGATACCACACATGGATCCACTAGTGTCATTACATGTATGTTCTTTTTACCAAGAACAACTAGAGTCATTTCATGTGTGTTCTTTTCACAATCCACCTATGGATCCACTAGTGTCATTGCATGTGTGTTCTTCTCATTAACCACATCTAGAGTCATTACATGTGTTTTTTCACAGACCACATATGGAACCACCAGTGTCATTGAATGTGTGCTCTTTTTACTAACAACAACTGGAGTCATTTCATGACCATTATTTTCAAATACCACATATGGATCCACCAATGTCATTGAAATGTGTGTTCTCTTCAGAGACCACACATCGATCCACCAGTGTCATTGCATGTGTGTTCTTTTTACTAACAACAACCAGAGTCATTGCATGTGTGTTCTTTTCACAATCCACCTATGGATCCACCAGTGTCATTGCATGTGTGTTCTTCTCATTAACCACAGCTAGAGTCATTGCATGTGAGTGTTTTTTCACATACCACATATGGAACCACCAGTGTCATTGCATGTGTGCTCTTTTTACTAACAACAACTAGACTCATTTCATGACTATTCGTTACAAATACCACATATGGATCCACCAGTGTCATTGCAATGTGTGTTCTCTTTAGAGACCACACATGGATCCACCAGTGTCATTGCATGTGTGTTCTTTTTACTAACAATAACCAGAGTCATTGCATGTGTGTTCTTTTCACAATCCACCTATGGATCCACCAGTGTCATTGCATGTGTGTTCTTTTCACAGACCACACATGGAACCACCATTGTCATTGCATGTGTGCTATTTTTACTAACAACAACTAGAGTCATTTCATGACTATTCTTTTCGCATACCACATAATGATCCACCAGTGTCATTGAAATGTGTATTCTCATCAGAGACCACACATGGATCCACTAGTGTCATTGCATGTGTGTTCTTTTTACTGACAACAACCAGAGTCATTGCATGTGTGTTCTTTTCACAATCCACCTATGGATCCACCAGTGTCATTGCATGTGTGTTTTCTTCAGAGACCACACATGGATCCACCAGTGTCATTGCATGTGTGTTCTTTTTACTAACAACAACTGGAGTCATTTCATGACTATTATTTTCACAAACCACATATGGATCCACCACTGTCATTGAAATGTGTGTTCTCTTCAGAGACCACACATGGATCAACTAGAGTCATTGCATGTGTTTTCTTTTTACTAACAACAACTAGAGTCATTGCATGTGTGTTCTTTTCACAATCCACCTATGGATCCACTAGTGTCATTGCATGTGTGTTCATCTCATTAACCACAGCTAGAGTCATTTCATGTGTGTTCTCTTCAGAGACCACACATGGATCTACTAGTGTCATTGCATGTGTGTTCTTTGTACTAACAACAACTAGAGTCATTTCATGACTATTCTTTTCACATACCATATATGGATCCACCAGTGTCATTGAAGTGTGTGTTCTCTTCAGACACGACACATGGATCCACCAGTGTCATTGCATATGTGTTCTTTTTACTAACAACAACTAGAGTCATTGCATATGTGTTATTTTCACAATCCACCTATGGATCCAAAAGTGTCATTGCATGTGTGTTCTTTTCACAAATCACACATGGAACCACCATTGTCATTGCATGTGTGTTCTTTTTACTAACAACAACTAGAGTAATTTCATGACTATTCTTTTTAGATACAACATATGGATCTACCAGTGTCATTGAAATGTGTGTTCTCTTCAGAGACCACACATGGATCCACCAGTGTCATTGCATGTGTGTTCTTTTTACTAACAACAACCAAAGTCATTGAATGCGTGTTCTTTTCACAATCCACCTATGGATCCACCCGTGTCATTGCATGTGTGTTCTTTTCACAGACCACACATGGAACCACCATTGTCATTGCATGTGTGCTCTTTTTACTAACAACAACTGGAGTCATTTCATGACTATTCTTTTCGCATACCACATAATGATCCACCAGTGTCATTGAAATGCGTATTCTCATCAGAGACCACACATGGATCCACTAGTGTCATTGCATGTGTGTTCTTTTTACTGACAACAACCAGAGTCATTGCATGTGTGTTCTTTTCATAATCCTCCTATGGATCCACTAGTGTCATTGCATGTGTGTTCTTTTCATAGACCACACATGGAACCACCATTGTCATTGCATGTGTGCTCGTTTTACTAACAACAACTGGAGTCATTTCATGACTATTCTTTTCGCATACCACATAATGATCCACCAGTGTCATTGAAATGTGTATTCTCATCAGAGACCACACATGGAACCACTAGTGTCATTGCATGTGTGTTCTTTTTACCGACAACAACTAGAGTCATTGCATGTGTGTTCTTTTCACAATCCACCTATGGATCCACCAGTGTCATTGCATGTGTGTTTTCTTCAGAGACCACAAATGGATCCACCAGTGTCATTGTATGTGTGTTCTTTTTACTAACAACAACTGGAGTCATTTCATGACTATTATTTTCACATACAATATATGGATCCACCAGTGTCATTGAAGTGTGTGTTCTCTTCAGACACCACACATGGATCCACCAGTGTCATCGCATATGTGTTCCTTTTACTAACAACAACTAGAGTCATTGCATATGTGTTCTTTTCACAATCCACCTATGGATCCAAAAGTGTCATTGCATGTGTGTTCTTTTCACAAACCACACATGGAACAACAATTGTCATTGCATGTGTGTTCTTTTTACTAACAACAACTAGAGTCATTTCATGACTATTCTTTTTAGATACAACATATGGATCTACCAGTGTCATTGAAATGTGTGTTCTCTTCAGAGACCACACATGGGTCCACCAGTGTCATTGCATTTGTGTTCTTTTTAGTAAAAACAACCAAAGTCATTGCATGCGTGTTCTTTTCACAATCCACCTATGGATCCACCCGTGTCATTGCATGTGTGGTCTTCTCATTAACCACAGCTAGAGTCATTGCATTTGTGTTCTTTTCAAAGACCACATATGGAACCACCATTGTCATTGAAATGTGTATTATTTCATTAACCACAACTGGAGTCATTCCATGACGGTTCTTTTCACATACCACATATGGATGCACCAGTTTCATTGAAATGTGTGTTCTCTTCAGAGACCACACATGGATCCACCAGTGTCATTGCATGTGTGTTCTTTTTACTAACAACAACCAGAGTCATTGCATGTGTGTTATTTTCACAATCCACCTATGGATCCACCAGTGTCATTGCATGTGTGCTCTTTTTACTACCAACAACTAGAGCCATTTCATGACTATTCTTTTCACATACCACATATGGATCCACCAGTGTCATTGAAATGTGTGTTCTCTTTAGAGACCACACATGGATCCACCAGTGTCATTGCATGTGTGTTCTTTTACTAACAACAACCAGAGTCATTGCATGTGTATTCTTTTCACAATCCACCTATGGATCCACCAGTGTCATTGCATGTGTGTTCTTCTCATTAACCACAGCTAGACTCATCGCATGTGCGTTCTTTTCACAGGCCACATATGGAACCACCAGTGTCATTGCATATGTGCTCTTTTTACTAACAACAACTGGAGTCATTTCATGACTATTCTTTTCGCATACCACATAATGATCCACCAGTGTCATTGAAATGTGTGTTCTCTTCAGATACCACACATGGATCCACTAGTGTCATTACATGTATGTTCTTTTTACCAAGAACAACTAGAGTCATTTCATGTGTGTTCTTTTCACAATCCACCTATGGATCCACTAGTGTCATTGCATGTGTGTTCTTCTCATTAACCACATCTAGAGTCATTACATGTGTTTTTTTCACAGACCACATATGGAACCACCAGTGTCATTGAATGTGTGCTCTTTTTACTAACAACAACTGGAGTCATTTCATGACCATTATTTTCAAATACCACATATGGATCCACCAATGTCATTGAAATGTGTGTTCTCTTCAGAGACCACACATCGATCCACCAGTGTCATTGCATGTGTGTTCTTTTTACTAACAACAACCAGAGTCATTGCATGTGTGTTCTTTTCACAATCCACCTATGGATCCACCAGTGTCATTGCATGTGTGTTCTTCTCATTAACCACAGCTAGAGTCATTGCATGTGAGTGTTTTTTCACATACCACATATGGAACCACCAGTGTCATTGCATGTGTGCTCTTTTTACTAACAACAACTAGACTCATTTCATGACTATTCGTTACAAATACCACATATGGATCCACCAGTGTCATTGCAATGTGTGTTCTCTTTAGAGACCACACATGGATCCACCAGTGTCATTGCATGTGTGTTCTTTTTACTAACAATAACCAGAGTCATTGCATGTGTGTTCTTTTCACAATCCACCTATGGATCCACCAGTGTCATTGCATGTGTGTTCTTTTCACAGACCACACATGGAACCACCATTGTCATTGCATGTGTGCTATTTTTACTAACAACAACTAGAGTCATTTCATGACTATTCTTTTCGCATACCACATAATGATCCACCAGTGTCATTGAAATGTGTATTCTCATCAGAGACCACACATGGATCCACTAGTGTCATTGCATGTGTGTTCTTTTTACTGACAACAACCAGAGTCATTGCATGTGTGTTCTTTTCACAATCCACCTATGGATCCACCAGTGTCATTGCATGTGTGTTTTCTTCAGAGACCACACATGGATCCACCAGTGTCATTGCATGTGTGTTCTTTTTACTAACAACAACTGGAGTCATTTCATGACTATTATTTTCACAAACCACATATGGATCCACCACTGTCATTGAAATGTGTGTTCTCTTCAGAGACCACACATGGATCAACTAGAGTCATTGCATGTGTTTTCTTTTTACTAACAACAACTAGAGTCATTGCATGTGTGTTCTTTTCACAATCCACCTATAGATCCACTAGTGTCATTGCATGTGTGTTCATCTCATTAACCACAGCTAGAGTCATTTCATGTGTGTTCTCTTCAGAGACCACACATGGATCTACTAGTGTCATTGCATGTGTGTTCTTTGTACTAACAACAACTAGAGTCATTTCATGACTATTCTTTTCACATACCATATATGGATCCACCAGTGTCATTGAAGTGTGTGTTCTCTTCAGACACGACACATGGATCCACCAGTGTCATTGCATATGTGTTCTTTTTACTAACAACAACTAGAGTCATTGCATATGTGTTATTTTCACAATCCACCTATGGATCCAAAAGTGTCATTGCATGTGTGTTCTTTTCACAAATCACACATGGAACCACCATTGTCATTGCATGTGTGTTCTTTTTACTAACAACAACTAGAGTAATTTCATGACTATTCTTTTTAGATACAACATATGGATCTACCAGTGTCATTGAAATGTGTGTTCTCTTCAGAGACCACACATGGATCCACCAGTGTCATTGCATGTGTGTTCTTTTTACTAACAACAACCAAAGTCATTGAATGCGTGTTCTTTTCACAATCCACCTATGGATCCACCCGTGTCATTGCATGTGTGTTCTTTTCACAGACCACACATGGAACCACCATTGTCATTGCATGTGTGCTCTTTTTACTAACAACAACTGGAGTCATTTCATGACTATTCTTTTCGCATACCACATAATGATCCACCAGTGTCATTGAAATGCGTATTCTCATCAGAGACCACACATGGATCCACTAGTGTCATTGCATGTGTGTTCTTTTTACTGACAACAACCAGAGTCATTGCATGTGTGTTCTTTTCATAATCCTCCTATGGATCCACTAGTGTCATTGCATGTGTGTTCTTTTCATAGACCACACATGGAACCACCATTGTCATTGTATGTGTGCTCGTTTTACTAACAACAACTGGAGTCATTTCATGACTATTCTTTTCGCATACCACATAATGATCCACCAGTGTCATTGAAATGTGTATTCTCATCAGAGACCACACATGGAACCACTAGTGTCATTGCATGTGTGTTCTTTTTACCGACAACAACCAGAGTCATTGCATGTGTGTTCTTTTCACAATCCACCTATGGATCCACCAGTGTCATTGCATGTGTGTTTTCTTCAGAGACCACAAATGGATCCACCAGTGTCATTGTATGTGTGTTCTTTTTACTAACAACAACTGGAGTCATTTCATGACTATTATTTTCACATACAATATATGGATCCACCAGTGTCATTGAAGTGTGTGTTCTCTTCAGACACCACACATGGATCCACCAGTGTCATCGCATATGTGTTCCTTTTACTAACAACAACTAGAGTCATTGCATATGTGTTCTTTTCACAATCCACCTATGGATCCAAAAGTGTCATTGCATGTGTGTTCTTTTCACAAACCACACATGGAACAACAATTGTCATTGCATGTGTGTTCTTTTTACTAACAACAACTAGAGTCATTTCATGACTATTCTTTTTAGATACAACATATGGATCTACCAGTGTCATTGAAATGTGTGTTCTCTTCAGAGACCACACATGGGTCCACCAGTGTCATTGCATTTGTGTTCTTTTTAGTAAAAACAACCAAAGTCATTGCATGCGTGTTCTTTTCACAATCCACCTATGGATCCACCCGTGTCATTGCATGTGTGGTCTTCTCATTAACCACAGCTAGAGTCATTGCATTTGTGTTCTTTTCACAGACCACATATGGAACCAAGAGTGTCATTACATGTGTGCTCTTTTTACTAACAACAACTAGAGTCATTTCATGACTATTCTTTTCACATACCACATATGGATCCACAAGTGTCATTGAAATGTGTTCTCTTCAGAGACCACACATGGATCAACCAGTGTCATTGCATGTGTGTTCTTTTTACTAACAACAACCATAGTCATTGCATGTGTGTTTTTTCACAATCCACCTATGGATCCACCAGTGTCATTGCATGTGTGTTCTTCTCATTAACCACAGCTAGAGTCATAGCATGTGAGTGTTTTTTCACATACCACATATGGAACCACCAGTGTCATTGCATGTGTGCTCTTTTTACTAACAACAACTAGACTCATTTCATGACTATTCGTTACAAATACCACATATGGATCCACCAGTGTCATTGCAATGTGTGTTCTCTTTAGAGACCACACATGGATCCACCAGTGTCATTGCATGTGTGTTCTTTTTACTAACAACAACCAGAGTCATTGCATGTGTGTTCTATTCACAATCCACCTATGGATCCACCAGTGTCATTGCATGTGTGTTCTTTTCACAGACCACACATGGAACCACCATTGTCATTGCATGTGTGCTATTTTTACTAACAACAACTAGAGTCATTTCATGACTATTCTTTTCGCATACCACATAATGATCCACCAGTGTCATTGAAATGTGTATTCTCATCAGAGACCACACATGGATCCACTAGTGTCATTGCATGTGTGTTCTTTTTACTGACAACAACCAGAGTCATTGCATGTGTGTTCTTTTCACAATCCACCTATGGATCCACCAGTGTCATTGCATGTGTGTTTTCTTCAGAGACCACACATGGATCCACCAGTGTCATTGCATGTGTGTTCTTTTTACTAACAACAACTGGAGTCATTTCATGACTATTATTTTCACAAACCACATATGGATCCACCACTGTCATTGAAATGTGTGTTCTCTTCAGAGACCACACATGGATCAACTAGAGTCATTGCATGTGTTTTCTTTTTACTAACAACAACTAGAGTCATTGCATGTGTGTTCTTTTCACAATCCACCTATGGATCCACAAGTGTCATTGCATGTGTGTTCATCTCATTAACCACAGCTAGAGTCATTTCATGTGTGTTCTCTTCAGAGACCACACATGGATCTACTAGTGTCATTGCATGTGTGTTCTTTGTACTAACAACAACTGGAGTCATTTCATGACTATTCTTTTCACATACCAGATATGGATCCACCAGTGTCATTGAAGTGTGTGTTCTCTTCAGACACCACACATGGATCCACCAGTGTCATTGCATATGTGTTCTTTTTACTAACAACAACTAGAGTCATTGCATATGTGTTCTTTTCACAATCCACCTATGGATCCAAAAGTGTCATTGCATGTGTGTTCTTTTCACAAACCACACATGGAACCACCATTGTCATTGTATGTGTGTTCTTTTTACTAACAACAACTAGAGTCATTTCATGACTATTCTTTTTAGATACAACATATGGATCTACCAGTGTCATTGAAATGTGTGTTCTCTTCAGAGACCACACATGGATCCACCAGTGTCATTGCATGTGTGTTCTTTTTACTAACAACAACCAAAGTCATTGCATGCGTGTTCTTTTTACTAACAACAACCAAAGTCATTGCATGCGTGTTCTTTTCACAATCCACCTATGGATCCACCCGTGTCATTGCATGTGTGTTCTTTTCACAGACCACACATGGAACCACCATTGTCATTGCATGCGTGTTCTTTTCACAATCCACCTATGGATCCACCCGTGTCATTGCATGTGTGTTCTTTTCACAGACCACACATGGAACCACCATTGTCATTGCATGTGTGCTCTTTTTACAAACAACAACTGGAGTCATTTCATGACTATTCTTTTCGCATACCACATAATGATCCACCAGTGTCATTGAAATGTGTATTCTCATCAGAGACCACACATGGATCCACTAGTATCATTGCATGTGTGTTCTTTTTACTGACAACAACCAGAGTCATTGCATGTGTGTTCTTTTCATAATCCTCCTATGGATCCACCAGTGTCATTACATGTGTGTTCTTTTCACAGACCACACATGGAACCACCATTGTCATTGCATGTGTGCTCGTTTTACTAACAACAACTGGAGTCATTTCATGACTATTCTTTTCGCATACCACATAATGATCCACCAGTGTCATTGAAATGTGTATTCTCATCAGAGACCACACATGGAACCACTAGTGTCATTGCATATATGTTCTTTTTACCGACAACAACCAGAGTCATTGCATGTGTGTTCTTTTCACAATCCACCTATGGATCCACCAGTGTCATTGCATGTGTGTTTTCTTCAGAGACCACAAATGGATCCACCAGTGTCATTGCATGTGTGTTCTTTTTACTAACAACAACTGGAGTCATTTCATGACTATTATTTTCACATACCATATATGGATCCACCAGTGTCATTGAAGTGTGTGTTCTCTTGAGACACCACACATGGATCCACCAGTGTCATCGCATATGTGTTCCTTTTACTAACAACAACTAGAGTCATTGCATATGTGTTCTTTTCACAATCCACCTATGGATCCAAAAGTGTCATTGCATGTGTGTTCTTTTCACAAACCACACATGGAACAACCATTGTCATTGCATGTGTGTTCTTTTTACTAACAACAACTAGAGTCATTTCATGACTATTCTTTTTAGATACAACATATGGATCTACCCGTGTCATTGAAATGTGTGTTCTCTTCAGAGACCACACATGGATCCACCAGTGTCATTGCATTTGTGTTCTTTTTAGTAAAAAGAACCGAAGTCATTGCATGCGTGTTCTTTTCACAATCCACCTATGGATCCACCCGTGTCATTGCATGTGTGTTCTTCTCATTAACCACAGCTAGAGTCATTGCATTTGTGTTCTTTTCACAGACCACATATGGAACCAAGAGTGTCATTACATGTGTGCTCTTTTTACTAACAACAACTGGAGTCATTTCATGACTATTCTTTTCACATACCACATATGGATCCACAAGTGTCATTGAAATGTGTTCTCTTCAGAGACCACACATGGATCAACCAGTGTCATTGCATGTGTGTTCTTTTTACTAACAACAACCATAGTCATTGCATGTGTGTTTTTTCACAATCCACCTATGGATCCACCAGTGTCATTGCATGTGTGTTCTTTTCACATACCACACATGGAACCACCACTGTCATTGCATGTGTGCTCTTTTTACTAACAACAACTGGAGTCATTTCATGACAATTCTTTTCACATACCACATATGGATCCACCAGTATCATTGAAATGTGTGTTCTTTTCAGATACCACACATGGATCCACTAGTGTCATTGCATGTGTGTTCTTTTTACTAGCAACAGCCAGAGTCATTGCATGTGTGTTCTTTTCACATTCCACCTATGGATCCACCAGTGTCATTGCATGTGTGTTCTTCTCATTAACCACAGCTAGAGTCATAGCATGTGAGTGTTTTTTCACATACCACATATGGAACCACCAGTGTCATTGCATGTGTGCTCTTTTTACTAACAACAACTAGACTCATTTCATGACTATTCGTTACAAATACCACATATGGATCCACCAGTGTCATTGCAATGTGTGTTCTCTTTAGAGACCACACATGGATCCACCAGTGTCATTGCATGTGTGTTCTTTTTACTAACAACAACCAGAGTCATTGCATGTGTGTTCTATTCACAATCCACCTATGGATCCACCAGTGTCATTGCATGCGTGTTCTTTTCACAGACCACACATGGAACCACCATTGTCATTGCATGTGTGCTATTTTTACTAACAACAACTAGAGTCATTTCATGACTATTCTTTTCGCATACCACATAATGATCCACCAGTGTCATTGAAATGTGTATTCTCATCAGAGACCACACATGGATCCACTAGTGTCATTGCATGTGTGTTCTTTTTACTGACAACAACCAGAGTCATTGCATGTGTGTTCTTTTCACAATCCACCTATGGATCCACCAGTGTCATTGCATGTGTGTTTTCTTCAGAGACCACACATGGATCCACCAGTGTCATTGCATGTGTGTTCTTTTTACTAACAACAACTGGAGTCATTTCATGACTATTATTTTCACAAACCACATATGGATCCACCACTGTCATTGAAATGTGTGTTCTCTTCAGAGACCACACATGGATCAACTAGAGTCATTGCATGTGTTTTCTTTTTACTAACAACAACTAGAGTCATTGCATGTGTGTTCTTTTTACAATCCACCTATGGATCCACCAGTGTCATTGCATGTGTGTTCATCTCATTAACCACAGCTAGAGTCATTTCATGTGTGTTCTCTTCAGAGACCACACATGGATCTACTAGTGTCATTGCATGTGTGTTCTTTGTACTAACAACAACTGGAGTCATTTCATGACTATTCTTTTCACATACCATATATGGATCCACCAGTGTCATTGAAGTGTGTGTTCTCTTCAGACACCACACATGGATCCACCAGTGTCATTGCATATGTGTTCTTTTTACTAACAACAACTAGAGTCATTGCATATGTGTTCTTTTCACAATCCACCTATGGATCCAAAAGTGTCATTGCATGTGTGTTCTTTTCACAAACCACACATGGAACCACCATTGTCATTGCATGTGTGTTCTTTTTACTAACAACAACTAGAGTCATTTCATGACTATTCTTTTTAGATACAACATATGGATCTACCAGTATCATTGAAATGTGTGTTCTCTTCAGAGACCACACATGGATCCACCAGTGTCATTGCATGTGTGTTCTTTTTACTAACAACAACCAAAGTCATTGCATGTGTGTTCTTTTCACAATCCACCTATGGATCCACCCGTGTCATTGCATGTGTGTTCTTTTCACAGACCACACATGGAACCACATTGTCATTGCATGTGTGCTCTTTTTACTAACAACAACTGGAGTCATTTCATGACTATTCTTTTCGCATACCACATAATGATCCACCAGTGTCATTGAAATGTGTATTCTCATCAGAGACCACACATGGATCCACTAGTGTCATTGCATGTGTGTTCTTTTTACTGACAACAACCAGAGTCATTGCATGTGTGTTCTTTTCATAATCCTCCTATGGATCCACCAGTGTCATTGCATGTGTGTTCTTTTCACAGACCACACATGGAACCACCATTGTCATTGCATGTGTGCTCGTTTTACTAACAACAACTGGAGTCATTTCATGACTATTCTTTTCGCATACCACATAATGATCCACCAGTGTCATTGAAATGTGTATTCTCATCAGAGACCACACATGGAACCACTAGTGTCATTGCATGTGTGTTCTTTTTACCGACAACAACCAGAGTCATTGCATGTGTGTTCTTTTCACAATCCACCTATGGATCCACCAGTGTCATTGCATGTGTGTTTTCTTCAGAGACCACAAATGGATCCACCAGTGTCATTGCATGTGTGTTCTTTTTACTAACAACAACTGGAGTCATTTCATGACTATTATTTTCACATACCATATATGGATCCACCAGTGTCATTGAAGTGTGTGTTCTCTTCAGACACCACACATGGATCCACCAGTGTCATCGCATATGTGTTCCTTTTACTAACAACAACTAGAGTCATTGCATATGTGTTCTTTTCACAATCCACCTATGGATCCAAAAGTGTCATTGCATGTGTGTTCTTTTCACAAACCACACATGGAACAACCATTGTCATTGCATGTGTGTTATTTTTACTAACAACAACTAGAGTCATTTCATGACTATTCTTTTTAGATACAACATATGGATCTACTAGTGTCATTGAAATGTGTGTTCTCTTCAGAGACCACACATGGATCCACCAGTGTCATTGCATTTGTGTTCTTTTTAGTAAAAACAACCGAAGTCATTGCATGCGTGTTCTTTTCACAATCCACCTATGGATCCACCCGTGTCATTGCATGTGTGTTCTTCTCATTAACCACAGCTAGAGTCATTGCATTTGTGTTCTTTTCACAGACCACATATGGAACCAAGAGTGTCATTACATGTGTGCTCTTTTTACTAACAACAACTTTAGTCATTTCATGACTATTCTTTTCACATACCACATATGGATCCACAAGTGTCATTGAAATGTGTTCTCTTCAGAGACCACACATGGATCAACCAGTGTCATTGCATGTGTGTTCTTTTTACTAACAACAACCATAGTCATTGCATGTGTGTTTTTTCACAATCCACCTATGGATCCACCAGTGTCATTGCATGTGTGTTCTTTTCACATACCACACATGGAACCACCACTGTCATTGCATGTGTGCTCTTTTTACTAACAACAACTGGAGTCATTTCATGACTATTCTTTTTAGATACAACATATGGATCTACCAGTGTCATTGAAATGTGTGTTCTCTTCAGAGACCACACATGGATCCACCAGTGTCATTGCATTTGTGTACTTTTTAGTAAAAACAACCGAAGTCATTGCATGCGTGTTCTTTTCACAATCCACCTATGGATCCACCCGTGTCATTGCATGTGTGTTCTTCTCATTAACCACAGCTAGAGTCATTGCATTTGTGTTCTTTTCACATACCACATATGGAACCAAGAGTGTCATTACATGTGTGCTCTTTGTACTAACAACAACTGGAGTCATTTCATGACTATTCTTTTCACATACCACATATGGATCCACAAGTGTCATTGAAATGTGTTCTCTTCAGAGACCACACATGGATCAACCAGTGTCATTGCATGTGTGTTCTTTTTACTAACAACAACCATAGTCATTGCATGTGTGTTTTTTCACAATCCACCTATGGATCCACCAGTGTCATTGCATGTGTGTTCTTTTCACATACCACACATGGAACCACCACTGTCATTGCATGTGTGCTCTTTTTACTAACAACAACTAGAGTCATTTCATGACAATTCTTTTCACATACCACATATGGATCCACCAGTATCATTGAAATGTGTGTTCTTTTCAGATACCACACATGGATCCACTAGTGTCATTGCATGTGTGTTCTTTTTACTAACAACAACCAGAGTCATTGCATGTGTGTTCTTTTCAAAATACACCTATGGATCCACCAGTGTCATTGCATGTGTGTTTTCTTCAGAGACCACACATGGATCCACCAGTGTCATTGCATGTGTGTTCTTTTTACTAACAACAACTGGAGTCATTTCATGACTATTCTTTTCACATACCACATATGGATCCACCACTGTCATTCAAATGTGTGTTCTCTTCAGATACCACACATGGATCAACCAGAGTAATTGCATGTGTGTTCTTTTTACTAATAACAACCAGAGTCATTGCATGTGTGTTCTTTTCACAATCTACCTATGGATCCACCAGTGTCATTGCATGTGTGTTCTTCTCATTAACCACATCTAGAGTCATTTCATGTGTGTTCTCTTCAGAGACCACACATGGATCTGCTAGTGTCATTACATGTGTGTTCTTTGTACTAACAACAACTAGAGTCATTGCATGTGTGTTCTTTTCACAATCCACCTATGGATCCACTAGTGTCATTGCATGTGTGTTCTTTTCACAAACCACACATGGAACCACCATTGTCATTGCATGTGTGTTCTTTTTACTAACAACAACTGGAGTCATTTCATGACTATTCTTTTCACATACAACATATGGATCCACCAGTGTCAATGAAATGTGTGTTTTCTTCAGAGACCACTCATGGATCCACCAGTGTCATTGCATGTGTGTTCTTTTTACTAACAACAACTGGTTTTCACATACAACATATGGATCCACCAGTGTCATTGAAATGTGTGTTCTGTTCAGAGACCACTCATGGATCCACCAGTGTCATTGCATGTGTGTTCTTTTTACTAACGGCAACCAGAGTCATTGCATGTGTGTTCTTTTCACAATCCACCTATGGATCCACCAGTGTCATTGCATGTGTGTTCTTCTAATTAACCACAGCTAGAGTCATTGCATGTGTGTTCTTTTCACAGACCACACATGGAACCACCATTGTCATTGCATGTGTGCTCTTTTTACTAACAACAACTAGAGTCATTTCATGACTATTCTTTTCGCATAGCACATAATGATCCACCAGTGTCATTGAAATGTGTATTCTCATCTGAGACCACACATGGATCCACTAGTGTCATTGCATGTGTGTTCATTTTACTGACAACAACCAGAGTCATGGCATGTGTGTTCTTGTCACAATCCACCTATGGATCCACTAGTGTCATTGCATGTGTGTTTTCTTCAGAGACCACACATGGATCCACAAGTGTCATTGCATGTGTGTTCTTTTTACTAACAACAACTGGAGTCATTTCATGACTATTATTTTCACATACCACATATGGATCCACCACTGTCATTGAAATGTGTGTTCTCTTCAGAGACCACACATGGATCAACTAGAGTCATTGCATGTGTGTTCTTTTTACTAACAACAACTAGAGTCATTGCATGTTTGTTCTTTTCACAATCCACATATGGATCCACCAGTGTCATTGCATGTGTGTTCATCTCATTAACCACAGCTAGAGTCATTTCATGTGTGTTTTCTTCAGAGACCACACATGGATCTACTAGTGTCATTGCATGTGTGTTCTTTGTACTAACAACAACTGGAGTCATTTCATGACTATTCTTTTCACATACCATATATGGATCCACCAGTGTCATTGAAGTGTGTGTTCTCTTCAGACACCACACATGGATCCACCAGTGTCATTGCATATGTGTTCTTTTTACTAACAACAACTAGAGTCATTGCATATGTGTTCTTTTCACAATCTACCTTTGGATCCAAAAGTGTCATTGCATGTGTGTTCTTTTCACAAACCACACATCGAACCACCATTGTCGTTGCATGTATGTTCTTTTTACTAACAACAACTAGAGTCATTTCATGACTATTCTTTTTAGATACAACATATGGATCTACCAGTGTCATTGAAATGTGTGTTCTCTTCAGAGACCACACTTGGATCCACCAGTGTCATTGCATGTGTGTTCTTTTTACTAACAACAACCAAAGTCATTGCATGCGTGTTCTTTTCACAATCCACCTATGGATCCACCCGTGTCATTGCATGTGTGTTCTTTTCACAGACCACACATGGAACCACCATTGTCATTGCAAGTGTGCTCTTTTTACTAACAACAACTGGAGTCATTTCATGACTATTCTTTTCGCATACCACATAATGATCCACCAGTGTCATTGAAATGTGTATTCTCATCAGAGACCACACATGGATCCACTAGTGTCATTGCATGTGTGTTATTTTTACTGACAACAACCAGAGTCATTGCATGTGTGTTCTTTTCACAATCCTCCTATGGATCCACCAGTGTCATTGCATGTGTGTTCTTTTCACAGACCACACTTGGAACCACCATTGTCATTGCATGTGTGCTCGTTTTACTAACAACAACTGGAGTCATTTCATGACTATTCTTTTGGCATACCACATAATGATCCGCCAGTGTCATTGAAATGTGTATTCTCATCAGAGACCACACATGGATCCACAAGTGTCATTGCATGTGTGTTCTTTTTACTGACAACAACCAGAGTCATTGCATGTGTGTTCTTTTCACAATCCACCTATGGATCCACCAGTGTCATTGCATGTGTGTTTTCTTCAGAGACCACAAATGGATCCACCAGTGTCATTGCATGTGTGTTCTTTTTACTAACAACAACTAGAGTCATTGCATATGTGTTCTTTTCAGAATCCACCTATGGATCGAAAAGTGTCATCGCATGTGTGTTCTTTTCACAAACCACACATGGAACCACCATTGTTATTGCATGTGTGTTCTTTTTACTAACAACAACTAGAGTCATTTCATGACTATTCTTTTTAGATACAACATATGGATCTACCAGTGTCATTGAAATGTGTGTTCTCTTCAGAGACCACACATGGATCCACCAGTGTCATTGCATTTGTTTTCTTTTTACTAAAAACAACCGAAGTCATTGCATGCGTGTTCTTTTCACAATCCACCTATGGATCCACCAGTGTCATTGCATGTGTGTTCTTCTCATTAACCACAGCTAGAGTCATTGCATTTGTGTTCTTTTCACAGACCACATATGGAACCAAGCGTGTCATTACATGTGTGCTCTTTTTACTAACAACAACTGGAGTCATTTCATAACTATTCTTTTCACATACCACATATGGATCCACAAGTGTCATTGAAATGTGTTCTCTTCAGAGACCACACATGGATCAACCAGTGTCATTGCATGTGTGTTCTTTTTACTAACAACAACCATAGTCATTGCATGTGTGTTTCTTCACAATCCACCTATGGATCCACCAGTGTCATTGCATGTGTGTTCTTTTCACATACCACACATGGAACCACCACTGTCATTGCATGTGTGCTCTTTTTACTAACAACAGCTGGAGTCATTTCATGACAATTCTTTTCACATACCACATATGGATCCACCAGTATCATTGAAATGTGTGTTCTTTTCAGATACCACACATGGATCCACTAGTGTCATTGCATGTGTGTTCTTTTTACTAACAACAACCAGAGTCATTGCATGTGTGTTCTTTTCACAATCCACCTATGGATCCACCAGTGTCATTGCATGTGTGTTTTCTTCAGAGACCACACATGGATCCACCAGTGTCATTGCATGTGTGTTCTTTTTACTAACAACAACTGGAGTCATTTCATGACTATTCTTTTCACATACCACATATGGATCCACCACTGTCATTCAAATGTGTGTTCTCTTCAGATACCACACATGGATCAACCAGAGTCATTGCATGTGTGTTCTTTTTACTAATAACAACCAGAGTCATTGCATGTGTGTTATTTTCACAATCCACCTATGGATCCACCAGTGTCATTGCATGTGTGTTCTTCTCATTAACCACATCTAGAGTCATTTCATGTGTGTTCTCTTCAGAGACCACACATGGATCTACTAGTGTCATTGCATGTGTGTTCTTTGTACTAACAACAACTAGAGTCATTGCATGTATGTTCTTTTCACAATCCACCTATGGATCCACCAGTGTCATTGCATGTGTGTTCTTTTCACAAACCACACATGGATCAACTAGAGTCATTGCATGTGTTTTCTTTTTACTAACAACAACTAGAGTCATTGCATATGTGTTCTTTTCACAATCTACCTTTGGATCCAAAAGTGTCATTGCATGTGTGTTCTTTTCACAAACCACACATCGAACCACCATTGTCGTTGCATGTATGTTCTTTTTACTAACAACAACTAGAGTCATTTCATGACTATTCTTTTTAGATACAACATATGGATCTACCAGTGTCATTGAAATGTGTGTTCTCTTCAGAGACCACACTTGGATCCACTAGTGTCATTGCATGTGTGTTCTTTTTACTAACAACAACCAAAGTCATTGCATGCGTGTTCTTTTCACAATCCACCTATGGATCCACCCGTGTCATTGCATGTGTGTTCTTTTCACAGACCACACATGGAACCACCATTGTCATTGCAAGTGTGCTCTTTTTACTAACAACAACTGGAGTCATTTCATGACTATTCTTTTCGCATACCACATAATGATCCACCAGTGTCATTGAAATGTGTATTCTCATCAGAGACCACACATGGATCCACTAGTGTCATTGCATGTGTGTTATTTTTACTGACAACAACCAGAGTCATTGCATGTGTGTTCTTTTCACAATCCTCCTATGGATCCACCAGTGTCATTGCATGTGTGTTCTTTTCACAGACCACACTTGGAACCACCATTGTCATTGCATGTGTGCTCGTTTTACTAACAACAACTGGAGCCATTTCATGACTATTCTTTTGGCATACCACATAATGATCCGCCAGTGTCATTGAAATGTGTATTCTCATCAGAGACCACACATGGATCCACAAGTGTCATTGCATGTGTGTTCTTTTTACTGACAACAACCAGAGTCATTGCATGTGTGTTCTTTTCACAATCCACCTATGGATCCACCAGTGTCATTGCATGTGTGTTTTCTTCAGAGACCACAAATGGATCCACCAGTGTCATTGCATGTGTGTTCTTTTTACTAACAACAACTAGAGTCATTGCATATGTGTTCTTTTCAGAATCCACCTATGGATCGAAAAGTGTCATCGCATGTGTGTTCTTTTCACAAACCACACATGGAACCACCATTGTTATTGCATGTGTGTTCTTTTTACTAACAACAACTAGAGTCATTTCATGACTATTCTTTTTAGATACAACATATGGATCTACCAGTGTCATTGAAATGTGTGTTCTCTTCAGAGACCACACATGGATCCACCAGTGTCATTGCATTTGTTTTCTTTTTACTAAAAACAACCGAAGTCATTGCATGCGTGTTCTTTTCACAATCCACCTATGGATCCACCAGTGTCATTGCATGTGTGTTCTTCTCATTAACCACAGCTAGAGTCATTGCATTTGTGTTCTTTTCACAGACCACATATGGAACCAAGCGTGTCATTACATGTGTGCTCTTTTTACTAACAACAACTGGAGTCATTTCATAACTATTCTTTTCACATACCACATATGGATCCACAAGTGTCATTGAAATGTGTTCTCTTCAGAGACCACACATGGATCAACCAGTGTCATTGCATGTGTGTTCTTTTTACTAACAACAACCATAGTCATTGCATGTGTGTTTCTTCACAATCCACCTATGGATCCACCAGTGTCATTGCATGTGTGTTCTTTTCACATACCACACATGGAACCACCACTGTCATTGCATGTGTGCTCTTTTTACTAACAACAGCTGGAGTCATTTCATGACAATTCTTTTCACATACCACATATGGATCCACCAGTATCATTGAAATGTGTGTTCTTTTCAGATACCACACATGGATCCACTAGTGTCATTGCATGTGTGTTCTTTTTACTAACAACAACCAGAGTCATTGCATGTGTGTTCTTTTCACAATCCACCTATGGATCCACTAGTGTCATTGCATGTGTGTTTTCTTCAGAGACCACACATGGATCCACCAGTGTCATTGCATGTGTGTTCTTTTTACTAACAACAACTGGAGTCATTTCATGACTATTCTTTTCACATACCACATATGGATCCACCACTGTCATTCAAATGTGTGTTCTCTTCAGATACCACACATGGATCAACCAGAGTCATTGCATGTGTGTTCTTTTTACTAATAACAACCAGAGTCATTGCATGTGTGTTATTTTCACAATCCACCTATGGATCCACCAGTGTCATTGCATGTGTGTTCTTCTCATTAACCACATCTAGAGTCATTTCATGTGTGTTCTCTTCAGAGACCACACATGGATCTACTAGTGTCATTGCATGTGTGTTCTTTGTACTAACAACAACTAGAGTCATTGCATGTATGTTCTTTTCACAATCCACCTATGGATCCACCAGTGTCATTGCATGTGTGTTCTTTTCACAAACCACACATGGAACCACCATTTACATTGCATGTGTGTTCTTTTTACTAACAACAACTGGAGTCATTTCATGACTATTCTTTTCACATACAACATATGGATCCACCAGTGTCATTGAAATGTGTGTTCTCTTCAGAGACCACTCATGGATCCACCAGTGTCATTGCATGTGTGTTCTTTTTACTAATAGCAGCCAGAGTCATTGCATGTGTGTTCTTTTCACAATCCACCTATGGATCCACCAGTGTCATTGCATGTGTGTTCTTCTAATTAACCACAGCTAGAGTCATTGCATGTGTGTTCTTTTCACAAACCACATATGGAACCACGAGTGTCATTGCATGTGTGCTCTTTTTACTAACAACAACTAGAGTCATTTCATGACTATTCTTTTCACATACCACATATGGATCCACCAGTGTCATTCAAATGTGTTCTCTTTAGAGACCACACATAGATCCACCAGTGTCATTGCATGTGTGTTCTTTTTACTAACAACAACCGGAGTCATCGCATGTGTTTTTTGTTCACAATCCACCTACGGATCCACCAGTGTCATTGCATGTGTGTTCTTTTCACATACCACACATGGAACCACCAGTGTCATTGCATGTGTGCTCTTTTTACTAACAACAACTGGAGTCGTTTCATGACTATTCTTTTCACATATCACATATGGATCCACCAGTGCCATTGAAATGTGTGTTCTCTTCAGATACCACACATTGATCCACCAGTGTCATTGCATGTGTGTTCTTTTTACTAACAACAACCAGAGTCATTGCATGTGTGTTCTTTTCACAATCCACCTATGGATCCACCAGTGTCATTGCATGTTTGTTCTTCTCATTAACCACAGCTAGAGTCATTGCATGTGTGTTCTTTTCACAGACCACATATGGAACCACGAGTGTCATTGCATGTGTGCTCTTTTTACTAACAACAACTGGAGTCATTTCATGACTATTCTTTTCACATACAACATAGGGATCCACTAGTGTCATTGAAATGTGTGTTCTCTTTAGAGACCACACCTGGATCCACCAGTGTCATTGCATGCATGTTCTTTTTACTAAGAACAACTAGAGTCATTGCATGTGTGTTCTTTTCAAATACCACCTATGGATCCACCTGTGTCATTTCATGTGTGTTCTTCTCATTAACCACAGCTAGAGTCATTGCATGTGTGTTCTCTTTAGAGACCACATGGATCCACCAGTGTCATTGCATGTATGCTCTTTTGACTAACAACAACTGGAGTCATTTCATGACTATTATTTTCACATACCACATATGGATCCACCAGTGTTATTGAAATGTGTGTTCTCTTCAGAGACCACACATGGATCCACCAGTGTCATTGCATGTGTGTTCTTTTTACTAACAACAACGAGAGTCATTGCATGTGTGTTTTTTTCACAATCCACCTATTGATCCACCAGTGTCATTGCATGTGCATTCTTCTCATTAACCACAGCTAGAGTCATTGCATTTGTGTTCTCTTCAGAGACCACACATGGAACCACCGCTGTCATTGCATGTTTTCTCTTTTTACTAACAACAACTGGATTCATTTCATGACTATTCATTTCACATACCACATATGGATTCACCAGTGTTATTGAAATATTTGTTCTCTTCAGAGACCACACATGGATCCACCAGTGTCATTGCATGCGTGTTCTTTTGACTAACAACAACTAATGTCATTGCATGTGTTGTTCTTTTTACAATCCACCTATGGATCCACCAGTGTCATTGCATGTTTGTTCTTCTCATTAACCACAACCTTAGTCATTGTATGTGTGTTATCTTCTGAGACTACATGATACATTGCAAATGTATCTATAATTTTTGATGTTCCATGCTTGGTTTTATCTACTTTCTTATGTTTTGTCCACACTTTGGAGTACTTTTCACATGATTTCTTGGACTAACCTATTAACAAGAGCCACAGTGCCAGCTGCCTGTTTTCTGCTATTTTTGGTTCTAGGAAAGTCATAAAATGAATATTCTCGGAATTGGTCGGGACAAAAGCCAAAGTCATTATTTTTCCGGGAGACACTTGGAGCCAGAATACGAGACGGAGAGGGGCTGGGGCCTAGCCACACCACCTGGCCGCGCGGGCTGGGCCTGGCCGCGCCAGGGGGTGGTCTGGCCGCCCCAGACACCCTCTTGGTCTCCCGCTTCGCCTATAAGTTGCCTTCTGACCTAAAAACTCAGGGGGTTCGACGTTTTTCCAGTAGGAGTTCCGCTCTGCTGCCACCACCAGATTCCACGAAACAGCACCAGAAACTCTGTTCTAGCACCCTGCCGGGACGGGGAATTGGAGGAGATCAGTGCCATCATCATCACCATCACTTCTCCATCGACCATCCATGTTTCCCCCATCTATGAGTGAGTAATCCCCCGCTGTAGGCTATGGGGATGGTAGGGATTAGATAAGATCGTTCATGTAATGGCATCGGATTGTTAGGGCATGGTGCCTAGTATCTTCTATTAGTGCTTTATGACTTTGTTGCGACTTGTTATGCTTAATGCTTGTCACTAGGGCCCGAGTGCCATGATTTCAGATCTGAACATGTTATTGATTCATTATGATAGTATTGTTTATGGTCTTATCTGCAATTGCCCTATGTTCTGATTTCTACGTGAATTGTCTTGTCCATGCAACGCCCGTCCATCCATCCCTATGCCTACCGCACTCGAATCCTACTATTTACTGCTATTGTTATTGCTGTCTTTACTTTACTACTACTGCTACTTTACTGTTGTTACTACAAAACTGTTGCTACTGATAAACTACTGTGAGCAAGATTGTTTCCAGGTGCAGCTGAATTGACAACTCAGTTGTTAAGGCTTATAAATATTCTTTGGCTCCCTTTGTGTCGAATCAATAAATTGGGTTTTACTTCCCTCGAAAATACTGCGATACACCCCCTATACTTGTGGGTCATCAAGACTATTTTCTGGCACCGTTGCTGGGGAGCATAGCTTTATTTATTAAGTTCACTTGGATTCTCTATTGTTTGTTCCATCATGGGTAAATCTTGTGATGGCAAGGTTCCTATTTTACCATCCACTACAAGAAGAGGTACGGTTCTGAACACATCTATTGCTCTTGATTCACCATCTATTATGAGTAAGCTCGTTACACCACCACATACACAAGCTACACACACTTCTACTACTTCTGAATCTGAAACTTCTGATGCTTATGATGCTGCTTCTACTATGCTTGATAAGAGTGGTTCATTAGGTCCTTTCCTAGATGCTATGATTGCTAGAACTATAACTGCAAATACCGAAACTCCTAATGAAGACACTACTACACCTGTTAGTTCACCTGAGTCTAGTGAAAGTTATGATATTGAAGATGGTTATGTTGAAATGACCGATGAATTTATTAAAGAATGTAAAAACACCCATGATAGGAGCGCTGCTAAGAGTCTCCTTGAGAGGCGTACTATTAGACCCAAATTGTCTCCTATTGCTACGTTTGCTGCTTCTCCCATAAACATTATAGATAAAGATTATGATTTCTCTCTCGATCTATCTTACATAGCTATTGTTGAGAAAGAACCTTTTTGTGGGACTAAGAATGAAAGTGAGGTAGCACATATGAATGAACTTTCTACCATGAGTGGCTTGTTTTCTGATGATATTAAGATGCGTACTTACTTTGTTGCTAAGATTTTCCCCTTTTCACTGAAAGGAGAAGCTAAAACTTGGTTTAGTAATTTACCTCCTAGATTTATTGATAGCCATGATTGCTTGATTAGTACTTTCCTGCAGAAATATTTTCCTCCAAGTGTTAGACATGCTATTTTGCAGGAACTTTTTGATTTTAAACAGGGAGAAAAAGAGGTATTGCCCAAATCTTGGGCAAGGTTTTGTGCTTTGATTCATGCACAGGCTGGAAGTCCATTACCTAAGAATGAGCTTCTTGATATATTTTATAATGGACTAACCGAAGAATCTAGGACATACCTAGATAGTTGTGCTGATTGTGTTTTCAGGAATAGGACTCCTAAGGAAGCTGGGGAATTTATGGCTAAAATAAGTAAGAACTATGAAGATTGGACTCCTCCTGAACAAGCTATACCTGAAGTAATTGTACCTGAACCTACTATACCAGTGCCTATTCCAACATCAAATAAGAGGGAAGTTATTGAATTAAATGATGAAGTGATGAAGGAAGCTAAGAAATGTCTTAAGGAGAAGGGAATTAAATCTGCAGATGTCAAGAATTTACCTCCTATAGAAGAATTATGTAAGCATATCCCCTACTCATCCACTATTGAGGTACACTCTCTCCAACACTTTGATGAAGGTGATATCCCTTACTCTAAACCTCGTGATCAATGCTTAGAAGAATTCGATATCTTTATTGTTAAGCAAGATACTTTTAATAAAAGGGTGCAAAATCATCTAATGGAAAACACTAGATCTATTGTTGAGTTGAAAGATATTGTGGAAAGAACCTCTAATGATGTTAAAATGATTGTTAAACACTTTCAAATGGTTCAAACTCAAATAGATCAACTCGTTAAAGTGCAAAAAGACTTGCTAGTTAATGTTGGTAAAGAAAAACATGCTTATGAAATTAGAACTAGAAGTAGTGCTGCTACCCAGGATCCTCTATATCCTGAGGGGCATCCCAAAAGAATTGAGCAGGATTCTCAACAAGCTGAAAATAGTGGTTCTACTCGTAAGAAAAGGAAAAAGAAACATAAAATTGTTGTAGAACCCTTTGAACCTGCTATAGATCCTAATAGTATATCTATTTCTGATGCTGAAACTGAAAGTGGTAATGAAGAAAATGAAGCTCCAAATGAAGAAAAAGTTGAAGAAGAACTTGAAAAGGACACCAAGAATACTAAATACACTAAAGAAGATTTTATTGCTAAGAAGCATGGTAGTGAAAGAGAACCCTGGGTCCAAAAACCTATGCCTTTCCCTGATAAGAAACACAAGTCAAAGGAAGATGAACACTATAATAAGTTTTGTGAGTGGATGAAACCTTTATTCCTGCAAATTCCTTTGACTGATGCTATTAAATTTCCTCCTTACTCAAAGTATATGAAGGATATTGTCTCGAATAAAAGGAAGATCCCTAATGAAGAAATCTCTTCTTTGCTTGCTAATTATTCCTTTAATGGTAAGGTTCCAAAGAAACTTGGAGATCCAGGGATTCCAACTATCCCTTGCTCTATTAAGAACAGTTATGTTAGAACTGCTTTGTGTGATTTGGGAGTTGGAGTTAGTGTTATGCCTTTTTCTCTCTATAAGAGACTTCAACTTGAAAAACCGATACCAACTGATATATCTTTGCAAATGGCTGATAAATCTACCACTATTCCTGTTGGTATATGTGAGGATGTACTTGTTCAAGTGGCTCATAATTGCTTGATATTAACTGATTTTGTTGTGCTTGAAATGCCTGAAGATGATAATATGTCTAATATTCTTGGGAGACCTTTTCTTAATACTGCAGGAGCTATTATTTATTGTAATCAAGGAAAAGTGACTTTCAATGTTAATGACAAAGAACACACTGTCTATTTACCCAAGAAGATTGAAAGGACTTATAGTTTGAATTCAATTGAACATGTTGAGGGCATTCAAGTTGGAGAGATATATTGTCTCATACTAAGTGAAAAATTTGAAACTATTATGATTGGGACCATTGCTATCAAAGTTGAGGTAACATAATCACTAGTGGAATACAAAGTTTTGTCTCATATGAAATTGTTTTGGTAGCAAGACCTGATCAACCTTGTTAACAAAAGGATTTCATTGAACGAAAGAATGTTTTCACCATGATCTCCGCTTACTTCTATTCTATCCATTTTAGTTTTTGCTTATGCCTAACTTAAAGGCGTTAAAGAAAATTACTTATTGGGAGATAACCCAAAAGTTTTAGATGAGTCTTGGAAGTTATTACTTCAGTAATAACCGGTCCTTATCCTTTTTATTTTCTTTTTTTGCCAAGAGTAACCTCTAATGAGAGAGAAGTAATGTTTGGGAAAGTTGCTGTCCCGAAACAGATCCATGTGCTTCACCGTAAAAATTCGTGTAAAATCTGTGTACGTCCTTTTGAGGCGTGAATTTTTGTGATTCTGCCTCAGGTTGTTATCGAACTTTCGTTAGTTCAACACTTTTCGATTTGAGCAACACAAGGTCTTCGAAACAAATCGTCTTTACCTGCTGGTCTGTTTTGACAGATTTCTGCTATTTTCTGCATTTGCTTCTTGTTGGTTCTTTTTGAGTTCTTTTGGGGAATTGAGCTTTTTGAGGGAAGTTCTACAGTAGCTTGTGTTTTAGTGGAAGTTTTATTGGTGTTGGAACTGAACCTAAAGACCTATTATCTTGATTACACTAATGTTGCTAATAAAGATTGTGTGAAGTTTTGTATGAAGGAAAAAATTCAGGTGTATGGAAGAAATGAGTAATGAGATGAAGGATGAACTAAAGCTCAAGCTTGGGGATGCCACGTGTGTCACCCCAAGAAATATCCAAGAAGTACAAGCGTCAAAGCTTGGGGATGCCCAAGGCATCCCCTTCTTCATCAATAAAAATCCCAGGTTTCTTCCAAACGCTTCATTTTTATTGTTTCATGCACAGTTGTGTTGTTCTTGGAGCGTCTTCTTTTTCGTTTTCATTTTGGTTTTTCGTTTTCTTTGTTTGCTTAGTTTGCTGAATAAATTGGTTGGACCCCCTGTTTCATACATTGGTTTTCAAATAGTTTGGTTTGGTTTGGAAAAGAGTAGGAAAGTTCATGCTTAATTGGTAAAGAGAGCTTGTTTTTGACTGTGGCCTATGCTTTGTCATGCCATGCTTGATATTGTTTTAGCTTTATGCTTAGTATTATTTGCTGTAGCATGACTTGTTATAAACAATTGAGATTGCTTAATGTGCCTTGGATGAATCATGCGTTTTTTAGCATATTAAAGCATAGTATTGTGGTATTCTCCTTTGATGTTTTATTTGGTTTGACTTGGCGCATGCTCACACCATGTGATGACTATCCCAAGTCACCATAAGACTTTATGATCCTTTAGTTTTCAACTTGTAGTATCACTTTATGCTTTGATTAATGATGTTTTGTCGCTCTGCATGATTATGGCCATTATTGCTCTCTTAGTTTGTCGCTCCTAGTCTTTTGCTAGCCTCCGCAACCAAGTATGAGTTCCACTCATGCATCCAAATCCTTAAACCAGGTTATTCCAAAGAGTCCACCATACCTACCTACTAGCATATGCTATTCCAAGTATATTCATGTTTTTGTTTACCTTCCAAATTAAACTTGTTATGAGAAAACTAGTGATTAAAGCTCTCACGAACTTGATGGAACACTTTACTTTTCTTGTCCTTAATAAACTTGAACCATTGTGTCATCTATGTTGTATATGCTTGCACTTATTTGTTGGGGATTAGCAGAACCATGCTGTCATGGGGAACGCTTTCAACATTGCACGGGTACTTTGTACCTAGTTGATATCATGCTCTTTTGTATATGGATGTCGTCGGTGTGAAATGAAAGGGGATCTTGTAAGTCCATGGAGTTATGTATATGTGTTAGAGAAACGCCTGGGCCGCTGGTCTAATCCATGCTGACATGGTGGAAAACCTGCAGCATAACCATAATGAGCTGTCTATGAAGCATTCTTCTTATAAAAAAGGAGTCCTATATTGAGAAAAAAGAGAAAAATAAAAAAAGAGAGATTATGAAAAGAGGAAAGAGAGAAAAAAGCACCATATTCCCATGGTCAATAAGAAGATTGCTAAGATGCTAATTGTCTGCTTGCCTTGTCATTTTGATATGGGGATTCTTCCGTATCATCGGGCAAGGGGTACCCCGTTGGCATTTCTTTATGATACACATGTACTTATGATGACAAGAACTTACCGGTGACTAAACTTGAGTAGCATGAGAAGCGACCCTCGTATTCAAGGGACATGAGATTTCTAACTTATACTTCATCAAGCATATACACCATAGTTTGTTCACTTTAACCTTAATCACTTCAAGATGCTTATGATAGGGGCAATGAGAGCTGAAAGCTATAAGTACCATAATTTTTGGAAGCTCTTTATGAAACTTGAATCTCTGCTTCCTTCTATGAAGGCCTTTCTTCCACCATTATATTGAGTCTCCACCTTCTATCTTTATGCACCTACTTTGAGAGCATAGTGGCCATTCTTAGTTCTATGTGCATTGTCCCAAGACCAGTTGATTGATGCATACCTTGATATTGCTTGTTTTAAACTATGTGTATCTAGTCACTCTTATGAACTTTGAAGGTGTCCTATGCATTTATATTTGCTACTCTATGAGGGACAAGCTGAATACTATTGTGCTATGTTTTCTTTATGTGAAACAAACAAACGTCTTGCAAAGCATTGTTATTCATGACTCTTTTGTTTGTGCCTTTTCATGTTGTATCATAGTTTCTTTGTCTTATTGCTAGAACCTTGTCTTTCATGCTATGATTGAAGTACTATCATCCCAGCTTTGAATGTTTTACAAATACTTTGATCAAGTTTATGATGGTGCATGTCACCTAAAAAATTATTCTTTCTTTTTATCACTTACCTACTCGAGGACGAGCAGGAGTTAAGCTTGGCGATGTTGATACATTGCAAATGTATCTATAATTTTTGATGTTCCATGCTTGGTTTTATCTACTTTCTTATGTTGTGTCCACACTTTGGAGTACTTTTCATATGATTTCTTGGACAAACCTATTAACAAGAGCCACAGTGCCAGCTGCCTGTTTTCTACTGTTTTTGGTTCCAGGAAAGTCAGAAAATGAATATTTTCAGAATTGGACAGGACAAAAGCCAAAGTCATTATTTTACCAGGGGACACTTGGAGCCATAATACGAGACGGAGAGGGGCTGGGTCCCAGCCACACCACCTGGCCGCGCGGGCTGGGCCTGGCCGCGCCAGGGGGTGGTCTGGCCACCCTAGACACCCCTCGGTCTCCCTCTTAGCCTATAAGTTGCCTTCTGACCTAAAAACTCAGGGGTTTCGACGTTTTTCCAGAAGGAGTTCCGCTCCGCCGCCACCACCAGATTCCACGAAACCGCACCAGAAACTCCGTTCTGGCACCCTGCCAGGACGGGGAATTGGAGGAGATCATCGCCATCGCCATCATCATCACCATCACTTCTCCATCGACCATCCATGTTTCCCCCATCTATGAGTGAGTAATCCCCCGTTGTAGGCTATGGGGATGGTAGGGATTGAATAAGATCGTTCATGTAATGGCATCAGATTGTTAGGGCATGGCGCCTAGTATCTTCTATTAGTGCTTTATGACTTAGTTGCGACTTGTTATGCTTAATGCTTGTCACTAGGGCCCAAGTGCGATGATTTCAGATCTAAACATGTTATTGATTCATTATGATAGTATTGTTTATGGTCTTATCTACAAGTTGTATACACACGTTGTCCGGAACCAATGGCCCCGAAGTGACAAAAATCGGGATAACCGGAGGGAATGGCTTTGATGTGAGGATCACATGTGTTCACGGAGTGTTAATGCTTTGCTCTGGTGCTCTATTAAAAGGAGCACCTTAATTGCCAGCAGTTCCCTTGAGGCCCCGCTGCAAACGGGCTGGCAGGACAAAAGATGTTGTGCAAGTTCTCATTGCGAGCACGTATGACTATATATGGAACACATGCCTAGGATTATCTAGTACTTGGATGCTTATTCTTATTTATCTGCAATTGCCCTATGTTCTGATTGCTATGTGAATTGTCTTGTCCATGCAACGCCCGTCCATCCATCCCTATGCCTACCGCACTCGAATCCTATTGTTTACTGCTATTGTTACTGTTGTCTTTAATTCACTACTACTGCTACTTTACTATTGTTACTACAAAACTGTTGCTACCGATAAACTGTTGTGAGCAAGATTGTTTCTAGGTGCAGCTGAATTGACAACTCAGTTGTTAAGGCTTATAAATATTCTTTGGCTCCCCTTGTGTCGAATCAATAAATTGGGTTTCACTTCCCTTGAAAATACTGCGATACACATCCTAGTGTCATTGCATGTGTGTTCTTTTTACTAACAACAACTGGAGTCATTTCATGACTATTCTTTTCACATACCATATATGGTCCACCAGTGTCATTGAAATGTGTGTTCTCTTCAGAGACCACACATGGATCCACCAGTGTCATTGCATGTGTGTTCTTTTTACTAACAACAACTAGAGTCATTGCATGTGTGTTCTTTTCACAATCCACCTATGGATCCACCAGTGTCATTGCATGTGTGTTCTTTTCACATACCACACATGGAACCACCATTGTCAGTACATGTGTGTTATTTTTACTAACAACAACTGGAGTCATTTCATGACTATTCTTTTCACATACAACATATGGATCCACCAGTGTCATTGAAATGTGTGTTCTCTTCAGAGACCACATATGGATTCACAAGTGTCATTGCATGTGTATTCTTTTTACTAACAACAACCAGAGTCATTGCATGTGTGTTCTTTTCACAATTCACCTATGAATCCACCAGTGTCATTGCATGTGTGTTCTTCTCATTAACCACGGCCTTAGGTATTGCATGTGTGTTCTTTTCACAGACCACACATGGAACCACCATTGTCATTGCATGTGTATTCTTTTTACTAACAACAACTGGAGTCATTTCATGACTATTCTTTTCACATACAACATATGGATCCACCAGTGTCATTGAAATGTGTGTTCTCTTCAGGGACGACACATGGATCCACTAGTGTCATTGCATGTGTGTTCTTTTTACTAACAACAACTAGAGTCATTGCATGTGTGTTCTTTTCACAATCCACCTATGGATCCACCAGTGTCATTGCATGTGTGTTCTTTTCACAGACCACACATGAAACCACCATTGTCATTGCATGTGTGTTCTTTTTACTAACAACAACTAGAGTCATTTCATGACTATTCTTTTCACATACAACATATGGATCCACTAGTGTCACTGAAATGTGTGTTCTCTTTAGAGACCACACATGGATACACCAGTGTCATTGCATGCGTGTTCTTTTTACTAACAACAACCATAGTCATTGCATGTGTGTGCTTTTCACAATCCACCTATGGATCCGCCAGTGTCATTACATGTGTGTTCTTCTCATTAACCACAACTAGAGTCATTCATGTGTGTTCTTTTCATAGACCACATATGGAACCACCAGTGTCATTGCATGTGTGCTCTTTTTACTAACAACAACTGGAGTCATTTCATGACTATTCTTTTCACATACCACATATGGATCCACCAGTCATTGAAATGTGTGTTCTCTTCAAAGACCACACATGGATCCACCAGTGTCATTGCATGTGTGTTCTTCTCATTAACCACAACTAGAGTCATTGCCTGTGTGTTCTCTTCAGAGACCACACATGGATCTACCAGTGTCATTACATGTGTGTTCTTTTTACTAACAACAACTAGAGTCATTTCATGAATATTCTTTTTGCATACCATATATGGATCCACCAGTGTCATTGAAATGTCTGTTCTCTTCAGACACCACATATGGATTCACCAGTGTCATTGTATGTGTGTTCTTTTTACTAACAACAACTAGAGTCATTGCATGTGTGTTCTTTTCACAATCGACCTATGGATCCACCAGTGTCATTGCATGTGTGTTCTTTTCACAGACCACACATGGAACCACCATTGTCATTGCATGTGTGTTCTTTTTACAAACAACAAGTGGAGTCATTTCATGACTATTCTTTTCACATACAACATATGGATCCACGAGTGTCATTGAAATGTGTGTTCTCTTCAGAGACCACACATGGATACACCAGTGTCATTGCATGTGTGTTCTTTTTACTAACAACAACCAGAGGTGTGTTCTTTTCACAATCCACCTATGGATCCACCAGTGTCATTGCATGTGTGTTCTTCTCATTAACCACAGCTAGAGTCATTCATGTGTGTTCTTTTCACAGACCACATATGGAACCACCAGTGTCATTGCATGTGTGCTATTTTTACTAACAACAGCCGGAGTCATTTCATGACTATTCTTTTCACATACCACATTTGGATGCACTAGTGTCATTGAAATGTGTGTTCTCTTCAAAGACCACACATGGATCCACCAGTGTCATTGCATGTGTGTTCTTCTCATTAACCACAACTAGAGTCATTGCATGTGTGTTCTCTTTAGAGACCACACATGGATCTACCAGTGTCATTGCATGTGTGTTCTTTTTACTAACAACAACTGGAGTCATTTCATGAATATTCTTTTCACATACCATATATGGATCCACCAGTGTCATTGAAATGATTGTTCTCTTCAAACACCACATATGGCTTCACCAGTGTCATTGCATGTGTGTTCTTTTTACTAACAACAACTAGAGTCATTTCATGTGTGTTCTTTTCACAATCCACCTATGGATCCACCAGTGTCATTGCATGTGTGTTCTTCTCACAGACCACGCATGGAACCACCATTGTCATTGCATGTGTGTTGTTTTTTACTAACAACAAGTGGAGTAATTCCATGACTATTCTTTTCACATATAACATATGGATCCACTAGTGTCATTGAAATGTGTGTTCTCTTCAGAGACCACACATGGATACACCAGTGTCATTGCATGTGTGTTCTTTTTACTAACAAGAACCAGAGTCATTGCATGTGTGTTCTTTTCACAATCCACCTATGGATCCACCAGTGGCATTGCATGTGTGTTCTTCTCATTAACCATAGCTAGAGTCATTCATGTGTGTTCTTTTCACAGACCACATATGGCACCACCAGTGTCATTGCATGTGTGCTCTTTTTACTAACAACAACTAGAGTCATTTCATGACTATTCTTTTCACATACCACATATGGATCCACCAGTGTCATTGAAATGTGTGTTCTCTTCAAAGACCACACATGGATCCACCAGTGTCATTGCATGTGTGTTCTTCTCATTAACCATAGCTAGAGTCATTGCATGTGTGTTCTCTTCAAAGACCACACATGGATCCACCACTGTCATTGAATGTGTGTTCTTTTTAGTAACAACAACTGGAGTCATTTCATGACTATTCTTTTCACATACCACATATGGATCCACCAGTGTCATTGAAATGTGTGTTCTCTTCAGAGATCACACATGGATCAACCAGAGTCATTGCATGTGTGTTCTTTTTACTAACAACAACCAAAGTCATTGCATGTGTGTTCTTTTCACAATCCACCTATGGATCCACCAGTGTCATTCCATGTGTGTTCTTCTCATTAACCACAACTAGAGTCATTGCATGTGTGTTCTTTTCACATACCACATATGGACCCACGAGTGTCATTGCATGTGTGCTCTTTTTTTACTAACAACAACTAGAGTCATTTCATGACTATTATTTTCACATTCCACATATGGATCCATCAATGTCATTGAAATGTGTTCTCTTCATAGACCACATATGGATCCACTACTGTCATTGCATGTGTGTTCTTTTTACTAAAAACAACCAGAGTCATTGCATGTGTGTTCTTTTCACAATCCACCTATGGATCCACCAATTTCATTGCATGTGTGTTCTTTTCACAAACCACACATGGAACCACCAGTGTCATTGCATGTGTGCTCTTTTTACTAACAATAACTGGAGTCATTTCATAACTATTCTTTTCACATACCACATATGGATCCACCAGTGTCATTGAAATGTGTGTTCTCTTCAGAGACCACACATGGATCCACCAGTGTCATTGCATGTGTGTTCTTTTTACTAACAACAACAAGAGTCATTGCATGTGTATTCTTTTAACAATCCACCTATGGATCCACCAGTGTCATTGCATGTGTGTTCTTCTCATTAACCACGGCCTTAGGTATTGCATGTGTGTTCTTTTCATAGACCACACATGGAACCACCATTGTCATTGCATGTGTGTTCTTTTTACTAACAACAACTGGAGTCATTTCATGACTATTCTTTTCACATACAACATATGGATCCACCAGTGTCATTGAAATGTGTCTTCTCTTTAGAGACCACACATGGATCCAACAGTGTCATTGCATGTGTGTTCTTTTTACTAACAACAACTAGAGTCATTGCATGTGTGTTCTTTTCACAATCCACCTATGGATCCACCAGTGTCATTGAATGTGTGTTCTATTCACAAACCACACATGGAACCACCATTGTCATTGCATGTGTGTTCTTTTTACTAACAACAACTGGAGTCATTTCATGACTATTCTTTTCACATACAACATATGGATCCACCTGTGTCATTGAAATGTCTGTTCTCTTCAGAGACCACACATGGATCCACCAGTGTCATTGAATGTGTGTTCTTTTTACTAACAACAACCAGAGTCATTGCATGTGTGTTCTTTTCACAATCCACCTATGGATCCACAAGTGTCATTGCACGTGTGTTCTTTTCACAGACCACTGCTAGAGTCATTCATGTGTGTTCTTTTCATAGACCACATATGGAACCACCAGTGTCATTGCATGTGTGCTCTTTTTACTAACAACAACTAGAGTCATTTCATTACTATTCTTTTCACATACCACATATGGATCCACCAGTGTCATTGTAATGTGTGTTCTCTTCAAAGACCACACATGTATCCACCAGTGTCATTGCATGTGTGTTCTTCTCATTAACCACAGCTAGAGTCATTGCATGTGTGTTCTCTTCAGAGACCACACATGGATCCACCAATGTCATTGCATGTGTGTTCTTTTTACTAACAACAACTAGAGTCATTTCATGACTATTCTTTTCACATACCACATATGGATCCACCAGTGTCTTTGAAATGTGTGTTCTCTTTAGAGATCACACATGGATCAACCAGAGTCATTGCATGTGTGTTCTTTTTACTAACAACAACCAGAGTCATTGCATGTGTGTTCTTTGTACAATCCACCTATGGATCCACTAGTGTCATTGCATTTGTGTTCTTCTCATTAACAACAAGCTAGAGTCATTGCATGTGTGTTCTCTTCAGAGAACACACATGGAACCACCAATGTCATTGCATGTGTGCTCTTTTTACTAACAGCAACTAGAGTGATTTCATGTGTGTTCTTTTCACAATCCACCTATGGATCCACCAGTGTCATTGAAATGTGTGTTCTCTTCAGAGACCACACATGGTTCCACTAGTGTCATTGGATGTGTGTTCTCTTCAGAGACCACACATGGATCCACCAGTGTCATTGCATGTGTGTTCTTTTTACTAACAACAACTAGAGTCATTTCATGTTCTGTCTATGAAGCATTCTTCTTATAAAAAAAGAGTCAGATATTGAGAAAAAAGAGAAAAAAAAGAGATATATGATAAGAGGAAAGAGAGAAAAAAGCACCATATTCCCATGGTAAATAAGAAGATTGCTGAGATGCTCTTGTCTGCTTGCCTTGTCATTTTGATATGGGGATTCTTCCGTATCATCGGGCAAGGGGTACCCCGTTGGCGGTTCTCTATGATACACATGTACTTACGATGACAAGAACTTACCGGTGACTAAACTTGAGTAGCATGAGGAGCGGCCCTCATATTCAAGGGACATGAGATTTCTAACTTATACTTCGTCAATTATGTACACCATAGTTTGTTCACTTTAACCTTAATCACTTCAAGATGCTTATGATAGGGGCAATGAGAGCTGAAAGCTATAAGTACCATAATTTTTGGAAGCTCTTTATGAGACTTTAATCCCTACTTCCTTCTATGAAGGCCTTTCTTCCACCATTATATTGAGTCTCCACCTTCTACCTTTATGCACCTATTGAGAGAGCATAGTGGCCATTCTTAGTTCTATGTGCATTGTCCCAAGACTAGTTGATTGATGCATAACTTGATATTGCTTGTTTTAAACTATTTGTAGCTAGTCACTCTTATGAACTTTGAAGGTGTCCTATGCATCTATATTTGCTACTCTATGAGGGACACGCTGAATGCTATTATGCTATGTTTTCTTTATGTGAAACAAACAAACGTCTTGCAAAGAATTATTATTCATGAATCTTTTGTTTGTGCCTTTTCATGTTGCATCATAGTTTCTTTGTCTTATTGCTAGAACTTTGTCTTTCATGTTATGATTGGAGTACTATGATCCTAACTTTGAATGTTTTACAAATACTTTGATCAAGTTTATGATGGTGCATGTCACCTCAAAAATAATTCTTTCTTTTTATCACTTACCTACTCGAGGACGAGCAGGAGTTAAGCTTGGGGATGTTGATACATGGCAATATCTATAATTTTTGATGTTCCATGCTTGGTTTTATCTACTTTATTGTGTTTTGTCCACACTTTGGAGTACTTTTCATATGGTTTCTTGGACTAACCTATTAACAAGAGCCATAGTGCCAGTTGCCTGTTTTCTGCTGTTTTTGGTTCCAGGAAAGTCAGAAAATGAATATTCTCGGAATTGGACAGGACAAAAGCTAAAGTTCCTATTTTACCGGAAGACTCATGGAGCCAGAATACGAGACGGAGGAGGGCCAGGCCCTGGCCACACCCCCAGGCCCGGGTACCCCCAGGTCGTGCCAGGGCATGGTGTGGGCCCCCTGGCCGGCCACCGACCTTGCCTCCTTTGCCTATATAGTCCTCCTGATGCAAAAATCCTAAATAGTCAATCAGAAATCCACGAAAAGTTCCGCAGCGCCGCCGCCACCGAAGGGGAGATTCGGGGGACAGAAAGTCTCTGTGTCGGCACCCTGCCGGGACGGAGAAGTGTCCCCGGAGCCATCTCCATCGCCATTGCTGATTCCCATGATGAGGAGGGAGTAGTTCTTTCTCGAGGATAAGGGTTCTACCAGTAGCTATGTGTTCATCTCTCTCTATGCATGATCTTATTGAGATCATGAGCTTGTAATCTATAGATCTACCTTGCTACTCAAGTGTTTTAATAGATCTCTGCTCTCCCCATGTGTGTGAAGTTGACAGTGTGCACACCATGGTGGCACTTAGGCTAGAGATTACAAATACTTGTTATGAGTTATATTTGGAGTTGGATGTCTTTATAAAATTATGGTGTTTGTTTGAACCATCTAGTGCTGAAGGTGACAGTGTGGGGTTATCTAGATGGGGAAAGTGAACTTTAAGGTGTGCTGTTATAGCCCTACCATTGATTAGAGTGTCCAACCAGAGAGTAGTTAAGAGTAGTATCATAAAGAGAAGATATTTATATGAGAGTGTTCACTAGTGAAAGTATGATCCCTAGGCCTTGTTTCTAAGCATTGAAACACCGTTTGCTATTAGATCTGTTACATGTTTGCTTGCTTTCATCTTTATTTCAGTTTGCCTTTAGTCTTTTCCCACGTCAACCACATGCTAGCAACCTATTTTCTATCACCGTTACCACTTATAATTATCTATACCACTTGTATTTCACTATCTCTTCGCCGAACTAGTGCACCTATACACCTGACAAGTGTATTGGGAGTGTTGGGGACACAAGAGACTTCTTGTATCTTGATTGCAGGGTTGCTTGAGAGGGGATATCTTGGACCACTTCCTCTCTGAGTTCGATAAACCTTGGGTAATCCACTTAAGGGAAAACTTGTTGCTGTTCTACAAACCTCTGCACTTGGAGGCCCAACAACTGTCTACAAGAATAGAAGTGCGTAGACATCAAGCTATTTTCTGGCGCCGTTGCCAGGGAGGTAAGGTAAAAGGTACTCACATCCTCTGATGTGAGTGCTCGAAGTTATTTCCTTTAGATTCTGCAATTTTGTCTTTTTGTTTCTTGTTTTCACTAGTTAGGCTTAATGGAAAACAAAAAAGAGCTTTAAAGTATTTTTCCTAAGATAGAACTTGAATTGTCTGAAAAGAAAATTAAAAAACCCATGGAACTTTCTTTGCATGCTAATAGCAATGTTATTAGTATGAATCTTTTGAACACCTTTGTTACTAATGCTATGGAAACGTCTAAGCTTGGGGAAGTTAGCTTTATCAAAATGATCATTTTAGTTCCCCAGCTTTAAAGAAGAAAATTTGCTCTCATGATACTTTATCTCCCATAGTGGTAATTCTGATGATACTTGTGATATTTTAAATCCACATGTTTCATCCCTCACGTTCACCCCTGCTTCCTCGCCCATTACGGTTTAGTCTTTACGCAGTAATCTTATTTGTATTTTCTTGTAGTTGTTTCAGCCTTTCAGGAGTACCCGATGGTTCAGAATTTCAGATATCTTTGCTGGTGCTGCCACCGGAGATGATGTGAGGGAAGATGGCCGAGGAGCTTGCGTTGGGGGTGGTGGTGGATGCCCCCTTCTCCTCGCGGGATCGCTTCTCCCTTCCAACGAATGTGTTAGCCTCCATGGCGGAGATCGACAAGAAGGACGTGGACGGCCAATTCGCAGAGTGGGTACAAGACCAGTCAAGGTTATTGGTGTGTGGCCGCCGCGCCAATACTTGATCCAACCTGTCCGATGAAGAGCCATGCTTAGGCCATGTTTACTTCTCTCGTATCCGCTAGTGTATTCGCGGGGATCGTAGGGGATTGTTCCAATTCCCGCAAAATCCCCGCAGTCCGTTTACCACGCCAGGTTTGATCGGGATAATCCCGGCATATCCCCGCAAATCCTTCATGTTTTTGTCTAGATTGAAAACTCTCCTCTAAGATAGAGTATTTTTGGGGAAAGGTATTTTAGGGGATTGGAGAGTATTGGGTGAACACCAAATCCCCGCATATCCCCGAAACTCTAGTGGATAAAAATACGAGACAAGTAAACAAGGCCTTAGGAGGAAATCTCCATATTCCTGAATCGAATCTGGTTGCCTCTTGATTAAACAATTTCTCCACCCCTTACATGATAAGGTTAGATTTCTTCTAAAAGATTTACGGTTTATGTCATATTCTGCCGGAACAATACAGAATATGAGTTGTCCACTACTCATATGATTGAGGGAATATTCATATTCTGTAACGGAGGGAGTAGTTAGCAAATAGGATCTGCAGTGAAAGTGGTAAAGAATTTCCTAAAGCTGTTGAAGAACGACATGTTTTCGGAGAAGGTGAAATCGGCTAATGTGGTAATGCACAATAATAAAAGCAAGCCCATATATTTCACAATCCCCATTTCAATAGACTGTTTTCGTGTGCTATGTGCTTATTAAAGTGTGTAACGAGCTTTTGGTCCAGTAAGTCATCCTTAGCTCTTTTTTGAAAGGTGATTGTATTTAGCGTTTGCCAGTGAGAACATTAGTTATCGTTTTGCCTTTTGTTAATTAAAAATATAGATTAGCATGCCTTTTGTTAATTAAAAATATAGATTAGCATGCCTTTTGTTAATTAAAAATATAGATTAGCATGCCTTTTGTTAATTAAAAATATGGATTATCATCTCTCATCAAATTATAAAATAAAATGCAGTGAAGGATTCCAATTATCCTTGCAATTTTCACGGGATCTCTCTCTTACATATATTTGTCCCTTACATAAGCCATTGAATAACAAAAAGTGGTCCAAACTTTAATATGAGGTAAATCCTTTTCTTCAAGTTGGCATATGATATGTGCTGTTAGAAATTTATTTTGTATGGCAAACAAACTAAATACAAGATGCCATGAAATCAACAAGGAGATTATTTTTATTTTTATTAATTTTGTGAAATCTAGCCTACAGCAAAAACTCATTTTTTTACCTATGCAAACTTGGTATCGTGGTCATGTAGAAAGCTCTCTCCTTTGACCAACCTTGGAGGTTGCCGCTCAAGAAATAAAACAGAAACTCCCCTGGGTATTTTATTCCTTTTTGCTATAATTGACACTTTCTTGTGCAAAATACTTTTGCTATTAATGATATATATCTTTGCTATTCATCCTATTTTTTGCAGGGATATTCGTCATATTTATATCTTTAGTGTGCTTATACATGCTTAGAACGATTGGAGCATGCCATAAAACCGGCGAGCGCCGACGCTCAAACTCGTCCATAGGTGGATTATGGTCAAGCACGTCATCCGGTGATGTAGGCCGGGCGACAACAAAATCGCCATCTTCCACGAATCGTGGAGTTCGACGTTTGGGCTAGCTCTTCTCGGGTGACTCACTAGCCCCCGTGTTGATGCCACTCCTCCGTGGACGCATTGGCGGTGCCTTCTAGATTCCGCCGTTGAGTCGGACCTTTTCCCCACCCAAAGTATGAAATTGATTGGTTCGTCTTGTTTTCCATTAGTGCCTTCATGGGAGCGTGTGTGATTTTTGTTTCCTTTAAGTTGTGTCCTAGAGGCCTAGATTGCTAGAGCCAACAGAGAAATTTCACGGCCTAGAGCCCTAGATTGCTACAGCTAACCAATGAATTTATTGTTGCGCCGTACATGCTTTCAGATTATGCAGTTGAAGAAGGTACATGCAACCCCTCTCCAACCTGAAATTGATGCAATTGTGTCCATTGGTTGTTGATTGGGATTTTTTTACAACACAGTAAGTAGTCGACCATTTTGTCTTGTGTTGGAGAAAAGATAAACACGATTCTACTCTGCATCAGTGTCATTGGCTGTGGCACGAGACAATTAGCAACTATGATGAACACCCAAGCTTATGAGATAATCTCCAGCTCCATATTCTTTATACTTGGCTTGCCTCTTGATTGACATGGTAAGATTTATTTTCCAGATTCTATGTCCGCATGAGGTGCTGACTTTTGGCATTTCAGTGTCATGCTGGAAATTTCATTGAGAAAACTCGTAATGTTGGTAGGACCTTTTTTATTAGAAAATTCATAGTAGATATACGTCCACTCTGCTCCAACATGATGTAGCCTTGTAGGTGATATAGCTCAGATTTGTTAGATCCTATAGGATCATCTAGCTCAAGATTAGAGCCACAAAAGAGGATCAGGGATATATGTACTTTGATCTGGAGGTTCAGCCATGGCCGCCTCTTGATTCTTCCACTTCTGTCTTCTTGTGCTGATTGTGATTTGTAAGATTAGTGGGTGGTCCTTCCTAGTGCTTTAGGGGATGGCTTGATCAGTGAGCAGGGAAGTGTGAGAGAGAGAAGAGCCCAGCCGAATGGATAGGGCAACCCAGCTCAAACCCTAGGACCCCTATTTATAGCACTTGCACTAGGGGAACCTGCACCCAAAATGGATGGTCAGGATGCCCCTGATCAGGGCATCCAATGGCTGTTATTAAACAGCCCCTAAAAGCCATTATATTGACTTAGTTTGATCACAGAAAACTGTAGATCACTAATATCCAACATTCTCCCCATTGATCGTAAGGATAAACTTATAAGCCCATTTCTCAACAAAAACGATATACGAGATAACAAAATTATAACAACCATTGAGTACTGCAAAACTCAGTTACTACAATACATCACTTTATCTCAAAATAAAGCTTCTTAAACTTAGGAGCTCCATAAACTTATACTTATTACAAACTTATGAGCTCAACTCTTTGTTAAAACTTATACATAGACAATAAATTGCAATGGTCAGTTAAGTATCATTGAACTAATTGACTATAGTACATCGTTCCATCGAAGAGAAAAACTCTTCTTAGACTTATGGGGAGATGGTGTCATAACGGGGCTTGTTGGTTTGCGGCCCGAAAGTTTCCGGGCGAGTGCATCCCGGTAGCCGAGTTGTCATCAATCTCGTGGAGGGGTCGTAGTAGAATCGTCAATTGTTCAGAAGGGCCAAATGAGGGTGAATACAAATCTAACGGCCAAACGGTCGTTTGAACCAGCCAAAAAACAGTTGAACTCAAATACCGCCGTTAGGTCAACTTTTCTTGGTCCGCCCTGCCAGTATTCCCCGTTATCTTTTGCGGTCGTGAAAGCGCCCATCCATCTCGAAAAAATAATGATAGAATAGACTTTAAAAAATGGTGAAAGATAATTAGAAGAAAAGGAGAAATCTGGATAACATGAATGGCGCACATCGCGTCAGAAAAATCTACATTTTAGTAAATATTTTAGAAAGAACGGTTCAAAGGAATCACACCGATTTTACATACATCTGCTTGCGGCTATCTTTTTTCTTACACACGTGATACAGCCTTATACAAGCCCACATGCAGATTTCCTGCCATCTCGTCGCGACCTTGTTATTCAGTCCAAGAGCTCTAAGGACTGACTTGAGGCCCTTCTTGCTCCTCCGCAGTCTTTGAAATTTCCTTGATTATCTTGTCAAGTTTGTTCTCTCGCTTACTCCCATGTGTCATTGTAAAAGCGTTGAGAATAAAAGTAAATCCGGGAGTGTATTTTCCAGAACATGCATGACTCTAGTGCTTTGAGTGCATAGGCACAACCAAAGAGAAACGTATAATGATTAGCCAATTCTTTGTACAAGAGAATCTTGTCTAGCAAAAACACTGAAGTACATAGATATTTCGGTTGTATAATTCTTGGGCGCTAAACCACACCTTTGCAACAGACGAAGATAATTCTACACATGCATGCACGACCATGATACAAAGTTTGCAGGGGTAAAGAGAAGTTTGCTGCCTGCCAGATTTTAAAAGGAAAATAATTATATACCAAACAACAATGGTCTGAAAATGGGAAAGGAACACTTGAATTTCCAGTGAAATATTGAATAATTTGCACAGAGAAGGCTCCATTTGATTTTCCAGTGTAAAATAGCAGTTTCCAGGAAAATAAGCAGGCCTATCTCTAGTGTATATAAAAATGATTTCTGAAAGTAGCCGTATCATATTATAGGCCAACTTGAAGGCTGAAGTCAAAGATTTACATCAAGTGAAAACAGGGGCGGACCCAAGATAAATTTTTAGATGGCGCATATATGTGCTAAGTGCTGAAAATGTCTTAGCTAAGTGGGGGCAGATCAGTGTATAGTTTGACATATTACATTGTGACTGAAAATTGAGTGGGGGAAGCTGCCCCCATTGAATACACGCAGGATCCACCCCTGAGTGAAAAGATTGGAGCCTTTTTTTACCCAGGGCTGAGATCGCCGTGTAAAAGAAAAAATATATATATCAACGGAGCTAATGGGCTTGCGGCAACTCAATCTCCTCAAATTGCTGTACCACATGCAGCTCAATCTCCCGAAATTGCCTGGCTGACTGATATCTAACCATTGTATTTTTTTTTTCATTTCTTAGCTTGTTCTAATCCAAATGATTCTTTTTTTTGGAGCGGGGGAATCTATGTGGTTCGCTAACAAAACACAACAGGACAACCTCACTTATTTTAACGGAACTGAAAGATAAGCCATGTGAAACGATAAGATAGGCCTCTATAAGTTATTTCATGGAACTTTTAATTTTTAATTTTGAAATGAGAAGTACTCTCATGGTAAGAAGTAACCCAGAGAGAAAAGTCGAAAGATGAAATGACTAAAGATTTTGTAAATTTTACTATACATCTACGAATACAGTTTGCTCATAGTATTTTGTTTTACCCGAATTTGGTCATAGTATTAAAGAAGTATAAGAAAGACCAACATCTCAACTCTTTCGTGTCAGTCTTCAAAGTGGCTTCATATTGTCAATCAAACATGTGATAGAACAGTATTTTCCTGAATTTTTTCCGTCAATTTAGTACCGAACAATAAAGCTGCAGTACAACATGATCTCCATAATTCCGGAAATTACAGGACATTTGTATTTAGGAGGTTCAAGATCTCATCATATGCATCTTCCTGATCAAAATTCTATGACAATTTATTATCAGTAAGATCATAAATGATAAGATTCACAAAGGTTCATAACCAGCCTTCATGTAATTTAGTGGGTATGTATGATAGTAAAATTTGTTTGGACGTACAAAAATGCTTCATTACAGAAATATTTTGGTCACCTAATGCTAGAGTGCGCCATTTATGAAACTTAAAGAAATTAAGAGTGAAAATATCCAAACAATTAATTACATTCAAGACGATATTAAACGAATGAAAGTTCGTGATGTTTGTTTTTGTTAGGGAAATTTTGTTGATGGGTTCTCATTGGCAGGAGCCTACACAGGTAAACAAAGCATAGTTGAAGAAACAAGATGATCATACTAATATAAACATCACATAATAATTGCACGACTCCTTAAATTGTTGCAAAAGAGGCTGATTGGACTCCGAGTGGATAGCTATGTTGTTGATCTAGAGAAAATAAGTTGCATATTTCCCTTCACCAAATGCAGTCTTTGATAGATGAAACTAAAAAAGGTCATGTATATGAGAAGTGTATATAACAAAGTTTCATTTAATTAGTGCCACCGCGAACAACTACACCGGTAGCTCATGGCGTTGATTGCTTACGGTTGTTCAATTTTTTTTAGAATTATACAACAAGAGTGGTCAAAACCATCAATGGAACAGAACAAACAATATAGGAAGGATGCAAAAGAAATGTAAAACAACATGCCATGTTTGATGATGACATACTTAGTAATAGTATTAAAAATCTTCATGAGCATACCTCAGTAGCACACGAGGTGCATTTCAACCACAAGCAACTTCTCCGCCAGATGCCTGGATCACACAGGTAATTGATAATATGATTGATGGATCAGCTTGGAATTAAAATGTGAAGAAGAGCCTCCTCCATAGCTGTTTTTATTAGTAACATCAGGGGATAGTACCTCTTTAAGATGTATAAAATGTACGCGGGAATGCTTGTAAAGGATCCTAGCATTTTGCCCTCAAGGCTAGCTCCTGCCTATTCCCAAGGATTTCTTGCAATTTCTTCATCCTGTGTAACACAAGATCGATATTTATTGCACGGACAGGTGTACAACAAAAATACAAACAGATAGCAAGATTATTAAATATGAAGCCAGTACGTGAAGACTGCATACCACATTCTTTGCCAACGTTCTATCTATAAGAGCTTTGAGTGCCAGATGCAAACATACCTTTTCAAGTACAGGGAAATACAAATGTTGCAATTAAACACAATTAAAGAAATATATGAGGGCTAATATGCTGGCAATCATACTAATATTCTAATGAGATATCTTATCAGGAAAAGGAAGATCCTCTTTGTGCGGTGGCAAGAGGAGAGCTTACAACCGTAGCATTCATATTTTATAGCAATCGTTGTAGACATCAGGAATACTGACCCTTCAAAACTTCCATCTTCAGTTTCTTAGTTGAGCCATCATAACAAGCATCCACCCTCCAGGGTTGAGGTCCAAAATCAACAGTCCTGCCATAAAAAAAAAAGCTGATGTATCTCCATCAGTACATCAATCTCTGTTTTAATGGAAGTGCATGTGAGAGCTTAATTTCCATGACTGAGATTCAAAATCAGAGAATACGCGAGGTGCTACAAGAATGTGCTACGTCATGAGGTGCTCTTCGCGTCTGACGCCACGCTCTTGACAGCGACAGACACGAGCGACGTGGTGTCTGCCTTTGCCAAGAACGCCAAGCAATGGGAGGACAAGTTCAAGGCGGCAATGGTGAAGATGGGTGCTATTGAAATAAAGACAAGTGCCGATGGCAAGATTAGGAGGGACTGCCGTGTCTTGAACTAACTGGACCGGCTGATCAGTTTCATGGCAGAGCTTTCTATGCTTGAGGTTAACAGTAAACCCGCATGCACTTTCTCGTGTGTTTGTATTTTGAATCCCTTTATTATTTCTTTTGTTTTCACTCCCTTATGTTATTATTTTGATCAGTACTGACGAGGGTTTAACTCATCAATGCCCATTGTTATGGACTTGGGTTTTGGAGAAAGAGGAAGCGATGGAAGCATCAATCGGCTAGCAAACAAGCACATAAGGACGCAAGGTTTACCCAGGTTCAGGCCTCGTAGAGGTCCCTACTCCTGATTGTCTGCTCTTGGAATTAACGAAGGAATCGAAGATTACAATGGTGCGCAGATGCAATCTGGCGAGGGTTGTGGAAACTAGGGTTGCGTGTGTCCTCCTCGCCGCCCCCTCCTAGCCTTTATATAGATAGGCCAGGTCTCAGGTAGCAGGTCGAGTCGGTTACAATTTAGGGTTTTCCCTTCAAACTTTCTATCTTTTAGACTTCTTGTCTCGCAAGTTATCGGTAGTCCATAGGCCACTCGAAGTCTTCATTGGGCCGTGGCAACGCCGTGGGCTTTCACCATATCTGGACCGTATATACAAGACTCGAGTACCTACAGGGTATACCCATGACAGTAGCCCCCTAGTGTCCAGTGGAATCGCAGATTCGACTGGGGACTTTATGAAGCCTTTCGAGTGTATGACTGAGTATTTTTTCGAGTGCTCTGTTTGTGTCATAGGGATTTGTTGATGTGCGTGCCTGATTTAACCGATGTATCGGTATCAGTTAACTACCTTAGGGCAAAACAACGCAATCTACTCGAACTCGAGTCCCCGGATTCGAATTCGGAAAAGTGCTGGTGTAATTCGACTCAAGCCACGGAGGTCTTATAGGAGTCGAATTCCAGTATATGGGTGTGAGCACTCGACGCGTTCGTCAAGGCATGTTCATCGCACCTGTAGGCACGGATAAATTTCTGGTAGTGCGCAGCAAATGCGTTGTCAGGCCTTATTCAGGTCTTATCTTCACGCTGCAAGCACGGCATCCGAAATTTTGTCATCACGGAGATGATTCGGGTGACCCAGGAGACGCAGTTTCTTTGTAGGGAAAAATATGAGGCGGTGTCACCATAGACTTCGAGTGTGGATGTTATCGACACACAGTATGATGTACAAATAATCATAGGGTGCGCGACCAGTGCTCCTTATGGGAGTAGTGTAACATCCCAAAACTCTAATCCAAGTGATCAAGATCCAAATCATCAAATTTAGAGTTAAAAAAAACTTTCTCATTCAAAAATATTAAAGCATTCATATGTGTGTGCATTTAATTTAGGAGTTGATTTGAATTGCCATGATTAAGTGATCCATTGCTTGTAAAATGATTCTTAGGTGAAATAAACATCATCTAGATCATTCCCAAACAAATCCCAAAGAAAAACAAATCAAAATTAATAAAATAACCAAATGGTCATTTGTGCCATTTTAATCAACATACCTACTTTGGCTATTCCTAGAACTCAAAACCTAACAGAAAAATTATGGATCTTTGCAGCCCTTGCTAGTACATGTAATGATGTACCAAGGCCCACTTTGTGATCTACCAAAAACTTCAAACACTAATTTTAAATGGCATTTGAAAATTGAATGTAGTTCATATGAGAAGATACCACTTTCTCAAAAACCACTCAAATGAACTTCATTTCCAAATCCCAAGCAAACCTAGATGCTGAAGCATGAGATAAATCACTCCACCAAAAATCTTTGAAAAATTCAAATAAAAGTCTCTTGCGGCCATTGTGTCGAACAGGTGGCATGCACAAAATTTCTGCCTAACTAATACTATTTGGTGATCAATGCATTGTCGAATATTTGGGAATTTTTTGGTCCCCTGGTCTCCCCCAGCTCTAACCAGCCCCTAACCAGCCTACCCATTGGACTAGAGCAGCAGTAGCGCGCTGCTCGTTTTTGGTCGCCACCGGCCAAACATGGACAACTCACAGCAGATCGCGCCGCGCCAAACCCGCATGCCCGCTAGCTCCGCCTAACCCTACCGCCACTCCCTGCCCCTTCCCCAAGCCCAGCCAGGCCTTGGACCACTCCCCAGCGCCGCCGCCCATTCTCTCTGCGAGCTCGCCAGAGCGCGTTAGCCGCCAGCACGCCACCGACCGCCCCTCGACCCAATACCATGCACGCCGCTCCGCCTCGACCCTAGCACCCCACCAGACATGGCCGTGCGCCGCCGCACGACCCACAGTCGCTGTGCGCCGCGTCGAGCACCGCCTCTGTCTCCCAGAGCGCGGGACGCTCCCGACAAAACGCTACCGCCCCTAGCCACGCATTAACGCCGTAGAACATCGCCAGGAGGCAGGCCACCGTCTGCCTACGCCGCCCATTCCGCTAGCCGCCTGTATCAACGTCACCGACGAGCTCACCGTCGTGCTGTTCGGTCCCCTCGTCGCCCTATAAAAGGAGCCCTCCCCAGCACAAATTCCTTACACCACTCCATTCCCCTCTCCTCACTGATCCTTCCCCACCTCTCGCCGGAGCTGCTCGAGCCATAGTTCGCCGGAATTGCGCCAGAGGAGCCTGCTGCAGAGGAGAAGAAGCTGCCGTCGATTTCGTCCACCGCAGCCCCTGCCGGGACCTCGCCTGAGCTCGCCGTCGTCCACCAGTTTGTTTACCCGCCTCGCCACAATAGCTGGAGCCTTGGTACGTCCCCGGTAGACCCCTGCTGGCCGTTTAGGGTTGGGTCTCGCCGGCGATGAGTCCGTCCTCGATGACGACTGTGGACCATTGATCTCTATTTTAATCGTAGCACCCAGATCGTCCCATACCGTTTCGGTTTTTGAATTTCGCTGACAAGCGGGACCAACCTGTCAGCCGCCCTCTACGCCATGGAGCGCCACTGGGCCGGCCCATTTGGTCTCCCGCGCTAGCCCGTGAATTCAAATTTAGGTTTTTCTATTTTAGTTTGAACTCACTTGTGTCCGTTAGTTTAAAAATCAATTGCAGAAGATCTACTGAACCAAATGGAGTGATTCAAATTTTGTTAGAAAGCTACTGAAAAGATCTATCCAAGCATGTTGGATTTAATTCATTTAGAGTTAGAGATCTCTCCTAGTAAAAATAACAAGACAGAAGCTTTTGCATATTCAAACATTTTTATAAAATCAACCATGATAGCTTTTAAGTTGATTCCAACTCTAAAAAATCACATTTAACCATACCTATCTGAATATGTAATAATATTAAGGTTTGCATGTAGTGACTTTGGACTAGTACCAAAATAATGCTATATAGGCATTTATAGTCAATTTAAATAATTAAATATTAAACTTAAACCAAATTAAATATGATCCAACCCTTAAATCACATTCCCTTATGTTAGAATATGTGGTGATGACATGTGTCCATATGATCCCATATTCTAAGTGGAGAATATTAAATCTTAGATATTTTCAATGAGTAGAAATTACTTTTCTTAAATAAAAAGAATGAAACTAGTTATTAAAACCTTGTGATGCTTGTGATGATATTAGATCATCAAATGTGTGCCTTAGAATGCTAATTAGCCTAGTTAAGTATTTTTTGGGGATTGTGTACTTCGTATGTATTTATAGACGATAGTACCGACCAAGCTTTCGAGGAGGAGGAGGAGTTCTATCAAGAGGAGGAAGAGGAAAACTACAACCACTGCACCAACCAAGGCAAGCCACCATTAACAATGCAAGCTAACCCTTGCAATCTAGATAACCCAAGCAAAGACAATAGACATGCTTTCGTTATACCCCTTTGACTATTACCTACCCCAAGTTTTATTTCCAAGCTTTTACTTCCTTACTTTACCAAGGTTCTTTACTTGTTTTGAAGGTAGCATAAAGAGTATAAAACTTGACCTATTTAGATAACCTTGGATGTCATTCTATGGCATGAGATTGATCTTAGCATCCCACCTTAGTGAACACTCTTAACTTAGTAGCTTAGAGCTAGATCAAAACTTGAGTCACTTTAGATGGGAACACTTGGTGAAAATGAATTGTGAAAACCTTGGAATGATGAGTCATTCTATTGAGATGTTTTGACATGTGTTGAGAAACACAAATGGTTTATGATGATGAAAATGTTGAGGCATGAGCCTTAGCCCTTTTATAAAAACTGATGGTTGGATTCGGATGCGATACCATTCCAAATTTACCGTACAACCACAATACCTGAATTGGGTAAGGCTTAGACGGAAGTTTATATGCATTGATATTAGTTCCCTCACGGGAGAGGTTTGAGCTGAGGCTACCTCTCAATGTTGTCCACCTATGCAGTGCCCAAGATGACAGATGGTCATGGTTGGGAGGCCATGCTCATAGGAAAGGTGCTTATACTAGGGTGTGTAAAGGAAAGGTTATGTTTGATTATCTACATACTAAGTATGATGATTCAGGGTTATCCCTGATAGATGTATCGAATCTTGTGGTGAAAGTGTACCACCTCTGCAGAGTGTCAAACTATTCGAATAGCCGCGTCCGCGGTTATGGACAGTTGGAGTGGCCATACTATTTCGTTGTCAGATGTTTTCAAAATAACTTATGAAATGAATAATGAATCTCGACTTGACCACAACAGGGTTGTGACTATGACACTAGCTTCCCAACTTAAGTGATTCTAGAACTTTACTTTATCTTTCTTTCTGAACTCAGCTTAGGTTTCAAACTTAAGCTTAAAGTTAAACTTAGAGTTAGCACATTACATTAGAACTATACTACTTGTTAGTGGTAGTTTGCGAGTACTTAAAGAGTACTCATGGCTTTTGTCCCTGGCTATTCTCATGGCCAGACTATGAAGGAGACTACCAAGATGATGGCCAGCAGGACGGCTATGATAACTAGGACTATCTGCCTTCGTCAGCATTGTTTGTGCCCCTGAAGATGGACCCCACCGCTACGTTTATTTATTATTCCGCTGCTTGTTGTATTAAGACTGGATCATGAGATCCTTATTTGTGTAAGACCTTATTTATGGTTTGTAATGGATGATGTACTGTGATATCCAATCTATTATGTCTCGCAAAAATGGTAATCCTGGGATTGCGATGTATGACATAATAGGCATCTGGGATTAAAAATCCGGGCGTTGACAAGTTGGTATCAGAGCCATCCTGACCATAGGAGACCCTAGATAGAATGGACGTCCGAACAAAAACTTAATTTCAAAACCAAAGTGAGTATTTATGAAAAACTATTTCCTCTCTTACCCTTCTCAAAAATTCATGTCCCTCTAATTCTTACATTACTACATAAAATTTGACACACTTGATCACTTCACTAATTTTCTCATCCTTAATTCTTTTAGATGGAGGCTCAGTTCAGCAAGTTCTACCAGTTGGGCAATGGAGGCCAACTGATCTTCGAGAGGGATCTAGATTCACTGTCTAAGTTATTGGGACGCCCGCATCCGGAGTTTCTTGGAGCTCAACTTCCAGGACCCCCAGGAGGAGATTTACAGTGGCTGGTCACTGCTGATCTTCAAGGAAGCACAGAAGCACCAATGTCCGAGAGAATCCAGTTCTCCGTCAGAGAGAACAACTGGCTAGATGGATTAGCCAGGGCAATGCATGAAGCTCTCGCACGTCTATGTGCCCTCAGTGTCAACCAAATTCAGGGAACCTGTTTTGCTCACTATGCAAGGCGTGACTTCATGGGAATGCTGATGGAGATGCCCAATCACCCGGAGCTGAAGCGTTAAGTGGAGAACCTTGACTTCCTGCTGTATGATCGCCAGAAGGAATTGGACAATGCTAGGGAGTTCGCCAACCACAACCATGCCATTGCCGCCCAGAAGGCCCAAACTTTCTCACTGCTTCTCAAGGATCGTCAGTCTCTTTGCCTCCAGCATGAAAAGAAGGATCGCACCATCGCCCGTCTTCGCAAGAAGGTGGCCGACCTCGAGAAGACCGTCAAGGAGCAAGAAGCTCAGCTTGCAGCAAAGGAGGAAGAAGAGGAGGGTGAAGACATCCAGGGAGACATGGATTCTTACCTCAGCAATAATGATGACTTTCTGGAGGAGGATGTCGTGGACTTCTACACTGACGATGAAGACTCCAACTTCATCAACAATGAGTAGATGCACTAGAGCACTGTCGTAGCATGAGATGTATCGGTCCCAATGTATCATAGCTTGCAGAATGGTTCTTAAAACCATCTGTTTTCCTTTGTTGTTGTGATGTGTGTGTTTGTATCGTGTGCTTGTTTGAATGAAGAAAATGAAGTTAGTTGCAAAAACTAAGTCAAACTCAAAGTTTTAGCTTTTAAACCAAAACCATAAACCTTAGGACTTTCCCTCTTACCCCTTTATCTACCTCAATCTTCAGATGACTCGTGGAAACCAAGGAGGGATCAGCTCGTTGCAAGACCCAATGCTGCAGATCTTGCAGAATCTCATCGCAGACAGAGAAGCAAGCAGGGCAGAGCGCCAAGCTAATCTAGCAACACTGCAGCAGATCGCCCAGATGGCTCTCAACAACCAAGGGCATGGAAACCAGGATCATCAAGGATCCAAGCTGAAGAACTTCCAGAACACCAATCCCCCAATCTTTAGCACTTCAGAGAACCCATTAGATGCAGATGACTGGTTGTAGACAATGGAGAACAATCTAGAAGTAGCCAGAGTTGATGACAATGGGAAAGTTCTCTTTGCCACCCACTACTTGGCAGAAGATGCAAGAGCATGGTGGAACAGCATTCGCCTGATGAACCATGGTCAAGTGATGACATGGGAAGCCTTCAAAATCAAGTTCAGCCGCACCCACGTGCCGCAGGGCTTAGTCACCAGAATGAGGGATGAGTTCCGTGACTTGAAGCAAGGCAGAATGACTATGGTAGAGTACCGTGATAGATTCCTGGCACTTGCCAGATATGCACCTAACGAGATCAACACGGAGGGCAAGAAGAAGGAGAGATTTCTAAACGGACTGCATGATGAGATGCAGATTGTCCTCGTCAACATCCGCTTTGAAGATCTCGAAGAGCTAGTCGACTCTGCCATTTAGATGGAAGGGAAGATTAACCAGGCAAACGACAACCGCAAACGTCGTATGATGCAGCAAACTAGATCCAGTAGTCACCAGAAGTACCGTCCCAACCCCTCACCAGGATATGCACCAAGGAACAACCGACCCCCAATGTCTCGCTCCAGCTACCCCAACCGTAGTGGAGGCAATGTGAAGTCCGGTGGAAACAATAATCACCCCGGCAACACCAGCAATTTCAACCGTGCACCTCCCAAGAGGAACAACAATAACAACAACAACACTACACCTAGGACTGGAAGCAATGATGTGCCCGTCGCAGCTAAAGACAAGTCTCAGATCACCTGTTTCAAGTGTGGAGTGAAGGGCCATTATTCCAATGAGTGTCCCAAGAAGACTGCCGCCACTGCAAATGTGAATGCCCCAGCTCAACAGCAGCGTCGTGTTCAACCAGGGAGAAGATTTTCCCCAGGGAACCCTCACAACTGCAACAGCCGTCTCTTCCACATGAACACCGAGGAAGCCCAAGAAGCGCCAGATGTAGTGCTGGGTATGTTTTCTGTCAACTCAGTTTTAGCAAGAGTATTGTTTGATTCAGGAGCATCGCATTCATTTGTCACCGAAGAATTTGCATACACTAGTAAGATTCACCCAACCAACTTGAAGCATGTCATGATAGTTCAAATCCCCGGATCAACTACAAAAGCTAGAAAAATTTGCAAAGTTGTGCCTATCAGAATACATGGGATAGATTTTTATGCCAACCTAATAGTACTCGGAACCAAAGGATTGGAAGTAGTACTAGGAATGGACTGGATGTCAAGGCATAAAGGACTGATAGATTGTGCTAAGAAAGCCATCACCATGACCAGTAGCTCTGGAGTAACAGTAGAGCATATATCTAAAACCTTACCCCGTCAATTCAAGTGCAACAAGAGTCTAGCCCTGCCCACCATAGACCAAGTCAGAGTAGTTTGTGAATACCCCGACGTATTCCCAGATGAATTTCCAGGTATGCCCCTAGATAGGGATATTGAGTTCATTATCAAACAAATCCTCGGAACCGGACCCATAGCCCAGAGACCCTATAGCATGAACCCCTCAGAGTGAGTAGAGTTGAAGAAGTAGTTGGATGCTATGTTGGCAACAGGCCTAATTCAACCAAGCGCTTCGCCATGGAGATCACCAGTGTTATTCGTCGACAAGAAAGATGGAGGCAACCGTTTGTGCACCGATTACAGGAAGTTAAATGATGTCACCATCAAAAACAAGTACCCCTTGCCAAAGATAGAGGTTCTATTTGATCAGTTGACTAGAGCCCAGGTATTCTCAAAGATTGATCTTAGGACTGGTTATCACCAACTTAAGATTCGTGCAACAGATATTCCGAAGACCGCCTTTACTACTCGCTATGGTTTATACGAGTATAGGGTTATGTATTTTGGATTAACCAATGCCCCCGCTTATTTCATGAACCTCATGAATAAGATCTTTATGAATTTCCTAGATAAGTTTGTCGTTGTGTTTATTGACGATATCCTTATCTACTCCAAGTCCGAAGAAGAGCATGAGCAACATCTGAGAATCATCCTAGAAACCCTGAGAGAGCATCGGTTGTATGCCAAGTTCAACAAGTGTGAGTTTTGGCTGAAAGAAGTAGGATTCCTAGGACATATTGTGTCTGCCGGAGGAGTCTCTGTTGATCCTGCCAAGATCAGAGATGTCGAAGCATGGGAAGCCCCAACCACTCAAACCCAAGTCCGTGCATTTCTCGGATTAGCGGGATATTACCGCAAGTTCGTCGAAGGATTCTCAAGCATCGCCAGACCCATGGCCCAATTACTAAAGAAGGACAAGAAGTTTGAATGAACCGACAAATGTGAAGCCAGTTTCCAAGAGCTGAAGAAGAGATTGATATCAGCCCCAATTCTGACCATGCCAGATATCAAGAAGCCGTTTGATGTGTATTGCGATGCATCCAAGATTGTTCTCGGATATGTACTGATGCAAGAAGGCAAAGTCATCGCCTATTTGTCTCGACAACTGAAGCATCATGAGCAGAACTATCCGACCCATGATCTTGAATTAGCAGCCATAGTTTTGGCATTGAAGACATGGCGTCATTATCTGATGGGTAATCGCTGTGAGATTTACTCAGATCACAAAATCTTGAAGTATATTTTCACTCAGAAAGAGCTGAATATGAGTAAAAGGAGATGGATAGAGTTAATCAAGGATTATGACCTTGACATTCACTATCACCCCGGCAAAGCCAATGTGGTAGCAGATGCTCTTAGCAGATTGCAGTGTAGGATAAATACCAAGATCAGGAGAAGCAACCAAATTTGTATGAGGAGTTGGATCAGTTTAGGACTGATCTAGTTAGCAAAGGGTTCTTAGCTAGCATTGAACTTCAACCCACTTTGATTAGCTAGATCAAGGAAGCTCAGAAGGGAAATGAAAGTATCGATGGAATCAAACATCGTACTGGTACAGGAAAGGTACCTAGATTCACCGAAGACGAAGGAGTTCTGTGGTACAAAGGCCGTATCTGTGTGCCCGCAGATTCGGAGCTGAAGCAAGTTATCATGTAGGAAGCTCATGATACTCTTTATTCTATCCACCCCGGAGGAACAAAGATGTATCAAGATTTGAAAGAGCAATTTTGGTGGCACAAGATGAAGAGAGAAATCGGAAGCTACATCGCCAAGTGTGACATCTGTCAAAGAGTCAAAGCAGAGCATCAGAGACCCGCGGGATTGTTGCAACCATTGCAGATTCCGGAATGGAAATGGGATTCCATCGAAATGGACTTTATCACCTGTTTGCCTACTTCTAGTAGGGGAAATGACTCAATCTGGGTCGTCGTTGATAGACTGTCCAAGGTAGCTCACTTTATACCTGTCAAGACAACCTACCAGAGTTCGAAGCTAGCAGAGATGTATATTGCTAGGATTGTTAGTCTGCATGGAACCCCCAAGACCATAGTATCAGATCGAGGAACCCAGTTTACCTCGAGATTTTGGCAGAAAGTCCAGGAAGGATTAGGAACCAAGTTGAACTTTAGCACCGCTTATCACCCGCAAACTGATGGACAGACTGAAAGAGTCAACCAAATCTTAGAGGATATGTTAAGAGCTTGTGTGTTGGAGTACGGATCAAAATGGGAAGACTGCCTGCCTTTCGCAGAATTCTCATATAACAACAATTATCAAGCTAGCTTGCAAATGGCACCATTTGAGTTCCTATACAGAAGGAAGTGTCGCACCCCTTTGAATTGGTCGCAAGTAGGAGAGAGTCAGATCTTTGGACCCGAAATTCTCCGAGAAGCCAAAGAAAAGGTGCACAAAGTCCGTGAGCACCTCAAGACCGCCCAGTCCAGACAAAAGAGTTATGCTGACAAGAGAAGAAGAGACCTGACCTTCAATGTCGGAGATTTTGTATATCTCAAGGTTTCTCCATTGAAGGGAACGCAACGCTTTAGTCTGAAAGGAAAACTAGCCCCCAGGTATATCGGGCCCTTCAAGATTCTGAACTGTCGAGGAGAAGTATCTTATCAAGTGGAACTGCCAGAGGAGATATCAGCCATCCATAATGTGTTCCATATCTCGTTACTTCGCAAATGCCTAGAAGTGCCGGAGAAGACTGAAGTTTTCAAGAACATCGATCATAGAGCTGTTGAGATCAACAAAGACCTGACGTATCATGAAGTGCCCATCCGTATCTTGGAGGAAGCTTACAAAACCACCAGAACCAGGAGTATCAAGATTCTCAAGATTCAATGGAGCAACCATACCGAAGAGGAAGCCACTTGGGAGTGAGAAGATTACATTAGGACCGAGCTCCCAGATCTCTTTAGTTCCTAGTTTTTCTTTCGTAAATCTCGGGACGAGATTTTGTTTAAGGGGCGAAGGTATGTAACATCCCAAAACTCTAATCCAAGTGATCAAGATCCAAATCATCAAATTTAGAGTTAACAAAAACTTTCCCATTAAAAAATATTAAAGCATTCATATGTGTGTGCATTTAATTTAGGAGTTGATTTGAATTGCCATGATTAAGTGATCCATTTCTTGTAAAATGATTCTTAGGTGAAACAAACATCATATAGATAATTCCCAAACAAATCCCAAAGGAAAACAAATCAAAATGAATAAAATAACCAAATGGTCATTTGTGCCATTTTAATCAACATACCTACTTTGGCTATTCCTAGAACCCAAAACCTGACAGAAACAAATATGGATCTTTGCACCCCTTGCTAGTACATGTAATGATGTACCAAGGCCCACTTTGTGATCTACCAAAGACTTTCAAACACTAATTTTAAATGGCATTTGAAAATTGAATGTAGTTCATATGAGAAGATACCACTTTCTCAAAAACCACTCAAATGAACTTCATTTCCAAATCCCAAGAAAACCTATATGCTTAAGCATTTGATAAATCACTCCACCAAAAATCTTTGAAAAATTCAAATAAAAGTCTCTTGCGGCCATTGTGTCGAATAGGTGGAATGCACAAAATTTCTGTCTAACTAATACTATTTGGTGATCAATGCATTGTCGAATATTTGGGCAAATTTCGGTCCCCTGGTCTCCCCTAGCTCTAACCAGCCCCTAACCAGCCTACCCATTGGACTAGAGCAGCAGTAACGCGCCGCCTATTTTTGGTCGCCGCCGGCCGAACATGGACAGCTCGCAGTAGACCGCGCCGCGCCAAACCCGCATGCCCGCTAGCTCCGCCTAACCCTACCGCCACTCCCTGCCCTTTCCCCAAGCCCAGCCAGGCCCTGGACCACTCCCCAGCGCCACCGCCCATTCTCTCTGCGAGCTCCCAGAGCGCGCGAGAGCGCATTAGCCGCCAGCACGCCACCGACCGCCCCTCGACCCAATACCGTGCATGCCGCTCCGCCTCGACCCTAGCACCCCGCCAGACAGGGCCGTGCGCCACCGCGCGACCCATAGTCGTCATGCGCCGCGTCGAGCACCGCCTCTGTCTCCGAGAGCGCGGGACGCTCCCAACAAAACGCCACCGCCCCTAGCTGCGCATTAACGCCGTAGAGCATCGCCAGGAGGCAGGCCACCGTCCGCCTACGCCGCCCATGCCGCTAGCCGCCTGTATCAACGTCACCGACGAGCTCACCATCATGTCGTTCGGTCCCCTTGTCGCCCTATAAAAGGAGCCCTCCCCAGCACAAATTCCTCACACCACTCCACTCCCCTCTCCTCACTGATCCTTCCCCACCTCTCGCCGGAGCCGCTCGAGCCATAGTTCGCCAGAATTGCGCCGGAGGAGCCCACTGCAGAGGAGGAGAAGCTGCCGTCGATTTCGTCCACCGCAACCCCTGCCGCAACCTCGCCTGAGCTCACCGTCATCCACCAGTTCGTTTGCCCGCCTTGCCACAGTAGCTGGAGCCCTGGTATATCCCTGGTAGACCCCCGTTGGCCGTTTAGGGTTCAGTCTCGCCGGTGACGAGTCCGTCATCGACGACGACTGTGGACCGTTGATCTCTATTCTAATCGTAGCGCCCAGATCGTCCCATACCGTTTCAGGTTTTAAGTCTCGCTGACAAGCGGGACCAACCTATCAGCCGCCCTCTACGCCACAGAGCACCACTGGGCCGGCCCATTTGCTCTCCCGCGCTAGCCCGTGAATTCAAATTTAGGTTTTTCTATTTTAGTTTTAACTCACTTCTGTCCCTTAGTTTAAAAATCAATTCCAGAAGATCTACTGAAGCAAATGGAGTGATTCAAATTTTGTTAGAAAGCTACTGAAAAGATATATCCAAGCCCGTTGGATTTAATTCATTTAGAGTTAGGGATCTCTCCTAGTAAAAATAACAAGATAGAAGCTTTTGCACATTCAAACATTTTTATAAAATCAACCATGATAGTGTTTAAGTTGATTCCAACTCTCAAAAATCACATTTAACCATACCTATCTGAATATGTAATAATATTAAGGTTTGCATGTAGTGACTTTGGACTAGTACCAAAATAATGCTATATAGGCATTTCTAGTCACTTTAAATCATTAAATATTAAACTTAAACCAAAGTAAATATGATCCAACCCTTAAATCACATTCCCTTATGTTAGAATATGTGGTGATGACATGTGTCCATATGATCCCATATTCTAAGTGGAGAATATTAAATCTTAGATATTTTCAATGAGTAGAAATTACTTTTCTTAAATAAAAAGAATGAAACTAGATAATAAAACCTTGTGATGCTTGTGATGATATTAGATCATCAAATGTGTGCCTTAGAATGCTAAGTAGCCTAGTTAAGTATTGTTTGGTGATTGTGTACTCCGTATGTATTTATAGACGATAGTACCAACCAAGCTTTTGAGGAGGAGGAGTTCTATCAAGAGGAGGAAGAGGAAAACTTCAACCACTGCACCAACCAAGGCAAGCCACCATTAACAATGCAAGCTAACGCTTGCAATCTAGATAACCCAAGCAAAGACATTAGACATGCTTTGGTTATACCCCTTTGACTATTATGTACCCCAAGTTTTATTTCCAAGCTTTTACTTCCTTACTTTACCAAAGTTCTTTACTTGTTTTGAAGGTAGCATAAAGAGTATAAAACTTGACCTATTTAGATAACCTTGGATGTCATTCTATGTCATGAGATTGATCTTAGCATCCCACCTTAGTGAACACTCTTAACTTAGTAGCTTAGAGCTAGATCAAAACTTGAGTCACTTTAGATGGGAACACTTGGTGAAAATGAATTGTGAAAACCTTGGAATGATGAGTCATTCTGTTGAGATGTTTTGACATGTGTTGAGAAACACAAATGGTTTATGATGATGAAAATGTTGAGGCATGAGCCTTAGCCCTTTTATAAAAACTGATGGTTGGATTCGGATGCGATACCATTCCAAATTTACCGTACAACCACAATACCTGAATTGGGTAAGGCTTAGCTGGAAGTTTATATGCATTAGTATTAGTTCCCTTGCGGGAGAGGTTTGAGCTGAGGCTACCTCTCAATGTTGTCCACCTATGCAGTGCCCAAGATGACAGATGGTCATGGTTGGGAGGCCATGCTCATAGGAGAGGTGCTTATACTAGGGTGTGTAAAGGAAAGGTTATGTTTGATTATCTGCATACTAAGTATGATGATTCAGGGTTATCCCTGACAGATGTATCGAATCTTGTGGTGAAAGTGTACCACCTCTGCTGAGTGTCAAACTATTCGAATAGCCGCGTTCGCGGTTATGGACAGTTGGAGTGGCCATACTATTTCGTTGTCAGATATTTTCAAAATAACTTATGAAATGAATAATGAATCTCGACTTGACCACAACAGGGTTGTGACTATGACACTAGCTTCCCAACTTAAGTGATTCTAGAACTTTACTTTATCTTTCTTTGTTTCTGAACTCAGGTTAGGTTTCAAACTTAACCTTATAGTTAAACTTAGAGTTAGCACATTACATTAGAACTATACTACTTGTTAGTGGTAGTTTGCGAGTACTTAAAGAGTACTCATGGCTTTTGTCCCTGGCTATTCTCATGGCCAGACTATGAAGGAGACTACCAAGATGATGGCCAGCAGGACGGCTATGATAACTAGGACTATCTGCTTTCGTCTGCATTGCCTGTGCCCCTAAAGATGGACCCCACCGCTATGTTTATTTATTATTCTGCTGCTTGTTGTATTAAGACTGGATCATGAGATCCTTATTTGTGTAAGACCTTATTTATTGTTTGTAATGGATGATGTACTGTGATATCCAATCTGTTATGTCTCGCAAAAATGGTAATCCTGGGATTGCGATGTATGACATACTAGGCATCTGGGATTAAAAATCCAGACATTGACAAGTTGGTATCAGAGCCATCCTGACCATAGGAGACCCTAGTTAGAATGGACGTCCAAACAAAAACTTAATTTCAAAACCAAAGTGAGTATTTATGAAAAACTATTTCCTCTCTTACCCTTGGGAATTCATTCTTTCTCAAAAATTCATGTCCCTCCAATTCTTACATTACTACATAAAATTTGACACACTTGATCACTTCACTAATTTCCTCATCCTTAATTCTTGTAGATGGAGACTCAGTTCAGCAAGTTCTACCAGTTGGGCAATGGAGGCCAACTGATCTTCGAGAGGGATCTAGATTCACTGTCTGAGTTATTGGGACGCCCGCATCCGGAGTTTCTTGGAGCTCAACTTCTAGGACCCCCAGGAGGAGATTTACAGTGGCTGGTCACTGCTGATCTTCAAGGAAGCATAGAAGCACCAACGTCCGGGAGAATCCAGCTCTCCGTCAGAGAGAATAACTGGCTAGATGGACTAGCCAGGGCAATGCATGACGATGTGATGATCTCAGTTGCCCGCGTGAGCGGCTTTGACGGGACGTGATGAGCGGTGTGTCCCATTTTCTGACCCTGACTTGACCGGGCGTGTGTAATCTTTTGTTTTAATTGTGCCTCCTCGATTTCCACGCGTAATGGGGGTCGTGGGGGATGGTTCGTGGTTCAGGTCCTCCACGTGTCAATCGCGATGTGCGCCACGCGTCTGATAGGGTTTCTGCTGGCCGTTGGATTACATCTTCCAGGGGGTTAAGTAGCAGCGTAGCTGCGTTAATTTCTCATCTGCTCCCTCTCTGCTTTGTGCCTCCATCTCCATTGCTGTTGCTGCTGTCTGCCTCCGAGAGTTCGTTTCGTTCACGGCCCTGGACCAACTCCGGGTTTTCCCGAGTTATTTTCTTCGCTCTTATCGCCACCGTAAGATGGGGAAGAAGAAGGGAGGTGCTGCCGCTGAGTCCGCCGCTGCCACTGCCATTGCCAAGAAGAAGGGCGGCTCCGCCGATGCGGGCACCAGCACCGCCATCGCCGGGAAGAAGAAGGGTGTGGCGCCCCGCAAAAACCACTACTAGAAAATCGCGTTGTTTTTGTGCATTGCATCATCATGACCGCATGCTCATGTCATCATGCCACACTGCATTTGAGCATCGTCATGTCATCTTGCATTTGTTTGCATAAAACTATTTTCGAAGAACCTGCTTTTGTTTTCTAAAACGCCCCGTCTTGTTTTCCAATTAAAACCGGGTCTCCAGAATATTTTGTTTTGTCTAACCACAGTTTGCAAAAGCCCGTTTTAAATGAATAAAATGTCTAGTTTATTTTTAGGGGGCAGCCGTACCGGGCCGATCCGACCCAGTCGGCCACCCCAGTACAAAAATCAGAAACCCTAAACCCTTTCCTACCCAACCTATTCTACACACCCTGCCTCCACATCACCCCACCCAATAGCCAATCGCCACCTCACCCTCGCTCTACCCTCCCTCCAACCCTGGTGCGCCACCTCAGCCTGGACAGACGCGTCCCACCCCACCTGGTACCACCCTGCTGCCCCTAGACCCACCTGGGCACGCGTCCCGCGGCCACCTCCTCGCCCGACCCCACCACTCCCCTGGCCTCACCGACCCACTCCCCTGGGACCAATCCCAACCCCCCACGCCTCTGTGCCACCCCGGTACCACCTCCCCATCTCCCACGAGCGAGCCCGCACGCGCCCTCCCTGACCCCGACCGCGTCTTCGTCCTCCCTCCTCCTGCTGCAGGCAAGCGCCGCCGGCGGCCCTCGCGTCCCTGATCCCCGCGAGGCCCTCCTCGTCGACCCCTCCTCCGCGTCTTCGCCTCCCCCACCAAGCCCTCTCCTCTCGCCCTCCTCTCTACGCCGTTGACCGCGTCCCCACGCGCGCGTCGGCCTCGCCCGCGGCCGCCCTCTCTCTTCCTCCCGCTCGGCCGCGTCCTCCCCCGCCCTCTCACCGAGCTCCGTCTCCTCCCCGACGCGCCCGCCAGCGCCTCGACGTCGCCCCTCCGCCCTCTTCCCCCGTCCCTGCTCCTCCCTCGATCCCGCAGATCCCACCGACGCCCCGCATCTCCTCCCCTTCCGGCGCCGGCCCCGCCACCGAGCCGCGTCGCCCGACGCGCCCGTCCTTCTCCGCCTCTGCCCGTCCGCAAAGCCCCGCCTCCGCCGCGACCGGCGTGCCCGCCGGCCCGGGGCCGTTCCCCTCCTCCACATCGAGGACCTCCGCCGGTGTCTCCCTGGACCCCGACGTCGCCGCCGCCATCTGTTCATCCGCCCCGCATGCCTGTGCCCGACGGCCAGGTCGCATGCCCAAGTGAGGACGTTGTCCTCTCTCTGTATCTGCGTTGGCCTCCTGGGCCTCAGCGAGTACGCCTCCTCACGAGTGCAGTACGGTTTGTTCTTGCCCTGTGGCCATTTTCGACTAGAAGCAAGAGGCATGTGTGCTTGTGTTGTGGAAACACTAGGGATGAACCGGAACCCGATGACCAGGTCGCCTCTCGGAGCCGATGGACGAGACCTTGAAGACCCCATTCCCGGAGGCGCAGTTCGAACCCGAGGACCACCAAGCTCTTCTTCCTGGAACGACAAGTGCTTCGACAGGAACCGATGACCGCGGATGCGACAAGATCGTCGCTCGGACGCCAAGATCGTCACATGGAACGATAAGCGCTTCATCCCGAACGCCATGACCGTCGACATGACCCGAAGACACGGATGCGACAAGATCTACCCGTTGCTCGAGAATGTTCTGCCGAGACCGATCCCGTCGAACCCTGAACCCCGAGACCGAACCCCGGAACCCCCGGAATCCCAATATCGCCGAACCCTAATGTGTGCACCTTTCCCGAGCCCTACTTTATAAATGCTATATATAAAACTTGTTGCATATTAAATTGTCATACTCGCATGCATATTGTCATGTCGTTGGGGGCACTATGCCGATTCACCTTATAATCAAATATGGGGCACATATGCGGGCAAATCTAGTCTTATATTGACCCCATTTAAATTTGTATAGCGAACCGATGCTATCTTTTGCCTTGTTAAGACAACATTTAAATTGCGGGGTATCTAAATAACTTGAACCATATATTAAATGTCGGGACCCCGGTTCCGCTTAATATGGCCTAATTGCATCGCACCTTTGCCATGTCATACATCATACATGCATCATGCCCGATCTTTTGCCGTAGTATTAAATATTGCAACTGGTGTTTATTCTAGCGTTTTGCTTCTTCGCGGATAAGGCCGTTGAGTTGTTGCGAGTGTCGACCCGATCTTCGGATGAACCTTCGGCAATGTTTTTCAGGCCAGCATCTCCCCCTTTCTACCTATCTTACTTTTATAGTATTTATTCCCTCCTGTTGATCTCTTGCTATCTGTGTTGCGATGCTCTAGTTTTCGTACCCGTGATATCCCTTGCAGCCTTATATTGCCCTGGACACCTCCTATTACCTGTTGTTTGATAGATAGTTGGACTTGCGCGTCATAGTCGCTTGCTCAAGTGCTGTTGTGTGTCGTCAAGTACCACAGTTGTTGGAGTATTGCCGCATGTTTAAGGTTGGAGATGATCATGGCTTTAATTACTGTTTAATAACTAAAATTGAAGTAGGTAATGCAGAGGCACCGGTGGGTGATAGACAATATTTGGTTTCCGACCGCTCACTGGTGTCCCGTAGGACCCCGAGTTCTTGACACCTGTTCCGAGATCGAGCGCGCTAACCACATGTGGGATGTGTGGGCACCCCATCGATTTAGTACCTGATTCCAAGTATTGTACTGGGGGCCACAACTAGTTTGAGGTTTTATTACTATTCTGTACTTATGCCATGTTTTACTGCTTTATTTAAATTGTGCGATGGATAGCACACTGTACTGTTTAGGATCGTGACCCGTTTTCGCTGTATCGACAAGCCCGAGAGTTTCGGGTTCCCAGTCGTTTACAGGCGGCTCCACAAACCCTGAGTCCGTCTCGGAGCCCGGCCGACTTCGTTGCGGGTGTACTTAGTGGGGTGGCCCCCCGTGCTTGCTTTGGGTCTAGGAAACGTCATGACTTAGGCCCCGCCGACATACCGATGGGTGTATGTTAATTGATCTGGCAAAAAGGGTCAAAGTGCGTGTGGATATCTCATGCTAATCGCGTGTGGATACTTTGGTGCACCCCTGCAGGGTTAAATCTTTTCGAAAAGCCGTGTCCGCGGTTATGGACGACTTGGAGCACAGTTCTCGATCATAGACAACTATAACTAAAGTTTACTGTTATAATTTGACTTGTATCCGATGTGACTAGTAATCACCTCAACTACAACGGAATGGCTAAATAAAAGTACCAACAACTGCTGGGTTTTGGGATATCTCATGCTAATTGTATTTGACTAGTAAGTGTCGCAACTACAACGGAATGGTTAAATAAAACTGCCCACTGCTTATTTTATCAGGATGACTATCTATACTTGACTAGTAATTGCTGCAACGATAACTGAATAAATAAAACTGCCAACTGTGTGAGTTCCTCGGTTGACTTCCTCGTTTGGTGTCGAGGGGGAAATACCAGGATGGGTATGTTTGGTGGTATCAGGATGGTTCCGAATAGGTCTTTCTTATCCCTCTCTGATAGCCGACAGTTATATCGAGTCTCTATAGGTTGTTTAGTACATGCTGCGCTGCCGCTTCAGTCCACCATACCTATGTAGGCGAGGACCGCCGAATTCTAGCCTCGCCGTGTACTGGCCTCAGTACTGACCGCTCCCTCTTTTTTTTCTTTGCCCCTTGTCGGCACCCCTTTTGTTTAGCAGGTTTTGAGATCGCCGTCGTTAGCAGGGTTACCCTTCCGGCTTGGCCTGGGCAGGGTTATGGACGCCATTGGTTATTCTTCAGGGCTCTTAGCCCCATTTGCATCTTGTCCGTAGTTGGACGCTGTATCGCTTTCAAGGTGATTTGGATCTTTGTTCTGTATATCTGTATTCTTGACTCATGGAGTCGTGTTGTATATATATCTGTTCTGTGGGTCCCATCGAGGACTGTTGTATAATGTTATTACTTCGTTTTCCACCCGCACGAAAGTGCCTGGTGGGCACCTTTGAATCGTTTCTATGCGGGTTTCGCTAAAACTTGCATAGGGCCGATTCTGAGGGTGTTACAGAGTGGTATCAGAGCTCAGCAGTTGCGATACCCCACAAGTCCAGCCTGTAGGATAACCTAGCTAACGGCCGAAGTAGAGTGTCAAAACTATTTTCGCAAAATCGGCTGGATAGTTCTGATTAGGTCTGATTTTACTCCTTACCCCTCTGCTATTCTCCTCTTACCTCTGCGTGTTCTGAATCCGCTCTCTTACCTTTCTTCAAGTCCAGGATTTCTCGTGGTTGGGTTCCATCGTACCTTCAGGGTTTCGCTTCCTCCTTTGGTAACGGTGTTGCTACATCTGGTCTTCATGCTATCCGAGGAATCCTTCGTCTGTGGTCTTCTCTTTGTTCCTTCTCGTGCCTTCCGGTGTTTTCCGACGCGACGACATCCTCTACGCCCGGTCCGATGCGGAGTCTGCATCACTCCTTTGTTCTGAACCTCGATTGTCGAGATCTTCAGTCTGAATCCGAGAATGGTTGCACGCTTTTCTACTGATTGTACAGAGTAATAGTTTGGGTGCGTGATGGATTGGCCCCCATGCCGACTACCCCTTCTATTCGCTTTTGTACATTGAAGTGGATGAGAATGCATCGATTCCCTCTTTCTATCGAAGCTAGAGGTGGCTTAATTGGTTGATACCTCTATCTTCGCCTTTGTTTCCCGGAGTGTTCTCTCAACGATCACGGGCAACGACCTCTTGTTAGTGGTGTCGCGAGGATCTACACGAAGCGAGAAGACGCAGATCGCCGACCTTCCTTCCGGTACCATGAGGCGGATCTCGAGGGCGAGATCCATTGTTAGTGGTGTCGAATTGTGGCGCCCCGCAAAAACCACTACTAGAAAATCGTGTTGTTTTTGTGCATTGCATCATCATGACCGCATGCTCATGTCATCATGCCACATTGCATTTGAGCATCGTCATGTCATCTTGCATTTGTTTGCATAAAACTATTTTCGAAGAACCTGCTTTTGTTTTCTAAAACGCCCCGTCTTGTTTTCCAATTAAAACCGGGTCTCCAGAATATTTTGTTTTGTCTAACCACGGTTTGCAAAAGCCCCGTTTTAAATGAATAAAATGTCTAGTTTATTTTTAGGGGGCAGCCGTACCGGGCCGATCCGACCCAGTCAGCCACCCCAGTACAAAAATCAGAAACCCTAAACCCTTTCCTACCCAACCTATTCTACACACCCTGCCTCCACATCACCCCACCCAATAGCCAATCGCCACCTCACCCTCGCTCTACCCTCCCTCCAACCCTGGTGCGCCACCTCAGCCTGTACAGACGCGTCCCACCCCACCTGGTACCACCCTGCTGCCCCTAGACCCACCTGGGCACGCGTCCCGCGGCCACCTCCTCGCCCGACCCCACCACTCCCCTGGCCTCACCGACCCACTCCCCTGGGACCAATCCCAACCCCCCCACGCCTCTGTGCCACCCCGGTCCCACCTCCCCATCTCCCACGAGCGAGCCCGCACGCGCCCTCCCTGACCCCGACCACGTCTTCGTCCTCCCTCCTCCTGCTGCAGGCAAGCGCCGCCGGCGGCCCTCGCGTCCCCGAGCCCCGCGAGGCCCTCCTCGTCGACCCCTCCTCCGCGTCTTCGCCTCCCCCACCAACCCCTCTCCTCTCTCCCTCCTCTCTACGTTGTTGACCGCGTCCCCACGCGCGCGTCGGCCTCGCCCGCGGCCGCCCTCTCTCTTCCTCCCGCTCGGCCGCGTTCTCCCCCGCCCTCTCACCGAGCTCCGTCTCCTCCCCGATGCGCCCGCCGGCGCCTCGACGTCGCCACCTCCGCCCTCTTCCCCCGTCCCTGCTCCTCCCTCGATCCCGCAGATCCCGCCGACGCCCCGCATCTCCTCCCCTTCCGGCGCCGGCCCCGCCACCGAGCCGCGTCGCCCGACGCGCCCGTTCTTCTCCGCCTCTGCCCGTCCGCAAAGCCCCGCCTCCGCCGCGACCGGCGTGCCCGCCGGCCCGGGGCCGTTCCCCTCCTCCACATCGAGGACCTCCGCCGGTGTCTCCCTGGACCCCGACGTCGCCGCCGCCATCTGTTCATCCGCCCCGCATGCATGTGCCCGACGGCCAGGTCGCATGCCCAAGTGAGGACGTTGTCCTCTCTCTGTATCTGTGTTGGCCTCCTGGGCCTCAGCGAGTACGCCTCCTCACGAGTGCAGTACGGTTTGTTCTTGCCCTGTGGCCATTTTCGACTAGAAGCAAGACGCATGTGTGCTTGTGTTGTGGAAACACTAGGGATGAACCGGAACCCGATGACCAGGTCGCCTCTCGGAGCCGATGGACGAGACCTTGAAGACCCCATTCCCGGAGGCGCAGTTCGAACCCGAGGACCACCAAGCTCTTCTTCCTGGAACGACAAGTGCTTCGACAGGAACCGATGACCGCGGATGCGACAAGATCGTCGCTCGGACGCCAAGATCGTCACATGGAACGATAAGCGCTTCATCCCGAACGCCATGACCGTCGACATGACCCGAAGACACGGATGCGACAAGATCTACCCGTTGCTCGAGAATGTTCTGCCGAGACCGATCCCGTCGAACCCTGAACCCCGAGACCGAACCCCGGAACCCCCAGAATCCCAATATCGCCGAACCCTAATGTGTGCACCTTTCCCGAGCCCTACTTTATAAATGCTATATATAAAACTTGTTGCATATTAAATTGTCATACTCGCATGCATATTGTCATGTCGTTGGGGGCACTATGCCGATTCACCTTATAATCAAATATGGGGCCCATATGCGGGCAAATCTAGTCTTATATTGGCCCCATTTAAATTTGTATAGCGAACCGATGCTATCTTTTGCCTTGTTAAGACAACATTTAAATTGCGGGGTATCTAAATAACTTGAACCATATATTAAATGTCGGGACCCCGGTTCCGCTTAATATGGCCTAATTGCATCGCACCTTTGCCATGTCATACATCATACATGCATCATGCCCGATCTTTTGCCGTAGTATTAAATATTGCAACCGGTGTTTATTCTAGCGTTTTGCTTCTTCGCGGATAAGGCCGTTGAGTTGTTGCGAGTGTCGACCCGATCTTCGGATGAACCTTCGGCAATGTTTTTCAGGCCAACATCTCCCCCTTTCTACCTATCTTACTTTTATAGTATTTATTCCCTCCTGTTGATCTCTTGCTATCTGTGTTGCGATGCTCTAGTTTTCGTACCCGTGATATCCCTTGCAGCCTTATATTGCCCTGGACACCTCCTATTACCTGTTGTTTGGTAGATAGTTGGACTTGCGCGTCGTAGTCGCTTGCTCAAGTGCTGTTGTGTGTCGTCAAGTACCACAGTTGTTGGAGTATTGCCTCATGTTTAAGGTTGGAGATGATCATGGCTTTAATTACTGTTTAATAACTAAAATTGAAGTAGGTAATGCAGAGGCACCGGTGGGTGATAGACAATATTTGGTTTCCGACCGCTCACTGGTGTCCCGTAGGACCCCGAGTTCTTGACACCTGTTCCGAGATCGAGCGCGCTAACCACATGTGGGATGTGTGGGCACCCCATCGATTTAGTACCTGATTCCAAGTATTGTACTGGGGGCCACAACTAGTTTGAGGTTTTATTACTATTCTGTACTTATGCCATGTTTTTCTGCTTTATTTAAATTGTGCGATGGATAGCACACTGGACTGTTTAGGATCGTGACCCGTTTTCGCTGTATCGACAAGCCCGAGAGTTTCGGGTTCCCAGTCGTTTACAGCCGGCTCCACAAACCCTGAGTCTGTCTCGGAGCCCGGCCGACTTCGTTGCGGGTGTACTTAGTGGGGTGCCCCCCGTGCTTGCTTTGGGTCTAGGAAACGTCATGACTTAGGCTCCGCCGACATACCGATGGGTGTATGTTAATTGATCTGGCAAAAAGGGTCAAAGTGCGTGTGGATATCTCATGCTAATCGCGTGTGGATACTTTGGTGCACCCCTGCAGGGTTAAATCTTTTCGAAAAGCCGTGTCCGCGGTTATGGACGACTTGGAGCATAGTTCTCGATCATAGACAACTATAACTAAAGTTTACTGTTATAATTTGACTTGTATCCGATGTGACTAGTAATCACCTCAACTACAACGGAATGGCTAAATAAAAGTACCAACAACTGCTGGGTTTTGGGATATCTCATGCTAATTGTATTTGACTAGTAAGTGTTGCAACTACAACGGAATGGTTAAATAAAACTGCCCACTGCTTATTTTATCAGGATGACTATCTATACTTGACTAGTAATTGCTGCAACGATAACTGAATAAATAAAACTGCCAACTGTGTGAGTTCCTCGGTTGACTTCCTCGTTTGGTGTCGAGGGGGAAATACCAGGATGGGTATGTTTGGTGGTATCAGGATGGTTCCGAATAGGTCTTTCTTATCCCTCTCTGATAGCCGACAGTTATATCGAGTCTCTATAGGTTGTTTAGTACATGCTGCGCTGCCGCTTCAGTCCACCATACCTATGTAGGCGAGGACCGCCGAATTCTAGCCTCGCCGTGTACTGGCCTCAGTACTGACCGCTCCCTCTTTTTTTTCTTTGCCCCTTGTCGGCACCCCTTTTGTTTAGCAGGTTTTGAGATCGCCGTCGTTAGCAGGGTTACCCTTCCGGCTTGGCCTGGGCAGGGTTATGGACGCCATAGGTTATTCTTCAGGGCTCTTAGCCCCATTTGCATCTTGTCCGTAGTTGGACGCTCTATAGCTTTCAAGGTGATTTGGATCTTTGTTCTGTATATCTGTATTCTTGACTCATGGAGTCGTGTTGTATATATATCTGTTCTGTGGGTCCCATCGAGGACTGTTGTGTAATGTTATTACTTCGTTTTCCACCCGCACGAAAGTGCCTGGTGGGCACCTTTGAATCGTTTCTATGCGGGTTTGGTGGGTTTCGCTAAAACTTGCATAGGGCCGATTCTGAGGGTGTTACAAAGGGTGCGGGCACTCGCGCCACCAATGGCGTGTGGCGCACGTCCATCATCAAGTCGTCCGAGCTCCGTATTCTGCGGCAAGACGGAGTTCTGTCTTCCGCGGTCGGTGACTTGCGAGTCCCAGGTGGTGAGGTAACCCGTTGTCCTCCTACTGGTTTCCCGGTGATGTTCCTAGCATTCATCATCCACGGTCTTTCTCTGCCCCTGTATCCTTTCTTCAGGGGCCTCCTTTGTTTCTATGGGCTCCAGTTGCACCAGCTGTCTCCCAACTCTATCCTCCACATTGCCTGCTACATTACGCTTTGTGAGTGCTGGATCGGAATCGAGCCACACTTTGGTCTCTTCAAGCGTCTCTTCAAGCTAAAGCGCCAGTCGTTGTCTGGCTCCGTAGTCTATGATGTAGGAGGCTGCGGTATCCATGTCGACTCCTCCGTCACGTACTTTGACATCAAGCTCATGGCGTCTGTCCAAGGGTGGAGGGACAAGTGGTTCTACATCCACAACCAGAAGGCCGATGGAGACCACTTCGGACTCGTGCCTTTCAATCCCGCGGCACCGTGTAGGAGGAGGCGCTCTTGGAAGAACGTGGTGATGCCCGTCGAGTCTGAGGAGACAGATGTGTTGTACGAGTGCGTCTGCGACCTCGAGAGTCGCATGGGTAAAGAAGCGGGAGGATGCGCCCTCATTCGCACGTGGTTGCACCGTCGCGTCCAGCCCCTACAGGCCAGAGTCCACCCTATGTTCCAGTGGGCTGGTGTGGACGATGTCACTTGCGTATCTACCGATGGCATTTCCGCGAGTGAAGTAGATAAGAGGGTGCGGCTGCTGACCAAGTACACTGCCAAGGATGTACTCCCTAGGGAACCAGTCGTGCCCCCTTTTGATGCTTCTAACCCTCCTCCTGAGGTATGATTGTGCTACGAAGTAGCTTTATTTTGTCGAGTGCTTCTTTTTCTTGACTTGCACTGACTTGTTTTCTGTATGCAGGATTGGAAGGTGTCTCCCAGTTTGCCCCATCTTCCTGAGGGGGTTATTCCTCACAAAGTAGATGAGAAGGACGAGTCGGAGTTGACCATCCCATTTGAAGAGGAGGAGTAAGCCCCCGAGTTCAGCGGTCCGGACACTCACAAGCGTTCGCGCAGCGAAGATTCGGATGCGTCGTCTCCTTCGACTCCGGAAGGTCCAGCTATCGGTGCTGAGTCGCCGATTCCTGCCATTCCTATAAGTGTTGTGGCGCCATCTTCCCACAAGAAGATGCGGCTGCCGAAGGAGTCGTCGGAGTCAGAGGGCCAAACCTTCGATTTTGACAAGTTTTATTGGTAAGTATACAACTCTTCTCTTGGTTCTTTTTTGGAGTTGCATTTTCCTGATGTTGGTTTTGTTCCATAGTCAACCAGCGTCGTCATCTTCTGGCGACGTCTAATTTTTGAAAGAATCTGGAGTCGCGGACTCCAAGTCCAAGGAAGTGGCTGAACGAACTCCGTCTCCTCCATTGGCGGCCCACTCCAGGCACAATTCATCAAGTTCTCCACACGATGTGGAGCACCAGATGGTTGTCCGGACGACTGCGGGGCAATTGACTTCGGAGTCACTGGAGGATCACGTATGTGTGATGTTGCTTTTTCTTGCAGTCGAATTAATCATCTATGTTATCTGCTGATCCTTTTGTTGTTTCTCCTATTGTAGCTTATTGTGAAGGAAGTTGCTCTCCTGGCGGAGCAGGTGCTTGCAATGGGTCACCAGCATGCAATGCTGGACAATCGCCATCGCGTGGTTGAAAGTGAGTAATTTTTGCTTCTTCTTCTTCATCCTTGTGATATACTCGACTGGCGATCTATATTTGTTTGTTTCGCAGCTGAGCATAATGCGCTTCCTCGCGACGCCGCTTCCCTTGAAAAGACGCTCGCCGCGGTGGTGAAGGGTCACGATGAGGCAGTCGCTGCGCTTGACGAATCGCAGAAACACGAAGAGGATTTGCGTGCCTCCATCGCTGCTAGGGAGAAGTTGTTCGAAGAACAGCTCTTCTCAATTGCCAAGGCTCTTTCAGGTATTCCTTCGTCTGGATTTTTGTCGTGTCCTTTCTTTCGAATTTGTTATTGTGCCGACCTTTTTTGCCAACAGTTTTCTCTGTGTAGATGCGGGCGGTCTGAGCTTCGACACCCAGGCGCTCCGTCGTGATGATGCCTTGGCAGGCGCCGTCGCAGCAGTCGAAGATCGCAGTGCTTCCATCCAGGGGACGCTGACCAAAGCCAAGGGTGTACTCAGTCGCCTCTGTGAGGAGCTGGCGCCCAAGGCTGAGCTGATTGAGAATGTAGATGATATGGTGGAGTCCCTTGCTGGAGGCATTCCCGCAGGCTTCAAGAACTCGCTTCGTGCAGCTTGCGCTTCTATGTCACTCGCGATGGTTCAAGCCCATGGAGTCGAGGTGGATCCTGCCGCGGTCTCCAAAGCGATGCCTATCGGCGCGGATGGTCAACAGGTAGTTTTTGCTCCTTTTGCATCTGCCTGTGGCAAGTACGGGCCGTAACTCATCAACACAGTCGCAAAGTACTCTAAGGAGCTGCAGTGAGCCAAGAAGGCCCGCAAAGGCTGCGGCGTTAGGGGCCGGCAGGAAGTCTGTGGCGTCTGATACTGCCACAGACTCGATGAGACCCCCAAAACCGAAGTCCAAGTCGAAGAAGCCAGTTGCTCCTCAGTAGTCATATTTGTAATAGTTAATAGCTTGACCCCTTTTGTATAGAACATGCCGTTGGCGGGTGTATCTGTTGATACTTTGTTATGCTTGAATGCACTTGAGTTTTTGTCCATGTATTGCTTGGTCTTCTTATTATCTCTTGCTTGGCTTGTGATAGGGCACATCGAGTGGTCCTTCGAGTGAGCCTCGGAATCTTCCATCCACTAATGATACCTTAGCGCAGTCGCGCTCATGGGTGGATGAGCTGTCTCTACTTTCGTGACTACGTGACCGCGTTAAGCAGCTAGAGCGCGAACTGCCCGTCCTCCGTGGTAACGCGGATGTATGGAAGTCGAGGGCAGAGAAGGCCACTGTCCGAGAGCAATATCTGCTAGGGGAGGTGGCGCAGCTGGGCGACCAATTCAAGCGTTAGCTTTTTGCTTCCTTATATTTTCTTGTAGCCACTCGCAGTAGTTCGTTGTCTTCATACTTTTGCCTTTGCTTGGTATAGTTGTCAGCGCGCGTCATCCGCGGAATGAGAAGGACAGGATTGCCATTCGCATGAATGACCTGACCCAAGAGCAGCTTCAGGCGAGTGGATACTTCTGGGTGGATCATGATCGTGCAATCGCACTGGCGACCCTGCAGGATCGTGCCTCGCGAGTGCTTCATTTTCTGAAGAAATCGCAATCGTGCTTAAGAAATATCTATCAGACGATGTTTTCGCTGGACGTCATTCCCTCGAGCCTGCTGGCTCTTCTTGCTAAATTTCAGGACTTGAGTGGGGTCCGCGAGTGTGTGCGGCAACAGTTGGTGGCTGGTGCCAAGGCTGCCCTATCGCTGGTGCAACTACATAGGCCTGATGTAGATGTTGCAGCGATTGCTGCTGGACCATCGGCGCCGCCAGTAGGCTCTACCTGGAATATGGTTCCTCATTACCAGGCGGTGGATCGCCCAGCGGAGGAAATTGTCGATTTCTTCGAAGAGCAGACAAATGTTCTTCTGTTGCAACAATATTTTAGTTTGTATCCTGCACATAAGTATATCAGTGTTGTAAAGTTCGTATGTATGCTATATATAATTGATTAATATTGATATGCAAGGAGCTTGCTAGCTCGTATGTTTTGCGAGTGCGTTGCACTATGCGATTCCTTTTCGTTAGCATGACTTGTGTTTATCTCAACACCTTGCCAACCTGTCAGGTGCGTTGCAGCTGGATTGGTGTTTGTCAAGGGTTCGATTAGTGTGTCAGCTACTCAGTATATCGTGATTGGTTCGTAGAACAGATGTGTAAAGGGTGGCGCAGCCCCCGAGTATATAGATGGCGAAAAATAATAGAAAAACACAGAGTTTGGGGCACTTAGCTTTATTTATTCGTAGAACGGTACGAGGTACAATGTGTGGCTAAGTAGCCTTGGCTGAATAGCCTTATTTGTGATGAAAGAAATAAAAGACGACTAAGGGTAGAAGCTCCGCAGCTGCGCGATGTTCCAAGGGTTGGAGTACGCGACTCCTGTCTCGAAATCTTTGAGGCGATAGGCGCCACCTGGGATTACTTCTGTGATCACGTATGGTCCTTCCCAAGGGGACTCGAGCTTGAGATGCCCTTGCTGTTTCAATCGCAGGACCAGGTCTCCTTTGACGAAGGACCTGGGGTGTAGCCTTCTGCTGTGGTAGTTGCGCAGGTTCTGCTGGTAGATCGTCGATCTTTCTGCTGCGATTTCCCGTGCCTCATCAAGGAGGTCGACGGAGTCTTCGAGTGTAAGATTTGACTCCTGCTCGCTGTAAGCGACCACTCGTGGTGCTTTGTATCGTACTTCTGCTGGCAGCACCACTTCAGCAGCATGCACCATGAAGAACGGGGTGTACCCCATGGCACTGTTTGGGGTTGTGCGTAGGCTCCAGAGTACCGATTGCAGCTCGTCTGGCCAGCATCCTGCGGCTTGTTCGAGTGGCCTAAGGAGTCGCTTCTTGAGTCCGCCGTATACGAGGCCGTTGGCTTTTTCAACTTGACCGTTGGTCTGCGGATGAGCTACAGAGGCATAGTTTATGTTGATTCCCAGGTTCTCGCAGAAACCCTGGAACTCCTTAGAGGTGAAGTTTGTTCCATTGTCCGTAATGATGCTATGTGGAACTCCAAAACGATAGACAATGGACTCGAAGAACTTGACTGCACTGGCTCCTGACTGGTTAGTCACCGGCATGGCCTCTATCCACTTGGTGAATTTTTCGACCGCGACCAAGAGGTAGAGGTAGCCTCCTCGCGAGGACTTTGGGAGCTTGCCGACCATGTCGAGTCCCCATTGCGTGAAGGTCCAGGCCAATGGTATTGGCCAGAGCTCCACGCCAGGTGCATGTGGTTTGTCCGCAAATCGCTGGCAAGCGTTGCATTTTTGGACGATTTCCTTGGCGTCACGCATGGCCTTAGGCCAATAGAATCTAGCTCACAGAGCTTTGGCGACGAGGGCGCGGCTGCCGGCGTGGTGCTGCAAGTCCCTTCATGGATGTCGAGGAGAACGGCTCTTCCATCGGTGTTGGAGACGCATCGTTCGAGTACTCCTGTGATGCTGCGCTTGTATAGTTCGCCGTTGATGATGGCGAATGCCTTGGATCGTTGTGCGATTTGCCGCGCGACAGCCGGGTCGTGCGGCAGCCTCTTGCTGAGAAGGTATGTGATGTAGGGTTGAGTCCAAGAGGGTTCGATCATCATGATCGCTATTGGTTCTTCGAGTCCTGTGTCGAGCTCTAGGTTGGCGAGTACCATTGGCTCATTGGGTGGCGTAGCCCCCGAGTCTGTTGTTGCGCTTGTTTTCTTCTCTGCGGCCTTTGGCTTGATGGAGCATTCGCAGATGCGCTCGAGAAATACTCCAGGTGGTATGGGGGCGCATGTAGAGCCAATGTTGGCGAGTGCGTCTGCCTCTTCATTGCTTTCACGGCCTACGTGCCGCAACTCGCAGCCGTCGAAGTCCCCTTTGAGTGTGTCGTAGAGGTCGCGGTAGTCGATCATATTATCGTTCAGTCGTTGCACTCGTGCATTGTCTGGTTGACGACCATTTTGGAGTCGTCGTGGATTATTAGCCTCTTGGCGCCGCAGGCTTTTGCCATCCGCATCCCGTGCAACAGGGCCTCGTATTCGGCTTTGTTGTTGGAGGCAGTGAACTGCATTCGCAGGATGTATTTCAGCTTGTCTCCCTGAGGCGATGTCAGTATGACACATGCGCCAGCTCCGTCCTTTTGTTGGAGATATGCCCAAGAGGCAATAATAAAGTGATTATTATTATATCTTTATGTTTATGATAATGTTTACATCCCATGCTATAATTATATTAACCGGAAACATTAATACTTGTGTGTTTTGTAAACATAAAAGAGTCCCTAGTAAGCCTCTTGTTAAGCTAGCTTGTTGATTAATGGATGATCATGGTTTCCTGATCATGGACATAGGATGTCGTTAATAACAAGATCATATCATTAGGAGAATGATGTGATGGACACACACCCATAGTAAGCATAGCATAAGATCAAGTCATTAAGTTTGTTTTGCTACAAGCTTTCAAATGCATAGTAACCTAATCCTTCGACCATGAGGTTATGTTAATCACCATCACCGGATGGATACTTTGATGACATCAAAAAACGCTTCATAACTGGGTGGTTATAAAGGTGTCATTGGGTATTCTGAAAGTATGTGTTGAAGCGCATGGACCAAGATTGGGATTTGTCCATCCATATGACGGATATATATATACTCTGGGCCCTCTCGGTGGAATGTCATCTAGTTAGCTTGCAAGCATGTGACTAGGTCACAAGGGATGACATATCATGGAACGAGTAAAGAGTACTTATTAGTAACGAGGTAGAACTAGGTATGGAGATACCGACGATCAAACCTCGGATAAGTATAGTATCGCGTGACAAAGGGAATTGGTTTCGTATGTTAAATGGTTCTATCGATCACAAAGTCATCGTTGAGTATGTGGGAGCTGTTATGGATCTCCAGATCCCGCTAATGGTTATTGATCTGAGATGTGTCTCCATCATTTCTACATGTTCACAAACCGTAGGGTGACACACTTAAGGTTCAAAGTTGTTTTAAGTAGATATGGAATGTGCGTTGGAGACCGAATGTTGTTCGGAGTCTCGGATTGGATCCGGGACATCACGAGGAGATCCGGAATTGTCCGGGGAATAAGATTCATATATCGGGGATCATTTTCTAAGTTAGGAAATGTTCTAGAGTATTTGTATGGGGATTCTAGAAGGTTTCGGAGTGTTCCGGAAGGTTCTAGAAGATTTCTTGGAGTTTACTTGAAAACCAAGAAAGGATCAAGGAATCATTGTGGGGTAAGACAAGGATTCGTGGGGGAGTAGGACTCTCCCCCACCTCCTTGATCCGCCGGCCAAGGGAGAGGGGAGTCCTACAAGGACTCCACCTCCCCATGGCGCCTCCCTCCTTTAAATAGAGGGGTGGAGGCACAGGCCCCAAGCCCCTTCTATTCTCTAGATCTCAAGTTGCCTCTCTCCTCCTCCTTCCCTCTGCTCTGTCTTAGGTGAAGCCCTGCAGAATTCTCTACTCCACCACCACCACCACGCCGTCGTGCTGTTGGGATTCCATGGAGAGACCTACTACCTCTGCTGCTCGCTGGAACGAGGAGAGGAAGGTCTGCTTCGACTCCGCACGTGTGACCGACTGCGGAAGCGCTGCCCGAACACGGTGCCGGAAGGATCGTGTACTCGATCTTGAGATCGGCAAGTGATCGACTACATCAACCACGAGATCCGATCTCGTAACGCTTTCGGGTCTACAAGGGTTAGTACAGATCTATCTCGTTGCACATGTCTAATAGATTAGATCTTGGCTTTTATCTAGATTAGATCTGGGTTTTGTTCGTTCTTGCGGTAGAAATTTTTTGTTTTCCATGCTACGAACCCATCAGTGGTATCAGAGCCGTGTCTATGCGTAGATCTGTTGCACGAGTAGAACACAATGGTTTTGTGGGCGTTGGTGCTCGTGCCGTTTTTTGTTTTTTGTACTTTGCATCTTGTGGTATGGTGGGATGAAGCGGCTCGGGCTAACCTTACATGTCATCGCACATGAGACTTGCTCCACAGTTGACGTGCAACTCGTATTGCACAAGTGGCTTTGCGGGTGTCTGTCTCTCCCATCATAGTATAGATCCAATATACACTTTGCACTTGATAGCACCTGTATCAACGTTGTGGTTCAGTTTCGTAGGTAAGATCCGTTCTTATTCGAAAGCCCCAAACCACGTAAAACATGCAAAGAAAATTAGAGACGTCTAACTTGTTTTTGCAGGGGTTTTGTGATGTGATATGGCCATCATGTGATTGTGATTATATTTGATGTATGCAATGATCCTTGTTGTAATATGGCAACCGGCAGGAGCCTAATGGTTGTCTTTAATTCTGTTAAGACTTGCGTGTCTATTCATCTTGTAATAGCTTTATTCCAAGTAGTTGTAATAGTTGCTAGTGATGATGGACAACCATGAAGCGGCGCCACTGACCTTGACGCAATGCTGGTGATGATGGAGATCATGTCCGTGCTTTGGAGATGGAGATCAAAGGCATAAGAAGAAAGGGCCATATCATATCACACTAATTATGAATTGCCTGTGATGTTAATCCTTTATGCATCTTGTATTGCTTAGATCGTGACGGTAGCATTATAAGATGATCCCTCTCACTAAATATCAAGTAATGAAGTGTTCGTCCTTAGTAGGCACCGTTGCTAAGACTCGTCGTTTCGAAGCATCTCGTGATGATCGGGTGTGATAGATTCTACGTGTGCATACGACGGGTGCAAGCCAGATTTGCACATGCGGATACTAAGGTTAATATTGACGAGCCTAGCACGTCTCGGAACACGGAATACCGAAAGGTAAAGCATGAGTCATATGGATGATATGATGAACATGTTGATTGTTCGCCTTTAAAGCTACATCATCTCACGTGATGATCGGACTTGGTGTAGTGGATTTGGTTCGTGTAATCACTAAAACAACTGGAGGGATGTTGTTTTGAGTGGGAGTTTATTTGTAATTTGGATTAGTTGAACTCAATTTATCATAAACACAATCAAAGTGAATTTGCATAGATTGCTGTAGTCATTGGCATCCGTTCACCACCTTACCCTTAGTTATAGTTGAGATAGTGGAACTATAGAAATTCTGGATATTTTCTTTATGAACTGGTATCGTATTGTTTTGAGTGTCAATCTAAAGTTTAAAAGTCATATTGCAAACTTTCATCAAACTCCATTTACTCTGTGAAGTTTAATAAACAGTATTAAATCAAGAGTAACAATTCCAGTGTTAGTATCTAATGTATCATGTTTGCCTCCATGATTCTTGATACTCAAAAGATTGTTTTTAATATCAAGTTTATCTAAGAGCTGAAAGCAATGTTTCAGAAACCATCATATGTGAAAGGTATTGCGATATCTAAAACAATGTGTTGGTTACAACATGATAGAGTATACGTCCTCATATTTGATGAGAATTTGTGAAGATTGGAGACGCCAGTCGTCCTAATCCTCCAAAAGGTTTTGGAAAAGAAACATTATACTCGCAATTCACCTTTATAAGCTATAGCAGCTTGATCATGAAAATTGTCATGATAAGGATGAATGTAAGATGTAAGTAAAATGTTTACTACACTAAAAGATTACTAAAGAATGGAATTTTGAAAGAATGCCAAACATTTAATGAAGGTGATCCACTTCAAAGTGCAAGTTCAAAGGTATTAGTATTTGACTATACACACTTTGTACTATGTGTCATGTGAATGACACCACTATTGATGTTGATAGATTCTTTTAAAAGAAAAGGAATTGTTGAAAGAGAATCTATAAAATATTTGGCAGAAAAGAAAAGATTGGAGATGTCCAACTTAGGTATATAGAAGATACATGTTATGGGTGTATTCCTTGGTTGTTAAACAATGTGGTTCTGTGGTATTGGATACCGAATTGGTTGGTATGAAGTGTCATACAGAACAACACAATTCATGAACTACAATGGCCTAAGTAACTAGCAAGAGAATATGTGATGATGTTCATCGAAAACAAACAAAGGGTTGTTGTGTTGATCGTTAACATCAAAGCTTGCCTTCAAGATTTGTTTCAATAATTGTTATTTTGATTAGGTATTATGACGACAAAAGGTTGTTCAAATAATTACCGTATTCCATAATAGATGGATGATATACAAGTCTGGTTGGAGAAATAACGACCATAAAACTAATGCTAAAATGTCGCAAGACAAATAATTGAAAGATCACTTGCGAAGTGACATCACCTTTTAAATTATATTAGGGATACATGAAGAAATTCCATGTTGATGGATTTTTGGAGTCTTTGATTTTGATCAAATGACGCTTGTGATACTTTCCTGGAGATAATTAAAACTCCGTTCGTAGGCCAAAAGAGGAACGGACGACTAACTGATTGGAATTTGTACATATTGATGTATATAGTCCATTATGTGTAGTCGTGGGCGATGGATTTCAACTTCATACGCTTTCTCCGAAGATTTGAGTGAGTATATGTATATACTTACTCAATAAGGAAGAAGTACGAAACATTTGAAAATGTTTAAAGACTTTTAGGATGAAGTGGAAAATTATTGTAACAAGAAAATAAAAAAGTTTATGATTGGATCATAAAGAAAGATGTTTGAGTTACAAGTTTAGCAAAACACCTAAGATTTGAGGAATCGTTCCATGGATTTGCATTTCCCAAAACACCATAGGAGTATGGAGTGTTCAAGATATGTAATGAAACCTTGTTTGACATGGAAAGATCAAAGGTGTCATTTATAAAACTGCCATTATATTTTAAAGATTAAAGCTTTAGTGACTACCGCTTTTACACTGAAAAGAGCAGCATCGTGATCCGTTGAAATGACACCATATAAGTCATGGTTTGGGGTAAAACCCAGGTTGTCCTTTCTTAAAAATTTTGGTATGCTGGGCATAAGTAAAATGTTTACAACCAAAGTCCGATGAGCATGTCTTTGTAGGTTATTTCGAATAACCATTGGGTATTCCTCCATAACACCGAAGACAAAAGTGTTTGTCGCTTAGAATGTCGAGTTTCTTGAGAAGGAATTTTTGGTGAAACGTTAAGTGGGAGGACAATAGAACTTTGACAAGGTTGTTGAACCTTGGCTAATATGTGCTGACTGGCGCAGCGTCGGTAAGTGTTCCGGAGGCAGCAACAATGCTCATGGCTCACATGCCTCAAAGGTTGTGGTCACGGAGATCTAAGTTACTATTGAACCAAGTAGGTCAGGTAAGTAATCAAATGCCAAGATTTGAGAGTTAAAGCATTGTTGTTTGACAATGATGAACCGACTACATGCAAATAATCAATGATCGGCCCTGACTTCGTTAAGTGTCTTGAAGCCATAAAATCCGTGATAATTCCATACACGAGAAATCAAGCTTTTAATTTGAAAGACCCTCTGGAAAGGTGCAAGACCTTACAGTCGTATATGGATCTATAAAGAAATAGACATGGATGTTTCACATCTATGAAATAGTCGACATGTCGGAAAGAGTTTATGACAATGTTCAAGGAATTGACTATGATAATATTTGATCTTTCATAGCGATATTTAGTCTGGACGGATTAATGTAGCAACCACTACATATATTTTGGTATATGGTAGTTGAACAAACAAAACAAGTTCTTCTAATAGAATGGTTACCTAGGACGTGTACATGACACGATCCAAAGGGTTTTTTGTTAATTCAAAGGATGCTAAAAGAGTATGCAAAACTTCAATGGTTGAAGTGAGCATCACGGAGTTGGAATCTTCACCATGATGAAACCGTTAAAAGGTTTAATTTCATTAGAGACGATGAAGATGTTTGCATTTTTAAAAGAAATTAAGTGGGAGCGCTAAGACATATTTCTAATACATTATGTGAAAGACATATTGTTGATTAGAAATGATGTATCTTTTATTGACACAGGTTAAGAATTTCATTTCGATGAAAGACTTAGGCATAACCCAAGAATTAGGCATCAATGTCTATATGGATAGATTGAGGCGCTAATATGGTTTTGCCAAATGTACATAGATAAGATGTTGAATGAGTTCAATATGGAAACAACAAGAAAGTTTCTTGACGCACGGAAAGGACTGAATCAAGATTCAAGTGTGTTGACACGAGATTCAAGTGTTTTGACACTTGGTGAAATCACAAGAATATTTTGATCAATCTTTGAGATGTACACATCCAGATATGTCCTATGCTCTAAATGTTATGAGCATATACCAGAATGACTCATAAGATGATCATTGGACAATAGTAGGGATATTCCTATGATCTTTGGAAGAACTAAGAATATATTATTTATATAGTGGTGACAAATAGTTCATTGTAAATTGTTGCATTGATACTAGTTTTGTCACAAATTAAGTTTATCTCAATTTAAACTATGGGTGGCACAATGTAATGGAAAGGAAGTTCCATAACAGATTTGGTTGAGTACCAAAGTTAAAACATTATGACAGATACTACAACAAAAGGCTAAGTATATGACTACTATTGTAGCAGCAAATGAGGGCATTTGCGTCAAGTAGTTTGTTATCAAACTAGGTGTGGTTCATAGCGGGATAATACTATGAAGATACATTGTATGACAATTGTATCAACATGATTTAATCCCAAGGAACTAAAGGTCTCACAAAAGGACCAAATTTATACAATGCCATCTCATTGGAGAATGAGTAATGCGTAGAGATGCAAGGACATGCAAATACACACGGACCTGGAAGTGTCAGATCTGAAGATTATGTTTACCACTAGCAATAGTGTCTATACAACACCAGAAAGCCATAGGTGTTGAATGCACAAGTTATTAACTAGATTATTAACTCTAGTGCAAGTGGGAGACTGTTGGAGATATGCCCAAGAGGCAATAATAAAGTGATTATTATTATATCTTTATGTTTATGATAAATGTTTACATCCCATGCTATAATTATATTAACCGGAAACATTAATACTTGTGTGTTTTGTAAACATAAAAGAGTCCCTAGTAAGCCTCTGGTTAAGCTAGCTTGTTGATTAATGGATGATCATGGTTTCCTGATCATGGACATAGGATGTCGTTAATAACAAGATCATATCATTAGGAGAATGATGTGATGGACACACACCCATAGTAAGCATAGCATAAGATCAAGTCATTAAGTTCGTTTTGCTACAAGCTTTCAAATGCATAGTAACCTAATCCTTCGACCATGAGGTTATGTTAATCACCATCACCGGATGGATCTTTTGATGACATCAAACACCGCTTCGTAACTGGGTGGTTATAAAGGTGTCATTGGGTTTTCTGAAAGTATGTGTTGAAGCGGATGGACCAAGATTGGGATTTGTCCATCCATATGATGGATATATATACTCTGGGCCCTCTCAGTGGAATGTCATCTAGTTAGCTTGCAACCATGTGACTAGGTCACAAGGGATGACATATCATGGAACGAGTAAAGAGTACTTATCAGTAACGAGGTAGAACTAGGTATGGAGATACCGATGATCAAACCTCGGATAAGTATAGTATCGCGTGACAAAGGGAATTGGTTTCATATGTTAAATGGTTCTATCGATCACAAAGTCATCGTTGAGTATGTGGGAGCTGTTATGGATCTCCAGATCCCGCTAATGGTTATTGATCGGAGATGTGTCTCCATCATGTCTACATGTTCACAAATCGTAGGGTGACACACTTAAGGTTCGAAGTTATTTTAAGTAGATATGGAATGTGCGTTGGAGACCGAATGTTGTTCGGAGTCTCGGATTGGATCCGGGACATCACGAGGAGATCCAGAATTGTCCAGGGAATAAGATTCATATATTGGGGATCATTTTCTAAGTTAGGAAATGTTCCAGAATATTTCTATGGGGATTCTAGAAGGTTTCGGAATGTTCCGGAAGGTTCTAGAAGATTTCTTGGAGTTTACTTGAAAACCAAGAAAGGATCAAGGAATCCTTGTGGGGTAAGACAAGGATTCATGGGGGAGTAGGACTCTCCCCCACCTCCTTGATCCGCCGGCCAAGGGAGAGGGGAGTCCTACAAGGACTCCGCCTCCCCATGGCGCCTCCCTCCTTTAAATAGAGGGGTGGAGGTACAAGCCCCAAGCCCCTTCTATTCTCTAGATCTCAAGTTGCCTCTCTCCTCCTCCTTCCCTCTGCTCTGGCTTAGGTGAAGCCCTGCAGAATTCTCTACTCCACCACCACCACCACGCCGTCCTGCTGTTGGGATTCCGTGGAGAGACCTACTACCTCTGCTGCTCGCTAGAACGAGGAGAGGAAGGTCTACTTCGACTCCGCACGTGTGACCGACTGCGGAAGCGCTGCCGGAATGCGGCACCGGAAGGATCGTCTACTCGATCTTGAGATCGGCAAGTGATCGACTACATCAACCACGAGATCCGATCTCGTAACGCTTTCGGGTCTACAAGGGTTAGTACAGATCTATCTCGTTGCACATTTCTAATAGATTAGATCTTGGCTTTGATTAGATCTGGGTTTTGTTCGTTCTTGCGGTAGAAATTTTTTGTTTTCCATGCTACGAACCCATCACCTTTCGCTTGGATCCGTTGAAGTGCATTGTCTAGAGATAAGACATATCTAGTTTTTCAGGGAGTTGATTCTCCATCCAGTGCACGAGGAAGTCTGGGAGAACTTGCGACTTGATCGCGTCGCGCTTTTCATATGTAATGTCTCGTGGAGATAGCTCGATTCCCCAAAGCACGACTCGTCCGGTGGCATCGGGGTTGTTGAGGATATGTCCAAGCGGGGCGTCGTTGACCACCATGATTGGGTGCTCCTGGAAGTAGTAGCGCAGTCGCCTGGCTATCATGAAGACGCCATATGCCCTCTTCTGGTAGTGCGGGTACCGCTGTTTTGTTGGCATAAGCACCTCGCTGAGGTAGTAGACTAGGCGCTGTACCTCGCGGACCTTGTTTTCCTTGGCTTGTTCCACCACGAGTACCGTGCTAACCACCTGGTTAGTGGCGAAGATGTATAGCTACAGTGGTTCCCTTTCGCGTGGGGTCACCAGTACTAGTGAGGTAGACAGTAGACGCTTGAGGTCTTCGAATGCTTCATGTGCCTCATTGGTCCACTCGAACTTGTCAGCTTTGCGGAGAAGTTGGTAGAAGGGCAGTGTATTTTCACCCATTCGACTGATGAATTGACTGAGCGCCGCAATTCGCCCAGCCAGCTGCTGGACACCTCTTACGTTCTTCGGCTTCTCCATGGCCAGTATGGCTTTTATTTTCTTCGGGTTCGCCTCGATCCCTCTCGCGGAGATGAGATACCCGAGTAGTTGCCCAGATGGTACGCTGAAGGCGCATTTGTCCGGATTGAGCTTGATACGGTAGCGGTCGAGATTGGCGAAGGTTTCGCGTAAATCGTCGATTAGCGAGGCTTCCTCTTTGGTCTTGATTACGATGTTGTCAACATAGACTTGGATGTTGCGACCAAGTTGGTTCTTGAGGCAAGCATGCATGCACCGCTGATAGGTTGCTCCTGCGTTTTTTAGCCCGAAGGGCATTGTGTTGTAGCAGAACACACCAAAAGGCGTTGTAAACGCCGTTTTCCCTTGATCTTCCTCCTTTATTCGAATCTGATTCTAGCCTGAGTAGGCATCGAGGAAGCAGATGCGCTCACATCCCATGGTGGAGTCGATGATCTGGTCGATTTGTGGCAGCGGGAAGTGATCCTTTGGGCAGTGCTTATTCAGAGAGGTAAAATCCACGCACATCCATAGGATATCCGTGTCCTTTTTTGGTACTAGCACTGTATTGGCGAGCCAAGTGCTTTCCTTGATCTCGCGTATGAATTTGGCATCGAGGAGTCTGTTCATCTCCATTCCGACCGCTTTTGCTCTTGGCTTAGATAGCCACCAAATTGTTTGCTTGACTGGCTTTGCGTCTAGGTTGACATTGAGTGCGTGCTCGGTGAATTCCCTGGGAACTTCTGGCATGTCCGCTGGACACCAGGCAAAGATTTCCCAGTGCTCACGAAGGAATTCGACGAGCGCGAGTTCCTATGCGGGACTCAAGTTGTTGGCGATGAGGGCCGTCTTGGCCGGGTCCAATGGGTGGACTTGAACTTTCTTCGTGTGCACCGACGACTCGAAGGACAGGTCGGGTGAACTTGGCTGGCTCAGGGGAGGCAGACTATTGTCTGTCGACTCCTTCAATCTTGCAAGTTCTTCCTGCATGCCAAAGGACTGGGAATTTCTGTTGAATTCCCTGTCGCAACTGTCGGACCTCTCGAAGCTCCCATTGATTGTGATGACGCCTTTGGGGCCTGGCATTTTCATCTGCAAGTAGGCATAGTGCGGCACTGCCATGAACCTGGCGAGTGTGACACATCCAAGGATGCAGTGGTACTGTGAGGGCCAGTCGATGACTTCGAAGTCGATGCGTTCATGTTGAAAGTTTTTCGGCGTGCCGAAGATGACGTCGAGGTTGATTTTTCCAAGGGGATATATGCCCTTGCCTGGGACGATGACGTGGAATGTCGTGTCCGAGACCTCTAGGCAGGTTAGAGGGATCCTCATTGCTCGCAAGGTACTCGCGAACATAAGGTTAATGCCGCTTCCACCATCCATGAAAACACGACTCATGTCGAAGCCTCCAATCTGTGCCTCGAGTACGAGGGGACAACGGCCTAGACGGGGTACTTGACGCGGGTGGTCACGCTTGTCGAAGGTAATGCAGGAATTGCTTCCACTGAGGTACTCAGTGGTGGACGGTGGTGAGTTTGTCGCCAAGTTGACTTGGCGAGTGATGTCCTTCTGCACCTGATTTGAGGGGCGTCCCTTTTGGATCATCATATTGCCCACAGCCCATGGGTATGGCTCACCGCCTTGATCATGGACCGGTGCGGCCGTGGGTAGTGGCACTCCAGGTGGTGGAGGAGGAGCTCCATGTGCTACAACGCCTGGGGCGACTTCGTAGCCCCTGTTGATGGTATCGCGATTCATCCGCGCCAGACCCTCGTGGAGTTTGAGGAACTCGTGGCAGTCCTTGAGGAGGTGGCTGGATTTCTTCTTGCTGTCGTGCTTGTCGATGTAGAAGTGCATGTTGCACAGCCCGGACAATTTGTCTTTGATTGTTGTCACGGGTGCCTCTTCGCGAGTACGGCGCTACCATACTTGCGTGGTTTTCCCGGAGTCATGGTGTCCACAGCTGCGATAGCCGCTATTGCGGTTGTCCTCGTGCCTGTCGGCGTAGCCGGCTACGACCATGTTGACGTCGTCGCGGTCATCATAGATGCGCATTCGACATTTGCTGCGGCGATCGCGTCTGCGCTCGAGCTCTGCTTCGTCATCGGAGTGAACGCGATTTTTCACCAAATCTTCTCCATCTACCCACTGATTCGCGATTTCCATCAGGTGGTCAATGGTTTTGGGCTTCGAGTGGCCCAGCTCCTTCCTGAGCTCTATGCGGCGAACGCCGCCTTTGAATGCGTCAATCCCCCGGTCCTTTGAGATATTTTCTGCGGAGTTCTTGATGATGGAACACCTCTGGATGTACGAGCGTAATGACTCGCCCGACCTTTGCTGGCAGCATCTCAGCTCTTCGATTGACGCGGGCCTTTTGTAGGTGCCCTTGAAGTTGCACACAAAGCTGTAGACCAGCTCATCCCAGCTGCGAATGGATTCGCGCGGGAGGTTATTGAGCCAAGCTCGGGCAACGCCCTGCAGCTGTAGCTGTAGGCATTGCAGGGCAGTGCTTCGACTCCCACCATGGAGCCTGACAGAGGAGATTTGGTCTTCCAACCAGATTTTCGGGTCCTCCAGGCCGTCAAACTTTGGGTTCTCCGATGGGAGCTTAAACCCCTTGGGCATTCGCTTTTGTCTGATGGCCCTGTTGAAGCATCTGGCGCCACAGAGCTCCACGTCTTCGTCCTGTGAGTCAGTCGATCGGGCACGTCGTGCCCTTGACTTGTCGATTTTGCGTTGCATGATGTCATCACGCGCGTCGTAGTCGTGGTCGTGTCGTTGTGAGCGGCGACGTCGAGACAGATCGTGACTGTCGTCGCTGGAGGAGGGTGAGGAATAGCGTTTTGTCAGAGCCTTGTTTTTCTTCGGCTCCGGCGTCGGCTCTTTGTCGAGAGCGGCCTTGATTAGCCCCAAGCCTGTGATCGTAGATCGGTGCATGGCAGCTCGAGGATCTCTAGCTAGCGGCTGGTTGTTGAGTAGGTACATGGTGGGCGTTGTCATCGCTGCTTGCAGCGTCTTTGGGACCACATTGCCCCGGGTGTCGACTTTCATAGAGCTGAAGTCGAGGACTTTCGCAGCTTCTATACGCTCCTTCTCGGTGAGATGGGCCATTCGAGATCGTCTCTTGTTGGCCACGTACTCGTTGCCTTTGGAGAAGGATCCTCCGTGGGAGGAGAGCCCAACCCTTCGAAGGCTCGACTAGTCTGCCGTCGTTTTACGCGCTTCGAGTTGCGCGATTGTTTGTAGCTGGCGTATGTACTCTTCCTTCAACAGCCAATGATAGCCCATCAGCAGTTCTTGCGGTGTGCCTGGGGGCAGAGGATTGCCTCGCAGGGCATCTCGGCAGCGAGCCCACTCGAGATCGTTGAGCTTGATCACGACACGTTCGCCAGTGTGCTCGTTAACCATGGTTGGGGGTTCGACTGCCCCTCCATTGTTGACGGGCGCGCCGTTGCCACCATTGGTGGGGCCGCCGTTGGGAGTTCCGCCATTAGGGATGCCACCGTTAGGCGGATCGGTGCCAGATCCATTGTCACTGTTTTCGCGATTAGCGGTGGAGTCGCCAGTGTTAATTACGCTGCACATGAAGTGGATGGGGAAGCTGTTGCTCCTGCAACTCTCGGATCCGGAGCCATAGACTCCATCTTCCATTGCTAAGCCGCCCAAATCGGATTCGTGACTGCTGTCGCTGTCCGTGCTCTCAGCTGTTGCTGAGGTGTTGAGCTTGCTGAGGGTGCTGATTGGTGGCGGGAACCACGATGCTGGAGCAATCGTGGATGTCGTTGTCTGGTCAGGCATGTGAAGCGTGCCCATCTGACCAACTTGGAAGCGGAAGCTCCCTATCGCCAGGCTGATTCTGTCGCCCATGGACTCGAAAGCCGGGCGAGTGGCAGGCGTGTGGACGATGAAGTTGAATGCGCCGAAGTGTTGGAGAATCTCCGTTGTTGCGGAGTTGTAGATCGCGGTTGATGAGGCCGAAGAAGCCACGACATCAGCACTCCCAATTCTCACAGACGGCACCAATTGACGAGGGTTTAACTCATCAATGCCCATTGTTATGGACTTGGGTTTTGGAGAAGGAGGGAGCTGTGGAAGCATCAATGTCTAGCAAACAAGCACACAGGGACGCAAGGTTTATCCAGGTTCAGGCCTCGTAGAGGTCCCTATTCCTGTTTGTCTGCTCTTGGAATTAATGAAGGAATCGAAGATTACAATGGTGCGCAGATGCAATCTGGCGAGGGTTGTGGAAACTAGGGTTGCGTGTGTCCTCCTCGCCGCCCCCTCCTAGCCTTTATATAGATAGGCCAGGTCTCAGGTAGCAGGTCGAGTCGGTTACAGTTTAGGGTTTGCCCTTCAAACTTTCTATCTTTAGACTTCTTCTTGTCTCGCAAGTTATCGGTAGTCCGTAGGCCACTTGAAGTCTTCATTGGGCCGTGACAACGTCGTGGGCTTTCACCGTATTTGGACCGTATATACAAGACTCGAGTACCTGCGGGGTATACCCATGTCAAGTACTATTTATTTTTCCAATGGACTTATATTGTGTAACAATTTGTTATAGAAGTTTTTTCATGGGACGTCTTACCGTACATCAAATCAATATGGGCCATTTGTTCGACCGAATCAAACGATCCAGATCCATTTTACTACCACAAATTTCGTATAATATGTCAAGGCGTCAATGGAATTTTGGGAATTCACTGTTAGAAGTCCCGCAGCCAGGTTCTATAAATAATGACGAATGGTAGGGTTGCAGTTTCAGATGGTTCAATGGTCCAGTTCACTCCCATCACGCGTGTCTCCACGTTCGCCATTGTCGGCAGCACCCGTGCACAGCACTATGGTCCCGGCCGCCACCAGCGGCCGTCGCCCGTGTCCTCCTCTAGCCTTTCTCTCCCTCGCAGGCTTACGGCTCAGCGCTCTCTGATTGCAGTGTGATCACGGCCACCTTTTGTGATCAAACATCCAGGCTGTCTTGGACACTTACCACTGTCTACAGGCCGTCCGATGATGAGAGAAAGGAAAACTTCCTTAACAAGCTGATAAGCATCCATGCTCAGATGACCGGGCCATGTGCAGTCATAGGGGATTTCAACCTGATCTTGCACGACCAAGACAAAAATAAGCCCAGGGTGAATAGGAGATGGATGAGACGGTTCAAGCATGCCCTTGATACTAGTTTCCTTTGAGAAATCAAACTAGTTGGGTGATGTTTCACCTGGAGCAATGAGCAAGACAATTCGACACTCGAGCGGCTAGACCATGCCTTCTGCAATGCAGAATGGGATGCAATCCACCCAGCAGCCAAGCTACTGCCACAAAGCATCATCCATGTCTGGCCACTGCCCGATGCTGTTAGTCCAAGACACCATTGTCAGAACACCACCGCGCTTCCGCTTCGAGATTTTCTGGCCACTTCTCGAAGGCTATAGCACTGTGGTGGATATGTCTTGGAATGCGCCATGTAGGCTTACCAAACATTTCGCTTTGCTAGACTGCAAATTGAAACGGCTAGCGAAACACCTATCTTCCTAGACAAAAACTATGTGGGGGATAACCGGAAACAGATGCTTGTGAGCCAAGAGATTGTGTTGCGGCTAGACACGGCCCAAGATACTAGGCAACTGGCCACGGAGGAGAAGGATCCCCGCTCCAGCCTAAAGTCAATAGAAGTTGGGATCTCTATCATAAGTAGAATAAAAGCAAGGCAACGTGCATGAGTGAAGTGGTTAAAACTTGGAGACGCAAACACCAAGTTCTTCCACTCTAGAGCGGCTCATCGACGACAGAAAAATAGAATACATGCACTTTAATCGGACACATGAATCGCAACCTCACCTTGGTAGATCGCGGAGGTGGTCCACAATCACATGACCACAATTGTGGGCACACATGTGTCGTGCACCGCAAGATTTGACTGAGATCAACTTCACCGGCCGTCCCCTGACCTTGCATGAGCTAGTGGAACCCTTCTCCATGGAAGAAGGTTGTGTTTGCTACATCAGGAGACAAGGCGCCAGGGCTGGATGGCTTCTCTAGGGGCTACTTCAAGATATCATGGAATATGATCAAGGAGGATCTGTTAAGAGCACTGACCGAATTCCACGACCTAATTTATCCCTCCTTCCACAGCCTAAATGTGGCCCACTACATCCTGCTGCCAAAGATCGACCAACCCACACATATGACATACTTCAAGCCCATTAGTATGATTCATTCCTTCACCAAGCTAGTATCCAAGATACTGGCTTTCAGACTCCAACCAGTCCTCGATGAGCTTATATCTCCTTGTTAGAGCACCTTCATCTCAAAGCGAAGCATCCAAGACAACTTCCTTTTTATGCAGAACCCAGCAAACACTACCACAAAACAAAGACACCTGCTCTACTCCTCAAGTTGGATATTGCCAAGGCATTTGATAGACTGTCCTAGGAATACATCTTGGATAGGCTCGCAACTTGAGGGTTTCCTGTGCGCTGGAGGGATTGGATATATTTACTATTCTGATCGGCAACCTCCAAAACGATACTAAACGGAGTACCGGGAGACACAATCATACACAAAAGAGGGTTGCGTCAGGGGGACTCACTTTACCTTTTTCTCTTTGACTTGGAAATGGATCTCATGCATCGTCTCCTTGAGATTTCCACCACTGCTGGGGTTCTCACGAAATTCCACAACAAGCAGTGCACCTTTCGGGAATCACTATATGTTGATGATGTGGCGGTTGATGACCCACAAGTATAGGGGGTGTATCACAGTATTTTCGAGGGAAGTGAAACCCAATTTATTGATTCGACACAAGGGGAGCCAAAGAATATTTATAAGCCTTAACAACTGAGTTGTCAATTCAGCTGCACCTGGAAACAATCTTGCTCACAGCAGTTTATCAGTAGCAACAGTTTTGTAGTAGCAATAGTAAAGTAATAGCAGTAGTAAAGTAAAGACAATACTAAGAATTGCAGTAAACAGTAGGATTAAAGCACGGTAGGTATAGAGATGGATGCACGGGCGTTGCATGGACAAGACAATTCACATGGCAATCAAGACATAGGGCATTTATAGATAAATAAGATAAAGCATCCAAGTACTAAATAATCATAGGCATGTGCTCCATATATAGTCATACGTGCTCGCAATGAGAACTTGCACAACATCTTTTGTCCTGCCAGCCTGTTTGCAGCGGGGCCTCAAGGGAACTACTGGCAATTAAGGTGCTCCTTTTAATAGAGCACCGGAGCAAAGCATTAACACTCCATGAACACATGTGATCCTCACATCAAAGCCATTCCCTCCAGTTATCCCGATATCTGTCACTTCGGGGCATTTGGTTCCAGACAACGACGTGTGTATACAACTTGCAGGTAAGACCATAAACAATACTATCATAATGAATCAATAACTTGTTCAGATCTGAAATCATGGTACTCGGGCCCTAGTGACAAGCATTAAGCATAAAGTTGCAACAAAGTCAAAAAGCACTAATAGTAGATACTAGGCACCATTCCCTAACAATCTGATGCCATTACATGAACGATCTCATCCAATCCCTACCATCCCCATAGCCTACAGCGGGGGATTACTCACTCATAGATGGGGGAAACATGGGTGGTCAATGGAGAAGCGATGGTGATGATGATGGCGATGATCTCCTCCAATTCCCCGTCCCGGCAGGGTGCCTGAACAGAGTTTCTGGTTCTGAATCACGGAATCTGGTGGTGGCGGCGGAGCGAAACTCTTTGTGGAAAAAATGTTGAACCCCCCCTAGATTTTTAGGTCAGGAGGCAACTTATAGGCGAAGAGGGAGGCCGAGGGGGTGCCTGGGGCGGCCAGACCACCCCCTGGCGCGGCCAGGCCTAGCCCGCGCGGCCAGGTGGTGTGGCCAGGCCTCAGCCCCTCTCCGTCTCGTATTCTGGCTCCTGGTGTCCCTCGGTGAAAAACTGACTTTGGCTTTTGCCCGTCCAATTCCGAGAATATTCATTTTTTGACTTTCCTGGAACCAAAAACAGCAGAAAACAGGCAGCTGGCACTATGGCTCTTGTTAATAGGTTAATCCAAGAAATCATATGAATAGTACTCCAAAGTGTGGACAAAACATAAGAAAGTAGATAAAACCATGTATGGAACATCAAAAATTATGGATACATTTGCAACGTATCAACATCCCCAAGCTTAACTCTTGCTCGTCCTCGAATAGGTAAGTGATAAAAAGAAAGAATAATTTTTGAGGTGACATGCACCATCATAAACTTGATCAAAGTATTTGTAAAACATTGATAGCTGGGATCATAGTACTTCAATCATAACATGAAAGACAAAGTTTTAACAATAAGGCAAAGCAACTATGTTGCAACATGAAAAGGCACAAACAAAAGATTCATGAATAACAATGCTTTGCAAGACGTTTGTTTGTTTCACATAAAGAAAACATAGCATAGTGGCATTCAGCTTGTCCCTCATAGAGTAGCAAACATAAATGCATAGGACACCTTCAAAGTTCATAAGAGTGACTAGATACAAATAGTTTAAAACAAGCAATATCAAAGCTATGCATCAATCAACAAGTCTTGGGACAATGCACATAGAACTAAGAATGGCCACTATGCTCTCAAAGTAGGTGCATAAAGATAGAAGGTGGATACTCAACATAAAAGTAAAAGAAAGACCTTCATAAAAGGAAGTAGGGATTCAAGTTTCATAAAGAGCTTCCAAAAATTATGGTACTTATTAGCTTTCAGCTCTCATTGCCCCTATCATAAGCATCTTGAAGGTGATTAAGGTTAAAGTGACACAACTAAGAGGATATGCTTGACAAGTTATAAGTTAAAATCTCGTGCCCCTTACTTACGAAGACCGAACCTCATGCTACTCAACTTTAGTCACAAGTAAGATCTTGTCATTGTAAGTACATATGTATCATAGAGAACCGCCAACGGGGTACCCCTTGCACATGATACAGGAGCTATCCCATAATCAAAATGACAAGGCAAGCAGACAATGAGCATCTCAATGATCTTTTTATTTGCTATTTGCATAGGTTTTTAATGAGGATGCTTCATAGAGTTCTCATTATGGTTATGTTGTAAGTTTCCACCATGATTAGGCATGGCTTAGGCTAGCGGCCTAGGCGTTTCTCTAACACACATACAAACTCCATGATCTTACAAGTTCCCCTTTTATTTCACACCGCCAGGATCCATCAGCAAAAGAACATGATATCAACGGGTACAAAGTACAAGTGCAATGTTGAAAGCGATCCCCATGATACATGGTTCTGCTAACTTCAACTTATAAAGCACAAGCATATACGCAACAAAGATGGACGCAATGGTTCAAGTTTATTAAATGCAAGAAAAGTAAAGTGTGCCATCAAGTTCGTGAGAGCTTTAATCACTAGTTTTCTCATAACAAGTTTAATTCGGAAGGTAGATAAAAACATGAATATACTTGGAATAGCATATGCTAATAGGTAGGTATGGTGGACTCTTTGGAATAACTTGGTTTTAGGAGTTGGATGCATGAGTGAACTCACACTTTGTTATGGAGGCTAGCAAAAGACTAGGAGCGACCAACTAAGAGGGCAATACTGGCCATAATCATGCAGAGCGACAAAACATCGTTAATCAAAGCATAAAGTGATACTACAAGTTGAAAACTAAAGGATCACAAAGGCTATGGTGACTTGGGATAGTCATAACATGGTGTGAGCATGCGCCAAGTCAACCCAAATAAAGCAACAAAGGAGAATACCACAATACTATGCTTTAATATGCTAAAACAATGCATGATTCTTCCAAGGCACATTAAGAAATCTCAATTTTTTATAACATGTCATGCTAAAGCAAAGAATACTAAGCATAAAGCCAAAACAATATCGACCATGGCATGACAAAGCATAAGCCACAGTCAAAAACAAGCTCTCTTTACCACTTAAGCGTGAACTTTTCCTACTCTTTTCCAATCCAAACCAAACTATTTGAAAACCAATGCATGAAAGAGGGGGTCCAACCAATTTATTCAGCAAACTAAGCAAACCAAGCAAATGAAAAACCAAAACGAAAACGAAAAAGGAGACGCTCGAAGAACAACACAACTGTGCACGAAACAATAAAAATAAAGTGTTTGGAGGAAACTTGGAATTTTTATTGATGAAAAAGGGGATGCCTTGGGCATCCCCAAGCTTTGACGCTTGTAGTTCTTGGATATTTATTGGGGTGACACACGTGGCATCCCCAAGATTGAGCTTTAGTCCATCATTCATCTCATTACTCATTCCTTCCATACACCTGAAATTTTTCCCTCATACAAAACTTCACACAATCTTATTGGCAACATTAGTGCACTCAAGATAATAAGTCTTTAGGTTCAGTTACAACACCAATAAAACTTTCATTAAACCACAAGCTAGTGTAGCACTTCCCTCAAAAATCTCAATTCCCCAGAAGAACTCAAAAAGGAACCAACAAGAAGCAAATGCAAATAATGGCAGAAATCTGTCAAAGCAGACCAGCAGGTAAAGACGAATTTTGTCGAAGACCTTATGTTACTCAAATCGAAAAGTGTTGAACTAACAAAATTTAGATAACAACCTGGGGCAGAAGCACAAAAATTAAGGCCTCAAAAGGACGTACAGAGATTTTATACAAATTTTTACGGTGAAGCACAGAAATCTGTTTCGGGACAGCAACTTTCTCAACCATTACTTCTCTCTCATTAGAGGTTACTCTTGGCACAAAAAGCAAATAAAAAGGATAAAGAGCGGTTATTACTGAATTAATAACTTCCAAGACTCATCTAAAACTTTTGGGTTATCTCCCAATAAGTACTTTTCTTTAATGCCTTTAAGTTAGGCATGATAGTTTCAGAGGATGCTCACATAAGAAATATGAATTCAAGTAAAAGAGAGCATCAAGAAGCAAATTCAAAACACATTTAAGTCTAACCCACTTCCTATGCATAGGAATCTTGTATGCAAATAAATTCGCAAAGAACAAAGTGACAGGCATAGGAAGATAAAACAAGAGTAACTTCAAAACTGTCAGCACATAGAGTGGTGTTTCAATACCATGAAAACTTCTACAACCATATTTTCCTCTCTCATAATAATTTTTAGTAGCCTCATGAATAAACTCAACAATATAACTATCACATAAAGCATGTTTTTCATGTTCTACAAAAACATAATTTTTATCAAGCTAAAAAATAGTGGGATTAAAACCTTCAAACCCACTTTTAACAATTCTATAACAAAATGACTGATCATTCAATATAGGACCATTGTCTAGAGCTTTATCATATACAATTTCTAAGAAAAACTCTTTAGTACCATGCATATCGAAGTTAGGCACAAATAAAGTATTATCATAGATAACATGAGCATAACATTCATCCTCCTTTGGTAAGCATGGGGGACAATCAAATAATGTAAGGGATAAAGAGTTACTCTCATTAGAAGGTAGGCGTGGGTAGCTAATCCATTCTTCCTCCTTTTGTTCATCACTCTCCTTCTCTTTTTCATCTAATGAGCTTTCAGGTTCATCAATTTCTTCTTCCATAAGATCCTACAAGGAATTAGTCTCTTCCATTTGTGGAAAGCATCTATTAATATATTCAAGAATATAGCCATTTTCTTCCTTGTAATTATCAAAGCAAAATTTAAGTATATCATAAACCTCATATTTATAAGGTGAATCCTCAATATTTTCAAGCAAACTAGCAAGTTCAAATGCACCCTTCCAAGCAATAAATTCCTCAATTTGTTTCACATCATAAAAGTCATGATTTTCTTTAACATAAGAAGATATGGTAACATCATCATTATACTCACATTGAAAAGGGAGGTGTTTGTACCTCCTACAGCAACAAGATTTATCAAAGCAATAAGTAACATTATAAGTAGAGCACACGTTTATAGCAATGGTATACAATTTATCAATTTTTTCCCATAAGTGTTTCCCTTTTTGTGACAAGCGGTCTTCCTTATAATAATATTATTGTTCTTCCGTGAACCCACCTTGCCAATAAGAACCAACCATTGATAGAGAGCATGATAAAGCAAGACAATAACAGACCAATGAAAATAACAACTAGAATAGGAACTAATTTTTTTGTATTTTTGATAAAGAAACAAGCAAACAAGGCGGAAATAAACTAAGCAAAGCAAAAATAACAATGTAAAGAGATTGGTTATGATTATGCTTGAACAATAGTGATTCCAAGTGAACTTGATAAATAAAGCTATGCTCCCAGGCAACGGCGCCAGAAAATAGTCTTGATGACCCACAAGTATAGGGGGTGTATCGCAGTATTTTCGAGGGAAGTGAAACCCAATTTATTGATTCGACACAAGGGGAGCCAAAGAATATTTATAAGCCTTAACAACTGAGTTGTCAATTCAGCTGCACCTGGAAACAATCTTGTTCACAGCAGTTTATCAGTAGCAACAGTTTTATAGTAGCAATAGTAAAGTAATAGCAGTAGTAAAGTAAAGATAGTAGTAAGAATTGCAGTAAACAGTAGGATTAAAGCGCGGTAGGCATAGGGATGGATGGACGGGCGTTGCATGGACAAGACAATTCACATGGAAATCAAGACATAGGGCATTTGCAGATAAATAATATAAAGCATCCAAGTACTAAATAATCATAGGCATGTGTTCCATATATCATCATACGTGCTCGCAATGAGAACTTGCACAACATCTTTTGTCCTGCCAGCCCGTTTGCAACGGGGCCTCAAGGGAACTACTGGCAATTAAGGTGCTCCTTTTAATAGAGCACCGGAGCAAAGCATTAACACTCCGTGAACACATGTGATCCTCACATCAAAGCCATTCCCTCTGGTTATCCCGATTTCTGTCACTTCGGGGCCTTTGGTTCCGGACAGCGAATTTTGTATACAACTTGCAGGTAAGACCATAAACAATACTATCATAATGAATCAATAACATGTTCAGATATGAAATCATGGCACTCAGGCCCTAGTGACAAGCATTAAACATAAAAAAGTTGCAACAAAGTCAAAAGGCACTAATAGTAGATACTAGGCACCATGCCCTAACAATCCGATGCCATTACATGAACGATCTCATCCAATCCCTACCATCCCCATAGCCTACAGCAGGGGATTACTCACTCATAGATGGGGGAAACATGGTTGGTCGATGGAGAAGCGATGGTGATGATGATGGCAATGATCTCCTCCAATTCCCCGTCCCGGCAGGGTGCTAGAACAGAGTTTCTGGTTCTGAATTGCGGAATATGGTGGTGGCGGCGGAGCAGAACTCTTTCTGGGAAAAACGTCAAACTCCCTAGGGTTTTAGGTTAGGAGGCAACTTATAGGCGAAGAGGGAGGCCGAGGGGGTGCCTGGGGCAGCCAGACCACCCCCTGGCGCGGCCAGGCCTAGCCCGCGTGGCCAGGTGGTGTGGCCAGGCCCTAGCCCCTCTCTGTCTCGTATTTTGGCTCCTGGTGTCCCTCGGTAAAAAACTGACTTTGGCTTTTGTCCGGTCCAACGAGAATATTCATTTTCTGACTTTCCTGGAACCAAAAATAGCAGAAAATAGGCAGCTGACACTGTGGCTCTTGTTAATAGGTTAGTCCAAGAAATCATATGAAAAGTACTCCAAAGTATGGACAAAACATAAGAAAGTAGATAAAACCAAGCATGGGACATCAAAAATTATGGATACGTTTGCAACGTATCAACGGTCTTCATCAACCCATCGCACACATACCTGATAGGCATTGGTGAGATACTTGACAACTTTGGACACAGAACTGGACTAATTACCAACCTGGCCAAGAGCTCAATCACCCCCATTAGCTGCTAGGGTTGAGGCTTTAGCTCAAGGCTTGGGAATCCCAATCAAGCACTTCCCATGCATCTAGTTGGGCATGCCTTTGTCAGTCAAAAAGCTCATCAAAGCAGACCAGCAACTCCTACTGGACAAAGTTGATCGTCACTTAGCCACTTGTAAAGCAAGGATGATGAGAAAAACAGGAAGATTAGAAATGCTTAACTCAGTACTCACCTCGTTGGCCGTCTACCTGATGACAATTAACAAGATGCTGGCATGGGTAAGGAAAGAGTTCGATCATCACGTGAGGGCTTGTCTATGGTCCGACGAGGCCACATGCAGCAGAGGGAAATGCAGGGTAGGCTAGAAGTTGGTATGTCATCCCAAGACCCTTGGGGGACTAGGAATACACTACATTGGATCTTTCGGTACCTCTCTGAGACTGTGTTGGATGTGGTAGAAGTGGAAGTAGCCAATAAGCCATGGTCTCACATGACCCTCCTATCCTGTAAAAATGATAAGGAACTCTTCTACGCAGCAACCAAGATAACCGTGGGGAATGGATAAAGGGCAAGATTCTAGACTAGTCGCTGTCTTTTTGATCAGGTTCTTGTCGATATCACGACAGATATCTTCAAGGTACTCTAGAAAGAATTGCTCACTAAGAGAGGCCCTATATGATAGCAAATGGCTGACCGACCTTCGCCACCAACTCAACACTCAACATCTCCTCAACTAGTACACCTAGCAGAGATGATAGACAACACTCAGTTGACAAACGTGCCAAACGACATTGAGTGGAGGTTTGGTGGCAAACAGACATACTCTACAAGATCGTCCTACCACTTGCAATTCGTGGGAGCAGAACAAACAGACTTGCTAAAGTTAATTTGGACGGGCTGGGCACCGGCGAGATGCAAATTCTTCATTTGGACCTTAATGCTTAACCGGGTTTTGACCACGGACAAACTACTTCAATGATAGTGGGAGAACGAGTACTTTTGCCCTCTCTGTCGTGGGAGCTTGGAGATGGCCACTCATCTGTTGATAGATTTCCCGTTTAGCACAAACATGTTGGGTATTCTAGCCAATAAACTCAAAGTCGACGACATCAATCCTCAGGGTTGGATCGGCAAAGACCTAACAATCCAAGAGTTGTACCGGTCACTCATGGGCCATAAATCTAAGGCCCAAAGGAAACACATATTTTGAACAACTAAGCTCATCTGCTGGGATATTTGGAAAGAGAAGGATTTTCGGAAAAAAAACTACCAACGCATGTCCTCGTCGCCAAAATCCTGGGCAGATCCAATGCTTGGAGAATAACAAGAACACCCATACCACTTGTCGACCAATATGGAGGCGCATCTTTTGTCCTAGGTTAAATAAAACCATGTAAGCTCTTTTACAGGTAGGATCTAATGGATGCTAGTCTCCCTCCCTCTGGCTAGAGTGTCGAGTTCAGGAAGGCTCCGCTGGTGGACTTCAATGGACGACATGCCGGAGTTCGCCAGATTGGATGGGTTTTGGTCATGCGCAACCATGTTTTTATCTGACCGTTTGGTTTCAGCGGGAGCGACGCGAAGCTTTCCAGTCTGTTGCCATCAAGGACATGCCTTTAGTCCCATGATGAAGTCAGTCGCGGAGAATGACATGGAAGCGGAGGTCTAGGAACTGCTAATGGTGGTTTGAATCCTGGTGGCGTTGAGGTTTTAGCTTGGTGATCTGGGTCTTGGAGCAGCGACATCTTGAAGTGGGGGTGACAGTACAGGAGGATTATAGAGTTCAAACTTGTAGGGTAAAAATCCAAGGTCTAGTCTTAATTTGTTATGCCTGGCAATGACCTTGTTGAAGGCATTGTTTTATGAGCATGGACATTCTCCGGGGTGAAAACCCATGATCGTTGACCAGGGTGATGACAGTGCTTGTGAACCGTTTCCTTCTTCGAGACGTCGCTTTTGGAGATGATGGATTTCTAGTACCGTCTCGGTGCTGTTTGGTCCGCTGTTGTAAGGCATAGATCGTTGTAGCAGGACTTTTTTTCCTGTAATTCTTCTTTTCTTTTTTGACCGTGTGCATCCGTAATGTCAATAGGATAATAATGCGTTGTTGCAGAGGCTGGGTGTAATTGGTATCTCGCGATATTAATATATGTTCCTTTCCTAAAAAAAACTATCTTTCGGCCTACCTAAAAATCACCTTATAAAACTCTTTAACTACTGCAATGAAATACAGCAGCTCTCCTGCTGTTATTCAAAAAATAAAAAATCTTTCTCAACACAAATTCCTTTGTTTTCTTCTATTTTTTATCCATACAAGCTGATGTCGTTGCTGGTTAAAAAATACCCATGCCTCCATGTTGTACAGTCGAAGTGCAGTCTAATTGGTTTGGTTCCTGCTGAACTGATCCATTGACCGGAGTTCCAATCCCCAAGGCTCCAAAATGTCATGCATTTTTGTTTACAAACTTTCGATCTGGCAGCACAAGCAGATCGTCGCCATCTTTTTCATCCATTTGTTTGATCAGATCTTCTGTGTAGTAGTTCAGTCAAAATGCTGCCCGTCCTATGTTCTACACCATCCGATACAGTAGCTTTTCGCTTTGCACTTGGACATCCCATGCTCGGATCCCCCATGTGCAAATTGGCTGCAACTTTTTATTCTGTTTTTCTTTTCTCCTGGCCAGCTCGCCAAAACCAGTCCATCTCTATGTCTTGTTTCTTCTATTTTTGTAATCTGTCTCTATTTTGTATCTCCTAATTTATTGCTCTTTTGAAAATGTAAAAGTTATACTCCCTCCGTCCAAACATAACTGACTTGGATTTGTCTAGATTCGAATTTATCTGCTCCAAGTCAATTATTTTTGGAGCAGATAAATTCAAATCGACAAATCCAAATTAGTTATTTCTGGACGGAGGGAGTATATGATTTTGGATCAATAAAAAGAGATCATTATTTTATCATCCATATACATGTTTGCATCATGTATTTTAAGGGTCAATGGTAGTTTGCATTACACCTAATGATTACATATGGAATGTGTTGGATTATTACATAACTTGTCCCTATTTCATTTAAATTGTGTAGATCATCTATGTCATGTTAACAACATTTAAATTTGACGGATAGATAAATAACTTGAACTACATAATTAATTATCGGCACACTGATTCCGCTTAATATTGCTAAGTTGCATCATATCTTGTCATGTCATGCATCATATCATGATCATGTCAGATCTTTTATCATAGTATTAAATATTGCACCTGGTGTTTCTTTCTAGTGTTTTGCTTCTTCATCGGATAAGCCGTTGCGTTGATGCGAGTTTCAACAAATTCTTCGAATGATGTATCTTCGGCAATGTTTCCCAGACGAGCACCCATCTTATGCTACCTATTTGCTTTATGACTTTACTTCTCTCTATTGCTATCCGTGTTGTGATGCTTTAATTTTCGTATCATTTATACTCCTTGTAGCCTATGTTATATTGGTCACTTCCTATTGCCCCTTGTTTTGGTAGATAGTTGGCCGGTTTGAGTTATAGAGTTCCATAGTTGTTGGAAGGTTGTCACATGCTTAAAGGTGGAGATAGTCATGGTTCTACTTACAACTTATTAATTAAATGTTAGGACTAGTTATAATTAATAAAGAGACACTGGTGGGTAATAGTTGAGACTTGGATTTTATCCCGTCCACTTATGTCCACCTAGGACCTAAGTTCTTGACACCTGTTCCAAGACTGAGCACAAACCACATGTGGGGTGTATGGGCACCCCTATCGGCTCATTACCTCATCTCAAGTATTATACTAGGGACCACAAACTATTTCGGGCTTTATATATTACCTTATGTACATATGCCATGTTATGTCATGATTACTAAATGTTGCTCGATGAGCGTTTATTGCTATTGCGCGGGTATGATACTCTATCACGAAAATATATTGTCTATGGCCTCAGCCTGCATGACAAGTGCATGCAACCTCTGGGGTTGTACGAGACTTAGCTATATCTCATACGGGTAGCACTTTTGGGTGGCCCTCATATACTTGCTTTGGGTTATGAGAAACTTCGTGTCTGAAGCCCCACCAACATATGGATGGGTGCATGTTAACTGATATGGCAAACATTGGGTGGAAATATGTGTGGATACTTTGGTGTACCTCTGCAGAGTTGAATCTTTTCGAAAAGCATGTTCGCGGTTATGGATGATTTGGAGCACAGTTTCTCGATCATAGACAACTTACACTAAAGTAGTACTATAAAGTTGATTTGGATCTGACATGACTAGTAAGTTGGATGACAACAGTGGAATGAAATAATAAAAATGCCAACTGCATGGGTTTTCCTTCGAATGACTTCCTCATTTGGTTTCGAGGGGGAAATCACATAATGGGTTATGTTTGGTGTTAGCATCAGGTTGGTTCCGAATAGGTCTCCCTTATCTCTCTCTAATAGCCGATAGTTGTTTTGTATCTTTATAGGTTGTTCTAGTGCATGCTTTGCTACCGCTGGAGCCCACCATACCCATGTAGGAGAGAGCAGCCGAATTCTAAGTCTCGCTAAGTATTTGCCTCAATACTTACCCTCGTTGTTTTGCCCTTTGTCGACACCCCTTTGGATTGAAAGGTATGCGTTTGACGATGTTAGCAAGGTTACAATTTCGGCTTGGCCTGGGTAGGGTTATGTACGCCATTGGTTATTCTTCAAGACTCTTAGTCCAGTTTGCTTCTTATCCGTACTCGGAATTTGAATCTTTTTAATATTATCCGGATCTTTGTAACGTACATTTGTATTCTTGATTCGTTGAGTCGTTAATGTATATATATGTTTCTTATGGGTTTCCATCATGAACTATTGTGTAATGCTATTACTTCGTTTTTCAACCACACACAAGTGCTTGGTGAGCGTCTTCAAATCGTTTTTATGCGGGTTTGACGAAAATCGCTTAAATCTGCATAGGGTAGATTGGAGAGCGTTACAAAAAGTTCAATTTTATAGGTCCGTATGTTGGTATAAATCTTGGGTCGTGTCTGTTCTGGTGATGTCTGTTTTGGTATAGTGTATAGGTTGGAGAGTGGTATAGTGCACACTGTTCAAGGGTCTAGGAGATCCCTAACCTTCTCGCCGCTTGCACCACGGCGGTCTCCGCTCCCTATCCTTCCTTCTCCCCTTACTAAAGTCAGTGCTCGTTGGCATCGCGATGGCAAAGAGTCTTGCTTTCTTAGGTCTTGGGTTCATCATGGCAGAAATCTTGTTGGCCATCGCGAGATGCCCTAGTTGGGAAGTGCGGAGCTTGAGAAGAAGACCTCAATGCAGGATGATCTTGATGGTGTCCCCTGACAACACAACTACTGACTCACTAGTGTAAAAAGGGCCTATAGTCCCGGTTCATAAGGGCCATTGGTCCCGGTTTTTGAACCGGGACCAATCACTCGGGACCAATGCTGGTCCCGGTTCGGGCACGAACCGGGACCAATGGGTCTCCACGTGGACGCGCGCGCAACGAGGGGGTGGGTCATTGGTCCCGGTTCGCGGAACAAACCGGGACCAATGGGTCTCCACGTGGACGCGCGCGCAACGAGGGGGGGGGGTGGATCATTGGTCTTGGTTCGTGGCACGAACCTGGATCGTTGGTCTCTGCATTTCGGGCTATTTTTGTATCGCGGCAGGGTTTTATTTATTTATTTATTTGGTGTTTTGTATTCAATTTAATGGTACTACATATATATAGCAATAATGAAAGCACGATATATATATATATATATATATTACACATCACGGTCACGAATATATTATACACCATCTCATCCGTCGTGCTTGGTCGAAACATATTAATTACAAACGGTACTCACACGAATTTGATCTAATTTACATCTTATTTTTTACACTTCACTCTTCCAAATGAACCGGGTAATAGTATTATTCTTTCGGATCTATGACATGTTCTAATAAGAATCCGGCAATTTCCTCTTGATTTGCTTGCACGCGTTCTTGTGATAGAAGACCGTCTCGCATCCGTTCGATCTAATTTAAAGAAGGGGATCAATATATATGAATGAAACTAAACACAACTGGTGGTAATAAAATAAAGTTGTGATTATTGTTTATCATACTTCAATTTTTTTGATGTTCCGGTCTGCGCCCTTCTCTTTGGTCGTCTGGCGAATGAACTCGCAGACATAGTATCCACATAAGTTATTCACGGCTTTCTGCCTCAACCACTTTACGAGAACGGAGTTCAATCAAAATAATAATCAAGCATGATAATGGTGGTATTGAAACTAGAATCAAAGAGATGTGTGGATCTAGCAAGTAGTACTTATAGTCAGTGGTTGAAATGTAAGCTTTGGCTTCCAAATACCCCTAGTGTTGGTGGTGAACCGTTTTTAAGCCTTCTGGAGGTATTCATGCATGTTCGCCCACTTTTCTAAAGGTGTACGTTTCAAGTCCATGACTTTTACTACTCCTTGGTCAACAACAATGATTAACAGAATATAGTGGAAGCTGGACACACTAACAAAATATAACACGAGTCAATTATACGCTTAACATCGAGTAAGCGAAAATAGAATGTGTACAAGATAGTAACACTCACCCAGTGTTGTAAGGAAATAGTATTTCCGTTCTGTTGCCAAAATATGTCAACGCTTGTACCAAGTTATCCTCTGTCTCTTTGGGTTTTGTTTTTAGAGTAACTTCATGAACGAAATTGCAGTCAACAAACCCAAGGTTATAGATTTGTCCTTTGTTGCATTCGAGAATCTTCATTCTACATATATAATTAGTATAGTGATGATTAAGATTATACAAGCAACGAATGAGCTGAGCTAGAAAGACTTAATTACAGAAATTAATAATACTTACAAACAATAGGCACTAACGATAGTTTTGTCGAGGCCGTCTCGTTGGTAAAACTGAAATAATTCTGAAAATTCAATCAGTAGGAAGCCATCTCCATGACCATAATTGTGGTGTTTATATCCAGCATAGATCAAGTTTTTGGATTCAGCAGAGGCTTACATGTACACTTATGCAATCTTCGCATTTTTGTTGGTAGATCTTTGACTAACTCGGGTTTGATGAGAGGAGCCCCGTGCCGGTATACATATGATATTTGTTGGTACCCCTCGAACTCATCCATATGGCTCATGTACTCAGTAACAGACAGTCCATATAATTTGGCATTTTCTCCATACAGTTGAATAAACTCTGGATCAATGTTCGGATGATGCCGCTCCTGGGCTCTCCACTCATTGGTATCGTACACTTTGAGCGGTTTGATCGATTGATTTTTCTGTTGTCCGAGCTGGGCAACTTTTTTCCCGACTCTCCGCTCTTTTGCCTCAGCCGACTTGGTAATAGAGCGATTATAGTCTGATGTGAGCGCTATGGGTTGGTGAAGCTGAATCTTAAGCGCGGCTGCTTTGGCTTTATCTTCTGCGGTGACCGGGAAGAATTGCTCTATCGGCTTTTTCTTGTTAGCCATGTCAATCTTCCACTTTTCATAATGGGCATCTGCGGCCGCAGCAATTTCCTCATCTGTCTTCTCGCACGGTAGCTTCTTCATATTCTTATGAGGTACTCTTGGGAGGGGTAATAGCTTATGTTTCAGTGATCGGAACGTGCTCTTGCTGCTGGTGGTGGTGCTGCCCCTCTTAGTATACTTCCGCTTTTATCTCTGAGGCTCAGGGGACGGAGACGGCTGACGCGGCGGCGGAGACGGCTGAGGCGGCGGTGGAGACGACTACGCTGAGTGGTGAGGCGGTGAAGGCGATGGTTGCACTGGAGAATGGTGAGGTGGCGGCAAAGGTGGATTGCTGCTCTGAGGAGTAGGTGGCCTTGGCGGCACATAATTTGGAAGCACGATGTTCTCCTTTGGCCATACAATAGTCCCCCCTTTGGCTTCTCCTAGTTCAGTCAGCTCCATATCTTCCCCTGCAGGGTGGTCCAGCTTCAGCTACTCAAAATCTTGCTTCACGTCATCCACCGTGACGACAGCGTACCTTTTTGGAACCGATCTGCAATGCCAAGTTGGGTTAGGCGCAATTGGTACGGCCATGCCGCCGCCGTCACCCTTAAGTTCATAACTTGCACCTTTAGCTCACAAGCTATGCTCTCCGTGATATCATCCACTGGGTAGCGTTTAGGAGGAGCCGTCGTCAGTGCATCATCATCAACATCCTGGAGCTGCATGGAAGTGATGCTACTTTTCTTATTCGATAGGGCACCAGTACCATCGAATGCAGCTTCTACCATGTGCCGCTGAGATTGGCCGCTAATACCTTGCTGCTAAGTCTGTCGAGTTGATCCTGGTGCCGCTTTAATGCTTCTTCTACATTACGCGGCCGGTCTGCAGCAGCCGCTTTCTCAGCTGCCTCCCTTTCCTTTCTCCTCTGATGGCTTTTATCGGTATATCTCTTCATTTCTGTGGGGAAGGCAACATTCCACGGCTTGGAGCCTAGTGTGCCTCGTGCTTGTCCTTTGTGTTCATCATTTTTAAGGGCGCGTGTGAGCTCGTCGTTCTCTCTATCAGGAACGAACCGTCCCGCTGCAACATTATCTACTGCATTTCTAATATCTTCGATGGGAAGTAGGGGATGATCTTTGTGTTTCTGATTATATATTGCCCTCCCTTCTTTGTCCAACGTGCCCCCATGGTCGTAAAACCAGTTTCTCGCCCGTGGTGTCCATGTTGTGGGCTCTGGTCTGATCCCGGCAGCAATGTAATTTACCTCAAGTGCATCCCACTTAGGCATGCAACCGGTGTAGCCAGCAGGTCCCATATTATGATGGTACACTTTTTTAGCAGCGTTCTCCATATTTATTCTAGACCTTTCCAAAGCTTTCTTCGATGTCTTGTACTTCACAAAATCAGCCCACTAGTGTCTTAACTTAGCATAGCCGCCTTGATTGAAATCCGGAGTCTTCTCTACCTTGACAAAGTTACTGTACAGTTTCTTCTTCTAGTTCTTGAATGCATCGGCCATCTTGATGAGAGCAAACTTCTTGACTCTTTGCACAAGCTCCATTTTTGCTCTCTCCTCCTCATCTGGATTCACATCTGGCCTCGGCAGGAGGAAATTAATCATGAGCTTGTCAAAAAGCTTATCTTTGGCGATGTCGCCGACATACGGGACTCAACCGCCGCTTGGCCGATTCCATTCTTGAATGGTGATCGGGATGTAGTCCCTCACAAGAACTCCGCATTGCTTGACAAATTTTTTTGCGACATCGCCGGGAGCTTGCGGTTCGCCGTCTACACCGACCACTTCGATCCTATACCTCACAGTGTCATCCAACTTTTTTGTTGGGCCTCGTTTCGTTCTTACGGAAGAAGTTCTCGATTCGGAGGGGTAAAAGAAGAAAGAGTGTTAATATATGCATGTATATATATAGACAGCAGCATTTTAATTACAAAAAGACATATATACACCTCGCCGGAGTTTGCGAGATTTAAGGTTCCGCCGAAGCCGTCGCCTTCTCCCTCTTCGGCTTCTCCCCCGTCCTAGGCTTCGGCTTCTACCTCACCGGAGTCGTCTCCTCGGTTGAGAGATTCATCTCCCTCACCGGAATCGTTCAGAAACTTGCTGGTGACATTGGTATCGATATCTTCATTTTTGCGGATCATTTGTTGGAGGAGGTATTCATCATCTTGAGCTGTGCCATGTGTTGGATCCATAGTATCTGCAAATTAAGAATTGCAAGTTATTCTCGGATGGAGGCTGCAGGGGAGAAGATCTCGACGGCGCGACGGACGGGGGCTGCACAAGATAAGCGTTCTTATATCACATTGAAAAAGTTGAGTCGCAATACAAACATTTGAGCCAGGGTTCAAAATGGCCAAGGGCTGACCGGGAGAGAGGTTAAAATAACCCATTGTACAACATGTATCATCATATCAAGATTACATGACATATACGAGATAAGACTGTCTTATCAACCATTGTGTGCGTGCCCTTAGAGCATCTCTAACCGAAAGAGAAAAGCCCTTAGAAGATAAAATTTCGGTCGCTAACGGCCGGAGACGTCTCGAACCGAACCCCGAGCGGACGTTAGACGTCTCGAACCGAACCTCGAACTGTCGGTAGCCCGAAACACCCGCCGCTCCTTTCCCCTCCTTCCGCCCACTCGCCGACACTAGCTGTCACCAGAATCGACCCCAGGAACTGCCGCATCGAGCCGGAGCCCACCACCGATTTCAGGATGGGAATGGGTCGCGTCGACCTAGCGGGTCGCTGGCCCGACCCAAAAATCAGGGCCATTGGCCCAGCTGGGTTGGCCTTGTATGGAAATCGGCCGGGTTGATGGAACTCACCTGAGAGCGGTGGGGGCGGCGGAGATCCTCCAGGACGGCGCGACGGACGGGGAGCTGCAGGGGAGAAGATCTCGACGGCGCGACGGATGGGGGCTGCAGGGGAGCTCCTCCTAGGTGGCGGCGACGGAGCAATGATCGACGGGCGGCAGCGGAGCGACGGGCGCGACGACGGACCTGCTAAGGAGAAGAGACCTAGGGTGAGCAGCGGTGGCGGGACATGAGGAAGGGCGAGGCGATGGCGGGAGAGATCACCGGAGATCGGGGACAGCGTCGGCGGGCAGCCTGCCGGCGTTGTTCTCTGTTTTCCGCGCTTTTCCTTAGCCGTTTCGCGAGTTTGGGGGGAGTAGGGAGGAAGAAGGCTGACAGTAATAGGAGGCGCCACAGCGCGTCGCTTTGTCGTCCATCCCCTCCCTCTCCAATCTCCACCACGCCGCCATGGAGATGTTCGCGCTGAACTTCTATGAGGCGGTGATGTTCGTCCACTTCGACATCGTCGCGTCACCGGCCGCGACGGTGCCCCACGGATGGCGCATCAGCTATGCGGGGGTGCCGGTGGCTCCACTCCCTGGTCGAGCCGAGATGGAGAGCGAAATCGCGGTGCGCCGCCGCCAGATGCCCGCGTGGAAGAGGGCGCTGCCCCGGTACGCGGCGGCCAGCCCGTACTGGCTGGCGCTATTCAAGAAGGAGCGAAAGGCCAAGATTGGCAACCGCATTGTTTATGGGCGCGTGGTGCACCGGGATCTCCGCAACCGAGAAGGGCGAGAGAGGTTCTGGTCCGTCCCTGGACAGACCAAGTACACCGTCATTGCTGCTGCTCGCCGCGAATAGGTGCTCCGTCTCGCAAACAATGCGGAAATCGTGGAGGTTCCGTCCGACGATGACGAGGAAGCCGGCGGCTCGGAGGACAGCGGCAGCGGAAGTGAAATTGTTGACTAGTGGTTGAATTAATGTAGGACGTGAAATCGCACATTTGTTTAGGAAGAATTTGTGGTTGAATTAATAAATGCCCTAGATTTAGATCAATTTCTGCCTCGATTTAGATCTCTGTCCCGGATTGGGAACGTGATCATCGAGGATTCAGGGTTTTTGGTCCCGATTCGTGGCATGAATCGGGACCAATGCTCCGCAGAGCGTCACGTGTGCGTCGCGGGGGCATTGGTCCCGGTTCATGCCACGAACCGGGACAGTAGCTTGGAGATGAACCGGTCCCGATTGTGGAACCAAACTAGAACCAATGGCATTTGGGTGTTGGACCAAAGACCCTTTTTCTACTAGTGACTATTGTGTTGAAGCAGTAGACCGTTGGATTCTATTGGTGAAATTTTCTAGTATAAAAAAGCCTTGATCGATAGTGTTGTGCCGACAATGACTTCGGCCTTAGGTGTCGTTTCCCTCTCCATGGTGTTGTTGTAGACCACCTCCTTCTCCCTTGTAGCATGTTGTCTCTAGGTAAAAGCCTTGACCCCGGATCGGGTGACAGCGCGACTCTCCTCTTGCGGCGGCGCTTTGGAGTCCAGTTCCACGATGGTGCTTTTGGCTCGCGGCATACTCTTGATTTCTTCATTTTGTGATAGTGTTTCTCTTATAGAGTCATCCTTGTGGTGTTGTCTTGCTGAAGGTTCTCACTGATCTGGTGATGCCCATTGATGCTTCGTCGACTGGAGGCAAGGAGCTCAAGTTACTAACAACCTCGCAAGACTTTGCTTTAGCTTGTAGCTCTAGTTCCTTGGTTCTTTTGCGGGTGCCGTTATTCACTTTTCCGCATTATTATACACTTTTGCTTCGGTACCCTCCCCCCGGGAAACGTTGAGGGGAAAAACCTTTTTCTGAGTTGGTTTCAGGTTTGATCTAGACCCGGTCTAGTCGTTTTGATCCTTACGCATGAGGCCATACGCATACATGGCTCAAGTATAGTACAGAGATGATGTCTACGAGAGAGCAACTCATCATTTCGAATGGAACGATCACGCTGTGAAACAAGGAGATTTACCGGCATCAATTTTTTCCTCGGGTCATCCTGTACAAACCGCCTCCAATCGTATACAGATACAACATACCGGGGTAGTACGGGCCCAAACCTGAACCGGTACTCACCCAGAAATCATGCGAAAACCGGTTTTCCAATCAAACTTTGCCCCTCGGGGGGTACCGAAGCAAGCTTCTTATACACTAAACTCCTATATTTGGATCTTCTACTAGACATTTAAACAAACACATTGCGATAAAACAAACACACACAAAATTCAAACAAAAACACATAGGATTCCAACATTTTTCATAGCTATCTAACTTGTTCATACATACATTAGACATAGGACGGCCGTCGGCGTCGTGGCCGTCACAGAAACCCTAGATAATGGTCGGCACCATCGGTGGCCTGCCGTGCCGCCACCTAGCCCTCGAGGTTGTCGATCCAGGCATTGAAGAAGTCATTGGAGGAGCTGTCGTTGTCGCAGAGGTCGATAACGTCCTGCGCCGCCACCGCGGAGGAATACGCCGCCATCGTCGCGGAGGAAGATGAGGCCGTCGTCAAAGAAGAAAATCCCGGTCCAACAGCCGCTGTCGCAGAAGAATGGGCGAGGCCATGGCGCGCGGCGTACTCCATGTACCGCTGCGCCTCTAGCCTTCCACTACGACGTGGCCAAGATTAAGCCGATGAAGCTCGGCCATATACCTCTCGCCGGCGTCCTCGTCCTCGATTCGCTCCCGAGCCTCTCGTTCCTCCCGAGCGATGCACGCGACATGGCCGTGGCTAGGGGGAGAAGAGCTCTGGCACCTCGCAGGCTACCCGAGCGGGAAGTTGAGCGGCCCACAGTCGTTGCTGTGGAACCGGACGTTGGTGACGTTGTGTGCCCACACCGCCTGCCGCGCCAATTGATAGGTACCGAGCCAGTGGCGGCGGCCGGTGGTCCGGTCGGTGATCTCGGCCACCCAGGTGCCCCATGCTCATTGCCGCACGCCGTGGTACTGGCCGTACGGTACCGGCGTCTATGGTGTGTTGGGTGACCTAGATCTCCGGCCTTGAGGCATGCCACGACCCCGAACGGTACTATAGATAGGCGGAGGAGACCGACGGCAGGAAGATCCTGAAGGAAATATGCCCTGAGGGGCAATAATAAAGTTGTTATTATGTATTACTTGTATATGATAGATGTTTATTTTGCATGCTATAATTGTATTGATAGGAAACGTTAATACCTGTGTATTTAATAAACAAAAAGGGTTCCTAGTTATGCCTCTCTTATAGACTAGTTTGTTGATTAACAAGATGATCAAGGTTTCCTGATCATGGACATTGGATGTTGTTAATAACAAGGTCAAAGTATTTGTGAAATGATGTGATGAACATTCATCTGAAGTATAGCATTACGATCAAGTCATTATGTTTATATTGCTATAACATCATACGAAGTAGTCTTAGTCCTTAGACCATGAGATCATGTTAATTGCTAACACCAGAAAAGTATCTTGATAACATCAAACGTCACACCATAACAGGGTGACTATAAAGGTGGGTTCAATGCTATGAAGGTGTTATGTTGTGGCTCATGGATCAAGAGTGAAATTTGTCAATCCCGATGACGGATATATATACTCTGGGCCCTCTCGGTGATATCACATTAAGATAGCTTGCAAGCAAGTGATGTGATCACTAGAATGTTATATCACGGAAACGAGAAAAGAGTGCATATCGGTAACGAGATCAAACTAGGTATTTGGATACCGATGATCGAATCTCGGACATGTATTATATCATGAGACAAAGGGATTAAATTACTAGCGTTAAAGGTTCTCACGATCACAGAAGTCATCATTGAATGTGTAGGAGTCAGTATGGATCTCCAGGTCCCGCTTCTGATTATTGATCTGAGAGGAGTTTCAATCATCTCTTCATTATTCGCGAACCGTAGGGTGACATGCTTAAGGGTTGCCGAACACCATTTAGGAGCACATATGTTTCAGACAAAAGGTTTGCAAAGCGCAGGAAATGTTTCGATAGAAACATGAATTGTTTCGATAGTAACCAGAATTGTTTCGGGTGAAATTGCAGAAAGTGGTTCTGCATGTGATATTGAAATGTTGCAAGGGGTTTTATGTGAATGTTTGTTAATTAAAGTAATTAACAAAATTCTGAATAAAATAAATAAAAGAGTTTTATTAAATTGAGAGTTGCATTTAATTTGGTGGAAATTAAATACATGTGAGTGGGATTTTGGGTGGAGGCCATGTTTATGTGAGTGGAGGTTCACCACATGAATGAAGTAGGGGAGGAGTCCCCCCCCCCTCATGCGCTGTCTATGGGAGGAGAGGGGTCTCCCTTCCTCCTATATAAAGCCCCCTCTCCCCTCTCACAAACCACACCTCCTCGTGAAGGATCTCTCTCTCCCTCTAGATATTCCCCCATGGTCTCAGATTAGCAAGATACATGTTCCCGGTGGCCTTGCGTCTGGAAGGAGTTGTTGCTTCTGCTGATTCGCTGGAGCGAGGAGGTGGAGGTTGTCCGATAGCTTGGACGTGTGTGCGAGGACGGATGCGTTGCTGATTTGCGGCGCTCGGACTTCCACACGATCTTGAGATCGGCAAGCGTATGACTACATCAATCACGAGTTCCTACTCGTTAACAAAACTCGTTGTCTTAGAGGGTAAGTTCTCCATGGATGTATGTCCACCCGTTGCTCTGTATCTAGTAGATAGATCTTGGCATATAGTTCTCATCGTAGGAATTTTTTCTTTTCTATGTTGCGGACCCAACAGTGGTATCAGAGCCTGATCTATGCGTAGGTGCTTTGCACGGGTAGTACACATATGTTTATATGTGGGCGATGATGATCATGTTATTGCATCTTCTATGTATTTTGGATATTGGTGGCATAGTGGGATGAAGCGGCCCGGACCAACCTTACATGTCATCGTACATTAGACCGGTTCCACGACTGACATGCAACTAGTTTTGCATAAGTGGCTAGTGGGTGTTTGTCTCTCCTACTATAGTCAAGATCTGATTTACAAAGAGTTGCTAATAACTTGGTTATCCTCGTTGTGGTTCATGTTCGTAGGTAAGACCGGTTCTATCTCCGAAAGCCCTAAGCCACGTAAAACTTGCAATTGATAAATTAGAGGCTTCTAGTTTAGATCGTTGCTGGGCTAGTGTCTTGATATGGTGTTGTTGTAAGTAGATGTATGATAGATACTCTTACAACTCACTTAACGTGTAAGTTCTATAGACCTTGGCCTTACACACAAAGGAATGATAGAGATCATACCATGATGCAAATGATAGAGATCAAATGCATGGACTGTATCATCTCACTTCACACATTAGATGTTAGCATCTTATATTGCTAGTTTGGTGTTTTTGTTAGCATTATAAGATGATCCCTCATTTAGATATCAAGATAAAATGTGTTCTTCCTTAAGTATGCACCGTTTTGTGGATCGTGTTTTGAGGCATCACGTGATGATCGGGTGTTTTTGACTCTACGCTTTCATACAAGGGGTGTAAGACAGTTTTACACACGCGAATACTAAGGTTCTTACTTGGCGAGCCTAGCATGTACAGACATGGCCTCGGAACACGGACCGAAAGGTTAAGCATGAGTCATATAGTTGATATGATGCCCATATAGATGCTCGCCTTTGAAGCTACACTGACTCACGTGATGATCGGACTAGGTGTAGTGGATTTGGTTCATGTAATCACCCAAAAGGACACGAGGGATGTCGTTTTTGAGTGGGAGTTCATTAGTAATTTGGATTTGTTGAACTCAATCTATCATAAACTTAGTCTAAATATACTTTACAAATTCTGTTGTAGATGGCACCACCTGCTTTTAATTTCAATGTGTTCATGGAGAAAGAGAAGCTTGCTACGAATGGTAGCAACTTCACCAACTAGGCTATGAATTTGAGGATTCTCCTCACTGCTGCACAAAAGCAATATGTGCTAGAGGCGCCGCTAGGCCCCCACCAGCTCCTGATGCCCCTGACGAGGAAAAGAACGTCTATATAACTCGTCAGGAGGACCACAACTTAGTTCATTGCGGCATACTGTATGGGCTAGAGCCAGAACTTCGAAAGCGTTTCGAAAATGGCAATGCCTTTGATACCATGGGAGAATTGAAAATGATTTTCGATACCCATGCTGCCGTAGAGAGTTATAATGCTTCTGAAAAGTTCTTTAGCTGCATGATGGAGGAGAACAACTCCGTTAGTGAGCACGTACTCAAAATGGGGTACGCCGATAAGCTTGTGTCCTTGGGAATAACGATTCCCATTGACTTAGGCATACATCGTGTTCTCCAATCTCTGCCACCTAGCTACAAGAGCTTCGTGATGAACTATAATATGCAGGGAATGAAGAAGTCTCTTCCCGAGCTTCTGTCAATGCTTAAAACTGTAGAAGTGGATATTAGGAAAGAACATCAAGTGTTGATGATCAATAAGACCACCGGTTTCAAGAAGGACAAGAAAGGCAAGCAGAAGGGAAAGAAGGGCGGCAAATATGTTGCCGCACCTGAAAAGAAACCCTGATCTGGCCCTAAGTCTGACACCGAGTGTTACTATTGCAAGGGGACTAGCCATTGGAAGCGCAACTGCCCCAGGTATTTGGCGGACAAGAAGGCCGGCAAGGCAAACAAAGGTATATGTGATATACATGTTATTGATGTGTACTTGACTAGTACTCGCAGTAGCACCTGGGTATTTGATACGGGATCGGTTGCTAATATATGTAACTCGGTTCAGGGGCTGCGGAACAAGCGACAACTATCAAGGGATGAGGTCACGATGCGGGTCGGCAATGGATCAAGAGTTGATGTGATCGTCGTTGGAACGCTGCCTCTCCATATGTTGTCGGGATTAGTTATAAACCTAAATAATTGTTATTTCGTGCCTGCACTGAGCATGAACATTGTATCTGGATCGTGCTTGATGCAAAGTGGTTATTCGTTTAAGTCTGAAAACAATGGTTGTTCGATTTATATGAATAATATCTTTTATGGTCATGCACCTGTGTTGAATGGTTTATTTCTGTTGGATCTCGATAGTAGTATTACGCATATTCATAATGTTGATGCTAAAAGGATTAAACTTGATAATGATATATCTGCATATATGTGGCACTGCCGTCTAGGTCATATTGGCGTTAAACACATGAAGAAACTCCATTCTGATGGATTTTTGGAATCACTTGATTTTGAATCATTTGATACATGTGAGCCATGCCTTATGGGCAAGATGACTAGAACGCCGTTTTCCGGCTCAATGGAACGGGCGACAGATTTATTGGAAATCATACATACTGATGTGTGTGGACCAATGAGTGTGTCGGCGCGAGGTGGATATCGTTATTTTGTTACTTTCACGGATGATTTGAGTAGAAACGGGTATATCTATTTGATGAAACATAAGTCTGAAACCTTTGAAAAGTTCAAAGAATTTCAGAATAAAGTGGAAAATCATCGTAATAGAAAGATCAAATTTCTGCGGTCCGACCGTGGAGGAGAGTATCTTAGTTACGAGTTTAGCACACATATGAAAGACTGTGGAATAGTTTCACAACTTACGCCTGCCGGAACACCAGAACGTAATGGTGTGTCAGAACATTGTAATCATACTTTATTGGATATGGTTCAATCTATGATGTCTCTGACTGACTTGCCACTGTCATTTTGGGGTTATGCACTAGAAACCGCTGCATTCACTTTAAATAGGGTACCATCTAAATCCGTTGAAAAGACACCGTATGAATTATGGTTTGGAAACAAACCTAAGCTGTCATTTCTTAAAGTTTGGGGATGCGATGTTTATGTGAAGAAACTTCAACCGGATAAACTCGAACCCAAAGCGGAAAAATGCGTCTTCATAGGATACCCTAAGGAAACGATTGGGTATACCTTCTATCACAGATCCGAGGGCAAGGTTTTTGTTTCCAAGAATGGATCCTTTCTTGAGAAGGAGTTTCTCGCGAAAGGTGTGAGTAGTCGGAAGGTAGAACTCGAAGAGGTTATTGAACCTTCTCTTCATGAAATGGCGAGTAGCGCAGCACCGGAAGTTGTTTCGGAGTTAACTTCACCTAATGAGGAGAGAGCTAATGATATTGATCATGAAACTCCGAAAGAGGACACTACCGAACCTCGCAGGTCAAGCAGGACACGTGCATCTCCTGAACTGTACGGCAATCCTGTTATGAATTTCATGATTGATGAAATAGATGACCCTACGACGTATGAAGAAGCGATGATGAGCCCTGATTCCTACAAATGGCTAGAAGCCATGAAATCTGAGATGGAATCCATGTATGAAAACCAGGTTTGGACTTTGGTAGACTTACCTCACGATCGAAAGGTTGTTGAGAATAAATGGATTTTTAAAAGAAAAACTGATGTTGATGGTAATGTGACCATCTATAAGGCTCGACTTGTCGCAAAGGGGTTTCGACAAATTCAAGGAGTTGACTACGATGAGACATTCTCTCCTGTAGCGATGCTTAAGTCAGTTAGGATTATGTTAGCAATTGCTGCATATTTCGATTATGAAATATGGCAGATGGATGTCAAAACTGCGTTCCTCAATGGTAATATTGACGAAGAGTTGTATATGATACAACCTAAGGGTTTTGACGATCCTAAGGGTGTTGATAAGGTATGCAAGCTTCAGCGATCCATCTATGGACTGAAGCAAGCATCCCGGAGTTGGAATCTCCGCTTTGATGAGGTGATCAAAGAGTTTGAATTTGTCCAAACTTATGGAGAGGCTTGTATTTACAAGAAAGTGAGTGGGAGCAATGTGGCATTTCTAATATTATATGTGGATGACATATTATTGATTGGAAATAATATAGATCTTTTAAACAGTGTTAAAAGTTATCTAAACAGCAAATTTTCGATGAAAGACCTTGGTGAAGCTTCATATATATTAGGCATTAAAATCTATAGAGATAGATCAAGACGCCTAATTAGGCTATCGCAGAGTACATACCTTGATAAGATATTAAAGAAGTTTAATATGGACGGAAGTAAGAAGGGGTTCTTACCTATGTTGCAAGGCAAGACATTGAGTAAGATTCAAAGTCCGGCTACGGCGGAAGAAAGAGAGATAATGGACAAGATCCCCTATGCCTCAGCCATAGGGTCTATAATGTATGCCATGCTATGTACAAGACCGAATGTGGCACATGCTATTAGTTTGACTAGTAGGTACCAATCCGATCCAGGTTCGGAACACTGGATAGCGGTCAAGAATATCCTTAAGTACTTGAGAAGAACTAAGGATATGTTTCTTGTATACGAAGGTGAAGAAGAGCTAGTCGCTAAGTGTTATGTTGATGCTAGCTTTGACACTGATCCGGATGACTCTAAGTCTCAATCCGGATATGTATTTCTCTTGAATGGAGCAGCAGTTAGTTGGAGGAGCTCCAAACAACCTGTGGTGGCTGGATCAACAACGGAGGCGGAATATGTTGCTGCTTCAGAAGCGGCGCAGGAAGCGGTTTGTATGAAGGAGTTCATAACGAAACTAGGTGTGGTTCCTAGTGCGTTGGACCCAATGGTGATCTATTGTGACAACAATGGAGCCATAGCCAACGCCAAGGAACCAAGATCTCACAAGAATTCCAAGCATATTAAGCGCCAGTTTCACTCCATCCGCGAGCATGTCAAGGATGGAGATATAAAGATTTGTAAAGTGCACACGGACCTGAATGTAGCAGATCCATTGACTAAAGTTCTCCCTAGGGCAAAACATGATCAATACCAGAACTCCATGGGTGTTAAATTTATCACTATGTAAACTAGATTATTGTCTCTAGTGCAAGTGGGAGACTGAAGGAAATATGCCCTGAGAGGCAATAATAAAGTTGTTATTATGTATTCCTTGTATATGATAGATGTTTATTTTGCATGCTATAATTGTATTGATAGGAAACGTCAATACATGTGTGTTTAATAAACAAAAAGGGTTCCTAGTTATGCCTCTCTTATAGACTAGCTTGTTGATTAACAAGATGATCAAGGTTTCCTGATCATGGACATTGGATGTTGTTAATAACAAGATCATAGCATTTGTGAAATGATGTGATGAACATTCATCCGAAGTATAGCATTACGATCAAGTCATTATGTTTATATTGCTATAACATCATACGAAGTAGTCTTAGTCCTTAGACCATGAGATCATGTTAATTGCTAACACCAGAAAAGTATTTTGATAATGTTGGAGATATGCCCAAGAGGCAATAATAAAGTGGTTATTATTATATCTTTATGTTTATGATAAATGTTTACATCCCATGCTATAATTGTATTAACCGGAAACATTAATACTTGTGTGTTTTGTAAACATAAAAGAGTCCCTAGTAAGCCTCTTGTTAAGCTAGCTTGTTGATTAATGGATGATCATGGTTTCCTGATCATGGACATTGGATATCGTTAATAACAAGATCATATCATTAGGAGAATGATGTGATGGACACACACACCCATAGTAAGCATAGCATAAGATCAAGTCATTAAGTTCGTTTTGCTACAAGCTTTCAAATGCGTAGTAACCTAATCCTTCGACCATGAGGTTATGTTAATCACCATCACCGGATGGGTACTTTGATGACATCAAACGTCGCTTCGTAACTGGGTGGTTATAAAGGTGACATTGGGTATTCTGAAAGTATGTGTTGAAGCGCATGGACCAAGATTGGGATTTGTCCATCCATATGACGGATAGATATGCTCTGGGCCCTCTCAGTGGAATGTCATCTAGTTATCTTGCAAGCATGTGACTAGGTCACAAGGAATGACATATCATGGAACGAGTAAAGAGTACTTATTAGTAACGAGGTAGAACAAGGTATGGAGATACCGACGATCAAACCTCGAATAAGTAGAGTATCACGTGACAAAGAGAATTGGTTTCGTATGTTAATGGTTCTATCGATCACGAAGTCATCGTTGAGTATGTGTGAGCAGTTATGGATCTCCAGATCCCGCTAATGGTTATTGATAGGAGATGTGTCTCCATCATGTCTGCATATTCACGAACCGTAGGGTGACACACTTAAGGTTCGAAGTTGTTTTAAGTAGATATGGAATGTGCGTTGGAGACCGAATGTTGTTCCGAGTCTCAGATTGGATCCGGGACATCACGAGGAGATCCGAAATTGTCCGGAGAATAAGATTCATATATTGGGGATCATTTTCTAAGTTAGGAAATGTTCCGGAGTGTTTGTATGGGGATTCTAGAAGGTTTTGGAATGTTCCGGAAGGTTCTAGAAGATTTCTTGGAGTTTGCTTGAAAACCAAGAAAGGGTCAAGGAATCATTGTGGGGCAAGACAAGGATTCGTGGGGGAGTAGGACTCTCCCCCACCTCCTTGATCCGCCGGCCAAGGGAGAGGGGAGTCCTACAAGGACTCGACCTCCCCATGGCGCCTCCCTCCTTGAAATAGAAGGGAGGGGGCGCCACCCCCTAGCCCCCGGCACTCCAAACCCTGGCCGTCGCCTCTCTCCTGCTCCTTCCCTCTACTCAGGCTTAGGCGAAGCCCTGCAGAATTCTCTACTCCACCACCACCACCACACCGTCGTGCTGCTGGGATTCCGTGGAGAAGATCTACTACCTCCGCTGCTCGCTGGAACAGGGAGAGGAAGGTCTACTTCGACTCCGCACGTGTGACCGACTGCAGAAGCGCTGCCGGAATGCGGCGCCGGAAGGATCGTCTACACGATCTTGAGATCGGCAAGTGATCGACTACATCAACCACGAGATCCAATCTCGTAACGCTTTCGGGTCTACGAGGGTTAGTACAGATCTATCTCGTTACACATGTCTAATAGATTAGATCTTGGCTTTTATCTAGATTAGATCTGGGTTTTGTTCGGTCTTGCGGTAGAAATTTTTTGGTTTCCATGCTACGAACCCATCAGTGGTATCAGAGCCGTGTCTATGCGTAGATCTGTTGCACGAGTAGAACACAATGGTTTTGTGGGCATTGGTGCTCGTGCCGTCTTTTGCTTTGTGTACTTTGCATCTTGCGGGATGGTGGGATGAAGCGGCCCGGGCTAACCTTACATGTCATCGCACATGAGACTTGCTCCACAGTTGACGTGCAACTCGTATTGCACAAGTGGCTTTGCGGGTGTCTGTCTCTCCCATCATATTATAGATCCAATCTACACTTTGCACTTGATAGCTCTTGTATCAACGTTATGGTTCAGTTTCGTAGGTAAGATCCGTTCTTATTCGAAAGCCCCAAACCACGTAAAACATGCAAAGAAAATTAGAGGCATCTAACTTGTTTTTGCAGGGATTTTGTGATGTGATATGGCCATTATGTGATTTGATTATATTTGATGTATGCAATGATCCTTGTTGTAATATGGCAACCGGCAGGAGCCTAATGGTTGTCTTTAAATTTTGTTTAAGACCTGCGTGTCTATTCATCATGTAATAGCTTTATTCCAAGTAGTTGTAATAGTTTCTGTTAGTGATGGACAACCATGAAGCGGCGCCACTGACCTTGACGCAATGCTGGTGATGATGGAGATCATGTCCGTGCTTTGGAGATGGAGATCAAAGGCATAAGAAGAAAGGGCCATATCATATCACACTAATTATGAATTGCCTGTGATGTTAATCCTTTATGCATCTTGTATTGCTTAGATCACGACGGTAGCATTATAAGATGATCCCTCTCACTAAATATCAAGTAATAAAGTGTTCGTCCTTAGTAGGCACCGTTGCTAAGACTCGTCGTTTTGAAGCATCTCGTGATGATCGGGTGTGATAGATTCTACGTGTGCATACGACGGGTGCAAGCCAGATTTGCACATGCGGATACTAAGGTTAACCTTGACAAGCCTAGCATGTACAGACATGGTCTTGGAACACGGAATACCGAAAGGTAAAGCATGAGTCATATGGATGATATGATGAACATGTTGATTGTTCGCCTTTAAAGCTACATCATCTCACGTGATGATCGGACTTGGTGTAGTGGATTTGGTTCGTGTAATCACTAAAACAACTGGAGGGATGTTGTTTTGAGTGGGAGTTCATTTGTAATTTGGATTAGTCGAACTCAATTTATCATAAACACAATCAAAGTGAATTTGCATAGTTTGTTGTAGTCATTGGCATCCGTTCACCACCTTACCCTTAGTTATAGTTGAGATAGTGGAACTATAGAAATTCCGGATATTTTCTTTACGAACTGGTATCATATTGTTTTGAGTGTCAATCTAAAGTTTAAAAGTCATGTTGCAAACCTTCAGTAAACTCCGTTTACTCTGTGAAGTTTAATAAATAGTATTAAATCAAGAGTAACAATTCCAGTGTTAGTATCTAATGTATCATGTTTGCCTCCATGATTCTTGATACTCAAAAGATTGTTTTTAATATCAAGTTTATCTAAGAGCTGAAAGCAATGTTTCAGAAACCATCATATGTGAAAGGTATTGCGATATCTAAAACAATGTATTGGTTACAACATGATAGAGTACATGTCCTCATATTTGATGAGAATTTGTGAAGGTTGGAGACGCTAGTCGTCCTAATCCTCCAAAAGGTTTTGGAAAAGAAACATTATCCTCGCAATTCACCTTTATAAGCTATAGCAGCTTGATCATGAAAATTGTCATGATAAGGATGAATAGAGGATGCAAGTAAAATGTTTACTACACTAAAAGTTTACTAAAGAATGGAATTTTGAAAGAATGCCAAACATTTGATGAAGGTGATCCACTTCAAAGTGCAAGTTCAAAGGTATTAGTATTTGATTGTACACACTTTGTACTATGTGTCATGTGAATAACACCACTATTGATGTTGATAGATTCTTTTAAAAGAAAAGGAATTGTTGAAAGAGAATCTATAAAATATTTGGCAGAAAAGAAAAGATTGGAGATATCCAACTTAGGTATATAGAAGATACATGTTATGGCTATATTCCTTGGTTGTTAAACAATGTGGTTTTGCGGTATTGGATACCGAATTGGTTGGTATGAAGTGTCATACAGGACAACACAATTCATGAACTACAATGGCCTAAGTAACTAGCAAGAGAATATGTGATGATGTTCATCAAAAACAAACAAAGGGTTGTTGTGTTGCTCGTTAACATCAAAGCTTTCCTTTAAGATTTGTTTCAATAATTGTTATTTTGATCAGGTATTATGACGACAAAAGGTTGTTCAAATAATTACCGTATTCCATAATAGATGGATGATATACAAGTCTGGTTGGAGAAATAACGACCATAAAACTAATGCTAAAATGCCGCAAGACAAATAATTGAAAGATCGCTTGCGAAGTGACATCACCGTTTAAATTATATTAGGGATACATGAAGAAACTCCATGTTGATGGATTTTTGGAGTCTTTGATTTTGATCAAATGACGCTTGTGATACTTTCCTGGAGATAATTAAAACTCCGTTCGTAGGCCAAAAGAGGAACGAACGACTGGCTGATTGGAATTTGTACATATTGATGTATATAGTTCATTATGTGTAGTCGTGGGCGATGGATTTCAACTTCGTATGCTTTCTCCGAAGATTTGAGTGAGTATATGTATATACTTACTCAATAAGGAAGAAGTATAAAACATTTGAAAATGTTCAAAGACTTTCAAGATGAAGTGGAAAATTATTGTAACAAGAAAATAAAAAAGGTTTATGATTAGATCATAAAGAAAGATGTTTGAGTTACAAGTTTAGCAAAACACCTAAGATTTGAGGAATCGTTCCATGGATTTGCATTTCCCAAAACACCATAGGAGTATGGAATGTTCAAGATATGTAATGAAACCTTGTTTGACATGATAAGATCAAAGGTGTCATTTATAAAACTGCCATTATATTTTAAAGATTAAAGCTTTAGTGACTACCGCTTTTACACTGAAAAGAGCTCCATCATGATCCGTTGAAATGACACCATATAAGTCATGGTTTGGTATAAAACCCAGGTTGTCCTTTCTTAAATTTTTGGTATGCTAGGCATAAGTAAAATGTTTACAACCAAAGTCGGATGAGCATGTCTTTGTAGGTTATTTCGAATAACCATTGGGTATTCCTCCATAACACCAAAGACAAAAGTGTTTGTCGCTTAGAATATCGAGTTTCTTGAGAAGGAATTTTTGGTGAAAAGTCAAGTGTGAGGACAATAGAACTTTTACAAGGTTGTTGAACCTTGGCTAATATGTGCTGAGTTGCGCAGCATCGGTAAGTGTCCCGGAGGCAGCAACAATGCTCATGGCTCACGTGCCTCAAAGGATGTGGTCACGGGGATCTAAGTTCCTATTGAACAAAGTAGGTCGGGTAAGTAATCAAATGCCAAGATTTGAGAGTTAAATCATTGTTGTTTGACAATGATGAACCGACTACATACAAATAATCAATGATGGGCCCTGACTTCGTTAAGTGGCTTGAAGCCATAAAATCCGTGATAATTCCATACACGAGAAATCAAGCTTTGAATTTGAAAGACCCTCTGGAAAGGTGCAAGACCTTACAGTTGTATATGGATCTATAAAGAAATAGACATGGATATTTCACATCTATGAAATAGTCGACATGTCGGAAAGAGTTTACGACAATGTTCAAGGAATTGACTATGATAAGGTTTGATCTTTCATAGCGATATTTAGTCTGGACGGATTAATGTAGCAACCACTACATATATTTTGGTATATGGTAGTTGAACAAACAAAACAAGTTCTTCTAATAGAATGGTTACCTAGGACGTGTACATGACACGATCCAAAGGTTTTTTTGTTAATTCAAAGGATGCTAAAAGAGTATGCAAAACTTCAATGGTTGAAGTGAGCATCACGGAGTTGGAATCTTCACCGTGATGAAACCGTTAAAAGGTTTAATTTCATCAGAGACGATGAAGATGTTTGCATTTTGCAAGAAATTAAGTGTGAGCGCTAAGACATATTTCTAATACATTATGTGAAAGACATATTGTTGATTATAAATGATGTATCTTTTATTGACATAGTTTAAGAATTTCATTTCGATGAAAGACTTAGGCATAACCCAAGAATTAGGCATCAATGTCTATATGGATAGATTGAGGCGCTAATATGGTTTTGCCAAATGTACATAGATAAGATTTTGAATGAGTTCAATATGGAAACAACAAGAAAGGTTCTTGACGCACGGAAAGGACTGAATCAAGATTCAAGTGTGTTGACACGAGATTCAAGTATTTTGACACTTTGTGAAATCACAAGAATATTTTGATCAATCATTCTTTGAGATGTACACATCCAGATATGTCCTATGCTCTAAATGTTATGAGCATATACCGGAATGACTCATAAGATGATCATTGGACAATAGTAGGGATATTCCTATGATCTTTGGAAGAACTAAGAATATATTATTTATATAGTGGTGACAAATAGTTCATTGTAAATTGTTACATTGATACTAGTTTTGTCACAAATTAAGATTATCTCAATTTAAACTATGGGTGGCACAATGTAATGGAAAGGAAGTTCCATAACGGTTTTGGTTGAGTACCAAAGTTAAAACATTGTGACAGATACTACAACAAAAGGCTAAGTATATGACTACTATTGTAGCAGCAAATGAGGGCATTTGCGTCAAGTAGTTTGTTATCAAACTAGGTGTGGTTCATAGCGGGATAATACTATGAAGATACATTGTATGACAATTGTATCAACATGATTTAATCCCAAGGAACTAAAGGTCTCACCAAAGGACCAAATTTATACAATGCCATCTCATTGGAGAATGAGTAATGCGTAGAGACGCAAGGACATGCAAATACACACGGACCTGGAAGTGTCAGATCCGAAGATTATGTTTACCACTAGCAATAGTGTCTATACAACACCAGAAAGCCATAGGTGTTGAATGCACAAGTTTTTAACTAGATTATTGACTCTAGTGCAAGTGGGAGACTGTTGGAGATATGCCCAAGAGGCAATAATAAAGTGGTTATTATTATATCTTTATGTTTATGATAAATGTTTACATCTCATGCTATAATTGTATTAACCGGAAACATTAATACTTGTGTGTTTTGTAAACATAAAAGAGTCCCTAGTAAGCCTCTTGTTAAGCTAGCTTGTTGATTAATGGATGATCATGGTTTCCTGATCATGGACATTGGATATCGTTAATAAAAAGATCATATCATTAGGAGAATGATGTGATGGACACACACACCCATAGTAAGCATAGCATAAGGTCAAGTCATTAAGTTCGTTTTGCTACAAGCTTTCAAATGCATAGTAACCTAATCCTTTGACCATGAGGTTATGTTAATCACCATCACCGGATGGGTACTTTGATGACATCAAACGCCGCTTCGTAACTAGGTGGTTATAAAGGTGACATTGGGTATTCTGAAAGTATGTGTTGAAGCGCATGGACCAAGATTGGGATTTGTCCATCCATATGACGGATAGATATGCTCTGGGCCCTCTCAGTGGAATGTCATCTAGTTATCTTGCAAGCATGTGACTAGGTCACAAGGAATGACATATCATGGAACGAGTAAAGAGTACTTATTAGTAACGAGGTAGAACAAGGTATGGAGATACCGACGATCAAACCTCGAATAAGTAGAGTATCACGTGACAAAGAGAATTGGTTTCGTATGTTAATGGTTCTATCGATCACGAAGTCATCGTTGAGTATGTGTGAGCAGTTATGGATCTCCAGATCCCGCTAATGGTTATTGATCGGAGATGTGTCTCCATCATGTCTGCATATTCACGAACCGTAGGGTGACACACTTAAGGTTCGAAGTTGTTTTAAGTAGATATGGAATGTGCGTTGGAGACCGAATGTTGTTTGGAGTCTCAGATTGGATCCGGGACATCACGAGGAGATCCGGAATTGTCCGGAGAATAAGATTCATATATTGGGGATCATTTTCTAAGTTAGGAAATGTTCCGGAGTGTTTGTATGGGGATTCTAGAAGGTTTCAGAATGTTCCGGAAGATTCTAGAAGATTTCTTGGAGTTTGCTTGAAAACCAAGAAAGGGTCAAGGAATCCTTGTGGGGCAAGACAAGGATTCGTGGGGGAGTAGGACTCTCCCCCCACCTCCTTGATCCGCCGGCCAAGGGAGAGAGGATTCCTACAAGGACTCGACCTCCCCATGGCGCCTCCCTCCTTTAAATAGAAGGGAGGGGGCGCCACCCCCTAGCCCCCGGCACTCCAAACCCTGGCCGCCGCCTCTCTTCTCCTCCTTCCCTCTACTCAGGCTTAGGCGAAGCCCTGCAGAATTCTCTACTCCACCACCACCACCACACCATCGTGCTGCTGGGATTCCGTGGAGAAGATCTACTACCTCCGCTGCTCGCTGGAACGGGGAGAGGAAGGTCTACTTCGACTCCGCACGTGTGACCGACTGCGGAAGCGCTGCCGGAACGCTCGTAACGCTTTCGGATCTTGAGATTGACAAGTGATCGACTACATCAACCACGAGATCCAACCTCGTAACGCTTTCGGATCTACGAGGGTTAGTACAGATCTATCTCGTTGCACATGTCTAATATATTAGATCTTGGCTTTTATCTAGATTAGATCTAGGTTTTGTTCGTTCTTGCAGTAGAATTTTTTGTTTTCCATGCTACGAACCCATCAGATAACATCAAACGTCCCACTGTAACAGGGTGACTATAAAGGTGGGTTCAGTGCAATGAAGGTGTTATGTTGAGGCTCATGGATCAAGAGTGGAATTTGTCAATCCCGATGACGGATAGATATACTCTGGGCCCTCTCGGTGATATCACATTAAGGTAGCTTGCAAGCAAGTGATGTGATCACTAGAATGTTATATCACGGGAACGAGAAAAGAGTGCATGTCGATAACAAGATCAAACTAGGTATTTGGATACCGATGATCGAATCTCGGACATGTATTATATCATGAGACAAAGGGATTAAATTACTAGCGTTAAAGGTTATCACGATCACAGAAGTCATCGTTGAATGTGCAGGAGTCAGTATGGATCTCCAGGCCCCGCTTCTGATTATTGATCTGAGAGGAGTCTCAATCATGTCTGCATTATTCACGAACCGTAGGGTGACACACTTAAGGGTTGCCGGACACCATTTAGGAGCACATATGTTTCTGACAAATGGTTTGCAAAGCGCAGGAAATGTTTCGATAGAAACAGGAATTGTTTCGATAGAAACCGGAATTGTTTCGGGTAAAATTGCAGAAAGTGGTTCTGCATGTGATATTGAAATGTTGCAAGGGGTTTTATGTGAATGTTTGTTAATTAAAATAATTAACAAAATTCTGAATAAAATAAATAAAAGAGTTTTATTAAATTGAGAGTTAATACATGTTCCCGGTGGCCTCTCCCCTCTCACAAACCACACCTCCTTATGAAGGATCTCTCTCTCCCTCTAGATATTCCCCCATGGTCTCGGATTAGCGAGATACATGTTCCCGGTGGCCTTGCGTCTGAAAGGAGTTGCTGCTTTCGCTGATTCGCTGGAGCGAGGAGGTGGAGATTGTCCGGTAGCTTGGACGTGTGTGCGAGGACGGATGCGTTGTTGATTTGCGGCGCTCAGACTTCCACACGATCTTGAGATCGGCAAGCGTACGACTACATCATTCACGAGTTCCTACTCGTTAACAAGACTCGTTGTCTTCGAGGGTAAGTTCTCCATGGATGTATGTCCACTCGTTGCTCTGTATCTAGTAGATAGATCTTGGCGTATAGTTCTCATCGTCGGATTTTTTTTGTTTCTATGCTGCGGACCCAACCGATCCGTCCATCTGCGGTGGTCTCGGTGGAATGAGGGGTGGTGGGGAGCAGAACCGCAGCGGGGAGTGAGCGGCGGAGGAGTGGGGAAGTTTTTCTCATGGCCTCGTGCCCGAGCAAATATAGGAGAGGAGGGGTAGATTTTTTAAGCCGGATTCTCAAATTTAAAATTTACTCGTCTAGCGCTTTTTGGGCTTTCGGTTAGAAGCCGCTTCGGCAGTTAGCTAAATTTACTCCTCTATAGGTTTTTCGGCTTTCTGTTAGAGATGCTTAAAAAAACATTGTTTAGGGAGACATTTCTCCTTCAAATGAGTTTCATCGAGTATCATGCATGTAACAAACCGGTGCATGTGCTGTCCGGCCTTAGTAGTTGGGACGTTGGCGACAACAATGCGTTGTGGCTGACAAACCTCCCTAGCAATGTAACCGTACGTGTTTGTTCACGTCTAGCTAATTGAAATGGAAGATGTGTTCGAGCCGAAAAAATAAAATAAAACACATGTCGATTATAAAAAAAAAGTCGTGCTCACCAACAGCAGCTTAACGCAGGTACCTAACAGCAGCTGTTTAATTAACGTACGGATTGTCAACGGCTTGATCTTCAACATGACTGCAATCCATTGATAGATTATGCTCCGCATGTTCAATTCCCAACGCGGCTCTGCTCAGTACGGAAAGAATTTCATGGAACACTAATGGACTTCCTTGCATGCACGATTGTTCAGCCGAGCGTGCTTTCTCTTTCGCTCCCTCACCTTGGCTTCAAGCATGGTAGCTATAGCTATAAACACACAAGCAGCGGCTTGTAATCACACAAACTCAATAAACACACCACCGAGATCAGCCCGAGCAAGGGAGCTAGTACCAATTAGCGACAATGGCAAAGCTCGCCGCCGCTGCCCTGACGATCCTTGCACTAGTGGCCTGCGTGGCTCGCCCGTGCCAGGCAGGCTACGGGTATCCCAACCCCATGCCGTCGCCTAGTCTGCCGCCGTATGCTCCTACTACACCGAGTCCTCCTCCTCCGGCTACCCCTAGTCCAGCTCCGTATGCTCCTACTACACCTAGCCCTCCGCCGCCCGCCCCGATCACACCAGCTAGCCCTCCACCGTACACCCCGGACACACCTAGCACTCCTCCTCCCAGCCCGATCACACCGTCTAGTCCACCACCACCATACACCCCGAGCACACCTAGGCCTCCCCCGCCCAGTCCGATGTAGCATCCCAATTGTCTAACAATTGTAATGCTACTTGGTCTAGTAATACAATGGCTACTTCAAATATATAATTGTTGCATCATCATTATATCATGCTCATGTCATCATGCCTCCTTGCATTTGAGCATCATATAAAACCTTTTTTTATGTTAGTTTTTCTCTCATATGCATTGTAAATTGTATTTGCCTCTTGATATTGTATTTGGTTCTTGATATATTGTTTAATGCCCAAGTTGAGTTGGGGGCATATCTTTTATTCCACTCCACCACCTTTCTTTCACCACCTTATAATTCCACCATCCAACTAAATATGAGCTTTGCACTTTATTTGAGTTTACCTCTAGCTCATGTGGGTTGGGATGGATCCAATTCTTTTTCCACATGCTCTCATCTTAGCATCATGTTGTTTTCACATTATTGATATATGAGAGCCACATGGCCACCTTTGCATGCCTTGTGAGTGGAACCCTTTTCCTAGCTTCCATATGGATTATTATGGATTTATGCTCATGTGGGAATATTTTTGGGACTAGTAGGCATCTAGTGGAATATACACACTAGCAAGTCCCAATTATAATCAAATGTGATCATCTCCATCTACTCCACTTGGAACTTTCTTTTAAATTCTTTTGCTTGGCTTAATTCCACTTTTGAATGCCATGTTTATTATTTTGTTTTCACAAGATTAAGCATGGCATTAATTGTTTTGCATGGGCCATGCAAGTACCACCTTTTTCTAGCCTTTTGGTTTTTATTTGAATCTTTGAGTGGGTCTTCCCCCATATCTCTCTCTACCCCTCTTATGCTTGATATTGCTTGAAGCATGCAAGCATCCAAAACCCTAAAACCCCCTCCATCCTTACCTCACCACCTTTTATCTCACCCTTTCTTTTCTTGTCTAGATCTTGTTTGAGCTTGGCTTGATCTTGCTTGGTCTTGTCAAGATAGAACATTCCACCACATCTCTCTCTCTCTCTACTCCTCATCTCCCCTCCCTTTTCATCTCCATCCTTGCATGGTCATGTGGATCATGCCTAAACCCTAATCCCTACCCTCTCTCCTTATCTTTTCTCCAAATCTACACCAAATCTAAACCCTAAACCTAACCCCTCACCTACCCTAGTTACACCCTACCACCACCTTGGGCATCATCTAACCTAACCCGAGCCCCCTCTTTACAAACCCTAGCTCTCACCCTCTCTCTCGGCCTCTCTCTCTCACCTAGCTCGGCCCCACCTGGTCGCCCTGGCCCCACCTAGCTACCCCATCCCCAGCAGAAACCCTAGCCCGAGCCTCCCACTACCCAACCCTAGCTCCAACCCGAGCTCCCTCTCTCCCTCCCTCTCCCTTTTATCTCTCTGCCTGGCGTGCCCCACACCGAGCCTACCTCCTTGGCCTCACCCTGCCCCACCTAGAAGCCCTGCCCGTGCCTGCCCTGGCCCCCAGCTCGAGCACGTGAAGGAGGGGGGAAAAGGTGGCCGAGCCACCTTTAACCCTACCCACTCCCCCACGGCACCCCCTCTCCCTCTCTTCTTTACCCTCTCCCTCTCTCTCGCCTCTGCATCCCCCAGATCCGCCCAGGGCCTCGCCCTCTCCTCTCCTTCCTCTCCATCCCCGTCTACCCCCAACGCCGACCACCGTCTGCTCCACCGACGCTACTTCGGTCCAGCCGACGAGCGCGACGTGGAGGTGATCGAGGAGCCCGTGGAACATCCCCTGCTTCACCCTGTACCCGCCGTCGAGGAGGAGAAGGGCCGGAGCCAAAGAACATCGCGACGCCGACCCCGAAACCCTAATCCGCTGGGCCTCTGCATCACCGTCGTCCTGCTGCTCGCCGACCCGATCCGACACCACCGACCTACCCACGGTGAGCCCCTAACCCTCCTGGACATGGTCCGCCTCTCTGTACCACCCTAGCCTCGCCGGACTTTGCGTCGAACGGCCTCCGCGCGCCGGAGTGCACTGGCGTCTGCACGCTCGCGCTCCGCGTAGCACCTCACCTAGGCCGCGCCTACCTCTCTGACAACAACCCCAGCCCACCGCAGTGGCTGCCGCCTCCGCGCGCGCACGCCAGGTCCCCGGATCGAATCCCGCGCGCCGCGCCCCGCGCCCTGTCGAGCACCGTTTTGTCGTCAGGGAATTCAGAGAAGAAGCACAGTGCGCGTCGCCTTTTTGCTGTTACCCCCCTGCTGTTTTGCGCGCGCAACCCGCGGTCCAGCCTGATCCCACCTGTCTGTCTCGGTGTAGTTTTGCAGAAAAGCCCCCATGTTTCTCTGGCCGTAACCCGCGCTCCAGCTCGGCCCCGCCTGGCAGCCCCGCGCGCTCGTTCGCTGACACGTGGGGCCGCAGCGCCTCGGACCCACCTGTCATCCTCTGTGACTGGGCGTGCTCGCGGTGACAGAAGCTTTTCTGCGCGCTGTGGCGCCCAGTCAGCATGGCCCCACTCGTCTGTGACTGTGGCTAGGACTGAGCGAGTGAGAAAAGTATTTTCTGTATCTCTGTTTTCAATTTAAACTTTTTCAAATTAATTTAAATTCAAATTTCAAATCTGTTTTCAAATAACTTTTAAAATATAAATCCAAATTAAACATGTAATATATGTTTTGAAATCAGAAAAATGTGAGGAATTCAAATATGCCCTTCAAATTATATTTTGAACACTTAAAATTTCAAGTTGTTTTAAATTACAATAAAATGCCCTTTTGCCTTAATTAATTAATAACTTTTGTTTTATAACTCCAAATTTAGCAAATAATATGTCTAAAATGATTAGCTCGACGAGACCTTTGTGTTTATGCATTCCTTGTTCTGTTTTGCAGCATGCATCATATAAATATAATGTGTACAGCAACTAATATGAGGATAAAATATGGCCAAAACTCAATAAAATGATTTATTCTTGTATTCCACACCTCACCCATGCCATGCTACTTTATTGCCATGCAAATTGTGCATCATTCATCATGGCATGATTGTTTGCTTGTCGCATTTTATTCATATGCTTGTGCACTTTATTTATGTTGGCCCTTGTTTGTTTGGTTCTTCTTCGAATAGACGCTGAGCAGGGGATATATCAAGAAACCCAGGAGCACTACCCAGATCCTTCTCTCGCTTCAACTGAGCTGCCAGGCAAGCACTACCACATGCTTGCATACATATAGTACCTATTGCCTCTATCTTATTCTTGCATCATTGAGTCGCGATTGCATTAAATTGAATCCCAAGTATTGCATAGCCTTTACTTTTAAACCCCACCGAAGCTTGTTCCTCCATCCCATGAGCCATTACTACAGGAGTTGTTTGAGCCATGCGAGTCGTAGAACAGCATGTGTAGGGTATGTGAGTGTCTGATGGATAACGAGGTACCTAAACAACTTAACCTGAGTAGTAATGGGATAACTAATGAAAGTGGCATCGGTGAGCCATATTTGCTATTTGGTTTTTCAGGCTCACTTGTGTCCCGTAGGACCCCGAGTACTTGATTCCTGTTCCTTGAATATTCGCGCTATCCACATCCGGGAGGCTTATGAACCCCCCTGAGCCAGAGCTTGATTCATTCTTATTTCTTGGGGTCACAAACTAGTTTGAGGTTTTATTTACTATCCTGTACTTATGCCATGTTTTACTGCTTTATTTAAAATTGTGCGATGTACTGCACCTGTACTGTTTAGGGCCGTGACCCGTTTTCGCTGTATCGACAAGCCCAGTCACACTTTCGGGTTCCCAGTCGTTTACAGCCGGCCACACAAACCTTGAGTCCGTCTCGTAGCCGGCCAGCTTCGTTGCGGGTAGCTTAATGGGGTGGCCCCCTGAAATATTTCTGAATCCTGTGATCGCTTTGTCGTGACTGCCTCGTTGGTTTTGATTTGGTTTTTCCGAGGTTGATCGAGTGTGTGTTGCTATTTGTGCACCCCTGCAGGGTAAAACTTTCTGAAAGCCGTGTCCGCGGTTATGGACGACTTGGAGCACAGTTTCTCGATCATAGACAAGAATAACTAAAGTACCGCTTTTAATTTGACTAAGTACCTGACTAGTAAATAGTGCAACACTCATGGAATGGATAATAAAACTGCCATCGGATGGGGGGTTGTTCGTCCGCTTCCTCGTTGGTAAGCGAGGAGGAGGATGGATCTGTTGATATTACCATTATAACTGTTGTTATCAATTCACGGACATCCGTCTATCTCTGGTTAGGCGGATGGTTAGCGAGTATCTATAGGATTGTTAGGGTTTATCTTTTGCTGCAATTGCGTCACCCTAGGTTGTGTCACCTTTAGAGGCATAAAGACTTGCTGAGTACCCATTAGGTCTCACACGATAAATTGTTTGATTCAGATGAACAGGTAAACTCGCAAGATGGATACTGGGTGGAGGAGACGGACGATGTGGGCAACGATCATTCGGTGTAGAGATTCCGGGAACGGGGATCCGCGAGATCTGTGGGCGGGATGTGTTTATTTATGGGGCATCTTATGCCGATTTGCTTCTTATCCGTACTCGGATCTTGTTTTCCGCTTCCGCTTGATACTCTGATGTTTGATGTATGAGGAGATATCCTAAACTATTGTATCTATCTAGGATATTTGGATCTTGCCGTATGGCGTTGCTATATTTCCTTTTTTTTTAGATGGAATGACTCTGAGAACCATTGTATGGTGGCTTGCATACATACTCATTTGTGTATGTAGTTGATCCCTTCGCCTGCCGATTACGCCGCCCGTTCTTGTCCCGATGTTTGGAAATGGTTAGGACGGCCGAAAGGTCTACCTATGAGTGGCATTTGGGCCCCACCGTACTATTTTAACCATTTCCGCTCATCCAGGCTTGTAACTAGGAGCGTAATTCACCGAGGTAGTTACAATTGGTATCAGAGCCATCCCGCCCTTCAGGGTCTCAGCCAAATGGACGTTGTCTGTCTAGCAAATATTTTTGGTAGTTATGTATACTAAGGAAAAACAAAACGCGAGAGTAGGACTGCTTCCACTTTTCTTCTTACCCACCACCCACCCTTTTCTGGTAAGGAAGTGTAACGTTTTCAATCCTCTTCTCAAAATTCAAACTAGGATTCACGTGTTCTGGGTTTCCGTAGTACCATAGGTTGTGTGTGTGTGTGTGTAATTCCTTGTCTATCTGTTGCATCCAAGTTGTTATCACAATCTGCCTTTGGTTATCAACTGTTGGTACATTCCATACCAACAGGCTTTTGCAAACCGACGCGATCTATCTGATTCGTTGTATACCGCCGCGATCTGTCTTACTCGTTGTTAACCGACGTTATCTTGTTTGGGGTGTTCGTTTCCGTAGTTGCTAATCTTTAGGTTCATCTTGAGAAGAAGGTGTTGGGATATGTGTTTTACTTATTCATGTGCGGAGTAATGATTTGAGTGCGGGATGGAGTCGCGACCATACCACTACTCTTATCATTCGCTCTTGTATATTGAATTGGTAGAGTCACTAATTTTGATTCGTTAAGTGATTTTGCGCATCTATTGGTATTTTAATGCCGAAATTTGCGGAAAATTTTTCTTTGTTAAGTTGTGTACCACACTCCTTTTCAGTCGTGTGCGATATGCTTAATATCTTCTAGGTGCTTTGAACTTCGTTGATATTTTAATATCATCTTAGTAAATTGTATCCTTTAATCTTGATTAATTCCATCTTGGTACTATTTTGGATTATTATTATTCTCCATCATAGTACTGACTTGTGTTTTATATCAATCACAGGATGGCACCACCACGTCGTTCTGAGGAGGACATACAACCTGAACTGGGGGCAGCGTTGTCGAGCATCGCTAATGCCTTGGCAGCCATGCAGTAGAACCAGCAGCGTTTTGAAGAAAGTGTCAGGAGGAATGAGTTTGTTCCGCTACCTCCACCTCCCAAGCGAGGAGACATCAAAAGCTTCCTGAAGTTCAACCCACGCCAATTTGATGTTTCTGATCAACCACTTGATGCTGATGATTGGTTGCGTGAGATGTCAAGGTTACTGGCAACTGCTGATGTTCCTGAGCAAGAATGGGTAAAGTGTGCTACTCACCTTCTGAAGGGAGATGCAGCTCTCTGGTGGGAGAATTACCTGAAGGCAAACTGCACTGGTTTTCAGCCTACTTGGGGACAGTTCACTGGAGCTTTCAAAGAGCAGTATCTGTCAGAAATTGTCATGGAGAGGATGAAGGAAGTGTTTCTCAACCTCAAGCAGGGCAATGATAATGTCAATACCTACATCAGAAACTTCATGAACCTTTCTCGTTATGGTGGCGATGAGATCTCTGATGACAAGAAGAAGCAAAAGAGGTTCAGGCAAGGGCTCAATGCATCGATTAAATATGCAATCACACATGCAAGGCCGGCGTCTTTTCTGGAACTTCAGCATACAGCTCTGCAGGAAGAAGCAAGTAGGGAAGTGTTTGAGGAGTCAAACAAAAACAGCCGTGATGCAGCAGGCTCTTCAGCTATGTCAGCTCCTTCTAAGCGTCGAGTCTGGGTTCCTAACACCCCACCGTCGCTCCCGGCTCCACCAAGACCTTCAAGCTTCGCGGCAAGGCCACCAAACTTCCTCACTGCTGCTCCCAGGGGCTACAACCACCACTACCCTGGAGCGCCTGGCGGAGTCCCTGGCTACGTTGCTCCACGTCCACCTGGTGCTTGTTACACTTGTGGAGATACTGGGCATCAGTACTAGAACTGTCCGATGAAAAACAAGGCTCTTCCTCCACCACCTCCAAGATCTGCGGCAAGCTCTCCTATGGTTCGTGCACCACCACCTCGGGCTCTCAACATCAACACCAAGCCCGGGTCTACTGTTGCTCGTGCCAACTGTGTCAACGCTGCTCAAGTTGAGCATGCACCTGGAGTTGTGATGGGTATGCTTCCCGTTAACTCAGTTCCTGCAAGAGTTTTGTTTGATTCTGGTGCTTCGCATTCTTTTGTTTCGCATAAGTTTGCGCATGAGCAGGATCTGGATATGGTTCCCTTATCACATCGTCTGGTGGTACTATCTCCTGGTTCAAACATGAGGGCTGCTCATATCAGCCATGGCAATCAAATTGAGATTGGTGGCTCTTCGTTCTCGGCGTCCTTAATTGTTCTGGGCAACTCTGACATTGATGTCATCTTGGGCATGGATTGGTTGACAGCAAATGCAGCTGTGATTGATTGTGCTGAACGCTCGGTTTCTCTGAAGATTCCTGAAGGCCATATAGTCTATTCTCCAAGTCTGACTCCTGCTATCCAGCTTTTCTCTTTGGCGGCTCTGAATGATGATGCTATGGAAGCTATTCAGAGTGTTCCGGTGGTCTGTGAGTTCCCAGATGTCTTTCCTGAAGAGTTGCCAGGTATGCCTCCGGATCGTGAGGTTGAGTTTGTAATTGAGCTTGAACCTGGTACCGCTCCTATCTCCAAGCGGCCTTATAAAATGGGTCCTGCTGAGTTGGCTGAACTCAAACGTCAGCTTGATGAACAAGAGAAGTTGGGATTCATTCAACACAGTACTTCTTCTTGGGGTAGCCCAACAATCTTTGTGAAGAAGCGAGACAAGACTGATAGACTTTGTGTTGACTATCGGGCTCTCAATGCTAAAACCATCAAGAATAAATATCCCCTTCCGCGGATTAATGATCTCTTCGATCAGCTAGCTGGAGTTGTGGTATTCTCTAAGCTTGACTTGAGAAGTGGTTATCACCAAATCAAGATTCACAAGGAAGATGTTCCTAAAACAGCTTTCACCACCCGCTATGGCCTGTATGAGTACACGGTCATGTCTTTCGGTCTCACCAACGCACCTGCCACCTTCTCTAGACTCATGAACTCAGTTTTCATGGAGTATCTTGATAAGTTCGTTGTGGTCTATCTAGATGACATCCTAGTCTATTCTAAGTCACAGGAAGAACATGAAGAACACCTTTGGTGTGTCCTAAACAAGCTTCGTGAGAACCGCTTGTATGCAAAGTTCTCCAAATGTGAGTTTTGGCTGCCTCAAGTAACCTATCTTGGTCACGTCATCTCTGCCAAGGGCATTGCAGTCAACCCGGAAACTGTGAAGACAATTGTTGAATGGCTTCCTCCTGTTAATGTCAAAGAAGTGCGGAGTTTCCTTGGTTTGGCTAGTTATTGCCGTCGCTTCGTTCAGAACTTTTCGAAGATAGCGAAGCCTCTTACCGATCTCCTCAAGAAAGGCAAGAAATACATTTGGACTCCTGCATGTCAAGCAAGCTTTGAGACACTCAAAGAGAAGCTCACTTCCACACCAGTCTTGGTTCCTCCGGATACATCCAAGCCTTTCCAGATATTCTGTGACGCCTCTTTGCACGGATTGGGTGCGGTCCTCATGCAAGAAAAACAAGTTGTTGCTTATGCCTCTCGCCAGTTGAAGACGCATGAGATCAACTATCCTACACATGACCTCGAGCTCGCAGCAGTTGTCTTTGCTTTGAAAGTATGGAGGCACTACTTTCTTGGCAACCGTTGTGAGATCTTTTCTGATCACAAGAGTTTGAAGTATATCTTCACTCAGCCTGATCTCAACCTTCGGCAGAGGAGATGGATTGAAGCAATCAATGATTTTGATTTGACCATCAACTACACTCCGGGAAAAGCTAATGTCATGGCCGATGCTCTCAGCCGTAAAGCTTATGTCAACAACCTCATGATGGAAGAACAACAGCCTCTCTTGTGCGAGGAATTCCGTCAGCTCAACCTTGAAATTGTGGAACAAGGGTATCTCCTGAACCTTCTAGCAACCCCTCTCTTGGAATAAAAGGTTCGCTCCTTTCAGCTTGGTGATCCGCACACCAGAAAGATCATCTCCAAACTTCAGCTTCCGAAGTATGAGTCCTTCCATGTTGATGATCAAGGCACGCTTTTCTTTGAACACCGGATGTTTGTTCCGAACTACCCGGGTTTGAGAGAGCAAGTTCTCAAGGAGGCACACGATTCTGTCCTTTCTATCCACCCTGGCAGCACAAAGATGTACATGGACTTGAAAACACAATATTGGTGGCCGGGATTGAAAAGATATTGTGCCAAGTATGTCTCGGAGTGTGATGTCTGCCGCAGAGTGAAAGTTGTTCATCAGAAACCTTCCGGTCTTCTACAGCCATTGAAACCCCCGGAATGGAAATGGGAGAAAGTAGAGATGGACTTCATCACTGGTTTTCCAAGGTCGCAGAAGGGCAACAATGCAATCTTTGTTGTCATTGACAGGCTTTCTAAAGTGGCTCACTTCTTCCCCGTCAAGGAAACAATTTCTGCAATTCAGTTGGCTGAGCTCTATATCAACAGAATTGTCTCTCTATATGGGGTTCCTCTCGAGATCAGTTCAGACCGTGGAAGCATCTTCACTTCCAAGTTCTGGGAGAGTTTCCAAAATGCTTTGGGAACAAAGTTGAACTTCAGCACAGCATACCACCCTCAGTCGCAAGGACAAGTCGAAAGGATCAATCAGATTCTGGAGGATATGCTTCGTGCTTGCGTCATCTCTTTTGGCATGAAGTGGGAAGAATGTCTTCCTTATGCTGAATTCTCTTACAACAACAGCTTCCAGAAAAGTCTGAAGATGGCACCTTTTGAGGCTCTCTATGGTCGCAAATGCAGAACTCCGATTGGTTGGTCAGGTGCAGGAGAAAGAACATTGTTTGGCCCTGACATTGTAACTCAAGCGGAGGAGAAGGTTCACATCATTCTTGAAAATCTGAGGATTGCTCAAAGTCGCCAGAAGAGCAATTATGACAGGAAGCACACGGACATGGAGTATGTCCCTGGTGATCTCGTTTACCTTCGTGTCACTCCCATGAGAGGCACGCACCGCTTTGGTATCAAAGGAAAGCTGGCTCCTAGATACATCGGTCCATTCAAAATTCGTGGAAGAAGAGGAGAAGTTGCTTATGCTCTTGAGCTTCCGGAAAAACTCAAGGTCCATGATGTTTTCCACATCTCTCAGCTCAAGAAGTGCTTCAAGGATCCCGGCAGGACCGTGGACCATGAGCTTATCAATCTCCAAGAAGACCTGTCTTATCAAGAACACCCCACAAAAATCCTTGAAGTCGCAGAAAGAAGGACTCGCAACAAGTCCATCAAGTTCTGCAAGGTGCAGTGGTCGCACCATTCTGTTGATGAAGCCACTTGGGAACGTGAAGATGAGCTCCGTGCCAAATATCCTACCCTCTTTGAGTCTTCTTCTTCTTCTTCCTAGAATCTCGGGGCGAGATTCCTGTTTAGTGGGGGAGAGTTGTAGCATCCCAATTGTCTAACAATTGTAATGCTACTTGGTCTAGTAATATAATGGCTACTTCAAATATATAATTGTTGCATCATCATTATATCATGCTCATGTCATCATGCCTCCTTGCATTTGAGCATCATATAAAACCTTTTTTTTGTGTTAGTTTTTCTCTCATATGCATTGTAAATTGTATTTGCCTCTTGATATTGTATTTGGTTCTTGATATATTGTTTAATGCCCAAGTTGAGTTGGGGGCATATCTTTTATTCCACTCCACCACCTTTCTTTCACCACCTTATAATTCCACCATCCAACTAAATATGAGCTTTGCACTTTATTTGAGTTTACCTCTAGCTCATGTGGGTTGGGATGGATCCAATTCTTTTTCCACATGCTCTCATCTTAGCATCATGTTGTTTTCACATTATTGATATATGAGAGCCACATGGCCACCTTTGCATGCCTTGTGAGTGGAACCCTTTTCCTAGCTTCCATATGGATTATTATGGATTTATGCTCATGTGGGAATATTTTTGGGACTAGTAGGCATCTAGTGGAATATACACACTAGCAAGTCCCAATTATAATCAAATGTGATCATCTCCATCTACTCCACTTGGAACTTTATTTTAAATTCTTTTGCTTGGCTTAATTCCACTTTTGAATGCCATGTTTATTATTTTGTTTTCACAAGATTAAGCATGGCATTAATTGTTTTGCATGGGCCATGCAAGTACCACCTTTTTCTAGCCTTTTGGTTTTTATTTGAATCTTTGAGTGGGTCTTCCCCCATATCTCTCTCTACCCCTCTTATGCTTGATCTTGCTTGAAGCATGCAAGCATCCAAAACCCTAAAACTCCCTCCATCCTTACCTCACCACCTTTTATCTCACCCTTTCTTTTCTTGTCTAGATCTTGTTTGAGCTTGGCTTGATCTTGCTTGGTCTTGTCAAGATAGAACATTCCACCACATCTCTCTCTCTCTACTCCTCATCTCCCCTCCCTTTTCATCTCCATCCTTGCATGGTCATGTGGATCATGCCTAAACCCTAATCCCTACCCTCTCTTCCTTATCTTTTCTCCAAATCTACACCTAATCTAAACCCTAAACCTAACCCCTCACCTACCCTAGTTACACCCTACCACCACCTTGGGCATCATCTAACCTAACCCGAGCCCCCTCTTTACAAACCCTAGCTCTCACCCTCTCTCTCGGCCTCTCTCTCTCACCTAGCTCGGCCCCACCTGGTCGCCCTGGCCCCACCTAGCTACCCCATCCCCAGCAGAAACCCTAGCCCGAGCCTCCCACTACCCAACCCTAGCTCCAACCCGAGCTCCCTCTCTCCCTCCCTCTCCCTTTTCTCTCTCTGCCTGGCGTGCCCCACACCGAGCCTACCTCCTTGGCCTCACCCTGCCCCACCTGGAAGCCCTGCCCGTGCCTGCCCTGGCCCCCAGCTCGAGCACGTGAAGGAGGGGGAAAAAGGTGGCCGAGCCACCTTTAACCCTACCCACTCCCTCACGGCACCCCCTCTCCCTCTCTGCTTTACCCTCTCCCTCTCTCTCGCCTCTGCATCCCCCAGATCCGCCCAGGGCCTCGCCCTCTCTTCTCCTTCCTCTCCATCACCGTCTACCCCCAACGCCGGCCACCGTCTGCTCCACCGACGCTACTTCGGTCCAGCCGACGAGCGCGACGTGGAGGTGATCGAGGAGCCCGTGGAACATCCCCTGCTTCACCCTGTACCCGTCGTCGAGGAGGAGAAGGGCTGGAGCCGAAGAACATCGCGACGCCGACCCCGAAACCCTAATCCACTGGGCCTCTGCATCACCGGTCGTCCTGCTGCTCGCCGACCCGATCCGACACCACCGACCTACCCACGGTGAGCCCCTAACCCTCCTGGACATGGTCCGCCTCTCTGTACCACCCTAGCCTCGCCGGACTTTGCGTCGAACGGCCTCCGCGCGCCGGAGTGCACTGGCGTCTGCACGCTCGCGCTCCGCGTAGCACCTCACCTAGGCCGCGCCTACCTCTCTGACAACAACCCCAGCCCACCGCAGTGGCTGCCGCCTCCGCGCGCGCACGCCAGGTCCCCGGATCGAATCCCGCGCGCCGCGCCCCGCGCCCTGTCGAGCACCGTTTTGTCGTCAGGGAATTCAGAGAAGAAGCACAGTGCGCGTCGCCTTTTTGCTGTTACCCCCCTGTTGTTTTGCGCGCGCAACCCGCGGTCCAGCCTGGTCCCACCTGTCTGTCTCGGTGTAGTTTTGCAGAAAAGCCCCCATGTTTCTCTGGCCGTAACCCGCGCTCCAGCTCGGCCCCGCCTGGCAGCCCCGCGCGCTCGTTCGCTGACACGTGGGGCCGCAGCGCCTCGGACCCACCTGTCATCCTCTGTGACTGGGCGTGCTCGCGGTGACAGAAGCTTTTCTGCGCGCTGTGGCGCCCAGTCAGCATGGCCCCACTCGTCTGTGACTGTGGCTAGGACTGAGCGAGTGAGAAAAGTATTTTCTATATCTCTGTTTTCAATTTAAACTTTTTCAAATTAATTTAAATTCAAATTTTAAATCTGTTTTTAAATAACTTTTAAAATATAAATCCAAATTAAACATGTAATATATGTTTTGAAATCAGAAAAATGTGAGGAATTCAAATATGCCCTTCAAATTATATTTTGAACACTTAAAATTTCAAGTTGTTTTAAATTACAATAAAATGCCCTTCTGCCTTAATTAATTAATAACTTTTGTTTTATAACTCCAAATTTAGCAAATAATATGTCTAAAATGATTAGCTCGACGAGACCTTTCTGTTTATGCATTCCTTGTTCTGTTTTGCAGCATGCGTCATATAAATATAATGTGTACAGCAACTAATATGAGGATAAAATATGGCCAAAACTCAATAAAATGATTTATTCTTGTATTCCACACCTCACCCATGCCATGCTACTTTATTGCCATGCAAATTGTGCATCATTCATCATGGCATGATTGTTTGCTTGTCGCATTTTATTCATATGCTTGTGCACTTTATTTATGTTGGCCCTTGTTGTTGGAGATATGCCCTAGAGGTAATAATAAATGTAGTTATTATTATATATCTTTGTGTTTATGATAAATGTTTACATTCATGCTATAATAGTATTAACAAGGAAACCATTAATACTTGTGTGATTTGTAAACTTAATTTGAAGTCCCTAGTATAGCCTCTATACTTCACTAGCTTGTTGGTTGATTGATGATGTGGTTTCTTTGTCATGAACATTGAGATGTTATCAACAACAAGATCATATCGTTAGGAGAATGATATGGTGGACATACTCCTATAGACAAGCGTAGCATAAAGATCAAGTCATTTCAATAGTTCAATTGCTATATGCTTTCTGATACATAGTAACCTAATTCCTTCGACCATGAGATCATGCATATCACCTTTACTAGATGGATGCTTTGATGTCATCAAACACCACACCGTAACAGGGTGGCTATAAAGGTGGCATTGAGTGTTCGGAAAGTATTGGTTGAAACACATGGATCAAGAGTGGGATTTGTCCATCCACATGACGGATAGATATTCTCTGGGCCCTCTCGGTGAAATGTCATCCAATTAGCTTGCAAGCATGTGACTTGGTCACAAGGGATCACATATCACGGGAACGAGAAAAGAGTACTTATCAGTAACGAGGATGAACTAGGTATGCAGAGATACCGACGATCATAACCTCGGATAAGTAACATATCGTGAGACAAAGGGAAATTGGTATCGTATGTAAGTGGTTCATTCGATCGCAAAGTAATCGTAGAAATATGTGGGAGCCATATGAATTTCCAGATTCCTCTATTGGTTATTGTTCGAAGAAGTGTCTCGATCATGTCCGCATAATTCACGAACCGTAGGGAGACACACTTAAGGATTCGACGTTGTTTGAGTAGTTATGGTATTATGAGAAAGAGACCGAATGTTGTTCGGAGTCTCGGATGGGATCCGGGATATCACGAGGTGATCCGGAATGGTCCGGAGAATAAGATTCATATAAGGAAAGTCCCGTTTCGGAGTTCGGGAATGATTATGGTGTTTTCATCGGGGATATTCTAGAAGGTTCCGGATTGTCCGGCACTCCGGGGGGGAGGGGTACATGAATGTGTCATTACATATTGGAATGATTGCATCATGTACTAAGTATTCTTGCTGTCCCAAATAAAGGATTTATTTAAATCCTAAATTGAAAAGTCAAACGGCTAGTTTGAAAGTCAAACGGCAGTTTTGGGAAGTGGGAAAAGAGGAGGAGAGGTGGAGGCCGAGTTGGAGGGGAATTCCTCCCCTTGGCCGGCGCACCTCCCTAGGCCGAGTTGGGGAGGAACTCCTCCCCTTGGCCGGCCAGCCCTCCCACCTATATAAGGAGGGGCAGGGCTCCCCTCCTAGACACACAAGTTTCCTATCCTCTAAACTAAACCCTAGATCTAGACCCCGGTTTAGAGCTATTCGGTTTAGAGCCTTCTAATTGGTTTAGAGCCCTCTAATTGGTGTATCTAATTACTAGACCACTAATAGCCTCTCTCATAAGCTCCACCATACTCGCACCGGCTTAAGGCGAAGCCCTGCGGGATTTCCCCTCTACTTCCGGTACCACGCCGTTGTGCTGCCGGAATCGCGAGGAGAGTGCTACAACCTCCGCTGCCTGCTGGAACAAGGGAGAGGAAGGTCTTCGTCGAGTACCGAACGTGTGACCGACTGCGGGAGCGCTGCGGGAACGCGGCGCCGGAAGGATCGTCTACGCGATCTTGAGATCGGAAAGAGTACGACTACATCACCCACGAGAATCTGCTCTCGTTAAACACTTTGGAATCTTCGAGGGTGAGTTATTCCATCGACTCGTTGCTACAATCTAGTAGATAGATCTTGGCTTGTTTGTTTGTATGCGATAGAAAATTTTTGTTTTCCATGCTACGAACCCCTACAGTGGTATCAGAGCCGTGTCTATATGTAGATCTGTTGCACGAGTAGAACACAATGGTCATTGTGGGCATTGATGCTTTTATTGTAGATTGCTTTTGTGTACTTTGCATCTTGCGGTATGTTGGGATGAAGCGGCCCGGGCTAACCTTACATGACATCGTTCATGAGACTTGCTCCACGCTTGACATGCAACTCGTTTTGCATAAGTGGCTTTGCGGGTGCCTGTTTCTCCTAGCATAGTAAAGATCCAATTTACAACGGGTGATCAACAATGCTAGTATCAATGTTGTGGTTATTGTTCGTAAGTTAGAACGACACTTATGGAAAGCCCCAAACCACGTAAAATATGCAAAGAAAGTAGAAGCGTCTAACTTTGTTTTGCAGGGGTGTGCAGTGATGTGATATGGCCATGATTGTGATTATATTTGATGTATGCAATGTTCCTTATTGTAAGTTGGCAACCGGCAGGAGCCATATGGTTGTCTTTAATTTCTGTTAAGACCTGCGTGTCTATTCAAAATAGTTGTAATAGTTGAAGCTGGTGGACGACAACCATGGAGAAGCGTCATTGACCTTGATGCTATGCCGGTGATGATGGAGATCATATTCGTGCTTGAAGATGGAGATCGGAAGCACAAAGAAGAAAGGCCATATCATATCACATATTATGAATTGCATGTGATGTTAATCCTTTATGCATCTTGTATTGCTTAGTAGACGACGGTAGCATTATAAGATGATCCCTCATGCACATAAATTTCAAGTTCTAAAGTGTTCACCCTTAGTATGCACCGTTGCCAAAGCTTGCTGCTTCGAAGCACCACGTGATGATCGGGTGTCTTTGATTCCGCGGGTGAATACAACGTAAGCAAGCCAGATTTGCTTATGCAGAAGCTAAGGTTTGATCTTGACGAGCCTAGCATGTACAGACATGGCCTCAGGAACACGGATCGCCGAAAGGCAAAGCATGAATCATATAGTAGATATGATGAACATGATGATTGTTCGCCATTAAAACTATATCAGCTCTCGTGATGATCGGTGTTGATGTAGTGGATTTGGTTCGTGTGATCACTAAAACAATGTGAGGGATGTTGTTTTGAGTGGGAGTTCACCTAGTTTAATTTCATTAATTAATTTGAACTCAATTTGTCATAAACTTAGTCTAAACTATTGCAAATATGTTGTAGATCAATGGCAGCCCCTACCATCAATTTTAATGCGTTCCTAGAGAAAGAAAAGTTGAAAAACAATGGAAGCAACTTCGCGGATTGGTTCCGCAATTTGAGGATTGTCCTCACAGCTGGTAATTTGACCTATGTGCTGGATGCACCGCTAGGTGACCCACCTGCAGCTGATGCTACCGATGAAGTAAAGAATGTTTACCTTGCTCGGAAGAATCAGTACTCCATAGTTCAGTGTGCTATCTTGTATGGTTTAGAATCGGAGCTTCAGAAAAGGTTTGAAGAGTCAGATCCATATGATATTGTCGAGGATCTCAAATTAATCTTTGAGACTCATGCGGCAATTGAAAGTTATGAAGCTTCTGAAAAGTTCTTTAACTGCAAGATGGAAGAGGGTAGCTCCGTCAGTGAGCATGTGCTTAAGATGTCTGGGCACGCAAATAAACTTCAAAGTTTGGGTATAGTGATTCCTAATACTTTGGGAGTTTACCGCATCCTCCAATCACTACCACCAAGTTACAAGAACTTTGTGATGAACTACAACATGCAGAACATGAACAAAGAGTTGCCAGAACTATTTGCTATGTTAAAATCTGCAGAAGTGGAGATCAAGAAAGAGCACCAAGTGTTGATGGTCAATAAGACCACCAAATTCAAGAAAGGCAAGTCTAAGCAAAAGGGACACTTCAAGAAGGGTGGTAAGAAAGTTACCACGCCGACGAAGAAGACCAAGGCTGGACCTAAACCTGAAACTGAGTGCTTTTACTGCAAGGGAGAAGGTCACTGGAAGCGGAATTGCCCAAGGTACTTGGCAGATTTGAAGAACGGCAACGTCAAGAAAGGTATATCTGATATACATGTTATTGATGTGTATCTCACTAGTACTCGTAGTAGTGCCTGGGTATTTGATACTGGTTCGGTTGCTCATATTTGTAACTCGAAACAGGAGCTGCAGAATAAACGGAAGCTAGTGAAGAACGAGGTGACGATGCGCGTAGGAAACGGATCAAAGGTTGATGTGATCGCGGTCGGCACGCTACCTCTTCATCTACCATCGGGATTAGTTTTATACTTAAATAATTGTTATTTGGTGCCTGCGTTAAGCATGAACATTATATCAGGATCTTGTTTATTGCGAGACAGTTACTTGTTTAAATCCGAGAATAATGGTTGTTCGATTTATATGAGTAATGTGTTTTATGCACATGCACCTTTGATAGATGGTCTATTCATATTGAATCTCGATAGTAGAAATACACATATTAATAACATTGAGGCTAAACGTTTGAAATCAAGCGATAATTTGACCTATATGTGGCACTGTCGTCTTGGTCACATTGGAGTGAAGCGTATGAAGAAACTCCATTCCGATGGACTTCTTGAATCACTTGATTTTGAATCACTTGAAAGATGCGAGGCATGTCTGATGGGTAAAATGACTAAGACTCCATTTTCTGGTATGATGGAGCGAGCTACAGACTTATTGGAAATCATACATACCGATGTGTGTGGTCCAATGAGTGTAGCATCGCGCAGTGGTTATCGTTATGTTCTTACCTTCACGGATGATTTGAGTAGATATGGGTATATCTATTTTATGAAACATAAGTCCGAAACTTTCGAGAAGTTTAAGGAGTTTCAAAGTGAGGTAGAGAATCAACGTAACAAGAAGATTAAATTTCTACGTTCTGATCGTGGAGGTGAATATCTAAGTTACGAGTTTGGCGAGCATTTGAAGAAATGCGGAATACTTTCACAATTGACACCGCCGGGAACACCACAGCGTAATGGTGTGTCCGAACGTCGTAATCGAACTCTCTTAGATATGGTTCGTTCTATGATGTCACTTACAGATTTACCACTATCATTTTGGGGTTATGCATTAGAAACAGCTGCATTCACTTTAAATAGGGCACCGTCTAAATCCGTTGAAACGACACCGTATGAATTATGGTTTGGGAAGAAACCTAAATTGTCGTTCCTTAAAGTTTGGGGATGCGAAGCCTATGTAAAGAAGTTACAGCCGGACAAGCTTGAACCCAAAGCGGAAAAATGCGTCTTCATAGGATACCCGAAGGAAACTATTGGGTATACCTTCTATCATAGATCCGAAGGCAAAATCTTCGTTGCCAAGAATGGATCCTTTCTAGAGAAGGAATTTCTCTCGAAAGAAGTGACTGGAAGGAAAGTAGAACTCGACGAGGTTGTCGAACCTTCTCTCGAAATTGCGAGTAGCGCAGCACCGGAAGAAGTTCATGTGGTGCCTGCACCAATAAGAAAGGAAGCTAATGATGGTGATCATGAAACTTCGGTTGAAGTTACTACAGAGCCTCGAAGGTCAACGAGAACTCGTACCACTCCAGATTGGTATGATTCCGTTATGAATGTCATGTTGGTGGACAACACCGATGACCCCGAGACATATGAGGAAGCGATGATGAGCCCAGATTCCAATAAATGGCAAGAAGCCATGAAATCCGAGATTGGATCCATGTACGAAAACCAAGTATGGACTTTGGTGGACTTACCGGATGGCCGGAAGGCTGTCGAGAACAAATGGATTTTCAAGAAGAAAACAGATGCTGATGGTAATGTTACTGTCTATAAAGCTCGACTTGTCGCAAAAGGGTTTCGACAAATTCAAGGAGTTGACTACGATGAGACTTTCTCACCGGTAGCGAAGCTAAAGTCTGTGAGGATTATGTTAGCAATCGCTGCATATTATGATTATGAGATATGGCAGATGGATGTCAAAACAGCATTCCTCAATGGAGGCATTGATGAAGAGTTGTATATGATGCAACCCAAAGGTTTTGTCGATCCTAAAGATGCTAACAAGGTATGCAAGCTTCAACGGTCCATCTATGGATTGAAGCAGGCATCCCGAAGTTGGAATCAACGTTTTGATAAGGTAATCAAAAGTTTTGGTTTTGTACAAACTTATGGAGAAGCTTGTATTTACAAGAAAGTGAGTGGGAGCTCTGTAGCATTCTTAATACTGTATGTGGATGACATATTGTTGATTGGGAATGATGTAGACCTTCTTAATAGTGTCAAAGAGTATTTGAATAATAGTTTTTCAATGAAGGATCTTGGCGAAGCAGCTTACATATTAGGCATAAAGATTTATAGAGATAGATCGAAACGCCAAATATCATTGTCACAAAGTACATATTTGGACAAAGTTCTAAAGAGGTTTGGAATGGAAGAAAGCAAGAAAGGGTTCTTGCCCATGTTGCCCAATACGACCTTGAGTAAAACTCAATGTCCGACATCGGCAGAAGATAGAGAAAGAATGAGTAAGACTCCCTATGCCTCAGCCATAGGATCTCTAATGTATGCCATGCTATGTACTAGACCCGACATTGCATATGCTGTTAGTTTAACTAGCAGATATCAAAGTGATCCAGGAGTGGATCATTGGACAGCGGTCAAAAACATCCTTAAGTACTTGAGAAGAACTAAGGATATGGTTCTTTCTTATGGAGGTGATGAACAGCTCGTTGTTAATGGTTACACCGATGCTAGTTGGAACACCGATCCGGATGATTCTAAATCACAATCTGGATACGTATTTATTTTGAATGGTGCAGCAGTCAGCTGGAGGAGTGCAAAGCAAAGCGTTGTGGCGAGATCTTCAACTGAATCGGAATACATGGCTGCTTCGGAGGCTTCACAAGAAGCGATATGGATGAAAGAGTTCATTACAGAGCTGGGTGTGGTTCCTAGTGCGCTGGACCCAATGTCTATCTACTGTGATAACATGGGCGCCATAGCCAATGCGCAAGAACCAAGGTCACACAAGAAGCTGAAGCATATCAAGCTGCGTTTTCACGCTATTCGAGAACATATCCAGGATGGGGATATAAAGATTTGCAAAGTACACACAGATCTGAATGTGGCGGATCCGTTGACTAAACCTCTCCCGAGGGCAAAACATGACCAACACCAAACTGCCATGGGTGTTCGGTATATTACCATGTAATCTAGATTAGATGACTCTAGTGCAAGTGGGAGACTGTTGGAGATATGCCCTAGAGGTAATAATAAATGTAGTTATTATTATATATCTTTGTGTTTATGATAAATGTTTACATTCATGCTATAATAGTATTAACAAGGAAACCATTAATACTTGTGTGATTTGTAAACTTAATTTGAAGTCCCTAGTATAGCCTCTATACTTCACTAGCTTGTTGGTTGATTGATGATGTGGTTTCTTTGTCATGAACATTGAGATGTTATCAACAACAAGATCATATCGTTAGGAGAATGATATGGTGGACATACTCCTATAGACAAGCGTAGCATAAAGATCAAGTCATTTCAATAGTTCAATTGCTATATGCTTTCTGATACATAGTAACCTAATTCCTTCGACCATGAGATCATGCATATCACCTTTACTGGATGGATGCTTTGATGTCATCAAACACCACACCGTAACAGGGTGGCTATAAAGGTGGCATTGAGTGTTCGGAAAGTATTGGTTGAAACACATGGATCAAGAGTGGGATTTGTCCATCCACATGACGGATAGATATTCTCTGGGCCCTCTCGGTGAAATGTCATCCAATTAGCTTGCAAGCATGTGACTTGGTCACAAGGGATCACATATCACGGGAACGAGAAAAGAGTACTTATCAGTAACGAGGATGAACTAGGTATGCAGAGATACCGACGATCATAACCTCGGATAAGTAACATATCGTGAGACAAAGGGAAATTGGTATCGTATGTAAGTGGTTCATTCGATCGCAAAGTAATCATATAAATATGTGGGAGCCATATGAATTTCCAGATTCCTCTATTGGTTATTGTTCGAAGAAGTGTCTCGATCATGTCCGCATAATTCACGAACCGTAGGGAGACACACTTAAGGATTCGACGTTGTTTGAGTAGTTATGGTATTATGAGAAAGAGACCGAATGTTGTTCGGAGTCTCGGATGGGATCCGGGATATCACGAGGTGATCCGGAATGGTCCGGAGAATAAGATTCATATAAGGAAAGTCCCGTTTCGGAGTTCGGGAATGATTCCGGTGTTTTCATCGGGGATATTCTAGAAGGTTCCGGATTGTCCGGCACTCCGGGGGGGGAGGGGTACATGAATGTGTCATTACATATTGGAATGATTGCATCATGTACTAAGTATTCTTGCTGTCCCAAATAAAGGATTTATTTAAATCCTAAATTGAAAAGTCAAACGGCTAGTTTGAAAGTCAAACGGTAGTTTTGGGAAGTGGGAAAAGAGGAGGAGAGGTGGAGGCCGAGTTGGAGGGGAATTCCTCCCCTTGGCCGGCGCACCTCCCTAGGCCGAGTTGGGGAGGAACTCCTCCCCTTGGCCGGCCAGCCCTCCCACCTATATAAGGAGGGGCAGGGCTCCCCTCCTAGACACACAAGTTTCCTATCCTCTAAACTAAACCCTAGATCTAGACCCCGGTTTAGAGCTATTCGGTTTAGAGCCTTCTAATTGGTTTAGAGCCCTCTAATTGGTGTGTCTAATTACTAGACCACTAATAGCCTCTCTCATAAGCTCCACCATACTCGCACCGGCTTAAGGCGAAGCCCTGCGGGATTTCCCCTCTACTTCCGGTACCACGCCGTTGTGCTGCCGGAATCGCGAGGAGAGTGCTACAACCTCCGCTGCCTGCTGGAACAAGGGAGAGGAAGGTCTTCGTCGAGTACCGAACGTGTGACCGACTGCGGGAGCGCTGCGGGAACGCGGCGCCGGAAGGATCGTCTACGCGATCTTGAGATCGGAAAGAGTACGACTACATCACCCACGAGAATCTGCTCTCGTTAAACACTTTGGAATCTTCGAGGGTGAGTTATTCCATCGACTCGTTGCTACAATCTAGTAGATAGATCTTGGTTTGTTTGTTTGTATGCGATAGAAAATTTTTGTTTTCCATGCTACGAACCCCTACACTTGTTTGTTTGGTTCTTCTTCGAATAGACGCTGAGCAGGGGATATATCAAGAAACCCAGGAGCACTACCCAGATCCTTCTCTCGCTTCAACTGAGCTGCCAGGCAAGCACTACCACATGCTTGCATACATATAGTACCTATTGCCTCTATCTTATTCTTGCATCATTGTGTCGCGATTGCATTAAATTGAATCCCAAGTATTGCATAGCCTTTACTTTTAAACCCCACCGAAGCTTGTTCCTCCATCCCATGAGCCATTACTACAGGAGTTGTTTGAGCCATGCGAGTCGTAGAACAGCATGTGTAGGGTATGTGAGTGTCTGATGGATAACGAGGTACCTAAACAACTTAACCTGAGTAGTAATGGGATAACTAATGAAAGTGGCATCGGTGAGCCATATTTGCTATTTGGTTTTTCAGGCTCACTTGTGTCCCGTAGGACCCCGAGTACTTGATTCCTGTTCCTTGAATATTCGCGCTATCCACATCCGGGAGGCTTATGAACCCCCCTGAGCCAGAGCTTGATTCATTCTTATTTCTTGGGGCCACAAACTAGTTTGAGGTTTTATTTACTATCCTGTACTTATGCCATGTTTTACTGCTTTATTTAAAATTGTGCGATGTACTGCACCTGTACTGTTTAGGGCCTGACCCGTTTTCGCTGTATCGACAAGCCCAGCCACACTTTCGGGTTCCCAGTCGTTTACAGCCGGCCACACAAACCTTGAGTCCGTCTCGTAGCCGGCCAGCTTCGTTGCGGGTAGCTTAATGGGGTGGCCCCCTGAAATATTTCTGAATCCTGTGATCGCTTTGTCGTGACTGCCTCGTTGGTTTTGATTTGGTTTTTCCGAGGTTGATCGAGTGTGTGTTGCTATTTGTGCACCCCTGCAGGGTAAAACTTTCTGAAAGCCGTGTCCGCGGTTATGGACGACTTGGAGCACAGTTTCTCGATCATAGCCAAGAATAACTAAAGTACCGCTTTTAATTTGACTAAGTACCTGACTAGTAAATAGTGCAACACTCATGGAATGGATAATAAAACTGCCATCGGATGGGGGGTTGTTCGTCCGCTTCCTCGTTGGTAAGCGAGGAGGAGGATGGATTTGTTGATATTACCATTATAACTGTTGTTATCAATTCACGGACATCCGTCTATCTCTGGTTAGGCGGATGGTTAGCGAGTATCTATAGGATTGTTAGGGTTTATCTTTTGCTGCAATTGCGTCACCCCAGGTTGTGTCCCCTTTAGAGGCATAAAGACTTGCTGAGTACCCCTAGGGTCTCACACGATAAATTGTTTGATTCAGATGAACAGGTAAACTCGCAAGATGGATACTGGGTGGAGGAGACGGACGATGTGGGCAACGATCATTCGGTGTAGAGATTCCGGGAACGGGGATCCGCGAGATCTGTGGGCGGGATGTGTTTATTTATGGGGCATCTTATGCCGATTTGCTTCTTATCCGTACTCGGATCTTGTTTTCCGCTTCCGCTTGATACTCTGATGTTTGATGTATGAGGAGATATCCTAAACTATTATATCTATCTAGGATATTTGGATCTTGCCGTATGTCGTTGCTATATTTCCTTTCTTTTTAGATAGAATGACTCTGAGAACCATTGTATGGTGGCTTGCATACATACTCATTTGTGTATGTAGTTGATCCCTTCGCCTGCCGATTACGCCGCCCGTTCTTGTCCCGATGTTTGGAAATGGTTAGGACGGCCGAAAGGTCTACCTGTGAGTGGCATTTGGGCCCCACCGTACTATTTTAACCATTTCCGCTCATCCAGGCTTGTAACTAGGAGCGTAATTCACCGAGGTAGTTACATCCGAGCTCACCTGCTCCTGGGCTCGCGGTTGGTTACTACCAGAAGACATGCTACCGTGCGGAAGACATCGTCAGAGAAACCGTGCGCGACGCCAACAAGGGCATCATGGCGGGGCTCATCCATCTATTCTTCCATGACTGCTTCGTCAGGGTAAGACAACATTTCACTGTCCTAATAATACATGAGTTGCAAAATGTGTGTGTACCTATACCTGTGAACTCATGATGGTTTGTTTGCCTTTAGGGTTGCGACGCCTCCGTGTTACTGGATAAGGCTGATCCTAACAGCGCGACAGAGAAATTTGGCATCCCGAACCTGAGCCTGCGTGGCTTCGACGTGATCAATGCAGCGAAGGACAAGATCGAGGAGGAGTGTGGTACCGTCGTGTCGTGCGCCGACATTCTAGCCTTCGCCGGGCGCGACGCCACCTACTTCCTCAGCAACAAGAAGGTTTTCTTTGACATGCCCGCCGGCCGCTACGACGGACGTGTTTCCCTCATAAACGAGACGCTCCCCAACCTTCCCCCTCCCTTCGCCACAGTGGCTCAGCTCAAGGCCGGGTTCGCCTCCAAGGGCCTTGACACCGACGACATGGTTACCCTCTCCGGTGCGCACACCATCGGCATCTCCCACTGCTCATCCTTTTCTGACCGCCTTACCTCCAACTCCTCCGACATGGACCCCACTCTGAAAAGCACACTTCAGGAGGAGTGCAAGTCCAGCTCCGGCAACGACAACACGGTGGTACAGGACATCAAGACCCCTGACACGCTGGACAATCAGTACTACAAGAACGTGCTCCGCCATGAGGTGCTTTTCGCGTCTGACGCCACGCTATTGACCGCGACAGACACGAGCGACGCGGTGTCTGCCTTCGCCAAGAACGCCAAGCAGTGGGAGGACAAGTTCAAGGCGGCGATGGTGAAGATGGGTGCTATTGAAATCAAGACAAGTGCCAACGGCGAGATTAAGAGGGACTGCCGTGTCTTGAACTAACTAGACCGGCTGATCAGTTTCATGGCTAAACTTTCTATGCTTGAGGTTGACAGTAAACCCGCACTTTCTCGTGTGTGCTTGTACTTTGGATCCCTCTTTGTTATTTCTTTGGTTTTCATTCCCTGATGTTATACTATTAATTTTTCCAACGGACATGTATTGTGTAACAGTTTGTTTAAGAACTATTTTCATAAAGTAGACCAATTATTTGCACTCCAATCTTTCCATTTCCAGGATAATATCACATTCATAAAAAATATCAAAGAAAGCATTAGACATACCCATATCGGATTTCATGCAGAAAATCACCCAATTCCAGCTGCAGCAAACATCCCCTCTGATGTAAACCAAAAAATATGGAGAAGTGATTTCTCTTGGCATGTGGAAGAATAAGAGATAATAAGAATACATAGGGTAGTAACCAAGAGGTGGCCGATGACGAAAAGGCCAGGCCCTTCTCAACCGCAACAGCGAGGGAGAGCGCAAGGTCGCCGACAAGGAGCGATGAGCGGCGCCGCTCCCGCTATCTTTGTATCTACCAGGTCCTCGCGGACGAATTTTGTTGGGCGAGTTGTAACGGGACTGTCATACATGCTTATGAAAGGCGGCCCAGTACATAATAGGCCCTCAAGCGGCCGCCCGGTTCGGAAGATATGGCCCGCTTCACTAGAAGGCACCGCGGGTGCTTTCTGGAGTAGCAGCCCTCTACGTTGGGCCGAGCAAGATTGGGATGGTGCTGGTGTAAAAATACGTACAGCGACGCTCAGTAAGCCGCTTGGGAGATCAGTACCGTTGGTGGATTGAATCGAACGGACCAGGATGTCAAAACGCTGAGAAGGCTCCTAGAAGGTTACGTTTTACTGTTTCTTAATGACACGGGGCCGAGCTCAGAACTAATAGCTGACGAGCCTGTTTGATTGCACGAATCACAGGAAAAAAAACGTCCTGAAATATGAACAAGGCCTAGTACAGATATCTTCATTTTTTATTCATTTTGTTTCTCAGCCTTCAGTTCGCAATTTTCTACGTATCATAGAGGACAGGTAACGGAAAACCTAGCAGACTGCAGGCGGTTCCCACTTTCAATGGCTTTTTGACATCAAAAGATGGTAAACCTGGGCGGAGCTCGGTTATGGCTTAACAAGTCCAATACGAGCTTACCCCTTCCCGAACTGCATAGGCTAACAGTATGTTGAGAAATGTGAAGACTATCTCCCTGGCCGGCCAGCTCTGTGGCGGTGCCGGCGGCACCGACATGTCTACCTCATCTCTGTGATGTCTTTTCCGACGATCGACATACGACCCTATCTTTATCGGTTTCAAATCAGTACTAGACAGTACCCACAATCTTCAGCGACATACAATTTCTTATGTGTAACATACAATTTCTTTTTCTCAGGTTTTGTCTGCCAAGATATTCAGTTTTCCTTATAAGGGCTGGGCACGTAACTAGTACTTTAATCCGAATCCAATTCCTTGCCACAACCGTACAGGACCAACAACTAGATCTCGCCTTATAAATAGGACAGAGCTTTATGCGCCGGTATTTTTAGCTCGATCGTCCCTCGCCGGCGAGAAGCAACTATGGACTCCAAGGATAGGGTCAGCAGCCTCCCTGATCACCTGCTTCACCACATCCTGTGCTTCCTGCCCACGCAAGAATCCGTCCGCACGAGCGTGCTCTCGCGGCGGTGGCAGCGCGTCTGGATCGGTCTCCCGACCTTCGCGTTCGACGACCAGCGAGGATCGACAGCAGGGTTCGCCGACTCGGTGGACAAGGTGCTCGCGCATAGGCGCCAGGGCACAGTAGACAGACTCGAGATATCCGTCAGGCATTCTCCGCACATCGCCCGTGCGAACCAGTGGCTTCAGCACGCCGCCGAGCGTGTCCGTGAAAGTATCAGTATCATCTTCCACGAGAATTTGCCCGCAGAAAGAATTCTCCATGACAATGTTGACCATGATTATGACCCGGTCGAATTGCACTTGCCGTGCGGCGGAAGGATCACAGCTCTGACGCTCGACTTCCACGTGATTGGCATCGCTACCCTTGTAATCCCGCCGGCGGTGCCGAGCTCGTTGACCCAGCTGGAGCTCAAATTCGTGCGGGTGGATGCAAGCAGCCTCTCCAACTTTGTGTCCTCGCGCTGCCCCAATCTGAGAAAGCTTGTTGTACACACCTTCGGCGACGCGGATGTCCTCAAGTTCTCCAACAATGTCCTCGAAGACCTTGACATCCACTTCTACTCCGGCGGCCTCCGGCGACTCGAGGTGTGGTCTCGTAACCTCCGTCGCCTCAGCATTTTAGGACTCTTCTCGCCGGAGGTTATGGCCCACCAAGTGCACGACGGCAGCAAGTTGGCCAGCTTCTTCACTCCCCGGCTCGAGGACCTCTGTTGGACTAGCAGCGCAAGGATACATCCGACCAGGATCGACTTCGTCCACAGTTTGTCCACCGTTCGTCAGCTTGAGGTCGGGCTCGCGACCCACGCTATGTTGTATGACACCTGCCGGATCAACCGCAACAAACTCGCTGTATGGCTCCTTCGGCGCTGCACTGGTGTCCGCTCCCTCAAAGTCCACCTCTGCAATTTACAACACAAGGTAAGTATGCACCCGCACGTATACATGCATACAAACTAGAGGTGCTGCTTGTACTAGTTAGTATTTGGTCTTTGGATCACCGGATATTTTTCAAAATATTTTCATGGTGGCACTTGTTAGCCCACCTCCTCTTCAACAATACTCCTAGTAGCCAGGATTCATGCTATCAAACTTTTCCGACTATGCAATAATTGGTCTTAGTCCATTAGTATTACTATTTAGATTAAGGAAGTGTCTAGATCTCAGGTGTCTGATTTTTACTTATGTCTCAGTCGTTGATGTCATCGTACTATTTTGTGCTAATTCTCAGTTGCAACAACTCATTAAACTCCCAGTTACACATGTAATTCCCACACTGCACGAAGCGCGAAGTATATCCAATGGTGAGAGAGGTGATTGAGACATAACTAAAAATCAGACACGTGATTTGTAGCAAAATCTTTAGATTAATAATGTAGAATACTAGATCCACAATGAGTTATTATTTTATGATATACATTTCATATTTCTACCAACGTATACTAATGATGGTCAAAATTCTCAGCTGGAGGCCGCGCCGTTACACACAGTCTTGGTAGAATTAGTTTCAAGTCAGTACCAATTTATTAAATTACCATGGTAAAAACAGTCGAGGTGGTTATTTAGGGCACGTAGCTTAGATTCCCCTAAGAGGAGCAACATGTGTAACATATTTCTATGTGGATGTAAATAAATAAATAGACGTCTATATTAGTAGATGGTGATGGTTATCAACTTATCATAAAATAGTTACAAAAATAATATTCTAACCTTTTTAATTGCTCGTTTCTTGGATTTACACATGAGTATTTTATCTGATATGTGTCTTAGGATTGCGTATGTGTAGGTCAATCGTAAACTTATTATACTATCCATAATAAGTGTTGGATGTTTAGTTCAATTTAGTCCAAATTTGAACTAAAACTCCGATGCTTATTATGGATCGGAGGGAGTAGTATATATTTTGTCCTTTCGTTTTGCTTGTTTGATGTCTAATTATACTTTTTCTGTTCACAAGTATAAAATATTTTGGCAAACTAACCGAGGGAACACGTGTTTTGGAATAATGTTCTGATATTGCCCATATATACGCGCCCACAACTAATTTATGTGTTTGGTGTGTTGAATAAGGCTTGGTTGGCCCAGTACTACCAGGATCTGATGGTAGCGGTACCTCATCTTAGCACTGTCACTGACCTGACTGTGTCCACCCTCTTGGATGATCATGCGTACGGAGCCAGCATAACAACATTGCTCTCTAGGTGCAGCCACATAGAGACGTTTACCATCCTTGTCGAAGACGAGGTAAGTTTTTTTGACAAGTCTCTCGTAAGTACACTTGCCTGCGTACAATTAAGCATGTGACTAGATACAACAATTAAACCGCACATGTACTTTTGAATGCAGAGGTACGAGGATAGGTACACTTGCGCGCTCACGACGGCGTGCTGGTGCAAATGTCGTGCCGACTGGAGGGAGCAGAAGCTCAGCCTGAATTTTCTTCGCCAAGTCGACCTCAAGGGCTTCACTATGGCAGAGTGGCTGCCTGACCTCGTTAGTATTTTGTACGCTGCGAGACCAGCTGTGATCGTTAATTATTGCGACTAATCTTATAATATCTCAATTTTAGACATGTTTTGTTCTCAAAAAATGTTAGATCTACTAGGAAATTAGGCGCAGCAACATGCTGTGTCCGTGGCTTTAACCATCGGACCAAACTAAAGAGCAAACAGGCAAGGGGTTGGTGATAGCAAGGCGCATACGGCTTTTACCTTTGTTTTCCATAGTTGAAGGGCTTGAGCTCCCAATTCATCGAGATGGCTTTGGAGGAAGATAATCAAGTTCATGGTACAACATAGAACTAAAAAACTAAGCTAACATGGCAAATGAGCTAACATGAAAACAAAGAAAAAGAAGAAAAACAAAGAGTGGTGGAACAATGATCGGTAGCAGCTGTAACTGGTCCCCCAATAATTTCAGCACTGATTCATCAAAATTATTTTGGGTAACTTTCTGTCTGAAGCGGACCAAAGTTGAAACAAACATCCGTCCAGATTCCATTTCTAATTCGTACTGAAACAGATTCAGTTACTTGTATGTGAGGGCTATACCAATAGATAACTATGCAGCAAGAATAAGCTATCATCAACCGTTGAAGGGTCTTTGTTTTATATGTTTATCAAAGATCAGTGTATTGTTCTCCTTTATCTAAAAGAAACAATTTAACTGTAATTTTGTGTGATCAGAAAAATTGTGAAACAGAGGTTAAAAGACAGGCTTGAAATGATAAAGGACCGTTATTTCTGGCACGGTGCCTCTATGTTTCGTTCATTGCTTGTCCGACCAAAACACAAAATTCCTCTTTAACTGCAGGCTTGGAATGTATTGGAGAGAGTGTATCTATAGTTAAAAATGGTTTAATTAAAGTGGCGTGGAACACATCTTCCTCACTGAGATCATCAACATAATTTGAATAAAATACATGTATGCTTTTCTTGGAAGCTAGCATTAACAATTCTTAACTGAATTATGTAACTTGCACACCAGTTCGCTGACTGTAGAAAGTTCTATACAAAACAATGGTACATAGTGAGAGAATAATGAATAGCATACTAAGGTGTTTATAAAATGTCTATAGGGTAATTCACTCGGAAATACATGTACTCCCTCCGTCCCGAAAAGGATGTCTCAAATTTGTCTAAACTTAGATCTATCTAAACCCTGTTTAGTATATAAATACATTCAAATTCAAACAAACTTGAGACATCCTTTTTGGGACGGAGGGAGTATTTAATTTTCTTAGAGCCCACACAAAGACCACTTCTCATAGAATTCTGTCCAGGTCTTAGAGCATTACTTTAACAACAAAGTATGTTGCCGCTGAATGAAATTTATACATTGAGCGGTAAACATAGAAAATATATATGTGTAATCAGGTAATTCAAGTACTGAATACCTGACAACACATGCTGTGAACAACGCACACACCGGAAGAGGCTCTGAACCGCTTACAATACATGGCCTTGATTTGGCGAATTTTCGGCTAGGTAACCAAACACAATGGAACTGGACAAAGGAGCAGAACTAAGATAGTCTGCAAACTTTAAGAATATCCTATATATTATTTAATTTGTTAATGTACGGACCAAGAAGTGGCTCAGCAATTAGAAGACACCTTGAGAAAATCCGAAGTAATGAGACATCTTTACAATGGTCCAATGCATGCCCATCTCTTTTGGCTTTATCTGAACTTCCTGCTTCCATTCATAATCTTGAGGTATCGATTTAGATTTCCTTTGAAACACAGGATGCTTATCAACCTTGTCTCCATTGCGGACAGATGCTTCAACCTCTACGCCATTAAATGAACCCTTCAGAAGATCCTGATAAAAAAAATACCGGCAAGTAAATGACCGCACAGAATTAGTGAATCAATCATTCGAGTAGTTACTAAAAAGGTTGGATGATATAATTTGGCAAGTTCACTAAAATGTATTGCCACTAAAATGTATTGCCTTTGTTCCACAATATAAGACATTTTGGTAGGTTAAAATAACCTACCAAAACCTCTTATATTTAGGAACTGAGGTATTAACTTTTTATTTTGAGACACCAAATAGACTCCAATCGATTGCCTTGGTATTAAACGGGATCCCACCTCACGTCCTGGTCTTTATGTGTATCATCCAGCCATCTCTCCACAGGGGTAGCTTCTAGTGAACCTATGAGTTCCGAATCTTCCCATCTTCTTTGTTCTCAAAGTTAAATAATTATCACATATCAAAAGCAAACTGGATAATGATGGTGTTGTAGTGTAAACGGCTACCTCAACGATAAAGCATTCAGAAGTATTCTTTGTACGCACACACGATGACCTTTGTTGCTCCCAGTTATCATCTCTGATGTTTATTTTTCCTAAAATATGATTTATTAGAAACCATGATCTGATATTTATTTTGCTAACTTACACAGTAAGAACAATATTTGCAATTAGCCTAAAGCATGGTCTGATGCTTATTTTGAAATTCTCAACTTGGACAGTAAAACAATATGTTTAGTTATAGAGTACCCTAGCCTAAAATATTATATTTAGCTTAGAACATGATCTGACTTTTATTTTCCTAACCTACACAGTAAGACCAAAATATCTAATTAACCTGAAACATGGTCTGATATTTACTTTCCTTACTTAGATAGAAAAACAATATTCCCTCCGGTCATAATTAATGTTCTCAGATTTGTCTAGATTCGAATGTATCTACTCATGTTTTAGTGCTAGATACATCCAAATCTAGACAAATCTGAGAATAATAATTAGGATCGAAGGGAGTATGTTCAATTAAAAGATAGCTTAACCTAAAACATTACCTGATGCTTGCTTCCTAGAAGGAAATATGCAGAGAAAGAGTTTATTGAAAGATAAAACCATTGCTGCAAAGAAGATAGCAAGCGGTTGTGCAAATACTTTAGTCGTAGCTTCCTGACCAACGAATACATGTCTCGAGGCATAGACGTCCAGGCACTTCCTTGCTTTGCTAATATTTTTTATATTTGCACAAATACAGACTACATCATTTATTTCATACTTTAATTTCACTCATATGGTTCATCATCTAGAACCTGTTTTTCTTCACCAAGTAAACAACAAAAACGGTGCAAGAGCAGAAAAGCTGAAACGGAAATTGTACCATAGCTCTGAACGTAGTGAACTGGATCGCAAGGATAAATTAGATGAAAATCTAATTACAGTTGCACGTAGATCATCATCATCTAGATGCCTTCTGCTGGTGTCTATGGATGTGATGTAGACCCTCAAAGCTGGCTGGCCTGCACTCCCTACATTGCACAATCAACACGTCATGACAAATAGACACATCCAACTCTCATCTCATTTAGTGATGTGATATTATGAACCAAGCCAATCTGGATAAAGTATACATTACCTGATGCATTTTTTTTGAACAAACCGATCTGTGATCCGTTCAAGCCCCTTCTCTAGTTTGAATTGCAACCCTGTAGGCCGCACCATGTCCTTAATTGAATGTTTTCTTCAGTATTCCTTCTCTATAGATAAAAAAGCGAATAGCGCTCAGTCTATAAGTTACCTCCACTGCTAATGATGGAATTTTCGTGGCTGTTGTAAAAAAATCCAGAGTTTGTGGCAGTTGTTGTGCTAGAATTTAAATTGTTTGGTTGACGTCTATCTCCAAATTTAACCTTGTGACGTGCAGCTCATCGCTTGGGCCAGAATAGTTCCTTTGTAATGTTTTTCATGTCATGTGTTCCATTGCAAGTAATGGATAGACAGAGAGTTGATAGTTGCAGCGAGACCTTGAAGAAACAAATTATTGAACACATATATCTGAAAATTTATAGAAACATTGTACATTTTTTATATAATATGGTGAACATCAACCTGTAATAAGTAACCTTGTATTAACTGAATTGATCATCTCCAATAAAAACTCATCTTGAGATGTCATCTCTTGAGCTCGTAGTCATAGCAATGTGCCTAATGACCAGAATTGCAAACCAGGCACCTCAACATAAGCTAATCAAGATGGAACTGTTATGCGATCAGGGAGAGGTACCTAGCATGGAAGGGAGATCAAAGACTATGACCATATGAATGGATGCCGCATCGGTGTATGTTAAACATTTCAATGGAATCAAATATTGATTCGGCACAACCTACATGTCATCAGACGGGAGATAGAAATCTCAAACAAAATTAATAGGGAAGTAAGCAGGACAAAAAAGGAGGGGAGCTTGTACCAGTTGGTGAAGAAGAAGGGTGATGTAGATGGATGGGTATCTCGGGCGATGCGGCGGAGCCCTGGCACGGTGGCGGCACCCCTCGCTAACCCACTTCTGTAGCACCTCCGTTGCGCTGTGCTTCGTCAGCCGCAGCCGGAAGATGCGGCTCCTCGGGTCACCCTCCGGCCTACGACTATGACCGTGCTTGGGGTAGCGGCTGCAGTGCAGAGGAGGCGGCGGAAGAAGTCAGCGGTCTAGGGCTTGTGCCGATGGAGCGGGGGAGGGATCATGAAGCACCAGCGCCTCGGAGGAATAATCACCATGGGATCTGGGAACGATTCCGTCCGCCGTGACCTTGGAGGTCGGTCGCCGGCGTGGAGCTCGACCTCGCCATCTGGGGACGGTTCCGTCCTCTCTGTATGGGGTAGGGAGGTGGGAGTGGAAGCGAGACCAAGACCTCCGGTCGGATTTGACGGGAGTCTTCGAGAGAGGACGGGGGAGGAAGATGGGACGGATAAACTGGCCGCGAGAAAAAACGTATTGTACATGCGTGTACTGTAGATGCGTGTCTACAGTAAAATCGCTGATTTGGATCGCCTCGTCGATTGCTGAAGTGCTTCACTTTCATATAGGTAGTTATTTGTACCTAAACCTTTGCTTCAGTATCCCAGGGAAACGATGAGGGGAACACAAACGCCAGTTTTCCTCTCAACGTTTTCCTCAAGGGGACACAGAAGCAAGCCTCTGTTTAAACACGGTGAAAGATGACTATTTTTGGAGCTATCACCCTCTCCAAATCTCAAACCTTGATTTCCCTCGAACAAGAAGAAACAAAAGAATTATAAGGAATTCAGCGTTTAAACTTGAAACAACGAGAATAAGAATTCACGTACGGTTGGTAGTCATATGCATTCAACACTTCATCCATTTGAAAGGCTTATCAAAATTAGAGAGATGACAAGAATACTATAAAATCTTCGGTAAGTCAAGACAATCAAAGTAAAGTTTAATATAAGTATAAATAACTAGAGGGTTGTTACGACTGCGTCGTGGATGGTAAGCGTCGTGCTGACTGGTCAAACGCATCACATTAAGTGGTGAGATCCACCACTAACAAACTTTTACATGTTAGACTCGGTTGTTTACATTTTTAATCATAGATTCGGAATGAATGTTTTTCTTTCCTCTCCCGCAATTTTTGTTTTTTGAGGGATCCTCTCCCCAATTAAAACAAGACAGTCAGCCTCCTTCAATCCTTCTCATCCTTTTGTTTTTAGATTACTCCAATCCTTCTCGTGTGTGGCTATAGGGGAGAAGGAAAGTGTTATGCAATTTCTTTATGGCCCTTTGCGAATGCGACCCAAAAAGATGGATGCCTAGACCGCACTTGTTCAAACGGCCCAGACTTGCTACTCCCCACTCCACATTCTATATAATATAGAGGAACCCTAGCAACTAATCCTGATATCAGTCCCCACCTCAGACACCTCCAACTCAAGAACTCCACGCGCAACATCTCAACCGGGTAGCGTATGATCTAGCGCGACCGTACCATCCCAGATCTTGCGCGACCGTTGGCCCGCCGGATCTTGCGCGGGCCCGCTGCGCCTGATCTTGCGTGGGCCCGCCATTGCCTTTTCTTATCCGTAGGTTTGGTCCTCATCTTGTTTACACATATTTGTTGGCTTGCTCTTTTAGATCCGTTGCATTGCTCTTTCTCCTCTTAATCATCTTTCTTGTTGTTCTTTCAGTTCCAAGCAAAGTTACCAGCATATGGCGTGATATGGGGTGGCCCGATCTTCTCAGCAAGCACTTGTCGATGGTAATGGTGGATGATAGATAACTAGCCTGTAGCTATGAACTCTCCCACTCGATCCCTGATGCCAATGCAACATCTCTCAAACCTTGTAGGATATTCACAACACCACGCTCTTACGCACGTAGCTATGACCACGAACAGTAGTATGCAATCTACTAATTCCCAATGGAACAACAGATCACACTCAATTATAGTTGGTAGATTCGAACACAGGGTAATTCCAGAGGTTCTATGAAAGAAACAACTCCAAAATATTTTAACTTGGTCTCTCCAAACTAAAGCTAGTGCGTGTTGGAAATATGCCCTAGAGACAAATAGTAGTAAGAACTATTATCATATTTCATATAGTTTATGATTAAGTTTTATATCATGATATAACTGTATTGAGTGGAAACATCAATACACGTGTGATATACAAATAACCAGGGGTTCCCAGTGAAACTCTAGTCACTGGTTCATTGGTCAACAAATGATCATGTTTCCTGATCATGTGGCATTTATGCCAGTTGGAAATGGAGTCATCTCATTCTGAGAATGATATGATGAATCAATACCCAAGCTAGACATCGTGACCCGATCATGTCACGAATTTCAAGTTACGATGATTAGAAATGGATCCTCGTAGACTATTCCTTAGACCGTGAGGCTATATCAATCACTGTCTCCCGAGAGTGCTTAGATAGCATCAAACGCCATCTGGTAAAACGGTGGTTATAAAGGTGTGTTCAGGTATTCAGAGGAAACCGTAGAGGCAATATATGTCAAGAGCGGGATTTTTCCGTCCATGTGACGGGAAAATACTCAAGGGCCCACTCGGAGAAGTTATATCCAATAGCTGCGCAGTGTGTGATTTGGTCACAGGGATATCACTTGTCGGAACGAGTCAAGTAGCATTATTCAGTAACGAGATTGAAAACGACATGGTGATGTCATTCATCAGATCTCGGGCAATGCAAGTATCGAGTGACAAAGGGAATAAGACACGACTGTCCCGGTTCAAACGACGAAAGATCTTCGTGGAACGCACAGGGGTCACATGGCCATCCAGGTCCCTTTGTCGATCATTGGTGCGGGAGTGTCTCGACCATGTCTGGAGTGTTCCCGAACCATGGGGTATCACGCTTAAGGGATTGATGATGCTTAGAGAGTGTTTACAGGATCAGTGGAATCACCGAAGAAGAGAAGGGAGAAAACCAGAAGGGTTTCGGTAAGTCCGGAGGATGTCTGGAGTGGAGGTGGAAGGTATTCCATGGCCACGAAGACTGAATAATGTGTGAATGAATGTTAAATGTTGATTTAATCATTTATTCATAATTATTTAATAAAGAGAAAATCAATTAAAGGTCAAAAAGGCTTAATGGGCCAATTTCCAAAGGGAGAGGGCCCATTAGGGAAAGGAAAGAGGAAGAAGGGGCAAGGAGGCTGGCCGGCTGGGCCTAGCCCCCCCGCGCGGGGCCCACTAGGTGTCCGGCGGCCACCTCCTTCCCCCTCCTCTCCTTTAGTCCCACCTTGGGACTTTGAGGGAGGTAGTACCTCCCGTCCCCCTATATATAGTGGGGTATTTGGCCTAGAAAAATACACCAATAATCAATAAAGGTCTCTCCACTTTTGGGAGGACCTCTAATTGATATTTTCTCTCCCCCTCTCTCTCTCGTGACTGTGGTCCCAAGTCTGGAGTGCGCGAGAGATTGACATCTTCACCGCGGAGCACCGTCGCGCTGCGGGATTCAGATCCGGGAGCTCTACTTCCACAATTGCTGCTGGATCGGGGAAGCGGGAGTCATCGTCAGGCACCGGACGTGTGTAACTCCCCGTGAGGTGTCGCACTTGAGGCACTCAAGTCGTTGGAGCCAGAAGGAGCACAAGGACTTCATCACGAGGTCGGCTTCGTCTCATCTACATCAACTACGCTCTCCTGAGCGTTGACAACGCTTTTCGGTCTTCAAGGATAAGTTCGTGAAAAGCCCCTCCTGTTACTGTATTACTAATATATAGTTCCTGGCAGCTTCAGGGGTTCAGGGGCGTAGAGTAAAATTTTATTGTTTTCATACGCCGAACCCCTATAGTGGTATCAGAGCTAGATCTATGTGTAGTAATGCTAGTACGGGTAGAACACACGAGATGTAGCGTGTGGGCGTTGATATTTTAGTTGTTACCCTCCCACGTGTACTTGTGTATACCGTAGTAATGCTTGATGAAGCGGCCCCCAACCGACTTTACGCGTTCATTCACGAGACTGGTCCACGCTTGACATACGGCTTGTACCGTATAAAATGGCTTAAGGGGGTGTCTGTCTCTCTCGCATTTGCAACGGAGGGCCCCGAAAGGGGTGTAGTAGAGACAACTACTTGATCAGTGTTGTGCTGAAAGTTCATAGGTAAGAACGATTCTTGTGCGAAAGCCCATTCAGCCACGTAAAACATGCAAAGATAAAGTAGAGGCATCTAACTTTGTTTTGCAGGAGGGCGTTGCTTTGTGATATGGTTGTGGCAAAGGTAGAGTGATTACCTTTTGTTACGTAGTAGTAGATAGTCACGGAGGTGACGAACTACCACGTCGGAATGACACCGGTACCCTGGTGCCTACGGCGCCGAAACCCTGGCGCTGGAACCCGGTGACGGCGGATGGAGATCACGACGTGAAGGACCATATCACATAGCATTTACATTCAATGTTATTGTTTGTATGTCTTATTGTGTGCTGGTATTAGATACTCGACGGTAGCCTAATAAGATGATCCCTGTTAAAATTAACAATGATTGTGTTCCCCCTTAGTATGCACCACCAAGAATGTTCTTCGGTATCAGGCAGGCCATGATGATCGGGTGTCAGACATATCTACATTCACATACAGTGGGTGTAAGCCATGTTGCACAGCGAAAACACTAAGGTTGAGTTGGCGAGCCTAGCATGTACAGACATGGCCTCAGAACACGGATGGTCGAAAGATCGAGCACGAGTCGCATGAATGTTGTGACCGACGTTAGCGTCCACCCTTGAACCCACATTGATGGCCGTGATGATCGGGGGAGATGTGGCTGATAGGGGTCGTGTTATCACTAGGAACCCTTTTGGGGATAGGTGTTTCTGAGTGGAATTACTATTAACTCATTTAATTATAAACTTAGTCTAAATTCCTTTTGCAATTATAAATCTAGAAAATGGTTCTTCCCGAGATTACCTTTCCTGTCGACGATTGGTTAAAAGGAGAAAAGCTCAAGTTAGATGGATCCAACTTTTCTGCATGGGTCATACGCATGTTTGATCTCCTTGGGGATAGCAACGTAGCTGACTACATGACCTGCGAGATGTATTTGGAGCCACCCTATTCTCATGAGACCCAGGAGTAGCGGGATCTGCGTTATCGTTATCGTGTGATGGCCACATTTATATCAGTGACCATGCGCCTCGGAATGGAGGATGGGCTATGGCCAAGGGTGGGAAGTCTCAAGCCCCGAGTGGTCATGGCACATCTGAGATCGCATTTTGTGGAACAAGTGCGCATGTGGGAGTATGAGCTAATGGGAGACTTCCTCTCCATAAAGGTGGAGGAGGGCTCCTCACTAGATGAGCACTTATTGCGCATCTACGATGCGTACATGAGTCTGGAATATTACCTAGACAACTGGTTCTCAAGCTCATTTGTGATGGGAGTTGTGCTAAGGTCGCTTCCACCAAGCTTCCAAGCACAAGTCAGGATCTGCATTATGAGAGGCGACACGGAAACACTGGATTTCCTCGAGTTCATATCACATTTCATAAATGTGGTAGATAAACTCAACGTCACTGGAGTCGTCAACGACAAAGGCATATATTTGATATACAGTTTTATAAATGTTATAATCTTGCAAACACATTTGCAGTGTTAATTATATTTGATAATTGTTCTGTTTTGCTGAAAACAGGTCCTTCTGCATGAGAGGTGCTTGCTGGAGAGGAGGTGACGTTGCGTGTTGATGGCGAGCATGATGATGATGGCCGGCGACACTCTCCCTCGACATTTATCATTTAGTTTGTGTTTTAGGATGATTAATGTAATCAAGAGATTGCGAACTTCTTTAGTGTGTCTCACACTTCATGAGACGGTTATTCATATGAGTTTGTAACAAACAGTTGTTCCACTTTTATGAATGATTTCTATTCATGTTCATATCTTGTTTGATTACTTGTGAATTATCCTTATCATTTGAAACTAATTGATAATGCATGAACATTTTTAAAACATTAAAATGGCTTATTTAAAATACCCAACTTAATGATATTTCATTAAATGAATGAAACCATTGTTTAAATTCAAAGTTATGTGATAATATGTGAAAGTCATTCGATTTCTTATCACATATAAATCATGCCTAAGTTCGGCAAAATAACTTGAACACCGTGTATTACTTGAATACAAAGTGTTTAATGAATTGTTAAAAGTGAATACATATTCGATGTATTGTGTTTTGACGAAAATGGTAATTATCATTAATTGATTGTTTAAATGTGTAAAGTAGTTTACCAAAGGAAACATGAATATGAAACTATTTGATTTGATCAAAGTGTTTCATCAAGAAAGGGTATAAGTATAAAAGAGAATCTAATTACTACGATTTGATCAATAGTAATGAAATTTAACTTTATAAGAATGGCATAAAAGTAATTGTGGAATGCAAAGTGTTTTGAAATGTCAAAATACAAAGCGTCACAATATGATATTAGATATCAAAGGGGTTGAATAGAAGGCACCAAATAAATCGTTGTAGTGTAGATGTAGAGACCATTAGCTTAGAAATAGTTAGCACTCAAATAGAATTGGTACACCGTTTGAATTCGTGAAAGTTTTTGGGTTATTCGATATAACCAAAACAATAGAGAATAAGTCCATGTAGTATTCATTGGAAACTTTGAATACGAAACCCATAGCTGAAACCAAAAGGAAAGCAAAACTTGTATTGCTTGGATTTTGGTGCATTCTTGAGAAAGCTCACTTTTAGTGATGTTTCTCAATTATGAAGGAAATGGAAAATAGTGTAAAGCACGATGAGGATTCAAAACCCTGCATCAGAGTGTTGAGAAGCGCAACGGATAACGTTCCTGAATGATTCTCTTCATAGAAGGAAAGAATCAATGATATTGATCATTGTGTTTTCCCCACTTGTGTTTTTCACTATATAGAGTAGGATTCAAAATGTAATCCATATCTAGTATGGAGACATTTGTGAATCACTTGTCATGATTTTTGAAATATGACATACCTACGAATTACTAAGGAAAGAATGGTAAACTAAAATTATGAGAAATCCTAGAAGCAAAATTCCCTTGAGATTAGAAAGCAATTCGTTGATGAATCTCACAAGTAAAAAGGGGTTACTTGGATTTTCCCAAATGACTTCAAAGCCATAGTGGAAAAGGGGGTAAATGACAAAAGCACAATTTGTCAGGTATTGGACAAATTCAAATGAATTTGATTCAAGTGTGCTGAATGTCTAGAGGATTTAAAACTAGTACTAGTACTAATATCTCATGGTAAATCTCCAAATTTGATATTTGATCAAAGGATTTTGAAGTTGTTCAAAATAGTAAGAAGATATGCAATTTGCATAAAATTGAGTGGGAGCTATAAAAGTCTTCCTGAAACAATATGTGATTGACATATTTTTATGTGGGAGCAATATAAGACTCAACTTCAAATATGTAGGAACATATTTTGAGTGGGAGCTTATAGGAGTAATTCTTAAGTATGTTAAGGATGAAAGCGCAAATTCTTATAAATAATGATTTATAAGATGTGGAAATTAATAATAGGAGTATTATGATATTATGTAGTATTCCTTAAGGGATTCTGAAAAGTGTTTCGGAATAGAGGTTAATTAAGGAACTGGTCCTTAATAACTCAAATTAGGAATAGTATTAAGTTTAACATCGATGGTTAAAAGAAAGAAAAGGATGATCGTCATCCACTATGTTGAGACATAGGTTCTTTCTTAGAAAACCATGATGACAACTTAGCATAATATGTGATCCAAATAAGGAACGTTTGAAAGTGATTGAGTTCGAATCACAGAACGTTGAGCTAAGTTTGTCCATGGTATCCAGTAGAGAACTGTAGACATGTTTTCCAAATCCATAAAGGATGACATATCTTAAAACATAAAGGGTTATGTTATAAGGGAATATGTTGGAAACTCCTGTAGATACCGATTAAAGTCAAGTAGGAAGCGAGGTGAACAAAACATCGAAAGTTGCACAGAGTGCACTAGTGTTTCGATGAATACATTTATAACAATAGATAAGGGTACCATCTAAAGTGTTGTATAATGTTATGGCGGGGGTAGTTCGCTTTTAACATAGAATGATGTGTCCCAGGGCACAGGGCCCATGAGAAAGCCCTCGAGGTTGATCTAACGTCACTGTAGGCTCCTGGAATCAGGCCTTGTTCTGCTGCCATAGCAACGATGCATTCACACAGATGCTATCATGTGATGATAAAATATTAATGTCAATTAAGGTGACATTAGTAAGTTGCAAAGGATTTGGGACTGTAAAGTACAGACCCAAGACTCAACCTCTTCCATGAGCAAGCATGTTCAGGGAACCGGATATATGGTGCTAATGATCGAGAACAAATGCAGCTAGTGTATTTGTACTCTAGTGCAAGTGGGAGACTGCTGGAAATATGCCCTAGAGACAAATAGTATTAAGGACTATTATCATATTTCATATAGTTTATGATTAAGTTTTATATCATGCTATAACTGTATTGAGTGGAAACATCAATACACGTGTGATATACAAACAACCAGGGGTTCCCAGTGAAAATCTAGTCACTGGTTCATTGGTTAACAGATGATCATGTTTCCTGATCATGTGGCATTTATGCCAGTTGGAAATGGAGTCATCTCATTCTGAGAATGAGATGATGAACCAATACCCAAGATAAACATCGTGACCCGATCATGTCACAAAGTTCAAGTTACGATGATTAGAAATGGATCCTCGTAGACTATTCCTTAGACCGTGAGGCTATATCAATCACTGTCTCCCGAGAGTGCTTAGATAGCATCAAACGCCATATGGTAAAATAGTGGTTATAAATGTGTGTTCAGGTATTCGGAGGAAACCGTAGAGGCAATATATGTCAAGAGCAGGATTTGTCCGTCCATGTGATGGGAAGATACTCAAGGGCCCACTCGGAGAAGTTATATCCAATAGCTGCGCAGCGCGTGATTTGATCACAGGGATATCACTTGTCGGAACGAGTCAAGTAGCATTGTTCAGTAACGAGATTGAACATGACATGGTGATGTCATTGATCAGATCTCGAGCAATGCAAGTATCGAGTGACAAAGGGAATAAGACACGACTGTCCCGGTTCAAACGACGAAAGATCTTCGTGGAACGCACAGGGGTCACATGGCCATCCAGGTCCCTTTGTCGATCATTGGTGCGAGAGTGTATCGACCATGTCTGGAGTGTTCCCGAACTGTGGGGTATCACTCTTAAGGGCTTGATGATGCTTAGAGAGTGTTTACAGGATCGGTGGAATCACCGAAGAAGAGAAGGGAGAAAACCGGTTTCGGTAAGTCCGAAGGATGTCCGGAGTGGAGGAGGAAGGTGTTCCATGGCCACGGAGATTGAATAATGTGTGAATGAATGTCAAATGTTGATTTAATCATTTATGCATAATTATTTAATAAAGAGAAAATCAATTAAAGGTCAAAAAGGTTTAATGGGCCAATTTCCGGAGGGAGAGGGCCCATTAGGGAAAGGAGAGAGGGAGAAGGGGCAAGGGGGCTGGCCGGCTGGGCCTAGCCCCCCCCCCCCCCCCCCCCCCGCGCGGGGCCCACTAGGTGGATGACGACCACCTCCTCCCCCCTCCTCTCCTTTAGTCCCACCCTGGGACTTTGAGGGAGGTAGTACCTCCCCTCCCAATATATATAGTGGGGTATTTGGCCTAGAAAAATACACCAATAATCAATAAAGGTCTCCCCACTTTTGGGAGGACCTCTAATTGATATTTTCTCTCTCCCCCCTCTCTCTCGTGACCGTGGTCCCAAGTCTGGACTGCACGAGTGAGAGACATCTTCACCGCGGAGCGCCGTCGCGCTGCGGGATTCAGATCCGGGAGCTCTACTTCCGCAACTGCTGCTGGATGGGGAAGCGGGAGTCATCGTCAGGCACCCGACGTGTGTAACTCCCCGCGAGGTGTCGCACTTGAGGCACTCAAGTCGTTGGAGCCAGAAGGAGCGCAAGGACTTCATCACGACCTTGAGATTGGCTTCGGCTCGTCTACATCAACCACGCTCTCCTGAGCGTTGACAACGCTTTTTGGTCTTCAAGGGCGAGTTCGCGAAAAGCCCCTCTCGTTATTGTATTACTAATAGATAGGTCCTGGCAGCTTCAAGGGTTCAGGGGCGTAGAGTAAATTTTTACTGTTTTCATACGCGGAACCCCTATAGTGCGCCCCATCTAATTATGAGTCTGGGGGCGTGGCGGCTAAGGGGGTGGCCGAGTTGGTCCCACCCAACTAGGGTACAAACCGGCCCAAAATTGGGTTCGGCTTAGGTTTCTGTCGTGGCAGAGTTTGGGCCTAATTCTCTATCGCGGCAGCCTACCGTGGTAAAAAAGGACTCTGTTTCTGTGTCGCGGCAGCCTGCCGTGGCAGAAAAACGCATTGTTTCTCTGCCGCGGCAGAGATCCTGCCAGGTGTTGATCTTCTTATTGGTATCTCCTTGTGCTTCCTCCCTCTCCTCCCTCGCGCATTCTTCATTGATCAACACGCCATACTCCATATGCTTCAGCTCCTCGCTCCATGCTATGCCTTCTTCTCCCATGTACCTGATCATACAATAGCACAAAGACTTAGGCAATATAAAGTTCTTATAAATGAAAATATCATGTTGAACTAGGAATGAATTCACCTGATAGTCATCATTGATTTGACTCAATATTTCCTTCCAGCTCAAGCAGTCAGAATCATCATAATCCATGTATATATCCTCATCATCCTCCCTTTCTTCATGAAAAGCCGTCCTCGGCTTTGGGTAAGCTGAAAGTGGAAGAAACAAAAAGAACAACGTGTACGCAAAGTATATGTATATATAACATAATGTATTATTGTTGTTCGAATGAAAAGTATGCCTAGTATACATCAAGCAACTTAAATTGCAGGTATAAGTGAAGTACAAAGAATCATGATCATGGTGAAAAACAACTAAATAGATAGTCTTGTTCTTTAATATTAAATTGAGTTTTCTCAAAGAAGATCTATGATCAAATTTGTGCACAAGATCAAACCAATTAAATATGTGTGAAAACCAAATTGATTCATGCCATGCTTCAACTGCGCTACTCTGATTATTATGAACATGATCATGCTGTCTAGTATGTAAGATGAAACTTAATTTGAAACCTAAAGTAGTAACATAACTAGACAAAGACTTTTGGGACAAACACAATGAATATGAAAACTTGGGTTTTATCCTAATAAGATTAAAACAATCCAACATAGGTAAAATTACTTGTGTTGGTTGCAATATGTCAACTAGATCGGAACGTATTTCCATAATATCTTGAACATGAACTATTGTCCCATAGCAAATATTTTGTGACACATTGCATATATGGCTGAAAACAGCTTGTTTCAGTTCAGCGATTCTATCACAAGTAATGCATATGTGATCCACAAGAAAATTTTCATCCATGCTATATTCACCAATTAGATTGAAAATAAAACAAGAAGAATATGTGCTATAATTCAGAAATGAAATTTCAGAAATCTTATCCATAGCACAACTCATACTCATAGGTTCATTTAGCATGATGGAATACACAATATCATCAGGTGGTATTCGAGCAAGTATTTCCTTATGTGTTATCCGTACCACATGATCAAAATTTGAATTTGGTAAACTATCACATGATGCTGAAATAGTAGTGCAAGGCAAATCACAAGGAGGCTTCAATAAAGGAATAGACTCACAATATGTGGTATATGTTGGCTGAAGCTCCAAATCAGTATCAATGTCATCAACAATCTCCTCAGTTGTAGTAGGTACTAAAACATCCTCCACAAGTGACAATGCACAGTACAGTGATACATGTTGTAAAATAGACGACTCTCTTTCTTCAAAAGCAACCTAGATATCACAAGAAACAACACTAGGAGTAGAGATGATTACATTAGTAAAAACCTCATTTGTCTCATCAACTCTCACTCTCGGTTCTTCTACGACAGGATCAACATGTGGGTTTATGTTGGTGGTTACAGGTACACATAGGTTTTGACGCCTAATCTCCTAAAATTGCTGAATATGTGAACGTGCTAACCACATGTGCGTACCATTCCAAAAGACAGTAGGATCAAAACACTCATTACTAAACACAACCTGGAATTGATTACACCACTTTCTTCCCAACATGATATGACAGGAGTTAAACGCTCTAGGAACGACAAAACAAGAAATCATCCTGCTAGGGCCATAAATGGTGAGTGGAATAGATGCGATCTGAGTAACTGGTAGTGCATGGCTAGAAGTTGCTAACATAATTTTTTTTAATGCACTTGTATATAATTGTAGCTTTTCAACAACCTCAGCACTAACCAAATTTATGTAAGAACAAGTATCAATGGTAGTAGCAGCTTGTCTACTAGTAATTTCTGTGATGAAGTGGAACAAACCCGAAGGAGGCACCACTCCTGACTCCTCTTCCCAAAATGTCTTGCTGCAGTAGGATTGTAATGGAAAGTGATAATCATCTGCATCCTTTTTCTGCATCACATCAACACTACTAGAAGACATGATTAGTACATTAGTGCACAAAACAAAATCTGGTGGTGCAGCTCTCACAACTCACTCAAAACTGACAAGAAAGTAGATCTTACCGTTCCAAAGTGAATAGTGATGCTTACCAATTCGAAATCAAAGACTTATACACTGATGTGATGAAGTGAATATCAAAGGTATAGAGAATGATCACATGGCACACATGTTATGTATGGTGGAGCTCTAAGTATGGTATCCTAAGTATACCGCAAATAAGTCCTAGTGCTGATCATACAACAACCCAAGAAACACACACGTGGAGATAAACGTGGCAATGCAACTATGAAGGGTGTTGCATTACGCTGGAGAGACACTAGCAAAGCTCAAAGTAAACAGGCACAAGATTGCTCAATCTACCGGTGCACAAACATATCACTAGGCCTCTTTCTGAATTCTCCTTTTCTTTTTCTCTTTTTCTTTTGTATTGATTCTTGCTCTTTTTACTTTTCTTTTGCTATATTCTCTTTCTCTTTTTTTAATATCACACACGGCCAAAGTACAAAGCACAACACCAAAACCCTACGAGCAACCTGTAAGAGCGGAAACTAGTCTCAATGGGAAAGTTCCTACACTTATGAAATAGAAGGGCTGTAGCTAAGGTTTGGAAAATTGCAAAAATTCACAATTTTTTATATGGCTGCCGCGGCAGAAAAACGGGGCAAAATTGTGCCGTGGCAGAGAATCTGTACCTTGCGGCAGAACGCGCGCCGCAGCAGAAAAACAACAGGAAATCGTGCCGCGGCAGGAAATCGGATCCGTGGCAGACACGGACTCACGGCAGAGTTGGCAGGAACTTTTTTTTTTGCAATTCCGACTTGCCAAGTAGTACACAACTAGGACTCTTTGCTTGGATCGGATCTGGCTTGGTGGCGGCGGAAACAAGGATGGATTCGACTAGAAAATAACTAGAAAAAACGAAGAACAGATCTACGAAGAACAGATCTAAACTAATAGAGGAACACGACCAACAACTAGTACTCGAATACGATGCAATCTAGGCTATGACAACTCTTTTTGTGGGGATTTTTCTGTATAGGACGAAAAACACTCTCTAATCTATGGATGGATTGTGGATTGCTTACCGAGGCAACGAGAAGCTCTGATACCAAGATGATATGGGGTGGCCCGATCTTCTCAGTAAGCACTTGTCGATGATAATGATGGATGATAGATAACTAGCCTGTAGCTATGAACTCTCCCGCTCGATCCCTAATGCCAATGCAATAGCTCTCGAACCTTGTAGGATATTCACAACACCATGCTCTTGCGCACGCAGCCGTGACCACGAACGGTAGTATGCAATCTACTAATTCCCAATGGAACAACAGATCACACTCAATTATAGTTGGTAGATTCGAACACAGGATAATTCCATAGGTTCTATAAAAGAAACAACTCCAAAATATTTTAACGTGGTCTCTCCAAACTAAAGCTAGTGCGCCCCATCTATTTATGAGTCTGGGGGCGCGACGGCTAAGGGGGTGGCCGAGTTGGTCCCACCCAACTAGGGTACAAACCGACCCAAAATTGGGTTCGGCTCAGGTTTCTGCCGTGGCAGAGTTTGGGCATGTTTCTCTCCCGCGGCAGCCTGCCGTAGGAAAAAAGGACTCTGTTTCTGTGCCGCGGCAGCCTGCCGTGGCAGGAAAACGCATCGTTTCTCTGTCGCGGCAGAGATCCTGCCAGGTGTTGATCTTCTTATTGGTAGCTCCTTGCGCTTCCCCCCTCTTCTCCCTCGCACATTCTTCATTGATCAACACGCCATACTCCATATGCTTCAGCTCCTCGCTCCGTGCTATGCCTTCTTCTCCCATGTACCTGATCATACAATAGCACAAAGACTTAGGCAGTATAAAGTTCTTATAAATGAAAATATCATGTTGAACTAGGAATGAATTCACGTGATAGTCATCATTGATTTCACTCAATATTTCCTTTCAGTTCAAGCAGTCAGAATCATCATAATCCCCGTATATATCCTCATCATGGCGTGTGCTCAAAGTCAGACCCGTTTTAATGATGTTGGCGAGCATAGACTCTTCGGCGCCGACATGATGTTGATGTCGATCAAAACAGAGAGGTGCTCAAGAAGTCAAGTATTAGATAGGTTTTCTCTTCTAATTTGGTGTAGTTTTAGATTTTAGAGGTATCTGCTGAATAGAGAGGGGCTCCACTTTGCAGCAGATGATGCCGGGCTCAAATCTAGTGTAATATGATATGATGTAATACATATTTTATATACGAATAAACTGGAATGTTTGAATTTCAATGAGATTAGCAACGTAAATCAATTATTGCTAATGTAATTAACTTTCAGTGATGTTGGATGGTGTAATATGGTAAATAATACGCGGTTACATGGCACTAAATTTCCGCCATCTTCTGTAATATAACGTGGCCTTTCCTCTGCGCGTCGTGGAAGCGCTAGCTTGGCGGATCACATCAGGCCGTGCCAAAAAATTCGCGATTTCAGAACCCCGACGCAGTTATCCCTTGCGGCTTTTTTTTCCCGCGCCAACGCGAGCATGACGACTAAGATTGTGCCTCGACGTCTATAAGCGCCAGTGTCCATGGCTCCCGTAATTCTTCAACATCTTTCAACAGGTACTAACACAGCGACAAATCGGCCGGCATGGCAAGTGATCCAATGCACAGTAACTTGTGTAGAAAACTTGCAAATAACTCATCGCTCAAACTGTACCATTAGTGCCCGTAGGTCGCAGAAGGTGAGATGATCTAAGGCCCAAATCAATCTGATTACAAGTTTACAAATTACAACTAGCCAAAGGTAACCGCAAGAAATAGAAAACGAACAAATCGCAGTTAGCTACCTAATTACATTGAGAGAGAAAAAAATCCCTGGCAATAAGTCAATATTTTTTTTTGATATGAATAAGTCAATAATTAGTACTGTATTAGTTATCCTGAAAAGGTGGACAACCTTTTCCTCTTTTTGTTCTTCTTTGGAGTCATACCTCTTTGCACACTGCCGTTGGAATGAGGAAGGACACGTATGGGGCCGGTTCGCCTAGCAGTTGTTCTTCTCCCTCTCTTGTTCATCCACTGAATTGTCAATTTGCCTGCAACTTGGGCAATACCATCAGATGTAGCAAGCTCGGCCACTTTTTGGATCCTCTCCTGCATTTGCATAACCCATGCTACCGTCAGATCAAGTGAGAATGAATCATCCAGCGGTTTTTGCCACAGATCAAGTAGGATGCGCTGAAACGACTGAAATGATAGCGAGGGCTGGAAATCCTTCCGTGGTGCATACATCATGTTAACCTTTATGACGTGCTTACATAGGTTACCCTGCATTGACCACGAACAACTGCACGGAGAGAATTCAGACCCAGCATTCCAGTCCGCTTTTGACTAGCATCCTTCTGGCTTGCCACCTTGGCTGAAAGAGGTTCTTTGTCATCAAAGAAAACATCCTTATCAGGTATCTGCATCGCCCTTTTCCATGAAGTGGATGCAATGTACTCTGCTTTCACCTGAGGAAATGAACCGCTCTCATCTGCATATAGGTTGAGCCAGTAGCCTGAATGCAGCTCTGTTGTGAGCTTGTGCACCAACCAGTCCACACGTTGGAGAGCATCAAGTTGTGAATCATCATATGCTTTAAGCTTTAGCTTTAGATGGTAGCCCTCAATTGCACCACAGGATTCCTGACTTGCGAGCGGCAAATTTCTGATGATATCAATCCACATCTCTAGATGGGGCAATGGCATAAAAAAAACACTGTTAGCGTATACATGAGCATTTGCAATTCAATGTACATTTTACTACCTGAGATTTTTACCTAATTTGGGAACCCAAAATGACTTGAAATACTGTATGAAGGTGGTTTGGTCAACAAAGTCTTGAAATAATTGCTCTAGGGCATCCATGGGATTTTTCTCGCTTGACATACTATACATAAATTTTCCTAGTTGTGTAAAAAATTCTCGTTGCACCTCAATGTTGCTGCATTTCTTGATTATATTTGTATGCCAGGTTCTCCTTATGTGGCATAAAGAAAATAATATTGGGCAGGAGAATACATTCCTGATAAATAATGACACATTTCGTCAATGGCATATAACTGTACACTATTTACACTTAATATTTTTCACAGCTCAATCATGTGTCAAAATCTATGCTATACCTGATTGGCTCCAGCTCTGACGTTGGGTCGTCAATCATGTTAGCTTTGCGACAAGTAAATAACGAAGAATGAAAATAAAATTGCAGCGAGGGGACACAGATTTAACGTGGAAAACCCTCTCCAACAAAGAGAGGGGAAAAACCACGGGCGCCAGCCAGCGAAACTTCACTATATCGAAAAGTGTTTACACAACGCCGGGGATTTCACAGATGCAACTTATCCCAACCGGCGGCTTACAAGAAATATATATAGCGGTGGTAACCTAGGTCATCAACGATCCGTACCGCGGGGGCCTGTCGCCCCCCGCACCCCCCACAGGCGTCCCTGTTGGGCACGCAGTGGGCCAACTTCAGACTCCGCTCCGTCAGAAGTTAGCTTTTACTTTGTAGAATTTGGATCAACATATAACAAATCATAAATCCGCCAATTCTCCAGGTGGAATCAACAGAATGTATTCTACTAGTAAGTGCTTTCATCCATCTCAAACTGTCCTGCTTGGTAACTGATCGGGTTATAACCCATGCAACAGGCAAAGCTTGCTGTCTTGAATCGAATGCAAGAATTGTGTGCAACGGGTACTGCAGCAGGGAGTAGAGTGTCAAACAATCCCCTACAGACATAGTAACTAGAAATCTACAATAAAATGTTGCTTAAAAGTATAACCATACAAGTGTCAACTTTTGGTTGTAGTCAGATACCTTCAGCTTGCTTACACCAAATGAGGAGTGAGATGCCAAAATACTCTGGTGACCAAAGCGGACCATCTGCTGCAGTTGCCATTCTGTCTGTATGTATCCCTAGTACGAATGTATCTGTCTCGGTCGAGTCCTGGTGAAAAACACAGACTTCTTGTTCCTATCTGCCCACATCCTGATGCTAGTTTGGTCATCTAGATCCAACTCATGTGTAGACCTTTTGATGATCATGCCAAGCTTGTGAACATACTGTGAAGCAAGGCTATCGACCTTTGCATCCGAGCCGCAGTAGCGTTGTATCCCTTCTATATAAGTCTGCAGGACATTCTCCTCAGGGACACCGATCGAGATAGATCAACGACATGGTCTGCTGCCGAATCTCGCTCCCGACATATGGCACTTTACCAGCACCAGGCCCGATGGCGTCCCGATCCAGGGGTCCATGGCATACGAAACCAGACTTGTTGATGTGGCGCCTCTCATGGTAGATAATGAGCGCCGCCGAAGGCCGGGCGTATAACCGCTTGATCGTGAAATGGCAGGTGCAGCCTCGCATCGACTGTGGGCGGTTTCTTGTGTTGAGCCTGTACTTTCTGCTAGGCAAGATCTCACATCTCTCCCCGTAATTCTCTTGGCCAAACGAGCACCAATACCTGAATTAATTTAGAACAGGACACACTGATTATTAAGAACTTGTAATAATCCAAGAATTAAACACGGTGAGCATAAGCCTTTCCCAAAAACATGGCAAGCAAAGCAGGGGCAGCAGGGTAGGTCTAGGTGGTAAAAGGTGGGGGAAACACGTACATTATGTATTTGAGGTACTCATCACTCCTGAACTCCTTGAGGGTGCCCCTCTCGCGCTCGTGGTCACGCTCGATGTGGAACCTCGTGGGGTACTCGGGGTTGTTGCACTTGCCGCTGACGAGATGGAGGCGTGGAGCAGCCAAACTCCGGCGGCGGCGTTACGAGTTGCGTACGGGGCTGAGTAGCTGGGTCGTCGCTGCGAGCTTGGTGGCGCCGCCAATGCACAAAACGCGAGCTTGGTGGCGCTGCCTGTAAGGCGAGGCGAATAGGTTGCGATGATTTTAGGATTGCTGAACTCCGGGTGAAAGTCTTGCACAGACGTTGGTCGATGCCGGCGATGTTGGCGTCCTAGGGCGCACCTCCACTCCTTGGAGGCATCGTTGACGAGCCCCTTCACCTCCCTGATCGTTTGAGCCTCGGACTCTCCGGGTGAAAGCCCAAGTTTTGGCTTTGGTCAAAGCGGGTGTTGGTGGCGTCATCGTCACTTCCCCCTTGGGGGCGACGCCTTGGAAGTCTGGTAGTTCATCGCTTGGCATTGGCTTGTGTTGCTCTGCAGCTACGTCGTCGGCTAGGCGTGTGCGCGACCCTATGTCTGAGCGGCGGCTCCGGACATCCCTTCGTTAGGTGTCGGCTTTGGTCACTTGGGTGGTAGGGCTGTCGACCTCGTAGGGACGCGGTCTTGGGACCGGTGTGTGTGTTGCAGAGGTTCGGATGTCAGAGCACAGCTCTGAAAGCGGTTGTTGAGTTTGAGTGTTGTCTCTTTCTCCTTGGGTACAAGAGGCATCGGCTCGTGGGGGCACGGCCTTGGGGCCGGTGTGTGGCGTCAAGTTGTATCGGTTTTTGGCCAGTTTTCCTTATTAACTGGTTATTTATCTTCTTCTTAATGAAAAGGCAGAGCTCCTGCTGGTTGCTCCAAAAAAAATGAAGGGGCAGGGAGCGCCTCGAATACGTGTATCATAGGGTTTGTTGGAGCTGAAGCTAAGCTCGGCCTAGATCGACCTTGCCAAACGCCCTACTCCTGGTTTCACATGTATTGAGATTGGGCTGGGACTATTAGGCTGGTCACAGTGTCTTCCTAATGTAATGGTTTTTCCCCTGAAAATTAGGAGCCTCCTAGAGGCGATTAGGGTTCCAGTGGAGATTTGGCGGCACCTTTGACGAGGCGAGGTGCGATCTGGAGGAAGTGAGGGATAAACTCTTCGGCTGCCTGCAGGAAGAATATGGAAGGAGAGAGCTCGCAAACGGTGCCCGCACGCAGCTGGAAGAATCGATGAGGAAATTGAGTCTCACGGAGGAAGAGGCTACGCATATGGTTCAGGATGATGTTGATGGTGTGGGAAGCCGAAGTGGATGCTCGTGGGGAAGATCCTGCACCGGAATACGTTCCACATCCAGATGATTATCAGCATGCTTTGGCCGGCACGGGGAAATCCGAGGGGCTTGGAGTTCAAATCGGTGGGCGAAAATATTTTTGTCGCCGAGTTTGAATCTCAACGTGACAGGGATCGTGCAAGAGATGGTAAGAATGCTAGTATTCTTGAGGAATTCATTGAGTTCATGCAGCCATCAGAGCTCAAGTTCGATAGGCTGCAACTTTGGGTTAGGGTTCTTAACCTACCCTTCAATCTGCGAATCCAGTCTGGAGTAAGGCGATAGCGAAAGATATTGATAAGAATGCTACGCAGATAGAGTTCGATCAGGTTGGTGGTTTTCTGAGGGTGCGTGCTACTGTGGATGTAGCCAAGCCTTTGAGAAGAGGCATCTTGATTGACTCGATTGCGAGAAAAGGACGAGACCGGTACAAATTTCAGTATGAACAGATACCCCACTTCTGCTTCTTATGTGGTCGCTTGGGGTACTCTGATCTACTCTATTCGATGCCAGGTATCCGCGATGATGAAGGAAATCTTCCCTATGGGGCAGGTTTGAGGGCGCCGGATGAGAGGAAGAAACCGGGTTCGAATGAGAACTCGTCTCGGGAATAGGCTGCTACGCAGAATACCCGATGGGAGACTAAGGTCTCGAGCAATGCTCGGGAGAAAGGCCCAGAGGTGATGTCTCGCGTTAAACCTGGAGATGGTCGTAAGAGGAAAGGTGCTACTCAAAAGCAAATGTATAAAAAGGTGGACATTCAGACTACTTTGAGCATTGAAGGGGAAAAGGGCAAGAATCAGATGGTTGTTTTCAATGTGAAACCATCATATGTGATGGATGGTGGTCGACCTGATGAGGGTACAGGTGAGACTGAACCAAAGAAGAGGAAAACCCCCAGTTCTTCGGTTAATTCGGCAGAGGCTGTGTTGCAGCCCTGCCCTTCCCAATGAGTTGTCTAGGTTGGAACGGCCGGGGGCTTGGGAACCCCGAGGCCGTTCGAGAGCTTCTCAGTGTGGCGAAGAAGGAAGGGCATGCACTGGTGTTTGTTATGGAGACAAAAATTAGTGCGGGAAGGGTGGAGAACCTGCGGCATACTCTTGGTTTTGCAGGTTGCTTTGCGGTTGCTAGTGAGGGTCTCAGCGGCGGACTAGGTCTCTTCTGGTTAGCTGATTACGAAGTGGATATAAAAAATTTCAGTTCCGGCCATATTGGTGCTATGATGCGGAAAAAGGACCAAAACTCTATGGAGTGGCGGTTTACAGGGTTTTATGGAGCGTCGAGAGCGGAAAAAAGACACCGGAGCTGTCGTTTTCTACGAGCATTGTATGATATTGAGCATTCAGCTTGGTTATGTATGGGAGATTTTAATGAAATTCTCCATGCGTCTGAGCATTTCTCTCGGGCGGCTAGGCCTGAATGTCAGATGAGGAATTTCCGGAATGTTGTAGATGAGTGCAGACTACATGATCTTGGATGGTCTAGCAATGCCTATACTTGGGATAATGGACAAGCGGGTGAAGCCAATGTGAAAGCACGCTTTGATAGAGTTCTTGGGAACTCTGATTTCTTACATCGCTATGAACACACACGAGTCCGACATATCGTTTCAACAGAATCAGATCACTGCTTCATGCTAGTGGAGCTGAGAGAGCGGTTGTCAGTACATGAAAGTAGAGGAGCACGTCAGTTCCGATACGAAAATGTTTGGCAAACCCACGCAGATTATGACAAGATAATCACAAATAATTGGCAACATGGGGATGGTCAGAGAGGCCTCCATGGTGTGGTGGATGTGCTCCATGAACTCCAAGAGAAATTAACCAAATGGGGTTCAAAGGAGTTCGGTTGTTTGACAAAAACAGTGCGAAAATTGAGATAGCGACTAGATCGCTTACGTGCTCGGTCCGTGGGTCGTGACCCATCTGATAAGGAGAAGGTTGTGGTAAAACTTTTGAGGCGGGCCTTGCACCAGGAGGTGTGGATGAAGCAACGATCTCGAGTCTTATGGCTGTGAGAGGGGGACATGAATACGTCATATTTTCATGCGTGTGCTGCTCAGAGAATACGAATGAATAAAATCGAGTCTCTTGAGAAAGCTGATGGTATAGTTTGTGAGAATGTGGGTGAGATACATGAATAAATTCAGAGTTTCGACTACTCTCTGTACTGATCGCAGGGGGCTGGAAATATGGATGAGTTGCTTAATATATACCATCGGTGTTAGAACAAATGAATGCACAGATGGATAGGGAGTATATGGAGGAGGAGATCAAAACGACCCTGTTCCAGATGGCTCCATCCAAGGCACGTGGGGTTGATGGTTTCACTGCGGGGGTTTTTCAGCGGTATTTGGAGTTCCTTAAACAGGATGTAGTGCCGGTTGTTCTTGATTTCTTAAATGGTGGAGTATTAACAGTGGGTATGAATGATCACTCTATCACTTTGATTTCAAAGGTACGACATCCGCAAAAGATTTCTCAACATCGCCCCATATCCCTTTGTTCGGTTTTGTATAAAATTGGAGCTAAGTGCATTGTGAATAGACTTCGAGGCTTCCTAGGGGATATTATTGGAGAAGAACAAATCGCTTTTGTTCCTGGTCGCTTGATGACGGATAATGTTCTCATTGCCTATGAGAGTGTCGCATGCAATGCGACGGAGGAAAAAGGGGAAGAACAGTGTTTGTGCTGTCAAGCTTGACATGATGAAGGCCTACGACCGAGTTGAGTGGCATTACCTCGAGGTGATTATTTCAAGGCTTGGGTTCAGTGATAATACCGTTAGGTTGATTCTGAGATGTGTCACCTCGGTAAGATTCGCGGTACGTGTTAATGGTGAATTGCTGCAGTATTTTACACCGTCACGTGGGCTACGGTATGGTGATCCAATTTCACCTTATCTGTTCCTTCTGTGTTCACAAGGCTTCACTGCTCTCCTCAACAATTTTGGTGGTGTTTGTGTGGACAGAGGGATTTGAGGGAGTGTTCATTCTCCATGGATCAACCATCTTCTTTCCGCCGATGACAGTCTCATTTTTATGAGTGTGTGTGCTTCCAGTGGAGAAAGAATGAATGACATTCTACGAATTTATGGCCAATGCTCTGGACAATGTGTCAGTAGAGAGAAGAGTTCAATTTCTTTAGTCCAAATTCTTCTGATACAGTTCGTTAGAGCATGAAGAAAATCCTTGGCATATCGGTGGAAGCGTTCAGTGAACGGTACCTGGGTTTTCCTACAGCGGCTGGGCGCATCACCACTGGATCTTTTGATTACATAGAGAGAGAATTCGAAGCAGGGTCAAGGGGTGCGAGGGCGTGATATCTTGTGTTTGGAGGGAAGTCTTTATAAAATCAATCATACATGCGATCCCCTTTGTTCAGCATGACCTGCTTTAAACTGATGAAGAAGTTGTGTAAAACCTTCACGTCAGGGGCATGTAGATACTGGTGGAGCAGCTCTCTGGATAGAAAATCTTTGCACTGGATTTCATGGAAGGAGCTGTCTGCACCAAAGATGAAGGGTGGTATGGGATTTCGGGATCTCGAGCTGTTCAACGTTGCTCTCCTTGGTAAGCATGGATGGAGGTTAATGACTGATCCTTGACTCTTTGGGTTGCCGTGTATTAAAAGGTCGTTACTTTCCACACACTGTTTTTGTAGAGGCAATAGCACCAGCTAAAGCTTCTGCTACTTGTCGGGCTGTTATAGCAGGTAGAGAAGCTCTGAAGCTGGGGTTGTTGAAACGCATTGGCAACAGTTCTTCAGTAAACATAGGGCAGGACAGCTGGGTTCTGGAACTCAGAACAATGAAGTCATCGGCTCAAATTGAGGATGACCCTCTGAATATGGTCTCAAACTTAGTGGATAGCAAGAATGGATGCTGGAAAATAAATGTGATTAGGAAGAACTTTACAGCTCCTAAAGCATACTCTATCCTAAATATTCCACTACGACGTGGTGGTGGCGAGGATTTTGGGCCTAGGATTACGAGAAGTCAGGGATTTATTCCGTTAAAAGAGCGTATCGCGCTCTTATAAAATGCAACGAGCATTATGCTCTAGATGAAGGGACGATTACGGATACCTCAGATTCCAAACAACGGGTGTGGAAGTCCTTATGGAAGCTTCATGTGGTGCTGAAAGCGAGGGTGTTTTGGTGGCGAGTTTTGAGAGGTATTCTGCCCGTCGAGAGCGCTCTAAAACATAGACATATTGCACAAATCAACCGATGTAAACTCTGTCTTGCGGTAGATGAAGATTTGTTGCATGCACTGGTTTAGTGCATGCACGCACGGAGATTCTGGGAAGAAGCATAGTCATGGCTAGATTTTACTCTTTCGAGACTACACCCTCGTAGTTGGTCGAAGGATATTCTTTGCAACCAAAGGTTCTCGAATTCCGATCGTGCCAAGATTGTTACTGCCATGTGGATGATCTGGACATCGAGAAATAGTTGGACACATGACCGGGACCCCTTTTATCATGTTCATTCGCTAAAAATGGCTAAGGAGGCTCTTGTGATCATTGAACTGCTGAAAAAGCAGGCTGCAGTTCTTCCTGGACATGGTTGGTGACCACCGGGAGCAAATTGGGTCAAAATTAATACTGATGCTCGGGTGTCATTTGATGATAGAAAGGGGGTGCGACGACATTGCCCACTCGTGCTCTTCCTTCCTGGGAGCTTGGAGTAAGCCCTACCCGGGAGTAACCGATCCCCTTATCGTTGAAGCCCTCACCTTAAGACATAGAGTTATCTTTGCCTGTCTGCGAGGTTTCCCTAATGTGTTAATAGAGACGGATTGCATGGAGGTCGTTAACCTCTGGAACACTTGTCACGGCGCTCAATCAGTTGTGACACCTATCTTGTTGGAGATTGGGGAGCTAGCTTTTACTTTTTCATCTTTTGTAATTCAACATGTACCTCGTTTAGCTAATCTCTTGGCCCATCTTTGTGCGAAGCATGCATGCACCCTGATGGTGATGGGTAGTTGGCTTGACGTTCCTACAGACTTCCTCGTCGTCAATCTTCTAGCTAAGCAGGCAGGATCTGTTATTGATGAATAAAGCTCTCTGGTTAACTCGCAAAATAAAAGTGGCTTCCTAATGTATGATACTACCTCCCTAATGCATAGTATCATGTTGTAGTATCATAGTGGATTCTATTTAATTATTTGTAGAATCTCAATGCAAATGAGTGTATAAGATCTATTTGTGATTAAATATTCTAGTTTTATGTGTTATGATATTGTATCATGCTATGATACTACAATATCTTCTTTCTTCATTAATTGACATGCTTTTTGCCAACTTATCATTCATGATACTTCTTATGATACTAGCACTAGGGGCAGCCTTACACTATGAAGGGGAAAAACTCCACTCATAGAGTTTCGGTGAAACAAACTCTAGCGTCGAAATTCATGTGGTTTGCACCCTTAAAATTTTGGATCCTGATCTAATCATCTAAGAGGCTTGCTTTGGTGTCCCCCTCTCTCCCCCTCCTCCCAATCACCACCGAAACTTAAAGGGATAAGTTTGCCCAAGCAGTTTTTTGGCCAGGAAAACCCATATCTAAACCATGTATACCCGTGTATTAGTATATGAGGTAGAGTAATTGAAATGGATCGTATGGGCACCTAGAGGGGGGAGGTGAATAGGTGCTACTTCAAAATTTAATGCTTTTTCAATTTTAGGCTTGACACGAAAGGTAAATTATCTAGATATACTACTATGGAGAATTTCCCTATATGGAAACCTAACTACTAGCGAGTAAAGGCGAGTGAGATAGAGGAACGAGTAAACTGTAGTGGAGCACGCGGAGACACAAAGATTTGTTTTACCACAGTTCCTTCCTTGTTAAGGGAAGTACATCTGCGTTGGAGGGGTGGGCGGTATTAAGACCACCACGGCATGATAGGCCTCACCCTGTTCTCCGGTGGATCCCGCCACCAAAGGCCCGATCCACCTTTCCACTATAGGAACCCTTCGAGGCAGGAACCGGCGCGTTTACACAACTAGTGGGGCACAACTCCATAACCAAATTGGAGGCTCCCGTAATGACAACAAGCTGCCACAAGAACAATAGTTATCAATAACAAAACACAAGATCTAGATATTAACGAGAATACTAGATCGGGGATTCTCCAAGTGAATGGAGAGAAGTTGATGCGCTTGATTCGTGATGACGATGTATGATGTCTCCTCCTTCAATTCCCCCAAGTCGAAGACTTTGGGTGGTTGAAGTGGGAGATCTAGAGAGGGAGATTTTGCAACATGTTTGATCTTTTTCGAATGAACCAAGAAGGCTGACAGGAGGGGAAGAGGTGTCTTTTATACCCCCTATTCAGATGGAGCCGTTGGAGCCTCTTGGGGCCGGATTATCTGGCCTAAGTGAGGGCCGGATTATCTGGCCGGGGAAAACTCCGCCCCTGCCTTAGACTATCCGGGGGAAAATCTGCCCCCGGATAGAGACTCGCGCCGTGCCTGCCTGTGCTCTTCTCCTGGGGGCCGAATTATGCGGCCCAAGGGAAGAGCCGGATTATCCGGCCCGAGGAAGAAAATCCGCCCCGCTCCAGACTATCCGGGAGAAAATCCGCCCCCGGACAGAGACTCGCGCCGTGGCTGCCTTTTCTCTTCTCCTGGGGGCCAGATTATCCGGCCCAAGGGGAGATCCGGATTATCGGGCGGGGAAGAAAATCCGCCCTGCGCCGGACTGTCCGGGGGAAATCCGCCCCCAGACAGAGACTCGCGCATAGCCAGCCCTGGCCAAGAGGCTCAGGCTGGATTATCCGGCCCTTGATGGGGGTGGATAATCCGGCCCCCAAATACCAAAAACACTTCCCTGCACACTTAGCACACATAAGAAAACTCCACGGTATTGTTATCTAACACGCAAAACATAGGGAACCATTAAATGTTCTTTCAATCTCCCCCTTTTTGGTGTTAGATGACAATACTGGGATTTGCAAGATAGCTCTCATAACAACAATATTTAACTAATGAAAAAGGCTCCCCCTTAATGTGTGCATAGTGGAATTTGTATTTGATTACAACTACACACAAGAAGGTACAAGTCTATTTCATTGGAACATAGGCAAAAATATTCATACCACCATGAGAGAGATGAAGGTGTCCTTAATATATTATAAGAATATCCAATGATAGCCATAATGAGCGCCTTCCTCAATATAGATATCCAATATAGTCAATATGATAGAAGAATCCACGAGGATAATCCACAAGATAAATCCGGAGCCACACAAAAACATAGTCTCATACACGGCAAAGAACAAATAGAAGTTCAACGATAAATGGGCACACGCGAGAAAAGACCGAAAAGATAAAGAGCAAATTCTTGCGCCAGACCAATGCAAATCCACGAAGACCTAATAGAACTACTTCTCCCTCTTTGGCATCAAAACGCCAAAAAAGGAAGAAGAGTGATGCTAGCGCCCCAAGGGATCACTCGTAGACATCATCGCCGTCCTTGTCCCTGTCCTCGACCTCATCCTCAAGCTCCTCGGTGTCATCCTCCTCATCATCAGCAGTGGCCGCGGAAGGAAACAGGTGACGCTCAGTCTCTCCATAGTTGATCCCAGAAGAAGAATTCCACCGAGCATATGGTGTGGGAGTAGTAGGAGTAGGGGGATCGCCTGATGCTCCGAACACATGGTGGAGAATGAGCTGCTGAGTGTGAGCCATCTCGTGGCGCTGCTTGTACGCCTCATACTGTCCCTTGCGAGTGTCCACCCCCATGCAAAGAATGTTCCACTGGAACCAATTCAGCTGCTTGATCTCACGAGTAATAGGAGGCACTGGGGGCCTACGAGCACTGGCACGAGCATCCCTCATGAGACCCTCAGTAGCAGAAGATGGGTGTGAGGTCTTCCTAACCTTGTTGTAGATCTTCTTCCCTTCTGTTCCACATTGATGTGAAACTCTTTAGTGGGAAGTAGGTGCTTGATCAACATCATAATGTATGGAGCATATGGGATGGATAGCCTATTGAACATGGCATCAATCAACTCATGGTAAATAAAGTCTATCACATCCAGCTTGTAATTAACGGACTCATCCTCACTAGATGCAACCTCCTGAGAGAAGGCAAGAAGCTGAACCAGGTGACCACGGATACTATCATTCTTTCCTCCACTTGGGGTGATAGAATCACGGAAGAGACCCACCAAGCTAGCATATAATGGAGAAAGACCAGCAAAGGTGCCCACGATACCATTGTCAACTGTGCATGGAGAGAGGACTGCATCTTTATTGGGCTTGAGTTGAGTGATGATACGGTGACCACTAGCACGATCCCTGTTGCGGAAGGAATATCCAAGAACCCCAGCAAAAAAACGAAAATCAGCTTGCATAGGCCTGTCACGAGTCATCCACTTCATGGTGCGGTGCTCATCACCGCAAATAACCATGGTGGAGAAGAACTGCTTCACAATCTCAGAATCATAGGAGCATTGAAGGGCCATGAGATGGTGCAGCCCCATCCTCTCAGTCACATATATGGCATCGACAAGGTGAGGCTTTTGCATGGCCTCAGTAATAATCAGCGGATGCATAGGCCGAATCTTCTGCCGAGCATAAACATCTTCATAGATACCCTTTTGTTCATCACACCAAAAACGAGAGTCACCCAGCTCAGTATCGTGCGCTAATTCAGCAAACAGATCACGATGACGAATGGAAGAGTAAGTAACAGGATCCATCTTCTTATAGTGAATCTTGGGCTCTTTGCCCTTCCTCTTGGACACACCCTTCCTAGTCCTATCCCTCTTTGCCTGTTCAGCCATGCATTTAGCCTCGTTCTTCCTTCTCCTCAGCTCAACCTTATCCACTGTATGACCCTCACCATCAACCCTGAAATAGAGGCCACGAGGACGACGCTTGTAGGTCTTGGGGACACTGGTATCACCTGTGAAACGAGAACGATGGATAACATGGGGATGAGCACACACACAAGTCCGAGAGAGAACGTAAAAATAGTAGGCAAACAGTCCATAGTCCAATCATACACAATGCACAAAATCCATACGAAACTGAAGCAGGTTTGACTGTGTCAGGCCGGATTATCCGGCCTGGCCAGGGGCGGATAATCCGGCCCTGGCAGAATTGTTCAGATCCGCCTAGATTGAGTGCAAAACCATAGATCATACCGAGGAACCGCAAGACTACAATTTATACACGAAATAGCAACCTTCTAGGCCACGTTCCACCAACAAGTGACGTATCAACTTAAACGATGGGGAGAGAGGGAGTTACCCTCACTCATTGGAGGAAGAACCGCAGAGAGGAAGGTACCCGGAGGCTTGGAGAAGAGGATCCGAGGAGGCCCAAAGAATTTGGCGGCCGAGGAGGCGCCATGGAGGGTGGGGGCGACAGGCGGCGACTGGGGAGAGGGAGGGGTCGGGGGAGAAGTGCTGCTCGTTTTGAGCCCTTCCCCCCAACGCCCAGACCTTAATAGACTGCAGCTGCCAAGGCCGGATTATCCGGCCTACACTTGGGCCAAATTATCCGGCCTCAAATCTGAATTTCTATTACACACAGATTCAGGCCCGCACGTCCCCAAACAAAACCCTCATAAGTGTGAACAAAGGACTTGTGTGCTAGATAAGATGGTTTAGGGGTAGGGATAGACTTGGGACGAGAGAACCAAACTGAGATGGTACTACACACTCAAGATTGCAAGAATCAAATCAACTAAAAACCAAAATTGAGTGTGATTTCCATAAGAACATGAGATGAGAAAAAACAACCTAAAAGATCCACATAAATCCAACTCTTGAGGGCGGTGGCCGAGGCCACCTTGTTGGAGTGCATGGTATGACACCGCGAAGATATATCTTGGGTTCATGACCAATACTCATCAATAAGCTCACATATCACAAAAATGATATTAAGAGAAATGATTTGACTTGCTTTCGGCATTATGGGGGGAGGGTTAGCCCAATCAATTAGGACCACACTCCCACTATATCCATGCCCACACCTAGACCAAATAAGGATGCGATGTAAGGATGAGTGCATGGGTAATCAAGACAAGCTCCTTGAATCAACGATATTTAGCTCATTCCTCAAGTAGAAAAACCTTGCTTCATCAAGTGGCTTCGTGAAAATATCAGCAAGTTGGTTCTTCATGCTCACAAAAGATAGATCAATATCGCCTCGAGCTACATGGTCCCGAATAAAATGATTCCGAATCTCAATATGCTTTGTCCTTGTGTGCTGTACCGGATTGTATGCAATTTTGATTGCACTTTCATTATCGCATAAAAGAGGCACTTTGTCACAATTGACACCATATTCCTTTAAAGTTTGCCTCATCCATAATAATTGAGTACATGCACTAGCAGCAGCCACATATTCAGCTTCGGTGGTGGAGAGAGATATACAATTCTGCTTTTTAGAAGACCAACATACTAGAGACCTTCCCAAGAATTGACAAGCTCCAGAAGTTGATTTCGGGTCATCCTTATCACTAGCCCAATCTGAATCAGTATAGCCACAAAGAGAGAAATTTGAGCCCTTGGGATAGCATATACCGAAATTAGGGGAATGAACCAAATATCGGAAGATCCTCTTGACCGCCACCAAGTGGCTTTCTTTAGGAGTTGCTTGATACCTTGCACACACCCCTACACTCAACACAATATCGGGTCTAGATGCACAGAGGTAAAGAATAGAGCCGATCATGGACTAGTATACCTTTTGGTCCACATCTTTACCATGGGGATTAAGTTCAAGGTGACATTTTGTTTGCATCGGAGTGGCAACTCCCTTAATATCCGTCATCTTGAATCTCTTGAGCATGTCTTGGATGTATTTTTCTTGATTTATGAAGGTTCTTTCTCTAAGTTGTTTGATCTCAAATCCAAGAAAGAACCGTAACTCCCCCATCATAGACATCTCAAACCTGTCAGTCATAAGCCTTGAAAATTCGTCATTAAAAGCTTTATTAGTAGAGCCAAAGATAATGTTGTCTACATATAGTTGGCATACGAAGAGCTCCCCCTTAACCTTCTTAGTAAAAAGAGTGGGATCGATTTGCCCAACTTCAAAGCCACAGTCTAGCAAAAGCTCTTTAAGGTGCTCATACCACGCACGTGGGGCTTGTTTAAGGCCATAGAGTGCCTTATCGAGTTTGTAGACATGGTTCAGAAAGTTAGGATTCTCAAATCCCGAGGGTTGCTTTACATATACCAACTCATGTAGAGGACCATTAAGAAAAGCACTCTTAACGTCCATTTGCTGTAATTTAAAATTGTTATGAGCAGCATAAGCAAGAAGGATACAGATGGACTCAAGACGAGCCACTGGAGCATACGTCTCGCCGAAGTCGATGCCCTCCACTTGGGAAAAACCTTGTGCCACGAGTCTTGCCTTGTTCCTTACAACAATGCCATTTTCATCTTGCTTATTCTTGAAGATCCACTTTATGCCGATAACATTGCAGCAATCCTTGGGCTTCTCTACTAATTTCCAGACCTTGTTGCGCTCAAAGTTATTCAACTCTTCATGCATGGAAAAAATCCAATCCGGATCTTCAAGAGCTTCAAACACTTTCTTGGGTTCCACCATGGATATGTGAGCTTGGTGCTCACCAAAACTTGCTAGATCCCTTTTTGTGGACACCCTGCGTCGGCGATCACCTAGAACTTTGTCAAGAGTGTGACCCCTTAATTCAAGGTTCCTATCTGCACGAGCTTTGCGATGAAGTTCAGTTAGCTTGTTGTCTCTTGGGGAAATAACTTCATTATGAGCGTCTTTGTTGGAATCATTGGCTTGGCCTTGATCTTCAGCTTGATTGGAAGGAATAGGAGATGATGAATCATGCACTTGATGTTGATCAACAACCGTAACAGGAGGCTGCTGGTCATCAGGATTTTCAGGGTCAGATAATACGGCCGAGGGAGGGGCCGGATAATCTAGCCTAGGAGAACTTGAATCACCATCACCAGCTTGAGTGGTCCTGGCACGAACTGGGGAGGGCCCGGATAATCCAGGGTCAGCCGGAAAATTCGGCCTAGAGCTTGCAGCAGAAACTTCTCCATTTTGATCACTTTTGCCAGTTGATGAGGGTTTCCCGGATAATCCGATGTCCACCGGATAATCCGGCCTGGAGCTTTCAGGAGTGTTTTGATCTTCAGCATTTTGTGGTGTTGGTGTAGAAGCTTCTCCAATGGTTGGAGCATGTTGAGCTTGTGTTGATGAGGGCTCTACATGAGTAGAGCATTATCCTTCCTGATCCGCCACAAGGGGTTCCTCAATGGGGCGGAAAAATCCCACGCCCATTCTTCTTATGTCATCTTGGGGTATTTCAACATCTACATCACAAACATCAACTTTCCCCAGATGGGAGCCATCATTTTCCTCAAACACCACACTACAAGATTCTACAACAGTTCCAGAGAGCTTATTGTAGACTCTATAAGTGTGGATTTGGCACCATAACCAACAAAAATGCCTTCTAAAGCCTTAGAATCAAATTTAGATAAACGAACTCCTTTAATGAGAAAGAAACACTTACAACCAAATACCCAAAAGTAGGAGATGTTTGGCTTGTTACCAGTAAGTATTTCATATGGAGTCTTGTCCAAGATTTTGCAGAGGTAGAGCCGGTTTGATGAATGGCAAGCGGTAGAGATTGCTTCAGCCGAGAAGTTATAAGGAGACTTAAATTCAGCTAGCATAGATCTGGCCATATCCATTAAGGTCTGGTTCTTCCTCTCGGCAACACCATTTTGTCGAGGGGTGTACGCAGCGGAATATTGGTGTCTTATCCCCTCTTCACTTAGAAATTCATTTAAGGTGTAGTTCTTGAACTCGGAGCCATTATCACTTCTAATTGCCAATATAGGGACATTGTGTTGATGTTGAACCTTGTTGGCAAAATCGATGACTGTTTGTTGAGTCTCGCTCTTCAACTTGAAGAAATAGATCCAAGTGTATGTTGAGTAATCATCAACAATCACGAGGAAATATTTCTTCCCACCGAGACTTGCATGAGATGGAGGACCAAAGAGATCCACATGGAGGAGCTCCAAAATCCTCTTTGATGAAATAATGGTCTTCCTTCGATGGGGAGAGTCATGCATTTTCCCTTCAACACAAGCCATGCAAACACGATCTTTGGCAAAGGAAACATTTTCTTTTAGTCCAAGGATGTGGCCACCCTTGTGGAGACTTTGCAAAGTTCTCATATTAACGTGGGCTAGTCGGCGATGCCATAACCAACCTGCGTCGGCCTTTCCGAAAAGACACATCGGGCCTGTAGTGGTTTCCCCGAGAAGTCCACCACGTACAGGTCATTTTCGACATATCCCACGAAAGAGACCTTTAGAGACTTGCTCCACAAGAGTACCACCAAATCAGCATCAATGAAAACTGCAAAGCCCATCTTACCAAGGGTTCAAACTGAAAGTAAATTGTAACCGAGGGTCTTAACAAGCATGAAATCCACGAGAGAGATATCGTGAGCAACCACAACTTTGCCAAGACCCAATACCTCAGATTTCGACTTGTCACCATAGGAGACGGTTATGTGATCATGGTTGTGCCGCATCTCCGAGATGATCTCCTTGCTTCCGGTCATATGGCTAGTGGACCCGCTATCGAGTACCCATTTAGACCCACCGGAAGCATAGCCCTGCAAGAAAGTTACTTCTTGGTTTTAGGTACCCATTTTTCAATGGGTCCTCTCATGTTAGTGACAAGGGTCTTGGGAACCCAAATAGACCAAGAAATGTAACTATCATAAGGACCAACATAGCTAGCATATACATCACCATAATAATTGCAAAATAACTCATAATTAGGATTATTAGCCCCTACAAAACCATCATAGTTAGTCTTGTCATTAGAGGTGGTGCTTGCCTTTGGTTGAGCAGTTTTGCTCTTCTTTTTCTTCTTGTTCTTCTTCTTCTTTGTCTTGGGAACATAACCTAGACCTTCTTGATGACCCACAAGTATAGGGGGTGTATCGCAGTATTTTTGAGGGAAGTGAAACCCAATTTGTTGATTCGACACAAGGGGAGCCAAAGAATATTTTTAAGCCTTAACAACTGAGTTGTCAATTCAGCTGCACCTGGAAACAATCTTGCTCACAACAGTTTATTAGTAGCAACAGTTTTGTAGTAGTAATAGTAAAGTAGCAGCAATAGTAAAGTAAAGACAGCAGTAAAAATTGCAGTAAACAGTAGGATTCGAGTGCGGTAGGCATAGGGATGGATGGACGGGCGTTGCATGGACAAGATAATTCACATGGCAATCAGAACATAGGGAAATTGTAGATAAATAAGAATAAGCATCCAAGTTCTGGATAATCCTAGGCATGTGTTCCATAAATAGTCATACGTGCTCGCAATGAGAACTTGCACAACATCTTTTGTCCTGCCAGCTCGTTTGCAGCGGGGCCTCAAGGGAACTACTGGCAATTAAGGTGCTCCTTTTAATAGAGCACCGGAGCAAAGCATTAACACTCCGTGAACACATGTGATCCTCACATCAAATCCATTCCCTCCGGTTATCCCGATTTCTGTCACTTCGGGGCCATTGGTTCCGGACAACAACGTGTGTATGCAACTTGCAGGTAAGACCATAAACAATACTATCATAATGAATCAATAACATGTTCAGATCTGAAATCATGGTACTCGGGCCCTAGTGACAAGCATTAAGCCTAACAAGTCGCAACAAAGTCAAAAAGCACTAATAGAAGATACTAGGCACCATGCCCTAATAATCCGATTCCATTACATGAACGATCTCATCCAATCCCTACCATCCCCATAGCTTACAGCGGGGTATTACTCACTCATAGATGGGAGAAACATGGATGGTCGATGGAGAAGCGATGGTGATGATGATGGCGATGATCTCCTCCAATTCCCCATCCCGGCAGGGTGCCAGAATGGAGTATTTGGTGCTGTTTCGTGGAATCTGGTGGTGGCGGCGGAGCGGAAAAACGTCGAACCCCCCCTGAGTTTTTAGGTCAGAAGGCATCTTATAGGCGAAGAGGGAGACCGAGGGGGTGTCTGGGGGTGGCCAGACCACCCCCTGGCGCGGCCAGGCCTAGCCCGCGCAGCCAGGTGGTGTGGCCTGGGCCCAGCCCCCCTCTGTCTCGTATTCTGGCTCTGGGAGTCTTCTGGTGAAATAGGATTTTTGGCATATTTTTCGGGATTTTTCCTGATAGTTGATTTTCTGCACAAAAACTAAACACCAAGGCAATTCTGCTGAAAATAGCGTCAGCCCGTGTTAGTTGCATCCAAATCACACAATTTTAGAGGAGAAACAATAGCAAAAGTGTTCGGGAAAGTAGATACGTTTTGGACATATCAACTCCCCCCAAGCTTATCTTATTGCTTGTCCTCAAGCAATTCAGTTGAAAACTGAGTGCGATAAAAGAACTTTCACGAACACATTTGCTTCATATGATGTATATATTCTCAGCATGTGATCAACTACTTAGACAATTCATAATAAAGAGTATGCAACTAAGTTTACTTAATAGGCATTGCAAGCTATGAATAGAGTCCAACTCAAAAATAATAAGTAGCATGAAGCATAAACATAAGCAACATTACAATGCTCATAACAAGGTATGATAGAGTGGTATCTCGCTTGCCTTTTTATTGTGAATGCCAAGGCACCTCTGAAGTTCAGGTGAATACTAGAAGTAAAGATATCAAAGATACAAACATCAAAGTCATAACACAAATAATCAAGTTTTGAGACAAGCACATTACACTAAGAATGACAACTATGCTCTCAAGAAGGTGCTCATAGAATAGGTGGAGACTCAACAAAGAAATGAAAAGGTTTTGAATAGTTTGAAAGGCTTCCAAATGCTGAAAGTATGGTACTCATTAGCTTTGAGCTCTCATTGCCCCTATCATAAGCATCTTTAATATGGTTAAGGTGAAAGTGAGGTCCAATCTGAGTTATATGCTTGACAGATTATAAACTGGAAATCCCATGTCCCTTGAGTACGAGGGCCGCTCCTCATGCTACTCAACTTTAGTTACCGGTAAGTTATTGTCATCGTAAATACGTGCGTATCATAGAGAACCGCCAATGGGGTACCCCTTGCCCGATGATACGGAAGAATCCCCATATCAAAATGACAAGGCAAGCAGACAATGAGTATCTCAGCAATCTTCTTATTTACCATGGGAAAATGGTGCTTTTTTTCTCTCTTTCCTCTTTTCTCAAATCTCTTTTTTTTATTTTTCTCAATAGCTATCTCTCTCTTTTTTATATAAGAAGAATGCTTCATAGATACTTATTATGGTTACGCTGCAGGTTTCCACCATGACAGCATGGATTAGATCGGCGGCCCAGGTGTTTCTCTAACACACATACATAACTCCATGGAGTTACAAGCTCCCCTTTTATTTCACACCGACGACATCCGCAAACAAAAGAGCATGGAATCAACTAGGTATATATTTACAGGTGTTGAAAGCGTTCCCCGTGACAGCACGGTTCTGCTAATCCCCAGCCTATAATTTGCAAGCATATAATTTTCATGGACAGTCACAATGGTTCAGGTTTATTAAGTGCAAGAAATAAAGTGTGCCATCAAGTTCGTGAGAGCTTTACTAACTAACTTTCTCATAACAAGCAAACATTTTATTCGGAAGAAAACAAGGCATATTGAATATGCACGGAAATAGCAAATGATGCTAATAGGTAGGTATGGTGGACACTTTTGGCAATATTTGGTTTTTGGGGAGTTGGAAACATGAGTAAAACATACTCAGTGTAAGTGAAGGCTAGCAATAGTAAGGGAGCAACAAACGGGAGAGCAATAGCTGTCATAATCATGCTTGCAACAAAACAGGACTAATCATAGCATGAAAGTGATTCAAGACCCTCAAGGAAAAATAATTCATCGAGGCTTAACTGATTATTTTAGTCATATGCATGCATGAGCATGTGCCAAGTCAATTCAAGTGAAACATTCAGAGGAGGATACCACGGTGTCATACCAAGTTATGAATAGAGTAATGCATGCAAACATTCATATGACATGCTACAAACTATTAGCAAGCTGGAACTAATCATAAGAAAGCAAGAACTACTAAGCATCCATAAATAACATACACCCTACACGAACAGGCTAAGCATGCCCACAATGATGAGTATATGTACAAAAATGAAAACAAATAGAGTTCGTTACCAGCCTCTTACCACACCTCGAGTTTCATTAATCCTCATTATTGCCCTTCACTTGTGTGGCTTGAATAATAATAATATGAAACCAAATCTCACTGAGGACTGCTGAACCCTACAACAAATCTCACAAAACCAAAGAAGAATAGCAAATATTTTTGGTGTTTTCGATTTTTAAAACAAGAACCAAAAAGGGAAGAACTAGCAAAGCAAAATCTTTTTGGGTTTTTTCGAATAGTTCAAACAAAGAAAATAGGAAAAAGCAAACCAAGGCAAAAAGAAAGAAGCAAACCAAAGAGAAACAACAATTTTTTTGGTCTTTTTGTGTTTTAGAAAGCAAAAACAAAGAAAGAACGAAAACTAAAAAGAGAACGAAACATGAATATACAAAGTACCGACACAAAATGATATGGAGATGAGTGCGATGTCGGCGTACCTCCCCCAAGCTTAGGCTTTTGGCCTAAGTGGGTGTCAATCCCATGCTGGCCAAGATGAAGTGTCCCCGTGGTACGACGAGGAGGTACCCTTGTCCTGGTGCGAGCTCGAGTATGTCCCTCCGTAGTGCGCAAAGTAATCGTAGGAGGGCACATCCTCCTGGTGTTGCCCGTGGAACCCCAGCAAGCGGATCTGCTCGTCCACCTCCTCCTTGGAGCGCGACCACGGTCTCCTGTGAACACTAAACAAAGTAGATTGCGACAAAGGGATATCCCTCTCATCCCCGTCAGTAAACAACATCATATATACTAAACTGTCCAACTCAGAATCAGCAGTGACAAAGTGATGTGTTTTCATAGCAGCAAGGTCAAGCCTCTGTGGTGCCAATATAGTATCATTGGGATCCATAGAAAGCTCTAATGCATTGACCATACGTGAAGTGATTATGCCCCCATAGATAGGCCCCTAGCAGCTGGGCGGCGACCAATAAGCGAGCCAAGGTTGTACCGAGTATCATTGTTAAGCGCAACAGCAAGGAAGGATAAATGATAGTTGGAGATATTAATCGTATTCTCCCTACCCAGAACGCTAGTAGCAAGATAATATGCAAAGTATCTAAGAGCAGGGAGTTGGATGTTTCTTATCTTTCCTCGCTGGGCTACACGATCATCATCATTGGTCACCCCTCGGTAGAGCTCCAGCAAATCAGCGGGTCGCCCTTGAATCTTCTTCACGGTTCTCGTCATGCCCACACCTACAATACTGCAAAATCTTTCCAATGGCATGGTAAAGGGCAGATTATAAATTCTGAAAGAGACAGTTGACTGATACGGCGTGTTGGTAAACACGAAGCTCTCAACAAAAGTCTTGGTGAGCATTGCGTATTGCTCACTCTCATCTTGCATGTATGAGGTCAAACCAACCCTCTGAATCAGTAGTAGGAAATCATCAAGAATCCCTCCAGCTTGTAAGAAAGTAAAACAAGGAAAAGTAGATGGGTGAGCATCCCCATCATCTCCTTCATTACCAATGCGAGGTGCAATGAGATCTTTGTTGTATGATGGCCTAAACTGAGAGGCTGGTCTTGAGGGCCTTGACCTCCTAGGTGCACCCCTCTCAAATATTTCTCCAAAGGTATGGTTGTTCATGCTTGATATTCTGAAATTTAAACATCTATTAAACAAGTGATTGCAAAGTGAATATAATGAAGGGCACTACTCATAGGGACTTGTAAGAGGCCTAAACATGCATCAAAACTATATCTCTAAGCATCAAACAAGCTTACAAGCTCTCATAACCTGTCACCTACAGCAGCAAAATACTCAAGATATAAACCACTAAACACAAATCTACTTGGACAAGCGGAGGATTCACATACCGGAGAACAAATGCTCCAAATTTCAGCAGCAAAGATGGGCTGAGAAAGGAGATCGAAAAATCAAGGGCAAGCACAGCAAGAGCGCGATTTTGAGCAATGAACTGGTGTTTGCTTGGGAGAGAGAAGAAAGTGGCAAGTGAGAGAGTGAGTGGAGGGCCAGGGGTGGCCCACACCATAGGCAGGCGCGCCCCAGGTCTGGCCGCGCCACCAGGTGGTGTGCCTGCTTGGTGGCCCCCCCTGGTACCTCCCAGGCACTCCTCTGCCCCTTTTTTGACGTAAAAATTTAATATGAATTTTCTGGAATTTTTCAAGACACTTTATTTTTGGGCACTTTTCAGGCATAGATGAATGATTTTCTGACAGAAAGATTTTTTTGGAATGATGCAAAGACAAAACAAGGCTAGAACTATAGAAGTTCTAAGACACCCTAACATGCAAGCAGCTAACAACAGAAAGGAAAACTAAACGAAAGCAAAAACTAAAATGGATAGAATAGAATTAAGCGGAGATAATCATGGTGAAAATGTTGTTTTGTTCAATGAAATCCTTTGGTTAACAAGGTTGATCAGGTATTGTTACCAAAACAATTTTATATGAAACAAAACTTTGTATTCCACTAATGATTATGTTACCTCAACCATGATAGCAATGGTCCCAATCATAATAGTTTCAAAATTTTCTCTTGTTATGGGACAATATATTTCTCCAACTTGAATGCCCTCAACATGTTCAATTGAATTCAAACCATAAGTCCTATCAGTCTTTTTGGGGAAATAGATAGTATGTTCCTTGTCATTAACATTGAAAGTCACCTTTCCTTGATTACAATTAATAACAGCTCCTGCAGTATTAAGAAAAGGTCTCCCAAGAATAATAGACATATTATCATCTCCAGGCATTTCAAGCACAACAAAATCAGTTAATATCAAGCAATTATGAGCCACTTGAACATGTACATCCTCACATATACCAACAGGAATAGTGGTAGATTTATCAGCCATTTTCAAAGATATATCAGTTGGTTTTAGTTTTTCAAGCTGAAGTCTCTTGTAGAGAGAAAAAGGCATAACACTAACTCCAGCTCCCAAATCACACAAAGCAGTTCTAACATAACTATTCTTAATAGAGCAAGGGATAGCTGGAATCCCTGGGTCTCCAAGTTTCTTTGGAACCTTACCATTAAAGGAATAATTAGCAAGTAAAGTAGAGATTTGTTCATTAGGGATCTTCCTTTTATTCGAGACAATATCCTTCATATACTTTGAGTAAGGAGGCAATTTAATAGCATCAGTCAAAGGAATTTGCAAGAATAAAGGTTTCATCCACTCACAAAACTTGTTATAGTGTTCATCTTCCTTTGACTTGTGTTTCTTATCAGGGAAAGGCATAGGTTTTTGGACCCAAGGCTCTCTTTCACTACCATGTTTCTTAGCAATAAAATCTTCTTTAGTGTATTTAGTATTCTTAGTGTGCTTTTCAAGTTCTTCTTCAACTCTTTCTTTATTAGGAACATCATTTTCTTCATTACCACTTTCAGTTTCAGCATCAGAGACAGATATACTATTAGGATCTTTAGCAGGTTCAGAGGGTTCTACAATAGTTTTATGTTTCTTTTTTCTTTTCTTACGAGTAGTACCACTATTTTCAGCTTGTTGAGAATCCTGCTCAATTCTTTTGGGATACCCCTCAGGATATAGAGGATCCTGGGTAGCAGCAACACTTCTTGTTCTAATCTCATAAGCATGTTTTTCTTTAGCAGCATTAACTAGCAAGTACTTTTGCACTTTAATAAGTTGATCTATTTGAGTTTGAACCATTTGAAAATGTTTAACAATCATTTTAACATCATTAGAGGTTCTTTCCACAATATCCTTTAACTCAACAATAGCTCTAGTGTTTTCCATTAGATGGTTTTGCACCCTTTTATTAAAATTATCTTGCTTAACAATGAAAATATCAAATTCTTCTAAGCATTGATTAGGAGGTTTAGAGTAAGGGATATCACCTTCATCAAAGTGTTGGAGAGAGTGTACCTCAATAGTGCATGAATGGGGGATAGGCTTACATAATTCTTCTATAGGAGGTAAATTCTTGACATCTACAACTTTAATTCCCTTCTCCTTAAGACATTTCTTAGCTTCCTTCATCACTTCATCAGTTAATTCAATAACTCCCCTCTTCTTAGATAATGGTATAGGCGCCGATATAGCTGGTTCAGGTATGATTACTTTAGGTATAGCTGGTTCAGGAGGAGTCCAATCTTCATAATTCTTGCTTATTTTAGCCATTAATTCCTCAGCTTCCTTGGGAATCCTATTCCTGAAAACACAATCAGCACAACTATCTAGGTATGTCCTAGATTCTTCAGTTAGTCCATTATAAAATATATCAGGAAGCTCATTCTTAGGTAATGGACTTCCAGCCTATGCATGAATCAAAGCACACAACCTTGCCCATGATTCAGGCAATATCTCTTTTTCTCCCTGTTGAAAATCAAAAAGTTCCTGCAAAATAGCATGTCTAGCACTTGGAGGAAAATATTTCTGCAGGAAAGTACTAATCAAGCAATCAGGGCTATCAATAGATCCTGGAGGTAAATTACTAAACCAAGTTTTAGCTTCCCCTTTCAGTGAAAAAGGGAAAATCTTAGCAACAAAGTAGGTGCGCACCTTAATATCATCAGAAAACAAGCCACTCATGGTAGAAAGCTCAGTCATATGTGCTACCGCACTTTCATTCTTAGTCCCACAAAAAGGTTCTTTCTCAACAATAGCTATGTAAGATAGATCAAGAGAGAAATCATAATCTTTATCTTTAATGTTTATGGGAGAAGCAGCAAACTTAGCAATAGGAGACAATTTGGGTCTAATAGTACGCCTCTCAAGGAGACTCTTAGCAGCGCTCCTATCATGGGTGTTTTTACATTCTTTAATAAATTCATCGGTCATCTCAACATAACCATCTTCAATATCATAACTCTCACTAGACTCAGGTGAACTAACAGGTGTAGTAGTGTCTTCATTAGGAGTTTCAGTATTTCCAGCTATAGTTCTAGCAATCGTAGCATCTAGGAAAGGACCTAATGAACCACTTTTATCAAGAACAGTAGAAGCAGCATCTTAAGTATCAGAAGTTTCAGATTCAACAGTAGTAGCAGTGTGTGTAGCATGTGTATGTTGTGGTGTAACGAGCTTACTCATAACATATGGTGAATCAAGAGCAACATAGGTGTTCAGAACCATACCTCTCCTTGTAGTGGATGGTAAAATAGGAACCTTGCCATCACGAGACTTACCCATGATGGATGGATGGCAGCGAACAATAGTGATTCCAAGTGGACTTGATAAATAAAGCTATGCTCCCCGGCAACGACGCCATAAAATAGTCTTGATGACCCACAAGTATAGGGGGTGTATCACAGTATTTTCGAGGGAAGTGAAACCCAATTTGTTGATTCGACACAAGGGGAACCAAAGAATATTTATAAGCCTTAATAACTGAGTTGTCAATTCAGATGCACCTGGAAACAATCTTGCTCACAGCAGTTTATCAGTAGCAACAGTTTTGTAGTAGGAATAGTAAAGTAGCAGCAATAGTAAAGTAAAGACAGCAGTAACAATTGCAGTAAACAATAGGATTCGAGTGCGGTAGGCATAGGGATGGATGGACGTGCGTTGCATGGATAAGACAATTCAGATGGCAATCAGAACAGAGGGCAATTGCAGATAAATAACAATAAGCATCCAAGTTCTAGATAATCCTAGGCATGTGTTCCATAAATAATCATACGTGCTCGCAATGAGAACTTGCACAACATCTTTTGTCCTGCCAGCCCGTTTGCAGTGGGGCCTCAAGGGAACAACTGGCAATTAAGGTGCTCCTTTTAATAGAGTACCGGAGCAAAGCATTAACACTCCATGAACACATGTGATCCTCACATCAAAGCCATTCCCTCCGGTTATCCCAATTTTTTTCACTTCGGAGCCATTGGTTCCGGACAACAACATGTGTATACAACTTACAGGTAAGACCATAAACAATACTATCATAATGAATCAATAACATGTTCAGATCTGAAATCATGGCACTCGGGCCCTAGGGCCAAGCATTAAGCATAACAAGTCGCAACAAAGTCAAAAAGCACTAATAGAAGATACTAGGACCATGCCCTAATAATCTGATGCCATTACATGAACGGTCTCATGCAATCCCTACCATCCCCATAGCCTATAGCGGGGGATTACTCACTCATAGATTGGGGAAACATGGATGGTCGATGGAGAAGCGATAGTGATGATGATGGCGATGATCTCCTCCAATTCCCCGTCCCGGCAAGGTGCCAAAACGGAGTTTCTGGTGCTGTTTCGTGGAATCTGGTGGTGGCGGTGGAGTGGAACTCTTTCTGGAAAAACGTCGAACCCCCCTGAGTTTTTAGGTCAAAAGGCATCTTATAGGCGAAGAGGGAGACCGAGGGGGTGTCTGGGGCGACCAGACCACCCCCTGGCGTGGCCAGGCCTAGCCCGCGCGGCCAGGTGGTGTGGGCTGGGCCCAGCCCCCCTCTGTCTTGTATTCTGGCTCCGGGAGTCTTCTGGTGAAATAGGATTTTTGGCATATTTTCCGGGATTTTGCCTGATAGTTGATTTTCTTCACAAAAACTAAACACCAAGGCAATTCTGCTGAAAACAGCGTCAATCCATGTTAGTTGCATCCAAATCACACAAGTTTAGAGGAGAAACAATAGCAAAAGTGTTCGGGAAAGTAGATACGTTTTGGACGTATCACTTATTTCCCACTATTTGTCCTTTGCTTGCTAATCACCACATCAAGGACTTCTTTACCTTTATGTTGAGATCCCTTTACAAGTTATTCTTTTAGCTTTGCATTTTCTTCAACAATGTCTTCATGTACACAAGATAGAGTGGAGGTGCTAGGCAAATCATACTTGTCCAATTGAGTTTGGAGCTGATCACGAGACTCATTTAGAGTAGAATGTTCACTCTCCAATGCCTTGTGAGCAATGTCAAGTTTCTCAAACTTCTCTGAGAGTCTAGCATGAGCAGTCCCAAATTCAATCTTTTCCTTCTTTAGTTTCTTTACCTTAGCAAGAGCATTGTCACGTTCTTTTATGAGCTGTGCAACAACCTCTTCATGGGACTCCTCAATTGACTCGAGTTTCTCCTCCAAGGATACTTGAGCTTACTCTTCTTCTTCTAAGGAATTCTTTAAGGAGGCTATCTCCAAGGCATCTTCTCTTTCTATTCTACCCTTTTCTTCGAGAAGAGCTTCGAAATGAGCAAGTTGATTCATAAGAGCATCAAAGTGAAGTTTGTGCTCACCTTGCAAGTTAGTGAAAAAATTGTCCAAAGCAATAACTTCTTCTTTTATCTTAAGACTAGTATGATCATCCATATCCATATTTATATTAGTCTTAGGGAACGAAGAAATAGAAGATGATACCTCAGACCCTCTTGCCATGAGGCAAGTGACGTTGTTGTTGATGACATTTTCATTCAGAGAGTCGAAGAGTGATGACGGGGTAGATGTGGTGGCTATAGCAGCCACCTCTCGAGAACTTTCTTCATCCTCTTCGTCTTCACTTACAGAGGAATATTCTTCTTGTGCCACCAAGACAATCTTGGGTTGCTTCTTGTATGGACCATTCTCTTTGATAAATGGCTTCTTTCAAGGTGCCTTGGACTTTTCTTTAAGGGTGAGCCTACCACCATTGTCTTCTCTACTTTGATATGGACATTCAGCCACAAAGTGCAACCTATCTCCACAATTGTAGCATGCTCTCAGTTTTGGTCCATTCTCTCTTCTTCCACTTGACCCATTCTTGCGCTCAAGTTCAGACTTGGCCTTGGCTGGATCCTTCCAAAAATTCCTTTCATAGAAAGCCATGTACTCTCCATGAGCACGCTTGACCTCCTCGGGACAGCCCATGGAGACAACCTCGTATCCTCTTTCATCCTCATCTTGTTCAACAACATTTGCCTTTAGAGCAACATTGACTCCTTTTTGCATTCCAATACCCGGACACGGGCATCTTCAGCGTTCTTAGTTGCAACCTTGAATGATGACATTTCTTGCATGACTTCATTGGAGGTCATTTGATGGTAGTTGTGTCTACCTTGCAAACTCTTCAAGTCCGTTGGCTCAAATGGCATTAGATCACTCACATATTTCCTTTTTATCCAAGCATCATCGATGTGAGTGGCTCCATGCTTTCTAAATGTTGTTGCAATTCCCTTGAGCCTTCTATGCATATCTTCATGGTCTTCACCATCTAGCATATAAAATCCTTTAGCTTCATTGCTCAGGGCATCATACCTATTTCTTCTCATGCTTTCATTTCCAATGAATAGGTCGGTGAGTGCATCCCAAGCTTCTTTGGCGGTATTGAAGTGCTCAATGTGGGGCTTGTCCTTGGGACCCACTCTGAGCTGAATAATGTGGAGAGCCATTGCATTCAATTAACTATCCACAAATTCCCTTCTAGTCAAATTGGTGGGGTCTCCAATATGAAGACCATCTTCAATAATCCTCCAAAGTTCAATTGATGAACTGCATACATGAGATTTCATTAAGAATTGCCATTGATTAAATGTAGATGCAGTAAGATTGGGTGGATCACCCCTAATGTTTATATGAGGATGAGGGATAGGTGGGTCGGGAGAATATAGATGAGAAACCTCACTATAGTCCTCCTTACCACTTCCCTTCTTGGAGGCGGAACCACTATGTTTTTCACCTACCACTTCATCTTCCTTAGATCTGGCGTGAGCCTTATCCTTGGATAGAGGAGTGGTGGCCTCAGAGGAAGATGGAGATGGGGCTGTAGATGATGTGAGGTAAGCAATCATTTGCTGCATCTCTTCCATCTTGGTCTCAAAGGATTTCAACAAGGTTGTTCCCAACGACTTGAGGTCATCCATTGTGACCTTCTCCACAGCTTCATTCCCATTTTCCTTAGTAGCCATACTTCTCTTAGGCGGTTAAGCCCGAATAAAGAGCCGGGGCTCTGATACCAATTGAAATGGATCGTATGGGCACCTAGACGGGGGGGGGGGGGGGGGGGAATATGTGCTACTTCAAATTTTAATTGTTTTTCAATTTTAGGCTTGACACGAAAGGTAAATTGTCTAGATATACTACTATGGAGAATTTCCCTATATGCAAACCTAACTACTAGCGAGTAAAGGCGAGTGAGATAGAGGAACGAGTAAACCATAGTGGAGCACGTGGAGACACATGATTTGTTTTACCGCAGTTCCTTCCTTGTTAAGGGAAGTACATCTGCGTTGGAGGGGTGGGCGGTACTAAGACCACCACGCCATGATAGGCCTCACCCTGTTCTCCGATGGATCCCCCACCAAAGGCCTGATCCACCTTTCCACTATCGGAACCCTTCGAGGCGGGAACCGACGCCTTTACACAACTAGCGGGGCACAACTCCACAACCAAATTGGAGGCTCCCGTAATGACAACAAGCTGCCACAAGAACAATAGTTATCAATAACAAAACACAAGATCTAGATATTAACGAGAATACTAGATCGGGGATTCTCCAAGTGAATGGAGAGAAATTGATGCGCTTGATTCGTGATGATGATGTATGATGTCTCCTCCTTCAATTCCCCCAAAGATCGAAGCCTTCGGGTGGTTGAAGTGGGAGATCTAGAGAGGGAGCTCTTGCAACAGGTCTGATCTTTTTCGAATGAACCAAGAAGGCTGACAGGAGGGGAAGAGGTGTCTTTTATACCCCCTGTCCAGATGGAGCCGTTGGAGCCTTTTGGGGCCGGATTATTCGGCCTAAGTGAGGGCCTGATTATCCGGCCTGGGGAAAACTCCGCCCCTGCCTCGGACTATCCGGGGGAAAATCTGCCCCCGAACAGAGACTCGCGCCGTGCCTACCTGTGCTCTTCTCCTGGGGGCCGGATTATCTGGCCCGAGGAAGAAAATCCGCCCCGCTGCAGACTATCCGGGGGAAAATCTGCCCCCGGCCAGAGACTCGCGCGGTGGCTTCCTTTACTCTTCTCTTGGGGGCCGGATTATCTGGCCCAATGGGAGAGCCGGATTATCCGATTGGGGAAGAAAATCCGCCCCGCGCCAGACTGTCCGGGGGAAAGTCCGCCCCTAGACAAAGACTGGCGCACAGCCAGCCCTGTCCAAGAGGCTCTGGCTGGATTATCCGGCCCTTGATGGGGGCGGATAATCCGGCCCCCAAATACCAAAAACACTTCCCTGCACACTTAGCACACATGAGAAAACTCCACGGTATATTTATCTAACACGCAAAACATAGGGAACCATTAAATGTTCTTTCAGTAAGGTATATTGCGCGTTCCCATTTTAGACGATACGGGCAATGCCATTATATACACCTGGAATTTCCACCTCCCACGGACCCGTGCACACCTATACATGTACACCCGTTGTACTGTTTGTTTACATCCAAGCAGGGCGTACGGTCTTCGAGTGGGTTTGTAGGGGCTTCGCACCATTCTCTAAATTGATCCGATCATTGGCTCACGGCGAGGGACAACGCTGTGTGGGCACCTTAGATGGGATGCTCGTGCTCCTCTTCCTCAGTCTCCGGAAGTAGCACCAAGGGCTCGGCGAACCAGCACGCATTGGCAACCGCCACACATGGCCATGATGTCAACACGGTGTTGCACATGTTTTACCGCCATCGTCGTTAGTCCCTGCAGAACCTTGCATGCCTCGGTACCCATGCTCCTAAAGGTGGCCATCACTTCCTGTACATGGTTCTTGTTCATAGTCACTGGGAGCCACATGACGGAGGCGGCGGGCGGGCGCCTAGAGACGAGTGAAGCAACATGGATGATGTCCTCCAACCATACGGGATTGCTGATGCAGTGGGCTCCCACCACCTCCGCTTACTGCACCACTTCCTCTTGTCACCGGTTGGGGAGCTAGCCTTCAAAAACAACAAGGATGAAGGGTACCACTGGTGGCATGGCGCCTGGTGCAGGGGTGCCACATGGCGCTATAAGGATGAAGGGTACCACTGGTGGCATAAGGTGTACGAGGCGCACTCTAGGGCACCCATGGTGCGAAGCAGCGCCTCTGCCAACAATGCAGTCGGACACATAACCTCTACAATTTGTGCTAGCTTCTTGTACGTGTACATGTACATGCAAAGTTTGATGCATCGAGATATGGGGGCGATGAGATCACATTTGCCGCGGAACTCCTCCTCGGGGCGTTGAAGGAAATTTTGCTGACATAGAAGACATGGCTACAACGACAATTGGCGGACGCCACGGTGATGGACAACTGTCTGTTAGTATTATTAGAGGATTACAATTATGTGTTTGACTAGTACTCTACACCGGTATGGAGTAGTACTCCACCCAGTCTCCTTCCCCCTCCGTGTACGACTCTCTCTTTACTATGCCGATCATGTGCCTATGGCCTCGATATATATCAACAAGCAACCAACGCTGAGATTAAGGCGTTGTTCCAACTAAACACAAAATCTGTCATGGTATCAGAGCCAAACTCTTCCTGACCTACCTGTTGCAATCATCGCCTGCGCAATCCATTGCCACCGCCGTGAGCCGCCGCTTCCGTATCTTCTGCTATCACCACCTCCAAGCCACAACAAAAACATACACCGACATTGTCGTTGCTGCCGATCTTCTGTAGCCACCGCCAAAACCTACACTCAAGCCACGACCAAAACCCAGCTATGTCATGATCTGTGATTCACCACCACATCAAAACCAACAAAGCCTAAGATCTCTAATGCTTCTTTAGTGCAAGACCTAGATATGTCGTCTTCATCATCATCTATTACCATGTTGGCCGCTGCACTTGGTTTGCCACCGACCCAACTGCTCACACGAGACAACTCTCTCATCTGGAAAGCTCTCATGATTCCTGCCTTTTGTGGTGCTTGTGTCCTGAACCTTGTGAATGTACTTGAGCTAGCCCCGTGAAGGAAATCAAGGTCGAGGATGCAAGTGGGAAGAAACTCAAGGTGGAAAAACCGAATTATGTCTCCTGGATTACTCGGGATCAACAGGTTCTGAGGTATATACTGAATTCTATATCACCAGATCTTCTGTCGCATGTGATTGGTGTTGATACCTCAGCTGAAGTCTAGAAAGCTCTTGATTCGCTCATGATAACCTCGTCTTGCTCTTGGACTCAACAGCTCCGATCGACGCTGAATGATACAAAGAAAGGTGTTCTTTCTGCTGAAAAATATTTTGCAAAGATCAAGAATATTGCATCTGAACTTGCTGCTGCTGGAAAATCCCTAGAGGATGATGAGTTGATTTGGTTCGTGCTTCGTGGACTTAGAGATTCCTACAACACCCTGAAAACTGCTATTAATGCCAACCCTAATACCATGATCACTAATCTATTTAGCTAGGTTCAATCCTTTGACCAACTTCATAAACATGAAAAATGTAACGAGGTTTTTGTCTCATCTGCCAACATGGCACGGCGTGGTGGTCCACCACCCCACCTCCTCATGGGCGCCAGGATGACAGGCGTCAAGAATATCGCAAAGATGAGCATGATCGCTAGGATGACCGTGGTCGTCGCAGTTATGATGATCGACGTGATGATCATCAGGATGGCCGTAGTCATTGTGGCTATGATGATCGCATGGCTATGATGATCGCCGTGGATATGATGATCGACGTGACCGATATGATGATCACTGTGATGGTGGTGGTGATCACCGCTATGATGATCGTCCTCGTCACCGTGACGATGATGGTGGGTGCCGTCATGGTCGTGCCCTCACTCCCTACGTCAATGTTACTTGTCAGATATATAAGATTCCTGGTCATCCTACCAATGACTACTGGTGGAGATTTCAGAACAATCGTGACCGTCTTGATGATGGTGATCATGGTGATAGGGGTGCCAACATGGTTTCTTATGGTGTGGACACAAATGGGTATTTTGATACTAGTGCTACAAATCTTGTTGCCAATGAGATGAGCAAGTTATCTATCCAGGAAACATACACATGACATGATCAATTCCACACGACCAATGGTAAAGTGCAATTTTCTCATATTGTTCATTCAATGATGCACACTCCCATAGTTCCCTACATCTTAGAAATATTCTTCATGTTCCAGATGCTTCAAAAAATCTTCTTTCATTTCATAAACTTACACTTGATAATGATGTCTTTCTTGAGTTTCACCCTTATTTTTTCTTGATTAAGGACCAGGCCACAAGGAGAATTCTGTTTAAGGGTATGTGTCATGAAGGTCTCTACCCACTAGTACCTTTGTCTATTGGGTCCTCCAAGCAAGCCTTCATTACAATAAAGCTATCGTCTTCTACATGGCATCGCCGCCTAGGACACCCTTCCTCCTTTGTGGTGCAGCAAATTCTTAGAAAACATCATATTCCGCATTCGCCTCAAATGAACCCATATATTTGTCGTTCTATTCAACTAGCTAAGAGTCATCAGTTACCATATCCTATCTCTATTAGTGTTTCCACTATTCCTTTGGAGCAAGTTTTCTCTGATGTATGGGGGCCAACACCTAGTTTTGTTGGAAAACACTCATATTATGTAATTTTTATTAATGACTATAGTAAATTTATATGGATATATTTTCTCAAGAATCATTCTGAGGTTTATCAAGTTTTTCTTAATTTCTAGGAACTTGTTGAGAGAAAGTTTGATATAAAAATCATTACTATGCAAACTGATTGGGGAGGTGAATATGAAAAACTTCATGGTTTCTTTCAAAAAGTGGCAATCACTCACCATGTCTCTTGTACACATGCATATCAACAAAATGGTCCAGCAGAGTGTAAACATCGACATATTGTTGAAGTAGGTCTTCCTCTTCTTGCTAATGCATCTATGTCTCTCAAGTTTATGGATGAAGGTTTTCTTACATCCACTTTTCTCATTAACTTGCTTACCAGCAAGGTAATAAATCTAGAAACTCCTGTTGAGTGTCTCCTAGACACAAAGCCAAATTATGAGTCTCTAAGAGTGTTTAGTTGTGCTTGTTGGCCCAACCTCCGTCTTTAAAACGAAAAGAAACTCGCTTTTCGTTCCACTAAATGTGTTGTCTTAGGCTACAGAGTCCTCGTCATAAAGGAGTAAAATGTTTAGACACTAAAACATGTCGTGTTTATATCTCCAGAGATGTAGTATTTGATGAAAAAGTCTTCCCTTTTGCTATCTTGCATAACAATGCTGGTTCTCGTCTTAAAAAAGATATTTTTACTACCTAAAAACAATGAGGGGACGCACATTAAAGATCATATGAATTTTCATATTATACCTAATGTTACTAATCATGGTCAGAATTCTCTAGAAAATATTGTGGTTGCAGATACTTCTGAAGCGCAACACTCACCAGCTCAAAATTCTGATTCAAATAGTGCAAAAATTACTCAAAACAGTCAAGAAACACCCTCACAAAATGACGGAATGGATGCTGACTTTTAGACTGATTCGACATCTTCCTTGGATAAAGTGCAAGCTGATCCCGGAGCTGATCGTGTGCATGCAAAAAATTGGAGCCACTCCCGCTCTGCGTTGTCGCCCTCACGGTCGCCTGCCCAGGTTTCCAGGCACACCTGGTCCCGATCCCGGTCACTGTCTGCTGACCGCCACATGCAGCGGTCCCCGCCCCGGCTGTCGCTCTCCCCGCCTCCCACTCGTGACGAGGGTGCATGCGAGCATGATACAAGTGCGCATGGTGCTGCTGCCGATGATGCTTCAGCTAAGCATTCTACTTCTGCTACGGTTGGTCCACATAGCCATGATTGAGTGACAAGGGACAATGACAGTGACAGCGACAATACTGACATGGAACAACTCGTTGAGGATACTAAAACTGAAACGGTGGAAAATTTTGCGGTAGAAAATGCTGCTCCTATTTTGGAGCCTTGCACACGTCTTTATAAAGGTATATGTAATCCTAAAAGGTATACTGATAAAACAATTCGATATGGGTTGTTTACCTCCACAGGTGAACCATCTACATTGTCTGAATGAATTTCTTTCAGATGATCGATGGAATATGTCTATAACAGATAAGTACAATGCTCTTATGGAAGACATATCAGTACAATGCTCTTATTGAAAATAAAACCTAGAGACTTGTTCCTCCAAATTCTACCAAGAATCTGATTAATAGTAAATGGGTGTATCATGTCAAGAAAAATACAGATGGTATAGTTGATAGATACAAGGCCCGGTTGGTTGCAAAAGGGTTTAAACATAGATATGGTATTGATCATGAGGATACCTTCAGTCATGTTGTGAAGGAAGCCACTATTAGACTTGTCTTGCTAGTTGTTATTTCTCGAGGCTGGAGTCTAAGGCAACTAGATGTCAAGGACGTGTTTCTTCATGGTGTCCTGGAAGAGGAGGTATATATGAAACAACCCCCAAGGTTTGAAGATCCTCGAACTCCACATTTTAGATGTAAACTTGATAAACCTATTTATGGTCTCAACCAAGCTCCTCGAGCATGGTATTCCAGGTTGAGTACAATGTTGCAAGCACTTGGTTTTGTTCCTTCTATAGTAGATACCTCACATTTTCTCTACAAGAAGTTAGGTATCATGATATTTGTTCTAATTTATATTGATGATATCATAGTTATCAGTTTGTCAAACCAAGACATCTCAGTTCTGCTGCGTGATCTCAAGGATGATTTTCCCTCAAGGATCTAGGTGATTTGCACTTCTTCTTAGGCATCGAGGGGGAGGAGATATGCCCTAGAGGCAAATAATAAAGTGTATTGTTTGATATATCTCTTATATGTTCATAATACGTTTCATACTGTGCTATAACTGTGTTAATAAAAAATGTTAATACACGTGTGGTATGTAAACAAAACATGTCTCTAGTTACCTCTAGCGAACTAGCTCATTGGTCATGAGGATGATCTAGGGTTTCAAGATCATGGGCATTTATGCCAATTGACAATGAGGTCATGTCATTAGTTGAATGATGTGATAGACAAACATCCAATAGTTGTATCATAATGAGATCTAGTTACAAAGTTCACCATTAATGATAAACAAAGGAAACCTCGCAACCTGATGCTTAGACTGTGAGATAATGCAAATCACCATTATGGAGGGAGCTTAGATGGTATCAAGTATCATACCGTGAATGGGTGATCAAAAAGGTGCCACCTAGGCTTCCCAAAGGGGCATGTAGAGGAGTACATGTCAATACCAGGATTTGCCAATCCATGTAACAGATAAATACATGTGGCCATCTCGGTGACGTTGCATTAACGAAGCTTGCAAGCGTGTGACTTGGTCACAGAATGCAACTACATGGGAACGAATAAACCAGTTCATCGGTAACGAGACCGAACAAAGGTATGGAGATACCGAACATCATGTCTCGGGTGAAGTAGGTATCAAGTGTCAAAGGGAATGGGATACGACATTAACAGTTCGAGCGATAAGATTCTGGAATGCACGGGGGTCATCATGGGCATCCAGGTCCTGCTGATGATCATTGATATGAGAGAGGTCTCAATCATGTTTGGAGTGTTCCTAAATCGAAGGATGTCATGTTTAAGGGTGGGGATGCATAGGGATAGATACTACACTGTAGGAGAAAATAGAGAGAGAGAAACCAGAATAGTTCCTGGTAACACCCCATGTTGATGGGGGGGTCCGAAAGGAGTTCCAGAGTGAAAGGAATATAATAATATGTGTATTTTATATTAATTGGTTGAATTTATATTAAAATATATATTTTATTTTATTTTTATAGACAACCCATTGCTAATGGGCCTCACCCGGAGGGGAGGTCCATAGGGGTAAGGCGCCTAGGGAGGAGGGCCAGCCGGCCAGGGCTTGGTGGGCTGCCCACGTGGGGCCCACCTAGGGCCGATGGCTCCCCCTTGGTGGTTGGCGGCTATGGGATTTAGTCCCACACCGCCTGCCCCTTGGGTGGTACCCCTCCCCTCCCACTATATATAAGGGGTCACCCCTCCCCTTGGAATCATCCCATTCTCTCTTCTCTCTCTCATTTCCTTTGAGGATTTCTCCATAATATTGGAGAGGACCTCAAGGGTTTTGAGTTCTCCACTTTCACACTACCGTCGTGTCATCTTTGGTCCGCCATCTTCCTATTCTTGGCTAGATCGGAGCCCGAAAGACGCCACCTACATCGGACGTGTGTAGTACTTCGGAGGCACCACACTTGGGGTGCTTGGAGTTTCTCGTCTTCATCAACATACACCTTCCTGCATAAGGCGTTCCTCAGTCTTCAAGGTTATGAACACCGTCTTATGTTTCTTTTACTTATGTCTACATAGTATAGATCCTGGTATTAGTGTTCACATAGTTAGCAAAAATTGTTTTCTACTCCAGAACCCTACAGTGGTATCAGAGCGGGTATATGGGTAGGCATGTCGTACGGATAAAACACATAGCAATATGTGGGGATTGATTTTCTAGTTTCTACCCTCTTTTATGTTATTGTTCATAATGTGGCACTGTTTGATGAAGCGACCCCCAACCGACCTTATGTGGTGATTCACGAGACTGGTCCACAGTTAAGTGGCTTTGGGGGTGTCTGTCTCTGTATAGTAGTTGATATGGAATCAACATTGGAGGGCCCTAAAAAGGGAAGGAAAAAGGAAATAATTGAATCCATGTTGTGGCTCCATGTTCGTAGGTGAGAAGAGGTTCTACTGCGAAAGCCCTAAAGCCATGTAAAACTTGCAAAAGATAAGGTAGAAGCGTCTAACTTTATTTTGCGAAGGGGCATGTGTTGTGACATGGCAATGACAAGTTTGTGAAACTTTTCATTGGATCTCTCGATGGCGATCAAGATGCTACAACCATGTCATGGCACCATACTTTAGAAGTATTCCCTTTTGCATCTTATTATGCTAGTATGTTAAAATATACAACAGTAGCATAATAGGACAATCCCTCACATAATTCTAGTTACAGTATTCCCCTTGTGTGTGCACCACCAAGAAAGTTCTCCGTTATGAGGCAGGTCATGACGATCGGGTGTCATACATATGTGCGTTCGCATATGGTGGGTGTAAGCCATGTTGCACTACGAATACACACAAGTTAGAATTGGTGAGTCTAGCATGTGTAGACATGGTCTCGGAATAAAAAAGACCGAAAGGTCGAGCATGAATCACATGGGATGTGATTGACATTGAGAGTGTCTACCTTTGAAACCGCTCTGTGTCCATGAATATCAGGGGTGGAGTAGCGGATTGGGGTCATGTGATCACTAAACAAATCGAGGGATGTCCGTTTGAGTGGGAGTTCCTTTTGTTTTATTTTAGCAGCATAACTAAAAACTTGAACTCATTATTATGAAGATGGTCTAAACACTTTGCAAATCCATTGTATATGTCTCGCATACCCACCTTCAACCTTAGCATGTTCCTATAGAAGGACAAGCTGAAAACTGATGGAACCAACTTCACCGGATGGTTTCGCAATTTGAGGATCCTCCTAGTCCCCTACAAGTTGACTTATGTCATCGAGGCTGAACTTCCAACTAAGCCTGCAGATTCTGCCTCCCAAGATGAAAAGAATGTCTGGCAATCCAAGGCAGATGTTGTCTCCCTTATCCAGAGTGGAATGCTCTATGCCATGGAGCCAGAGCTTCAAAAGCATTTTGAGAAGATGAATGCTTTTGAGATCATTGAAGATCTCAAGGCTGACTTTGCTCCACAGGCTCGGGCGGAGAGGTATGATGCTTCCGAGCTCTTCTTCTCTGCCAAGATGGAAGAGCACAACAGTATTAGTGAGCACATAGTCAAGATGTCTAGGTACGTTAAGTGCTTGAATGCCCTGGATTGCAAAATCCTGGTGGAGCTTGCGATCGATAGGGTGTTGCACTCGCTGCCCCTAGCAACAAGAGCTTTGTGATGAACTACAACATGCAAGGGATGACTAAGACCCTTGCAGAAGTGTTCGCCATGCTCAAAACTACTAGGGTTGAAATCAAGAAGGAGCACACGGTGTTGATGGTTAATAAGACCACCAACTTTAAGAAGCCGGGGCAGAAGGGCAAGGGCAAGAAGCCTAAGAAGGATGTCATTTCCAATACTTCTAAGGCTGTCAAGCCCAGTCCCAAGCCTGACACCACATGCTACTACTGCAAAGGGGATGGGCACTGGAAGCGCAACTGCCCCTAGTACCTTGAGGACAAGAGAGCCGGCAAGATAGCTGCCAAAGACAATGGTATATTTGATATACATGTTATAGATGTGTTACTTACTAGCACCAGGAGTAACACCTGGGTATTTGATACTGGTTCTGTTGCTCACATTTGTATGTCTCAACAGGAGCTACGGAGTAAGAGACGACTGGGGAAGGACGAGGTGACGATGCACATTATCAATGGCACGAAGGTCTATGCGGTGGCCATCGGCACTTTACCTCTACATCTGCCATCACGATTGATTTTAGTTTTGAATAAATGCTACTATGGACCCGCATTAAGTATGAATATTGTGAGTGGATCTTGCTTGCTGCAATATCATTGTTCATTTAAATCCATAACAAATGGTTATTCTATTTATATGAATGATGTTTTCTATGTTCATGCGCCTGTGTGTAATTGTTTATTCTTACTAGATCTTGATTGCAATACTCATATCCATAATATTTATGCTAAACATTGTAAGCATAATGATGATAATTCCATGTTTATGTGGCATTGTCGTCTGGGTCACATTGGCGTAGAGCGCATGAAGAAGATTTATTCAGATGGACTTCATGAATCATTGGACTTTGAATCTCTTGATACATGCGAGCCTTGCCTCATGGGCAAGATGACTAGGACACCCTTCTCTAGCACAATGGAGAGAGCTACAGACCTATTGGGAATCATACATATAGATGTATGCGGACCAATGAGCGTCTCAACAAGCAATGGTTATCGTTATTTTGTTACCTTTACTGATGATTTGAGTAGACATGGATATATCTCCTTGATGAAGCACAAATCTTAAACCTTTGAGAAGTTGGAATTTCAGAGGGAAGTAGAGATCAACTTAACAAGAGAATCGGGCATCTTCGATCCGATCGGGGAGGTGAGTACTTGAGTTATGAGTTTAACATGCACTTGAAGGATTGTGGGATCATACCACAGCTTACGCCAGCTGGGACACCACAGCGTAACAGTGTGTCGGAATAGCGTAACTGCACTCTATTGGATAGTGTGCCGTCCATGATGTCTTTGACTAATTTGTCTATATCATTTTGGGGATATGCATTAGAAACCACCACTTTTATTTTAAATCGGGCACCGTACAAATCCATGGAGACAACCCCATATGAGATATGGTATGGCAAGAGGCCAATGTTGTCATTCTTGAAAGTTTGGGGATGTGAGGCTTACGTCAAGAAACTATAGCCTAACAAACTCGAACCCAAGGCCGAAAAATGTATCTTCCTGGGTTACCCAAGGGAAACCGTTAGGTATACCTTCTACAACCAGGCCGAAGGCAAACCATTTGTCACGAAGAACGACAACTTTCTTGAGAAAGAGTTTCTCGCTAAAGGAGTTGGTGGAAGGAAAATTGAGCTAGATGAGGTTGTTGATCCTTCTCTTCAGATACTGAGTAGCGTGATATGTCGTAAACGTATCTATAATTTTTGATGCTCCATGCTTGTTTTGTATCAACTATCTTATGTTTTGTCTACACTTTGAGGCATTTTTATACATTTTCTGGGACTAACCTATTGACAAGATGCCACAGTGCAAGTTGCCTGTTTTCTGCTATTTTTGGTTTCAGAAAAGCGAGTAAGGAAATATTCTTGGAATTGGATGAAACAAAAGCCGAAGTTCCTATTTTCCCGACACAAGACGAAGTCCAAAGCAGAGATGGAGGAGGGCACCAAGGCGGCCACACCCTATGGTGGCGCGGGTACCCCCCACGCGCGCCACCAGGTGGTGTGGGCCCCTCGGGCCTCCACCGACCTTGCCCCTTCGCCTATATAAACCCCCCGAGACGAAAACCCCAGGGGGAAGATCAGAATTCCACGAAAAGTTCCACAGCGCCGCCACCACCAAAGAGGAGATTCGGGGGACAAAAGTATCTGTTCCGGCACCCTGCCAGGACAGGGAAGTGCCCCTGGTGCCATCTCCATCGACTCCACCGCCATCTCCATCGCTGTTGCTGAATCCCATGATGAGGAGGGAGTAGTTCTCTCTTGAGGCTAAGGGCTCTACCGGTAGCTCTATGTTCATCTCTCTCTCTATGCGTGATCTACATGAGCTTTTTAATCTAGATCTATTCTGCTACTCAAGGCTTTAATTAATCTCTACTTATCCCCACATGTGTGAAGTTGATAGTGTGCACACCGTGTGGCACTTAGGCTAAGGTTACAGAAATACTTATCATGAGTATAATTTGAGTTGGATGTCTCTATGAGATTGTGGTGTTTGTTGGAACCATCTAGCGGTCAAGGTGATAGTGAGGGTTTATCTAGATGGGGAATGCGAACTTTTAGGTGTGTTGTTATAGCCCTACATCGTCCAACCAGAGAGTAGTTCAGGGTAGCATAATGAAGAGAAGATATTTATATGAGAGTGTCCACTAGTGAAAGTATGATCCCTAGGCCTCGTTTCTAAGCATTGAAACACCATTTACAATCAGTCATGTTACATGTTTGCTTGTTGCCACTCTTATTTCAGATTGCAATTACCACTTATAATCATCCATATTACTTGTATTTCAGTATCTCTTCACCGAACTAGTGCACCTATACACCTGACAAGTGTATTGGGTGTGTTGGGGACACAAGAGCCTTCTTGTATCTTGATTGCAGGGTTTCTTGAGAGGGATACCTATGAGCACTTCCTCCCTAAGTTCGATAAACCTTGGGTGATCCACTTAAGGGAAACTTGCTGCTGTTCTACAAACCTCTGCACTTGGAGGCCCAACACTGTCTACAAGAATAGAAGCGTGTGTAGACATCAAGCTATTTTCTGGCACCGTTGCCAAGGAGGTAAGGTAAAAGGTACTCACATCCTCTGCCTACTAAGCTATCTTCTGGTATTGTTGCTGGTGTGTGAGTGCTTGAAGTTATTTCCTTTAGATTCTGCAATTATATCTTTTTGTTTCTTGTTTTTATTTTTTCAGTAGTTAGGCTTAATGGAAAACAACAACAAAATTAGAGAGCTTTTTAGTATTTTTCCTGAGGTAGAACATGAATGGTTTGAAAAGAAAATTTAAAAACCCATGGAACTTTCTTTGCATGCTAATAGCAATGTTATTAAATTTTTTGAACACCTTTGTTACTAATGCTATGGAAACAGCTAAGCTTGGGGAAGTTATTTTTTATGAAAATGATCTTTTTAATTCCCCAGCTTTAGAGGAGAAAATTTGCTCTGATGATACTTTATCTCCCATATGTTGTAATTCTAATGATACTTGTGATATTTTAAATCCACATACTTAAAGCATCCCTTTTAAAATACCTATGGAAATTGTTGAACGTGATATGAATAACTGTTATTTTGGAGATGGAACTGTCCATCCTGGTGATCGTTTACTCTTTATACATGAATTATGCGAGTTGTTCAAGTGTGCAGCTATTTTAATGAACCAAGTTAAGAGGAAGCTATTCTCTTTATCACTTAAGGGCAAAGCAAGGGAGTGGTATGGGCTACTAGACGATCCTCATCATTTGGAGTGGAAGGAACTTGAATCTCTCTTTTACTCTAAATTTTCTCCTCCTCATTAAATTCATAAATATAGGAATTATATTTATAATTTTCATCCTCATGATGGAGAAAGTATTGCCCAAGCATGGGGAGATTGAAGTCATTAATGCTCAAATGTCCCATTCATGAGCTCCCCAGTAATATTGTTATTAATAATTTTTATGCAAGGCTTTCATGACATTACAAGGACTACCTAGATACCTGTTTAGAGGGATCCTTCATAAGGAAGGAGGTCAAATCTAAGTGGGATCTTCTTGAAACAATTCAAAGCAATACCGAAGATTGGGATAATGACAAAGGTAAACCAGGTATAAACTATGAGTATGATTGCATTAAGTCTTTCGCTGAAACTGCTGATTTTCAAGAGCTTAGTGCTAAATATGGTCTTGATCCTCAAATTCTTATTGATTGTTGTAGAGCCTTTGCTTCTCATATTAATGCTCCTAAAGAAAAATGGGACATGTATCATGAGCCTTTTAAAGACACTTGCATGAAAAATGAAATTGTTATTAATCTTAGCAATAAACATGCTCAAATCTCTAAAAGTACTATTTCTTATAAGCATGTTAATTTTTGTGGAGTACATAGACCTTGTGAAAAGAATCAAATTGAATAAGAATATTGTATCACCCACAGGAATGAAAAAACTAGAACGTGGTATAGGGCTCTAAATGATCTTGGTAAAAAAGTTTGTGCCCCCTATCCTTTTATTTGTGAACTTTCCTTTGAAGTGGGTCATTTCAATTTTCAATGCTCAGGCCATAATAATAGCCCTTCTAATCCAATGAGTACTGCAAGTTTGTATTGTGATAACATGATCACTCCTAATTAGCATGATGAACTTACATTATTTTTGGGGTGTGAATAGTTATCAAGAAAAACTTCTTTGGTAGATATGAGTGCTTTTGATATGAATAGCGTCCTACATGGTTGCCATCTTTATTGTGTTGATAATTGCCACACAAATACTTACATAGAAAATATTATAAAATATGAGAATTTACAAAAATATGATAGGACTAATATGTGTTTTGTTCTTATTAGTGAAAGGGATGAATCCTCCAAAGTTTCTTCTATTGTCTCTAACAATAAAACAAGGTATATGGAGAAGCTTCCTTTCAAGCCTTTCCCTCCTAAAGAGAAGAAGAAAAAGAAGAAGAGGAGGAGTAAAAGGATGGAGGAAACGGTATTTTCCCGTAAGCATGTTGCTCCTATTATAGTTTTTGATGAGTCTGAACTCGATGATGTTCCTATGCCTGTTACCTGTAGTAGTGATCATGATTGGGAAAAGCACACTACTTTTCATATTGAAAATCTCTTCGGTACCAATTATGAAAATGATGATGTTAATAATTGTTGTACTATTAGTACTATCCATTTTCATTCTAATGATGATATGTTTACAAATGTACACACTTTGGAAGATAACAATTCTATTGCTTATGATGATACTATACCTCCAATATATGATGATTACAATGATGAGTATGATATTTTCAGTCCACCTACTATTGAGGAGAAAATTAATTATCATTACAATATGCTTCCTATATTTGATGATTATGGTGATGAGAATAATAATGATAGCTATTTTGTTGAATTTGCTCCCACTATAATTAATAAGAATGACTATGTTTATGTGGACAGTATTAATTCTTTTATGCATGTGGCTCATGATGAGAATGTTTTATGTGATAGCTATATTGTTAATTTTATTCATGATGCTACTGAAAGTTATTATGAGAGAGGGAAACATGGTTTTATGTATCTCAACAATATTAAGTTTCCCCTCATTATGTTCAAAATTTTGAAGTTGCACTTGTTTTGCTTTCCTATGCTTTTTGCTTTGTGCTTTCATGACTTGTTTCTTTACAAGATTATTTTTGATAGGAAGTGGCTTAGACTTAAATTTGTTCCATATTTGCTTCTTGATGCTCTCTTTTACTTCAATTCATATTTCTTATCTGAGCATCATCGAAATTATCATACCTATCTTAATGGCTATAAAGAAAGAGCTTTTTGGAGACAACCCATTATATTTTTACTTTCAGTTTATTTTTGTTTTGTTGAGTCTTGGAAGTTATTGCCTCTGTAATAACCTCTCCTTATCCTTTTTGTTTGGTTTTTGTGCCAAGAATAACCTCTAATGAGAGGGAAGTACGATATGGGGAAGTTGCTGTCCCAAAACAGATTTTTGTGCGTCACTGTAAAAAACCGTGAAAAATCTCAGTACGTCGGATTGATCCGTAATTTTTTGTTCTTATGCCCTAGGTTATTACCCAACTGTCATTAGTTTAGCACTTTTCGATTTGAGAACAGAAGGTCTTTGAAAAAATCGGTTTTTACGTGCTGGTCTATTTTGATAGATTTCTGCCATTATTTGCATTTGCCTCTTAATCTCTTTCTCTTTGAGTTCTCTTTGATCACTTGAGCTTTTAGAAGGAATTGCTACAGTATCTTGTGTTTTAATGAAAGTTTTACTTGTGTTGAAACTAAACCCAAAGACTTATTATCTTGAATACACTAATGTTGCTAATGAAGATTGTGTGAAGTTTTGTATGAAGGAAATTTTCAAGTGTAGGGAAGAATAATGTGATGATATGAAGTATGGACAAAATCTCAAGCTTGGGGATGCCACCTGTTTTACCCCAAGAAATATTCAACAGGTACAAGCGTCAAAGCTTAGGGATGCCCAAGGCATCCCCTTCTTCATCAATAAAAATCTCAGGTTTTCTTCCAAAACACTTTGTTTTTATTGTTTCATGCACAATTGTGTTGTTCTTGGAGCGTATTTGTTCTTTTGTTTTTAGTTTTGTTGTGTTTGGTTTGCTTAAATAAATTGGTTGTACCCCCGCATTCATATGTTGTTTCAAATAAGTTGATTGGTGTGGAAAAGAGTAGGAAGCTTCATGCTTATAAGTGGTACAAAAGGAGCTTGTTTTGACTGTGGCCTAGACTTTATCATGTCATGTTTGATGTTGCTTTGACCTTATGCTTAGTGATTATTTCTGTAGCATGACTTGTTCCAAACAATTGAGATTTCTTAATGTCCCTTGAAAGAATCATGCATTGTTTTAGCATACAAAAGCATAATATTGTGGTATTCTCCTTTGATGCTTTATTTGGGTTAACTTGGCACATGCTTACACCATGTCAAGACTATGAACCAGTCACCATAGACTCTATGATCAATTATTTTTGACTTGCAATATCACTTTATGCTTTAATTAATAATGTTTTGTCGCTTTGCATGATTATGGCCATTATTTCTCTCTTAGTTGGTCGCTCCCAGTCTTTTGCTAGCCTCCACCTGTACTGAGTATGAGTTCTACTCATGCATCCAACTCCCAAGAAACCAAGTTATTCCAAAGAGTCCACTATAAATTCCTATGCATGGTGTGTTACACCATTCCAAGTATATTCATGTGTTTATCTATCTTCCAAATTAAACTTGTTATGTGAAAATTAGTGATTAAAGCTCTCACAAACTTGATGGCACACTTTATTTTCTTGGACTTAATAAACTTGAACCTTTTTGTTCATATGTTCACCAGCGTCACCGCCGCCTCCGCGCATCTCTTCTGCCATGGGTCGCTGCCAGTCTAGGCCACTGCCACCCACCGCCGCTAGCGCCAGTGAGGGCAGTGAACTCGAGATGACTGAGGAGGAGCTCGCCGTCGCCGAGCAGGAGATGGAGGAAGATGCTACGGGCGCCGACCACGGCGCGTGGGCAGGCTCCTGGGTCTGCCAGGATGACCTGGATTGGCTCTATCGCACCAGGCGCATCCCGGAGGGTGTCACCGCACGCCTCGCTTCCTCCGAGCTCGCCCCCTCACCCAATCCGGGTGAGTATGTGGTGTTCCTATCTCATTTTCAATGCGGATTTGGTCTGCCAGTGAGCGAATTTTTCCACGACTGGTTAAACACATACGAACTCCAGCCGCACCACCTTCTAGCCAATGCCATCACATCTCTCTCCGCCTTCGCCTCCACCATCGAAGGTTATGCCGGACTGTGGCCCACGAAGGAGCTCTGGATCCAGTTCTTTGGCCTTCGCCGGAACGTGATTCCGAACATCCAGCTTGACCCGGAGGACAAGAAGCTCACGCATTTCGGTGTTGCTCCTCGGAGGCTGTCCGTCTTCCCCCGAGTCACTAGGCTGGACTCTTGCAAGGGATGGGCCCGGACTTTCCTCTATGTCCGGAACGACACTACTGAGGATCTGATCCGGCTGCGCCCTTACGCTCCGGGTCCTCCCAATCCGGAGCTATGGGACGTGGTCCCCAAGAAGCCCACCGTCCTGGCGAACCAGGTCAACAAGAGGTTCCAGGAGTTGAAGGACCTCAGATTGCGCAACGAGGACGCCATGATCACATTTGTCCGTAACCGGATCTCCCCCCTTCAGAAACACACACAAAAAGTCTGTCACATGAGCTGGGGCCGCGACCCCCAACCGGACCTCCTCTTTCGAGTTGAGCAACACAGAGATGTACCGCCGAATCAAGGCCCTCTTCACCACCCATAAGGACTTCTCCTCTGAGTGGATGTGGGGAATGGAACATTATTGCCGAGATAGGCTTCCTCCCGTGGTAAGCTTCGTGTCGCAAACTTTCTCCGAATTAAATCATATGTCGGTCGCTGTTGTATATTTAACTCTGTTGTCTTTTCTTTCCTTTAGCAATTCCTTCAGCAAACTATCGAGAATGGCACTGAGCCCTCCCTCAAATGGGCGCCTGACCGGGATACCTCTGATGAGGAGGAACCGGATCAGGAGATGTTCCTCCCAATGGCCGACACGACAAAGCGACCCACCGGTAAACTCTCTTCCATTAGAGATTGGCCCGACGATGAAGATGACTCGGATGTTGAGGTGATGGAAGCATTTGACGTTGTCCCCCTTTCTTATGCTTTTCTGGCATTAGCTAACCCCGGTGGGCAGATCCATGAGGACCCTCCCCTTGCCGTGGGTGATCCTGTTCCGGTTGAGCCGAAGAAGAAAAGGGGAGCCGCATCAACTTCTTCCTCCGGACCTTCTCAGCCAGCCAAAAGGCGAAAGAAGTCCGGGGACAAAACTGCCACCAAGCCTGTAACCAAGGCCCCAGCACGAAGGGCTCGGAAGCCCAAGGAGCCCCTGACCTCGGATGAGTAAGCCTCTTTTCCCTCTGCCATTTACTTGTTCTTCTATTGTTATAGTTTCTCACCCGACACTGTTTGATTCGGCAGGGCCGCGGTGGAGGTCCCACAGAGTGGATCCAACATTGCCTCCCCGCTCTGACACAGCCCTTCTCCCCCTCGTGGCGACAATTCACGCCCGCTGAGCCCAATCCTGGAGGGTTCAGCGGCTGCTCTGGGTTCCAGCCCACCTTGTCAAGAGGAGGGCAACCCTAGAGCGGGGGAGACTGGCTCTGCCGAGGCAGCGACCACCACTACTTCGGCTCCGCCGCAACCAGCTACCACCGAGGTTACCTTAGCACCTCCACCAAAGAATAAACCATCAGATGGACCAGCACCAACTCAAGCACTAGCAGCAAAAGCAACAACAGCAACACCAAGCCCCTCCGCCTCGTCCGAGTCTTCCCAGTCTCGACGAGAAAGCACCAAGGCAGCTCCCAAGGGTAAATCTGCTGCAACAACTTCCACTTCTCAGCAGCAACCTAAGGGAAAGAAGGCCCCTGACGCCACTAGGTCAACATCCATCAAGGCTGGACAGCGCACACTCGCGTCCATGCTTTCGAAGAAAACTCCACCACCGAAGGACGCCCCTGCCGAGCCAGCTAACGCGCAACTCGTTTTGCACATCAGCCTAGCCCTTGCCCAGGTTGAGAGGACAGAAGCACATGCCAAGGGCTTGGTGGCGCCCCATATGCTCAGCGGCGAATGATACCCTCCGACCTTGATCGAGTTCGTGAACAACTGGAACAAGGCGGAGTTCGTCCACAACGACGATCTCCTAGAGAAGTTCGGTCCCGCCGAATTTGCTGCTCAAATGAACACAGTCGCTAAGGCAATTAACCTTGCGGGTCGGATGATGGAGGTACGCTGCTTCACCTTTTCCTTAGCATGTTGTAGATATTAGTGATATAACCATTAGTCCCCGAGCCTCCGGGGGAGTAACTTGTTACTCGTCCGGATGCTCCTTAGAAAACTAACGTAGCTCCTTGATAACTTCAAATATGCACACACCTAGAGCCGGGTTAAGTTCCACTTGGCCCAGATCTTGTACACTTCGAATATGCACACACCTAGAGCTGGGTTAAGTTCCACTTGGCCTGGATTTTGTACACTTCGAATATGCACACACCTAGAGCCGGGTTAAGTTCCACTTGGCCCATATTTTGTACACTTCGAATATGCACACACCTAGAGCCAGGTTAAGTTCCACTTGGCCCGGATTTTGTACACTTCGAATATGCACACACCTAGAGCTGGGTTAAGTTCCACTTGGCCTGGATTTTGTACACTTCGAATATGCACACACCTAGAGCCGGGCTAAGTTCCACTTGGCCCGGATTTTGTACACTTCGAATATGCACACACCTAGAGCCAGGTTAAGTTCCACTTGGCCCAGATTTTGTACACTTCGAATATGCACACACCTAGAGCCAGGTTAAGTTCCACTTGGCCCGGATTTTGTACACTTCGAATATGCACGGTACTAAGCTATATTTTTGTACTCTTTTCAGGTGACCACCAACCGCCGGAGCGCTGAGTTTCAACATCTCCTGGACACTCACAAGATGCTACGTGCAAAGCATAATGCACTTCTCGCTGAACACGAGAAAAGGGGTAAGTTCTCTTCTTGATATTTTTCCGTGTTTTCTTCCTTTTTTTCTGCCGAACTAATCCATCATTCGGTTTTCGCAGCTAGGGTGGAAGCTAAGAATATCCTCATGAGGAAGAATCTTGACCAGATCAAGGGTAAGTTACTTTTGTGCGACCTTGCTATGCTTTCTATCTCCTTTTCTCCTTGGCTTGGCGAACATTCATACCTCGGCTCTGCGGTTCAACAAACTATTTCAGCATCTCTTGAAGATAGTGTGCCCGTGCCTGATATGATGCTACATTTTCTCGAACAAGCAGGGTAACATCAGGCCGAACTTAAAAAGAAAGATGATGAGCTTGCCCTCCTCCGAACCAAGGATGATGAGATCGCCAAGCTCAAGGCAGACATGAAGAAGTTGAAAGCGCAGCACCAATCCGAACTTCAAAAAGCTGGCGAGGACTATACTGAAGAGCGCGAGCGCCTCAATCTCCAGATTGCCAAGGACCGAGAACTTCTCCAGGAGGCCGACGTCAAACTTGAGTCGACGAATACTGAACTTGTGCAGCTTTGCAAAAGGCGTGATGACTGTACCAAGGAGTTGACCCAGATCCATAGCCATATTTCACGTAAGCTCCTTTCCCTCATCCGGCATATTTCTCCGGGTTACTTCACATGTATTTTCTTTACCTGTTTCTCTTGTCTTGTTTTCAGGCAAATTTCCATAGGGCAATGCCATTGCGAGCACCGCTGTTGCTAATTTCCGCCGAGAGAGGTGTACCCCCATTGCTCCTGACGCTGAAGAGATTCCCTATGACATGGAGGACCTGTTGGTCAGCTTGTCTTCTCGCGTGGAAATCGTGAAGAACTATGGCAAGGATATCCTTGACGTTGCAATCCGAATCTTCAACACTTTTTGGCCTGCAGAAGACACTCTGGAGGGAACCGCAGTTCTTGTTGATAAGTTGATGGAATGCGAGACCCAGCTCGACCTTTGGAGGGAATCCGCTAGACGCGCCGGAGCTGAGACCGTTCTCCACTACGTGCTTACGTGGTACGAGAAGATCGACCTCAACCTCCTAGCGCGCATGCGCACCGGATCCAATTGGACTAGTGACCCGGAGTGGGTAGCTCGGCGTAAGGCTTGCGCCCATAGCCTCGTCGAATATGCTCCCATTCATGAATGGAATGAGGGTCCAAGCTTCCTTGGTGGCACGGATGATGAAAACGCTAAAAACATTGAAGATGGCTCGGATGAGGATGAAGAGGACAATGCCTCGGACATCGAAGACTGCGAAGATGACGCCGAACTTCCTCCTCCTGCTGCTCCTTAGGTGAAAAAACTTTAAAGTTTATCAGATCCCCGGTATGCCGGGTGGAATTGTATCCAGTACACAAGTGATATTTTGCTACTAAGTTTTTATGCCGGATTAACTTGGGTGTAGTCCCTGAGTTTCATTTTCTTGTTCATCCAATCTTTTGGCTCGGCTCGTGTCTACCTTGATTCAGTTTTATGACTTACGAATCCGAGCTTCAAAAATTGTCTTAACAATACTTGGAAACTTTAGGCTTAGCTCAAAATAATTCAGCATAATAACTCGAAAGTAAACAGAAGGTTAGTCCGAAAAACAAGTGTCGGCTTGATTAAGTTCTTTTCCTTAGTCGTTTTTCATGTGCTACGCAATTCGAAACTTGTTCTCTTGCTTGCCATGAAGCCAATTCTTGTTGGACAGCAGCAAGTCGAAGAGTTGGGTTCTTGGTGCTCGCACATTACTAATCCGGCCTAAGTAGAACAACTTACGCCAGCCGACGTATAAACAATAAATACAGAAGACAATAATCATTATTAAGGCAGTCCCCGAGTTACTGCTCGAGGTGCCAACATTTCATTGATAAGCTCATTGCCGGCATACATACCGACATATGAGAGACTCGGATACATACACTTCTCTGCTAAGTGTAAAAAGGACGAAGTAGAGCTACATTCCATGGGCGCTTAGATTCCTCGCCGGACCTGTCCGCCTTGTTCTTTTCCTGTGGTTTTGTATCGATAAGATAGTAAGAATCATTGTGCAATGCTTTGCTCACAATGAATGGCCCTTCCCATGGGGGGATAACTTATGCATGCTAGCAGTACGTTGTACCAACCGGAGTACCAGATCACCTTCCCGGAAGACTCGGGGGTTTACTTTCTGGCTATGATAGCGTCAGAGATTTTGCTGATATATGGCGGATCTGGACAATGCCAATTCTCTCGCTTCTTCTAGCAAATCAACATCATTTTGCCGGGCTTCTTGCACTTCGGCTTCTATGTATTGGGTGACCTTAGGCGAGTCATGCTCTATGTCGGCTGGTAATTCAGCTTCTGCCCCATATACCAGAAAAAATGGCGTATAGCCTGTTGATCGATTCGGAGTTGTTCTTAAACTCCACAATACTCCTGATAGTTCTTCTATCCAGCACCCCGCTGATCTTTGCAGCGGCTCAATGAGCCGGGGTTTTATCCCGGACAGTACTAATCCGTTGGATCTTTCCACTTGTCCGTTTGATGCAAGATGGGCTACCGAGGCAACGTCCAGCCAGATCTTCTTATCTCGGCAGAATCGCGCAAATGCTCCTTCAGCAAAATTTGTGCCATTATCAGTTATGATACTGTGAGGATAACCGTATCTCAAGATGATGTCTTTGAGAAATGTCACGGCCGTAGCTCCATCACATTTTCTTATTGGATTTACTTCAATCCACTTTGTAAATTTATCCACCATGACCAAAATGTGAGTCATATTTCCCCTTGCTGGTTTGAACGGGCCAACCATGTCCAAACACCATACGGCAAATGGCCATGTGATTGGTATGGTCTTGAGCTCCGACATTGGCATATGTGTCTTGGTAGCATACCTCTGACAACCATTACATTTTCGTACCAAATCTTCTGCTTGTTCTAAGGCACTTGGCCAGTAGAATCCATGCCGGAAAGCTTTTGCCACCAAGGCTCAGGACGAGGCATGATGCCTGCACTCCCCTTGATGTATATCTCGGAGGATGTCAAGCCCTTCTTCCGGGTCAACGCATCGCTGTAGGATATTGGTCACACTCCTTTTGTATAGCTCGGAATTGATGATTGTGTATGCCTTTGCTCTCCTCTGAGTTTGCCTGGATAGCACCTCCTCAGTGGGTAAAGTTCCATCTTTCAGGAATTGAAATATAGGTAGTGCCCAAGCTGGTATCGCTCGTGCAGGGAACACATCCTCATCAATTTCCATCTGATCTACCGGCATAACTTCAACTGGATCACACTGAGCAGTCCCGGGGTCTTGCGAAGCAGTCCCCGGGTTTGCCGAGGCAGTCCCTAGGTTTGCTGAGGCAGTCCCCGGGTTTTGCGCACCACCTCCCATGTCAATGTCCATGGGCACAGCTCCGGACTCCGGATCCTCCGGGACGTAAATTGAGTCGGTTTCTGGGGAGGGTCTGATGGACGGTTTTCCGAGGTGTTCTAATGCTACACCCGGTGGAATTGCTTGTCGGGTTGATCCGAGCTTCGACAATACGTCGGCAACCTCATTTTCCACCCGGGGTACATGGCGAATTTTGCATCCCTCAAAATAACCAGATATCTTCTGCACATGGAATCTGTACAGTGCCATGTTTGGGTCAAGAGCGTCCCACAACCCCGACACTTGCTAAACTACCAAATCCAAGTCGCCAAAGCATTGGATCCGGCGTATCCCAATTTCTTTTGCCACTTTGAGCCCATGCACAAGTGCTTCATATTCGGCGACATTATTTGATGCTGCGAAATGGATCTGTAGCACATACTTCAACTGGTCATTCTTTGGCGAGGTAAGCACAACTCCGGCGCCTAACCCGGTTTTCGTTTTCGACCCGTCAAAGTGCATTCTCCAGTAGTTCGGATCTGGTAATGGTGGTTCATATTGTACCTCGGCCCAGTCCACAAAAAAGTCGGCCACAGCCTGAGACTTGATTGCTTCTCTTCTGTCATATTGTGGCGCATAGGGAGCTAGTTCAATTGCCCATTTTGCAATCCTGCCACTTGCATCCTTGTTACTCATTGTCTCGGATATGGGAGCTTCACATATTACTTTGATAGGGTGCTCCTCAAAATAATGTTTTAGCTTCTTTGCCGACATATACACTCCATACGCCACTTTCTGATAGTGCGGATAATTTTGCTTTGAGGCTGATAATACCTCGCTCAGATAATACACTAGCCTTTGCACTGACTTGCCCTCTTCGTCGCGCTCTACCACAATTACTACACTTACAACTTGGTTGGTTGCGGCTATATAGAGCAACATTGGCTCCTTTGATAGTGGAGAGGCTAACACTGGTGCAGTGGCTAACATTTTCTTTAATTGGACAAAGGCTTCATTGGCCTGCGGCGTCCAAATGAACTTGTCCGACTTTTTCATGAGTTGGTAGAGAGGCAATGCCTTTTCTTCCAACCGACATACAAACCGACTTAATGATGCCAGGCAACCAGTGAACTTCTGGACATCGTTAAGACACTTCGGCAGTTCCATCCGCTCTATGGCCCGGATTTTAGTTGGATTGACTTCGATACCTCGGCTGGAGACAAGGAATCCAAGTAATTTTCCAGCCGGGACGCTGAAGGTACATTTTTCCGGGTTAAGCTTCATCCGGAACCTCCTTAGGTTCGCGAACGTCTGCCTGATATCGTCAAGGAGCATTTTGCTTTCCTTGGTCTTGATAACCACATCATCCACATACACCTGTACTTTTTGACCAATTTGGTCGTGCAAACATTTCTGCATACATCTTTGGTACGTTTCCCCTGCATTACGTAAACCAAATGGCATGGTGCGATAGCAATAAGCCCCATACGGGGTGATAAATGCAGTTTTTATTTGATCATCCGGATTCAGGGGTATCTGGTGGAAACCAGAATATGCATCAATGAATGACAATAGTTCACACCCAGCAGTTGAGTCTATGACCTGATCTATCCTTGGCAGTGGAAATGGATCTTTTGGACATGCCTTATTCAGGTTCGTGTAATCGATACACATACGCCAAACCACTTCCACATTCGGGTCATCCTTCTTCTTATCCACCAACACCGGATTAGATAGCCAATCCGGGTAAAGAACTTCCATGATAAATCCTGCTGCTAGTAACCGAGCTATCTCATCTCCAATGACTTTTCTCCTATCCTCGGCGAAGCGGCGGAGAGGTTGCTTCACCGGTCTTGCTCCGGGTCTCACGTTCAAAGAGTGCTCGGCCAACTCCCTCGGAACACCTTGCAAGTCCTGTGTGGACCAAGCAAAAATATCCTGATTCTCACGGAGGAAGTTGACGAGCTCGTTTTCCTATTTATCATTTAACCCGACACCAATTGTTACGGTGCGCTCTGGGAACATGTCATCAACAGGCACTTTCTTGGTATCCTTTGTGGCTTGGAACGAAACACTACCATGCGGATTACTCAACGCTGGCATATATTGCTGCGCGGACTAAGCTAATGCCGCCACCTCTTGGATTTTTCTTTTTTCTTGCGCAATCACGAGTGACTCGGCTAGGTTAGACCCGGCTGACGCACACTCAATGGAACGTCGAAAATCTCCAGCAATGGTAATCACTCCATTTGTCCCGAGCAACTTCATCTTCAGATAACTGATGTGTCAACTTGCCATGAACTTGTTTAGTGCTGGTCTTCCGAGTAACGCGTGATATGCACTTTCTAAGTTCACCACTTCAAACTCCAAATTCTGAGTTCGGCAGTTATCTCTCGTGCCGAACAATACGTCAACCCGGACCTTGCCTATGGGCTCACAAGAAATACCTGGCTCAATGCCATGGAAAGTTGTCCTTGTAGCTTGGAGCATGTTCTCTGAGATACCCAACTTGTGCATTGTATCCGCATACATGACGTTAAAGCTACTACCATTGTCAATCAGTACCTTGGAGAACCTCACATTGATGTTAGGCCCAATGAATGTCGGGTCCAGCACTAGCGCATATGAACCAGGACTTGGCATAAGCTTGGGATGATCTTTGATGCTCCAGGTAATTTCCTGGTCCAACCAAGGCATATACCTCGTCACTGCTGGCATTACCGCATTGACCTCCATATGTCTGTGTTGCAAGCTCTTTCTATCTGTTTCCTCAGTGGTAAACACACAGTAACTCTGATGATGCTCCCTGTACTCATTCCTCCCCTCATTTCCGGGGTACCTCTGATCCGGCTGATGTTGTTCTTCCACTTGATGCACCACATCCCTTCTCTCATTGTTATCATACCTCGGCGGAGGGGGAGGCAACATTAGCTGTTGCGTGTTCGCTTCGGAGAGCAATTGCTGCCGGGGTAACTCCTGCCGAGGTTGATCGTTCCGAGGTGCCTGAGCATTCCCCAAACCACCTTGTTCTATCTTACGCATCCACTCACATTGCCTTGTTGTATGACCCGCTGGGTTACTCGGATTTGGCGTGTGAAATTTACACGGCTGATCCAACATCGACTCATAAGTATACCTCGGACGGTCCTTCTTTTATTGCGACTGTTTCTTTTGCTCTGGTGTCCAAGTTTTCTTGCCATTATTTCTCGGTGTCCACTGTTGCCCTCCAGTTTTCTGACGTTGATTTCCCCCTGATCCGGGCTGATCTTGATTCACAGCAGCAACTTGTTGCGAACTATACCGGTAATCCGGTCTGTCATCTCTTCTTTTACCCTGGTAGTCATTCCTCCGAGATGACCCGGCTCCATCTCTCTGGTAGCACTCCTCATTTGACTCGTTTGACACGAGCCTAGGTTGAGTCGGATCACCCAGAGCATACGAATCAGCAATCCAGATCGTCTCTGCCAATGTAGTTGGCATATCTCTTTGCAATCTTTGCCACAACATGCTTGCATATCTGCATCCTTGCGCAAACCATGCTATGGCCTGTGACTCTATCACACCCTCACACGAGTTTCTCACGGTACACCACTGGGTTAAAAACTCCCGTTCCGTCTCGTTCGGTCTCTGCTTACACATAGCTAGGGTCTGTGGCCTATTTGGCCTCTGATACGTACTTGAGAAATTGCTGATAAACATTTCCTCAAAATTGATCCAGCAGTTAATATTTTCGGGTGGCAAATTGTTTAGCCATACCCTTGCTAGACCCTCCAACATCTGGGGTACGTATCTCACAGCCCATCTCAAGTTGCCTGTAGCAATTTTCACAGATGTAGCATAGTTTATCCACCAATCTTCTGGCTATGTACTGCCCACATATGTCTTTGTGCCTCTAGGTAACTGGAAGTTAGGTACCGGAGGCTCCTTCATGATCCGGGGCCCAAAACACGCAGGACCCGGGGGACCTTGACATTCAATCTGTTCCGACCTATACAGCCGATCTAGTTTTAATCTGGCATCGTCAGGCATCAAATCCCTGCTTCCCAATCTTGACCCTATCACATGATAGTCCGGCCTTGGGTATCCTGCGTTCACCATTTTCGAATCACCATCATTATACCGGTCTTGCTCTCTCGGAGCACCTCTTTGTTGCATACCTCGGCCGGCACTTTGCTCTTGCCTTGGTATATTCCGCTGCTGCGGTTGTCCTGCTCCTGCTGAGTTACGCTGTCCGGCATTGCCGTTTACAGCATTTCCTTGACCGGCATTGCCTTGGTCACGGTTAACTCGGCCAGCTTCACCTCGGCTCACACTTCTTTGATCCTCATTTCTCTGCACTTCTTTTCCTTTTCCTGCCCTTGCCGGGTCATACGGGACGATCTGTTTGTTTCTCCTCGCCGAGGTTACTACCTCTTCTCTCCTAGGACCACCATGAGGAGACGATGCAGCTTCAGCGGATTTCTCCGGGTTACCCATCGCCGAATGAACGATCTTGGAGGCCCCAGCTCTCTCCAGGTTAGCCCTGAGCAATTCCTCATTTTGCCTGTTCGCGATCCAAACCAACTCATTGACCCTATCTTGTTGTCTCTGACGGGCTTCACCCGTTAGACCCTCTAACTCGAACGCAGCTGCATCCGCTGCTCTGAGGTTTCTTGCCGGGGTACTATACTTTGGCAGCCCCATGGACAAACAGTTTTCTGACTCCTCAATCCTAGTATCACCCTCTTTGTTCATTTCACTCATGAGGTTTCTCCCTTTTACTTTTACAACATCTACTTTATTTGCCTTTGCGTACTCACGCAGTGTCATGTTCAACGACTGCTGAGCCGCGACTATCTTTTTCGCACCCTCTAGAATTTTTTGCCTAGTTTCCTCTAGCTCGGCCTGTGCCTGAGCCAGATCTACTACTGCTGCTACAGGGTTTGCCAAGCTATCCATCGCTTCCCGCAGCACATTCTCTGGCCTCTCTAGTGGAGGACCTCTACTTTTCCTTGGTGCCTTAGGCGTTACCTCCGGATCTGGTGCCGGATCTTTGCTTGCGCCTGCGCCAGCCGCAGTCATCATCACCCCAGCACGGTCCGGGGAGCGAGTGATACGCGCCCCATGGACCACGCTAAGGGGTGGCTCGCCCGCCTCGACGACGTGCCGCGGATGAACGCATGACACATCGACAACAACGTAGACCTTGTGCGCACCGAGCTTGACAAAGAGGCCGTTGCGCGGAAGTGGACGCTTGCCGAAGCAGCCAACGTTGTCGCTGACAAAGTCCAGCGCTCCAAAGCGCTGAACGAGCCCGGAGACGATGCGTTCACCGGTGCCGATAAGGTTTCCCATCCGGATCTTGACCCCTGCTAGCGCCGCTAGCCCCACAGTGGGCGCCAACTGTCGTGGTGGTGTCACGACAGATGCCATGGATAGGCTAAAGGTGGGGACTAAATGCACTAGGGGAATCCAGGGAGGGATAGTGTGGTGATTCCACACACAATAGCTTTGTATTCGATTCAGTCTCACAGATTACAAGTGTTCCTTGAGCTGTATTGGAGAGAGGAGGAAGGAGGAACTCTCTTACTCTCACCACTAGCTAGCTCTCAGTCACTTGCTAGAAGAACATAACCTCTCAAGACCAATCTAGTAAAACTCAACCCAATCGAGATCAACCCTTTCTACAGAAGCCCTAGCCCTCCTTATATAGGGTGGCTAGGTCTCCAATTAGGACATACGTGGAGGCATATTCCGAGGAATATGCCTCTTCCCAAAATAGTAAGCCGACCGGGTCACTTTTCCCCCGCATCACCCATGCAGACGCTACGTGAGCCTCTACGGCGCCCGTGTCAACCGACATTGGCATCGTCACCTTTGTCGGCCACGCCTCGGTGGTCCTGCCTCTGTCCGCTTCGCTCATGCTCCGCGTACAGGGGTCACCTTTGACCAACGAGATACCTTCCTTCTCCTACAAGCTTGATATGACCCGGATCGTACATAGTTGATCCGGCCACACCTGTTCCTGCATACAAGTTAGATTCATCTGTCCGACTTATAGCCTAAGTCGGTTGAGACCCAGTTAGGTGGACATCCCCTGGTCTGGGTTACCCCGTGATTCGACCTGCCTTGAGGCGACTCGGCCAGCATCCTCTTTGGCCTTGCCGAACCTTGGCTAACTCGGCCTTTATACCCCGGCGTGACCCTACCCGGGGGTATCCCCCCAACAGGCTTGCCAACAATGATATTTCCTTGGGACACTAGATGAAGCTCCCCTTTTCCTTAATCAGAGTCATCATTTCTTCATTGGGAGGGACCGGCAGAGCGAACCCATTGAACCCTCGATTACATTTTCAACGCTCACCCTAGCAAAACCGTCTCCAAGAGGAGAGTTGTGTACCATCTTCCCTTTGCTAGTAGGATGCAATCGTGCCAACACAGCTACCTCGGGGCCATCCGAGCTGACTTTCTTCGCTAGTAGCTTGCACATGGAGGCTACCTACATAAAAAGTTTAGGTTAACTAGCTAGTTAGGGATTCAATATGAAAATTATTTATTTATTTGATGGTACCCTGCACTCCTTGTGAGGAGTGCTGCGGGGTACCATATTGGGTTTGTACATGATAAGTTTGACCAACATGTGCTTCCTTGATCTGGGGAGTGACTGTTGATGGTGAGAGGTGTGTCGAGGCCGGCTCTGGTTGGACAAGAATGATATATTTCTTAATCTAGGGAGTATTGAGTGTAGATGGTGAGAAGTGTGTTGAGGCAGCTCTATCTGGCCAATAATGATATCTTCCTTGATCTGGGGAGAGAGTGTTGGTGGTGAGAGGTGTGTCGAGGTTGGCTCTGGCTGGAAGAATGATATGCCCTTTGGGCCACTGGATGAAGGTCCCCTTTGCATCAATCAGAGTCGGCATGTCTTCATTGGGAGGGACTGGCAGAGCGAACCCATTAAACCCCTCGATGACACCAGCAACGCTGACCCTAGAAAAACTGTCGCGAAGAGGAGAGTTGTGTACCATCTACCCTTTTCTAGGAGGATACACTCGGGCCCATGCAGCATGCTCGGGTCCATCAGAGCCAACTTTCCTCACTAGTAGCTAGCAGATGGTGGCTACCTACACAAAAAAGTTTAGGTCAACTAGCAAGGATGCCATATATATGAAAATGAATTATTTATTTGATGTATTACACTTCTGCATGATCGATGAGTTTAGTTACCTCTATGCGATCACAAGGATAGGTGATTGTTCCCCTATCAGCAGCAGTGACGAGTTGGGAAGAAGCACAACTGTTCGGAATTAAAGGAGAAGGAGGCCTAACAAGCGATGGTGAAAGCGGTGTACCGCTCTTTAGCATATCCATTCTCGTTAGCTCTTCAATTATTTCATATTTCATTTTTCTAGCATCGCTTATTCATGAAGCTTGTCTTAGCTTTTTTGGCAGCACGCTTGTCCTCCAACTTCCAGTCGCGTCCTATTTTCCACAGGGCGATGGCACTTACCCCCGTCATGCGACCAGGGTGCTTTGGGCCCAATTCCTTCTTGCTTCTTACCATTGGCATCCACCTATTAAAAAATTAATGAAGCATTTAGACAGAAACGTAAATTTCTTAATAAACTAATTGTCAAATCTAACTTGTGAAGCCTCACCAATTTATGATAGGCTTTTTTGTCCGCTTCTTTAAGTATAGTGGGAACATATCATATATCTTTGTTAGATGTAAATCTAGCTCTGGTTCAAGATCTTGCCTTCTGTCAACACCCGAAATATAGTGGGAACAAATTATTATAGTTCTAGGTTAAAGTGCTAGATCTAAGTTTAACTATAAAGTTAAGTTTGAAAACTAAGCTGAGTTCTGAAGCAAAGAAAGATAAAATAAAGTTCTAGAATCACTTAAGTTGGGAAGCTATTTTCATAAACACACCCCTGTTGTGGTCAAGTCAAGATTCATCATTCATTTCAAGTTATTTGGAAAACATCTGACAACGAAACAGTATGGCCATTCCAACTATCCATAACCGCGGACGCGGCTATTCGAATAGTTTGACACTCTGCAGAGGTGGTACACTTTCACCACAAGATTTGATACATCTGTCAGGGATAACCCTGAATCATCATACTTGGTATGCAGATAATCAAACATAACCTTCCCTTTACACACCCTAGTATAAGCACCTCTCCTATGAGCATGGCCTCCCAACCATGACCATCAGTCATCTTGGGCACTGCATAGGTGGATATCATGAGAGGTAGCCTCAACTCAAATCTCTCCTGCGAGGGAACTAATACTAATGCATATAAATTTCCAGCTAAGCCCTACCCAATTCAGGTAGTGTGGTTGTACGGTATATTTGGAATGGTAACGCATCCGAATCCAACCATCAGTTTTATAAAAGGGTGAAGGCTCATGCCTCATCATTTTCATCATCATAAACCATTCGTTTTTCTCAACACATGTGAAAACATCTCAATAGAATGACTCATCATTCCAAGGTTTTCACAATTCATTTTCACCAAGTGCTCCCATCTAAAGTGACTCAAGTTTTTTCCCACTCTAAACTACTAAGTTAAGAGTGTTCACTAAGGTGGAAAATGGGGGATCAATCTCATGCCATAGAATGACATCTAAAGGGTTCTAAATAGGTTAAGTTTTATACTTTTTATGCTACCTTCAAAACAAGTAAGGGACTTTGTGTAAATTAATATTATTACATATTCAGATAGGTATGGTGAAATGTGATTTTTGAGAGTTGGAATCAACTAAAAACCTATCTTGGTTGATTTTATAAAAATGTTGCAAGGTGAAAATGCTTCTTTTTTATTATTTTTACTACGAGAGATCTATAACTCTAATTGAATTAAATCCAACGGGCTTGGATAGATCATTTCAATACCTTTCAGGAAAAATTGGTTTCATGCAATTTGGATTTGTAAAACTCTCTAAATTGATTTTCAAACTCAGAGACATAACTAAGTTTAAAATAAACAGGAAAATTCTAATTCAAACTAACTGGGTTGCGCGGGAAACTCTAACGGGCCGGCCATGTGTCACTCCATGGCGGGGGGCTCAACTGACAGGGGGGGGTCCACAAGTCAGCGGCTCATAACGCGTGAAGCGGTACGGGGCGATGTGGGCCGTTAGATTAGACTGAGGATCAACGGCTGTGGCTTGTCGTCGACGACGGACCTATCACCGGCGAGCTCGAACCCTAGTGGTTCGGTGGGGGTGCATAGGGGGCGTACCAGGGCTCCAGCAAGGTCGGCGAGGCTGGCAAACGGACTGGTGGTCGACGGCGAGATCAGGGACGGTCGAGGCAGCTTCGGGGGTGGTCGCAATCAGCGGCGCCCCTTCCTCCTCTGTTGCGGGCTACTCCGGCCAAATTCTGGCGAGCAAGTGCTCGCGCTGCTCCGGCTAGAGGTGTGGGATGATCATTGATATGAGGGGAGTGGAGTGGTGTGCTTCAAACGGCTGGGGGTGCCCTCATTTTATAGGCTCGACGGCGAGACTGAGAGGGATGGGCAGGCGACGGTGGCGACATCGCTACGGGTGGCTAGCGGCAGGGCTGAGGGTGGCGATCAACGGGCGGTCTCCTGGAGGTTCTCTAGGAACTCAATGCGGGCATAGGGGCGGTGGTATGCGATCGGGGGCAGCTGGCGCTCTGAGCAGCAGAAGCGGCAATGTTCACGGCGAGCGGTGGCTGTGGTGCGTTGGGCGGCGAACGGGCGTGTCCGTTGTGTTCCCTGGGTCATGGCAGAGCGGTGGGCGCGGGCTGCGGTCGAGCGGCGGCCTGTGCACGCGTGCTGGGTGCGGCGCTCTGGCGCGTGCTCGGCATGGCTCCTGGCACTGGGCGCGTGCTCTCCTCGGTGGTCCACTGATGGGCTTGGCTTGGGGAAGGGACAGAGGGTGGCGGTGAGGTCCTGGCTACCTCCTAGACATGGCGAGAGAGAGGGAGGTGGTCTGCTGGGGCGAGTGCATGGTCGGCCGGCGAGCTAGTGCTCGGGGTGGCTCGGCATTTTGGCTAGGGACAAAGGGGAGGGGTGCTAATGGTATGGTTAGATCATGAGGGGACCAAAGGATTAAATGGAGATCAAATGGGGGCAAAACCTTATTCAAAATAGTGAGCTATAGTTTAGAGTTTAACCCTGCCTGCCAAGTGTTTGATTAAATGGCCGCAAGAAATAAACTTTGGAATTTTGAAAAGATTTTTGGTGGGTTTGCTAGGCATAAGCTTGAGACTCTGTGGGTGCTTGGGTTTTGAAAATTGAGCTTGCTTGAGTGGATTTTGAAATAGTGGGATCTTCCTATATGAATTAGATTCAATTTTAAACTGTCATTTAAAATTAGCAGTTGAAAGATTTTATTAGATCACAAAGTGGGCCTTGGTACCTCATTATGTGTACTATCAAGGGGTGTAAAGATCCACACATGTTTCTGTTAAGTTTTGAGTACTAGTAATAGCCAAATTAGGCATGATAGTTAATTTGGCCAAAATGACCATTAACTTCAATTATTCATTTTGAGTTGTTCTTCTTTGGGAAAAGTTTGGGAATGATGTAGATGATGTTTATTTCACCTACGAAACATTTTACAAGCAAAGAATCACAGAACCATGGCAATTCAAATCAATTCCTAATTTAAATGCACATACACATGAATGCTTTCATTTTTAATTTGGAAAAGTTTTTGTTAACCCTAAATTTGATGATTTGGATCTTGATAAGCTTGGATTGAAGTTTTGGGATGTTACAAACATTCCTCCCTTAAACAAAATCTCGTCTCGAGATTTACAAAGAAAACTAGGAACTAAAGAGATCTAGGAACTCTGTCCTAATGTAATCTTCGCGCTCCCAAGTGGCTTCCTCCTCGCTATGGTTGCTCCACTGAATCTTGAGAAACTTTATACTCCTGGTTCTGGTGGTTCTGTAGGCTTCTTCTAAGATACGGATGGGCACTTCCCGATAGGTTAGGTCATTGTTGATTTCTACGGCTCGGTGATCGATGTTCTTGAAAACTTCTATCTTCTCGGGCACTTCCAAGCATTTGCGAAGTAATGAGATATGGAACACATTTTGGATGGCTGACATTTCTTCAGGTAGCTCCAACTGATACGATACTTCTCCTCGACGGTTCAGAATCTTGAAGGGCTCGATATATCTGGGGGCTAACTTTCCTTTTAGACTAAAGCGTTGAGTTCCTTTCAAGGGCGAAACTTTGAGATACACAAAATCTCTGACATTGAATGTTAGGTCTCTCCTTCTTTTGTCAGCATAGCTCTTTTGTCTGGATTGGGCGGTCTTGAGGTGCTCACGGACTTTGTGAACTTTCTCTTTTGCTTCCCGGAGAATGTCAGGTCCAAAGATCTGTCTTTCTCCTACTTGCGACCAATTCAAAGGGGTACGACACTTTCTTCCATATAGGAATTCAAAGGGTGCCATCTGCAAACTAGCTTGATAACTGTTGTTATATGAGAATTCTGCAAAAGGCAGGCAGTCTTCCCATTTTGATCTGTATTCCAACACACAAGCTCTAAGCATATCCTCTAGGATCTGGTTGACTCTCTCAGTCTGTCCATCTGTTTGCGGGTGATACGCGGTGCTGAAGTTCAACTTGGTTCCCAATCCTTCCTGAACTTTCTGCCAAAATCTCGAGGTAAACTGGGTTCCTCGATCTGATACTATGGTCTTGGGGGTTCCATCAGAGTCACAATCCTAGCAATGTACAGTTCTGCTAGTTTCGCACTCTGGTAGGTAGTCTTGATAGGTATGAAGTGGGCTACCTTGGATAGTCTATCAACTATGACCCAGATTGAGTCATTTCCCCTACTGGAAGTAGGCAAACCGGTGATAAAGTCCATTCCAACGGAATCACATTTCCATTCCGGAATCTGCAATGGTTGCAACAATCCTGCGGGTCTCTGATGCTCTGCTTTGACTCTTTGACAGATGTCACATTTGGCGATGTAGCTTACGATTTCTCTCTTCATCTTGTGCCACCAAAATTGCTCTTTCAAATCCTGATACATCTTCGTTCCTCCGGGGTGGATAGAATAAAGAGTATCATGAGCTTCCTTCATGATAACTTGCTTCAGTTCTGAATCTGCTGGCACACAGATACGTCCTTTGTACCACAGTACTCCTTCGTCTTCGGTGAATCCAGGTACCTTTCCAGTACCAATATGGCGTTTGATTCCATCGATACTTTCATTCCCCTTCTAGGCTTCCTTGATTTGGCTAATCAAAGTGGGTTGAAGTTCAATGCTAGCTAAGAATCCTTTGCTAACTAATTCAGTCCTGAACTGCTCCAACTCTTCATACAAACTTGGTTGCTTCTCGTTGATCATGGTATTCAGCCTACACGGCAATCTGCTAAGAGCATCCGCTACCACATTGGCTTTGCCGGGGTGATAGTGAATGTCAAGGTCATAATCCTTGATTAAATCTATCCATCTCCTTTGCCTCATATTCAGCTCCTTCTAGGTGAAAATATACTTTAAGCTCTTATGATCTGAGTAAATCTCACAGCGATTACCCATCAGGTAATGACGCCATGTCTTCAATGCTAGAACCACAGCTGCTAGCTCAAGATCATGGGTCGGATAATTCTGCTCATGCTGCTTCAGTTGTCGAGACAGATGCGCGATGACTTTGCATTCTTGCATCAATACACATCCTAGACCAATTTTGGATGCGTCACAATACACATCAAACGGCTTCTTGATGTCTGGCATGACCAATATTGGGGCTGATATCAATCTCTTCTTCACCTCCTGGAAACTGGCTTCACATTTGTCAGTCCATTCAAAGCTCTTGTCTTTCTTCAACAATTGGGCCATGAGTTTGGCGATACTCGAGAATCCTTCTACGAACTTGCGGTAGTATCCCGCTAATCCGAGAAATGCACGGACTTGGGTTTGAGTGGTTGGGGCTTCCCATTCTTCGACATCTTTGATCTTGACGGGATCAACAGAGACTCCTCCGGCAGACACAAAATGTCCTAGGAATCCTACTTCCTTCAGCCAAAACTCACACTTGCTGAACTTGGCATATAACTGATGCTCTCTTAGGGTTTCTAGGATGATTCTTAGATGTTGCTCATGCTCTTCTTCTGACTTGGAGTAGATAAGGATGTCATCGATAAACACAACTATAAACTTATCTAGGAAATTCATAAAGATCTTATTCATGAGATTCATGAAATAAGCAGGGGCACTGGTTAATCCAAAAGACATAACCATATACTCGTATAAACCATAGCGAGTAGTAAAGGCGGTCTTCGAAATATCCTTTGCACGAATCTTAAGTTGGTGATAACCAGTCCTAAGATCAATCTTTGAGAATACCTGGGCTCCAGTCAACTGGTCAAATAGATCCTCTATCTTCGGCAAGGGGTACTTGTTCTTGATGGTGACGTCATTCAACTTTCTGTAATCTCTACAGACGATTGCCTCCATCTTTCTTGTCGACGAATAACATTGGTGATCTCCATGGCGATGCGCTTGGTTGAATCAAGCCTTTCTCTAACATGGCATCCAACTGCTTCTTCAGTTCCACTAACTCTGACGGGTTCATGCTATAGGGTCTCTGGGCTATGGGTCTGGTTCCGGGGATTAGTTCGATGATGAACTCAATATCCCTATCCGAGGGCATACCTGGCAATTCATCTGGGAATACGTCGGGGTATTCACAGACTACTCTGACTTGGTCTAGGGTGGGCAGGGCTACACTCTTGTTGCACTTGAATTGACGGGGTAAGGTTTCAGAGATATGCTCTATTGTTACTCCAGAACTACTGGTCATGTTGATGGCTTTCTTAGCACAGTTTATTAGTCCTTTATGCCTTGACATCCAGTCCATACCTAGTACTACTTCTAATCCTTTGGTTCCAAGTACAATTAGGTTGGCATAAAAATCTATCCCATGTATTCTGATAGGCACAACTTTGCAAATTTTTCTAGCTTTGGTTGTTGAACCGGGGATTTGAACTATCATGACATGCTTCAGGTTGGTTGGGTGAATCTTACTAGTCCATTCAAATTCTTCGGTGAAAAATGAATGCGATGCTCCCGAATCAAACAACACTCTTGCTAAAACTGAGTTGACAGAAAACATACCCAGCACTACATCTGGCGCTTCCTGGGCTTCTTCTGCGTTCATGTGGAAGAGACGACCGTTACGATTGTGAGGGTTCCCTGGGGCAAATCTTCTTCCTGGTTGAACACGACGCTGCTGTTGATATGGGGAATTCACATTGGTATTGGCTGTAGTCTTCTTGGGACACTCATTTGAATAGTGACCCTTCACTCCACATTCGAAACAAGTGATCTGGGACTTGTCCTTTGCTGCGACAGGCACAACATTGCTGCCAGTTCTGGGTGCAGTGTTGTTGTTGTTGTTGTTGCTCTTGGGAGGTGCACAGTTGAAATTGTTGGCGTTGCCAGAGTTGTCATGGTTTCCTCCGGACTTCATATTGCCTCCGCTACGGTTGGGGTAGCTTGGGCGAGACATTGGGGTTCGGTTGTTCCTTGGTGCATATCCTGGTGAGGGGCTGGGATGGTACTTCTGGTGACTGCTGGATCCAGATTGCTGCATCATACGACGTTTGCGGTTGTCGTTTGCCTGATTAATCTTCCCTTCCATCTGAATGGCAGAGTCGACTAGCTCTTCGAGATCCTGAAAACGGATGTTGACGAGGACAGTCTGCATTTCATCATGCAGTCCGTTCAAGAATCTCTCCTTCTTCTTGGCCTCCGTGTTGATTTCATCCGGTGCATATCTGGCAAGTGACAGGAACCTGTCATGGTATTCTACCACAATCATTCTTACTTGCTTCAATTCACGGAATTCATCTCTCATCCTGTTGACTAGACCTTGCGACACGTGGGTGCGGCTAAACTTGACTTTGAATGCCTCCCATGTCATCACTTGACCATGGTTCATATTGCGGATACTATTCCACAATGCTCTTGCATCTCCCTCCAGGTAGTGGGTGGCTAAGAGAACTTTCTCATTTTCATCAACTCTTGCAACTTCTAAGTTGTTTTCCATTGTTTGTAACCAGTCATCCGCATCTAACGGGTTTTCAGATTAGCTGAAGATTGGGGGATTGGTGTTCTGAATTTTTTTGAGTTTGGATCCCTAGTGATCCTGATTTCCATGCCGTTGGTTGTTGAGAGCCATCTGGGCGATCTGCTGTAGTGTTGCTAAGTTGGCTTGACGTTCTGCCCTGCTTTCTTCACGGTCGGCGATGAGATTCTGCAAGATTTGCAGCATTGGGTCCTGTGACGAGCTGCTCCCTCCTTGGTTTCCACAAGTCATCTGAAGATTGAGATAGATATAGGGGTAAGAGGGAAATTCTAAGGTTCATGGTTTTGGTTTCAAAGCTAAAACTTTGAGTTAGACTCATGTTTTGCAACTAACTTCATTCCATTCATGCAAACAAGCACAAGATACAACACACACCACAACAATCAAAAGAAGACAGATGGTTTGAAGAACCATTTTATAAGCTACGATACAGTGGGACCGATACATCTCATGCTACGATAGTGCTCTAGTGCATCTACTCATCGTCGATGAAGTCGGAGTCCTCATCATCAGTGTAGAAGTCCACGGCATCCTCCTCCAGAAAGTCATCATCGTTGCTGAGGTAAGAGTCCATGTCTCCCTGGATGTCTTCACCCTCATCTTCTTCTTCCATGGCGGCAAGCTGAGCTTCCTGCTCCTTGACGGTCTTCTCGAGGTCGGCCACCTTCTTGCGAAGACGGGCGATGGTGGGATCCTTCTTTGCATGCTGGCGGCGAAGAGACTGGCGGTCCTGGACGAGCAGTGTGAAAGTCTAGGCCTTCTGGTCGGCAATGGCACGGTTCTGCTTGGCTAACTCCCTGGCATTGTCCAGTTCCTGCTGTTGTCGTGAAGCAAGAAGTCAAGATTCTCCACTTGACGCCTCAACTCTAGGTGACTTGGCATCTCCATCGGCATTCCCATGAAGTAACGTCTTGCATAGTGGGCAAAACGGGTTCCTTGGATTTTGTTGACGCTGAGGGCACATAGACGTGCGAGAGCTTCATGCATTGCCTTGGCTAATCCATCTAGCTAGTTGTTCTCTCTCATGGAGAACTGAATTCTCCCAGAAGTTGGTGCTTTAATGCTTCCTCTAAGATCCGCGGTGACTAGCCACTGTAGGTCTCCTCCTGGGGGTCCTGGAAGTTCAGCTCCAAGAAACTATGGATGCGGGCGTCCAAGTAACTCCGATAGTGAATCCAGATCCCTCTCGAAGATCAGCTGACCTCCATTTCCCAACTGGTAAAACTTGCTGAACTGAGTCTCCATCTACAAGAATTAAGGATGAGGAAATTAGTGAAGTGATCAAGTGTGTCAAATTTTAAGTATTAATTTAAGAATTTTGAGGAACATGAATTTTTGAGAAAGAATGAATTCAGAAGGATAAGAGAGGAGATATTTTTTTGTAAACACTCACTTTGGTTTTGAAACTAAGTTTTTGTTCGGACGTCCATTCTAACTAGGGTCTCCTATGGTCAGGATGGCTCTGATACCAACTTGTCAACACCTGGAATTTTAATCCTAGATGCCCTTTATACCATACCTCGCAATCCCAGGATTACCATTTTTGCGAGACATAACGGATTGGATATCACAGTACATCATCCATTACAAACCATACATAAGGTCTTACACAAATAAGGATCTCATGATCCAGTCTTAATACAACAAGCAGCGGAATTAAAAGATAAGCCTAGCGGTGGGGTCCATCTTCAGGGGCACAGGCAATGCTGACGAAGGAAGGTAGTCCTAGTTATCATAGCCGTCCTGCTGGCCATCATCTTGATAGTCTCCTTCATAGCCTGGCCATGGGAATAGCCAGTGACAAAAGCCATGAGTACTCTTTAAGTACTCCCAAACTACCTCTAACAAGTATTATAGTTCTAGGTTAAAGTGCTAGATCTAAGTTTAACTATAAAGTTAAGTTTGAAAACTAAGCTGAGTTCTGAAGCAAAGAAAGATAAAATAAAGTTCTAGAATCACTTAAGTTGGGAAGCTATTGTCATAAACACAACCCTGTTGTGGTCAAGTCAAGATTCATCATTCATTTCAAGTTATTTGGAAAACATCTGACAATGAAACAGTATGGCCATTCCAACTGTCCATAACCGCGGACGCGGCTATTCGAATAGTTTGACACTCTGCAGAGGTGGTACACTTTCACCACAAGATTCGATACATCTGTCAGGGATAACCCTGAACCATCATACTTGGTATGCAGATAATCAAACATAACCTTCCCTTTACACACCCTAGTATAAGCACCTCTCCTATGAGCATGGCCTCCCAACCATGACCATCAGTCATCTTGGGCACTACATAGGTGGACATCATGAGAGGTAGCCTCAGCTCAAACCTCTCCCGCGAGGGAACTAATACTAATGCATATAAATTTCCATCTAAGCCCTACCCAATTCAGGTAGTGTGGTTGTACGGTATATTTGGAATGGTATCGCATCCGAATCCAACCATCCGTTTTATAAAAGGGTTAAGGCTCATGCCTCATCATTTTCATCATCATAAACCATTCGTGTTTCTCAACACATGTCAAAACATCTCAATAGAATGACTCATCATTCCAAGGTTTTCACAATTCATTTTCACCAAGTGCTCCCATCTAAAGTGACTCAAGTTTTTTTCCACTCTAAACTACTAAGTTAAGAGTGTTCACTAAGGTGGAAAATGGGGGATCAATCTCATGCCATAGAATGACATCTAAAGGGTTCGAAATAGGTCAAGTTTTATACTTTTTATGCTACCTTCAAAACAAGTAAGGGACTTTGTGTAAATTAAAGGAAGTAAAGCTTGTAAGGTAATACTTGGGGTAGTAATAGTCAAGGTGGTGTGACCAAAGCATGCCCAAGGCATCTTTGCTCATTCATCTAGCTTAATTCTAGCTTGCTAACAATAACTTGCTAAGAATTATACTTGCAAGTGTTAGCTTGCATTGTTAATGGTGGCTTGCCTTGGTTGGTGTAGTGGTTGAAGTTTTCTTCTTCTTCTTCTTGGTAGAACTCCTCCTCCTCGTAGCCTTGGTCGGTACTATCGTCTATAAATACATACGGAGTACACAATCACCAAACAATACTTAACTAGCCTAATTGGCATTCTAAGACACACATTTGATGATCTATTATCATCACAATCATCACAAGTTTAATTCACTAGTTTCATTCTTTTTAATTTAGAAAAGTAATTTGTACTCATTGAAAAATTAACTAAGATTTAATATTCACCACTTAAAATATGGGATCATGTGGACACATGTCATCACCATATATTCTAACATGTGGGAATGTGATTTAAGGATTGGATCATAATTACTTTGGTTTAAGTTCAAATATTTAATGATTTAAAGTGACTAGAAATTTCTCTATAGCATTATTTTGGTACTAGTCCAAATTCACTGCATGTAAACCTTAATATTATTACATATTCAGATAGGTATGGTGAAATGTGATTTTTGAGAGTTGGAATCAACTCAAAACCTATCTTGGTTGATTTTATAAAAATGTTGCAAGGTTCAAATACTTCTGTTTTATTATTTTTACTAGGAGAGATCTATAACTCTAATTGAATTAAATCCAACGGGTTTCGATAGATCATTTCAATACCTTTCAGGAAAAATTGGTTTCATGCAATTTGGATTTGTAAAACTTTCTGAATTGATTTTCAAACTCAATGACAGAACTAAGTTTAAACTAAATAGGAAAATTCTAATTCAAACTAACTGGGTCGCGCGGGAAACTCTAACGGGCCGGCCCAGTGCCACTTCGCGGCGCGGGGCTCAACTAATAGGGGGGTCCACAAGTCAGCGGCTCATAACGCGCGAAGCGGTACAGGGCGATGTGGGCCGTTAGATTAGACTGAGGATCAACGGCTGTGGCTTGTCATCGACGACGGACCTGTCGCCGGCGAGTTCGAACCCTAGCGGCTCGGTGGGGGTACATAGGGGGCGTACCAGGGCTCCAGCAAGGTCGGCGAGGCGGGCAAACAGACTGGTGGTCGACGGCGAATTCAAGGACGGTCGAGGCAGCTCCGGGGGTGGTCGCAATCAGCAGCGCCCCTTCCTCCTCTGCTGTGGGCTACTCCGGCCAAATTCTGGCGAGCAAGTGCTCGCGCTGCTCCGGCTAGAGGTGTGGGATGATCAGTGAGATGAGGTGAGTGGAGTGGTGTGCTTCAAACGGCTGGGGGTGCCCTCATTTTATAGGCTCGACAGTGAGACCGAGAGGGATGGGCAGGCGACGGTGGCGACATGGCTACGGGCGGCTAGCCGCATGGCTGAGGGTGGCGATCGACGGGCGGTCTCCTGGTGGTGCTCTAGGAACTCAATGTGGGCATAGAGGCGGTGGTATGCGGTCGAGGGCAGCTGGCGCTCTGAGCGGCAGAAGCGGCAATGTCCACGGCGAGCGATGGCTGTGGTGCGTTGGGCGGCGAACGGGCGTGTCCGTCGTGTTCCCTGGGTTGTGGCGGAGCGGTGGGCGCGGGCTGCAGTCGAGCGGCGGCTTGTGCACGCGTGCCGGGTGCGGCGCTCTGGCGCGTGCTCGGCATGGCTCGGTGGCACTAGGCGCGGGCTCTCCTCGGTGGTCCACTGCTGGGCTTCTATTGCTTCTAGGACTTGCAAGCGATCATTAAAGCTGCCTGCTGAACATGAGGCTGGTCCTTGGTATTTCTGATGGTGAAGTACGACATGATCTCAGAATAGATTGTGTCACAAGTGGTCTTCGTTAATTTCCTCCAATCCATAAGGAGTATGGAAACTCGTTCTCGTGTGACAATTCCACGAACCCTTGAGAACTTTTTTTCTTGTAATATCTGGCTTAAACGGAGCTCCATATTTTGGAAAGATATGTGTCATGATGTACTTACACTCCGGCACGTAGTTATCGACGACTGTGGGTCAGAGCCACTCATGCGTATATAGGAAAATCAATATAGATATGAGATGACAGAAAAATGTAGTATACATGGACTAGCAAAATGGTTGAACCAATCAAAAAGAAAGATTTTGTTAGTGATTTTTTGCTAGCCACACTATTTGGTTATATGATAAATTGACAATACTAACTTACACAAGCAAACATAAAATTTCCTTCCAAAAATCTAGAATTGCTTTAAATTGTAAACTCAGTTTGCCTTTCTTTCCAAAGTTCACTACTTTAAATTAAATTTGTTGCTAATTAGTTCCATATGTACATATATATGATTAATTTTACTATACTATTCACATCTCAAAATTTTAATTATAACCCAAGTCTAAAACATTACTACATTAATTGTACCATATCCAAATAATATGCATGTGTAATAATGTGTCTATATATTGTTCTATTTTTACAAGAAAATGCCCTAGAGAGATAACTAATTTTTTTTGCACATAGTAAAAATATCTTACCATGGCTAGCTTGACGGTGACTCTAACCCATTGACAGTGTCCTCAGTCTCATTGATATCATTGTCGGTGTTGTTGGTAGGTTCCTTTAAACGGATAGAACGCCATAGCGGCGAGGCCGACAGGGAGCCCATCATCATGGAGGAGCAAGGCGGCGAGATGGAGCAGAACATGCACGGTCACGTGGAGAAGCCCCGCCAGTGGTGGTGGAGAAGGAAAGGGAGGGGGAGTGGCCGACGGAGAAGGCGCTCGATCTACTCGTGCACGAGAGTGGCTTGGGGAGGCCGCGGAAATTCAGCATCGTCGAGGATCATGATGATGGGAAGGAGTGAAGGGGGAGGGCGGAGGCGGAGGGCTGTAGCGAGGGTTTGGCTATAGGGTAGGGCAGCGCGACGCGGTGAGGGTGGAGCTGGGCCAGGGCATGCAAATGAGGAAACAATTGCACCGTCCCCCTATTTTGTCCAAAATTTTATATTTTTCCACCACAAAATGCCTCTGAGCTCTAGCTATTTCAAAATATTTGGATCTAGGTCCTCACAGATGGACAATAAATCAAACTGTCTCGAAAACAAGTCAACAAAGATTCGAGAAGCCCCGTAGACATCACTCAGGCGGTGGTAAAAACAAACAATCTCTAAAACAAGTCAGCATTCGGACCCTCGGGCAGAAATCCGTACTTTCCGGGGTAAAACCCATGGCATTTGGATTTATTCAAACCCTCCGGATTATAACCAACTATAATATTTGCAAATAATTTTAAAAATAAAAGTAAATAAATGTGAATATGTGATTGGTAGTGTGAGATGAAGTCTTGTGCAAAAAATTAAGTTCATATACTGAAGAGATTATTTGGCGTAGTAAAAACTTCGGATTTTACCCTGAAAGCTCTGATACTTCCTGTTGTCGATGTAGTCGTAACAAAAGCAATATTGGTGCAACAATTTTGGAATTAACTAATATTTCTACCACAGGTACTCAAACAGGAACAACTGCAAGTTTCATAACTATTCGACATTTTTATACTTATTATAAAAATAGTCATATATTCATCCATTTGAAAAACAAACAGAAAATATATTGATGATATTGTAAAAATCACATTAGCAACATAATGCGGTATGTTTAGTTATATGATTACAATGTCAAAGTCTAGACAAATAATTATTGGATAAATGCTAAAAGAACAAAATCTAGAGAGTCCAGAGTAGAACCAACTATAATTTTTCCATATAATTTAAAAAATAAATGTAAACAAATGTGATAATGTGATTGGTAGTGTTAGAAAAAGTCCTGTGCAAAAAATGAAGTTCATATACCGAAGAGAGTATCTAACATAGTACAAACTTCGGATTTTACCCAGAAAGGCCTAATGCTTCTTATTGTCGATGTAGTCGTTATAAAGCAACATTTACGGAAATGTCTTATAATTGATTTATGATGCTTCCTTGGAGTTAACAATTGAATATTCCATCCATCTGGAACTTTTTTCCATGCACGTTCGATTCAAATTTTGAAAACATGTCATTTTAGAGATGGTCATAAAATATAACCACCTCTAACATCTATCGTTCGAATTTCCTTAGATGGTCATCGCGCCCTAGCTTTAGAGTGTGTCGCGATCTGTTCTTCAGGAAATAGATCCACCGTCCCAACTCAAATCCCTAATCCAATGTCTCTATGGCCGCTTGCTTGACTTCTCCAGCGTTGCCGCCTTTGTCGCTGCACTCCTTGTCAGCCCACGTCGTCGCTGCTCTCCTTGCCAGCGCACGTCGTTCCGCTGCTACTCATCTACGTCCCATCAGAAGCGAGGTCACAATCCCGTCGAACGGAGATGTCGTCAGACGAATCAGGTGCAAACTTCATTGATCGATTTTGTGAAATCCTTCGTAGTACTAGCATAATTGGTAAAATTCCGTGTATGATTCAGTCTTAGCTATTAGTGTTCTCTCTAATTTGCTGAAATACATCGTAGTACTAGCATATTAGCTAGAAATATTAGTTATACTCTCTCTAATTTGATTGCTTCCTCCACATGGTAAGTAATAGCATATTACTTTTAATTTATCATCTTTTTACATTACAACAATTATGGTACCAATCATGGTAGTATATATATGTAGCATACTATTTTAAATTTATTAACTCTTTACATTAATTATTAAGCAATCATGTGGTAGTAGCTAGTGATTATGTATTTATTCAACTCAGTTAGCATATGTCAACCAAAATTAATATATTTATCCAACTCACAGGTGAATAAAGTATATATATAATAGAGATCATATTTCATATATTTATCCAATTAGTTAGATAGGTTTGAGTGAATTATTTAAATTCATCTTCATATTTTATATGGTAGGTTCGAGTGAGCATGAGGTGGTGAAGAAGAGAGGGAAAAGGTGTCATGTGGTTGCGCCTGCTGAGGTGAAGACGAGGGCTAATCCTAAAAGAACTTGTGAAAAGAAGAGATATGCAACTAATAGGGCAAACATCTCATCAAGGCAACCCACTAAGGTGAAGAGCAGGATCAATCCTAAAAGAATTTATGGGAAGAAGAGAGATGCAGCTAATATGACAGACATCTTATTAAAGCAACCCACAGAGAAGGCACGTATGGTCGCAGCTCGCGAAAAAGCAGCAGCAAGACTAAATTGGAACATAATGAATGTATTGAAGCAGCATTACGAAGCTATTCGTTGGAACGTCAATCAGTTTGAAGGCGAAAGAGATAATGTTGAATGTCCCCCGATGTTCTACACACACATTCAGCAAAAGATCAATCGAGAAGTGATTCTCAAACTTGACACCAAGATTGCTCATCAAAAAGTAATTGACTTTGGCTACATCAAAGAAAACAAGGAACAGTTTGTCAACATATTTAAAACTCGTGATCACCTAGGCTTAGTGAAGATCATGGAGTTCAAGAAAGACTACAACGAAGCTTTGGTCTTATATTTCTATGCCACCCTCTTTGTCGAGAAGGATGATTCTAGAAGGCATTTTCGGTGGATGATAGAGGAGAGACAATGGCGTTTCCCACTTAGTGAGTTTTCTGTAGCTCTTGGAATCAATATGGTTGATCCAAATGATACCAATTTCATCCGTCTCATGATGATGCTTTCACAAGGAAGCCTGGTGAACTAGATGACTGTTATTATCCGAAAGGCAAAGTTAGAGGTGTTGTGCATGAGAATATTGGAGGTTTCTTTCCCTTATTTGACATATTGCACAAGCTTTTCCGGTGGACCTTGTTCCCAAAGTCAAGAGACAAATGTCACATATGTGGATATGCAAAAAAACCTCCTCTGGTTCATCCTGAAGAGGAAGAAGGGAAAGGTTGATGTGATGGATATATTGTATAAAGAGATAAGGAGGAGCTTGGTTGATCATCGGAGGTCACTAATATATGCTCCATACATTCATGCATTTGTTGAGCATGTCACTGAAACAAGATACAATAGCGGAAATTCCTTCAAGAAGCATATTATTCACAAACCCCCCATGGAAAAGCCTATCAATGGTTTGAGCCAGAAAGCCTTACGGTACTAGGCTCCCAGATGCTTGTCGTAGAATCATGACAGTCTTCCAGGATCTAGTACCAATGAGAGCAAGATGTCACAGCGGATCATTAGGGGGCTCAGAGCATGGTATTCCACCTACATTGATGATCAGGAGAAGCGTCATAAGGATCGTGCTAGACTTAAGAAGAAGAATAAGATGCTCAAAGCATTAATCAGACACCAAAAAATTGATATGCAGGTTTTACCGGGTTTCGAGGAGGAGTGAAGTGATTTGGATGATGAATATAATGTATTTGCATCTGATGATTAAAGTGCAACAACAACAACTCCGGGAGCAACATCAACTGATAATGAGAGAGCACAACCACGTGAAGTAGCAACGGCATCAACTAATTGCGAGGGCGATGAAGACGTTGATGATGATCCATCATTCTAGATGTTGCATGTTCATGCTCGTGTGAGCTAGACTATTTATCGTATTAGACCATGTGGTCGTAGCTACTTTTGAATTACTTGAATGTATCGTATGAGACTAGTTTATTAGCTTATTTGATCATATTGCCCTATGCTTATTTATTTGATCATAATCGTCCTCTTAAAAACATTATTTCATCATAGTGGTAACTGACTCTAAGAGGTTATTTATACGGTCACAAAATAAAACCGTCTCTAAAATAGGCCCAGTCAAGAACTGAAAAAACGCGGCTACCGGGAGGATTCCTCCTAAAAAACCAAAAAAAAACTTCTAGGAGGCGGTCGTGGATTTCCAACTGCCTCTAGAAGCCGAATAGACGCCCCACTTTCAATTATTTAATTTTGAAGAGAGTACAGTGAGACGGTCTCTATTCTTGACCGTCTCAAAGGACATTGTACGGCGACACGTGTTTCGCTCTGTTTTCCACCATAATTACTCGGTTTTCCTCTATGCTTCATGGCCTTTAGAAACCCCCTTCTTCATTCAGTCGGCTTCATTGTCTCTTCGAATCCATCTTGCAGTTCCATCTTCTTCTTTCAGTAAAACCTCCTCCTTCTCCTCTAATTCATCACCTCCATCACCCATTCGCGTGTCGGCGGCAGTTCTAGAATCCATATCGCGACCACCATCATGGTTGTACGCACTTTCAAGGATGATGGGAAGCTAACCTCGTTCGATACCACCATCATCGCGCACGGAACCACTAAGGTGATGGTGGTGTACACTAACGATACCTAGAAGATCGAACAGATGTTGTACAAGTATGAGCGGTGGCTTGGTGAGGAAGGCCGAATAGGTTTATGGGGCTGGATTTGGAGTACACCCCTTCAGGCAAGGATCAAATGCTCGTCGTCGTTCAACTCGGCATGCGAGACCATGTTCTGGTATATCAATTATGCAGTGCCCTCCGCCACAATTCAAGCCAGAAGGCTCTTTCAGAATTCCGGATGAGGAAGCAAATCACTTTTGCTAGCGTGGACATAACGCAAGACACAATCAAATTGTGAATGGAAGGGATTGCAATCCCCCCCGAGTACCACATCGACATCCAGCGCGTGTACAAGATAGTGGAATGTGGTGATAAGGCTAGCATTGGTGCTCTTGCAAAAAAATCATCGACTCCTCGTACAAGAAGATGAAGAATAAGTGCACCGATGACATGCACCAATAGTGGGATCAGAAGCCGCCTAGACGACAGCACCTGGAGTATGCTTCCATAGATGGTTATGTCAGCTACGAGCTATACAGCAGATTGTAGAATGGAAGGTATGGTTAGGACTAGGCTCACTAGTTTTAAATGATAACATTTGCGTCAGATGCAAGAGTGGCAAGAGCTACAAGGCCTGCCAACATCATCTGAAGAGAGGCATTCGGGAGGGAGATACGGATAACAGATGGGAGGACATTTGGTCTACAGAGAAGAAGGCCAACACTTGGGAGCAAGGGCCATGTACAGAGAATGAATGGGAGACTGTGATCAATTGGTACAAAGCTAGTTTGGTTTGGATGCACCTTTTCGCTAGTATACAACTATATACGACTCCAACAGTAATATTCCACGAATTACAAGTCCAAATGTAGACAACTCATACACATATTCGCCACATATTCAATAAGGGTTAAATAGACTTTTCCCTGCCACAAATCTGGTTAAAACTCTTCAGCCAAACGAGGGCCATATGCAGAAGCAATGGGGACGAGGTGGAGCCTGAGTTAAATACAGTAATGGTCCCTATACTTCTCGGGTTGACTCGATTTAGTACTCGTACTTAGAATTTGCTGAATTTTGTCTATGTACTTGTGAATTGGGTTCGATTTAGTCCAATTCGATGTTTGCCGTCGAATTTCAGCTAACGTGGACGACATGTGGACTAGAAGCGTGCAAGAATACCCTCTTGCATATGAGAAATTTGCCAAAAAAAACTACCACATTTTAATGTATTTCGCATGTTATTTAAATTTATGTACTCCCATCATCCATAAATAACTAACTTGGATTTTTCTAAATTTGGATGTACCTAAAAACGTATAGATACATTCACATCTACACAAATCAAAGTCAGTTAGTTCTAGACGGAGGGAGTATTACAAAAATAGAAAATTGACTTGTGTTATGGGGGGCATGGCTCGGAGCCAAAGCCCCCCATTCCTGTGATCTATCCGGCGGATCCTAAATGGGCCAAAAATGGCCGCGCCGAACATCGTATGGGGGGCACGAGTGGAGATGCTTTTGCACGTTCCGGTCCAATGACCGTCGCCACCGTCGCCTCCCTCTCCGTTGAAACGCTCATTTTCCCTCCCTCTCAAATATAACAGTCTTGAATTGAAAGGTATTGTAATAGCGTGGAGTGTTGGATTATTGATTAGATTGGGAGTGGGTAGATGCAAATATCTAGGAGAAAAAATGTATATTCTAGATGCGTGAGGAAGTCTCTGCAAAAAAATTCAGACCAGCTAGTCTCCTATAAGTTGAACCTGCATCCACGTGTCGTCCACATCAGCTCAAATTCGATAGCAAACATGTATTTGGGCTAAATCGAGTCCAATTTGTAAGTACCAGGACTAAATCGAGCTATCCGAACAAGTACATGGACTAATGTTGTATTTCGCAACATTTGTGGTCATTTTTTGCAATTTTCTCATATGTGGGAGGGTGTTCTTGCAAGATTCTAGTCCACGCGTCATCCGAGTCAACTCAAATTCGACGACAAATATTTAATTAGACTATCACGATTCACAAGTACACGAGTAAAATTCAGCAAATTCCGAGTACGAGGACTAAATTGAATCAGGCCAACAAGTACAGGACCGTTAGTGTATTTAACTCACACAAAATTGCAATAAAACTATTCGACAGTGTGCGCTAACCTAGCACCCGTTTCTCCTAAGGACGGGTGATTGTGGGCTGGTCCATTTCTGCTTTTCGGTTATTGCAGTTGCATTTGTTCGCAAGCAAGTCCTCGGGCGTAATTTTTTGTTCTCCTTCTTTTTAATTTTTCGGTAGTATGTTTATTTTTCTTTTCTTTCTTTCCTTTGTTCTTATTTTCTCTCTTTGTTTGTTCATTTCGTTTTCCACTTTTGTCTTAGTTTAATTTGTTATGGTTCAATTTCTATGTCAAGTTTCTATTTTTCATGACTTTTAAAGTATTACTCCGTTTTGCTTATAATATTTTTCTTTCTACTATGGGGTTGTGTTTGACCCTTTTTTGTATGTTCCTCTTAATCTAATATTATGTTCCACTACGGTCATGATTTGTTATCATGTGTCTAAACTTCATTCTATTTTGTATATATTTTGTTTTCTTGTAGTAATAATTTTGTTGCACACAGTCTAAAATGATGGGTTTTTTATATCTTACTGGCTCTTATATACTTGCTTCACTGATAGTCAGATTTGCTCCTAGGTAGCTAAAACTATCTAAACTTTTGTTGCAATTTTTCTAAACTTTTATTCCTTTTATAATCATAGTTTTTTCACTACTTTGAAATTATGGTCCAACTTTTCGTTCGTGCTACCGAGCAATCATTTCACGATGCCATTGTTTTCAATCGTGTAGTCGACTCGAAGATCGATAAAGGGGAATGCAAATTGAGAACTTAAGGGGTGTGATTGGTTGCCCTGTCATTATTTGAGCTTCCAAGGGTAGGCCCTGGGGACATGGCCACGTAGAAACAGACCAAAAACCATGTTGTTCAATTTGTTTGGTCTCCTGAGTCGCATCGTTGGCAACATATGAGAAACTTCATTTGGTTTCTTGCATACTCATCTTTTGTCCCATCTCTTCTCCATGTGGTGAACTTACCGCACACCACCAGACTTGAAACATGGCCCGGTAAGCCTGAGGTGATTGATGGAATGATCTTTAACGAAGCGGTTGTGCTTGAGAGGCGAGGAGGTAGAGAGACTGGCGGACATCGGCAAGAGTGGAGACGATTCTAGGGCCGTAGTCGATGGGCTAGAGGAAGGTAGAGGCTCGTCGGCATGAGAGATAGTGGGGGGAATGCTGAGCGGCATCGGTAGGGTTGCTGCCAGGTGAGAGAGGAGGGGTAAGGGAGAGTGGTGGACCTATGAACTAGATGATTAAGAGACAAGTGAGAGGTTGACCATGTTAGAGTACAACCACATACTCACGTGAACATGCATGTGTAAACGGTAGCATATGTAAACACCATTATAGTATAGTAGGGAGATACTTATCTACTATAATTATTGAATAAAAAACTTATAACATGGGATTTGAGCGATACAGGCAGGTAAAGTTACTCCTTAAAGAAAATTTCAAATGATTAATCGTACAAAATGAAATTGAAAAATTGTCTAAAATGGTTCAAACATGAACACGAAATTAAGTAGATACAAATACCGACACTTGGTACTCATTGTCAGAATAGAATCATCTCGTCGAGGTTTCATTTATATAGATGTTATTTTCAATCAAAACACGGTTATGTTCATTACAAGGGATAATAAACACTACAAAAATACTCCCATACCATACGGATTATTGGGGCGGCACAAGCGAAAAGTACATGCAATAGTTGGATGTGCGGCGGATGGGGGTTCACGGTGGCTATCGAGGGAGGAACAAATATTTATGTCGTGGTATTACCGATACCGGAACTAAATTGTGCCACGGTAGATGGTAGGCAAGTACGGCGCTGTTTATTGATCTAGTTGACTGAGCGTAGGAACATTCGCTGGTGCCGTGGATTATACACGACCTGCATGGTGGGACCGTCTGGGCTGGCAGATTAACCATGTCCCACTGACCGCCGAGCCCCACCACGGAAGGTAAGAGTTGACCAGGTGGTTATAAAGTATCTCTTATGTAATCTTCATTATCTCACCACTCCGATGTCCACTTATCTTCACCTCTTTCTACACGGAAGCTTCAGCCGGGGGCAAGGCGAATCCGATGAGAGCTAGGCGGCGTGCTACAGAGATCGACTAGGAGATGGACATAAGCCTTTTTTATGGATTTTAATTTTGATTTAGGCAGATATTTGGGGTTTCTGGATCGAGATCGATCTATATTTTCACATATGGAGGAAAATCTTGTTTTTTCACATTTTGTCACCCATCCCACATATTCAGCATGGATTATCTCCTGATGCTATTGATGATGACCTGCAATGGAATGGGGTTGAGACGTCTACAAAACTTATATGTGTGTGTGGCCTTCCACCGCGTCACAGAGTTATGTATGACCGTTGATGGACCCATGACACGGGCCACATGTTCCTTATATCCGGTCAGGAGGTTCCTAACCACAGTGCCATTGTATGGGATGATCCGGAGCACAATTCTATGCACCTTCGGCGGACGTTGCATTGTTTGTGAAATCAAGTTAAACATAAGGAAGCACTACACGAGCAACAGAAGGTGTTCCAGATTGAGGAAATGAACACCAGAGCTCAACAAGTGGCGGCCAAGTTTCTATGTAAGCAGAAGGAGGAATGCCATGACCTCTCCTACGAGATGCTCGACATCATTACTAGAATGAGACAGATAGTTCAGACTGATGATGTGGAGGACCTGCTGGATGACGACGCAGACTCTGTTACCTCCGCTGAGTCTATTGAGGAGGATTAGTTTGAACATGTTTTCTATAATTGAATAGTAATTCTTGTGTTATTTTTTGATCTATGTTGTACAATTATTATCTAAATATAAGTATTTTATTTACTTTTGTTATTATTGTCTCCCTATCCTGTTTAATGTAGAATGACCAAGCCCACCAAGTTTTAGATCTCAATCTTATCCAAAAGAAATCACTCAGCTTCAGATCTCAGTATCACTCCTCACCTCTAGATCTTAGTTTCACCCATCACCTATCCGGCACCGTCGACTATGGTTGTGCGAACCTCTCCGGCGCCCTTGACCGTAGCTGCGCGAACCGCTCCTGCGTCCTCCCTGGTACCTCCCGTTGATCTGAATGGTATCTGTATGTTAGGATTTTTTTGTTCTAAGAGAATAAGGTAGCGTTGTTGGACACTGTAGGTTAGGAATGTCTAATGTGGAGAACAATCCTAAAAAGGTACCTAGCTCTTGTCCTACCGTGCCCTATACCATGCGAGGTATAGTGGTGAGGCTATATCAATAACATGCATGCATGTATGTGTGTGAAGTAATATAAGTTAATTTCAGGATCAGATGCCTAAGTTGTTGATAAGTATGGACTTTTCTATATGTTTAGCAATGTTGTCTACATGACAAGAAGGAGAAACTAGAGGAGGATAGTCAGAAGATACAAGCCAACAAACCCTTACTAAATTTGCACCATGAACAAGAACAACATCTCCAAAAGAAATATGGTAGCTTCCTTACCACAACCAGTAGTTGTTTCTTTCTTCCTATTGATGTTCATACTTACCACAACCATAATTGTTTATTCCTTTATATGCAATAATTTTCATACCCTTTTGCCCACATGTTTCTCAATCATGACGATCATGGTGGCAATGACACTATTAAAAAAGTTCATGTGAAGCATGGAAATGACGACACTGTCAGCTTGACTTCAAATAGGAAGAATGTGTTGTTTAGAAGACATTGCAGGAAGGACATATTTTTGCCTTCGAGTTTAAAGCAAAGGAGGGATATTTGGTCGTGATAGTGCATAGAATCTAAGTCAATTGTTATGAAATAGTTAGTTAGTTTTTTTGAGATATATGTGAACTAGATTGGGATGACGAACTTGCATCTGAACTATATATGTGTATCACTATTGTATGATATGATTTTCTATATATTATGAGTGTTTTGTGTTTTTCTATATGTGATATATATATACAAAATGTTCTGGATTAATTATCAATTTAATCATATTGCTATGTACTAACGCATCCACCGACATATACCACACCAGGCAGTATCTTCGTGTCGTAGTCTCACAGCTGCCACGACATGTATGCAGTGCCACCCTACATGGCCCATGGTGTAAACGCCTTACTGCCATGGAAGCGCTAGCTTGGCGGATCACGTTGTGTCACTCCAAAAAAATCCACCACCATTGCACAATCCCTGACGCAGTTATCCCTGATGGCTGGTTTTATTGCGTCAGCGCAAGCGTGGTGACTAAGGTTGTGTCTCGGTGTCTATAAGTGTCAGTGATGTCTACGCACTTCTATTCTTGTGGCAGTTGTTGGGCCTCCAAGTGCAGAGGTTTGTAGAACAGCAGTAAGTCTCCCTTAAGTGGATCACCCAAGGTTTATCGAACTCAGGGAGGAAGTGGTTAAAGGTATCCCCTCTCAAGCAACCCTGCAATCAAGATACAAGAAGTCTTTTGTGTCCCCAACACACCCAATACACTTGTCAGGTGTATAGGTGCACTAGTTCGGCGATGAGATAGTTAAATACAAGTGGTATGGATAAAAGACAATGGTGCCATAAAATAGCTTTGATGGCGTGTGGTTGACGTGGGAAGAGACTAAAGGCAAACTGAAATAAAGATGGCAACAAGCAAACATGTAACAGATCTAGTTGCAAACGGTGTTTCAATGTTTAGAAACAAGGCCTAGGGATCATACTTTCGCTAGTGAACACTCTCATATAAATATCTTCTCTTTATGATACTACTCTTAACTACTCTCCGGTTGGACACTCTAATCCATGGTAAGGCTATAACATCACTCCTCAAAGTTCGCTTTCCCCATCTAGATAACCTCACACTGTCACCTTGAGCTCTAGATGGTTACAACAAACACCACAATTTCATAGAAACATCCAACTCCAAATATAACTCATAACAAGCATTTGTAATCTCTAGCCTAAGTGTCACCATGGTGTGCACGCTGTCACTTTCACACACATGGGGACAACAGAGATCTATTAAAGCACTTGAGTAGCAAGGTAGATCTACTTGATTACAAAGCTCATGATCACAATATGATCATGCATAGAGAGAGAGAGATGAACACATAGCTACCGGTAGAACCCTTAGTCTCGAGGAAGAACTACTCCCTCATCATCATCGGAATCTGCAACAGCGATGGATATGGTGGTGGAGATCGATGGAGATGGATCCGGGGGCACTTCCCCGTCCCGGCAGGATGCCAGAACAGAGACTTTTTGTCCCCTGAATCTCCCCTTAGGTGGTGGCGACACTTTGGAACTTTTTGTGGCTATAGGTTGTTCTTCCTAGGGTTTCTGGATCGGGAGGCTTCTTATAGGCGAAGAGGCGAGGTCGGTGGTTGGCCAGGGGGCCCACACCATGCCCTGGCGTGGCCTAGGGCTGCCCGCGCCAAGGGGTAGTGTGGTCGCCCTGTGGCCCCCCTTCGTCTCTCCTTCGGACTCCATGTGTCTTCCGGTAAAATATTGACTTTGGCTTTTGTCCCGTACAATTATGAGAATATTCATTTTTTGACTTTCCTGGAACCAAAAACAGCAGAAAGCAGGTAGCTGGCACTATGGCATCTTGTTAATAGGTTAGTCCAAGAAAGTGTATAGAAATACTCCAAAGTGTGGGCAAAACATAAGAAAGTAGATATAAAACAAGCATGGAACATCAAAAATTATAGATACGTTAGCAACATATCAACATCCCCAAGCTGAACTCTTGCTCATCCTCGAGTAGGTAAGTGATAAAAAGAAAGAATAATTTTTGAGGTGACATGCACCATCAGAATCTTGATCAAGGTATTTGTAGAACATTGATAGCTAGGATCATAGTACTTTAACATAGCATGAAAGATATAGTTCTAACAATAAGACATAGCAACTATATTGTAGCATGAAAAGGTACAAACAAAAGATTCATGAATAACAATGCTTTGCAAGATGTTTGTTTGTTTCACAAAAAGAAAACATAACGAGAATGTTATTCAGCTTATCCCTCATAGAGTAGCAAACCATAAATGCATAGGACACCTTCAAAGTTCATAAGGGTGACTAGATACAAAGAGTTTAAGAACAAGCAATATCAAAGTTATGAATCAATCAACGAGTTTTGGGATAGTGCACATTAAACTAAGAATGGCCACTATACTCTTTCAATAGGTGCATAAAGATAGAAGATGGAGACTCAACATAAAAGTAAAAGAAAGGCCTTCATAGAAGGAAGCAGAGATTCAAGTTTCATAAAGAGCTTCCAAAAATTATGGTCTTATTAGCTTTCAGCTCTCATTGCCCCTATCATAAGCATCTTGAAGTGATTAAGGTTAAAGTGAACAAACTATGGAGTATATGCTTGACAAAGTATAAGTTGGCAATCTCATGTCCCTTGAATACGAGGGTCGCTCCTCATGCTACTCAAGTTTAGTTATCAATAAGTTCTTAGCATAGTAAGTACATGTGTATCATAGAGAACCGCCAACGTGGTACCCCTTGTCCGATGATACGGAAGAATCCCCATATAAAAATGACAAGGCAAGCAGACAATAAGCATCTCAGCATCTTCTTATTTACCATGGGAAAATGGTGCTTTTTTCTCTCTTTCCTCTTTTCTCATCCTTTTTCTTTTTTCTCAATCTCTATCTCTTTTTTTATAAGAAGAATGCTTCATAGATTGGTCATTATGGTTACGCTACAGGTTTCCACCATGATTAGGCATGGATTAGACCAGCCGCCTAGGCGTTTCTCTAACACACATACATTACTCCATGGACTTACAAGCTCCCCTTTCATTTCACACCGACGACATCCATAAACAAAAGAGCATGATATCAACTGGGTACAATTGACAAGTGCAATGTTGAAAGCGTTCCCCATGACAACATGGTTCTGCTAATCCCCAACATATAAGTGCAAGCATATACAACATAGATGACACAATGGTTCATGTTTATTAGGGGCAAGAAAAGTAAAGTGTGCCATCAAGTTCGTGAGAGCTTTAGTCACTAATTTTCATATGACAAGTTTAATTCGGAAGGTAGATAAAAACATTAATATACTTGGAATAGCAATAATGCTAATAGGTAGGTATGGTGGACTCTTTGGAATAACTTGGTTTTATTTGGAGTTGGATGCATGAGTGTAACTCATACTTGGTTATGTAGGCTAGCAAAAGATTGGGAGCGACCAACTAAGAGAGCAATAATGGCCATAATCATGCAAAGCGACAAAACATCATTGATTAAAGCATAAAGAGATATTACAAGTCGAAAACTAAATGATCATAGAGGCTATGATGATTTGGTATAGTCTTAACATGGTGTGAGCATGCGCCAAGTCAACCCAAATAAAGCATCAAAGGAGAATTCCACAATATTATGCTTTTATATGCTAAAACAACGCATGATTCTTTCAAGGCACATTAAGCAATCTCAACTGTTTGTAACATGTCATGCTACAGAAAAAATCACTAAGCATAAAGCCAAAACAATATCAAGCATGACATGATAAAGTCTAAGTCACAGTAAAAAACAAGGTCCTTTTTACCACTTAAGCATGAACTTTCCTACTCTTTTCTAATCCAAACCAATCTTATTTTAAAACTAATACATGAATGAGGGGGTCCAACCAATTTAGTCAAGCAAACTAAGCAAACCAAGCAAATGAAAAACCAAAAACAAAAACGAAGACGCTCCAAGAACAACAGAACTGTGCATGAAACAATAAAAATGAAGTGTTTGGAAGAAACCTGAGATTTTTATTGATGAAGAAGGGGATGCCTTGGGCATCCCCGAGCTTTGACGCTTGTACCTCTTGAATATTTCTTTGGGTGACACGGGGTGGAATCCCCAAGCTTGAGATTTTGTCCATTCTTCATCTCATTACATCATTCTTCCTGTGGGCCCCCGGATTAATCCTCCGAGAATCCCTGTTATGCATACAACCACGATCCCGTGATGAGTTAGTCGTGGCACATAACAGACAAGTATCAAAGTAAACATCCAATACATAACAAATACCTGTCATACCTTATTTGCCATTATGGCTACTTCGATCAATCATCAGCGGAACTTCTTTAAGCGTAGAGCCCGAGCCATGCCTTAACCTATAGGCAACTGACTGGGAGAATGTCCTAGCTCGCATAGTCGTCCACTTCACCTTCTTCTCGATATCTGACCAAGTTAATAGCCAGGGACAATGCCAGTGAGTACTTTGAATGTACTCGCAAACCACCTTAAGTTAACAATAATAACAAGAGGATATGCATTATGGCTATGGTAGTAGGAGGACTCCAAGAGAGGTTCTTTTCTCAATTAGTTTCTCCTGTAGATATAGCATCTACATATCCCTGTTAAAAACTTTCGTAAACATTTTGGAAACCTTTTTGATATTTTTTGTAAAACACTAGGATTGGGGTACCCATTTGTTCCCGTCTTCAGGTCGTCCCACGATCAAACTCCTTTGTCCTCCTTCCGACCATCCCATGGTCAAAACCTTTCTCCTTTACGACCATCCCATGGTCAAAACATTTCCAAAGCCATTTCTTTTCCAAAATCCTTTTTGAAAACAAAACCAGCACCGCTCTACAGAAGTTTCTACAACTTGTCCATGACCGTGGACACGACTATTCGAATAGATTTACACTCTGCAGAGGTTGTACACTTTCCCCACATCATCCGAGTACACTACCCTGATCTACACCGATCGTGGGTCGAGTAACCGATCAAGACTCTCCGGATGCCCACTCCAATATAAGTGCCTACCCTATGAGTGTTGCTCCCCTCAAAACCAGGACGTCGGGTACCGAGGACCAACCGGAGCACATTTTACACTTTACACAGTGGGCTCTTTCAATGAGTGGATCATAGTAACGCCTGGCTGCCCACAGATAGTTCGTTCCTTCTCTAGGTCGATGTCCCACATGGACCTTTAAGGGAGAAGGCCCAGCCTCCGGGGATCGCGATCCCCTGTAGTAGTTGCGAGGCAACTTATACCAGAATAGACAAACATCAAATCCAACCCTATCCCATCCCAGAGTAATGTGGTTGCACGGGTTAAGTTGTTATAGCTAAACTGCAAAGAACTAGGTGCATTTTTGTAAACCTTTTTCCTCCAGCTTTCCTTCAACATTTTGTAAAACAAAACCTTTTTATTTATCAACATCTCTTGGGAGGTCCCACCTCACCAATGTTTTATCATAAAACATTTGGTAAAACTTTTCCGAGGTCTTCCCATCCTCGAGCTTTGTGATACATTGCAAATGTATCTATGATTTTTGATGTTCCATGCTTGGTTTTATCTACTTTCTTGTGTTTTGTCCACACTTTGGAGTACTTTTCATATGATTTCTTGGACTAACCTATTAATAAGAGCCACAATGCCAGCTGCCTGTTTTCTGCTGTTTTTGGTTCTAGGAAGTCAGAAAATGAATATTCTCGGAATTGGACGGGACAAAAGCCAAAGTTACTATTTTACTGGAAGTCATCTGGAGCCAGAATACAAGATGGAGAAGGGCTGGAGCCCGGCCACACCACCTGGCCACGCGGCCAGGCCTGGCCCGTGCTAGGGGGTGGTCTGGCCGACCCCAGCACCCCCTCGGCCTCTCCTTCCGCCTATATATTGCCTTCGGGACCAAAACCCTAAGTACCCGATCAAAAATCCATGAAAGAGTCTGTAGCCGTCGTCATCTCCATCCCTAGATCGGGAGGGATCTGAAGCTCTTCCCGGCACCCTTCCGGAGAGGGGAATTCACCCTGGAGGCCTTCTTCTTCATCATGCAAGGCTCCGGTGTGATGCGTGAGTAGTTCATCTCTAGACTAGATGGCTGGTTCTCCTCCTTTGTGCTTTCATGTCTAGATCTTGTGAGCTTCGTTCATGATCAAGATCATCAATTTGTAATTCTGCATGTTGTGTTTGCGGGGATCCGATGGATATTGAGATGATATTTCAGATTGATTATTGATTCTATCATGTCTTTGTTATTTGTGATCTTGCATGCTTTCTGTTGTTAGTAGCTATCTTGGCCAAGTGGATGCTAGCAACTCCAGGAGTTAGTATTTATGCTCGATAGTGGGTTCATGCCTCTGGTAATCTGGGGAAGTGACAGAAATCTCTAAGGTACTAGATGTGCGGTTGCTACTAGGGAGAAAACAACAATCCTTTGTTCATAGAACAATTGTATTGTTTACATTACATGCAATTCGTAAAGCAATAATCTGTTGCTTGCAACTTAATACTGGAGGGGGTTCGGATGATAACCTGAAGGTGGATTATTAGTCATAGATGGAGTTGGATGGCGGTCTATGTATAATGTTGTAATGCCCAATCAAGTCTCAAAGGAGTCAGGATGATTAGTATATGCTTGTATGCTTTCTCGATGTTTGTCAATTTCCCCGCTGTAATTTGTTCACCCAGCATGTTATCTATCTTAAGGAGAGCCACCTCTAGTGAACTATGCACCTCGTTCCTTTCTTTTACATACAATCTACAAACTGTTTACTGCTTTGTGTTTACTTTGTGCAAACTATTACTTCCTTCCATTCGATATTTTTAATCCTTTGTTTTCAGCAAAACCGGTGAAATTGACAACCTCATCGCAAGTTGGGGACAGAGTTATGTGGTTGTGTTGTGCAGGTCTCCATGTTGCTGCTGGCACCGGTAGTGCGCCCTGCCAACGTTCAGCTAGCTACACCTTTGGGGTGTTTCCTTGCTCCTACTGGATTGATAACCTTGGTTTCATAACTGAGGGAAACTTACTGATGTGCTCATCATACCTTCCTCTTGGGGTTCCCTAATGAGCTCGTTAGTACACGAGTCAACAAGTATTTTTCTGGTGCTGTTGCCGGGGAGTCAAGGACATCTTCACAAGGGGAGTCCCTCATAACCAATCTCTTTACATTATTATTTTTGTTTTGCTTAGTTTACTTTTGTGTTTGTTTGCTTGTTTCTTTATCAAAAACACAAAAAAATTAGTTTTACTAGGTTGCTTTCTTATTAAAAACACAAAAAAAATTAAGTCTCCTTTAGTTGTTGCCTCTTCCTTAGCTCACCATGTTGATCCCTAAATTCACCCTGAAAGATCTTTCAATTGGTAGTGGTTCTATAATTGGGAAACATAATATTGAAGAATTCTTTAATCATGTTAGTAAGCATGAAAATACTGAGGATAGATCCCTTGCAGAACTTGCTCCAAACTATGAGATTGCTGCAGCTTCTTTAATTCACATGTTAGAATCTAGGTTTGTTAACCTCAACCCCTTAATGCAAGTAATGTTTCTTAAGCTTAAAGAAATTGAGGACCCTGAAAAGAGGGATTTTATTCTAGAAACTTTGTTTAAGGAATTCTATGATGTTGCCAAGGAAGCTAGAAAAGTCTTTGAACGTTTCAATATGCTAGGCTCATGTGTAGATGTTGTTGGTACTCGAGAAAAGATGAACAAAACTGAACCTAATGGGGAGGAAACTAAGATACCAATCCCCTTTAAACTGGTAGCAATACATGAAGCCATAGAAAAGAATCTTGATTGGATTGTTCCTGAAAACCCTTTTGATGAAAATAGAGAACCTAAGAGCATGGAGAGAGGATCCTCTATAACTTATTTGGATGATATACCTTGCCTTGTTGAAGATATTTCTGGTATTAATCTTAATGCTTCTTCATTTGAGAACACTTGATTCTTTTTTCTTCTTATGCCTAACTTAAAGGCGTTAAAGAGAAGTACTTATTGGGAGATAACCCAAAAGTTTTAGATGAGTGTTGGAAGTTATTACTTCAGTAATAACCACTCCTTATCCTTTTTATTTGCTTTTTGTGCCAAGAGTAACCTCTAACGAGAGAGAAGTAATGATTGGGAAAGTTGCTGTCCCGAAACAGATTTCCGTGCTTCACCGTAAAAATTTGTGTAAAATATCTGAACGTCCTTTTGAGGCGTAAATTTTTTAGATTCTGCCCCAGGTTGTTATCTAACTTTTGTTAGTTCAACAGTTTTTTATTTGAGCAACAGAAGGTCTTTGAAACAATTCGTCTTTACCTGCTGGTCTGTTTTGACAGATTTCTGCCATTTTCTGCATTTGCTTCTTGTTGGTTCCTTTTTGAGTTCTTTTGGGGAATTGAGATTTTTGAGGGAAGTGCTTCAGTAGCTAGTGTTCTAATGGAAGTTTATTTGGTGTTAGAACTGAACCTTAAGACTTATTATCTTGAGTGCACTAATGTTGCTAATAAAGATTGTGTGAAGTTTTGTATGAAGGAAAAATTTCAGGTGTATGGAAGGAATGAGTAATGAGGTGAAGGATGGACTAAAGCTCAAGTTTGGGGATGCCACGTGTGTCACCCCAAGAAATATCCAAGAAGTACAAGCGTCAAAGCTTGGGGATGCCAAGACATCCCTTCTTCATCAATAAAAATCCCAGGTTTCTTCCAAACGCTTCATTTTTATTGTTTCATGCACAGTTGTGTTGTTATTGGAGCGTCTTCTTTTTCGTTTTCGTTTGCTTGGTTTTCTTAGTTTGCTGAATAAATTGGTTGGACCCCCTCTTTCGTACATTGGTTTTCAAATAGTTTGGTTTGGGTTGGAAAAGAGTAGGAAAGTTCATGCTTATGTGGTAAAAAGAGCTTGTTTTTGACTGTGGCCTATGATTTGTCATGCCATGCTTGATATTGTTTTGTATTTATGCTTAGTATTATTTGTTGTAGCATGACTTGTTATAAACAATTGAGATTGCTTAATGTGCCTTGGATGAATCATGCGTTGTTTTAGCATATTAAATCATAGTATAGTGGTATTCTCCTTTGATGCTTTATTTGGGTTGACTTGGCGCATGCTCACACCATGTTATGACTATCTCAAGTCACCATAAGACTTTATGATCCTTTAGTTCTCAACTTGTAGTATCACTTTATGCTTTGATCAATGATGTTTTGTCGCTCTGCATGATTATGGCCATTATTGCTCTCTTAGTTTGTCGCTCCCAGTCTTTTGCTAGCCTCCACAACCAAGTATGAGTTCCACTCATGCATCCAACTCCCTAAACCAAGTTATTCCAAAGAGTCCACCATACCTACCTACTAGCTTATGCTATTCCAAGTATATTCATGTTTTTATCTACCTTCCGAATTAAACTTGTTATGAGAAAACTAGTGATTAAATCTCTCACGAACTTTATGGCACACTTTACTTTTCTTGCCCTTAATAAACTTGAACCATTGTGTCGTCTATGTTGTATATGCTTGCACTTATTTGTTGGGAATTAGCAGAACCATGCTATCATGGGGAACGCTTTCAACATTGCACTTGGTACTTTGTACCTAGTTGATATCATGCTCTTTTGTCTATGGATGTCGTCGGTGTGAAATGAAAGGGGAGCTTGTAAGTACATGGAGTTATGTATATGTGTTAGAGAAATTCCTGGGCCGCTGGTCTAATCCATGCTAACATGGTGGAAACCTGCAGCGTAACCATAATGAGCTGTCTATGAAGCATTCTTCTTATAAAAAAGAGTCCTATATTGAGAAAAAAGAGAAAAAAGAAAAAAAGAGATTATGAAAAGAGGAAAGAGAGAAAAAAGCACCATATTCCTATGGTAAATAAGAAGATTGCTGAGATGCTCGTTGTCTGCTTGCCTTGTCATTTTGATATGGGGATTCTTCCGTATCATCGGGCAAGGGGTACCCCGTTGGCGCTTCTCTTGATACACATGTACTTACGATGACAAGAACTTACCGGTAACTAAACTTGAGTAGCATGAGGAGCGGCCCTCGTATTCAAGGGACATGAGATTTCGAACTTATACTTGGTCAAGCATGTACACCATAGTTTGCTCACTTTAACCTTAATCACTTCAAGATGCTTATGATAGGGGCAATGAGAGCTGAAAGCTATAAGTACCATAATTTTTGGAAGCGCTTTATGAAACTTGAATCTTCGCTTCCTTCTATGAAGGCCTTTTCTTCCACCATTATATTGAGTCTCCACCTTTTACCTTTATGCACCTACTTTGAGAGCACAGTGGCCATTCTTAGTTCTATGTGCATTGTCCCAAAACTAGTTGATTGATGCATAACTTGATATTGCTTGTTTTAAACTATTTGTATCTAGTCACTCTTATGAACTTTGAAGGTGTCCTATGCATTTATGTTTGCTACTCTATGAGGGACAAGCTGAATACTATTATGCTATGTTTTCTTTATGTGAAACAAACAAACGTCTCCAAAGCATTGTTATTCATGAATATTTTGTTTGTGCCTTTTCATGTTGCATCATAGTTTCTTTGTCTTATTGCTAGAACTTTGTCTTTCATGTTATGAATTAAGTACTATGATCCCAGCCTTGAATGTTTTACAAATACTTTGATCAAGCCTTTGTTGGTGCATGTCACCTCAAAAATTATTCTTTCTTTTTATCACTTACCTACTCGAGGACGAGCAGGAGTTAAGCTTGGGGATGTTGATACATTGCAAATGTATCTATAATTTTTGATTATCCATGCTTGGTTTTATCTACTTTCTTATGTTTTGTCCACACTTTGGAGTACTTTTCATATGATTTCTTGGACTAACCTATTAAAAAGAGCCACAGTGCCAGCTGCCTGTTTTCTTCTGTTTTTGGTTCTAGGAAGTCAGCAAATGAATATTCTCGGAATTGGATGGGACAAAAGCCAAAGTTGCTATTTTACCGGAAGTCATCTAGAGCCAGAATACGAGACGGAGAAGGGCTGGGGCCTTGCCACACCACCTGGCCCGCGCCAGGGGGTGGTCTGGCCGACCCAGCACCCCCTCGGCCTCTCCTTCTGCCTATATATTACCCTCGGGACCAAAACCCTAAGTACCCGATCAAAAATCCACGAAAGAGTCTGTAGCCGCTGTCATCTCCATCCATAGATCGGGAGGGATCTAAAGCTCTTCCTGGCACCCTGCCGGAGAGAGGAATTCACCCTGGAGGCCTTCTTCTTCATCATGCAAGCCTCCGGTGTAATGCGTGAGTAGTTCATCTCTGGACTACGGGTCCATGTAGTAGCTAGATGGCTGGTTCTCCTCCTTTGTGCTTTCATATCTAGATCTTGTGAGCTCCGTTCATGATCAAGATCATCTATTTGTAATTCTGCATGTTGTGTTTGCGGGGATCCGATGGATATTGAGATGCTATTTCAGATTGATTATTGATTCTATCATGTCTTTGTTATTTGTGATCTTGCATGATTTCCGTTGTTAGTAGCTATCTTGGACAAGTGGATGCTAGTAACTCCAAGAGTTAGTATTTATGCTCGATAGTGGGTTCATGCCTCTGGTAATCTGGGGAAGTGACAGACTAAGGTACTAGATGTGCGGTTGCAACTAGGGAGAAAACAACAATCCTTTGTTCATAGAACAATCGTAGTGTTTACATTACACGCAATTCGTAAAGCAATAATCTGTTGCTTGCAACTTAATACTGGAGGGGGTTCGGATGATAACCTGAAGGTGGATTATTAGTCATAGATGCAGTTGGATGGCGGTCTATGTAGAATGTTGTAATGCCCAATCAAGTCTCAAAGGAGTCAAGATGATTAGTATATGCTTGTATGCTTTCTCGATGTTTGTCAATTGCCCCGCTGTAATTTGTTCACCCAGCATGTTATCTATATTAAGGAGAGCCACCTCTAGTGAACTATGGACTGTCAACACCCGGATTTTTAATCCCAGATGCCCGTTATGCCATACCTCGCAATCCCAGGATTACCATTTTTGCGAGACATAACGGATTGGATATCATAGTACATTATCCCTTACAAACCATACATAAGGTATTACACAAATAAGGATCTCATGATCCAGTCTGAATACAACAAGCAACGGAAATAAAAGATAAGCGTAGCGGTGGGGTCCATCTTCAGGGGCATAGGCAATGATGACGAAGGTAGATAGTCCTAGTTATCATAGCCGTCCTATTGGCCATCATCTTGATAGTCCCCTTCATAGTCTGGCCATGAGAATAGCCAGGGACAAAAGCCATGAGTACACTTTAAGTACTCGCAAACTACCACTAACAAGTAATATAGTGCTGAGTTAAAGTGCTAAATCTAAGTTTAACTATGAATTTAAGTTTGAAACCTAAGCTGAGTTCTGAAGCAAAGAAAGATAAAATAAAGTTATAGAATCACTTAAGTTGGGAAGCTAATATCATAAACACAACCCTGTTGTGGTCAAGTCAAGATTCATCATTCATTTCATAAGTTGTTTGGAAAACATCTGACAACGGAACAGTATGGCCATTCCAACTGTCCATAACCACGGACGTGGCTATTCAAATAGTTTGACACTCTGCAGAGGTGGTACACTTTCACCACAAGATTCGATACATCTGTCAGGGATAACCCTGAATCATCATACTTAGTATGCAGATAATCAAACATAACCTTTTCTTTACACAACCTAGTATAAGCACCTCTCCTATGAGCATGGCCTCCCAACCATGACCATCAGTCATCTTGGGCACTGCATAGGTGGACAACATTGAGAGGTAGCCTCATCTCAAACCTCTCCTGCAAGGGAACTAATACTAATGCATATAAATTTCCAGCTAAGCCTTACCCAATTCAGGTAGTGTGGTTGTACGGTAAATTTGGAATGGTATCGCATCCGAATCGAACCATCGGTTTTATAAAAGGGCTAAGGCTCATGCCTCAACATTTTCATCATCATAAACCATTTGTGTTTCTCAACACCTGTCAAAACATCTCAATAGAATTACTCATCATGCCAAGGTTTTCATAATTCATTTTCACCAAGTGTTCCCATCTAAAGTGACTCAAGTTTTTATCTACTCTAAACTACTAAGTTAAGAGTATTCACTAAGGTGGAAAGATGATGGGTTCAATCTCATGCCATAGAATGACATCTAAAGCTTAGCTAAATAGGTCAAGTTTTATACTTTTTATGCTACCTTCAAAACAAGTAAGGGACTTTGTGTAAACTAAAGGAATTAAGGCTGGTAAGGTAATACTTGGGGTAGTAATAGTCAAGGTGGTGTGACCAAAGCATGCCTAAAGCATCTTTGCTCATTCATCTCTCTTAATTCTAGCTTGCTAATAATAGGTTGCACTGTTAATGGTGGCTTGCCTTGGTTGGTGCAGTGGTTGAAGTTTTCTTCTTCTTCTTGGTAGCACTCCTCCTCCTCGTAAGCTTGGTCGATACTATCTTCTATAAATACATACGGACCACACAATCACCAAACAATACTTAACTAGTCTAATTAGCATTCTAAGACACACATTTGATGATCTATTATCATCACAAGCATCATAAGTTTAATTCACTAGTTTCTTCCTTTTTATTCTAGAAAAGTAATTTCTACTCATTGAAAAATTAACTAAGATTTAATATTCACCACTTAAAATATGGGATCATGTGGACACATGTCATCACCACATATTCTAACATGTGGGAATGAGATTTAAAGGTTGGATCATAATTACTTTGGTTTAAGTTCATTATTTAATGATTTAAAGTGACTAGAAATGCCTATATAGCATTATTTTGGTACTAGTCCAAAGTCACTGCATGTAAACCTTAATATTATTACATATTTAGATAGATATGATGAAATGTGATTTTTGAGAGTTGGAATCAACTCAAAACCTATCTTAGTTGATTTTATAAAAATGTTGCCATATGCAAAAGCTTCTGTTTTGTTATTTTTACTAGGAGAGATCTATAACTCTAATTGTATTAAATCCAACAGGCTTGGATAGATCATTTCAATACCTTTCAGGAAAAAATTGTTTCATGCAATTTGGATTTATCGAACTCCCATAATTGATTTTTAAACTAGTGGACAGAAACTAGATTAACTTTAAATAAAAAAAACTAAATTTGAAATTCTAACTCGCGCGGGAACTAACTGGGCTGGCCCAGCTATGCACAGTGTGCGCAACGGGCTACCTGACATGCGGGCTCCACCAGTCAGTGCCACAAAAACACCGAAACGGTATCTAGGATTCTAGGTCGCACGATCTAAAGACGATCCAACGATGGGAGGTCATCATCGATGATGGATTACTCCGGCGAAAGTCTGACCTAGACGCGGCGGTGGGGGTCGATTGAGGGCGTACCAGGGCTCCAGCAAGGTCGGTGAGGCGGGCAAATAGGCTGGTAGACGAGAGCAACGAGGCGCGGTTGCAGCGGAGCTTGGGGTGCCCTAAATCACACACGCCCTTCTCCTCCTACTGCGGCGGCTTCGGCTCCAATTCCGGCGAGGCAGAGCTCGAGCAGCGTTGGCGAGAGGTGGGTGAGGTTCAGTGAGAGGTGGGGAGTGAGTGAGTGTGGAGAAAAGAGGCTGGGGTGGCCGCTTTATATAGGGTCTACGAGGGGGCAGAGTGGGCTCCGGTGAGGTCATCGGTGACGACGATGCGGGGCGCTCTCGGCATGGGCGAGGGCAGCGATGGGTTCTTTGTCCCCGGCGGTCCTCTGGGGATTAATGGCGCGGCAAGGCGAGGGCTCTACGGGTCGGGAGCATGTGGTGAACTGAGCGCGGGCGGCGGTGTTCAACGCGGTTCCTCCGGGCTGCTGGTCGCGAGGCGGCGAACGAGGATGTCTGGGCAGTTGCTGGGCCTACTGCGGGTGCTGCCATGCAAGGCTAGGGCTAGGCGAGGCCGGTGCTGCTCTGGCGGGCGCGGCGCTCCGAGGTGATCGACATGGCGGACAGAGGCATGGGCGCGAGCAATTGGGGCTTGTCCTCCGCTCGATTTTGGTCGGGGGCTGGTCGAGGCGGTGCGGTGTGATGGCGCCTGTCTGCCAGCAGGTGAAGGAGAGCGCGGGACGGCTTGGTGCGAGATGTCCATGGTCGACCTGGCGCATGGCGTCGGGCGGCTTGGCACTGGAGTAGCTAGGGGAGAGGGAGAGAGAGCTAGGGCCGGGGTTTTAGCTAGGGGACAAGGGGACCGAGTTAGGCCCAAATGGTGACCAAAATCACTGCTCACTATAGTGTTTTGAATTTGGCAAGATTTGTGTCTGCCACCTGTTTGATGAAATGGCCGCAAGAAGTAAAAGATTGAATTTTGGTTTCAAAATTTTTGAGTGTTCTCCACTGGTACTAGGTAGTCTCTGGTTGCAAGGGGTTTTGAAAGTGGAGCTCAATTTGATGGTTTTTGAAATAGGGTGATCTAGGCATATGCATTGAATTCAATTTTCTCATGCCATTTAAAATAAGTATTTGAATGTTTTTAGCAGATCAAAAGGTGGGCCTTGGTACCTCATTAGGTGTACTAGCAAGGAGTGTAAAGGTCTAGAATTATATCTGTTGAGAAATGAGTGCTAGGAACACTCAAAGTAGTGTAGTGGATTAAAATGGCCAAAATGACCATTCCCCCTTTTTAATTGTTTTTGATTTGATTTTCTTTGGGATTTGCTTGGGATAGGTTTAGATGATGTTTAAATCACCTAAGAAACATTTTACAACCAAAGAATCATAGAACCATGGCAATCAAATCAATTCCTAAATTAAATGCTATACACATGAATGCTTTCATTTTTAATTTGGAAAAGTTTTTGTTAACCCTAGTTTTGATGATTTGGATCTTGATAGGCTTGTATTAAAGTTTTGGGATGTTACAAACCTTCCCCCCTTAAACAAAATCTTGTCCCGAGATTTACAAGAAAGCTATGAACTAAAGAGATCTGGGAACTCTGTCCTAATGTAATCTTCGCGCTCCCAAGTGGCTTCCTCCTCGGTATGGTTGCTCCACTGAATCTTGAGAAACTTGATGCTCCTAGTCCTGGTGGTTCTGTAGGCTTCTTCTAAGATACGTATGGGCACTTCACGATAGGTTAGGTCATTGTTGATCTCCACAGCTCTGTGATCGATGTTCTTGAAAACTTCAGTCTTCTCCAGCACTTCTAGGCATTTGCGAAGTAACGAGATATGGAACACATTGTGGATGGCCGACATCTCTTTAGGCAGTTCTAGTTGATACGATACTTCTCCTCGACGGTTCAGAATCTTGAAAGGTCCGATATATCTGGGGGCTAACTTTCCCTTCAGACTAAAGCGGTGAGTTCCCTTCAATGGTGAAACCTTGAGATATATACAAAATCTCCGACATTGAAAGTCAGGTCTCTCATTCTCTTGTCAGCATAACTCTTCTGTCTGGATTGAGCGGTCTTGAGGTGCTCATGGACTTTGTGAACTTTCTCTTCTGCTTCCCGGAGAATGTCGGGTCCAAAGATCTGACTCTCTCCTACTTGTGAACAATTCAAAGGGGTACGACACTTTCTTCCGTATAGGAATTCAAATGGTGCCATCTGCAAACTAGCTTGATAACTGTTGTTATATGAGAATTCTGCGAAAGGCAGGCAGTCTTCCCATTTTGATCCGTATTCCAACACACAAGCTCTAAGCATATCCTCTAGGATCTGGTTGACTCTCTCAGTCTGTCCATCAGTTTGCGGGTGATAAGCGGTACTGAAGTTCAACTTGGTTCCCAATCTTTCCTGAACTTTCTGCCAAAATCTCGAGGTAAACTGGGTTCCTCGATCTGATACGATGGTCTTGGGGGTTCCATGCAGACTAACAATCCTAGCAATATATAGCTCTGCTAACTTTGCACTCTGGTAGGTTGTCTTGACATGTATGAAGTGAGCTACCTTGGATAGTCTATCAACTATGACCCAGATTGAGTCATTTCCCCTACTGGAAGTAGGCAAACCGGTGATAAAGTCCATTCTGACGGAATCCCATTTCCATTCCGGAATCTGCAATGGTTGCAACAATCCTGTAGGTCTCTGATGTTCTGCTTTGACTCTTTGACATATGTCACATTTGGCGATGTAGCTTCCGATTTCTCTCTTCATCTTGTGCCACTAAAATTGCTCTTTCAAACCTTGATACATCTTTGTTCCTCCGGGGTGGATACAATAAAGATTATCATGAGCTTCCTTCATGATAATTTCCTTTAGCTCCGAATCGGCTGGCACACAGATACGTCCTTTGTACCAAGTACTCCTTCTTCGTCTTCGGTGAATCCAGGTACCTTTCCTGTACCAATACGATGTTTGATTCCGTCGATACTTTCATTCCCCTTCTAGGCTTCCTTGATTTGGCTAATCAAAGTGGGTTGAAGTTCAATGCTATCTAAGAATCCTTTGCAAACTAATTCAGTCCTGAACTGCTCCAACTCTTCATGCAAACCTTGTTGCTTCTCCTTGATCATGGTATTTAGCCTACACGGCAATCTGCTAAGAGCATCCGCTACCACATTGGCTTTGCCGGGGTGATAGTGAATGCCAAGGTCATAATCCTTGATTAACTCTATCCATCTCATTTGCCTCATATTCAGCTCCTTTTGAGTGAAAATATACTTTAAACTCTTATGATCTGAGTAAACCTCACAGCGATTACCCATCAGATAATGACGCCATGTCTTCAATGCTAGAACCATAGCTGCTAGCTCAAGATCATGGGTCGGATAGTTCTGGTCATGCTGCTTCAGTTGTCGAGACAGATACGCGATGACTTTGCCTTCTTGCATCAATACAAATCCTAGACCAATCTTGGATGCATCACAATATACATCAAATGGCTTCTTGATGTCTGGCATGATTAATATTGGGGCTGATATCAATCTCTTCTTCAACTCCTGAAAACTGGCTTCACATTTGTCTGTCCATTCAAACTTCTTGTCCTTCTTCAATAATTGGGTCATGGGTCGGGCGATGCTCGAGAATCCTTCTACGAACTTGCGATAGTATCCCGCTAATCCGAGAAATGCACGGACTTGGGTTTCAGTGGTTGGGGCTTCCCATTCTTCGACATCTTTGATCTTGGCGGGATCAATAGAGACTCCTCCGGCAGACACAATATGTCCTAGGAATCCTACTTCTTTCAGCCAAAACTCACACTTGGTGAACTTGGCATATAACTGATGCTCTCTCAGGGTTTCTAGGATGATTCTCAGATGTTGCTCATGCTCTTCTTCTGACTTGGAGTAGATAAGGATGTCGTCGATAAATACAGCTACAAACTTATTTAGGAAATTCATAAAGATCTTATTCATGAGATTTATGAAATAAGCAGGGGCATTGGTTAATCCAAAAGACATAACCGTATACTCACATAAACTATAGCGAGTAGTAAAGGCGGTCTTCGGAATATCCGTTGCACGAATCTTAAGTTGGTGATAACCAGTCCTAAGATCAATCTTTGAAAATACCTGAGCTCCGGTCAACTGATCAAATAGATCCTCTATCTTTAGCAAGGGGTACTTGTTTTTGATTGTGACGTCATTCAACTTTCTGTAATCTGTACACAGACGATTGCCTCCATCTTTCTTATCGACGAATAACATTGGTGATCTCCATGGCGATGCGCTTGGCTGAATCAGGCCTGTTGCTAACATGGCATCTAACTGCTTCTTCAGTTCCACTAACTCGGAGGGGTTCATGCTATAGTGTCTCTAGGCTATGGGTCCGGTTCCGGGGATTAGTTCGATAATGAACTCAATATCCCTATCCGGGGCATACCTGGCAATTCATCTAGGAATACGTCGGGGTATTCATGGACTACTCTGACTTGGTCTATGGTGGGTAGGGCTAGACTGTTGTTGCACTTGAATTGACGGGGTAATGTCTCAGATATATGCTCTACTATGACTCCAGAACTACTGGTCATGGTGATGGCTTTCTTAGCACAGTCTATCAGTCCTTTATGCCTTGACATCTAGTCCATACCTAGTACTACTTCCAATCCTTTGGTTCCATGTACAATTAGGTTGGCATAAAAATCTATCCCATGTATTCTGATAGGCACAGCTTTGCAAATTTTTCTAGCTTTTGTAGTTGAACCAGGGATTTGAACTATCATGACATGCTTCAGGTTGGTTGGGTGAATCTTACTAGTGCATGCAAATTCTTCGGTGACAAATGAATGCAATGCCCCCGAATCAAACAATACTCTTGCTAAAACTGAGTTGACAGAAAACATACCCAACACTACATCTGGCGCTTCCTGGGCTTCTTCTGCGTTCATGTGGAAGAGACGACCATTGCGGTTGTAAGGGTTCCCTAGGTCAAATCTTCTTCCTGGTTGAACATGACGCTGCTGTTGAGCTGGGGCATTCACAGTGGCATTGGCTGCAGTCTTCTTGGGACAGTCATTGGAGTAGTGACCCTTCACTCCACACTCGAAACAAGTGATCTGGGACTTGTCCTTGACTGCGACAGGCACAGCATTGCTGCCTGTTCTGAGTGCAGTGTTGTTGTTGTTGTTGCTCTTGGGAGGGGCACGGGTGAAATTGTTGGCGTTGCCGGAGTTGGGATGGTTTCCTCCGGACTTCACATTACCTCCGCTATGGTTGGGGTAGCTTGGGCGAGACATTGGGTGTCGGTTGTTCCTGGGTGCATATCCTGGTGAGGGGTTGGGATGATACTTCTGGTGACTGCTGGATCCTGATTCCTGCATCATACGACGTTTGTGATTGTCGTTTGCCTGATTAATCTTCCCTTCCATCTGAATGGCAGAGTCGACTAGCTCTTCGAGATCCTGAAAACGGATGTTGACGAGGACAGTCTGCATCTCATCATGCAGTCCGTTCAAGAATCTCTCCTTCTTCTTGGCCTCCGTGTTGATTTCATCAGGTGCATATCTGGCAAGTGACAAGAATCTGTCACAGTATTCTACCACAATCATTCTTCCTTGCTTCAATTCGCGGAATTCATCTCTCATCCTGTTCACGAGACCTTGCGGCACGTGGGTGCGGCTAAACTAGACTTTGAATGCTTCCCATGTCATCACTTGACCATGGTTCATATTGCGGATGCTATTCCACCACGCTCTTGCATCTCCCGCCAGATAGTGGGTGGCGAAGAGAACTTTCTCATTTTCATCAGCTCCTGCAACTTCGAGGTTGTTTTCCATTGTCTGTAACCAGTCGTCAGCATCTAATGGGTTTTCAGATTGGTTGAAGATTGGGGGATTGGTATTCTGAAATTTTTTGAGTTTGGATCCATGGTGATCCTGATTTCCATGCCCTTGGTTGTTGAGAGCCATCTAGGCGATCTACTGTAGTGTTGCTAAGTTGGCTTGATGTTCTGCCCTGCTTGCTTCACAGTCGGCGATGAGATTATGCAATATCTGCAGCATTGGGTCCTGCGACGAGCTGCTCCCTCCTTGGTTTCCTCGAGTCATTTGAAGATTGAGATAGATAGAGGGGTAAGAGGGAAATTCTAAGGTTCATGGTTTTGGTTTTTCAAAGCTAAAACTTTGAGTTAGACTCAGGTTTTTCAACTAACTTCATTTCATACATGCAGATAAACACATGATACAACACACACCACAACAAACAAAGGAAAACAGATGGTTTGAAGAACCATTCTACAAGCTACGATACAGTGGGACCGATATATCTCATGCTACGATAGTGCTCTAGTGCATATACTCATCGTCGATGAAGTCAGAGTCCTCATCGTCAGTGTAGAAGTCCACGGCATCTTCCTCCAGAAAGTCATCATCGTTGCTAAGGTAAGAATCCATGTCTCCCTGGATGTCTTCACCCTCATCTTCTTCTTCCTTGGCGGCAAGCTGAGCTTCCTGCTCCTTGACGGTCTTCTCGAGGTCGGCCACCTTCTTGCAAAGACGGGCGATGGTGCGATCCTTCTTAGCACACTGGAAGCAAAGAGACTGGCGATCATGGACGAGCAGTGCGAAAGTCTGGGCCTTCTGGTCGGCAATGGCACGGTTCTGGTTGGCTAACTCTCTGGCATTGTCCAGTTCCTGCTGTCTATCATGCAGCAAGAAGTCAAGATTCTCCACTTGATGCCTCAACTCTGGGTGACTTGACATCTCCATAGGCATTCCCATGAAGTCATGTCTTGCATAGTGAGCAAAACGGGTTCCTTGGATTTTGTTGACGCCGAGGGCACATAGACGTGCGAGAGCTTCATGCATTGCCCTGGCTAATCCATCTAGCCAGTTGTTCTCTCTCACGGAGAACTGAATTCTCCCAGAAGTTGGCGCTTCGATACTTCCTCTAAGATCCACGGTGACTAGCCACTATAGGTCTCCTCCTGGGGGTCCTGGAAGTTGAGCTCCAAGAAACTCCAGATGTGGGCGTCCCATGAACTCTGACAGTGAATCCAGATCCCTATCGAAGATCAGCTGACCTCCGTTTCCCAACTGGTAAAACTTGCTGAACAGTGTCTCCATCTACAAGAATTAAGGCTGAGGAAAATAGTGAAGTGATCAAGTGTGTCAAATTTTAAGTAGTAATGTAAGAATTTTGAGGAACATGAACGTTTGAGAAAGAAAGAATTCCCAAGGATAAGAGAGGAGATAGTTTTTCGTAAATACTCACTTTGATTTTGAAACTAAGTTTTTATTCGGACGTCCATTCTAACTAGGGTCTCCTATGGTCAGGATGGCTCTGATACCAACTTGTCAACACCCGGATTTTTAATCCCAGATGCCCGTTATGCCATACCTCGCAATCCCGGGATTACCATTTTTGTGAGACATAACGGATTGGATATCACAGTACATCAGCCATTACAAACCATACATAAGGTCTTACACAAATAAGGATCTCATGATCCAGTCTGAATACAACAAGCAGCGGAAATAAAAGATAAGCGTAGCGGTGGGGTCCATCTTCAGGGGCACAGGCAATGCTGACGAAGGTAGATAGTCCTAGTTATCATAGCCATCCTGTTGGCCATCATCTTGATATTCCCCTTCATGGTCTAGCCATGAGAATAGCCAGGGACAAAATCCATGAGTACTCTTTAAGTACTCGCAAACTACCACTAAATCTAAGTTAAAGTGCTAAATCTAAGTTTAACTATAAAGTTAAGTTTGAAACCTAAGCTGAGTTCTGAAGCAAAGAAAGATAAAATAAAGTTCTAGAATCACTTAAGTTGGGAAGCTAATATTATAAACACAACCCTGTTGTGGTCAAGTCAAGATTCATCATTCATTTCATAAGTTGTTTGGAAAACATCTGACAATGAAACAGTATGGCCATTCCAACTATCCATAATCGCGGACGTGGCTATTCGAATAGTTTGACACTCTGCAGAGGTGGTACACTTTCACCACAAGATTCGATACATCTGTCAGGGATAACCCTGAATCATCATACTTAGTATGCAGATAATCAAACATAACCTTTCCTTTACACACCCTAGTATAAGCACCTCTCCTATGAGCATGGCCTCCCAACCATGACCATCAGTCATCTTGGGCACTGCATAGGTGGACAACATTGAGAGTTAGCCTCAGCTCAAACTTCTCCCACGAGGGAACTAATACTAATGCATATAAATTTCCAACTAAGCCTTACCCAATTCAAGTAGTGTGGTTGTACGGTAAATTTGGAATGGTATCGCATCCGAATCCAACCATAAGTTTTATAAAAGGGCTAAGGCTCATGCCTCAACATTTTCATCATCATAAACCATTTGTGTTTCTCAACACCTATCAAAACATCTCAATAGAATGACTCATCATTCCAAGGTTTTCATAATTCATTTTCACCAAGTGTTCCCATCTAAACTGACTCAAGTTTTTATCTACTCTAAACTACTAAGTTAAGAGTGTTCACTAAGGTGGAGAGATGATGGGTTCAATCTCATGCCATAGAAAGACATCTAAAGCTTAGCTAAATAGGTCAAGTTTTATACTTTTTATGCTACCTTCAAAACAAGTAAGGGACTTTGTGTAAACTAAAGGAATTAAGGCTGGTAAGGTAACACTTGGGGTAGTAATAGTCAAGGCGGTGTGACCAAAGCATGCCTAAAGCATCTTTGCTCATTCATCTCTCTTAATTCTAGCTTGCTAACAATATCTTGCACTGTTAATGGTGGCTTGCCTTTGTTGGCGCAGTGGTTGAAGTTTTCTTCTTCTTCTTGGTAGCACTCCTCCTCCTCGTAAGCTTGTTCGATACTATCTTCTATAAATACATACGGACCACACAATCACCAAACAATACTTAACTAGTCTAATTAGCATTCTAAGACACACATTTGATGATCTATTATCATCACAAGCATCACAAGTTTAATTCACTAGTTTCTTCCTTTGTATTCTAGAAAAGTAATTTCTACTCATTGAAAAATTAACTAAGATTTAATATTCACCACTTAAAATATGGGATCATGTGGACACATGTCATCACCACATATTCTAACATGTGGGAATGAGATTTAAAGGTTGGATCATAATTACTTTGGTTTAAGTTCATTATTTAATGATTTAAAGTGACTAGAAATGCCTATATAGCATTATTTTGGTACTAGTCCAAAGTCACTGCATGTAAACCTTAAAATTATTACAATTTAGATAGATATGATGAAATGTGATTTTTGAGAGTTGGAATCAACTCAAAACCTATCTTAGTTGATTTTATAAAAATGTTGCCATATGCAAAAGCTTCTGTTTTGTTATTTTTACTAGGAGAGATCTATAACTCTAATTGAATTAAATCTGACGGGCTTGGATAGATCATTTCAATACCTTTCAGGAAAAATTTGTTTCATGCAATTTGGATTTGTCAAACTCCCAAAATTGATTTTTAAACTAGTGGACAGAAACTATATTAACTTTAAATAAAAAAACTAAATTTGAAATTCTAACTCGCGCGGGAACTAACTGGGCCGGCCCAGCTACACACAGTGCATGCAACGGGCTGCCTGACATGCGGGCTCCACCAGTCAGTGGCACAAAAACAACGAAACGGTATCTAGGATTCTAGGGCACACGATCTAAAGACGATCCAACGGTGGGAGGTCATCATCGACGACGGATTACTTCGGCGAGAGTCTGACCTAGACGCGGTGGTCGGGCTCAATTGAGGGCGTACCAGGGCTCCAGCAAGGTCGGTGAGGCGGCATACGGGCTGGTTGACGACGGCGAGGCGAGGCGCGGTTGCGGCGAAGCTTGGGGTGCCCTAAATCGCAGGCGCCCTTCTCCTCCTGCTGCGACGGCTTCGGCTCCAATTCCAGCGAGGCAGAGCTCGAGCGGCGTCAGCGAGAGGTGGGTGAGGTTCAGTGAGAGGTGGGGAGTGAGTGAGTGTGGAGAAAAGAGGCTGGGGTGGCCGCTTTATATAGGGTCGACGAGGGCGCAGAGCGGGCTCCGGTGAGGTCATCGGTGACGACGATACGGGGCGCTCTCGGCATGGGCGAGAGCGGCGATGGGTTCTCTGTCCCCTGGCGGTCCTCTGGGGCTTAATGGTGCGGCAAGGCGAGGGCTCTACGGGTCGGGAGCGTGCGGTGAACTGAGCGCGGGCGCCGGTGTTCGACGCGGTTCCTCCGGGCTGCTGGTCACGATGCAGCGAACGAGGATGTCTGGGTTTTTGCTGGGCCTGCTACGGGTGCTGCCACGCAAGGCTAGGGCTAGGCGAGGCCGGTGCTGCTTTGGCGGGCGTGGCGCTCCGAGGTGATCGGCATGGCGGACAGAGGCATGGGCGCGAACAACTGGGGGTTGTCCTCCGCTCAATTTTGGTCGGGGGCTGGTCGAGGCGGTGCGGTGTGATGGCGCCTGTCTGCCAGCGGGCGAAGGAGAGCGCGGGACGGCTTTGTGCGAGCTGTCCATGGTCGACCTGGCGCATGGCGTCGGGCGGCTTGGCACTGGAGTAGCTAGGGAGAGGGAGAGAGAGCTAGGGCCGGGGTTTTAGCTAGGGGGACAAGGGGACCGAGTTAGGCCCAAATGGTGACCAAAATCACTGCTCACTATAGTGTTTTGAATTTGGCAAGATTTGTGTCTGCCAGCTGTTTGATGAAATGGCCGCAAGAAGTAAAAGATTGAATTTTGGTTTCAAATTTTTTGAGTGTTCTCCACTGGTACTAGGTAGTCTCTGGTTGCAAGGGGTTTTGAAAGTGGAGTTCAGTTTGATGGTTTTTGAAATAGGGGTGATCTAGGCATATGCATTAAATTCAATTTTCTCATGCCATTTAAAATAAGTATTTGAATGTTTTTAGCAGATCAAAAGGTGGGCCTTGGTACCTCATTAGGTGTACTAGCAAGGAGTGTAAAGATCTAGAATTATATCTGTTGAGAAATGAGTGCTAGGAACACTCAAAGTAGTGTAGTGGATTAAAATGGCCAAAATGACCATTCCCCCTTTTTAATTGTTTTTGATTTGATTTTCTTTGGGATTTGCTTGGGATAGGTTTAGATGATGTTTAAATCACCTAAGAAACATTTTACAACCAAAGAATCACAGAACCATGGCAATTCAAATCAATTCCTAAATTAAATGCTCATACACATGAATGCTTTCATTTTTAATTTGGAAAAGTTTTTGTTAACCCTAATTTTGATGATTTGGATCTTGATAGGCTTGGATTAAAGTTTTGGGATGTTACATGGACCCCGGTCTTTTCTTTTACATACAATCTACTAACTGTTTACTGCTTTGTGTTTACTTTCTGCAAACTATTACTTCTTTCCATTCGATACGTTTAATCCTTTGTTTTTAGCAAAACCGGTGAGATTGACAACCTCATCGCAAGTTGGGGACAAAGTTCTGTGGTTGCGTTGTGCAGGTCTCCATGTTGCTGCTGGCACCGGTAGTGCGCCCTGCCAACGTTCAGCTAGCTACACCTTTGGGGTGTTTCCTTGATCCTACTGGATTGATAACCTTGGTTTCATAACTGGGAGAAACTTACTGCTTTGCTCATCATACCTTCCTCTTAGGGTTCCCCAACGAGCTCGTTAGTACACGAGTCAGCACTTTGCTTTGGCTAAAACAGGGTCTCCAAAAGGGGTATGGTGTATTACAACATCTACCATACTAGGGACAAGTAGGTGTCGCCAAGGGGGTTGTACTTAGTAGTACCATTGAGTAATGGTTTGGAGGAGCCAAACCACTACCAGATATACAACATCATATAGTGAAACAATGCAGTTTTCATAAAACAGTAAGTAAAACAAGCATAAGTAAAATAGTAGGACGAGGCTTATGAGCAAGAAGGTGGCTTGCCTGATGATCAGCAATATGGCAATATGTCCCTGGACTTCTTCTTTAGATAACCAAGAATACCAATACCAATAATAGTAAGATCTCTTCTTCTCGGCGTCAATACAAGCGCAACTATCGTCGTCATCGAGTATACATGCAAACAAGCAAGACCACAATCAAAACAAGGCATACAACTGGACATTCACACAGCAAGAAAGTGGACAATACAATTACAATATTCAGTAGGTTTCGAGTGGTTGGGTTTAGAACCATTGCAAAAACCCTATTTGCAGTGGTGGGATTTCCTTTATTCGGGAAATGGTCAAAACCACTAATGGAGGGGTTTGGTACCAAGGCCTGGGTAAGTATGGTATCAAAGTGCAACCAGAATACCATCAGGTAGGTTTTGAAAAAACCAGACCAACAAAAGTGGTTTCAAGATTTTATCACTTTTCTTTAATTTCTTATGATTTTTCTAGTGAAATAAACTCCAGCTTTAGGAGATAATTCACCAGAATAGTTCTGGAAGTTCAAAAATTATTTCCTTGGATGGTTAGGTAGGGTTTGTTGTTGGGGGGATACCCCTGGGTAGGGTCACGCCGGGGTATAAAGGCCGAGTTAGCCGAGGTATGGCATGGTCAAAGCGAATGCTGTCCGAGTTACCTCAAGGCATGCCGAATCTCGGGGTAACCCGGACTAGGGGATGTCCACCTAACTGAGTCTCATCCGACTTAAGCAGTGAGCCGGATAGACAAATCTAACTTGTATGCAGGAACAGGTGTGACCGGGTCCTCTATGATCCGGGTCATAGCAAGCTTCTAGCAGAAGGAAGGAATCTCGCTGGTCAAAAGTAACCCCGGTACGCACTGCATGAGCGAAGCGGATAGGAGAAGGACCACCGAGGCGTGGCCGACAGAGGTGACGACGCCCGTGTCGGCTGACGCAGGCGCCGCAGAGGCTCAAGTAGCCTCTGCATGGGTGACGCGGGGGAAAAGCACCCCGGTCGGCTAGCTATTTTGGGAGGAGGCATATTCCTTGGAATATGCCTCCACGTATGTCCTAAGGGGAGACCTAGCCACCCCTATATAAGGAGGGCTAGGGCCTCTGTAGAAGGGGTTCCTCTATTATGATTGGTTTTAGGTTCTAAGGGTCTTGTACGGGTTAACTATGGGTGAGAGTAAGAGAGTTCCTTCTTCCTCCTCTCGCCAATATAGCTCTAGGAGCACTTGTAATCTGTGAACTGAATCGAATACAAAGCTTTTGTGTGAGGAATCACCTCACTATCCCTCCCTGGATTCCCCTAGTGCATTTAGTCCCCACCTTTAGCCTATCCATGGCATCTGCCGTGACACCACCATGACAGTTGGCGCCCACCGTGGGGCTGATAAGCGGTGCTGGTTGGGTTACCATCCGGACGGGAACGTCTTCGTCAAGCTCTGCTTCACCATCGATCAAAGTTTTCTGCATCCTCTTCCTCAACGTACAGAGAGCAGGGGAGTTGGCATACGAGCCTCCCTTGTTGAGGTGTCTCAACCTCTTCCTCAACCTCTTCACCAACAGTACAGTAAGTCGTAGCTGACCCTTTGGGAATGACTCTACTAGATAACTCAACCAGCATACGCATGAGTTACCCTGGATGTCACTCGGGGACTTTCATCTAGTTGTTCACCCTAGGGATGAGATAACTCAACCCGGGGACTAGCATGCATGCCTTTTGAGTCACCTAAGGGTAGAAAAAGTAGCTCGGGGACTCGGTGTCTCCGTGCATAGAACAGTAGCTCAGAAAAGACTTAAGATATGCCATGATCTCATATATGTCCACTGCTTTGTGTCTTCAAGCTGTCTTGGACTAAAAAATAGCTCACCAAGTCATTTATAACTCGGATTTTACTTCAATTTGCCTAACTACAGGTTTCTAGGTTACATGATAACCCGGATTTTATTTCGGTTTACCTAGTTACATGGTAACTCGGATTTTATTTCGGTTTTCCTAGTTACATGGTAACTCGGATTTTACTTCAATTTGCCTAACTACAGGTTTCCAGGTTACATGATAACCCGGATTTTACCTCAGTTTACCTAGTTACATGGTAACGGATTTTATTTCGGTTTTCCTAGTTACATGGTAACTCGGATTTTACTTCAATTTGCCTAACTACAGGTTTCCAGGTTACATGATAACCCGGATTTTACCTCGGTTTACCTAGTTACATGGTAACTCGGATTTTATTTCGGTTTTCCTAGTTACATGGTAACTCGGATTTTACTTCAATTTGCCTAACTACAGGTTTCCAGGTTACAGGATAACCCGGATTTTACCTCGGTTTACCTAGTTACATGGTAACTCGGATTTTATATCGGTTTTCCTAGTTACATGGTAACTCGGATTTTTACTTCAATTTGCCTAACTACAGGTTTCCTAGTTACATGGTAAGTCGGATTTTACTTCAGTTTGCCTAACTACAGGGATGATTCGGATTCGTTTCAGTTTCCTAGTTACAGGGTAACTCGGATTTTAATCCAGCTTACCAGGTTATCTTATACCTCAAATCAGTTTGTTCCATATCTTGGATAGCATGTGCCAGCATATCATTCATTCATCATATCAAATCTCGGATCTATATCTCGGATCCATATCAATGGAAATATGCCACGATATCATGAAGTCATATCATAACTCCAAATCATATCTCAGATCAATATCTCGGATCCAAATCTTTGGCGGTTTGCCTGCCAATCATAAGGCCATATGATATCTCAACCAAATAACTCGGATCTAAGACTTATGTCGGGTTCGAGTCAAGCAACTCAAACTCCCATCAGGTAACTCGGATTTGAGTCATGCGACTCGGATTCGAATCTTGTAACTCAGATTTTGGATCAAGTAAACTCAAAACAGAGACTCATGTCATTTTTGAGTCATATAACTCAGCAATTATATCTCGCATGGCATAACTCATATTATAATTCATAAGGCCAGAGCCGAATCAGGTCAGAAGCCGAAAAGACTTACCCAAAAGGGTTAAGGCCAAAGCCGAATCAGGCCAGAAGCCAAATGACTTACCCAAAAGGGTTAAGGCTAGAGTCGAATCAGGCCAGAAGCCAAAAAGAGTTACCCAAAAGGGTTAAGGCCAGAGCCGAATCAGGCCAGAAGCCAAAAGACTTACCCAAAAGGGTTAAGGCCAGAGCCGAATCAGGCCAAAAGCCAAAAGAGTTACCCAAAAGGGTTAAGGCCAGAGCCGAATCAGGCCAGAAGCCGAAAAGAGTTACCAAAAAGGGTTAAGGCCAGAGTCGAATCAGGCCAGAAGCCGAAAAGAGTTACCCAAAAGGGTTAAGGACAGAGCCGAATCAGGACAGAAGCCGAAAAGAGTCACCCAAAAGGGTTAAGGCAAGATCCAAATTCGGCCAGAAGCCAAATGACTTACCCAAAAGGGTTAAGGCCAGAGCCAAATTCGGCCAGAAGCCAAATGACTTACCCAAAAAGGGTTAAGGCCAGAGCTGAATCAGGCCTGAAGCCGAAAATGACTTACCCAAAAGGGTTAATGCCAGAGCCAAATTCAGCCAGAAGCCAAATTGACTTACCCAAAAGGGTTAAGGCCAGAGCCAAATTCGACCAGAAGCCAAAATACTTACCCAGAAGGGTTAAGACTAGAGCCGAAGAAGGCCAGATGTCAGGGATATATGAAAAGGACTACATGTCGGTAACAACTCTGGAGGTATTTTACATGAACCCTATGCACGATTCTACGAATCCCACATAGCCTCGGGGACTAATGTTGGGGATGTAACCCCGGGTACCCCAGAGTTGGTGTATCAAATAACTCATTAGAGCATTAAGTGATTAAATTGAGGATGTAAAATATAAAGTGGATAAAATAAGCTATAAATAAGGAAGAAATAAAGAAAAAGAGAAGAACAGAGGGGCTGGATTGGCATGCGACCAGATTCGGCCCGCTCCTAGTTTCCCTAAGCAGTATCTGGCCAATTTAGCCTAAGTCAGCCCAAGACCCGGAGTCAAATCCGCCCCCCAGTCAGCCTCGTCCCCCGGGTGGGCCGGATTCAGCATACCCTAGCCCACCGCGGGCCACCCTCCTCAGCGCAGGACTCCCACCGAGTCTCCCACTGCACAGCTTCCACCTTGCGCCAAGCTCCCTGCGTCACCAACGCTCTCCTCCGCGTGGGCCGAGACGGAGCCAACTCAGCCCACGGCGGGGCTCTCCACTAGCCGCGTCAGCACGCCACCCCGCCGACAAAGGTCAGTGACCCGGGCGGGCCGACATCGCGGCCCACCCCGGGATGCCCTCGTGCCACCAGCCACATCCCGCCAGAATCCCCCGGGTGGGCCGAGACGGAGATAACTCGGGCCACCGCGGGCTACAGCTTCTCTACCGCTGGGCCGGCATTCAGCAGCACTCCGGCTGGGCTTGATTCAGCAGCCTAGGTCCAAGTTAGACGTTAACTCGGCTGGGAGAGGAATGATCCGGCTGGGGCACTGTTCACCACCCAGGTGGGCCCCATTTCTCCCCCATGCCGAGTTACCTACCTCCTTGGCCGAATTTCACTTCCCCGGGCCGAATTACTTCATCCTAGACGTCATTTCTCTCGTACCTCGACCCACCAGCAACCTCTACATCGACACGCTACCGAGTCAAGTCAAGCCTACGTCAGGTGCCAGTCTTGGGACGCCCCTGGCTCAGACTGGCCCCTTTGGTCCAAGATTCTAAGGACTATGCTAGGCATCTTGGGAGATGCTAGGGAATATGCCAAGCATCTCCTAAAGATGCTAAGGAATATGCCGAAGGGATAAGACCAATGACTCAACAAAGGACAAGCTGACTAGGCAAGCCCCACAAGACAGCTCATAGGAGTACTTTAGATGACATACCTTGTCCCCTGGGCTCCCCTTTATAAGGAGCACCAGGGGTAACGTTACATGAGGGCCCCCCTGGAGGGCTCCTCTCCCTCTGCTCACTAGGAGCATGGTTTCTTCTTCCTCTTCTCTCTCCATGAGAGGCATAAGAGTACAGCTCAAGGAGCACCATTGTAGCCACAAGCATGGCAAGATATATGAGATTAGATGCAGGAGTAGAGGTGTTATATCACTAGGAGAGCCTCGAACCTGGGTATATCGTGTCTCTCTGAGTTCTTCCGTATGAGGTCTTCACTTCATCATCCCTCCCTGGATTCCTCCATTGTCCATTCGGCCCCAACTTTAGCCTATACCAAGCATCTGTCGTGACACCACCACGAGTTCGGCAGAGGCAAGGCGCGCGATGACTCCGGCGGGAATGCGTCTGGTGCGGTAGAGCTAGTCCAGGTCATCTTGGCAGACCCAGGACCTGGCCCACGCACCACGGTCCGCCGTGGCGGTGTCTTCCTCCATCTCTTGCTCGGCGACGGCGAGCTCCTCCTCTGTCATCTCCAGTTTGTTGCCCTCACTGTCGCTAGCGGCGGTGGGGGGCAGCGGCCTAGATTGACAATGACCCGTGGCGGAGGAGGTGCATAGCGGTGGCGGCGATGCAGAGGCGTGGGGAAGCAGTGCGGCGGTGGTGCTGCTACTTGGAAGTAGTGGCGGTGGCGCTGTCGCGGGGAAGACGAAGAAGAAGAAGAGCTAGAGGTAGAGGGGCGTAGAAGGGGGAAAGACCTAAGGGGTGCGTCCCTCTCCTATTTAACCACTCCCTCAAGGGGGAAGTGGGATCGTGTCAAACGGGTACGCCACACGGTGTGGCCGTGTATTGCCCGCGTCAACCAATCAGCAGCGAGCCACATGGAAGGCCACAGGGTGTAGCTGATCCCATGACGTGACGCATTGATGCGGTTAACGAGGAGGCAGGCGTGACGTGACCCGCGCGTAGTGATAACTGAGAATTACTGCGGCGGTTACTGTGGCTAGCCCTTAAAATGAGGCAACCAAATGATTAGCCTCCACGTGGGTTAGCGTACGAGAGAAGGAAAGAAGACCCAGATGAGACCGTGGTAACTTGGCCAGCAAGTGAAAACTAGGAATGAGCCAAGGGAAAGTAAAACCATGAGGTCCGAGTTAGGGTGGTAACCCGGCCAGCAAGTGAGAGCTTGGAATGTGCCAAGGGAAAGTAAATCCAAAGAATCCGAGATAAGGAGGAAACTCGGAGAAGGAGCACAAAGCTCAGTGGAATTGAACCTGCTGTGGCCTTAGTGGCTAAGGCAGCTAAGACCGCACCAGCTTCAGGGACTAATGTTGGGGGGATACCCCCGGGTAGGGTCACGCCGGGGTATAAAGGCCGAGTTAGCCGAGGTATGGCAAGGTCAAAGCGAATGCTGTCCGAGTTACCTCAAGGCAGGCCGAATCTCGGGGTAACCCGGACCAGGGGATGTCCACCTAACTGAGTCTCATCCGACTTAAGAAGTGATCCGGATAGATAAATCTAACTTGTATGCAGGAACAGGTGTGACCGGGTCCTCTATGATCCGGGTCATAGCAAGCTTCTAGCAGAAGGAAGGAATCTCGCTGGTCAAAAGTAACCCTGGTACGCACTGCATGAGCGAAGCGGATAGGGGCAGGACCACCGAGGCGTGGCCGACACAGGTGACGACGCCCGTGTCGGCTGACGCAGGCGCCGTAGAGGCTCACGTAGCCTCTGCATGGGTGACGCGGGGGAAAAGCACCCCGATCGTCTTGCTATTTTGGGAGGAGGCATATTCCTTGGAATATGCCTCCACGTATGCCCTTAGGGGAGCCCTAGCCATGCCTATATAAGGAGGGCTAGGGCCTCTGTAGAAGGGGTTCCTCTATTCTAATTGGTTTTAGGTTCTAAGGGTCTTGTACGGGTTAACTGTGGGTGAGAGTAAGAGAGTTCCTTCTTCCTCCTCTCGCCAATATAGCTCTAGGAGCACTTGTAATTTGTGAACTGAATCGAATACAAAGCTTCTGTGTGAGGAATCACCTCACTATCCCTTCCTGGATTCCCCTAGTGCATTTAGTCCCCACCTTTAGCCTATCCATGGAATCTGCCATGACACCACCACGACATTTGTTGTACTTATTCACTGAGAGTTGGAATCATGTCAAAATATTTACCAGAATGCCCTCAGGAAATGCTCAAAGGCAGTTCTATAGACAACTTGTCTTTTTCACCAGATTAAATATGCAGGGACTTTTGATATGAGAAAAGGGGCAATGGATAAGTACTTTGAATACCGTTCTGTAGAAATTGAAATCAGCCACTTTGGAGTGCTAAAACTCCAGTAGTGATTTTCCTACTGAAACTAGCCTAGCCAGAGATGATTAATTCACCAAAGTTAAACAGAGCATCAATAAAATTTGATCTCATGGGTTTTGATAGACCTTAGTGTACCACATAATAGGGAGTTGGAACCAGGTCAATACCCAGTTAGGTTTGACCTGGAGAATTTCTTAAATACAGAAATAGGCTGTTTTCATTATTTTTACTATAGATAAACTACTATTCACCTTGGCATAGGATAACTGCTAGATGGTAGGCCTATAGTTATGTTATCAGGGGAACTTGGTTTCATCCCTGTTGGAGATGTGTATCTCACTCAGGAATTTATTTACTGGAAATGGTACTTCTTGGTAAATAAATTTACAAAAAAGATAATAGTGGTATTTGGCCAAACTTCTGGTACAGCAAGATAGACAAAAGCCTAAGGTATCCTAGGAAATTTGTATCAGATCATTTGGAGGTATTTAACATTTTTATTTGCATTTGAAGTAAACAGCTAAATATGGATTTATAGAAAATGGTTAAAAGTAAAGGGGATGGAGCAGTGCTGGGCTAAGATCTGGAGGCATCTGGGCCGTCTAGGGGAAAAAGCGGCCCACCCGGGCAACACTCGCGCGCGGGGCGCGGTTTGAATCCCGCTGGGAGGGGCCCAGCGGTCAGCGGGGCGGAGAGGCCAGGGGGTATGGTCATCGTGGCTACCCATTTTAAGGGGATCCGACGGTCGGCGGTCGTCGTCCTCCTGGGCAGCAGCGGCGAGGTTTGAAACCCTAGCTGGTAGCGGGGAGCTTACCAGCGGGGCGGAGAGGAGTCGGGGAGAGTCCAGGGAGGTGTGGTGGTTGGCGACGAGTCCGGAGAGGGGCGGGACGGGGTGCTTTGGTTACGGGAAGGCCCGCGACTGTGCCTAGGCGGCATGCTTCGGGAGCTCACCGGTGAAGCCTCCAGGGGCCGTCCTGAGCAAGAAGGAGGGCAAGGTTAGCTTTAGAGGAGTGAGGAGGTTCCGAGAATGCAACATGCATGGGTTGGAGAAGGGAGGTGGAGGAGCTATGCTCGAAACAAGGGAGGAGGCCGATGCTCCTTCTTGTTCTCACGGGCAAGGTAGGGCTAGGGAGAGGGAGAGGAGGCTCTAGGAGGTGAGGTGGAGTGGGAGGGAGGCAAATGAGCCAGAGAGGGGAGCTGGGGTGGCCTCTGGCCTATTTAACCGGTAGGGAGTAGTCCATCATGGACTTGGTCCATTGAGCATGTGAGGGAGGAGGGAAACCAGGGGGAGAGGATGTTGTGGGCGAGGAGGGTGGTATCTGGTCGGGCTGCAGGTCAGAGAGAGGGAGGGTTGCTGTGTGGAAAGCTTTGAAGATATTTTGTCCTCTTGTGGTTGTCTCTCTTCTCTCTACTCCTCTTCCAAACACAAGATACAAGGGATAGGACAGAGCTACAGTGCTTTGCTACAGTGATCACGACAGAGATGAGTGCTAGGTGCTATGGTGCATTGCTTTGCAAGATTGGTGGTGTTTGGGTTTGGTTTTTGATTCACAAAGGTTACATGTCCCAATTTGCCATAAGGGATGATCAAGGTTTATTTCTTGATTTTTGCTCTTGACCAATTGAGATAAGGATGCTGGTAGCTGGGTAAGGGTAAGATGCATCTCTAGGATTTATTTGGGATTTTTCAGAAGATTAGAAGTCCACTTAAATCCATTAATTCAAAAACTTAAGAATTGAAGTATTGGATCTCATTTGATACTTTTACATTGGACCTTGTTGGATTTTCATGTGAGGTGGTCCCAAATGTGAATACACACTTAGGAGAATTTTCCCAAGATTTATTGTGGATTAAATGTATTTAAAACAATTATTATTCCATTTCTGCCATTTGGGAAAAAGGGAAAAAAGGAATAATAAAGGATATTTGGGAATTTAGGGTATGATATGTGAACCTCAATTGAGAAAAAGTTTGGAGAAGTGTTTTGGCAAAAACCAAACTTTCCTTTGTAGGAGTTTTGTAGATTTTGTCTATTAAAGGGATTAAATAGATTTGGTCCATAATAAATATGGATAAAATTTGATAAATCTTGATGATCAAGGTACATGATGTAGACAAGGTGTAACAAGCATTTGCAACCTTGGGATTGGAGAATCCAAGTTGATTTTGGTGAAAACTAGGGATTTAAGGATCTTGGGTAAGATTGTTTTCATGCCACCAAAACCTTGTTGGATCTTGGAGCTCAAGGCTCCCCTTGGGGCATGGGATATATGTATGGACATACAAATTGATATGTATTTCAATGGTGTAGAGGTTTGAGCTTGATCCTGCTTGAGCTCACCAAGAATTGATTTCAAACTTTGAAAAAAATAAGCCTGCCAAGGCAGATTATCAACTAGCCTTCAAAACCTTGTGGGTTTAAGAAGCACAAAGATCCACTTGGAACAAGTGAAGTAGATATTTATAGACCTATATGAGTAGCACACAACCATGCAAAGAGTTGGTCCATAGAAGGTTGGATTATGGTGTGAGCTTTTGTCAAAGTAGGCATGTTGACTAGATTTGCAGGAATAGTTATTTTCTTGCTTCAAAACCATCAAGAACAAGTGGGTTGGAGGATGATCTAACCAAGGGAAGGAGTGGCCTTGGTATTCCTTAGGATGGTTAACAAGATGGTTCAAATGCATTTTCAAAAATGCACAAGGGTTGAGAAAAGGAGACATTCAAAAAGGTGATGTTGATGCAGTTTCTAGACTTAGCCAAATTTGGCAGATTTAGGGTTTTTCACTACAACAGATCCTAGAATCGGTGACGAATTGCCTGGTGACAAAATTCAAAACCGTCACCGAAAGTAACCATAGGTGACGGATTAGTTTTGGGCGTCACGTATGCTTGATAATGCGTGACGGTCGCGTTTCGCGTCACGGCAAACCGTCGCCGATTATCCGCACGACGGATTTTAGAGCGTCGTAGATTAAGCCGTCACCGATTGTTCGTGGGACCAACGAGTTAGCAATTGTGTTAAAAACAATAAAAGGGCAAAGATGGGTTTCGATCCGAGGACCTAGTACAAAGTAAAACGTTTCGTTACCGCTGGGCTACCGTTCGGTTTTTGAATTGTTTGATTGGCCTACCATTTTGTAAACTCTATGTGCAGTACGTGGCATGTACAAACACGGATCGTTATAGTTAGGACTTGTGCGATCTTCCAAACAGTTTTCTTCTCTGTTCTTGCGAACGAGCGCCGTCAAGGGTATCCCTTGTCCAGGCGATCACGACATTTGCTGGCCCTTCATCTACAAGTCCCGGCGACTTGCGCCTACGCGATCACGACGATCGATCACGATCCCAACTAGCGAGGCTTCGCGGAATGCCGGCGCACGGTGATAGGAAGCACATGTGAGTTCCTTTGAGATCTGTTATGAAATTGATTTGGATTGGTGTTTATGTTACACATTGTGATTTATTTGGACTTTGGTAAACAATTTTCACATCGATTAGTACAAATTGAATGGCATCATGACTCGAGTGGAACACATTATATATATTTTTGTAGGCGATGGATCGACAGTGGATTACTCATGGGCGCAAGTTCACCCCTTTTTACATACAAGGTGTCCGCGAGTTTATTGAGTTTGCGCGCGCAAACTGCAACGAAGGTGCATCAATATTGTGCCCATGCCAAAAATGCCTTAATATTACGCAGCAGACTTAGGACACTGTTGAGTATCACTTACACGTCAATGGTATGGCCGTTTCGTACACAAAGTGGAGTTGTCATGGAGAAGATGATGGTCCTGATGAAAACTATGATCATAGTTTGTATCAAAGCAATGACGATGATGATTATGATGATGGAAATGAGAATCATAATGATCATGTTGACAAGATGTTAGATGAGCTGCATGATTCTGGTGACAGAGGCCCAAGTGACACTAATTTCTATGCGAACCTCATCGAAGAAGCTAAGAAAGAGCTTCACGAGGGATGCACCACTGGGACGAGGTTGTCATTCATTATGAAGATGCTTTACGTGAAATCATACAACCGGGTCACAAATAGAGCTTTTGATCAATTTATGGCTGTCTTATGTGCTGCTTTGCCAAAAGTGAATTTTCCCAAGTCCTATGCTGAAGCTAAGAGTGTTCTTTCTGAGGTTGGGCTTGGTTATGACACAATTCATGTTTGCAAGTATGACTGCGCTCTGTTTTGGGGAGACCATGCCAAAAAAACTCATTGTCCCGAGTGTGGATTTTCAAGGTGGAAAGACCCAGAAGCAAAGAGAAAGATTCCCCACAAGGTGCTTCGATACTTTCCTATAATCCCAAGGTTACAGAGATTTTTTGTTTCCAAGGAAGCATCGATAAACACCAAGTGGCACAAGGAGAAGAGGGTTGCACAACCGGGTATTTTGAGGCACCCAGCTGATGGTGAAGCATGGAAGCACTTTGACAAGGAGTTTGGATGGTTTGCTTCAGATGCCTGTAACATAAGGCTTGGTATTGCGACAAATGGATTCAACCCATACGGAAACATGAGTAGTTCATACAGTATGTGGCCAGTTTTTGTCATTCCATACAACTTCCCACCGTGGATGTGCGTGGATCAATCCAACTTCATGATGTCACTGCTAATCCCTGGAAAGAATTCACTAGGAAAGGATTTTCATGTATTTATGCAGCCATTGATAAAAGATATGATGAAGCTATGGAGTGGCATGGGCACATATGATGCTTGCACAGGTAGAGAGTTTCCGTTGCATGCTGCATTTCTTTGGTCGATTCATGATTATTCTGGATATGCCACGATGTCTGGCCGTAGCACAAGAGGGTTTTTCGCATGTGCGCACTGCGATAAGGATCCTTGCTACGAGTCTTTGCATAATAAAATTGGTTATATTGGTCATCGTCGATTTCTGCCTCACGATCACAAGTGTTGGAGTAGCAGAGCCTTCAATGGAAAACCTGAACCTAAGGATGCACCAACAAGTTTCACACTTGGAGAAAGAGAGGAGAGGGTACAGAGAGTTCAGGATTACAGGCCAGGGAAAAATCCATCAACTAGGAAGAGAAAGCGTGGCATGACTGGTGAGCCAACCTGGCACCTGAAGATCAGCTTATATGATCTGCCATACTGGTCAAGATTGAAGTTTGTTCACAACCTAGATGTGATGCACATTGAGAAGAACATATTGGACAATATCCTTGGTACCCTTCTTGAGCTTGATGGAAAGAACAAGGACACTGTTGGTGGTAGAATGGATTTGGAGAAATTTAATGTCAGGAAGAAGTTCTGGATGAAACCTGAGGCCGAGGGTTTTTCAAAGGAGAAAGCACCGTGGACGCTTCAAAAGGAAGGCAAACAAAAATTGTGCAAGTATTTGGCCAACACTAGGTTCACAGATGGTTTAGCTAGAAACTTAGCAAGATGTGTGGACATCCCAGGGGGTAAAGTGCACGGTCTGAAGACGCATGACTGCCACATACTTATGCAGCGTGTGTTGCCAGCTGGTCTGAGAGGGATTGCATCAAAGGCGATGTATGAGACCATTGCTGAACTGGGAAACTTTTTCAGGGAGTTGTGTGCCAAAACTCTAAGAGCATCTGTGCTGCGTCGAATGAAGGTTGAAATTGTCATAATTCTTTGCAAGCTTGAGCTGCTATTTCCCCCATCATTCTTTGATGTAATGGTGCACCTGGCTATTCATCTACCTGATGAGGCACTTCAGAGGGGGCCTGTTCAATATGGTTGGATGTATCCAGTTGAAAGAAGGCTCGGGTACCTGAAATCAACTGTGCGTAGCAAATCAAGGCCTGAAGGTTCAATTGCTGAGGGATATATTGTGGATGAGTGCTTGCATCATTGCTCTAAATTTTTGGGTGATGTCATAGAAACCAGACATAACAAGCCTGAGAGGAACCAAGATAAGAAACAAAGAGTTGATCCGCTAGAGTTTGATATTTTTTCAGATGGAGCCAGAGGTTTAGGACTATCCAAGTTGAAGTATTTTCCCAAAGAATTTGACAGTATGGTTTGGTATGTACTTCAGAACTGTGATGAGGCACAAAATTATATTCGGTAGGTCTATTTACCTTTTTATTAATCATTCAAAATTTTCAGTAATATTTTGTGTTATAGCAGTACCATTACTAATTTGTTTTTGATTTTTAGGTATTTCCGACAACAACTACAGAACAGGGGTGTGAACAACATTGAGGCGGAACTAGAGAAAGAATTCCCTGTATGGTTTAAAAAACATGTCAGTAATTTGGACAATGCTCCAGAAGATTTAAAATCACTAGCACTTGGTCTAGATGCTCGTGTAGTTGTACACCCTATGTGCAATGTAAATGGCGTTAGGTTCCGTTCCGTCGAGCGTTAGAAGAACATGAGGACTCAAAACTCAGGCATAATGACAAGAGGATCCGTTTCTGATGAACAAGATCAAGAATACTATGGTGTGATGAAGGAGGTTCTTGAGTTACAGTACCCGAGAAACAGGCACGGCGACAGATCCGTGTTCTTGTTCCGCTGTGATTGGTTTGACCTTGGAAGTAGGAAAACCACGGAGATGAAGGATGATGGATACTTTAAAAGCATCAATACGTCTGTATTGTGGTACAAGAACGCCCCTTTCATATTAGCTCACCAAGCAGAAACTTGTTTTTACTTGGAAGACACAAAATTTGGTGATCCTTGGAAGGTGGTGCAAACTTTCAAGCACAGGAATGTATACAATGTTCCAGAAAAAGATGATGAAGGCAATGCAGGTGCATACCAGGAAGACCTAGGCTCGGAAGATCCCATTGTTCACCAAATTGAGGACAAGGAAGATGAATATGTTGATGATCATGAAGACGACATGGCTGATTGCTCTGATGATGTGATATTTGTTGACTCTCAGACTGTTAGACAACTAGCAGGGAAAAATGGTGTAAACAATGATATGTACCTGAGCGACGAAGAACAAGAAGACTTGGAACGGGTTGTCGATGAATTTGGGAGGAGCATTTCAGATGTTGATAGTGATATTGACTAGTACCTTGTGAAAATGCGTTACTAAAATACTAGCACGCAGTTGTACTGTTTGATACTAGTTATGGAGACTGTTGCATTTAATTCCCAGTAACCATGTTATACACAAAATTATTAAATATAATGATATATATGGTCGTACCTAGATGTTTTTGCTTGTTTTTGTCATACTTACTTCGAGTAGCAAAATAGATTTACTGGAGATAGATACTTCTTTACGTGACACAACCTACGCGACAGACATGTCCGTCTAGTAAGTTGTGCACGCATAAAATTTGTAGCTCATAAAATATTCATAGATACCGATGAAATGAACTCAATTAACACGATTTCACTATAATTGGCAGCAACGACAGTCATAATATATTTCAGCTGATAAAAAATTTGATAGTACTATTACACTTAACCATGTCTTCAGACATACTAATGCCACATAATGAAGGACCGTAAAATATTGTCTTAACATCTCATATTATTAGGTCGACAAATGACCCATGACCATCATAGTGAAAATGATCAAGGCTACTAAAGTTCCACATTTGGAACATAGAAGGCAAATAGGAAAGCCCCCTTACGTCCCACGTACATCATGAAAAATATCTTGTATCCAATTCGCCGAAAATCCTCCTCCTATGACATCACTTCCCTCCACCTAGCGCAGCATACTCGGCCATCCTCAGGAGAAATTGAGTATGACCCTTTGACCTTTGTGTATTTATCACACACAATTGTGATATCACCATATTCAGCCATGTCTTCAGGGACAAGGCGTCGCGGGAGTTTCTGTTCTTGGTCCACATGCACAATGTGAACATTTGTTAATTGGAAAATTACAGGCACAACAAAGTAGATCACTCATACTTACCAGCTCTTTCTTCTGGCAATTTGTCCAGCTTAATGTGTGGATCAGAGACTCACATTTTCCAACTTGATAAGGCCCAGCTCCATGTTCATCAACTAGCGTGTCAATGATGTCAACATTGCTGACCACTGACTCCATCATTCTCCAATTAATTATGGTTCCATCAGTGGAATGCATAGCGTCAAGTATGCCTTTCTTATCCTGGGTCAGATTATAATATGTTGTAAAAGTTCAAATACTTAATTAAATAAATATTACTGAATCAAAATTAAAATTAATGCATGGTAGGTACGTCAACATTAAGATTGTTTAGGAACAAGGAAAAAGTATCGTGCTAAACACAAAGAAACTACTTCTTTCTTCATAAGGAAAAAACTAGAGACAATTCCATCGGTGACATTCTACACATTACAAAGTAGACTAGAAATCGAGCAAAATGGGTGAACCTAAATATTTTAGTGGATCTACATATATACATCCATTTTATACAAACTCGTAAACATCGTATATTTGTAAACGGAGGGAGTACTTCAAATAAGCAGTTACTTACATGGGTGGGTGATCGGTAGGTTGATCGCCGTCACAGGGGTAGATGGACCTTGTGTGTCGGTAGAGAAGACAAGCTCCGTTGCAACATCCAGATTGTAGACTCTAGCGAATTCTCTCCAATATTGGCCTTCAAGATATGTTCTGCCATCCTTGTTGATACAATCAACGTTGAATTCGAACCCTTCTTCCGTAACGACCTCGACCACAAAATCATTCTCGTGGTCGACAGAGTCGATGGCAAACTTCTTAAGGAAATTCGCTCTAGCATAGCAGGGTATTAACTGAAGAAAAATGGAACATGTTTACTACATGACAAACTAACAGATGCTATAATTCATGACAAAAGGGTGGAATAGGAAAGACTGATGATCATACAAAAAATAAAACCAGTACCATCATTTCTTAAAAATTCTCTACAAGGGTGAGAATGAAAAAGGACTTGATCTTGTCGCCCAGGCCGCACAGACCCTTGGTGTCAAAACACCAAGGAAACTACGAATCAAAAAAAGAAAATTTAAAGATCATTGGCCGTACATTTTTGTCCAAATAGATCCAGTACATGCAAACTAGATAGGTTAGATTTTTACCGCAACGATCTTTCCCTTCGCCATCCCTCTCTCTCGATAGATCTACGGCCTAGGCAAAGGTGGTTTAGATGGCGGCGCTGACTCCAACTATGCCTTTAGGGTTTGTTGGAGGGAGAGCGTATATATATGGTCCGACTATGCTTGCATTCCGGGCCTAGACCCAGTTATAAGCTTAATTTGTGGGCTCGACGTGATTAGCTTTAGCCGTTAGGGAAAACAAGGAAATATATTGATTACATTTAGTGCGCAGAGCAAGGAAATTGATTTGGTTTTTATTGCTCTAACTTAGTCGTCATAGTTAGGTCCTGTAAGATCCTCAATAGAATCTTGAGACTAACAAGGAAAGAATTAGCTATATTAATTAAATCCTTTACTTAGAATATTTTGCAAATTTTATGAAAAGTATTGGAAATAAGGAGTTTGCCTTTCATGTTTGTGGTTGTTTTTAGACATTCTGAAGGATCATCAGTATGTAAAGTACATAAGTTTCTGGTTTGAGATTGGTTTCAAAAACTTTTTGTAGTACAAACTTACTTCAAACTTTATTAGATACAAAATAAAGCATCAAACCATCTAATTTAGTAAAAAAATGCAGTGTGCATCAACATGAGAATTCAGATAACAAGTGCACCAGTAACGCAACAGCAAACTCCATACACATTAACATAGTCTTAAACAACTAGGTATGATTGCCTAGCTTCCACCATACATAATAAAAACTTAGTCTTCAAACAGCACACAGTTTCTCTTCATCTCCAAGGGGACAACACAAACATAAACTAAACTTGTGGAAACAGAACATGAGGGCCAACAGCAGGACCGATAACCGGGATAAGGCCACCCTTGACGTACTTGTCGAGGAATCTGCCAAAGGCGGCATGCTTCGCCATGGTGTGGCCCTTGTGCTTCTGCCTGCTGCCTACGCCAACGCCATCCGCGTGCTGGATCATGCTCTCTAAGTTCTTGGTGATGACCCTGCCACAGAATGGGCAAGATAGCTCCCCACGGCTGCGGAAAGGTATCTGGCCACTCACCAGCCGCTTAAGAACAAAGCGGCTCTTGCGGTCCCTGTCGTCCTTGTCGTGGCCCACATCGTCAAAGTCTTCGTGTGAATTTTGAAATACGTAAGAAGTGAGATAAACAGGAGCACAACAACGATCAAATGAAATAAGCTGTAAAAAATTAACAATGCTGCCAAAATTATTCTAAATTGTTGCGGTGATAGTACTAACATTTGATGAATCGAGGACAGATTTGTGTTGCGGTGATAGTACTAACATTTGATGAATCGAGGATAATGTTGTGTGACCAATATTTGATGAATCGAGGACAGTTTTGTCTTATCATGTCTAGTGAGCGCTGGAACGCCTGAGCGTTCATTTCTATCTGCTTCAAAGTCCATAATGGATAATTTATTAAAGAACAATATTCTTTGGGGACATAATTCAAGGCATGTGAACTTTAGGGGCAAATAACCAATTTTTCCTAAATAAAATTCTTGCAATCATAATCACTAGAATGAAAGAAGACTCGGATGAATTTAAGTTTCAAACGCATTGATCATTACACATTAAATTCCATTCATCAGATCAATCATTTCTTCCGAAATAAAATTCTTGTTATCGTAATCTCTACAATCAAATTAGACTCAGATGAATTTAAGGCACTTAATGATGAATCATTTACAAGTTAACTACCTTAACACATTCAGAAAGTTATCTGATAACTATGAACCGATAGATATCATATGAGCAATCATAATAAGTAGAATTAAAGAAGGCTTGGATGAATTTAAGTTTTAAACGCATTGATCGTTACACTAAACAGGATACTGATTCAAACACACTATGGAATCATCACTTTAATAAGCAGCAAATTTAGATAATGGTAATTATGAATTCCATGCATCAGATCAATCCTTTATTCCCAAACAAAATTCTTGCTATCATAATATCTACAATCAAATTAGACTCAAATAAATTTAAGTCGCTTGTGTTGATCAATCATGTGCAAGGTAACTACCTTAACACATTCAGAATGTAATCTGATAACTATTAACTGATAGATATCATATGAGCAATCATAATAACTAGAATGAAACAAGACTCAGATGAATTTAAGTTTCAAACACATTGATCATTACACTTAATAGGATACTAATTGATACACACTATGGAATCAACACATTAATAAGCAGCAAATTAAGAAAATGGTAATTATAAATTCTATGCATCAGATCAATCTTTTCTTCCCAAACAAAAATCTTTGCTATCATAGTCTCTATAATCAAATTAGACTCGGATGAATTTAAGGCACAACATTCAAAAATTAATCTGATAACCATGAAACCATATATATCATATGAGTAAGAGTACTATATGGCAGATCAAATCAAAGTCAACTACAAAGGAACCGTACAAACCCTAGAATCAAGAATATCTAGAACACCACCTAGACAGCACAAATCAATCTACTCTACGAACAAACCCTATGTGAATAGTAAGATGAATAGAGGAGATCGAACAGAACAGCTCAGAACCTCGGTGCCGTCGTCGGAGGCCTCCTCCTTGAACGGTACATCTTCTTTGCAGGCTTGTTCATAGAGGTACTCGATGGAGTCAGGGTCTTCGCCGTCGTAGTACTCATCGTCCGGCACGACGATGACCTGGCGGCCTGCATGCGGGTTCTGTAGATCTGCCGCGTGAGCCATGACGTCCTCCTTCTTCTCATCATCAACGGCGACCACGATCATTACGGTGGAGTCCCCAACGGTCACGACGCACCGACGAGCGGCTGGTGCTCCCAAAGAAGACTCCTCGCCCGCCACCGCGGCGATGACCGCGGGTGCATCGCTAGAGCCGCCGACCGCCTTCGACTCTGGCTCGTCTTCGCAAGCGCGCTTCATCTTGCAGATTCACTAAGGGATGAGATTGGTGGTGCGGTGGTGGGAGCGGATTGGGGTTTTCGGCAGATTGGGGAAGAAGTGGACGATGGTGGGAGAGACGATGAGACCGATGTGTTATATAGATGTTGGCGGTTCGGTTTCCTCTGGTGCACGCGTGGGTGTGGAATCGTGTAGTCCTGCATGTATTCCACTTTCCCATTGCTTTCACATTGGACCCACGCATGACATTTGGGAGAGTGGCGCGTTGCAGCGGAAATCTCTACACATTCTATATTATATAAATTGTAAAAAAATCTATATTATATAAGTAAAAAAAGTATATTGTGTAAAAAACAATAAGTTTTCTAAAAGATTTTATAGAGAAATATTGAATTTGTTCAAATTAGTTGAAATCCTAAATTAAATTAGAACCAATCTCGGTCAAACTGGAACACACGGATGCCAATGGGTCATGAGTGTAACTGGACCCACATGTGTCATCAGGGTCAACTTTTGCCCAATCTCAGTCAACATAGAACCCACAGACGCCATTGGGCCCACTTGCACCAATGTTAGTGTAAGTGGACCCATGTGTGTCATCAGGTCAACTTTTGTCCAATCTCAGTCAAACTGGACCCACAGTGGCCATTGGTACCCGCATGCACCGATGCTAGGGTAACTGGACCCACATGTGTCATTAGGTCAACTTAAGCCCACCGAGAAGCACTTTGTGATCAACAGAAAACACTTGGCGGTACATGACATGAAATAGGTGAGAAGCCACCCAATGTTTCCAAGTGCTACCTCAAAAGCACCAACTCCGGGAGAAAGCATATACGAGACCATCGAGAAGCACTTGGCTATCAACGCAAAGCAACCTGGCAGCATATTACATGAAATAGGTGTGAAGCCTCCCAACATTGCCAAGTGCTTCCACAAAAGCTCCAAGTTCGGGATATATCATATACAAGTCCGCCGAGAAGCACTTAGCTGCTACCGTAAGGCACTTGGCAGTATATTAGATGCAATCGGGCTTCCCACACGAACTGTGTCCATATGAAAGTACAAAGTCCCCAGACTTCAAGAAGACCGACCAGGCATCGAGAGATAATTGCAATGAACATGTTTGGGTTCCACTCGTAACTTACCAAGCCAAGTTCAGGAGTTTGAACATCATGCATCTAAAAAGCTAACACTCGGTCATTCCTATTCGAGCAAGGCAGCAAGATGACAACATTGTCAGAAGGAAAAAAAATCCATAACAACCTGGCGAAACAAAAGACTGAACAAGTCTGGAAGAACGTACCTCAACATCATGAAAGTATCTTGGCATATAGTAGCGGAAACACTTGGTGCTCGACATCGTGGAAAACACGACTAGCGTCTCGCGTGTGTCGGTTACGCTCAAAATAGGCCAAATCTGGGCGATACGTTGGACCGAACGGGCAAAACGTGGAAACTGGGAGACATCGTGGAAAACAGCCTGACATCGTGGAAAACACGACTAGCGTCTCGCGTGTGTCGGTTACGGTCAAAACATGCCAAAACTGGGCGATACGTTGGACCGAATGGCCAAAACGTGGAAACCGAACAAAAATCCACGGCTTCGTGGAAACACTTGGTGCTAGCTATGTGGGCCCACATTTGTCATCGGGGTCAACTTAAGCCCAATCTTAGTCAAACTGGACCCACAGATGCCATAGGATCCCACATGCACCGATGCTAGCTATATGGGCCCACATGTGTCATCAGGGTCAACTTAAGCCCAATCTTAGTCAAACTGGACCCACAGATGCCATAGGGTCCCACATGCACCAATGTTAGCTAAGTGGACCCACATGTGTCATCAGGGTCAACTTTTGCGGCGATATGAGTCAACATAGATCCCAGAGATGCCATTGGGCCCACATGCACCAATGCTAATGTATGTGGACCCACGTGTGTCATCAGGGTCAACTTAAGCCCAATCTTAGTCAAACTGGGCCCACGTGTGTCATCAGGGTCAACTTAAGCCCAATCTTAGTCAAACTGGACACACAGATACCATAGGGTCCCACATGCACCGCTGCTAGCTATGTGGGCCCACATGTGTCATCAGGGTCAACTTAAGCCCAATCTTAGTCAAACTGGACCCACAGATGCCATAGGGTCCCACATGCACCGCTGCTAGCTATGTGGGCCCGCATGTGTCATTAGGGTCAACTTAAGCCCAATCTTAGTCAAACTGGACCCACAGATGCCATAGGGTCCCACATGCACCGCTGCTAGCTATGTGGGCCCACATGTGTCATCAGGGTCAACTTAAGCCCAATCTTAGTCAAATTGGACCCACATATGCTATTGGGCCCACTTGCACCAATGCTTGTGTATATGGACCCACGTGAGTCATGGTACATTCTATGTGGAAGCTCATATGCGGGATTGTTATTTTGATGAGAATGAAATGTTTCAAGTTTAAAAAAATTCATGTCAACTAGTTCACGTAAAATTTATCAGTGTGTAGGTTTTAAATTTTTATGAGATATTTTGAATTAGTTATGCACTGTACAAGCTTAGGTCAAACTTGAGTTGAAAGTTGTAGGAAAGCCGTGGGTTCAATTTTTGAAATTAAGTTGCAGCCACGACCAGAGGATTGGTGAAAGCCCCGTGTGTTCAATTGTTGAAAGTTTGCAGCCACGACCGGACCGCACCACACCTACACGCGTCGCATCGTAACAAAACTGATCCCACTGCTGCACCGCAATAACCGCATCGCATGCACCACACCTAAACACGTCGCACCGTAACAAATTAAAACTTACCCCACTGCACCGCAATAACCGCATCACACCACTCCTAAACGCGTCGCACCGTAACAAAACTGACCGCACTGCACCGCACTAACCGCATCGCACCGTAACGGGTCGACTACATCGAAGTACGGGCCCTCCGCCTCGACTCCACCTTCGCCGTAACACCACAATAACCGCAACGCGTCCGCTTCTCGTCTGTTCTTCTTCCTCTCGCATCTTCCTCCTCCACACGACAGGGAACTCGGCATCCATGGATCCCTATGGAGACATCCTCGATGACTGGAAAACCACGGTTGACATCAAGCCCATCTGTGCCTATGGCACGAAGATTATGGAGGTGGTGTACACCAACGATGTGAACTACTTGAATCACATGCTGGAGAAGTTCGAGCAATTGCTCGAGAAAGAGACTTACAAGTTCCTCGGACTCGACCTCGAGTACACAAGGAATAGGCGGGACAAAGCTCCGTCACAAAAGCTCGCCGTCGTCCAGATCGCCCTGAAGGAGACTGTCCTCGTGTTCCACTACTACAGGTAATATACGTACTAAGGATGGGCATTTCTATTTTAGGCCTCCTTTGGTTCAAAGGATTTCCTATGGGTTTGTACAGGATTCAATCCCTATGTTTTTTCCATCAGCACATGTTTGATTCATAGGATTGTACCCTGTACGAACGTTTTCACATCAGGCCTCCTTTGATGCAGGGCTTGTTTGATTCAAAGGAATCTCATATGAATTTTGGAGGATTTTGATCCTTAGAAATTTTTCCTATGTGCATTGTTTAATTCCTATAGGTTTAAGTCCTTGTGGATTTTGTTAGATCAAGTATTATGCATGATCTATGGGCGTTGTACGTGGCCTAATAGCACGGTTTCCTAATTTCCTTGTTCAACGTTGTCATCAAATAATTGTACACCATCCAAATTATTGTCATGTCATAGTTTGCATCTATACTGTAGGAGAAGGGAGCCTTGTTCGAAACTGGTTATGTGCATATTTTTATTTTCCATTTGAGATCATGTATAATTAGCCAATGCAAATACATTGCTTGCACTCGTTTATTTCAAATACTTAGACATGTTAGTTCAAGTATTATGCATGATCTGTGGGTGTTGTACATGGCCTAATGGTACGGTTATGCAATTACCTTGTTTAACATTATCATCAAATAATTGTACATCATCCAAATTATTTTCATGTCTTAATTTGCATTTATACTGCAGGAGAAGGGAGCCTTGTCCGAAACTGGCAGAGTTCCTTCAGGAAAAGGGGATCACTTTCGCTAGCGTGGACATCAGGAGTGATAAAGAGAAGCTTGCACATGAGGATATCACCATTCCAGAAGAGTACCACATCGACATCCAAGACATGTTTAAGACCGAAGAACGGTTCCATTGGAATCAGCCGTATGATAGGGACGGGATGTTATCTCTAGCAGTGATCATCATTGACAGAGATCTCGGGAATTGCAAGGCACTCCCGGCCGATGGCCACGAAGTATGGGAGAACAAGCCACTTTCCGCGATGAACCTAGAGTATGCAGCAAGAGACGGGTATGTTGCCTGTGAGCTATATCGTAGGCTCATTACCTTAAGGGACGAGCTAGACCGGGGGACTCGCAAGGCTGCAATTAATGCAGCAGAAAAGGCGGCAGCAGCTAAGGCCGAGGCGGCAAAAGCTGCGGCCGAGGCGGCAGCTGTTGCAGACCAGAGTGATGCAGATGACGAGCAGGATGATGCAACGCAGCAGGCTGAAAGGGAACAGGCGACGACGATCTGGGAAGAGCAGCAGGCGGTCTAGGGAGCGGAAGAGGCGGATGGAGAGGTGGTGTATGTCGCCAAACGCTCACGGGAAGCGGGCGAAGATGACCAGGACGGCGAGCAGAATGACACCACTGGCTGGGGCAACACCACCACCGTTGGCTGGGGCGACACCACCACCACTGCCTGGGGCGACAAAGCCACCGACCCCACCGTCTCCAACGCCACCGGCTGGAATTAATGCACGTTACTAGACTATAGCCAGTTATATTCGTGATGTTGTATGTTGTTTATGTAGTACAAATCGTGGTACTTTGTTGTTGTTTACTTTCTAAGTTGAACTACTTTAGTATGCTTGTTTCTTAAAGTACCGTGAGCTAGCAAACATATCTATGTAATGTTATATGTGTGTTTAGTTGTGTTTGTGCACTGGCTATACTAGTTCAAAGGAATATGATTGTCAACAGATATAAACTTGCCTTGATGAAAGTCTAGAATTGTAAACGCAAGCGTTACAAAGTTATTTTAAGCTAGTGTTATTGGACCCACATTTGTCATCAGGATCAACTTTTGCCCAATCTCAGTCAAACTGAAACCACATATGCCATTAGGCCCACATGCACCATTGCTGGTGTATGTGGGCCTACATGTGTCATCGGGGTCAACTTTTGCACAATTTCAGTCAAACTTTTGCCCAAACTCACTCAGTCTATAACCACAGATGCCATCGGTACTTGCATGCACCGATGCTAGTGTAACTGGACCCACATGTGTTATCAGGGTCAAATTTTGCCCAAACTCAGCCAAACAGGAACCATAGATGCCATTGGGTCTCGCATGCACCAATGCTAGTATAAGTGGCTCTGTTTCAAATTTTACTATGTCATATGCACTATGTATTGTCAAACCTGTTATAAGTGAGTTGATCAGAGCATTGATCTGTAAAACTGTCAAATATTTGTAAATTATTGATATATATACCAATATGTACTGCTCTTTTTAAAAAAAATCCTTATTTAGCAAACCCGCTAAATGGGCATAGCGCGCTATAGCTATTGATAGCTTTTAAAATAGGCGCCGCTAAATCAAATAGCCCGCTATTTTAAACATTGATAAGTGGGTCCCACATGCACTAATGTTAATATAAGTGGGTCCAACATGCACCAATGTTATTACAAATAATAGTTTACCTAATTGGGAAAAAAATCTATCCCTGCTGATATTCTAGCCCCTTCTCGTACTTTCCCCAAACTGCTCCTCTCCATCCGCATCTCCGCATCACCGCCGCATCTCCGCACCGCCGTGGCAATCCGCATCGCCTCCGTCAGGATTGTTCAGCCACCGACGACCGTATTTCTGCAACCCTGCCACCGCGGTTCTCCACAGCCACGCCGCCGCGCATCTCCGCAACGCATCCGCCGCCCGTAACGACGTGCACGTCCGCATCAACTCTGGCCACACCACCGCGATGCCGGCCCGTCGGTGTTGACCGCATCTCCGCAACCTTGCTCCGTGCTGAAGGTGAGCCCAATCATGTTGGATTTACTTGTGCTGCCCACTGAAATCATGTCTGCATTGTTTGTCCAGTAGGGTTTTCCACGAGCTATGTGCTGAAGCTAGATTTCCCATGAAAATACACTAGTGTACCTACTGGAATAATTCCTGCATATTACAATCCCATGAATCAAACACTACTGGAAGGAAACATTGCATAAGGTCTGAACTCTACAATGCATGTGTAGGAAAATATATTAGGGCTCGTTTGGCTCCTATGCATTCATTTCATTTGGTTGAAATGAAATGAAATCCCCATGTCACTTCATTTGGATGGAAGTTAAATTCCTTAATGAATTTTTATGTTTGGCTGCCACATGGAATTCTGAAATGATATGATTTACAGCTTCTGTTTGGCTGCCATTTTAAGCCCATTGTGAAATCAACAACACATTTGGCTTCAAAATTCAATTACATAATGTAAATAAAATATGATATTTTCAAAATAAAAATCAACTACAACATGAATAAAGATCAATGTATCCACAAATACACTTGTCTGCTCATTATATCAACACAACTTGATCAATGATGTTGTCATTGTTAGCGTTCTCGTCCGCCATTTATGCACGGCTTTCAGCTGCAGTCCTAGCTCCCGCTCAGTAGCTCGATCCCTTGAGTAAAGTGTGCTAATTGTATCCCAATACTTGATAACCTTGTACTTATAGGAAGTTGCATCATTGTGTGCCTGCAAATAAGAGAAACTAGAACATGTTAGAACATGTGCCACTTCTTGAAAATCTTAGCCAAGGGTGAGCAACAGATAACACTTGTGAATAAATGTTTTCCTAATAGGTAGGAATACACTATAGCTATAACTTAGCACATCAGGCATGAAAAAGTAAATTTAATGTACAATACTGACAAGCCAGAGAATCAAAGTGAAGTTTGGTGGTGGTCCATTTCCTTGGTGCAAAATAATGCATCATTCTGCCATGACCAAGATGACCAGATCACATTCATTCTCTCCATCAAACATAACAAGTTTAGCTAGCTACATCTTGATATGAAAAATGGTACTTGTTTGTACACACACATATATAGATGATAAATTAGTTAGGCATGACATGTCTTAAGAAATTGTCGATGCCGGAATTATGGATGGATGTTCATGTGTAGAAAATACCACCTTGCCGTTTTCCTTGTTGCAAGGAAACAACTCGTAGTAAGCAAGGTCCAGAGCATGAATGACAATGAACCAGAAACACATGCCTAGAAAGTACAACCACATGATGCATAGAGGGACAGTTTTGGGGTCGGCTGTACCACATGCAACCACAACATCGGAAATGGAAGAACCTACACTAACTTGCCATCTCTGATGTGCTAAATCGCTGAAGCATTATATTCTGGTGACTAAAATAGAACATAATTACTAGCTATGATATGTTTCTATAAGAAATAGGCCTAAACTTCCTAGTCTCCCAAAAAAGATCGGCCATCTAGCTACTATATATGGCAAGAACTAATGTAGTACTTACGATGTTTCTAAAATCCAACACAGCAAAGGTAGTTCTTAGAGAACTTATATCTGACAGAATAGGAGTCTGGAGCTTTCCTATGCTATGACTAGGTCTTGTAGCATTGAAATAACTTGCAAGTATTTGCAGAAACAATCTTTGTATTGTTGTGATGAAATACGTTGTTGTGACGCTGTAATACCTATAATGTGTTTCCTACACTTTTACCATTTGTTAATGTGTGCTAAATTTGTATCCGTAGCCCATTCTTTAACATGGCAGGAGCATCTTTGCAGAAGCGTGATCTCGGACCACTCATCGCCTAAAGATGCCGGCTTACTGAGAGTGAGCAAGAGCATCTGCTAGAACTTCAATCGAACATGGGCAAAATTGTCGGGTTGCCATTCGTAACCCGCTTGACCAAAACGAATCTTAAGCTGTACCACATGGTACATTCATATAACTTTCTTTTAATTCTTTTTTGTTGCCATGCGTGTATGCAATTTGTCTATGTGGTTTATGACATCGACTTACTAACTTATATATCTTGTTTTGTATTGATCAGAAATTGCCTAAGAAGGTTGTTAATGCTCGACAAATCTGTGAGGGAGGCTCAACTGGAGTGTGTCTTCCTAAAGAGGAGATCACCCCCATCGACTTCAAGATAGAAAAGGATGATCGCCTCTTCTTCGATCCAGATGGGTGGAAGTGTTTCGTACAGAGCACAAATCTAGAAGAGGGACAAGATGTTCTCATATACTCGAAGAAAGCGCATTCAGAAGGGTGGCGTAACCGAGAGGGTTTCGTCTTCATATTTAGAAGAATAAATGATTTGTTGCCTACGCCGGTGTCCATGCTCAGGGGTGCCAAGGCGACGGCGGGCAGGGGACGTGAAGGACATACGCGTACGCCGGCAACGCGTGTTGTCAAGAAGAGGCGTCGTCATACGGGCAGGGGCAGCGGCAAGGGCAGGGCCATTTCTCTGCCGCCATCGACATCGCCATCACCGTCACCGTATCTACCACCCTATCTGCCACTGTATCCGAACCCCGACTTTATGTTCATCCGCATCCTTCACGAGGACAAGTGGGACAAGCTCTCCCTCTGCCATGCTTTCAAAGATTACATCAGCGGCGACCAGCCCAACACGGTGCGCGTCCGGGAGCGTAACAGTAGGCTGACCTTCGATGTGGAGATGTATTTCGATCATCGAGATGGCCTCTTGTACCTCCGCAGGGGCTAGCCCAAGTTCGTCAAGTGCTACACTATTTCGCTAGGCAACATCCTGGCGTTCGACTACTATTCTGGCAACAGGGAGCTGGTCGTCACAATCTACGGTGGTAGGCTCTCCCGCCGGGAGTACGCCACCAGCAGCGATGATAACAGCGACGATGATGGCAGTGGCGGTGACAGGGACACGCAGACCATGCCCGTCAAGGAGGAGGAGATGTCAGAGGGCTAGTACGGACGTCCAGACCGTGTCCTGGCCCTATCAGATTTCCATGTTTGCCTCTTCCTAGACTAGGAAGAGGATCTAGGATTAAACTTACCCTGATGCACTCTGTTTAAGTTTTTATGATACACTATGCTTAAGTCTAATATGTAAGACTAAAAATGCTTTTTCTATCCTGTTGCATGTGCATCAGGGTGTGACCAAGCAAATCTGCCCCTGTTCCTAGTTGCAAAACTATTTGCTGAGTTTCTGGGTGTAAAGTCTAATGAGATCACCTACCTTTTGGTGGATGTTAGAAAATTTTGCTGGCTACATATCTAAAATGTGAAATAATTCTACTCTTCTGTTTGTTTTTCGAATCAATAAGGTTTACTTGTTTAAGTGATATTGTGCTTCAGCTTTCAAGTTGGAGTTGTGGAATAAAGAAAACTAATGGTATTGTTTGCTCAGTAATCCAACTGTTGTACGTGAATGAACATATTTTGTTTTCCTTTTCATATATAAAAAATGACTTATTCAAATAATTTAATATGGTTCATGGCCAAATAAATTTATAGTACAATGAATTAGAGATAATCCCGGCTTGTAAACCATATTACAAATTCCACACGGGAGGTCTAAGTAGTGGCGAAACCTAAACCGTTGCATGTGTTAGGATTTATTTAATTACAATATATAATTAGAGATAATCCCCGCTTGTAAATCTTCCGTTCCGTTCCCTCTGTTTTTTCCAATCAAATTTACAATGAATGGTTTTCGTTCCCTTCACTTGTGTACCAAAAAATTTCGTTCCCACCTCTTTTGTTTTCCACCAGCCCGCCCATTTTGGCGCTAACAATTTGCCGCCCCCACGACACTTTAAAAATGGCGTGCCCCCACCTCCCGCATACCCATCCCCTAATTCCGTTCCTTGTTCACCGCCCACCTAGAACCCCATCGCCACTTTCCTCGACCCCAGATCCATCAAGCAAGCCGTTGGTTGCTGGCGGATTTCCCCTCTGCGGAGGGCGACATGTCCGACAGTCTTCAAAGTGGAACACCACGCCGGAATGTGCTACCACCGACACCAAAGCTAAAGAGTAAACGCCCAGGTCATTTTTCTGCCGCCCTATGTCTATGCCTCTTTCTAGATCAGTCAAGCATGAGTTCTAGTAGATCAACATGTGTAGATCGTTGTTCAAGATGCTGCAGCTTATGTGCAAGATCTAGGTTTTAGATCATAGACATGGTTCGACATGCCTAGCACGTGTTGAACGTGACACCCTATGATCCGAATCCTTCGACAATGTGCTTGTCTTGGGTTTTAATTTCATAGCTCATGGTTCCAGATGCCATGAATGTGTTGAGCATGACACCCTATGATCCGATCTTATAACTATGTGTTAGATTTAGTTTTCTGTTCCTACATAATGGTTCAGGTAATAGGGCACAACTTGTTGGATAAACCGTGCTGCTTGGCGTCTTAACTGACGCAACTGAACAACTTGATACCTAATACACTGAACCTGACACTTAACTGAACTTGTTGACAGTAGGGTTTAGACAGTTAACTGAATGACGATACGAGATTTGGAGGCAATAGAATAATGTTTTGTGAGCATGTTAATTCTACAGTATGGATCACATAATTTTTGCTTTAATGATCTTGTCTACTCTGTTTGTACTAATGAGTATGATCATGACTTGCCTTTGCTTGATTGTTTTTAGTTACTCAACTCAAAACAGCAGACGCATATCAAAGTGTTAGGAAACAAGTGATGGAGGAGAACTTGTCTCGTATGTCTGAAGCACTAAAGCAGAATGCTATTGAACATGGCAAGCCAATGGAGGATTTCACGGCGATGGCGCATGGATTTGTGTTTGGTACTTCTAAGAAACCGGTGGCAGTGACAACACGGAAAGAGGCACAGCCACAGGAGAAGGATATCACCGACGACCCTAATTATGAACCTGATCCTGCCGACGAGCCCACTGATGATGATGTGTTTGTTCCGGATGAAGAGGACCATGATGTTGTTAAATCTTCCTCTAAGGTGAAGAAATGCAGCATTCTCCTGCCTTCACATGTAGGATATGTACAGATTGCTTTAATATTTATGGCTTAATCTATTAAAATGCAGGTAACGGAAGGTTCTACAAAAGAAAAGAAGCGGAAGAGCTCAAAAACCTTTGTGCCTCCAAATTTTGTAACAAGGTCAGCAGCAAATGCAGAGACTCAAGATGATGGTGAAACAGAGACCCCTACCCAGAAAGCAGGGGAAGGGGGTACTAATGGAAATGAATCCTCGCCCATGCTAATTCAAACCTCTAGAGGTAGCAACTCACCTGAGGAGAATGTACTTGTCCGCAGCGAACGGGAAGGTATTGACTGCACGTCTTACAATTTATTCACTGGTTTAGTTGCAAAATTTTCAATTGAAGTCTTGACTCTCGTTTTGTCACTGGTTTTAGTTGCAATTGTAGACACGTAATGTACACAAACCTACTATTGGGCATGGGGTACACGAGTGGTCTAGAAGGAATGGAGGGGCTAAGATGCAGATCAACTTCACTCCTGGGATGAGGAGACCCACTGATCCTGTGCAAGCAGCAAAACTGAGTTTAGAGTGTGGCATTCACATACGCAGTAAGATGCCACTGGCAACCCACTAGAAGCAGTATGGTGACAAGGAAGGTCGTTTGAAAGATACTATTCTGGAAACCATTAAGTCTATAACTGTAAGTCTGTTAACCTCTTATTCATTTTCCATATAAAATGTCTCATTGGTGGATGATTTTTTAACAATTCTGTCATTCGATGCTGATATGAATTTGTGTTCCATGTTATCTGCAGGGAAAATTTGCAATGGACAGCAGTGGTGACCTTGGCAAAGACATTTGCACCGACATTTTATAGAAAGGTATTCGCCAACAACGTTGGAGGCTGAAAAAGGTCTATTGGAAAGATGTTAAAGATCTAACCCGCGAGCAAGCTTTATTGTTGAAACCAAAAGAGGTAGACGAGGAAATCTGGGCAGAGCTTCTTGATAAATGGCATGATGAGCACTACAAGGTACACGATTCCTGTTGTTTCAGCTACATCTATCGCAGACATACTACTGTATAGTGGAATACTAAATTCATGCATTTGTACATAGGCAATCTGCGAGAGGAACAAGAAGAACAGAGATGCTGTGACGAAGAAACACACCACTGGCTCAAGAAGCTTTGTTGCACATTACCATGCACTTGTGAGTATTCGAACTCTTCAGATGCAACACCTACTTCTTTTTGTGAACATGCCATAAACACTTATAATTCATCGTGTCATAATTCTTGTAGAAATCTCAGAAGACCGAGGACGTCGATACCTCCCCGATTGCTTTCTTTAAAGCAAGCCACACTAACAAGGATGGTATGATGTCCCAGAAATCAACAGAAGCTTATGTAAGTAAATTATTTTATGTGCTACGCATTTCCCATTAGTTTGTCTAATTATTTGATTTCTTCTAACTCTGGACTTGCTATTTTTTTATCCTATTGTAGACTGAGATGGTGCTTCAGAAAATGGGACCACACCCAGAAGATTGGATTCCCAAAACTGATCTGGAGATTGTTGAAGAAGTCCTGAGAGACCAGAACAATTCAAGATCAATTACTTTCCTTTCCAGCATCGGAGTTTCATCTGCTTCCAAGAGGTCTAGCGTCTCAGCTAGGCGCATCCGTGATTTAGAAGAAAAGTTATCAAGTCAGGAGCAAGATTCGTTGAATGCAGCTGAAAGGGTTCAACGCGAGATGGAGGAACGGATGCAAGAGCAGGAAAGGAGATTTGAAGAGATGAGAAAGAAGCAGGATGATGAACTTGAAGCAGTGAAAAAGTCCAGCAAAGCGAATCGTCTGGCATTTGAGAAGAGGCAGAAGGAAATGGATGGCATGCTTAGTTACCTGTTGAGGATGTCGCAGAACTCCCAGTCCCAGTCCCCGTGACTTGGGCCAAAAATCTCTGCGCGCTAATGGGCCGGGTGGGCCGAAACATTGTTTTTTTATTCCTTTAGTCATTCGAGTTTGGTACAGCAGTTTCAGTCTACCAGAATTTTAAAGTTTGCGTGTGATACAATTCATATTTATAAATTTTCTGCCATTTCAAATATTTGCTTCCATTTAATTTTGTTTCGTAATTTGCGTGGAATTTCAATTTTTAATCAAATTTGTCCGTGCAAAAAAATTGGTGACGGCGTCACATTCCTCCCGGCCCACAAGGCAGTTCCGAATGGGCCGGCCCAAAAAATGACACGTCATCATCGCAGGCCCCACATGCAGACACCACGTCATCGTTGACGGCCCCACCTACATGCTGCCATGTCAGCATCGCTGGACCCACCTGCCAGCTGCCACGTCATCTCCGCGGGCCCCACACGAAGGTGACACGTCAGCGCATTGGCCCCACCTGTCAGATGCCACGTCATCATGGTGGGACCCACCTGCCAGCTGCCACGTTATCATCATTGGACCCACCTGCCAGCTGCCACGTCAGCATCGTCGGACCCACCTGCCAGCTGCCACGTCAGCATCGTCGGACCCACCTGCCAGCTGCCACGTCATCATCACCGGACCCACCTGCCAGCTGCCACATCAGCATCGTCGGGCCCACCTGTCAGATGCCACGTCATCGTGGTGGGACCCACCTGCCAGCTGCCACGTCAGCATTGCAGGTCCCACCTGCCAGAATCCTCGTGACGCCATAAGTCTTCCGTGACAGCATATTTCGTCAACGAATATGCTAAACGGTGACAGATTTTCCTATTTTAGGTGCCGTAGAAGGTCCGTCACGGATAACCTATCTTAGGTGACGCCGTAAGGACCGTCACCGAAGCTCAATCTTGCGTGACGAAAATTTGTATTCCGTCACTATAAAAGAATCTGTGACGGAGCTTCCATGATGACCCTGGTGACACCACGTTTTTGTCACGAGGGAGTACTTAGTGACGGAAATGGCATTTTCGGTGACGAAAGCGATTTGTCACAAAAACTCTTCTCTCTTGTAGTGTTTGACTAGAATGTGGGTGGTGATGATTTTGATGGGTTGCAAGGTACCAAAGCATCATCAAGTGGATGAGGTTGAAGAGTAGATTGAGTAGAAGGGATCCATGCTTGATATTGATCTTCATTGACTTGGAAGCTTCTAGAGGGGATATCTTCAGAATTGATCTGGTTAAGGGTTTTATATGATCACCTAGTATCTAGAGATCAGATCCTGTTTTGTTTAGGGTGTGGTGATTTGGAAACATCTTGGTCCTAGTGATGAGCTCCTAGAGTAGCTCATACTATCTCCTAAGCAGACAAATCAAGCAGCAGATCAAGGCAATTCATCTTACAAACAAATCAACCACTACTAGGGTTACCATTAAGCTTAGCTTTAGGTAAGGATGGGAAATTTTGAAAGGTTGGAGTTTGAATAGGGTAAGAGTCCGTGGTATCCCTACCAAGAGTAGAATTCAAAGGTTTTATACAAGGTTTTGGAAATCTTAGAGGTAAGAGTAGTTGAAGGTCTGTCTTGAAGAGATAAGGAGATTATAGTATGTAGCTCTCCATAGGTTGATCAATAGAAGCTACTAAAATAGTTGGTTTGCCAAGGCTTCTTGGCTCAGGTTTTGAAATACCAGAACATTTGAGAATATGGAAATTAGGCCAAGACAGTTTTGGGAAGTAGCTTTTGCCAACTGGTGTTGAGGTAAGGAGTATATCATCCAACACACCTTCATAGGCATTAACATATTCAAACAACAGGCAAACACGTCATCATTAAACAAGAAAAAGTTTTTGTTCCCCCTTATTTTTGCATTCTAGGTAACTAATCAAGGTTGCTGAAATTTGGATGTTATAGACCTTCCCCCCTTAGAAGAATCTCGTCCCGAGATTCAGGTGAGTAGGGTTAGGGGATTTTGAGTCGGGTTAATACTAGGTGTCTTATGCGTACTATCTTACGGAATCAGTCTTTGGAAGTGGTTACTACATTGATGAAGTTGAGCTTCAGTCTTTCGGGATGCACGGAGAGTTGAGCAGAGTCCAGTCTTGATTTGGAGAGATGATCTTATATTCCTTCAGGGCTCGATGTCTCGAGGGCTTAAGCTAGGCAGACTACCTTGATTCTAAACTTCATGGAGTACTCGTCGGAGGATAGAATCTACAACTGGGTGTACCTTTCTCTGAGGGTCCACGGCTCTTCTTTAGGGGCGTAGCGTATCCTATTTAACGATTTTAGGGTCGGGACTCCTGAGTTTGCTTTGGCGAAGAGTTACTCTATTTTTGTGGGAAAGACGCACTCTTTCCCCCTTAGGATTAAACTGGGGTAGATTGGAGAGTTTACATAGTCCTTCCTTCTTGGAGTGATAGATTGATGTTTTAAAGACTGTCGTCACTCTTTCTCCTAGAGTTGGAATCTTCCGATGACGTCCGCGAAGGTAGGTCCTGCGGGGCTTATATACTACGATTATTCGTACTTAGTCTATTGGAGCCATTGGAGTATCACGTCCTCTAAGCGATTGGAACTGAGCGGTTAGCGATCCTGTGGTCCTTCGGATAGGTTTTCAGCTGACGTAGCGAAGGGATTTCGTGGAATCTTTAGTTCGTTTCTCCTCTGATGAACCGCGAGTTGTTACTTGGCGAAAATACGTCGGATCTAGGGATCTTGAAGTATCTTCCGGTAGACAGTCTTCTGGAGTTTGAGTGGAAAGACGCAGTATTCCCACCTTAGAGCTTTACTAAGGTGCTTCAGGAGGGGGTGCGGATCTTCTATCTTGGAGTGCTGACCCGATGTTAGCGGAAGGTTGTATCTTCCCGGAGTCTTGAGCGGAGGTCTTCAAGTGACGCCCTATTCTATAAATCTTGGCGAGGGTGGTTTCCTAACGAAGCCTTATGGAGTTAGCTCAGGGCAAGCTAGCGGTTTATGACTCTCCTGGCTAGTATTTAGTCAGGGTTGATGCAGTTAGCGTCGTAGAAGAGGTCTTCACTTGAATCTCTTGCGTTGCTTCTGCTTGAGGGCAGAGAGGACTCATTGTCTTCATGCATCCTCGTTATCTGGCTTCAGGGGTAGTTCTGACCTTCTAGGGAGGATCATTCCGTTAGTTTGGGTAGGGTCGACTAGATTAGTTAGTCTCCTGAGGTGGTCAGAAGCTCTAATACACTAAAGGTTAGTGTGGTTAGGTCTTCACTTCTTGTCTTGGTTGACTTATCGTGTGATTTATTGTGGATATTGAGGATCCTTCAGGGATTGACTTCCAGCTTCAACGGGATATCTTGATGTAATAGACAGATGATAACAAAGTGTTATGTGATCGACGAGTCTTGAGAGGTGAGTTGGATGGGGTATGCCATCCTGCTGAGGTGAAGTCTTCGAGTTGTTTTGTCTGGACGATCTCGAACTCCTGGTTCTTTCGATGCTTTTCCTCTCATATACTCTCGAGGTTAGCCTGGGTCTCATTACCGACAGCCAACACAGGGGTTTCCTGAGTTACTAGGTGGGTTATCGCTCCTCGAGTCACATTTTTAAGGAGGTCAAAGCAAACCAGAACATACAAACAAGGCAAACAGAGCGAGGGGATCGCAATGTCCTTGGCAAACAACACACATCGCAATGTTGAAGGCAAGAAAACACGGTCAACGCTAGGGACCAAGGAGTTAACTACTCGCGATGTAGGGGAATACTATTCTTAGGACTATTGACCCTAGATATCGTCTTTCTTCAGGTCGGATTCACTATCTTGCTGATAAATCCTTCGTCGTATCTTGGACGCTTCTTGATAGTGCAACACCTGATGTCTTCTAATTATGAGGATTCCGCTGGTAGAGCGATATTGTAGTCTCCTTGTGTTTGCTGGTAGCTGCTTGTCTTCATCTTGTTCTCATTGTCTTCACCGGGTTCTAGATCATAGTTATTTAAAATCCGTAGGTTTGAAGTTTGGACAAGAGTGAGAGGAAACCATTTTCGAAAGCATTTACTTAGAGTAAGAGAAGAAGTAGAACTTTTTGAAACTCGTTGAGAAACTAGTTTTCGAAATACGGGGTTTTCAAAATAAGGTTCCTGTCTAGCGACCATGCTAACTAAGGTTCTCCTACAGTTAGGATCACTCTGATACCAAGTCTGTGGGGCCCCCGGATTAATCCTCCGAGAATCCTTGTTATGCATACAACCACGATCCCATGATCAATTAGTCATGGCACATAACAGACAAGTATCAAAGTAAACATCCAATACATAATGAATGCCTGTCATACCTTATTTGCCATTATGGCTACTTCGATCATCATCAGTGGAACTTCATTAAGCGTAGAGCCCGAGCCATGCCTTAACCTACAGGCAACTGACTGGGAGAACGTCCTAGCTCACATAGTCGTCCACTTCACCTTCTTCTCGATATCTGACCAAGTTAATAGCCAGGGAGAATGCTAGTGAGTACTTTGCATGTACTCGCAAACCACCTTAAGTTAACAATAATAACAAGAGGATATGCATTATGGCTATGGTAGTAGGAGGGCTACAAGAGAGGTTCTTTTCTCAATTAGTTTCTCCTGTAGATATAGCATCTACATATCCTTGTTGAAAACTTTCATAAACATTTTGGAAACCTTTTTGAAAAGTTTTGTAAAACACTAGGATTGGGGTACCCATTTGTTCCCGTCTTCAGGTCATCCCACGACCAAACTCCTTTCTCCTCCTCCTGACCATCCCATGGTCAAAACCTTTCTCCTTTACGACCATCCCATGGTCAAAACATTTCCAAAGCCATTTATTTTCCAAAATCCTTTTTGAAAACAAAACCAACACCGCTCTACAGAAGTTTGTCCAACCCGTCCATGACCGTGGACACGGCTATTCGAATAGATTTACACTCTGTAGAGGTTGTACACTTTCCCCACATCATCCGGGTGCACTACCCTGATCTACACCGATCATGGGTCGAGTAACCGATCAAGATTCTTCGGATGCCCACTCCAATATAAGTGCCTACCCTATGAGTGTTACTCCCCTCAAAACCGGGACGTCGGGTACCGAGGACCAACCGGAGTGCATTTTACACTTTACATAGTGGGCGCTTTCAATGAGGGGCTCATAGTAACGCATGGCTGCCCGTAGACAGTTCGTTCCTTCTCCAGGTCGATGTCCCAGATGGACCTTTAAGGGAGAAGGCCCAGCCTCCGGGGATCGCGATCCCCTGTAGTAGTTGCGAGGAAGCTTATACCAGAATAGACAAACATCAAATCCAGCCCTGTCCCATTCAAGAGAAATGTGGTTGCACGAGTTAAGTTGATATAGCTAAACTGCAAAGAACCGAGTGCGTTTTTGTAAACCTTTTTCCTCCAGCTTTCCTTCAACATTTTGTAAAACAAAACCTTTTTCTTTCTCAACATATCTTGGGAGGTCCCACCTCACCAAGGTTTTATCATAAAACATTTGGTAAAACTTTTCCGGGGTCTTCCCATCCTCTAGCTTTGCTTTGGCTAAAACAGGGTCTCCAAAAGGGGTATGGTGTATTAAACCATCTACCATACTAGGGACAAGTAGGTATCGTCAAGGGGGTTGTACTTAGTAGTACCATTGAGTAATGGTTTGGAGGAGCCAAACCACTACCAGATATACAACATCATATAGTGAAACAATGCAGTTTTCATAAAACAGTAAGTAAAACAAGCATAAGTAAAACAGTAGGATGAGGCTTATGAGCAAGAAGGTGGCTTGCCTGATGATCAGCAATATGGCAATATGTCCCTGTACTTCTTCTTTAGATAACCAAGAATACCAATACCAATAATAATAAGATCTCTTCTTCTCGGCGTTAATACAAGTGCAACTATCATCGTCATCGAGTATACATGCAAACAAGCAAGACCACTAATGGACAATACAATTATAATATCCAGTAGGTTTTGAGTGGTTGGGTTTAGAACCATTGAAAAAACCCTATTTGTAGTGGTGGGATTTCCTTTATTTGGGAAATGGTCAAAACCACTAATGAAGGGGTTTGGGACCAAGGCCTGGGTAAGTATGGTATCAAAGTGCAACCAGAATACCATCAGGTAGGTTTTGACAAAACAATAGTAACAAAAGTGGTTTCAAGATTTTATCACTTTTCTTTAATTTCTTATGAATTTTCTAGTGAAATAAACTCCAGCTTTAGGAGATAATTCACCAGAATAATTCTGGAGCTCCAAAAATTATTTCCTTGGATGGTTAGGTAGGGTTTGTTGTACTTATTCACTGAGATTTGGAATCATGTCAAAATATTTACTAGAATGCCCTCAGGAAATTCTCAAAGGCAGTTATGTGGACAACTTGTCTTTTTCACCAGATTAAATATAGAGGGACTTTTGATATGAGGCAAATTCCAATGGATAAGTACATTGAATAAAGTTCTGTAGAAATTGAAATCATCCACTTTGGAGTGCTAAAACTCTAGTAGTGATTTTTCTACTGAAACTACCCTAGCCAGAGATGATTAATTCACCAAAGTTAAACAGTGCATCAATAAAATTTGATCTCCTGGGTTTTGATAGACCTTAGTGTACCACATCACAAGGAGTTGGAATCTGGTCAATACGCAGTTAGGTTTGACCTGGAGAATTTCTTAAATATAGAAATAGGCTATTTTCATTATTTTTACTATAGATAAACTACTGTTCACCTTGGCATGGGATAAATGCTAGATGGTAGGCCTATAGGTATGCTATCAGGGGAACTTGGTTTCATCCCTGTTGGAGATGTGTATCTCACTCAAGAATTTATTCAATGAAAATGGTACTTCTTGGTAAATAAATCTACAGAAAAGATACTAGTGGTATTTGGCCAAACTTTTGGTATAGAAAGATAGACAAAACCCTAAGGTATCCTAGGAAATTTGTATCAGGTCATTTGGAGGTATTTAACATTTTTATTTGCATTTAAAGTAAACAGCTAAATATGGATTTACAGAAAATGGTTAAAAGAAAAGGGGATGGAGCAGTGCTGGGATAAGATCTGGAGGCAGCTGGGCCATCCAGGGGAAAAAGCAACCCACCCGGGTGACACTCGCGCGCGGGGGCACGGTTTGAATCCCGCTAGGAGGGGCCCAGCGGTCAGCGGGGTGGCGAGGCCAGGGGGTATGGGGGCATCGTGGCCACCCATTTTCAGGGGATCCGGCGGACGGCGGTCGTCGTCCTCCTGGGCAGCGGCGGCGGGGTTCGAAACCCTAGCTGGCGGCGGGGAGCTTACTAGAAGGGCAGAGAGGAGCCGGGGAGAGTCCAGGGAGGTGTGGTGGTCGACGACGAGTCCAGAGAGGGGCGGCACGGGGTGCTTTGGTTACGGGAAGGCCCTTGCACGACTGTGCCGGGGCGGCATGTTTCGGGAGCTCACCGGTGAAGCCTCCAGGGGCCATCCTGAGCAAGAAGGAGGGGAAGGTTAGCTGCAGAGGAGTGAGGAGGTTCCGAGAATGCAACATGCAGGGGTAGGATAAGGGAGGTGGAGGAGCTATGCTTGAAACGAGGGAGGAGGCCGATGCTCCGTCTTCTTCTTCTCACGGGTAAGGTAGAGCTGGGGAGAGGGAGAGGAGGCTCTAGGAGGTAAGGTGGAGTGGGAGGGAGGCAAATGAGCCAGAGAGGGGATCTGGGGTGGCCTCTGGCCTATTTAACCAGGAGGGAGTAGTCCATCATGGACTTGGTCCATTGAGCATGTGAGGGAGGAGGGAAACCAGGGGGAGAGGATGTTGTGGGCGGGGAGGGTGGTATCTGGTCGGTCTGCGGGTCAGAGAGAGGGAGGGTTGTTACTGTGGCAAGCTTTGAAGAGATCTTGTCCTCTTGTGGTTGTCTCTCTTCTCTCTACTCCTCTTCCAAACACAAGAGACAAGGGATAGGGCAGAGCTACAGTGCTTTGCTACAGTGATCGCGACCAGAGATGAGTGATGGGTGCTATGGTGCATTGCTTTGCTAGATTGGTGGTGTTTGGGTTTGGTTTTTGATTCACAAAGGTTATATGTCCCAATTTGCCATAAGGGATGATCATGGTTTATTTCTTGTTTTTTTGCTCTTGACCAATTGAGATAAGGATGCTGGTAGATGGGTAAGGGTAAGATGCATCTCTAGGATTTATTTGGGATTTTTCAGAAGATTAGAAGTCCACTTAAATCCATTTATTCAAAAACTGCAGAAGTGAAGTATTGGATCTCATTTGATACTTTTACATTGGACCTTGTTGGATTTTCATGTGAGGTGGTCCCAAATGTGAATACACACTTAGGAGAATTTTCCCAAGATTTATTGTGGACTAAAAGTATTTAAAACAATTATTATTCCATTTCTGCCATTTGGGAAAAACGGCAAAAAGGAATAATAAAGGATCTCAAAAATATTTATTTTTGAGATGGGAATGTAGGGTATGATATATGAACCTAAATTGAGCAAAATTTTGGAGAAGTGTTTTGGGAAAAACCAAACTTTCCTTTGTAGGAGTTTTGGAGATTTTGTCTATTAAAGGGATTAAATAGATTTGGTCCATAATAAATATGGATAAAATTTTATAAATCTTGATGATCAAGGTAGATGATGTAGACAAGGTGTACCAAGCATTTGCAACCTTGGGATTGGATAATCCAAGTTGATTTTGGTGAAAACTAGGGATTTAAGGATCTTGGGTAAGATTGTTTTCATGCCACCAAATCCTTGTTGGATCTTGGAGCTCAAGGCTCCCCTTGGGGCATGGGATATATGTATGGACAGACAAAGTGATGTGGATTGCAATGGTGTAGAGTTTTGAGCTTGATCTTGCTTGAGCTCACCAAGAATTGATTTCAAACTTTGAATAAAATAAGCCTGCCAAGGAAGATTCTGAACTAGCCTTCAAAACCTTGTGGGTTTAAGAAGCACAAAGATCCACTTGGAAAAAGTGAAGTAGATATTGATAGATGATACATTGCAAATGTATCTATAATTTTTGATGTTCCATGCTTGGTTTTATCTACTTTCTTGTGTTTCGTTCCAACTTTGGAGTACTTTTCATAAGATTTCTTGGACTAATAAAATTAACAAGATGCCATAGAGCCAGTTGCCTGTTTTCTGCTGTTTTTGTTTCGAGGAAAGTCAGAAAATCAATATTCTCGGAATTGGACCGGACAAAAGCCAAAGTTGATATTTTCCCGGAAGATTCATGGAGCTAGAAGGAGACACGAAGGGGGGCCACAGGGTGGACACACCACCCCTTGGCGCGGGCCAGCCCAGGCCGCGCTAGGGCATGGTGTGGGCCCCCTGGCCGGCCACCGACCTTGCCTTCTTCGCCTATATATTCCTCCTGAGGCAGAAACCCTAAATAGTCAAGCCTCCAGCCACGAAAAGTTCCGCAGCGCCGCCGCCACCAAAGGGGAGATTTGGGGGACAAAGTCTCTGTTCCGACACCCTGCCGGGACGGGGAAGTGCCCCCGGAGCCATCTCCATCGATCTCCACCGCCATCTCCATTACCGTTGTTGATTCCCATGATGAGGAGGGAATAGTTCTCTCTCGAGGCTAAGGGTTCTACCGGTAGCTATGTGTTCATCTCTCTCTCTGTGCATGATCTTATTGATATCATGAGCTTGTAATCTATAGATCTACCTTGCTACTCAAGTGCTTAATAGATCTCTGCTCTCCCCATGTGTGTGAAGTTGATAGTATGCACACCATGGTGGCTGTCGTCGGATTGAGGACAAGTACGCCATGAGGGGGTCCTCGAGGCATGCGGAAGAGAGGGGTGTGAGACGTACGGTATTCCGGGACATAGAGCACACAAGTTTACCCAGGTTCGAATCCACCGTCGTTGGATGGATCCTACTCCTGCTAGCAATCCAGTAATACGGCAGAGCCGGAATATGGGTTACAAGGTTTTTGCCTGTGTGAGTTGAGATTGTAGACTATTGAGGTGCCCTAAAGTCTCTCCCTAGGACGACTTATATAGATATCCGGCCTAGGGTTTATAGGAGAGATCTATCTGGCTACGACTAAGAGTCGGTTATAGAGTACATCTTGAACGACAAGTAACATTATGGGCCTAAGTCGGTAAGTCTTTTGGGCCTTCCCGTAGCCGGATTGGACTCTGTCTTTCTCCCTGATTGGGCCGCTCGTGAAGCAATGCTCTAACCCGAAGTGGGCCACCCTGGTCAGTGAGGAACTATGAGGATATCGGAAAGTATATCCCCAACAGCAGCCCCCGGAGGCCTCCAAGATCCAAAGTCGGATTTATCATCGTCTAGCTTAATCTTCGGCTTGCAGAATCTTGAAGGGTTCCTAAAACTTCACAACAAAAAATACGATCTGGGTCTTAAAAATAAGTCGGACCTATCAACAGGTTACTCGGATTTTCCAGCTCGATTTCAAACTAAGCCGGAACTTGGTCTCTAACGCCACCTGAAACAAGCATGGTCAAGTCACGCCATCTAACAGGCGTTCCGTCAGTACGACCGTTGGTGGCTCCGCGGTCCACGGAACCGAGGCGCCGTTTCAATGCGTGTGGGGAGATCGAGGCGACGCAATCATCGCGTGGGTCCTTCCCAGTTCCTTCCACGACGCGTGGCGATTACGCTATAGCATTTGCACGAATCTTGGCGCAGTTAGGTGGATATAAGGGGTTTGGATTTTTCCTTCTCCTTTCCACCAGTCCTTTGTCGTTTCCTTTCCTCCCAATCCTCCTGCGCGCACAGAGCTTCCTCGTTCTTCCCCCACAGAACTCCTAGCGCTGCCCCTTTTAGCTCATTTTCTCATCGGAGAAATGGCTTCATCTTCTTTCTCCGGCTTGGCGGCAGCGGCGGCGGCGGCGACGGCGGAAGCAGTAGCGGAGAAGGAGAGCTTTCGGGGAATCTGGATCCCCTGCGCTCTCAACGAGGAGGGCCTCAAGAACGTGGAGGAGGGGCTTCTCGTCCCCGGCGACTGGCGGAGCGGCTACGGTGAAACCGCCCCCAACCCGCGCGACGGCAAGCGGGTCCACTTCGGCACCCACCTCGATAGAGGTCTGTCTTTTCCTCCCTCGGAGTTCTTCTCTGAGGTGATAGATCATTACGGAGTTCAACTCCATAACCTTCCTCCCAACTCTCTCTTAGAGATGAGTGCGTATGCTTCGCTTTGTGAGGGATTTCTCGGCATTAGGCCGAGTTTGACTCTCTTCTGGTATTATTTCCATGTCCGGAGGAATTCCATTACTGCCGGTGTTCCTTACATCACTGACACTATCAGCTTTTCACTTAGACGCGACCGGGCTTATCCCAAAATTCTAGCCAGTGACTCGGTCAAACAATGGCCAGCCACATTTTTCTATCATCGGGATATTCCGGCTCCCGACAAAGCTACCGCTTTGTCGGCTTTTGTCGACGGAGCCGCCACGGCCTAGCCTTCCTGGGACGAGGCTGCTCCGGCTCTTTCCGACAATCTGATCCTCGCTAAGAGGCGGATCGAATATTTGATTAAGCATAATGGTCTGAAGGGATCCGACTTGGTCCAATGCTGGGTCTCACGTCGGATCCAGCCACTTTAGTACCACGGAACCCGACTGATGCATTCCATTACGTTGTCTCCGGAAGACTCCCTCCGCATGAGCTCCAAAGCCTACATCACTCAAGGCTACATAAGCCAGATCAAGTGGCTGATCAAGGAGCGGATCGAGAGGAGAATTCCAAAGGTTTCTCTAGATATACACATGGCAGAAAACCCCGTGGTGCCGGTAAGCTTCCATCATCACACCTTTTATGTGTTTCATTCTTTGAGTTATATCGCAATACTGATGTGTTTTCTTCTTTTCAACTTGCTGACCTCCCCGAGTCGGAACTTGCTCCGCTCGAAGGATATTCTCCGGAGTTCTCTCAGGAGGTAGAAGTGGTCCCGTTGCCGGACCTTGCGCTCAAGAAGCGCAAAGCTCTGACAGTGGCCGTTGGCACAAAGGATGTGCCTGTCATGAAGAGGTAACTTTCAGTTACAACTTTCCGCCTTTGTACTTTACTCAAATTTCTTTCCGAGATGTAATGTTTCTGACTTCACTACATTCTCAGAGCAAAACCGCTCGTCAAGGCCAAGGGGAAAGGGATTTCTTCGAAGCCGCTACGGCAGGCGAAGCTTACCATAGCTTCCCCCGCCGTGGCTCCTCCGACTCCTGCCCCTCAACCTTCTCCAACGCCGGTTATCTCGCCGGACGCTGCAGAAGACCCGGCTCCTTCAACGGGGCCTGTGAACCTTGGATCACAAACTGACGTCGCCACGGGTGCGTCAGATCTAGATAAGGGTGAACCCTCTTTGGGTAATGATCCCTCGGCAGAAACCTTCGCCGAAAACCTCCTGAGCAATCCGGGTCTTGCCAAGTTCGGCTTGTCCCGGAAATCTGCTGAAGAAATCCAACGGCTTGCCAAGCAATGCTTGGAGAAGAGAACTTTATCCACCGAGGAAGAAACGCAAGAAGCAGAGGACGTCAAGTTCTCTGACCTTCTCGCTCAAGTACGCCTCCGCGACGAGAGGATTAGGACTGGTGAGCTTCCAACAGCCCCAGTGATTCCTCTGACTCTCACCGAGAAGGTGGCTGCTGAAGTTACCACGGGTTTGGATAAACTCACCCGCGAACAATATGTAAGTCGGAACTCCAACTCCAATTTTTCCTTTATTGTATTTTATATCATATCCTCTAGCCCCCAAGCATGAAGTAGGATAAACAATTCGGGTTTATGCTTCATTAGGATGCCAAAGAACGAACTAGTGTAGCCCCCGAGGCTCGTGCTGATATTTAACAAAAATATTAGCCCGAGTCTTAAGTAGGTTTCTGACTTTGGGTATTCTGACTTACAAAAAGTATGTTCCTATAACCAGGAATTACTGACCAATGTCTGCGACAAGTGGAGAGAGATCAAAGCTCTCCGGTTTAAAAATGCTGAATTCAAAGTTGCCAAGGATGAGGCCGAAGGTAAAAATTCCGAGACTCAAACCTTGTATTTGTTATTTTCAATGTCGAATTTTTCTGAACTTTTGTTCTTTTTGACTTACAGCGTGGTGAAACAATCCGTCGCCATGATTAAAGAGGCTGAGAACCTCAAGACCCTGGTGGTGGAGAACAAGGGACTTCGCCAAGAGCTGGATAAGCTTAAGGCGGATCATGAAAGGATCATAGCTCAAGTCCTTGAATCCTCCTCCATGGCCACTGATGAGCGTGATCGCAAGATCGCTGCTCAAGCTAAAATAATCTCGGATCTCAAGAATGAGCTTGGCAGAGAGAAGGATATGTCCCAGGCGCTCCGGGCTGAACTCCAGAGTCTCCGAGAGGAGAAGACCAAAATTGACGACGTCATTTTTGGTACGTTCTGTCTATCTGACTTGTCTCTTTCTTCAACTTTTATCAATGTCAGATTTTTCTTAACTTGTTTTGTGTATAGGTCCTCTGAACTTGATGGACTCTTCCTCCTCCGAGCCCCGCACCCACCGGCTTACCCAAGTCGCCAAGCTCTCAAGATTCCGGACATGCCAAGCATGTCGGATTTTCAGGTGCGGGACAAGGCGAAGGAGATGCCGCAACTTGCTCGGGACTGGAACATGTCCTACGCGCGGACTGCTGCGCAGAACACTCTCACCATGGTCATGAGCCACCATGGAAACATGGAGATATGGCAAGTGACCAGAGGGTACTGCAAGGTAGACGAAGACGGCTAGGAGCAAGACCTTCAAGCCATCATGCACTCCTGTGCCGGATATGGGTGTCACGTGGCTGACCTGACCAGCTACAAGATCCCCTTCTTCACCCGCGTGGATACTCCGCCTCCTCCTCCGGAAGAACCAACAGAAGTTTCTGACGATGAATGCACCACCTCAGATGCGGACATCTCGGAACGATATCAAGGCAGAGTAACTAGCGAGCCGGTAGCTCCTTCATCCCCTCTTGCATCATAGACCAGAAACTTATGTATTATTCCGGAAAAAACATGATGCGTTTGTAAATATGTAATACTTTAACTTTGCTAGTGCTAAGCTTTTGATCTATTCAGCACTTTTCGGCTTTGAAATTTTTTGTGTGCCTGAAATGTTTACATAAGCACTTGTACTTTTTCGTCTCTACTTATCGTTTATCTGGCTTTCCGCCTCGTCCCTTTTGTGAGCCGGCTAAACCTTCCGCCAGAAACTTTGCCGAGCAATGGAGCTCAATTGCTAAACTAGTTTAAACTCGGAAACAAAGCCGGCTTCCAGTACCAACAATCCACTACTCGGAAAATGCCCGCATCCAGCAATCAGATAAATAACCAAAGTAAAGACTAGAAACTTTAGAGTTATACCTGAGGGTAGCAGTTTTTAGAATCGGAAATCTAAACCAGAACGAACATGAGCATAAAGTACTTTCAAGCATTCTAGGATTTTCGACTATGACATGATCATTCAGAAATAAGATGGTAAAAACTTCTCAGAAAATTTGAGGCAACCAAAACTTTTATTTCTCACAGAACCATGTACATATATATGATTACAAAGAAGGATAAACTAAGAATAAAAGGGGCGTAGCTGAGCAATATTCCATGGTCTGTCTAACTCATCCGGATTTGTACTGCCTCCAGCTCTCTTTCTCTTCTTAGTAGCAGGTCTTTCTTTGACTGGCCTCGTGTCAGTTAAGTAGTACGATCCATTGTGCAATACTTGACTAACTAAAAAGGGCCCTTCCCATACTGGGGAAAGTGTGTGCTTTCTTTGTTGCACAAGCCGGAGAACCAAATCACCTTTATTAAAAGATCTATTTCAGACTCTTTGGCTACGATACTTGCGTAACTTCTGCTGATAGGCTATAGACCTCATTTTAGCAACGACGTGAACTTCTTCGACTAAGTCGAGATCATTTTGTCGAGAAATCTCGGCATCCTCTTCGATATACGCGGACACTCTAGGAGAAGTATGAATCAAATCACTAGGAAGAACTGCTTCTATGCCATAGAACAAGAAGAAAGGTGTGTATCCTGTTGACCTGTTTGGAGTTCTTCGTAAACTCCAAATTACAGAGGGTAGTTCCTCTGCCCAAGCCCCCGCAGCACGTTGTAGTGGTGCTTCGAGTCTCGGTTTTAGGCCTTGTAAGATTAAACCATTTGCTCTTTCGACTTGCCCGTTAGCTTGTGGATGTGCGACTGACGCAATGTCAAGCCGAATATTTTGCTCGTCGTAGAATTCAGCCAATTCTCCGATAGAAAAGTTACTCCCGTTGTCCGTGATAATGCTATGCGGATAACCATACTGGATTATAACATTCTCGACAAATCTTTTGGTTGTTGCTCCATCACAACTTGTGATGGGTTTAGCCTCAATCCATTTGGTGAATTTATCCACCATCACTAAGAGGTGAGTAAATCCACTTGGATCTCGTTTAAATGGTCCTACCATGTCAAGCCCCCAGACCGCAAAGGGCCATGTTATAGGTATTGTTCGCAGCTGATCAGCCGGAACATGAGCTTGCTTGGCGTACTTTTGGTAGCCTTTGCACGTCTCGACTAATCATTCGGCATCTGCCTGAGCTGTAAGCCAGAAAAATCCGTGTCGAAAAGCTTTTGCCACTAAAGATTTGGCTGCAGCGTGGTGACCACACTCGCCTTCGTGGATTTCCCTTAAGATTTCCACTCCTTCTTCCGGAGATACACAGCGCTAAAAAACCCCAGAAACACTCCGTTTATAGAGCTCACCTTTAACAATAGTATAGGCTTTTGCTCATCGGATAATCTGCCGGCTCAGCACCTCGTCTTCGGGTAATTTGCCATCTACAAAATAATCAAGGTAGGGTTGAGTCCAGCTGGGAATTACAGCCAGAACTGCTATTAAAGGTGAGTCGGATTTGGTCGGATATTCCTCATCTACTCCCTTTATTGAGGGAACTTTGAGGTGCTCTAAAAACGCGCCATCCGGGACCTCTTTCCGCGCAGAGCCTATCCGAGATAGTGCATCTGCTTCCTCATTTTCTGCTCGAGGGATGTGTTGAACTTCAAACCCTTCGAACGGTTTAGATAGATCATCCACGACAGCTTTATATGCTGCCATGTGTTTATTTGCATTACAAATATCCGACACTTGTTGAGAAACAAGATCCGAATCTTCGTAACACATCAAACGTCGGATGCCAATATCCTTAGCAATCCGGATTCCATGCAGCAGTGCTTCATACTCGGCAATATTGTTTGTCGCTGTGAAGTGGATCTACAACACGTATAAAAGTTTATCTACTTGGGGTGATTTGAGAACCACGCCAGCCCTCGAGCCCCCTCGAGCCTTAGACCCATCGAAAAAGAGGGTCCAATATTCCGACTCAGGGAGGACCATGTTCTCCTTTGTCTTTGTCCAATCAGCGACAAATTCAGCAAGGATCTGGGATTTGATTGCTGTCCGAGGTTTATACTCAATATCGAAAGCTGAAAGCTCTATGCCCCATTTGGCGATGCGTCCTGTGGGTCACTGTTGTTGATTATATCTCTCATGGGAGCTTTGCTCACCATGGTAATTGGATGCTCCTGAAAATAGTGTCGTAACTTACGAGATGCTAGAAAAACCGTAAGCCAACTTTTGATAGTGCGGATACCGCCGTTTTGATTCTGTCAGGACCTCGCTGACAAAGTATGTCGGACGCTGCACTAGGTGTTCCTGATTTTCCTCTGGTCTCTCTACCACCATGATGATACTAACGACCTTATTTGTCGCAGCAATGTAACAACATCAGTTCCTGAGGTTCTGGTGCTGCAAGGATAGGAGCAGACGAGAGTACTTTCTTCAGGTCTTGTAATGCAGCTTCAGCTTCATCAGTCCAAACAAAATCTTTGGTCTTTTTCAGGAGTTTGTATAAGGTGCGGCTCTTTCTCCAAGCCGGCTTACAAATCGACTGACCGCAGCAATGCAACCAGTTAGTCTTTGTACGTCCTTCAGGCGGGTTGGCCTGGAAATATTGAGTATAGCCTTGATTTTGTCCCGGTTCACCTCTATGCCTCTTTGAGACACGATGAAACCTAACAATTTTCTGGCTGGTATTCCAAAGAAGCATTTCTTCGGGTTAAGCATGATGTTGTATTTCCATAGATTGGCAAATGTTTCCTCCAAGTCGGAAATCAGCGTTTCCTTCTTTTTGGACATTACCGCGATATCATCCACGTATACATGTACATTGCGTCCGAGTTGGTCATGGAGGCAACGCTGCATCGTGTGCTGGTACGTAGCTCCTACGTTCTTCAGCCCAAAGGGCATCGTAACAAAACAGAAGGTTCCAAAAGGGGTTATGAATGAAGTTTTGACTTTGTCAGATTCCTTCATCCGGATTTGGTGATAACCGGAATATGCGTCGAGAAAACAGAGGAGTTCCGAGCCTACCGTAGAATCGATAACTTGATCAATTTTAGGCAGAGCGAACGGATCTTTTGGACAAGCCTTGTTCAAGGCAGTATAATCAACGCACATCCTTAAATCAGTGGTGTCCTTTTTAGGGACCATTACAGGATTAGCCGACCACTCAGTGTGGATGACCTCTTCTATGAATCCGGCTAACTCGAGCCGTGCTAGTTCCTTAACTATTGCCTTATGCTTTTTGTCGCCAAACCGTCGTAAGGGCTGTTTGACCGGTTTAGCGTTCGGGTTTACATTTAGAGAGTGCTCGGCAAGTTTCCTAGGTACTCCTGTCATGTCAAATGGCTACCATGCGAAGATATCTTGATTTGCTTGGAGGAACTTGACGACCGCGCTTTCCTATGCGCTATCTAGGCCTACGCCTATCTGGGTCACCTTGGAGGGGTCATCATCCTTCAACGGTGCTTTCTTCGTCTCTTCTAAGGCCTTGAATTCCGGATTTGGCTTTGTCACCTCCTTCTTCATTGCGGGCATCTCGGACGGATCTATGCTCTTCTTGATCTCCTGGTACTCCTGGGCGTGCAACACGGCTTCGGCAAAGGCGGCATTTCCATCCTCGCACTCTCACGCTTTCTTCGGGTCTCCCCTGATGGTGATCACGCCGTTGGGACCTAGAATTTTCATCATATTGTAAATGTAACACGGACGAGCCATAAAATCCCAATAAGTCGGACGTCCGAATATAGCGTGGTATGTGCTCTTGAACGGGACCACTTTGAAAGAAAGTGCTTCCGTTCGATAGTTCTTTGGAGCTCCAAAGGTAACATCCAAAGTAATATATCCTAGGGAATTAGCTTGTCTTCCTGGTACAACTCCGTGAAAGATCATAGAGCTATGGTTCAGCTGGGTCTCCGAGATCTTCATCCGGCGTAGCGTTTCGACATAGAGAATATTGATGCTGCTACCACGGTCCATGAGGGTCTTGGAGAAACCATAACCGTCAATAAGTGGGTTGACGATTAAGGCGTATTTTCCTCACCTGTGTAACTTAGGCGGATGATCATCACGGTCAAATGTGATTGCCACTTCCGACCAGTCCAGATATTGGGGGACAGCCGGAACTGTTGCATTGAGCTCGTGTAGAACTGCTTTCTTGACCTTTGCTGGTTGAGATCCGAGGAAAGTGACATAAGTGTCCTTCTTGGTGGGAAAAGTCTTATTCCCTTCCGACTTGGGATTTGAAGCATCAGCTTCCTCCATGTCGGAATCTTCCTTGGTCTCCTTGTCCTTTTCAGGATTTTTCTTTCCCTTTTTCCGCTTAGCTTTGTAGCCCGCAGTGTCATCTCTTTTGATGTCGTCATTGAAACGACATTCAGCGTTGGTGTGGGACGAGCCCCCATTGGCGTCTAGGTGATGCACACATGGGTTATTGGCAATGTCGGCCCAAGAGTAGGTTTTGCCTGGTTGCTGTTCTCCTCTACCTTGGACCCTCGAAGTCCCACGGCCACGCCCGCGGCCTCCGCCACGTCCTCCTCGTCCTCCAGACCCGGAAACAGTAGTAACCACCGCTATTTCCGTGTTGGGTTTTTCCTCTGTGTCATTTTTGCGCTTCTAAGCTTGTTGCTTTGTTTTTGCTGACTAAGGCACATCTAGGACGTTGAGTAATCCCTCTGCATCATCATCAGCATCTGCGTACTTGCTCGATGTTTCTATCATCTCTCCCAGATCAGTGACCTTGTCACACTTCAAGCGGTGACGTAGTAGACCAATTGGGAGCCCTGCGATGAAAGCTTCAATCGCGGTTTGATCGTTTACTCCTTCACAGGAGTTCTTGGTGTCGATCCATCATCCGAGATAATCTCGGCAAGTTTCTCTGGCTTTCTAGGTGCAACGTTGTAGGTCTCCGACCAAACAGGGCCTCCGATATGTGCCTTCGAAATTACAAAAGAACGCACTTTGCATGTCATACCAGTTATGGATGGTGTTCTCCGGAAGTTCATTGAGCCATGATCGCGCCGTCTTCCGCAACATAAGTGGGAGATATCGGGTTGCGACCAGGCTGTTTCCGCCTTTGGCGATGCAGCAAGCTTGGAAAAAATCAGGTAGCCAAGTGTCTGGCCAAGCAATGCCGTCGTAGGCTTGGATGTGCCTTGAGATAGCAAATCCTTCCGAGAATCTTGTAGCTCTGATGCGTGTTCCGAAGCACTTCGGGCCCAGGTAGATATCATCATTTTCATAGCGCCGCGCCTCTATGTTGGAATTGATCACGTGCCTTGCGTCGTTCGGGGATAGAGATCGTCCCGAATGCCGGTTGTGGCTGCGGTGCCTTGGAGCCAGACTTCGGCTTCTGCCACCACCTCCTCCGCCATGTCGTCCTCCTTGCCCTCCATGGGAGCTGTTGTGATGATTGTGTGGTGGAGAGGGTGGTGCAGCTGGATAGTTTCCGGCTGATCGCCGGCCTCCATTCGGAGCATCATTATTCCTGTTCTGGGGAGGATCTTGACTACAACGAGCCCCCTGTCGGCTTGTCCCAGCATGGTTTCCGTCGTTTCTTCATCCGTCGTTCCCACCACGGTGAGGCTCAGCCGGACGGCTTACATGTTTAGGAGGTGGTATTTTTTGTCGATCCTCCTCCCGTCGTTTCTCTTTATCTTCTCCCCTTCGATCGTTAGATTCTCGTCAGGGAGGGTTCGTTGGATTTAGTGCAGCAATGGCGTCTTTCTCAACCGCTGGAGCGACGTTGCTCCAGTTACGCGAAGTTCTATGATGTTGTCCTGATGATCCGGTTCTTGAATAATTGTCTTCCCGGCGTTCGGGTGATGATACTGCGCCCGGACGTAATGGGATCTTACGCCAGCCCATGCCGGATCTGTGCGATACTGGTCAGAATCTGACACCAGCTTTTGACTTCCGGACAGGGTGACCTTTTGCTGCTCCAGTCCCTTGTTGAGTAGTTTGATACCCAAACGGATCTCCTCTGGTCCTGGATTAGCCGATAGAATTTCTTGGGCCGCCATGGTATTCTGTAATGGGGTTGGGCATACCCAATCTCCCTTGCTATCTTTCCGTGGCTTCCCCATCTCATCTCCGAAAAGGACGGCACGGACAGTTGGGAACTGGTTGTCATTGGTGTGACGTTTCCGTGTCTTCTGGTGCAACCGAGACATGTAGTCCTTAGTTGCCATGCGTTTCTTCTCCACCTCGATGTTTTTGGCTTCATCGAGGAGTTGTTGACGACGCGCTTCTAGGGCTTGGGCCCTTTCGTCCAGCTCTTCAGCAGTAAGTTCTGCTGTTGTAGGGATAGGTGTGGTTAATGTAGCATCGATGAGTTCACGCGCACCTTCGGTGATCACGTGTCCATCCATCGATTCTTATTTTTTCGGCTCGTCTAGGATAAGTGCTCCATTCGAGTCTTCTTCGTATTCCTCGGCAATCACCTCCTCAGCCAGAAGGTCTTTTGCCAGGGTCTTGTTTTTCTTGTTCTTCTTCTTTGCCTTCTTGGCAGCGCCAGTAGCAAAGACGGCTTTGGGTCCATTTCCCGGAGTCAAGCTCTGATCGGTACTTTCAGACATCTGGACTTCGGGGATTGTCTCTGATGTCCATGTCGTCCTGCACTTTGGGAGAGTGTTCCCTAGATCCTTCATCCATGGATTCTCCTTCCTCTGCAGCTTTGGAGTTATACTCCTCTTCATATTCCGCGGAGAACTTTCAGAAATCTATCGACGTCATCGATTCATCCGAGGATGCGGGTACGTCGGCGTTTGTTCCAATTGCCTCCAGCACCGAGTCGGTGTTCTCTCTAGCATCAGCAGAGCCGGATCCGGATCCCACGTATCCGACGAAGTGCGACGCGTGCTTCCTGAGGTACCTGCGGCTTTTGCGATCATCCATGTCGAAACTTTTGATGGTTTCGAGGATTGCATCTGCGCTTTTGCCTTGCAGTATCATACATTTTAGCACGTACCTTAGGAAAGGCCTGTCTGTCCCGGCATCATCAGAGCCGGAATCAGTGTCGTTGATATGCTTCTCCTGGATTTCGACTTCCACGGGTGGGTCGATCTGGGATCCGGCTTCTCCAGGGAGATCCACTCCAGATTCGACTTGGACCCCTAGGTCTTCTTCAGGCTCGGATTTCTCCACTATCTCCGCAACTGGTGTGGGCTAGGTGGGATTAGGGTTTTCTGAGATCCGGAACTCTGCCGCCTCTGCGGACAAAGGGGACCCAGAAGATTCTTCTGCCTCTATCATCACCGCTAGGGTGGGTTGGACAGGTTCAGTGAAACCGATGTAAAAATCGATCTCGCCAAAGGACATGATTGTGTAGGCAGTCACGGCCTCCCTAGCGGGAATCCAAGTCTCGTCGAGAATGATGAGAGGGACTTCGCTGGCGTAGAGGTTGCGACCGACGGCAATAGTCTCGCCGATTCCAATTCTTGCAGATTCCGCTCGGAACGCAGATCCGAAGCTCACTTTCCCCACGGTGGGCGCCAACTATCATCGGATTGAGGACAAGTATGCCATGAGGGGGTCCTCGAGGCGTGTGGAAGAGAGGGGTGTGAGACGTACGGTATTCCGGGACGGTGAGCACACAAGTTTACCCAGGTTCGAATCCGCCGGCTTTGGACGGATCCTACTCCTGCTAGCAATCCAGTAATACGGCAGAGCCGGAATATGGGTTACAAGGGTTTTGCCTGTGCGAGTTGAGATTGTAGACTATTGAGGTGCCCTAAAGGCTCTCCCTAGGACGGCTTATATAGATATCCGGCCTAGGGTTTACAGGAGAGATCTATCCGGCTACGACTAAGAGTCGGTTACAGAGTACATCTTGAACTACAAGTAACATTATGGGCCTAAGTCGGTAATTCTTCTAGGCCTTCCTGTAGCCGGATTGGACTCCGTCTTTCTCCCTGACTGGGCCGCCCGTGAAGCAATGCTCTAACCCGAAGTGGGCCACCCTGGTCAGTGAGGAACTGTGAGGATACCCGGAAAGTATATCCCCAATAGTGGCACTTAGGCTAGAGATTACAAATACTTGTTATGAGTTATATTTGGAGTTGGATGTCTTTATGAAATTGTGGTGTTTGTTGGACTCATCTAGTACTCAAGGTGACAGTGTGGGGTTTCTACATGGGAAAGGCTTACTTTGAGGTGTGCTGTTATAGCCCTACCATCGATTAGAGTGTCCAACCGAAGAGTAGTTAAGAGTAGTATCATAAAGATAAGATATTTATATGAGAGTGTTCACTAGTGAAAGTATGATCCCTAGGCCTTGTTTATAAGCACTGAAACACCATTTGCTATTAGATCTGTTACATGTTTGCTTGCTTGCTTATTTATTTCAGTTTTACTTTAGTATTTCCCATGCCATCAAGCTACTTTCTATTACCATTACCACTTATAGTTATCTATACCACTTGTATTTCACTATCTCTTTGCCGAACTAGTGCACCTATACACCCGACAAGTGTATTGGGTGTGTTGGGGACACAAGAGACTTCTTGTATCTTGATTGCAGGATTGCTTGAGAGGGAATACCTTTGACCACTTCCTCCTTGAGTTCGATAAACCTTGGGTAATCCACTTAAGGGAAAACATGCTGCTGTTCTACAAACCTCTGCACTTGGAGGCCCAACAACTGTCTACAAGAATAGACGTGCATAGACATCAATAGACCTATAAGAGTAGCACACAACCATGCAAAGAGTTGGTCCATAGAAGGTTGGATGATGGTGTGAGCTTCTGTCAAAGTAGGCATGTGGACTAGATTTGCAGGAATAGTTATTTTCCTGCCTGCAAAACCATCAAGAACAAGTGGGTTGGAGGATGATCTAACCAAGGGCAGGAGTGGTCCTTGGTAGTCCTTAGGATGGTTAACAAGATGGTTCAAATGCATTTTCAAAAATGCACAAGGGTTGAGAAAAGGAGACATTCAAAAAGGTGATGTTGAAGCAGATTCCAGACTTAGCCAAATTTGGCAGATTTAGGGTTTTTGACTAGAATGTGGGTGGTGATGATTTTGATGGATTGCAAGGTACCAAAGAATCACCAGTGGATGAGGTTGAAGAGTATATTGAGTAGAAGGGGTCCATGCTTGATATTGATCTTCATTGACTTGGAAGCTTCTAGAGGGGATATCTTCAGAATTGATCTGGTTAAGGGTTTTATATAATCACCTAGTATCTAGAGATCAGATCCTGTTTTGTATTCTTTCTTAGGGTGTGGTGATTTGGAAACATCTTGGTCCTAGTGATGAGCTCCTAGAGTAGCTCATACTATCTCCTAAGCAGACAAATCAAGCAGCAGATCAAGGCAATTCATCTTACAAACAAATCAACTACTACTAGGGTTACCATCAAGCTTAACATGAGGTAAGGATGGGCAATTTTGAAAGGTTGGAGTTTGAATAGGGTAAGAGTCCTTGGTATCCCTACCAAGAGAAGAATTCAAAGGTTTTATACAAGGTTTTGGAAATCTTAGAGGTAAGAGTAGTTGAAGGTCTGTTTTGAAGACATAAGGAGATTATAGTATGAAGCTCTCCATAGTTTGATAAATATAAGCTACTAAAATAGTTGGTTTGCAAAGGCTTCTTGGCTCATGTTTTGAAATGCCAGAACATTTGAGAATATGGAAATTAGGCCAAGACAGTTTTGGGAAGTAGCTTTTGCCAACTGGTGTTGAGGTAAGGAGTATATCATCCAACACACCTTCATAGGCATTAACATATTCAAACAACAGGCAAACACTTCATCATTAAACAAGAAAAAGTTTTTGTTCCCCCTGATTTTTGCATTCTGGGAAACTAATCAGGGTTGCTGAAATTGGGATGTTACACTTCCCTTACACCTGAAAATTTTCCTTCATACAAAACTTCACATAATCTTCATTAGCAACATTAGTGTACTGAAGATAATAAGTCTTTTGGTTCAGTTCCAACACAAATAAAACTTCCATTAAAACAAAAGATACTGTAGCACTTCCTTTAAAAAGTTCAAATGATCAAAGAGAACTCATAGAGAAAGAGATTAAGAGGCAAATGCAAATAATGACAGAAATCTGTCAAAACAGACCAGCAGGTAAAAACCAATTTTTTCGAAGACATTCTGTTGCTCAAATCGAAAAGTGTTGAACTAAAAAAAGTTGCATAACAACCTGGGCCAGAAGCACAAAAAATTACAGCTCAAACCGACGTATAGAGATTTTTCACGAATTTTTACAGTGAAGCACAAAAATCTGTTTCGCGACAGCAACTTTCCCAAGCATTACTTCTCTCTCATTAGAGGTTACACTTGGCACAAAAAATCAAATAAAAAGGATAAGGAGAGGTTATTACTGAAGCAATAACTTCCATGACTCAACTAAAACTTTTGTGTTATCTGCCAATAAGTGCTTTTCTTTAAAGCCTTTAAGTTAGGCATGATAGTTTGAGAAGATGCTCACAAAACAAATATGAATTGAAGTAAAAGAGAGCATCAAGAAGCAAATTCAAAGCACATTTAAGTCTAACCCACTTCCTATGCATAGGAATCTTGTAAAGAAACAAGTCATGAAAGCACAAAGCAACAAGCATAGGAAAGCAAAACAAGTGCAACTTCAAAATTTTCAACATAAGGAGGGGAAACTTAATATTGTTGAGATACATAAAACCATGTTTCCCTCTCTCATAATAACTTTCAGTAGCATCATGAATAAAATTAACAATATAACTATCACATAAAACATTATTATCATGAGCCACATGCATAAAAGAATTAATACTCTCCACATAAACATAGTCATTCTTATTAATTGTAGTGGGAGCAAATTCAACAAAATAACTATCATTATTATTCTCATCACCATAATCATCAAATATAGGAGACATATTTTAATCATAATTAATTTTCTCCTCAATAGTAGGTGGACTGAAAATATCATATTCATCATTGTAATCATCATATATTGGAGGTTTGGTATCATCATGAGCAATAGAATAGCTATCTTCCAAAGTTGGGGAACTAAAAAGATCATTTTCATAAAAACTAACTTCCGCAAGCTTAGACGTTTCCATAGCATTAGTAACAAAGGTGTTCAAAAGATTCATACTAATAACATTTCTATTAGCATGCAAAGAAAGATCCATGGGTTTTTTAGTTTTCTTTTCAGACCATTCATGTTCTAACTTAGGAAAAATACTAAAAAGCTCTCTAATTTTGTTGTTGTTTTCCATTTAGCCTAACTAGTGAAAACAAGAAACAAAAAGACAAAATTGCAGAATCTAAGGGAAATAACTTCGAGCACTCACACCGGAGGATGTGAGTACCTTTTACCTTACCTCCCAAGTGATACATTGCAAATGTATCTATAATTTTTGATGTTCCAAGCTTGGTTTTATCTACTATCTTGTGTTTTTTCCACACTTTGGAGTACTTTTCATATGATTTCTTGGACTAACCTATTAACAAGAGCCATAGTGCCAGCTGCCTGTTTTCTGCTGTTTTTGGTTCCAGGAAAGTCAGAAAATGAATATTCTCGGAATTGGACGGGACAAAAGCCAAATTGCCTATTTTTCGAAGTCATCAAATGCTAGAATACGAGACGGAGAGGGGCCAGGGGGCCATCACACCACCTAGACACTCGGCCCAGCCTGGCCCACGCTAGGGGTGGTGCGGCCACCTCCGGCACCCCCTCGGCCTCCCCTTCCGCCTATAAGATGCCCTCAGGACGAAAACCCTAAGTACCCGATCAAAATTCGACGAAAGATTCTGTAGCCGCCGTCATCTCCATCCCTAGATCGGGAGGGGTCTGAAACTCTTCTCGGCACCCTATTGGAGTGGGGAATTCACCCTGGAGGCCTTCTTCATCACCATGCAAGCCTCCGGTGTGATGCGTGAGTAGTTCATCCTTGGACTACGGATCCATGTAGTAGCTAGATGGCTGGTTCTCCTCCTTTGTGCTTTCATGTCTAGATGTTGTGAGCTCCGTTCATGATAAAGATCATCTATTTGTAGTCATACATGTTGTGTTTGCGGGGATCCGATGGATATTGAGATGCTATTTTAGATTGATTATTGATTCTATCATGTCTTTGTTATTTGTGATCTTGCATCCTTTCCGTTGTTAGTAGCTATCTTGGCCAAGTAGATGCTAGCAACTCCAAGAGTTAGTATTTATGCTCGATAGTGGGTTCATGCCTCTGCTAATCTGGGGAAGTGACATAAATCTCTAAGGTACTAGATGTGCTATTGCTACTAGGGAGAAGACAACAATCCTTTGTTCATCGAACAATCGTATTGTTTACATTACACGCAATTCGTAAAGCAATAATCTGTTGCTTGCAACTTAATACTGGAGGGGGTTCGGATGATAACCTGAAGGTGGATTATTAGTCATAGATGCAGTTGGATGGCGGTCTATGTATAATGTTGTAATGCCAAATCAAGTTCCAAAGGAGTCAAGATGATTAGTATACGCTTGTATGCTTTCTCGATGTTTGTCAATTTCCCCGCTGTAATTCGTTCACCCAGCATGTTATCTATCTAAGGAGAGCCACCTCTAGTGAACTATGGATCCCGGTCCTTTTGTTTTACATACAATCTACAAACTGTTTACTGCTTTGTGTTTACTTTCTACAAACTTTTACTTCCTTCCATTCGATACGTTTAATCCTTTGTTTTTAGTAAAACATGGTGAGATTGACAACCTGATCGCAAGTTGGGGACAAAGTTATGTGGTTGTGTTGTGCAGGTCTCCACGTTGCTACTAGCACGAGTAGTGTGCCCTGCCAAGGCTCAGCTAGCAACACCTTTCTGGTGTTTCCTTGCTCCTACTGGTTCGATTAAACCTTGGTTTGATAACTGAGGGAAACTTGTTGATGTGCTCATCATACCTTCCTCTTGGGGTTCCCAACGAGCTCTACATCAACACTGAGCCATCAAGCATTTTTCTGGCACCGTTGCCGGGGAGTCAAGGACATCTTCACAAGGGGAGTCCCTCATAACCAATCTCTTTACTTTGTTATTTTTGTTTTGCTTAGTTTCTTTTTGCTTTTTTTTGCTTGTTTCTTTATCAAAAACACACAAAAATTAGTTCTACAAGTTTGCTTTCTTTATCAAAAACACAAAAAATGACTACTCTTGAAAACACTAAGTTGTGTGACTTTACTAGCACCAACAACAATGATTTTATGAGCACACCTATTGCTCCACCTGTGCCTAAAGCTACTTTCTTTGAGATAAAACCTTCTTTACTCAATCTTGTTATGAGAGAACAATTTTCTGGTATTGGTAATGAAGATGCTGCTGCCCATCTAAATAACTTTGTTGAACTTTGTGAGATGCAAAAGCATAGGGATATAGATGGTGATATTATTAAGCTGAAATTGTTTCCTTTATCTTTTAGAGGAAAAGCTAAAGAATGGTTGAATTCCTTAACTAGGAATAGTATTGATTCTTGGACTAAATGCAAGGATACTTTTATTGGAAAATACTATCCTCCTGCTAAGATTATATCTATGAGAAGTGAAATAATGAAGTTTAAACAATCTGATATAGAACATGTTGCTCAAGCTTGGGAAAGAATGAAATCTTTGGTAAAGAATTGTCCCACTCATGGACTGACTGCTTGGATGATCATCCAAACTTTTTATGCAGGATTGAACTATTCTTCAAGGAACCTATTGGACTCTGCTGCTGGAGGTACCTTTATGACAATCACTTTGGGTGCTGCAACAAAGCTTCTGGATAATATGATGGTTAATTTTTCTGAATGGCATACTGAGAGAGCTCCACAAGGTGGGAAGGTAAATTCTGTCGAGGAAACTTCCTCCTTGAGTGATAAGATTGATATTATTATGTCTATGCTTGTTAATGGGAAATCCCATATTGATCCAAATAATTTCCCTTTAGCTTCTTTGGTTGCTCAAGAAGAGCAAGTTGATGTGAACTTCATAAGAAATAGTAATTTTGGCAATAATGCTTATAGGAGTAATTTTGGTAACAACAATTATAAGCCATTTCCTCCTAACAATGGCAATGCTTATGGAAATTCCTACAACAATAATAGGAGTGCACCCTCTGAACTTGAAGTTATGCTTAAAGACTTTATTAGTAAGCAAACTGCTTTCAATAAAACTATTGAGGAAAAACTCTCTAATGATGAAAGAAATATAGCATCTTTGGTTGAAGCTCAATCTTCTTTGAATAAAATGGTTGCTAAACCTGAAACAAATGATAATCCCTTTGCAAATACTAATGCTATACAAGTAAGAATTGATGAAAATGTTAGACTATTAGCTGAATTACATGCTAAGTGGGAAAGAGAATATGAAATTACTAGAAACATTAGTGTTTCCATTATCACCACCACTAGTGTTGAGGCTAGTAATAGTTCTACTACTTTAGATGATAAATTTGATTTTGATCTTGATGGTTGCAATATCTCTAAAGTTATTAAGTTCCTACAAAAGCTTGCTAAAAGTCCTAATGCTAGTGCTATGAACATGGCCTTTACAAAACACATTACTGATGCTCTCATAAAGATTAAAGAAGAAAAGATGAAACATAAAGATTCTATTCCTATAAAACAAGAAGATGGTTGGGAACCCATCATTAATATGAAAGTGAATGACTTTGATTTTAAAGCTTTATGTGATCTTGATAGTAGTGTTTCTATTATGCCTAGAAGGATTTATGATATGCTTGATTTGCCTGCACTTGAAGATTATTATTTGAATGTCCCACTTGATGATAATGCTAAAAATAAACTCATGGGGAGTATTAATGATGTTCTTATTATGGTTAACAATCCCTATGTCCCTGTTGATTTCTATGTTTTGGATGTTGAATGCAATGCTTCTTGTCCTATTACTTTGGGAAGACCTTTTCTTAGAACTATTGGTGCCATTATTGATATGAAAGAAGGCACCATTAAATATCAACTCCCACTCAAGAAAGTTATAGAACATTTCCCTAAGAAGAGAGAGAAGATTTCTTTTGACTCTCCTATGAAAACAAAATTTGGTCTTAATGCTTCTTCATTTGAGAACACTTGATTCTTTCTTGCTTCTTATGCCTAACTTAAAGGCGTTAAAGAAAAGTACTTATTGGGAGATAACCCAAAAGTTTTAGATGAGTCTTGGAAGTTATTACTTCAGTAATAACCGCTCCTTATCCTTTTTATTTGCTTTTTGTGCCAAGAGTAACCTCTAATGAGAGAGAAGTAATGATTGGGAAAGTTGCTGTCCCGAAACAGATTTTTGTGCTTCACCGTAAAAATTCGTGTAAAATCTCTGAACGTCTTTTTGAGGCGTGAATTTTTGTGCTTCTGCCCCAGGTTGTTATCTAACTTTCGTTAGTTCAACACTTTTTGATTTGAGCAACAGAAGGTCTTCGAAAAACTTCGTCTTTACCTGCTGGTCTGTTTTGACAGATTTCTGCCATTTTCTGCATTTGCTTCGTGTTGGTTCCTTTTTGGGGAATTGAGCTTTCTGAGGGAAGTGCTACAGTATCTAGTGTTCTAATGGAAGTTTATTTGGTGTTAGAACTAAACCTTGAGACTTATTTATCTAGTGTATGGAAGGAATGAGTAATGAGATGAAGGATGGACTAAAGCTCAAGCTTGGGGATGCCACGTGTGTCACCCCAAGAAATATCCAAAAAGTACAAGCGTCAAAGCTTGGGGATGCCCAAGGCATCCCCTTCTTCATCAATAAAAATTCCAGGTTTCTTCCAAACGCTTTATTTTTATTGTTTCATGCACAGTTGTGTTGTTCTTGGAGCGTCTTCTTTTTCGTTTTCGTTTTGGTTTTTCGTTTGCTTGGTTGTCTTAGTTTGCTGAATAAATTGGTTGGACCCCCTCTTTCATACATTGGTTTGTAAATAGTTTGGTTTGGTTTGGAAAAGAGTAGGAAAGTTCATACTTATGTGATAAAAAGAGCTCGTTTTGACTAAGGCCTATGCTTTGTCATACCATGCTCGATATTGTTTTGGCTTTATGCTTAGTATTCTTTTCTGTAGTATGACTTGTTATAAATAATTGAGATTGCTTAATGTGCCTTGGATGAATCATGCGTTGTTTTAGCATATTAAAGCATAGTATAGTGGTATTCTCCTTTGATGCTTTATTTGGGTTGACTTGGCGCATGCTCACACCATGTTATGACTATCTCAAGTCACCATAGCCTTTATGATCCTTTAGTTTTCAACTTGTAGTATTACTTTATGCTTTGATCAATGATGTTTTTTCGCTCTGCATGATTATGGCCATTATTGCTCTCTTAGTTTGTCGCTCCCAGTCTTTTGCTAGCCTCCACAACCAAGTATGAGTTCCACTCATGCATCCAACTCCCTAAACCAAGTTATTCCAAAGAGTCCACCATACCTACCTACTAGCTTATGCTACTCCAAGTATATTCATGCTTTTGTTTACCTTCCAAATTAAACTTGTGATGAGAAAACTAGTGATTAAAGCTCTCACGAACTTGATGGCACACTTTACTTTTTTGCATCTAATAAACTTGAACCATTGGGTCCTTCTTTGTTGTGTATGTGCTTGCGCTTTATAATTTGAAATTAGCAGAACCATGTACCATGGGGAACGCTTTCAACTTTGCACTCGTACTTTGTACCCCGTTGATATCATGTTCTTTTGCTTACGGATCCCGACGGTGTGAAATAAAAGTGGAACTTGTAAGATCATGGAGTTTGTATGTGTGTTACAGAAACGCCTGGGCCGCTAGCCTAAGCCATGCCTAATCATGGTGGAAACTTGCAGCATCACCATAATGAGCACTCTATGAAGCATCCTCAATAAAAACCTATGCAAATAGCAAATAAAAAGATCGCTGAGATGCTCATTGTCTGCTTGCCTTGTCATTTTGATTATGGGAAAGCTCCTATATCACGTTCAAGGGGTACCTCGTTGGCGGTTCTTTATGATACATATGTACTTACAATGACAAGAGCTTATTTGTGACTAAAGTTGAGTAGCATGAGGATCGGTCTTTGTAAGTAAGGGGCATGAGATTTCAGTTTATAACTTGTCAATCATATCCTCTTAGTTGTGTCACTTTAACCTTAATCACCTTCAAGATGCTTATGATAGGGGCAATGAGAGCTGAAAGCTATTAAGTACCATAATTTTTGGAACCGCTTTATGATACTTGAGTCCCTACTTCCTTTTACAAAGGCTTTTCTTCCACCATTACATTGAGTCTCCACCTTCTATCTTTATGCACCTACTTTGAGAGCATAGTGGCCATTCTTAGTTCTATGTGCATTGTCTCAAGTTTTGACAGATTTCTGCCATTTTCTGCATTTGCTTCGTGTTGGTTCCTTTTTGGGGAATTGAGCTTTCTGAGGGAAGTGCTACAGTATCTAGTGTTCTAATGGAAGTTTATTTGGTGTTAGAACTAAACCTTGAGACTTATTTATCTAGTGTATGGAAGGAATGAGTAATGAGATGAAGGATGGACTAAAGCTCAAGCTTGGGGATGCCACGTGTGTCACCCCAAGAAATATCCAAAAAGTACAAGCGTCAAAGCTTGGGGATGCCCAAGGCATCCCCTTCTTCATCAATAAAAATTCCAGGTTTCTTCCAAACGCTTTATTTTTATTGTTTCATGCACAGTTGTGTTGTTCTTGGAGCGTCTTCTTTTTCGTTTTCGTTTTGGTTTTTCGTTTGCTTGGTTGTCTTAGTTTGCTGAATAAATTGGTTGGACCCCCTCTTTCATACATTGGTTTGTAAATAGTTTGGTTTGGTTTGGAAAAGAGTAGGAAAGTTCATACTTATGTGATAAAAAGAGCTCGTTTTGACTGAGGCCTATGCTTTGTCATACCATGCTCGATATTGTTTTGGCTTTATGCTTAGTATTCTTTTCTGTAGTATGACTTGTTATAAATAATTGAGATTGCTTAATGTGCCTTGGATGAATCATGCGTTGTTTTAGCATATTAAAGCATAGTATAGTGGTATTCTCCTTTGATGCTTTATTTGGGTTGACTTGGCGCATGCTCACACCATGTTATGACTATCTCAAGTCACCATAGCCTTTATGATCCTTTAGTTTTCAACTTGTAGTATTACTTTATGCTTTGATCAATGATGTTTTTTCGCTCTGCATGATTATGGCCATTATTGCTCTCTTAGTTTGTCGCTCCCAGTCTTTTGCTAGCCTCCACAACCAAGTATGAGTTCCACTCATGCATCCAACTCCCTAAACCAAGTTATTCCAAAGAGTCCACCATACCTACCTACTAGCTTATGCTACTCCAAGTATATTCATGCTTTTGTTTACCTTCCAAATTAAACTTGTGATGAGAAAACTAGTGATTAAAGCTCTCACGAACTTGATGGCACACTTTACTTTTTTGCATCTAATAAACTTGAACCATTGGGTCCTTCTTTGTTGTGTATGTGCTTGCGCTTTATAATTTGAAATTAGCAGAACCATGTACCATGGGGAACGCTTTCAACTTTGCACTCGTACTTTGTACCCCGTTGATATCATGTTCTTTTGCTTACGGATCCCGACGGTGTGAAATAAAAGTGGAACTTGTAAGATCATGGAGTTTGTATGTGTGTTACAGAAACGCCTGGGCCGCTAGCCTAAGCCATGCCTAATCATGGTGGAAACTTGCAGCATCACCATAATGAGCACTCTATGAAGCATCCTCAATAAAAACCTATGCAAATAGCAAATAAAAAGATCGTTGAGATGCTCATTGTCTGCTTGCCTTGTCATTTTGATTATGGGAAAGCTCCTATATCACGTTCAAGGGGTACCTCGTTGGCGGTTCTTTATGATACATATGTACTTACAATGACAAGAGCTTATTTGTGACTAAAGTTGAGTAGTATGAGGATCGGTCTTTGTAAGTAAGGGGCATGAGATTTCAGTTTATAACTTGTCAATCATATCCTCTTAGTTGTGTCACTTTAACCTTAATCACCTTCAAGATGCTTATGATAGGGGCAATGAGAGCTGAAAGCTATTAAGTACCATAATTTTTGGAACCGCTTTATGATACTTGAGTCCCTACTTCCTTTTACAAAGGCTTTTCTTCCACCATTACATTGAGTCTCCACCTTCTATCTTTATGCACCTACTTTGAGAGCATAGTGGCCATTCTTAGTTCTATGTGCATTGTCCCAAGACTAGTTGATTGATGAATAACTTGATATTGCTTGTTTTAAACTATTTGTATCTAGTCACTCTTATGAACTTTGAAGGTGTCCTATGCATTTATATTTCCTACTCTATGAGGGACAAGCTGAATACTACTCCCTCTGTTTCAAATTACTCCGCCGGCGCGTTTATGTAGGTGGTCTAGTACTCCCTCATTTTTCAGTCAAAAAAAATCCTAGAATTTTTGAAATAGATAGTATGAAATATGTACTACGTATACCAAAAATCTCAGGAATTTTTTGGATAAAAATGAGAGAGTACTAGGCCACCTAGGTAAGCGTGCGCATGGAGTAATTTGAAACAGAGGGAGTATTATGCTATGTTTTCTTTATGTGAAACAAACAAACGTCTTGCAAAGCATTGTTATTCATGAATCTTTTGATTGTGCCTTTTCATGTTGCATCATAGTTTCTTTGTCTTATTGCTAGAACTTTGTCTTTCTTGTTATGATTGAAGTATTATGATCCCAACTTTGAATGTTTTACAAATACTTTGATCAAGTCTTTGATGGTGCATGTCACCTCAAAAATTATTCTTTCTTTTTATCACTTACCTACTCGAGGACGAGCAGGAGTTAAGCGTGGGGATGTTGATACATTGCAAATGTATCTATAATTTTTGATGTTACATGCTTGGTTTTATCTACTTTCTTGTGTTTTTTCCACACTTTGGAGTACTTTTCATATGATTTCTTGGACTAACCTATTAACAAGAGCCACAGTGCTAGCTGCCTGTTTTCTGCTGTTTTTGGTTCCAGGAAAGTCAGAAAATGAATATTCTTGGAATTGGACGGGACAAAAGCCAAAGTGCCTATTTTTCCGGAAGTCAGCAGATGCCAGAATATGAGACGGAGATGGGTCAGGGGGCCACCACACCACCTGGCTGCACGTCCTAGCCTGGCCCGCGCCAGGGGGTGGTGTGGTCGCCTCCGGCACCCCCTCGGCCTCCCCTTCCGCCTATAAGATGCCCTCAAAACGAAAACCCTAAGTACCCAATCAAAAATACACAAAAGAGTCTGTAGCCGCCATCATCTCCATCCCTAGATCGGGAGGGATCTGAAGCTCTTCCCGGCACCCTACCGGAGAGGGGAATTCAACCTGGAGGCCTTCTTCATCACCATGCAAGCCTCCGGTGTGATGCGTGAGTAGTTCATCCTTGGACTACGGATCCATGTAGTAGCTAGATGGCTGGTTCTCCTCCTTTGTGCTTTCATGTCTAGATCTTGTGAGCTCCTTTCATGATCAAGATCATCTATTTGTAATCATACATGTTGTGTTTGCGCGGATCCGATGGATATTGAGATGCTATTTCAGATTGAATATTGATTCTATCATGTCTTTGTTATTTGTGATCTTGCATGCTTTTCGTTGTTAGTAGCTATCTTGGCCAAGTAGATGCTAGCAACTCCAAGAGTTAGTATTTATGCTCTATAGTGGGTTCATGCCTCTTGTAATCTGGGGAAGTGACAGAAATCTCTAAGGTACTAGATGTGCTTTTGCTACTAGGGAGAAAACAACAATCCTTTGTTCATAGAACAATCGTATTGTTTACATTACATGCAATTCGTAAATCAATAATTTGTTGCTTGCAACTTAATACTGGAGGGGGTTCGATGATGACCTGAAGGTGGATTATTAGTAATAGATGCAGTTGGATGGAGGTCTATGTATATTGTTGTAATGCCCAATCAAGTTCCAAAGGAGTCAAGATGATTAGTATATGCTTGTATGCTTTCTCTATGTTTGTCAATTGCCCCGCTGTAATTCGTTCACCCAGCATGTTATCTATCTAAGGAGAGCCACCTCTAGTGAACTATGGATCCTGGTCCTTTTCTTTTACATACAATCTACAAACTGTTTACTGCTTTGTGTTTACTTTTTGCAAACTTTTACTTCCTTCCATTCGATACGGTTAATCCTTTGTTTTCAGCAAAACACGGTGAGATTGACAACCTCATCGCAAGTTGGGGACAAAGTTCTGTGGTTGTGTTGTGCAGGTCTCCACGTTGCTACTAGCACCGATAGTGCGCCCTGCCAAGGCTCATCTAGCAACACCTTTGGGGTGTTTCCTTGCTCCTACTGGTTCGATTAAACCTTGGTTTCATAACTGAGGGAAACTTGCTGCTGTGCTCATCATACCTTTTTCTTGGGGTTCCCAACGAGCTCTACATCAACACTGAGCCATCACCCGGCAACGGCGCCAGAAAATAGCTTGATGTGTACGCACTTCTATTCTTGTAGACTATTGTTGGGCCTCCAAGTGCAGAGGTTTGTAGAACAACAGCAAGTTTCCCTTAAGTGGATCACCCAAGGTTTATCAAACTCAGGGAGGAAGTGGTCAAAGGTATCCCCTCTCAAGCAACCCTGCAATCAAGATACAAGAAGTCTCTTGTGTCCCCAACACACCCAATACACTTGTCAGGTGTATAAGTGCACTAGTTCGGCGAAGAGATAGTGAAATACAAGTGGTATGGATAAAATACAACGGTGCCAGAAAATAGCTTTGATGGCATGTGGTTGACGTGGGAAGTGACTAAAGGCAAACTGAAATAAAGATGGCAGCAAGCAAACATGTAACAGATCTAGTTGGAAACGGTGTTTCAATGATTAGAAACAAGGCCTAGGGATCATACTTTCGCTAGTAAACACTCTCATATAAATATCTTCTCTTTATGATACTACTCTTAACTACTATTTGGTTGGACACTCTAATCCATGGTAGGGCTATAACAGCACTCCTCAAAGTTCGCTTTCCCCATCTAGATAACCCCACACTGTCATCTTGAGCTCTAGATGGTTCCAACAAACACCACAATTTCATAGAAACATCCAACTCCAAATATAAATCATAATAAGTATTTGTAATCTCTAGCCTAAGTGCCACCATGGTGTGCACGCTATCACTTTCACACACATGGGGAGAGCAGAGATCTATTAAAGCACTTGAGTAGCAAGGTAGATCTACTTGATTACGAAGCTCATGATCACAATATGATCGTGCATAGAGAGAAAGATGAACACATAGCTACTGGTAGAACCCTTAGCCTCGAGGAAGAACTACTCCCTCATCATCATGGGAATTAGTAACGGTGATGGAGATGGTGGTGGAGATCGATGGAGATGGCTCCGGGGAACATCCCCATCCTGGCAGGGTGCCGGAATAGAGACTTTTTATCCCCTGAATCTCCTCTTCGATGGCGGCGGCACTACGGAACTTTCCGTGGATGGAGGCTGTTCTTCCTAGTGTTTCTGGATCGGGAGGCTTCTTATAGGCGAAGAGGCGAGGGCGGTGGCCGGCCAGGGGGCCCACACCATGCCCTGGCGTGGCCTAGGGTTGCCCGTGCCAAGGTGTAGTGTGGCTGCCCTGTGGCCCCCCTTCATCTCTCCTTCAGACTCCATGTGTCTTCCGGTAAAATATTGACTTTGGCTTTTGTCCCGTCCAATTCCGAGAATATTCATTTTCTGACTTTTTTGAAACCAAAAACAGCAGAAAACAGGCAGCTGGCACTATGGCATCTTGTTAATAGGTTAGTCCAAGAAAATGTATAGAAATACTCCAAAGTGTTGGCAAAACATAAAAAAGTAGATATAAAACAAGCATGGAATATCAAAAATTATAGATACGTTAGCAACGTATCAGTAAGCCCCGAGTTCTGTGTTGTAGTGAAAAGGCAATTTAAGAAAAGGTGAATGGAAGCAACCTCGGGTAACCACCTTGCATTGCTGGAGCATGAAAAAGCACGCAACAAGGCTAGCCCTGCAAACGGCCTATTTGAGTGTTTCTTAGAGCCTAGCCCATGACTGATTTGTTGCGTGCGCTGGCCACAACATGTGGAGATCCCAACAAACCAACTAGCATAGAATTGACTCACAGGACGTGTTTTGAATGCACGAAGCCTACCAATCGGGTTTAAGATGTCTTTCAACCAACCGAGCGACACATCTGTACACTACCACCACCCCCGTGCACGAGTTTTCACACAAAGTACTCTCCGGCGAAATCTTCTTTCTACATACAATGATACATATGGCAGTCTACGTTAGCATGATGTTAGCCATATGCTAATCCAATCTGTTAACAAATTGTGAAACAGAACTGAAACACAATTAATTTTGTGAAACATTTTTGAAACTTCTTAACCTAGTTTTACTTTTTCCCAAAATATTTTACAATGTTATCTATGTTTCAATCTAGGTTCATAAAAGTTTCACTTATGTTTGAATTATTATTTTTATATATTAGAGCATCTCTAGGAGACACTGTAAGACGTGTCGAATTGAGAAATAATCATCGCTTTTTAGTTTTAAGAAAAATAGTAACCCGAATAGACACCGTAAACCCCGCTCGACCTAAGTTTTGTTCTGTGCCTAAGAATTCGCACCCTACACCCCCATATCCCCAGGTTTCGTTGCTAAACCGAGGGTGCCCCTTAGACATGTGGAAAACTTGGCGCGCTGAAGTTTTACGCTCTCACATTGCCGCTGCGCTACCGCCGCCGATTCCTGTCGCCATCTCCGGTTGATACTAGCCATGCCCCGACATAGTAGACCATGCCGCCTGCCACATCTTCGATTCCCCGCATGTGGGAGCTCAGATCTGGCAGTTCCCGCCGTTCCCCTTTATCGGCGCTGGTAGCCGAGACCGCCACCATGGATGTGTCAATGGCGGCCGATTTGGTCTGGGCGGCTTGATTCGGCCACCCAGCAACCGTTGTTGCCTCTCTTCCAAAATTCTTGAAGCATCCGCTCTAAATCGATCATCGTGGGTCACGAGGTCGTCAGATCTGCCATGGATGAGGTTTGATTTCGATTCCTCCCATGCCTTCGGTTCATCTTGTCCACGTGTGTACATTTTAATCTTCGGAATATAGTAGTTTGCGGTAGAAAACAATAATTTTTCTAACTGGCGTACGACATACGAAGATTTCGGAAACGTACCATTGTAGACCGAAGGCTTTTAGCATTCCTGTGGACGTGGATGATGTATTCGTACATCATAGTCGGACACAAGGTCACGTTGATCCTCGCACGACGACGACACACAACACAACTGATAGCACCTTCATGGTCTTGCACATGTACGGTGCTCGACAAAGACTCTCGGTTCTCCGATCCAACCGAGCATGTGGAAGTATATTGTGACACCTTAAAATCTGCCCCATGCAGATTTTAGCGATTTCTGTCAAACCCGCATATAAACGATTCAATGATGCCCACCAGGCACTTGTGTGCGGGTGGAAAACGAAGTAATATCAATTATTTACGATGGAACCCACAAGAACATATATATATATGTATAACAATTACTCCTCTATTCAAGAATATAAATACACATTACAAAGATCCAAATCATATTGACAATAATACAACATCCGAGTATGGATAAGATGCAAATTAGATTAAGAGTCCTCAAGAATAACCAATGGCGTTTATAAGCTTTCACAAGCCAAGCCGGAAGGGTAACCTTGCTAACATCGTCGAACTCATACCGGTCAAAAAAAAAGTGGTGCCGACAAAAGGAAAAGTAGAAAGGGAGCGGTTAGTACTGAGTTCAGTACACGACGAGTCTTAGAATTCGATGACTCTCGCGTACATCAAACATAACCCACTGAAAGAGCATGTATAGAGACTCGATACAACTGTCAGCTATTAGAGAGGGATAAGAAAGAGCTATTCGAAACCAACCTGATACTAACACCAAACATAACCCATTAAAAGGGCATGTATGCCCCTATGTGTGGTTTTGGTAATTAATAACAAGCTCTATGGACTAATGTGTAAATTGAGTTTCACTTGTAGGTTTGTCCATTGGCATCGCTTGGACCATGTGTTGGGTTCAACTTTAAAAAAGAAGCAATGTCCAAGGGCTTTGTACCTATTGGAATTTTGTTGAAGAAGAAGAACAACAATATCAGGTATGTCTTGAAGAAGAAGAAGAAGAAGAAGATGGAGTTCCTTATGGCCTTCTTCAAGACATCATCAAGAAATGAAGTGCAAGTTTAATATGCACCATCTCTAGAAGATCTCATTCTTGAAGCTTTCCATCCTCGGCAATCATGGAGTGATGAAGACAAGTTCAAAGAAGAGGTTTCCCCATGGAGTATGTGGGAGCTATTCGCAAGTCTTCATCAAGCAAGAGAAAGCAAGATCTAATAAGAAAGGTGATCCATCTTAAATAGCACAAGATGGTCTACATCAAGCTTAAGTGGAATGCTCAAGGTAAAGGTATGATCTTGATAGATTTTCTATTTTACCGGTCTCTTGTAATATTGGGAGACTAGATTTAGGATATATAGCCATACTATCAAGAGGGGCTCTCGAGTGGGTGACTCAATCGTATCTTTCGGAGAGAGCTCAAACCTTTGCATACATAGCATCATCTTTCTTGGTTGTTGTTTGGTTCTTGTCCATCTGAGGTTTTAGAGCTTATGGTTATCTTCATAACAAGCTCTAGTTCTTCAAAAACAGATTTCCCTGATATATCTTATTATCATTTTGATTTTGTGGGTTTTCTGGCTCCACACCTTGGGATATATATCACATATATATTCATGATATTTTCTCCCTTGGTGATACCCAATATTTCGAACAAAATTGGTTTCATCTCGTTTGGAGTTCGGATGCAAAAGTTATTGCAGTTTTGGTTCTGAAGGTCCCTTGGGCGGAAGTTCCGGCGATCCACCGGTAGTACCGCTAGGGCATGTTTGCCGCTCCTAGTACCGGTTGAAGTACCGGAGCTACTTCCGCTCACCCTATTTTCGGTTTAGTACACTCTCTGTTTTCTAAGTTCTATTTGGCGAAACTTTAGTCAGAAATTCAAGCGGTAGTACCGTTAGGGAATGTTTGACGCCGGTAGTACCGAATCTAGTTCTGGTCGGAGTTCCGTTCATGTTCAGTATATATTCTATCTAGAGTGTGCTATTTGTCAGAAATTTGATTGGAATTTCGGGCGGAAGTTCTGGCCAAGTTTTTTCCTCTTTCATGCTGCTATTTTGGACCATTAGCCGGGTGCCACCAGTAGTACCAGCCATCCACCGGTACTACCGGCAAAGGTCGTAAAAATCCCAAACGATCAGATCTAGGAGCCCTTTAAAAGGGGCTCCTCTTCCCCTTCGTGGCTAACTTGCTTTTCTTGGTTCTTGGCTTTCTCTCTCTCCTCCATTGTTGACATTGAATAGCTTGACATCTCCCCTACCCCCTCCTATGATTCTTTCATCTTTTTGAGGGATTTGAGAGAGGAGATCTAGATCTACAACCCCCACCAAACCAAATCCCTTCTTTGTGAAGGAATCCTTGGGATCTAGATCTTGGAGAGTTTTGTGTTCTCCTCTTGCGTTCTTCCTCCATTATTCCCCTAATAGCTTTTGTAGCTTTGGTGGAATTTGAGTGTGAAGGACTTGCCTCTTGCATTTGGTGCATAGGTTGAGTTCTCCTCAGAGTTTCAGTGAGTTCAAGCTCTTGGAACCCTAGACGGTTGTGTGGAGTTGTGGTGTGTTCTTGAGGCCTACAATTGAGTTGTGGAGATTCCTCAAGCTTGTGGCTTGTTGTGGCATTGTGGAGCATTTGTGGCATTTCTTGGGGGCCCTCCAATTGAGTTGTGGAGATTGCCCCAAGCCTTGTACGGGTTCGATGACCGCTCTTAAGTGTCCCATAGTGGAACGTGGGTAGGCATTTTTGGCAAGCTCACGGGAGAATAGGGTGAGCCTTTTGTGGAGTTGCGTGCCTTCGCATCTTGAGGTGAGGCCTTGTGTAGCGTTGGGTGAGCATCGAGCCACCACACCTCAAGGTGAGCCATTTGTTGCATTCGGAGAGCATAGCGCCATTGCACCTCTCCAACGGAGACATAGCTTCTTATGAAGTGAACTTCAGGAAAAAAATCATCGTCTCCGTATCCATCGGTTATCTCTCAACCGAGCCCTTTACTTATGCAATTTACATTGTGATAGCCATCGTGCTTAAAGTATTAGATCTTGCTATCACCTTGTTGCTTGTCTTGCTTATCATATGTTGTTGGTGCACTTAGTGAACCTAGTGAATATAGGTTTTGGCTTGATAAATTAAACGTTAAATTTTATTCCGCATTTATTAGAGCCTAAAGCGTAATAATTTCTAAACGCCTATTCACCCTCCTCTAGGCGACGTCCATTTCCCTTTCACCCACCCTAGAGTTTCCCCCTCAAAACCTAATGAGGAAGTCCTTCCGAGGAACTCACACAATTGGCAGTTTTATTAATCATTTCATTACAGTTGCAATACTTACTAATCAAGTATAAATAGCATAAGACATCCCAATTTCTCCATCTATTGGCAATTTTATTAATCATTCCATGAATATTGCACTATTTACTAGTCATGTTTAGTCAAATTAAACATAGTACTTTATTTTGAGTTGTCTATGGTCGAGACATTGTGCTCAAAGTAGACCATAACCATGGACACGATTTTTTATAAAGATTTACCCTGTGGGGTGCACAAATAGCAACACACGTACGCTCAACATTGGGGAAAAACCAAATGAAAGCAAAGAGGTTTCACGACAGAGCATTCACAAGATTCAAAAATGTTTTCAGGGGGCCACCCCACTAATCTACCAATAATGAAGTCGATCGAGGTCCTAAATGGATCCAGAGGTTCGCAATAATGGTTGTAAATGACTAGGGACCTGAAAGTGTGACTAGGCTTGTCGATACCACGAAAACATTTCGCAATTTTTACAAAATAGTGCAGGTAGACGTTTCTCGAGCAATAGTAGTAAATAAAGCAGTAAGGCATGTCATAAGTACATGACAATAGTAAAGACCCAAACTATTTGTGTCCCTAAGAAATAAGATGTGAATCAAGCTCATACCGAGGGGGTCCTAGAAAGTTTCCCACATGTGGATAGTGCGATAGTCAAGGAATAGGCATCAAGTACTCAGGTCTAGGTGGACACAAGTGGGCGAGATAAAAGCAAAATCTCAACTATTGCTCACCGGTGTCTCTTTATTAGTTATATCTATTCCCATCTTTTAATTATCATGTTGTAAGTAAAACTCTAATTATCTCCACTATGAAGCATGTGACAACCTCCCAATAACTATGGAACGCGACTACTCAGACATATACCTAGGCAAGAAACTACGACTCACAACGCCACCTATCTACCAAAACAACTGTCAATAGGAAGTGACCAAGAAAATATAGGCTGCAGGGAATATAAATGGTACGAAAACTAAAGCATCACAACACGGATAGAAATAGAGTGAAGTAAATGCATAAAAAGAAAATAGGTAGCAGGAAGAAGAATGCTCGCCTGGAAACCATTGCCTAAGATACATATCTGAAGAACTTGTCAAAGCTCACAATATCTCATCGTCCTATCCAAGAAGAAGAAAAGCATTAAAAAGGAATAAGCGATACAACAATTAGAACTAGTGCAAAAGAAAAGACATGATCATGATATGATCCATGAGATGGCTAGTTAATGATTCAAACCATATTCAGAAGATGTCATTTGCATAGCACACTGATGATATAATAGTAGTGAGGCATTATTAACAAGAAATGATTATATTCCAATTTTATTCATCATGTTTTCCTTGCATAAACAGTTTTGATTTTACAAGATCTACATGATGCATGATGCAATTACAAGCATGGAATACATAGTTGTAAAGGTCTCGTCGTGTTGATCAATTTAGATGTATTATTTATCGAATTCCGATTTATGGAATTAAAGATATGAATTTATTAATAAAAAGGAATTTAATAGCATTAAATAATTTCGAAATTTTAATTGTTTAAAAATTATTTTGGAGATCATATTATTAATCCTTCATTTTTTATGATCAAAAACCATATACACTATAAGAAATGTTTCCTTTCACAACGACTTGGCCCGACGGTCATCCTAAAAGGCGCGTCTTCCGCGACGAAATTCTCGGCTCGACCGTGGCCGATGGAAAACTTTTTTCCGGTTTCGCGGTCCTCTACTACGACAGAACCGCTAAAAACATGAAGGAAGCATGGACATCGCGTGGCAAAAGCAAGATTTTCGATTCCTAGCACAATGTTGACTCGCCGAAGTCTTTTGAGGCGTGTGGATCCTAGACGTCAGTGTCTCTAGCGGACCATACTTTTTAGTCACGCCTCTCTGATTTGAACTCGATAACGTTTCTTGATGCATTTGTTGTTTAGTCAGTTTGCTGGGTCCCACATGTCAGCCTCTTATTAGAAGAATAATGTGTATGTTGCAATTTTTTTTCTTCGCTTGTGCTACCCTGTTCTGATTTGATAGCGTTGCTCGATGCATCTGCCATTTAATCACGCTACTGGGTCCCACATGTCATCCTCTCATTAGAAGAGACGTGTGCATAATGAAATTTTTTTCCTTGGATATTGCCTCACTAATTCAACTTGATAACATTATTGCTCGGTCTATCTGTCATTTAGTCACGCTGATAGCTCCTCTATGTCAGCCTCACATTACAAGAATCGTGTGTATGATAGAATTTTTTCTTTGCTCGCGCTACCCTGTTCCGAACTTGATAGCGTTTCTCGATGCATCTACCGTTTAATCAAACTCCTGGACCCCATATGTCATCCTCTCATTAGAAGAAACATGTGTATGATGAAAATTTTTTGCTCGGTCGCGCCTCTGTGTTGCGAACTTGACAGCGTTGCTCGCTACATCTATCGTTTAATCATGCTACTGGCCCCACATGTCATCCACTCATTTGAAGAAACGTGTGTATGATGGATTTTTTCCATCGGTCACGCCTCCATGTTTCGAACTTGATAGCATTGCTCGATGCATCAGCGTTTTTCAGGCTGCTGGGTTCCCCATGTGAGCCTCTCATTAGAAGAAACATGTGTATGCTAGACTTTTTTCTCGCTCGCGCCTCCCTGTTTCGAACTTGACAATGTTGCTCGAGGCAGCACCTGTATAAGGCCGTGCTACTGGGTCCCACATGTTGGTCTCTCTGTAAATGAAACCTACGTATGGTGGACTTTTTTTCAGCCACGTCCATTGTTTTGACCTTGGCAACATTGCTCGATGCGGCAGTCGTGTATGGTCTTGCTGCTGGGGCCCCCATGTCAGTCTCTCTGATATGTTCTGGCTTGTGGATCCTCGATGCAGCCTGGTCTGTTCTGGCAGGTGGGTCCTCGATACCAGCCTCTTGTACAAGTATTTAATTTTTTTCAAACCCGATCATTAAACTCGAGGGATGCTGTAGGTTGGTGGGTCTGTGATGTCAGCCTGTTCGTAATACGATATTGTTAGAAGAAAAAATATAAACCCAAGATATATATATATATGTAAATCCAAGATATATATGTGCATACAGGGGATTCGAACTCAAGACCTTTTAATTAAGTAAATGTAAACTCAGTGCATTACAACTACACCAAAGATATCTATATAAAAGATATCATTAAACGTTTATTAGTACTACATCTTATGTATTAGTCTTTTTATAAATATTTTGTGTTCATGTTTATCTTTTTTAAAATATAAAATGGCAGCGCTCCTGGCATCTTAATTTATAAAATTTCACATAATAGAGTAGTTTCTTAAAAACATGGGAAGGTGAAGTTTTTTTAAGGGGTGGGGGGCAATGCAAGGCCTAATTAAAAATATTTTGGGTTATACTTCATAGGCTCCTTTCTCAAATTTCATTGTGATATGCTCAACAGTCCCCTTACCCTGAAAAGACAGAAATATAATGTTCTGGGCTATGCTCCACGGCCTTCTTTCTTAAATTTCAGTGGGACGCTGCAGGATGGGGGTCAGGGATGATAGAAGAAAAAATATAAACCCAAAATATATATGTAAATCCAAGATATATATGTGCACACAGGGATTCGAACTCAAGACTTTTGAATTAAATAGACGTAAAACTGAGTGCGTTACAACTACACCAAAGATATCTATAGAAAAAATATATCATTAAATGTTTATTAGTACTTATGTATTAGTCTTTTTATAAATTTTGTGTCTATGTTTATCTCTTTTAAAATATAAAACGATAGTGCTCTTGGCATCTCAATTTATAAAATGCCTCATAATAGAGTAATTTCTTAAAAATATCGGAAGGCGAAGTTTTTTTTTGGAAGGGTGTGGGAAATGTCCAAAATGCCTAATTCAAAATACATTGAGCTATACTCCATGGCATATGCTCCATGGCTCCTTTCTCAAATTTTACGGTGCTGTGCTCAGCAGTCCTCTGGGCTGTGCTTCACGGCGTCCTTTCTCAAATTTTAGTTGGCTGTGGTCAGCACTCCCCTAAACCCAAAAAGGCTAAATTAAAATATTCTGGGCTAAAGAGGGTTGGAATAGGCTAGATTTCTTCTCGTTGTTAATAAAAATTGCATTGTGATGTGGTTCTGCCGGATTTGAAACAAAAACCAGATAGAGGGAGGTGGAAAAAGCGATAATTAATTTGACAAATATTCATGCGAAAAGTCAAAAGAACCATGGATACACCCTCCGCCCGCGCCAAAACTAGACTGATACCCTATGACTTCACTTGGTAAAATCACGTTGTATCTTTACTCCTCTCATATCTGTCCAAAACACACATCCACCGGTTTCAATGACAGAAAGGAAAAAGCTCTAGTCCAAATAGCCAGTTAGCAATGACAAAACTTTTGACAGATTTTATACTGGTATTTAAAAGATTCAAAAGTATAGAATAAGATAGAAAAATATCGATAGATTCCCAGTTCGTAATCCACCACACGTGACAGATTCAGCAGCATTTCAATGTGGTCAATTTAGTAGTACAGACACTGAAATTCAATAGTAGTACAAAGATAATCAGTTCTTGTTTCAGCTCTAAAAATCTTGGCGCATGATGAGTTTGCCCCTTTTCTCCGTACACACTACATCATTGGAAAATGCAAAACTGACGATCAAGTCTGCATTTGTGTGCATCCCTTATTCTTACATCAATGTCTATGTGACCAACATATATGCAACCCATAATGCCCAAGCCTCATCTAGATTGTGAAAAGACCATGTTTAAAAAAAATCAAGACCGGCCATCTACTTCCCTTGATCTAAACAAGTACCACTATATTAGTATTAGCTCTACAAAATACTTTAGTAAAAGTAACAATAAAAAATTTGACAGATTCAATAGCATATCAAAGATTCGGTAGTACATAATAAGACTAGAAAAGTATCTTACATGTTCCCAGTTCACATTCAGTAGCATTTCATAGATTCAGCAGGAATTTAAAATGACCGATTCAATGGTGACAGAAAATGACCAAAAGAATTGACAAATTCAGCAATACCGACATTGAAATTCAATAGATGTACAACAATGCGGCAAGGAAAAGTGTTAAAAGGAAAGCAAGACCATGCATATTCTCCATTCGATCTGAATAAGTCCCAGTACATAGGTATTACTGCAAAATAGATTAGCAGTAACTAAACTCCATACAAAATACTTAGTAGAAATGTAGAACTACAAGCTTACACTAAGTTAGGAACTACTAAATGTCCCATCATACGTACTCGAAGAAAAGAAATGCTTCAGCGTGTCAAAGTGTTGGCCGGACTGCGCACTTGATTTCCTGCCTAGGACGCGTCTCTCGTTTCATTGTCACATGTCGTCCTCTAGGTCAGCAGCATACATGTAAAATTCATACGACAAACCAGAAAATTCGAGATCCTTAATTTTGGCAATTCCAATTACGAAGGAAATCTGCCACCAACATAAACTACTAATCTATTATATATTAAAATTACATGACGGGCTAACTAAAAAATAGAGAATTAGATTAGAAATAAATCGCACAAAAAACAGAAACATCTGGCCATTGATTCAATAATATGATAACATCAATGGTTAGATCATGGACCATTAAGTTCAAGTTCGAAGAAATTACCTACGGTTGCCACCACTAAAAATCACCCGTATCTCTCATGTCAAAACAAAATCACCCGTATCTCAAACCTAAGCTAATTATTTCTCACGTCTCCCTCTCTTCCATGTGCATCGCAGACATATGGCTGCCCCAGACCGCCTCCTCAGGGATCTCACAGACATCACCTCCTCACCGATATCATGGAGGCAACCAATCTCCATCTCTTTCTCTTCCATGTGCATCGCAACCATGGCTGCCCTAGATCGCCGCCTGTACGATCTCGCGGTCATCGCCTCCTCACTGATCTCAAGGAGGCGACTAATCTGGCAGTGATAGCCACCCCCGAACTGCTTCAAATTGTTCACCAATGGCGGCAATCTATTAATTTCCATGGTCTTCGCCTCCTCTCCGATCTCAGCAAGGAGAGTAACTGGCAGCAACGGCCATGTCCCAAACTGCAAACTGCTTCCTATATACTTCGACAGTTCAAAGGCACGTAGAAGCTGCTTCCGCCTGCGTGCGGCTGCACGATCTAACTTTGTCCCTGTCTCCTAAACTCTGACCGCTCATCACGTACATAAAGAGTTTTTAATCATATATCTATGAGCTAGCTGTTCGATCACAGGTACGCAAAGAGCCATGTTGCCTCCCCAGCTGCCTCCCATGGAATAACATCGGAGGATCCATATTAAACACTTAGCTAGTTTCATCGGATGATTGTTCTTTTTGCCAGCCAAAAGCCTCCTTGTGTCGCTCTTCTCTTTGAACTGTCGATGCGTTCACATCAGGTCTGTGTGAACGTCCTCTTTGCGAACCATGCTTCACTATACTTTTGTCAAGCCGACAGGTCAAGACTAGAGATCGACTGACAATGGTGCTGCTCCTATGACAAGCTGAGTCAAGCACTGCAGCCATGCTTCGTATGTGCGCAGTCGCACGCAAAGAATCTCGACACACCGGCGGGTGGATGGTCCTGCCCGTGGTTGGGGATCTGATCAGGCGTGTCGACTTGGGATTGTATTCTAGGTCATGTCAAATTTGGAGATTACTCCTGATTTTCAACAAACTTCATTGCAGTGAAGTAATTTAAAATTATGCTTATTTACAAGTTGGAGTACTTCAACGAGATGACCAGCTATGTAGACAAAATATTACTATTTTTCTATGCATAGATGCTAGAATTCTTTACGATGTAAATAGTCAGGAACATGCTAATACACCGTTTTGGCAATTGCAGGTTTTCAGTAACCAAAGGGACAAGATTCATCTGCACATAATTTTATTTTCTACAAGAGTTTAATGAAGCAAGATCTAAACTACGTGCCAATCGGAGATCTGTTATTTATTTGTTGATTTGGAACTACACGCCTAGAATGGTACACATATCTTATTTATCATCTGGCAAGTACAATCTAACCCTATTGAATTAACTTTTGTTGATTCAGTTCATTTTATAAAAAGGACGCCTATGTTACTTTAAATTCTGTTGGTAGATGATTGTAGATTATCAAAGGTATCTTCAACATGTACTTTAAATTCTGTTGGTAGATGATTGTATATTATCAAAGGTATCTTCAACTTGTTCATATGGTTATTATTTAAAGATGTGGAGTTTTCTAAAGCAAGGAAATTTTTCCCAGTCAACTCATCTTGATCTAGGTATGAATATGTTACACCGTTTCCCTTCCAATTTCCAATTTATTTGTACCATTCCTTTATTTAGATTCATTCAAATTGTAAAGACTTCGCAAAGTATTTGCTTGCATGCATATTATTAGAGAAATTGATTGACTCAACTTGCTTTGCTTTTTACGCAAAAAATACTTCCTCAATGTTTAAATTAAATTTTATGGCACTACACATCAACTTAAAATGGTACTTAGAAATTTATTTAATATATTATAAAAGCAATAGACAAATGTAAATAGGATGCTGCGAGAAAATCTCATAAAAATCCGTCGATTAGTTTTTGCCTCAATGTTTCTGGCGATGCTCCTCTCGAAGTGATGCTGGTCAACAGAAGAAGATTCTCAGTGGCCAACATGCATGGAAAGGAAGGGAAGAGGTCCAGTAGATGCATGGTAATGATTTATAAAGTTGGAATTGATGAGCATGATTACCAAGCTATAATGATTAGGCAAACTACATACGATCACACCAAATTCCAAATGGGTATGTTTTACTAAGAACAGTTAGTAAGAATAGTTTACTTTCTTTACATGTATATAATTAAGCCCATAATTACATGCAAAAATTGTTTCAATTTTTCTGGAGAAACTTCTAGATACAATTCTGTCGTTCAGAAATCGAGCAAAGGTTAAAGAAATCTGTATGTATTTGCAATTTTTGGTAGTATACAAGAGATTATCTCCATGGAAATTATAGATGTTGGTGTAGTTCAGGCTTTGTATCCACAATTTTTTTGCAGGAACAAATGTGCTTGAAATATGATGGCGAGCTAAAATTCAATGGGACATGGTTCTATCGATATCATCTGGCACTCTCTAATTTGTGGAAAATTTATGGGTGAAAATGATAATATGGTGAAAGCTCCATGAAAACCATGTCAAGGAGTTCCCAACAAGAGCAAGAACTGCTCTCACGTGATTTGCATGTAATTATTTTCCCTGGTCGTGTGTAATAGATATTTTGATTTTATGATGAAATAAAATTTTAACATGCTCTATTTTTTTCTTGGCGGATTTACTAACTTCTATCAGCTTCATGTTATTACTTCCTGTCACTTTTCTTCTATAATCTATTTAGGATCATCTACTTTATATTTCATTCTTATACATTATATACATTTATCAGAGCAATCATTCTTTACACAATATGTTTCATTAGTGCGTGGTTGCTCCAGATTTCGTCTTAGCATTATATGTTCAGTTTTCTTATTTGCACCACGCCTTTTAAAGTTGTACTCAAAATTGTATACTGTATATTATACATTGTTGGTTACATGCTATGTACCAAAAAAATTATAAAGTAAGCTACTAAACATAGATATAACTTCCTTTGATTTCTTTACTTGTACCAAGTAGATATAATGTTCTTTAATATTTAAAATGATATTGGTTTTGGGTAATATAATGGGATTAATTTATAATCAAGCCTAAAATTATTTATATTGGCACATAAATGTATTAAAGTAAGACATGTGCTACTTAATAAGTAATGTTAAATTACCTAGCGGTTGAAATATGGTATACATTTGGTATTCTTGATGTTGATGCTTTGTTATGCATAGTTAGTCAAAATTTACATCCATTTTGACAAAAAAAATATATGCACTACCAATTGGCAAGTATGGAGTATTAAAGATATTGCCCTCGCATGTGCGAGGGCCACTGTGCTAATTAGTACAACATTACATACACTCACAGTAGGATCATCACAAGAGGATTAAGATGTGATATCTCATCGGTGAATCTTGTCTGACGACAGGTTCAATTGTATGCCAGTGAAGCCGCGGCTTTGACAGAAAAGACATGAGAACTTCCTGCGCGGTGTTGGCAAGCGTCGGCCTAATCGTTGTCTCGGATGACCTCGTTAAGACAACCTGATTGAAACTAGCGAACAAGACCAATGACCAAAACATCACCTTGTACCGCGGCGATTCGCACGCCGCCGACCTGACCGGCCTGACGGACAAGAGCAAGTCCGTGCTATGCCCGTCAATTTGGGCGACGAATAGCTTGCCCTCCTTCCCGATGTCGATGACCTCAGACCGGCTATATCTCGGCACTTTCATCGAGTGGGCAGATATGAGGTGCTCGACGAACACTTTCTTAACGCCGGTGAACTCACATCCTGGCTCCATGCAAACACACCGGCGGTAGTTGCACGCGATCTTGTGGTCGTAGACGTCCTTGTAGAAGACCAAAGTCTAGCAGACGTTGTTGGGGCATCTACTATCTTTTCCGCCAGCAACTTGGTGGTACAGCTCCTTGGAGCATGTGGCCAGCCGGACGGTGCTGGTAGTGTCCAGACGCATATCTATTTGATTGAAGATGTCATCGCCGACCTTCGTCCAGATATTGTTCAGTTGGTTGCGCCTCGAATCCATAGTCATCGCGTCCGGATGGATTTGGGGCAAGGACGTATCTATGAATGACTGTTGGGCTTATTTGGAGGAAAGGGGTGGTGGTGTAACATCCCAAAACTTCCAAGCTTATCAAGATCCAAATCATCAAAATTAGGGTTAACAAAAACTTTTCCAAATTAAAAATGAAAGATTCATGTGTTTGTGCATTTGAATTAGGATTTGATTTGAATTGCCATGGTTCTGTGATTCTTTGGTTGTAAAATGTTTCTTAGGTGATTTAAACATCATCGATATCATTCTCAAACTTTTCCCAAAGAAAATCAAATAAAAAACAATTAAAAAGGAGGAATGGTCATTTTTGCCATTTTAATCCACTACACTACTTTGAGTGTTCCTAGCACTCATTTCTCAATAGATTTAATTCTAGATCTTTACACCCCTTGCTAGTACACATAATGAGGTACCAAGGCCCACCTTTTGATGTGCTAAAAACATTCAAACACTATTTTTAAAAGGCTTTGGAAAATTGAATCTATTTCATATGGGAAGATCCCACTATTTAAAAAACCATCAATATGAGCTCCATTTTCAAAACCCTTGCAACCAGAGACTACCTAGCATTAGTTTAGATCACTCAAAAATTTTGAACTCAAAATTCAAAAGTTTTTCTCTTTCGGCCATTTTGTCAAACACCTTGTGGGCAAGATCAAAGTGGCCTTTTGGGATTGATCTTGTCTAGCCAATTGAGGTGCTTTGATCACCCTTGTCTCCCCCAAGTCTAACCAGACCAGCACCAACCCATCCCCTACCTCCTAGCTACACTGCAAGGCCATGCCGAGAGCACCTTGCCGGCCAACTTGGCCCTCGCAGCAGCAGATCGCTTCCCCCTCTCTCGCCATGTCTACACGCTAGCCCGTGGTCCACCGCCACCGTCCAACCAGCCCCAGCCCAGAGACAGAGACCAGAACCGCCAGAACCGCCATGCGCGGAAGCTGGTCGACCATGCCGAACACGCCCAGTGCGCCGCGCCCGACCCGCGTGCACAGACCGCCCCTCGACCGGAGCCCGCGCCCACCACTTCGCCATGACCCTAGGAACACCCCAAACACCCCCGTTGGCCGCCCAACACGCCACAGCCACCGCTCGCCGTCGAACCCGCACCCTCTGCCGCCCAGAGCGCGTGACGCTCCCGACCAGCACAGAGCTCGCCTTGCCGCGCCTTTAATCCTCAAAGCACCGCCAAGAGACAAGCCACCGTCCCCTACATCGAGCCACGCCGCTAGCCCCCTGTGCCGCCCTCGCCGGAGTCGCCTGCCCACACCGCTCGGTCTCACCATCGAGCCTATATAAGCCGGCCTCCCTAGCACGAAATCCTCACACTCCCACATTTCTCACATCTCACTGATCCTTTCCCCTCTCTCGTCGGAGCCAATCGAGTCGTAGTTCGCCGGAATTGCACCGGAGGTGCCCGCTGCAGAGGAGGAGAAGCCCCATCGATTGCGACCACCCCCAGAGCTACCTCGACTGTCCCTGAGCTCGCCGTCGACCACCAGTTGTTTCGCTCGCCTCGCCGTCGTCTCTGGAGCCCTGGTACGCCCCCTATGCACCCCCACCAAGCCACTAGGGTTCAAGCTCGCCCGTGACCTGTTCGTCGTCGACGACGACCCTCAACCATAGATCTCACTTCTAATCCTACGATCCACAGCGCGCGTACTGTTTCGCCAACCAGAACTGTGCCATTGCCGACCAGAAGGCCCAGACTTTCACACTGCTCGTCCAGGATCGCCAGTCTCTTTGCCGCCAGCATGCAAAGAAGGATCGCACCATCGCCCGTCTTCGCAAGAAGGTGGCCGACCTCGAGAAGACCGTCAAGGAGCAGGAAGCTCCGCTTGCAGCCAAGGAAGACGAAGATGAGGGTGAAGATATCTAGGGAGACATGGATTCTTACCTCAGCAACGATGATGACTTTCTGGAGGAAGATGTCGTGGACTTCTACACTGACGATGAGGACTCCGACTTCATCGACGATGAGTAGATGCACTAGAGCACTATCGTAGCATGAGTTGTATCGATCCCACTATATTGTAGCTTATAGAATGGTTCTTCAAACCATCTATTTTCCTTTGATTGTTGTGGTGTGTGTTTGTATCGTGTGTTGCTTGCATGAATGAAAATGGAGTTAGTTGAAAAACCTGAGTCTAACTCAAAGTTTTAACTTTGAAAAACCGAAACCATGAACCTTAGAATTTCCCTCTTACCCCTATATCTATCTCAATCTTCAGATGACTCGTGGAAACCAAGGAGGGAGAAGCTCGTCGCAAGACCCAATGCTGCAGATCTTGCAGAATGTCATCGCAGACCGTGAAGTAAGAAGGGCAGAACGGCAAGCCAACTGAGCAACACTATAGCAGATAGCCCAGATGGCTCTCAACAACCAAGGGCATGGAAATCAGGACCACCATGGATCCAAACTCAAAAAAATTCAGAATACCAATCCCCCAATCTTCAACCAATCTGAAAACCCATTAGATGCTGACGACTGGTTACAGACGATGGAAAACAACCTCAAAGTTGCAGGAGTTGATGGAAACGAGAAAGTTCTCTTCGCCACCCACTATCTGGCGGGAGATGCAAGAGCTTGGTGGAATAGTATCCGCAATATGAACCATGGTCAAGTGATGACATGGGAAGCATTCAAAGTCAAGTTCAGCTGCACCCACGTGCCGCAAGGTCTAGTCAACAAGATGAGAGATGAATTCCGCGAATTGAAGCAAGGGAGAATGACTGTGGTAGAATACCGTGACAGATTCCTGTCACTTGCCAGATATGCACCGGATGAAATCAACACGAAGGCCAAAAAGAAGGAGAGATTCTTGAACGGAGTGCATGATGAGATGCAGACTGTCCTCATCAACATCCGTTTTCAGGATCTCGAAGAGCTAGTCGACTCTGCCATTCAGATGGAAGGGAAGATTAACCAGGCAAATGACAATCGCAAACGTCATATGATGCAGCAATCAGGATCCAGCAGTCACTAGAAGTACCGTCCCAACCCTTCACCAGGATATGCACCAAGGAACAACCGACCCCCAATGTCTCGCCCAAGCTACCCCAACCGTAGCGGAGGCAATGTGAAGTCCGGAGGAAACAATCACAACTCCGGTAATGCCAACAATTTCAACCGTGCACCTCCCAAGAGCAACAACAACAACAACAACACTGCACCCAGAACTGGCAGCAATGATGTGCCTGTCGCAGTCAAGGACAAGTCCCAGATCACTTGTTTCGAGTGTGGAGTGAAGGGTCACTACTCCAATGAGTGTCCCAAGAAGACTGCAGCCAATGCCAATGTGAATGGCCCAGCTCAGCAGCAGCGTCGTGTTCAACCAGGAAGAATATTTGCCCTAGGGAACCCTCACAACCGCAACGGTCGTCTTTTCCACATGAACGTAGAAGAAGCCCAGGAAGCGCCAGATGTAGTGTTGGGTATGTTTTCTGTCAACTCAATTTTAGCAAGAGTATTGTTTGATTCGGGAGCATCGCATTCATTTGTCACCGAAGAATTTGCATGCACTAGTAAGATTCACCCAACCAACCTAAAGCATCTCATGATAGTTCAAATCCCTGGTTCAACTACAAAAGCTAGAAAAATTTGCAAAGTTGTGCCTATCAGAATACATGGGATAGATTTTTATGCCAACCTAATTGTACTTGGAACCAAAGGATTGGAAGTAGTACTAGGTATGGACTGGATGTCAAGGCATAAAGGACTAATAGACTATGCTAAGAAAGCCATCACCATGACCAGTAGTTCTGGAGTAACAGTAGAGCATATCTCTGAAACCTTACCTCGGTAATTCAAGTGCAACAAGAGTCTAGCCCTGCCCACCAAAGACCAGGTCAGAGTAGTCTGTGAATACCACGACGTATTCCGAGATGAATTATCAGGTATGCCCCCGGATAGGGATATTGAGTTCATCATCGAACTAATCCCCGGAACCGGACCCATAGCCCAGAGACCCTTTAGCATGAACCCCTCAGAGTTAGTGGAACTGAAGAAGTAGTTAGATGGCATGTTAGCAACATGCCTAATTCAACCAAGCGCATCGCCATGGTGATCACCAGTGTTATTCGTCGACAAGAAAGATGGAGGCAATCGTGTGTGCACAGATTACAGAAAGTTGAATGACGTCACCATCAAGAACAAGTACCCCTTGCCAAAGATAGAGGATCTATTTGATCAGTTGACCGGAGCTCAGGTATTCTCAAAGATTGATCTTAGGACTGGTTATCACCAACTTAAGATTCGTGCAATGGATATTCCGAAGACCGCCTTTACTACTTGCTATGGTTTATACGAGTATACGGTTATGTCTTTTGGATTAACAAATGCCCCTGCTTATTTCATGAATCTCATGAATAAGATTTTTATGAATTTCCTAGATAAGTTTGTAGTTGTATTTATCGACGACATCCTTATCTACTCCAAGTCAAAAGAAGAACATGAGCAACATCTGAGAGTTATCCTAGAAACCCTAAGAGAGCATCAGTTATATGCCAAGTTCAGCAAGTGTGAGTTTTGGCTGAAAGAAGTAGGATTCCTAGGACATATTGTGTTTCCCGCCAAGATCAAAGATGTCAAAGAATGGGAAGCCCCAACCACTCAAACCCAAGTTCGTGCATTTCTCGGATTAGCGGTATATTACCGCAAGTTCGTAGAAGGATTCTCGAGTATCGCCAGACCCATGACCCTCTCCTTGAAGAAGGACAAGAAGTTTGAATGGACTGACAAATGTGAAGCCAGTTTCCAGGAGCTGATGAAGAGATTGATATCAGCCCCAATATTAATCATGCTAGACATCAAGAAGCCGTTTGATGTGTATTGTGACGCATCCAAGATTGGTCTAGGATGTGTATTGATGCAAGAAGGCAAAGTCATCGCGTACCTGTCTCGCCAATTGAAGCAGCATGAGCAGAACTATCCGACCCATGATCTTGAGCTAGCAGCTATGGTTCTAGCATTGAAGACATGGCGTCATTATTTGATGGGAAATCGCTGTGAGATTTACTCAGATCACAAGAGCTTGAAGTATATTTTCACTCAGAAGGAGCTGAATATGAGGCAAAGGAGATGGATAGAGTTAATCAAGGATTATGACCTTGACATTCACTATCACCCCACAAAGCCAATGTGGTAGCGGATGCTCTTAGCAGATTGCCCTGTAGGCTAAACACCATGATCAAGGAGAAGCAACCAAGTTTGTATGAAGAGTTGGAGCAGTTCAGGACTTAATTAGTTAGCCAAGGATTCTTAGCTAGCATTGAACTTCAACCCACTTTGATTAGCCAAATCAAGGAAGCCCAGAAGGGGAATGAAAGTATCGACGGAATCAAACGTCGTATTGGTACAGGAAAGATACCTAGATTCACTGAAGACGAAGAAGGAGTTCTGTGGTACAAAGGACGTATCTGTGTGCCAGCAGATTCGGAGCTGAAGCAAGTTATCATGAAGGAAGCTCATGATACTCTTTATTCTATCTACCCCGGAGGAGCAAAGATGTATCAGGATTTGAAAGAGCAATTTTGGTGGCACAAGATGAAAGAGAAATCGGAAGCTACATCGCCAAGTGTGACATCTGTCAAAGAGTCAAAGCAGAGCATCAGAGACCTGCAGGATTGTTGCAACCATTGCAGATTTCGAAATGGAAATGGGATTCCGTGGGAATGGACTTTATCACCGGTTTACCTACTTCCAGTAGGGGAAATGACTCAATCTAGGTCATAGTTGATAGACTGTCCAAGGTAGCTCACTTCATACCTGTCAAGACTACCTACCAGAGTGCAAAGCTAGCAGAGCTGTACATTGCTAGGATTGTTAGTCTGCATGGAACCCCCAAGACCATCGTATCAGATCGAGGAACCCAGTTTACCTCGAGATTTTGGCAGAAAGTTTAGGAAGGATTAGGAACCAAGTTGAACTTCAGTACGGCTTATCACCCGCAAACAGATGGACAGACTAAGAGAGTCAACCAGATCCTAGAGGATATGCTTAGAGCTTGTGTGTTGGAATACGGATCAAAATGGGGAGACTGCCTGCCTTTCGCAGAATTCTCATATAACAACAGTTATCAAGCTAGTTTGCAGATGGCACTATTTGAATTCCTATACGGAAAAAAGTGCCGTACCCCTTTGAATTGGTCGCAAGTAGGAGGGAGTCAGATCTTTGGACCCGACATTCTCCGAGAAGCAGAAGAGAAAGTTCACAAAGTCCGTGAGCACCTCAAGACCGCTCAATCCAGACAGCAGAGTTATGCTGACAACAGAAGGAGAGACATGACTTTCAACGTCGGAGAATTTGTATATCTCAAGGTTTCACCATTGAAGGGAACTCAACGCTTTAGTCTGAAGGGAAAGTTAGCCCCCAGATACATCGGGCCATTCAAAATTCTGAACCATCAAGGAGAAGTATCGTATCAGCTGGAACTGCCTAAAGAGATGTCAGCCATCCACATTGTGTTCCATATCTCGTTACTTCACAAATGCTTGGAAGCGCCCGAGAAGACTGAAGTTTTCAAGAACATCGATCACAGAGCCGTAGAAATCAACAATGACCTGACCTATCGGGAAGTGCCTATCCATATCTTAGAAGAAGCCTACAAAACCACCAGAACCAGGAGTATCAAATTTCTCAAGATTCAGTGGACCAACCATACCGAGGAGGAAGCCACTAGGGAGCGCGAAGATTACATTAGGACAGAGTTCCCAGATCTCTTTAGTTCCTAGTTTTCTCTGTAAATCTCGGGACGAGATTTTGTTTAAGGGGGGAAGGTTTGTAACATCCCAAAACTTTAATCCAAGCTTATCAAGATCCAAATCATCAAAATTAGGGTTAACAAAAACTTTTCCAAATTAAAAATGAAAGCATTCATGTGTTTGTGCATTTGAATTAGGATTTGATTTGAATTGCCATGGTTCTATGATTCTTTGGTTGTAAAATGTTTCTTAGGTGATTTAAACATCATCTATATCATTCCCAAACTTTTCCCAAAGAAAATCAAATAAAAAACAATTAAAAAGGAGGAATGGTCATTTTCGCCATTTTAATCCACTACACTACTTTGAGTGTTCCTAGCACTCATTTCTCAACAGATTTAATTCTAGATCTTTACACCCATTGCTAGTACACATAATGAGGTACCAAGGCCCACCTTTTGATCTACTAAAAACATTCAAACACTATTTTTAAAAGGCTCTAGAAAATTGAATCTATTTCATATGGGAAGATCCCACTATTTAAAAAACCATCAATATGAGCTCCATTTTCAAAACCCTTGCAACCAGAGACTTCCTAGCATTAGTTTAGATCACTCAAAAATTTTGAGCTCAAAATTCAAAAGTTTTTATGTTTCGGCCATTTTGTCAAACACCGTGTGGGCAAGATCAAAGTGGCCTAACTATTACTGTTTTGGGGTTGATCTTGTCTAGCCAATTGAGGTGCTTTGATCACCCTTGTCTCCCCCAAGTCTAACCAGACCAGCACCAACCCATCCCCTACCTCCTAGCTGCACTGCAAGGCCATGCCGAGAGCACCTTGCCGGCCAACTTGGCCTTCGCAGCACCAGACCGCTTCCCCCTCTCTCGCAATGTCTACACGCTTGCCCGTGGTCCACCACCACCGTCCAACCAGCCCTAGACGAGAGACAGAGACCAGAACCGCCGGAACTGCCGTGCGCGGAAGGTGGTCGACCATGCCGAACACGCCCTGTGCACCGCGCCCGACCCGCGTGCACAGACGGCCCCTCGACCGCATCCCACGCCCATCGCTTCGCCATGACCCAGGGAACACCCCAGACACCCCCGTTGGCCGCCCAACGCGCCACGGCCACCGCTCGCCGTCGAACCCGCACCCTCTGCCGCCCAGAGCGCGTGACGCTCCCGGCCAGCACAGAGCTCACCTTGCCGCGCCTTTAGGCCTCAAAGAACCGCCAGGAGACAGGCCACCGTCCCCTACATCAAGCCATGTCGCTAGCCCCTGTGCTGCCCTCGCCAGAGTCGCCTGTCCACACCGCTCGGTCTCACCATCGAGCCTATATAAGCCGGCCTCCCCAGCACGAAATCCTCACACTCCCACATTTCTCACATCTCACTAATCCTTTCCCCTCTCTCGCCAGAGCCAATCGATCCGTAGTTTGCCGGAATTGCACTGGAGGAGCCTGCTGCAGAGGAGGAGAAGCCTCGTCGATTGCGACCACCCCCGGAGCTACCTCGACCGTCCCTGAGCTCGCTGTCGACCACCAATTCTTTCGCCCGCCTCGCCGTCGTCTCTGGAGCCCTGGTATGCCCCCTATGCACCCCCACCGAGCCGCTAGGGTTCGAGCTCGCCGGCGACCTGTTCGTCGTCGACGACGACCCTCAACCGTAGATCTCACTTCTAATCCTACGATCCACATCGCGCGTACCTTTTCGCGTGTTAAGAGCCACTGACAAGCGGGAGCCCCCTGTAAGCTGAGCCCCGTGCCGCGGAGCGGCACTGGTCTGGCCCATGTTCGTTCCCGCGCTAGCCCAGCCGTTCAAAATTGGATTTTTCTATTTAGTTTAATCTTAGTTTTGTCCCCTAGTTTGAAAATCAATTCAGAGAGATTTATAAATCCAAATTGCATGAAACTAATTTTTCTAGAAAGGTATTGAAAATCTCTATCCAAGCCCATTGGATTTAATTCAATTAGAGTTATAGATCTCTCCTAGAAAAAATAACAAGGCAGCGACTTTTCTAACTTCAAACATTTTTCAAAAATAAACTATAAATGCTTTTGAGTTGATTCTAACTCTCAAAAATCACATTTGACAATATCTATCTGAATATATAAAAATATTAAGGTTTACATGCAGTGACTTTGGACTAGTACCAAAATAATGCTATACAGGCATTTCTAGTCACTTTAAATCATTAAATAATGAACTTAAACCAAAGTAATTATGATCCAACCATTAAATCTCATTCCCACATGTTAGAATATGTGGTGATGACATGTGTCTACATGATCCCATATTTTAAGTGGTGAATATTAAATCTTAGTTAAACTTTTCAATCAGTGGAAATTACTTTTCTAAAATAAAAAGGAAGAAACTAGTGAATTAAACTTGTGATGCTTGTGATGATAATAGATCATCAAATGTGTGTCTCAGAATGCTAATTAGACTAGTTAAGTATTGTTTGGTGATTGTGTACTCCGTATGTATTTATAGAAGATAGTACCGACCAAGCTTACGAGGAGGAGGAGTGCTACCAAGAAGAAGAAGAAAACTTCAACCATTGCACCAACCAAGGCAAGCCCGCACTATCCAAGTTAACCCTTGCAAGTTGTACTTGCAAGCCATCCTTAACAGTGCAAGCTTTTGCAGCAAGCTAGAATTAAGTTAGTTAACTTGATCCAAGATGCTATAGGCATGCTTGAGTCATATCACTTTAACTATTAGTTACCCCAAGTCTTTTTTACAAGCTTTACTTCCTTTCCTTTACCCAAAGTTCTCTACTTTTTGAAGGTAGCATAAAGAATATAAAACTTGACCTATTTAAAACCCTTTAGATGTCATTCTATGGCATGAGATTGAACCCATCATTTCCACCTTAGTGAACACTCTTAACTTAGTAGTTTAGAGTAGATAAAAACTTGAGTCACTTTAGATGGGAGCGCTTGGTGAAAATGAATTATGAAAACCTTGGAATGATGAGTCATTCTATTGAGATATTTTTACATGTGTTGAGAAACACAAATGGTTTATGGTGATGAAAATGATGAGGCATGAGCCTTAACCCTTTTATAAAATTGATGGTTGGATTCGGATGCGATACCATTCCAAATTTACCGTACAACCACATTACCTAAATTGGGTAAGGCTTAGCTGGAAATTTATATGCATTAGTATTAGTTCCCTCACGAGAGAGGTTTGAGCTGAGGCTACCTCTCAATGTTGTCCACCTATGCAGTGCCCAAGATGACTGATGGTCATGGTTGGGAGGTCATGCTCATAGGAGAGGTGCTTATACTAGGGTGTGTAAAGGGAAGGTTATGTTTGATTATCTGCATACTAAGTATGATGATTCAGGGTTATCCCTGATAGATGTATCGAATCTTGTGGTGAAAGTGTACCACCTCTGCAGAGTGTCAAAATATTCGAATAGCCGCGTCCGCGGTTATGGACAGTTGGAATGGCCATACTATTTCGTTGTCAGATGTTTTCCAAATAACTTGAAGTGAATGATGAATCTTGACTTGACCACAACAGAGTTGTGTTTATGATACTAGCTTCCCAACTTAAGTGATTCTAGAACTTTATTTTATCTTTCTTTGCTTCAGAACTCAACTTAGTTTTCAAACTTAACTTTATAGTTAAACTTAGATCTAGCACTTTAACCTAGAACTATAATACTTGTTAGAGGTAGTTTGGTAGTACTTAAAGAGTACTCATGGCTTTTGTCACTGGCTATTCCCATGGCCAGGCTATGAAGGAGACTAGCCAGCAGGACGGCTATGATAACTAGGACTACCTGCCTTCGTCAGCATTGCCTGTGCCCCTGAAGATGGACCGCACCGCTACGCTTATCTTTTAATTCCGCTGCTTGTTGTATTAAGACTGGATCATGAGATCCTTATTTGTGTAAGACCTTATGTATGGTTTGTAATGGATGATGTACTGTGATATCCAATCCGTTATGTCTCGCAAAAATGGTAATCCTGGGATTGCGAGGTATGGCATAACGGGCATCTGGGATTAAAAACCTGGGTGTTGACAGGTGGCCTGGAAGGATCGATGATGCGGGTGTGATGGAGAGAAAAATGTGTGAAGTGCGCGCCTGATAAGATCCAAATGCGACCTTGCAGAGTAGGGGATGGCACTTTGAAGGAGGGGGTTTTGTCGTGCTCCTTCGGATGTCTTCTGTCAGGCGTACTGCATCAAGCACGCCGACTAGAGTTATGGAGTAGGGAGTACTATAGCTACTCTAGATTGGCATGCTGCCACGGAGTGTTCTCTCATCACATCTCAGTTATTAGAACTGAGAGATGATTTATTTACTCCTTCCATTTTTATACTACTCCCTCCGGTTTATATTCTAATGGCCTTAACTTTGTCTAGATTCACATCAGTTAGATAGAGTAGTTGTAAGTTGAGTCACTTACGTTTTTGGGTACTTTATACCAAAATATCAATATGGTGAACCTCATATGAACTTTCTAGAAAGGTACCCCTTTGCAAAGTTTGGCAAGCCTGCTAAAATTACTGAAACTTCTAGAAAGGCAAGAACCCACGGCCTAAATTGCATCATTCTTGGTGAAATAACGACATGTTCTCAGTTTATATTCAGCAGCATTTCAAAGTGACCGATTCAGCAATACATACTCTGAAATTCAATAGCAGGACGGTGAAAATCAATTATTGTTTCAGCACTAAAAACCTTGGCGCGGGATAAGTCGCTTTTCTCTGAACACACTCAATCATCAAGCAAGCAAAACTGATGATCAAGCCTGCTTTTTTGTGCATACCTTCTACTCACATCAATGACTATGTGACCCACATATGCAAACCAAAATGCCCCAAGCCTCATCTAGATTGTGACAAGGCCATGTTTCAAAAGAACAGTAAGACCATTGATGGCTCTAAAATATAGCCATCTAATGCCCACATTTAAACTGGATATTAGTCATATTTTTGATGAAATATCTCTCTAAACCCTGCCACTAATGCTAATATTAAGAGGGGTATGCGATCCTTTGTTCTTGTATTTTTCCTGCACAGATAATGTCCTTTAAAGGAGGGAATCACTACATTAAAGTCAAAGATATGATATTTCCTTCGACCAGAAGAAACCAGGAGCCATCCAACAAAGGCAGATGTCGTAACGACCAACTATACGGCCGGAGCAAAAATTCCGACCGTATAGCTCTGGCCGTATAGTTGGTGCCGCCACCGTTAGGTCAAACAGAACAACTTTCATGAAGGGACCTCTATATAAAGAAGCCTTGGGCGACGGGAAAACCTCTCTCGTGCTATATCTTGTGCCGCCCCGAAGAAGCCACACTCCGCCAAAAAACCACCTCAGATCTCCAAACCCTTCTCCATCTCCATAGCCATACTTCACCACTTGTAATAGTAGATCTCTTCTCCGACTGATGACATCGTAAGACTATTGCTATCAATCTTATGATTTTGATTATAATGTTTATGATTGTTGATCTTATCTCTATGTGTGAGTAATTCTCCTTGGGCTAAGGGCTTCGGCCTAGCCATGTAGCAAGTGTGTATGTGAATTATCATAGATGGGTCCATATATTAGTTTGTATGACATGATGATTATTGTATCCTCTCTTGCCTCAATCCAAGGACTTGTCAAGTACCCAAGACCCTGAGGTTTGAGCCATGTATAGGGAGTATGAGTGATGAATAATCTGCAGGTTGGGGACCCCAGTGACAGAAGGGGTAGTACAACTGTATGTGAGGGATTTGTTTGGTATTAATGGTGATATCATGATGCATATCATTAGTTCTCTTTCTTCTATGGATGAGACTTGTAGGTTATTTATATAAGCGGTTGCGGAGGCAATAGTAATTATGGATGCACTGCCCACATATAATTTATCTTGCTCTAACAAGTACACGCATGCTTTATTTCTATCTTTTATTTCCATCAGATGTTTTGCACAGCTATAGCTGAAACCGAACACCCTAGGCCCTCTCTCTCCATCATCAACAATAACCAAAGGACGCAAACTACTGGTCTGGTGAAAACACAAAAGGAATTCTAAAATACCGAAGGTACGTTAAAATAACTTCACTACGCCTTCGCTTCTCGAGGATTCGATAACCTAGGTCTACTAGGGAAAAAGAAGCTATACTACATCCGTAATCCGAATCGAAGGTATGATACATTGCAAATGTATCTATAATTTTTGATGTTCCATGCTTGGTTTTATCCACTTTCTTGTGTTTTGTTCCAACTTTGGAGTACTTTTCTTATGATTTCTTGGACTAACCTATTAACAAGAGATACAGTGTCAGCTGCCTGTTTTCTGCTGTTTTTGGTTCCAGGAAAGTCAGAAAATGAATATTCTCGGAATTGGACGGGACAAAAGCCAAAGTGCGCATTTTTCCGGAAGGGATCAAGTGCTATAATACGAGACGGAGAGGGGCCAGGGGCCGGCCATAGAACAACAATCTCTAAGGTACTAGATGTGCTGTTGCTGCTAGGGAGAAAACAACAATCCTTTGTTCATAGAACAATCGTATTGTTTACTTTACACGCAGTTCGTAAAGCAATAATCTGTTGCTTGCAACTTAATACTGGAGGGGGTTCGGATGATAACCTGAAGGTGGATTATTAGTCATAGATGCAGTTGGATGACGGTCTATGTATTATGTTGTAATGCCCAATCAAGTCTCAAAGGAGTCAAGATGATTAGTATATGCATGTATTGCTTTCTTGGTGTTTGTCAATTGCCCCGCTGTAATTTGTTCACCCAGCATGTTATCTATCTAAGGAGAGCCACCTCTAGTGAACTATGGATCCCGGTCCTTTTTATTTACATACAATCTACAATCTATTTACTGCTTTGTGTTTACTTTCTGCAAACTTTTACTTATTTCCATTCGATACGTTTAATCCTTTGTTTTCCGCAAAACACGGTGAGATTGACAACCTCATCGCAAGTTGGGGACAAAGTTCTGTGGTTGTGTTGTGCAGGTCTCCATGTTGCTACTAGCACCGGTAGTGCGCCCTGCCAAAGCTCAACTAGTAACACCTTTGAGGTGTTTCCTTGCTCCTACTGGTTCGATTAAACCTTGGTTTTATAACTGAGGGAAACTTGCTGTTGTGCTCATCATACCTTCCTCTTGGGGTTCCGAATGAGGTCTACATCAACACAGCCATCAAGCATTTTTCTGGGCGCCGTGCATTGAGCCATCAAGCAATTTTCTGGCGCCGTTGCTGGGGAACGAAGAAGAAGAAACTCCCACGTCAACCATGCGCCAATTTTCTGGCGCCGTTGCCGGGGAGTCAAGGACATCTTCACAAGGGGAGTCCCTCATAACCAATCTCTTTACTTTGTTGTTTTTGTTTTGCTTAGTTTGTTTTTGCTTTGTTTGGTTGTTTTGTTCTTCAAAAACACACAAAAAACTAGTTCCTTTCTTAAGTTGCCTTTATGACTAGCTCTGCTCTAATCACTATTTCATTATGGATAGCTCACTCAGTTTCCTATTTGGGAACAGTTTTATGACTGCTAAGGTAATAGATGAACCACCGCCTGCTAGAACCTCCATGGAAGAACAAATTGCTGAACCTGAAAGCTCATTAGATGAAAAAGAGGAGGAGAGTGATGGAAAAAAGGAGGAAGAATGGATCTACCCATGCCTACCTTCTAATGAGAGTAACTCTTTATCCCTTACATTATTTGATTGTCCCCCATGCTTATCAAAGGAGGGTTATTGTTATGTTCCCGAGGATTCTTTTGAAAATGTTTATAATAAAGCTCTAGTGCTTGTAGATGATGAAAAGCATGCCTTATGTGATAGTTATATTGTTGAGTTTATTCATGAGGCTACTGAAAATTATTATGAGAGAGGAAAATATGGTTGTAGAAGTTTTTATGGTAATGAAACACCTCTCTATGTGCTGAAAGTTTTGAAGTTACTTTTGTTTTATCTTCCTATGCCTGTCACTTTGTTCTTTGTGCATTTATTTGCATACAAGATTTATATGCATAGGAAGTGGGTTAGACTTAAATGTTTTTTGAATTTGCTTCTTGATGCTCTCTTTTACTTCAATTCATATTTCCTATAAGAGCATCTTCTCAAATTTTCATGCCTAACTTAAAGGCATTAAAGAAAAGTACTTGTTGGGAGATAACCCAAGAGTTTTAGATGAGTCTTCGAAGTTATTAATTCAGTAATAACCGCTCCTTATCCTTTTTATTTGCTTTTTGTGCCAAGAGTAACCTCTAATGAGAGTGAAGTAATGATTGGGAAAGTTGCTGTCCCGAAACAGATTTTTGTGCTTCACCGTAAAAATTCCTGAGAGAGCTCTGTATGTCGGATTGAGCTGTAATTTTTTGTGCTTCTGCCACAGGTTTTGTTCTAACTTTCGTTAGTTCAACACTTTTTTATTTGAGCAACATAAGGTCTTCAAAAAATTTCGTCTTTACCTGCTGGTCTGTTTTGACAGATTTCTGCCATTTTCTGCATTTGCTTGTTGTTGGTTCCTTCTTGAGTTCTTTTGGGGAATTGAGCTTTCTAAGGGAAGTGCTACAGTAGCTAGTGTTTTAATGGAAGTTTATTTGGTGTTAGAACTGAACCTTAAGACTTATTTATCTTAAGTGCACTAATGTTGCTAATGAGATTGTGTGAAGTTTTGTATGAAGGAAAATTTTCAGGTGTATGGAAGGAATGAGTAATGAGATGAAGGATGGACTAAAGCTCAAGCTTGGGGATGCCACGCGTGTCACCCCAAGAAATATCCAAGAAGTACAAGCGTCAAAGCTTGGGGATGCCCAAGGCATCCCCTTCTTCATTAATAAAAATTCCAGGTTTCTTCCAAACGCTTCATTTTTATTTTTTCATGCACAGTTGTATTTTTCTTGGAGCATTTTTTTCGTTTTCATTTTGGTTTTTAGTTTGCTTGGTTTGGTTAGTTTTCTGAATAAGTTGGTTGGACCCCCTCTTTCATACATTGGTTTGCAAATAGTTTGGTTTGGTTTGGAAAATAGTAGGAAAGTTCATGCTTATGTGGTAAAAAGAGCTCGTTCTTGACTATGGCTATGCTTTGTCATGCCATACTTGATATTGTTTTGGCTTTATGCTTAGTATTCTTTGCTGTAGCATGACTTGTTATAAACAATTGAGATTGCTTAATGTGCCTTGGATGAATATTGCGTTGTTTTAGCATATTAAAGCATAGTATAGTGGTATTCTCCTTTGATGCTTTATTTTGGGTTGACTTGGCACATGCTCACACCATGTTATTACTATCACAAGTCACCATAGCCTTTATGATCCTTTAGTTTTCAACTTGTAGTATCACTTTATGCTTTGATCAATGATGTTTTGTCGCTCTGCATGATTATGGCCATTATTGCTCTCTTAGTTTGTCGCTCCCAGTCTTTTGCTAGCCTCCACAACAAGGTATGAGTTCCACTCATGCATCCAACTCCCTAAAGCAAGTTATTCCAAAGATTCCACCATACCTACCTACTAGCTTATGCTATTCCAAGTATATTCATGCTTTTGTTTACCTTCCACTTGTTATGAGAAAACTAGTGATTAAAGCTCTCACGAACTTGATGGCACACTTTACTTTTTTGCCTCTAATAAACTTGAACCATTGGGTCCTTCTTTGTTGCGTATATGCTTGCGCTTTATAAGTTGAAATTAGTAGAACCATGTACCATGGGGAACGCTTTCAACATTGCACTTGTACTTTGTACCCCGTTGATATCATGTTATTTTGCTTACGGATCCCGGCGGTGTGAAATAAAAGTGGAACTTGTAAGATCATGGAGTTTGTATGTGTGTTAGAGAAACGCCTGGGCCGCTAACCTAAGCCATGCCTAATCATGGTGGAAACTTGCAGCATCACCATAATGAGCACTCTATGAAGCATCCTCAATAAAAACCTATGCAAATAGCAAATAAAAAGATCGTTGAGATGCTCATTGTATGCTTGCCTTGTCATTTTGATTATGGGAAAGCTCCCATATCATGTGCAAGGGGTACCCCGTTGGTGGTTCTTAATGATACACATGTACTTACAATGACAAGAGCTTACTCGTGACTGAAGTTGAGTAGCATGAGGATTGGTCTTCGTAAGTAAGGGGCATGAGATTTCGGTTTATAACTTTTCAAGCATATCCTCTTAGTTGTGTCACTTTAACCTTAATCACTTCAAGATGCTTATGATAGGGGCAATGAGAGCTGAAATCTACAAGTACCATAATTTTTGGAAGCTCTATATGAGACTTGAATCCCTACTTCCTTTTACAAAAGGCTTTTCTTCCACCATTATATTGAGTCTCCACCTTCTATCTTTATGCACCTACTTTGAGAGCATAGTGGCCATTCTTAGTTCTATGTGCATTGTCCCAAGACTAGTTGATTGATGCATAACTTGTTATTGCTTGTTTGAAACTATTGTATCTAGTCACTCTTATGAACTTTGAAGGTGTCCTATGCATTTATATTTGCTACTCTATTGAGGGACAAACTGAATATTATTATGCTATGTTTTCTTTATGTGAAACAAACAAACGTCTTGCAAAGCATGTTATTCATGATTCTTTTGTTTGTGACTTTTCATGTTGCATCATAGTTTCTTTGCTTATTGCTAGAACTTTGTCTTTCATGTTATGATTGAAGTACTATGATCCCAGCTTTGAGTGTTTTGCAAATACTTTGATCAAGTCTTTGATGGTGCATGTCACCTCAAAAATTATTTATTTTTATCACTTACCTACTCGAGGAGAAGCAGGATTTAAGCTTGGGGATGTTGATACATTCCAAATATCTCTATAATTTTTGATGTTCCATGCTTGGTTTTATCCACTTTCTTGTGTTTTGTGCCAACTTTGGAGTACTTTTCTGATGATTTCTTGGACTAACCTATTAACAAGAGCCACAGTGCTAGCTGCATGTTTTCTGTTGTTTTTGGTTCCAGGAAAGTCAGAAAATGAATATTCTCAGAATTGGACGGGACAAAAGCCAAAGTGCCTATTTTTCCAGAAGGGATCAAGTGCCAGAATACGAGACGGAGAGGGCCCAGGGGCCGGCCACACCACCTGGCCACACGGCTAGGCCTGGCCCGCGCCAGGGGGTGGTGTGGTGGCTCCCGGCACCCCCTCGGCCTCTCCTTCCGCCTATATATTGCCCTCGGGACGAAAACCCTAAGTACCCGATCAAAAATCCACGAAAGAGTCTGTAGCCGCTGTCATCTCCATCCCTAGATCGGGAGGGATCTGAAGCTCTTCCTGGCACCCTGCCGGAGAGGGGAATTCACCATGGAGGCCTTCTTCATCACCATGCAAGCCTCCGGTGTGATGCGTGAGTAGTTCATCCTTGGACTACGGATCCATGTAGTAGCTAGATGGCTGGATCTCCTCCTTTGTGCTTTCATGTTTAGATCTTGTGAGCTCCGTTCATGATCAAGATCATCTTTTTGTAATCCATACATGTTGTGTTTGTGGGGATCCGATGGATATTGAGATGCTATTTCAGATTGATTATTGATTCTATCACGTCTTTGTTATTTGAGATCTTGCATGCTTTCCGTTGTTAGTAGCTATCTTGGCCAAGTAGATGCTAGCAACTCCAAGAGTTAGTATTTATGCTCGATAGTGGGTTCATGCCTCTGGTAATCTGGGGAAGTGACAGAAATCTCTAAGGTACTAGGTGTGCTGTTGCTGCTAGGGAGAAAACAACAATCCTTTGTTCATAGGAAAATCGTATTGTTTACTTTACACGCAGTTCGTAAAGCAATAATCTGTTGCTTGCAACTTAATACTGGAGGGGGTTCGAATGATAACCTGAAGGTGGATTATTAGTCATAGATGCAGTTGGATGGTGGTCTATGTATTATGTTGTAATGCCCAATCAAGTCTCAAAGGAGTCAAGATGATTAGTATATGCATGTATTGCTTTCTCGGTGTTTGTCAATTGCCCCGCTGTAATTTGTTCACCCAGCATGTTATCTATCTAGGGAGAGCCACCTCTAGTGAACTATGGATCCCGGTCCTTTTTCTTTACATACAATCTACAATCTGTTTACTGCTTTGTGTTTACTTTCTGCAAACTTTTACTTCTTTCCATTCGATACGTTTAATCCTTTGTTTTCCGCAAAACACGGTGAGATTGACAACCTCATCGCAAGTTGGGGACAAAGTTCTGTGGTTGTGTTGTGCAGGTCTCCACATTGCTACTAGCACCGGTAGTGCACCCTGCCAAAGCTCAGCTAGTAACACCTTTGAGGTGTTTCCTTGCTCCTACTGGTTCGATTAAACCTTGGTTTCATAACTGAGGGAAACTTGCTGCTGTGCTCATCATACCTTCCTCTTGGGGTTCCCAACGAGCTCTACATCAACACCGCCGATAAGCATTTTTCTGGGCGCCGTGCATTGAGCCATCCAGGTATCAACCCTTTTTCTGGCGCCGTTGCCGGGGAAGCAATAGCTACCCTGGTGAGGTTATTAGGAATCTTGCTAGATTTAATTCTTGTTTTTAATTTTGTTAGTTTGCTATCAGTCTTTATTTGATAAACCAAACAAAAATTAGTTAGTCTTTAAATTCTTGTTTTTACATTTATAATTCTTTATCTAAGAAAACCCAAAAACATAGGAAGTATGGCTGAAAAGAAGCTTGGGGAGTTTGTTACTCCCAATAATGATTATTTGCGTACTCCTATTACTCAGCCATCAATCACTGCTGATGACTGTGAAATTAAGCCCCACTATTTAAGTTTGGTTCAACGGAATCAATTTGGAGGCTCTACTATTGAAGATGCAGGTATGCACTTAAATACTTTCACTGAAATATGTGATATGATGCGTATAAAAGACGTTGACCCTGATGCGGTCAAATTACATTTATTTTCTTTCTCTCTAAGAGGAAGAGCTAAATAATGGTTGCTATCTTTGCCTAAAATTACTATTACATCATAGGTGGGATGTACTTCTTTATTTATGACTAAAATTTTCCCACCTGCAAAGACTATGCAACTTCGATCTAATATTACTGGTTTTAGACAGGAAGAACATGAGCCACTAGCGCTTGCATGGGAGAGGATGAAAGAATGCCTAAGAAACTGTCCTAGTCATGGGATGGAAGATTGGTTAATCCTCCATTTATTTTACAATGCTCTTAATCCTTTATCTAAGTCTATGCTTGATACTGTAGCTGGAGAAACATTTTTGGGTAAACATATTACCAAAGCCAAGCAGCTGCTAGACAATATGCAAGACAACCATGCCCAATGGCATGTGGAAAGATCAAACACGAAGAAGGTGAACTCTGTCTCACCACAAGAGAACGAAGATCTCAATGCTAAATTGGATGAGTTCATACTAGCCGTAAAAGGTAAGGAAACTCAGGTAAGAGCCACCCTCGAAACAAATATTGAAGAAATAGACTTCGCAGCTCGTAATAATTTTAATCCTGCTTGGAAGAAGAGTTACAATCCTAACTTTCAGAAACACTATGCTAGTCCTGCAGGAAACTCTAATATGGGAAATAGTAATGGTAGTCTCCAAGAAACACTAAAGTCTTTGATAGACTCAAAAAACAAACAAAATAATATTCTAGTTAAAATCACGGAGAACCATGATGCTATGCTTGGTAAACTATCTAACCAAGCTGTTAGTTTGAGAAATGATTTACAGGCCCTTCAAGAAAGAACAAGGATCGTTGAGGCACGGCTAGGTAAGATAACCAAGAGTCAAACTCTCATTCTAGCTAAGTTTGCAGAAAAAGCTGAGCCCAATCCTATTGATGAACTCAAAATGACGAGGATCCAAAGGGAGGAGCCTGAAGAACTTGATTATAGTAATGCCCCTTCACCAAGCTACACCATCGAAGATATCATAAAAAGGATCAACATCAAAATTCCGGTAAGTGAAGGTAATGATGAAGCCATATATCAACACTTTGTTGATCAAGTTGCAATTAAAGTACGTGAGCTTGAAGAAGAATACAAGAAAATCGATGAAAAGTTACCTGTTAAACTAGATGACATATTTGAGCCTACTATTAAGATAAAAATTGGAACCAATGAGATAGCTGCACTTTGTGATCTAGGTGCAAGCATCTCAACAATTCCAAAGAGTCTTTTCAACAAGTTAAATCTTGGCTCCTTTGAAATTACTGAGTTAAAATTGCATCTAGAAGATTCTACCTACAAACAAGCTGTAGGGATTAAGGAGAACACTTTAGTTTACATCAAAGGCTGTCCTGCTCTAATTGATTTTCATTATTGTTGACATGCCTAAAGATACAGTTGCTCCTATAATTTTAGGCTGTCCTTTCTTAAGAACTATTAAGGCTTTGATTAATCTGCATGAAGGGAACGTGAAGTTGCAATTGCCTATGCGGGATCCTTTTGTTATTCATTTCCCCAGGAAGAAGAAAGCCAAGCATGACGAGAAGGAGGCCATCACTTTGAAGGCCAATTACTTTGGAGTGGGTGTTCCACTCATCTAGCCCAAGTGAGTTTCATCAAGGTTAAGCTTTAACCATAAAAGAGCGTTCCATGGGAGACAAACCATGTGAAATAAAGGTTTGAGTTAAATTTTAGTTTTTGTTAAAGTTTTTGTTTAATAAAGAGTGCTAGAAAACTCCATTCAAGGAGAAGAAATTTGGTAGTACTTAAAATTCTGCTTTATTCATGCTATTGTTGGTCGACAATATTTGTCGTTAATTTTCTGTCAAAAACAAGGTATATCACTAAGTTACAGGAAAAGAAATAGTTTACGAAGAAACATAAATTTTTTGACGCACACAGAGAGTTTAACGACCAACTATAGGGCGGGAATAAAAATTACGGTTGTATAGTTCCTGTCGTATAGTTATCTTTGCCATCAAATTTTTTCTGCAATATGTACTGAGAGTTTAACGACCAACTATACGCCGAGAATAAAAATTCTAGCCATATAGTTCCAATCGTATAGATATCTATATGACCGGCACTATATGGCTAGAATTTTTATTTCCGCCGTATAGTTAATAAAAATTCTAGCCGTATAGTTCCAGTCGTATAGATATCTATACGACCGGAACTATATGGCTAGAATTTTTATTCCCACCGTATAGTTGGTCGTTAAACTCTCAGTACATTAGAAAAGAATTTATATGGAGGCACCGATATCTATACGACCGGAGCTATATGGACAGAATTTTTATTCCCACCGTATAGTTGGTCGTTAAACTTGTAGGGGTTTCACGTATGAAAACAATAAATTTTTATCCTACACCCCTGAACCCCTGATGTTGCCAGGACCTATCTATTATTAATATAGTAACGTGAGGGGATTTTAGAGAACTTACCCTTGAAGACCGAAAAGCGTTGTCAACGCTCAGGAGAGCGAGGTTGATGTAGACAAGCAGGAGTGCCTCAAGGTCGAGATGAAGTCCTTGCGCTCCTGTGGCTCCAACGACTTGAGTGCCTCAAGTGTGACACCTCGCAGGGAGTTACACATGTCCAGTGCCTAAAGATGACTCCCGCTTCCCTGATCCAGCAGCAGTTGCGGAAGTAGAGCTCCTGGATCCGAATCCCGCAGCGCGACGGTGCTCCATGGTGAAGATGTCTCTCGTTCGCGCAGTCCAAACTTAGGACCACGGTCACGAGAGAGAGAGAGAGAGAGAGAGAGAGAGAGAGAATATTAATTGGAGGTCTTCCCAAAAGTGAGAAGACCTTTATTAAATATTGTGTTTATTTATCTAGCCAAATACCCCCACTTTATATAGGGGAAGAGGAGGTACTACCTCCCTCAAAGTCCCGGGGTGGGACTAAAGGAGAGGGAGAGGTGGGGACGCACGCTGGCCAGCCCCCACCCATGGGCCCCACGTGGGGCAGGCCCACTAGGGCCGCCGGCCACCCCCTAGGCCTCTCCTAGGGGTGTGGTCCCCTCTTGGGCCCTTTCCCTTCCGAGAATTGACCCATTAAGCCCTTTGACTGTTTAATTGATTTTTCTTTTATTAAATAATTATGAATAAATGATTAAATCAATATTTAACATTCATTCACATATTATTCAATCTCCGTGGTTATGGAACACCTTCCACCTCCACTCCAGACATCCTCCGGACTTACCGAAACCCTTCCGGTTTTCTCTCTACTATTCTTCGGCGATTCTTCCGATCCTATAAACACTCTCTAAGCATCATCAAACCCTTAAGAGTGATACCCTATGGTTCGGGAACACTCCAGACATGGTCGAGACACTCCCGCACCAATGATCAACAGAGGGACCTGGATGGCCATGTTACCCCTGTGTGTTCCATGAAGATCTTTTGTCGTTTGAACCGGGACAATCGTGTCTTATTCCCTTTGTCTCTTGATAATTGCATTGCCCAAGATCTGATCAATTTCATCACCATGTCATGTTCAATCTCGTCACTGAACAATGCTACGTGACTCGTTCTGACAAGTGATATCCCTGTGATCAAATCACACGCTGTGCAGCTATTGGATATAACTTCTCTGAGTGGGCCCTTGAGTATGTTTCCGTCACGTGGACAGACAAATCCGGTCTTGACATATATTGCCTCTACGGGTTCCTCCGAGTACCTGAAAACACCTTTATAACCACTGTATTACCAAGTGGTGCTTGATGCTATCTAAGCACTCTCGGGAGACAGTGATTGATATAGCCTCACGGTATAAGGAATAGTCTACGAGGATCTATTTCTAATCATCGTAACTTGAACTTCGTGACATGATCAGGTCATGATGTTTAGGTTGGGTATTGGTTCATCATCTCATTCACAGAATGAGTTGACTCCATTTCCAACTGGCATAAATGCCACATGATCAGGAAACTTGATCATCTATTGACCAATGAACCAGTGAATAGAGTTTCACTGTGAACCCCTAGTTGTTTATATATCACACACGTATTGATGTTTCCACTCATTACAGTTATAGCATGATATAAAACTTAATCATAAACTTTATGAAATATGATAATAGTCCTTATTACTATTTGTCGCTAGGGCATATTTCCAACAAGACTCTCAGTACATATGAAAGAAGAAAAAATCGATGACAAAGATATCTATACGACCGGAACTATACGGCCGGAATTTTTATTCCCACCATATAGTTGGTCGTTAAACCTTCTATATACATCAGAAAATTTCTATTTCTTCATGAATTCTTTCTTATCCTGTAACTTAGTGAAATACCTTGTTTTGATGGTAAAATAACAACTTTAATTTTCGACTAACAAATACATATAATTGAAGGATTCACCTGAAACTGATTTTCTCTTCCTTTTTGCAACACATAATATAGTGACAATAAATTCTACCTTTTGAAAACTTCAACAAGATTACTCTAATAGCAAGGCATGCGAAGAATAAAAGTGCCAATGCAACATGAATGGAACTAGACTCAAGACACAAAACTAAGGAAGACGCCTAATGACTTCCGGGTTGCCTCCCAGGAAGCGCTCTCTTTAAATCCATACAACCAGGCTAGGATGCTCCATACATTACCCACCTGGATCGCAAGGGATATCGACTCGAGGTGAGGTTGTACATACCAGCTTGGAGCATCCTGAAGTAGAGTTTGGTCGGAGTTGTACCCGCTTACGGTGCATCGGAATCATGTAGATGAACAAGTTCTCGCTTTCAAGCGAGTGTTGATGCACCAAGCTTGGTGAATATGCCTCCTTGTATAGCTGCAATGAGAGGATTTGAGATTCATATAAAATTCTTAAATCTTTACCTTCGTTACCTATGTAGGGGAACACTTCGTAGAATTCTTCCTTCATAGCTGGGAGTTCAGGACCCTGCATGTTAGTATAGCAAGGTTCTATCTCTAGTTCATTATTATTAATGCTCTCCATATGAGTGTCTAGGCACAAGGCCTCCGCAGAACAATTATCAACAGTTTTAGCATCATAAAAATCATTACTAGAGTGAGAGGCATCACAAACAAAAGTTGTAGTGTGACTCTCTTTGTTAACCTCACCTTTTTGTTCCTTCTTTTCATCGACTAGTGTTTTAATAGCAATGATAGAATCAAAAGTAGGAGTTGAAGGTGTGAGCGGTTGATCAATCTATTCTTCCTCCTCTTCCTTGTGCTCCTTTTTCTCTCCACTTAAATTATTTTCGCAAAAGAGGAATATGACCTATACTAAATTAAAAACTCCATCTAGTGCTTCACTTTCAACATCAATACTTCCTAGTCTAAATACCATTTCAGATGAACCTTTGAAAAGAACGTATTCTAGTACTTCCAAACTAGCATAGGATTTATCTCTATTATAATTTACTAGAGTAGGATTGTTTGAATACTTACATTGAAAATTAAGGTGGTCATCTATTATACAAATTGTGCAATAAGATACATCATTAGCACGCAACCATAATGAATTCCTTTCCAGTCGGTCCAGCAATTTCTTTATTAGCTCATGTCTAGCAACCAGGCTTGATGAACTTGAATCCGTTATCTCCTCCATTTCTTGTATTATCTATTGAATAAAACTTATCTCGGAAGACATGATTAGTAGCAATAGTTTTTACAAAAAATTTGGTTTTGTAATTTTTTATTGTTTTCAATATAAAAGAAAGCAGTAAGATAATAGCAACAAACGGAAATAAACTATGTGCGAGTAGATAACCGAATGCTTTACTCCCCGACAACGGTGACAATTTGATGGGCTGAGTTCCTGCACCAAAACAGGGTTATTGCAGTACTTGCAGCAATAAATATTTAAGAGTTTGTCCCGATGGGAGCTTGGCGAACACGACTGATACATTGCAAATGTATCTATAATTTTTGATGTTACATGCTTAGTTTTATCTACTTTCTTGTGTTTTGTCCACACTTTGGAGTACTTTTCATATGATTTCTTGGACTAACCTATTAACAAGAGCCACAGTGCCAGCTGCCTGTTTTCTGCTGTTTTTCGTTCCAGGAAAGTCAGAAAATGAATATTCTCGGAATGGGACGGGACAAAAGCCAAAGTTGCTATTTTACCGGAAGACATCTGGAGCCAGAATACGAGACGAAGAAGGGTTGGGGCCCGGCCATACCAACTGGCCACGCGGCCAGGCCTGGCCCGCGCCAGGGGGTGGTCTGGCCGACCCCAGTACCCCCTCGGCCTCTCCTTTCGCCTATATATTGCCTTCGGGACCAAAACCCTAGGTACTCGATCAAAAATCCATGAAAGAGTCCATGGCTGCCGTAATCTCCATCCCTAGATCGGGAGGGATCTGAAGCTCTTCCCGGCACCCTACCGGAGAGGGGAATTCACCCTGGAGGCCTTCTTCATCATCATGCAAGCCTCCGGTGTGATGCATGATTAGTTCATCTCTGGACTACGGGTCCATGTAGTAGCTAGATGGCTGGTTCTCCTCCTTTGTGCTTTCATGTCTAGATCTTGTGAGCTCCGTTCATCATAAAGATCATCTATTTGTAATTCTGCATGTTGTGTTTGCGGGGATTCGATGGATATTGAGATGCTATTTCAGATTGATTATTGATTCTATCATGTCTTTGTTATTTGTGATCTTGCATGCTTTCCGTTGTTAGTAGCTATCTTGGCCAAGTAGATGCTAGCAACTCCAAGAGTTAGTATTTATGCTCGATAGTGGGTTCATCCCTCTGGTAATCTGGGGAAGTGACAGAAATCTCTAAGGTACTAGATGTGTTGTTGCTACTAGGGAGAAAACAACAATCCGTTGTTCGTAGAACAATCGTATTGTTTACATTACACGCAATTCGTAAAATAATAATCCGTTGCTTGCAACTTAATACTGGAGGGGGTTCAGATGATAACCTGAAGGTGGATTATTAGTCATAGATGCAGTTGGATGACGGTCTATGTATAATGTTGTAATGCCCAATCAAGTCTCAAAGGAGTCAAGATGATTAGTATATGCTTGTATGCTTTATCGATGTTTGTCAATTGCCCCACTGGAATTTGTTCACCCAGCATGTTATCTATCTGAAGGAGAGCCACCTCTAGTGACATATATGGATCCCGGTCCTTTCTTTTACATACAATCTACAAACTATTTACTGCTTTGTGTTTACTTTCTGCAAACTATTACTTCCTTCCATTTGATACGTTTAATCCTTTGTTTTCTGCAAAACCGGTGAGATTGACAACCTCATCGTAAGTTGGGGACAAATTTCTGTGGTTGTGTTGTGCAGGTCTCCACGTTGCTACTAGCACCAGTAGTGCGTGATGACCCACAAGTATAGGGGGTGTATGGCACTATTTTCGAGGGAAGTGAAACCCAATTTATTGATTCGACACAAGGGGAGCCAAAGAATATTTATAAGCCTTAACAACTGAGTTGTCAATTCAGCTGCACCTGGAAAACAATCTTGCTCATAGAATTTCATCAGTAGCAACAGTTTTGTAGTAGGAATAGCAAAGTAACAGCAGTAGTAAAGCAAAGAAAGTAGTAACAAAAGCAGTAACAGTGGGATTCGAGTGCGGTAGGCATAGGGATGGATGGATGGACGTTGCATGGACAAGACAATTCACATAGCAATCAGAACATAGGGCAATTGCAGATAAATAAGATAAAGCATCCAAGTACTAGACAATCCTAGGCATGTGTTCCATATATAGTCATACGTGCTCACAATGAGAACTTGCACAACATCTTTTGTCCTGCCAGCCCGTTTGCAGCGGGGCCTCAAGGGAACTACTGGCTATTAAGGTGCTCCTTTTAATAGAGCATCGGAGCAAAGCATTAACACTCCGTGAACACATGTGATCCTCACATCAAAGCCATTCCCTTCCGGTTATCCCAATTTCTGTCACTTCGGGGCCATAGGTTCCGGACAACAACGTGTGTATACAACTTGCAGATAAGACCATAAACAATACTATCATAATGAATCAATAACATGTTTAGATCTGAAATCATGGCACTCGGGCCCTAGTGAAAAGCATTAAGCACAACAAGTCACAACAAAGTCATAAAGCACTAATAAAAGATACTAGGCACCATGCCCTAACAATCTGATGCCATTACAAGAACGATATCATCCAATCTGTACCATCCCCATAGCCTACAGCGGGGGATTACTCACTCATAGGTGGGGGAAACAAGGATGGTTGATGGAGATGATGGTGGAGATCGATGGAGATGGCTCCAGGGGCACTTCCCCGTCCTGGCAGGGTGCCGGAACAGAGACTTTCTGTCTCCCGAATCTCCCCTTCGGTGGTGGCTACGCTGCAGAACATCTTTTGGAAAAACGTCAAACCCCCCGAAGTTTTTAGGTCAGAAGGCTCCTTATAGGCGAAGAGAGAGGCCGAGGGGGTGCCTGGGGCCACTACACCATGCCCTAGCGTGGCCAGGCCCAGCCCGCGCCTGGGGGGTGTGGCCAGCCCCTGGTCCTCCTCCGTCTTTGTATTCTGGCTCCTGGAGTCTTCTGGAAAAATAGGCACTTTGGCTTTTGTCCCGTCCAATTCCGAGAATATTCATTTTCCGACTTTCCTGGAACCAAAAACAACAGAAAACAAGCAGCTGGCACTATGGCTCTTGTTAATAGGTTAGTCCAAGAAATCATATGAAAAGTACTCCAAAGTGTGGACAAAACACAAGAAAGTGGATAAAACCAAGCATGGAGCATCAAAAATTATATATACATTTGCAATGTATCAACATCCCCAAGCTTAACTCCTGCTCGTCCTCGAGTAGGTAAGTGATAAAAAGAAAGAATAATTTTTGAGGTGACATGCACCATCATAAACTTGATCAAAGTATTTGTAAACATTCAAAGCTGGGATCATAGCACTTCAATCATAACATGAAAGACAAAGTTCTAGCAATAAGACAAAGAAACTATGATGCAACATGAAAAGGCACAAACAAAAGATTCATAAATAACAATGCTTTGAAAGACGTTTTTTGTTTCACATAAAGAAAACATAGCATAGTGGCATTCAGCTTGTCCCTCATAGAGTAGCAAACATAAATGCATAGGACACCTTCAAAGTTTACAAGAGTGACTAGATACAAATAGTTTAAAGCAAGCAATATCAAGGTATGCATCAATCAACAAGTCTTGGGACAATGCACATAGAACTAAGAATGGCCACTATGCTCTCAAGAAAGTGCTCAAAGAATGTGTGGAGACTCAACAAGTAAAACAAAAGGTTTTGAATAGTTTGAAAGGCTTCCAAATGCTGAAAGTATGGTACTCATTAGCTTTGAGCTCTCATTGCCCCTGTCATAAGCATCTTTAATGTGGTTAAGGTGAAAGTGAGGTCCAATCTGAGTTATATGCTTGACAGACTATAAACTGAAAATCCCAAGTCCCTTGAGTACGAGGGCCGCTCCTCATGCTACTCAACTTTAGTTACCGGTAAGTTCTTGGCATCATAAGTATGTGCGTATCATTGAGAACCGCCAACGGGGTACCCCTTGCCCGATGATACGGAAGAATCCCCATCTCAAAATGACAAGGCAAGCAGACAATGAGTATCTCAGCAATCTTCTTATTTACCATGGGAAAAATGGTGCTTTTTTCTCTCTTTCCTCTTTTCATAAATCTCTCTCTTTTTTCTTTTTCTCAATAGCTATATCTCTTTTTTTATAAGAAGAATGCTTCATAGATATCATTATGGTTATGCTGCAGGTTTCCACCATGTCAGCATGGATTAGACCAGCGGCCCAGGCGTTTCTCTAACACACATACATAACTCCATGGAATTACAAGCTCCCCTTTTATTTCACACTGACGACATCCGCAAACAAAAGAGAAAGGTATCAACTTGGTATATATTTACAAGTGTTGAAAGCGTTCCCCGTGACAGCACGGTTCTTCTAATCCCCAGCCTATAATTTGCAAGAATATAACTTTCATGGAGAGTTCACAATGGTTCAGGTTTATTAAGTGCAGGAAATAAAGTGTGCAATCAAGTTCGTGAGAGCTTTACTAACTAATTTTCTCATAACAAGCAAACATTTTATTCGGAAGAAAACAAAGCATATTGAATATGCACGGAAGTAGAAAATGATGCTAATAGGTAGGTATGGTGGACGCTTTGGCAATATTTGGTTTAAGGGAGTTGGAAACTTGAGTAAAACATACTCAGTGAAGGTGAAGGCTAGCAATAGTAAGGGAGCGACAAACGAGAGAGCAATAATGGCCATAATCATGCAGAGCGACAAAACATCATTAATCAAAGCATAAAGTGATACTACAAGTTGAAAACTAAAGGATCATAAAGGCTTAAGGTGACTTGATATAGTCATAACATGGTGTGAGCATGCGCCAAGTCAACCCAAATAAAGCATCAAAGGAGAATACAACTAAACTATGCTTTTATATGCTAAAACAACGCATGATTCATCCAAGGCACATTAAGCAATCTCAATTGTTTATAACAAGTCATACTACAGCAAAGAATACTAAGCATAAAGCCAAAACAATATCAAGCATGGAATGACAAAGCATAGGCCATAGTCAAAAACAAACTCTTTTTACCACTTAAGCTTCCTACTCTTTTCCAATCCAAACCAAACTATTTGAACACCAATGTATGAAAGAGGAGGTCCAACCAATTTATTCAGCAAACTAAGCAAACCATGCAAACTAAAAACCAAAACAAAAAAGAAGACGCTCCAAGAACAACACAACTATGCATGAAACAATAAAAATAAAGTGTTTGGAAGAAACCTGGGATTTTTATTGATGAAGAAGGGGATGCCTTGGGCATCCCCAAGCTTTGACACTTGTACTTCTTGGGTATTTCTTGGGGTGACACGCGTGGCATCCCCAAACTTGAGCTTTAGTCCATCCTTCATCTCATTACTCATTCCTTCCATACACCTGAAAATTTTCCTTCATACAAAACTTCACACAATCTTTATTAGCAACATTAGTACACTCAAGATAAATAAGTCTTAAGGTTCAGTTTTAACACCAAATAAACTTCCAGTAGCACACTAGCTACTGTAGCATTTCCCTCAAAAATCTCAATTCCCCAAAAAAACTCAAAAAGGAACCAACAAGAAGCAAATGCAGAAAATGGCAGAAATCTGTCAAAACAGACCAGCAGGTAATACGAATTTTTTCGAAGACCTTCTGTTGCTCAAATAAAAAAGTGCTGAACTAACGAAAGTTAGATAACAACCTGGGGCAGAAGCACAAAAATTCACGCCTGAAAAAGGCGTTCAGAGATTTTACACGAATTTTTACGGTGAAGCACAGAAATCTGTTTCAGGACAGCAACTTTCCCAATCATTACTTCTCTCTCATTAGAGGTTACTCTTGGCTCAAAAAACAAATAAAAAGGATAAGGAGCGGTTATTACTGAAGTAATAACTTCCAAGACTCATCTAAAACTTTTGGTTTATCTCCCAATAAGTACTTTTCTTTAACGCCTTTAAGTTAGGCAAAAGCAAAAACTGAAAATGGATAAAATAGAAGTAAGCGGAGATAATCATGGTGAAAAAATTGTTTTGTTCAATGAAATCCTTTTGTTAACAAGGTTGATCAGGTCTTGTTACCAAAACAATTTCATATGATACAAAACTTTGTATTCCACTAATGATTATGTTACCTCAACCTTGATAGCAATGGTCCCAATCATAATAGTTTCAAATTTTTCTCTTGGTATGGGACAATATATTTCTCCAACTTGAATGGCTTCAACATGTTCAATTGAATTCAAACCATAAGTCCTTTCAATCTTCTTGGGGAAATAGAAAGAATGTTCCTTGTCATTAACATTGAAGGTCACCTTTCCTTGATTACAATTAATAACAGCTCCTGCTGTATTAAGAAAAGGTCTCCCAAGAATAATAGACATATTATCATCTTCAGGCATCTCAAGCACAACAAAATCAGTTAATATGAAGCATTTGTGAGCCACTTGAATGGGTACATCCTCACATATACCCATAGGAATAGTGGTAGATTTATCAGCCATTTGCAAAGATATATCAGTTGGTATTAATTTTTCAAGTTGAAGCCTCTTATAGAGAGAGAAAGGCATAACACTAACTCCAGCTCCCAAATCACACAAAGCAGTTCTAACATAACTATTCTTAATAGAGAAAGGGATAGTTGGAATCCCTGGGTCTCCAAGTTTCTTAGGAACCTTACCATTGAAGGAATAATTAGCAAGCAAAGTAGAAATTTCTTCATTAGCGATCTTCCTTTTATTCGAGACAATGTCCTTCATATACTTTGAGTAAGGAGGCAATTTAATAGCATCAGTCAAAGGAATTTGCAGGAATAAAGGCTTCATCCACTCAAAAAACTTATTATAGTGTTCATCTTCCTTTGACTTGTGTTTCTTATCAGGGAAAGGCATAGGTTTTTGGACCCAAGGTTCTCTTTCACTACCATGTTTCTTAGCAATAAAATCTTCTTTGGTGTATTTAGTATTCTTAGTGTGGTTTTCAGGTTCTTATTCAACTTTTTCTTCATTAGGAACAACATTTTCTTCACTACCACTTTCAGTTTCAGCATCAGAGATAGATATACTATTAGGATCTATAGTAGGTTCAGAGGGTTCTACAACAGTTTTATGTTTCTTTTTTCCTTTTCTTACGAGTAGAACCACTATTTTCAGCTTGTTGAGAATCCTGCTCAATTCTTTTGGGATGCCCCTCAGGATATAGAGGATCCTGGGTAGCAGCACCACTTCTAGTTCTAATTTCATAAGCATGTTTTTCTTTAGCAGCATTAACTAGCAAGTCGTTTTGCACTTTAACGAGTTGATCTATTTGAGTTTGAACCATTTAAAAGTGTTTAACAATCATTTTAATATCATTAGAGGTTCTTTCCACAATATCTTTCAACTCAACAATAGCTCTAGTCTTTTCCATTAGATGATTTTGCACCCTTTTATTAAAGTTATCTTGCTTAAAAATAAAGATATCAAATTCTTCCAAGCATTGATCAGGAGGTTTAGAGTAAGGGATATCACCTTCATCAAAGTGTTGGAGAGAGTGTACCTCAATAGTGGATGAGTAGGGAATAGGCTTACATAATTCTTCTATAGGAGGTAAATTCTTGACATCTGCAGCTTTAATTCCCTTCTCCTTAAGACATTTCTTAGCTTCCTTCATCGCTTCATCATTTAATTCAATAACTCCCCTCTTCTTTGATGTTGGAATAGGCACAGGAATAGATGGTTCAGGTACAATTACTTCAGGTATAGCTTGTTTAGGAGGAGTCCAATCTTCATAATTCTTGCTTATTTTAGCCATTAATTCCTCAGCTTCCTTAGGAGTCCTATTCCTGAAAACACAATCAACACAACTATCTAGGTATGTCCTAGATTCCTCGGTTAGTCCATTATAAAATATATCAAGAAGCTCATTCTTAGGTAATGGACTTCCAGCCTGTGCATGAATCAAAGCACAAAACCTTGCCCAAGATTCGGGCAATACCTCTTTTTCTCCCTGTTTAAAATCAATAAGTTCCTGCAAAATAGCATGTCTAGCACTGGGAGGAAAATATTTCTGTAGGAAAGTACCAATCAAGCACTTAGGGTTATCAATAGATCCAGGAGGTAAATTACTAAACCAAGTTTTAGCTTCTCCTTTCAGTGAAAAGGGAAAATCTTAGCAACAAAGTAAGTAGGCATCTTAATATCATCAGAAAACAAGCCACTCATGGTAGAAAGTTCATTCATATGTGCTACCGCACTTTCATTCTTAGTCCCACAAAAAGGTTCTTTCTCGACAATAGCTATGTAAGATAGATCGAGAGAGAAATCATAATCTTCATCTATAATGTTTATGGGAGAAGCAGCAAACTTAGCAGCAGGATATAATTTGGGTCTAATAGTACGCCTCTCAAGGAGACTCTTAGCAGCGCTCCTATCATGGGTGTTCTTACATTCTTTAATAAACTCATCGGTCATCTCAACATAACCATCTTCAATATCATAACTCTCACTAGACTCAGGTGAGCTAACAGGTGTGGTAGTGTCTTCATTAGGAGTTTCGGTATTTCCAGCTATAGTTCTAGCAATCGTAGCATCTAGGAAAGGACCTAATGAACCACTCTTATCAAGAACAGTAGAAGCAGCATCATAAGCATCAGAAGTTTCAGATTCAGCAGTAGTAGCGGTGTGTGTAGCATGTGTATGTGGTGGTGTAAGGAACTTACTCATAACAGACGGTGAATCAAGAGCAGCAGAGGTGTTTAGAACCATACCTCTTCTTGTAGTGGATGGTAAAATAGGAACCTTGCCATCACGAGACTTACCCATGATGGATGGATAGCAGAGAACAATACAGAATCCAAGTGAACTTGATAAATAAATCTATGCTCCCCGGCAACGGCGCCAGAAAATAGTCTTGATGACCCACAAGTATAGGGGGTGTATCGCAGTATTTTCGAGGGAAGTGAAACCCAATTTATTGATTCGACACAAGGGGAGCCAAAGAATATTTATAAGCCTTAACAACTGAGTTGTCAATTCAGCTGCACCTGGAAAACAATCTGCTCATAGAATTTCATCAGTAGCAACAATTTTGTAGTAGGAATAGCAAAGTAACAGCAGTAGTAAAGCAAAGACAGTAGTAACAAAAGTAGTAACAGTGGGATTCGAGTGCGGTAGGCATAGGGATGGATGGATGGATGGGCGTTGCATGGACAAGACAATTCACATAGCAACCAGAACATAGGGCAATTGCAGATAAATAAGATAAAGCATCCAAGTACTAGACAATCCTAGGCACGTGTTCCATATATAGTCATACATGCTCGCAATGAAAACTTTCACAACATCTTTTGTCCTACGAGCCCGTTTGTAGCGGGGCCTCAAGGGAACTACTGGCAATTAAGGTGCTCCTTTTAATAGAGCATCGGAGCAAAGCATTAACACTCTGTGAACACATGTGATCCTCACATCAAAGCCATTCCCTTCTGGTTATCCCGATTTCTGTCACTTCGGGGCCATAGGTTCCGGACAACAACGTGTGTATACAACTTGCAGATAAGACCATAAACAATACTATCATAATGAATCAATAACATGTTTAGATCTGAAATCATGGCACTCGGGCCCTAGTGACAAGCATTAAGCACAACAAGTCGCAACAAAGTCATAAAGCACTAATAAAAGATACTAGGCACCATGCCCTAACAATCTAATGCCATTACATGAACAATCTCATCCAATCCCTACCATCCACATAGCCTACAGCGGGGGATTACTCACTCATAGATGGGGGAACATGGATGGTCGATGGAGATGATGGTGGAGATCGATGGATATGGCTCAGGGGGCACTTCCCCGTCACGGCAGGGTGCCGGAACAGAGACTTTCTGTCCCCTGAATCTCCCCTTCGGTGGTGGCAGCGCTACGGAACTTCTTTTGGAAAAAAGTCGAACCCCCCAAAGTTTTTAGGTCAGAAGGCTCCTTATAGGCGAAGAGAGAGGCCGGGGGGGTGCCTGGGGCCACCACACCATGCCCTAGCGCGGCCAGGCCCAGCCCGCGCCTGGGGGGGTGTGGCCAGCCCCTGGCCCTCCTCAGTCTCGTATTCTGGCTCCTGGAGTCTTCTGGAAAAATACGCACTTTGGCTTTTGTCCCGTCCAATTCCGAGAATATTCATTTTCTGACTTTCCTGGAAACAAAAAACAGCAGAAAACAGGCAGCTGGAACTGTGGCTCTTGTTAATAGGTTAGTCCAAGAAATCATATGAAAAGTACTCCAAAGTGTGGACAAAACACAAGAAAGTGGATAAAACCAAGCATGGAGCATCAAAAATTATAGATACATTTGCAATGTATCAGTGCGCCCTGCCAAGGCTCAGCTAGCAACACCTTTGGGGTGTTTCCTTGCTCCTACTAGTTCGATAACCTTGGTTTCATAACTGAGGGAAACTTATGTGCTCATCATACCTTCCTCTTGGGGTTCCCCAACGAGCTCATCAATCACGAGCCATCAAAGTATTTTTCTGGCGCCGTTGCCGGGGAGTCAAGGACATCTTCACAAGGGGAGTCCCTCATAACCAATCTCTTTACTTTGTTATTTTTTTTTGCTTAGTTTCTTTTTGTTTTGTTTGCTTGTTTTGTTATCAAAAACACAAAAAAATAGTTTTACAAGTTTGCTTTCTTTATCAAAAACACAAAAAAAATTACTACTCTTGAAAACACTAAGTTGTGTGACTTCACTAGCACCAACAACAATGATTTTATCAACACACCTATTGCTCCACCTGTGCCTGAAGCTACTTTCTTTGAGATAAAACCTGCTTTACTCAATCTTGTTATGAGAGAACATTTTTTTGGTATTGGTAATGAAGATGCTGCTGCCCATCTAAATAACTTTGTTGAACTTTCTGAGATGCAAAAGCATAGGGATATAGATGGTGATATTATTAAGCTGAAATTATTTCCTTTCTCTTTGAGAGGAAAAGCTAAAGAATGGTTGAATTCCTTAACTAGGAATAGTATTGATTCTTGGACTAAGTGCAAAGATGCTTTCATTGGAAAATACTATCCTCATGCTAAGATTATATCTATGAGAAGTGAAATAATGAAGTTTAAACAATCTGATAATGAACATGTTGCTCAAGCTTGGGAAAGAATGAAATCTTTGGTTAAGAATTGTCCCACTCATGGACTGACTGCTTGGATGATCATCCAAACCTTTTATGTAGGATTGAACTATTCTTCAAGGAACCTATTGGACTCTGCTGCTGGAGGTACCTTTATGACCATTACTTTGGGTGCTGCAACAAAGCTTCTGGATAATATGATGGTTAACTATTCTGAATGGCATATTGAAAGAGCTCCACAAGGTAAGAAGGTAAATTCTGTTGAAGAAACCTCCTCCTTGAGTGATAAGATTGATATTATTATGTCTATGCTTGTTAATGGGAAAGCCCATATTGATCGAAATAATGTTTCTTTGGCATCTTTGGTTGCTCAAGAAGAGCAAGTTGATGTGAACTTCATAAGAAATAACAATTTTAGCAACAATGCCTACATGAATAATTTTGGTAACAACAATTATAAGCCATATCCTCCCAACAATGGTAATGCTTACAGAAATTCCTACAACAATAATAGGAGTGTTCCCTCTGAACTTGAAGTTATGCTTAAAGACTTTATTAGTAAGCAAACTGCTTTCAATAAAACTATTGAGGAAAAACTCTCTAATGATGAAAGAAATATAGCATCTTTGGTTGAAGCTCAATCTTCTTTGAATAAAATGGTTGCTAAACCTGAAACAAATGATAATCCCTTTGCAAATACTAATGCTATACAAGTAAGAATTGATGAAAATGTTAGACTATTAGCTGAATTACATGCTAAGTGGGAAAGAGAATATGAAATTACTAGAAACATTAGTGTTTCCACTATCACCACCACTAGTGTTGAGGCTAGTAATAGTTCTACTACTTTAGATGATAAATTTGATTTGATCTTGATGGTTGCAATATCTCTAAAGTTATTAAGTTCCTACAAAAGCTTGCTAAAAGTCCTAATGCTAGTGCTATGAACATGGCCTTTACAAAACACATTACTGATGCTCTCATAAAGATTAAAGAAGAAAAGATGAAACATAAAGATTCTATTCCTATAAAACAAGAAGATGGTTGGGAACCCATCATTAATATGAAAGTGAATGACTTTGATTTTAAAGCTTTATGTGATCTTGATAGTAGTGTTTCTATTATGCCTAGAAGGATTTATGATATGCTTGATTTGCCTGCACTTGAAGATTATTATTTGAATGTCCCACTTGATGATAATGCTAAAAATAAACTCATGGGGAGTATTAATGATGTTCTTATTATGGTTAACAATCCCTATGTCCCTGTTGATTTCTATGTTTTGGATGTTGAATGCAATGCTTCTTGTCCTATTACTTTGGGAAGACCTTTTCTTAGAACTATTGGTGCCATTATTGATATGAAAGAAGGCACCATTAAATATCAACTCCCACTCAAGAAAGGTATAGAACATTTCCCTAAGAAGAGAGAAAAGATTTCTTTTGACTCTCCTATGAAAACAAAATTTGCTCTTAATGCTTCTTCATTTGAGAACAGTTGATTCTTTTTCTTGCTTCTTTTGCCTAACTTAAAGGCGTTAAAGAAAAGTACTTATTGGGAGATAACCCAAAAGTTTTAGATGAGTCTTGGAAGTAATTACTTCAGTAATAACCGCTCCTTATCCTTTTTATTTGCTTTTTGTGCCAAGAGTAACCTCTAATGAGAGAGAAGTAATGATTGGGAAAGTTGCTGTCCCGAAATAGATTTCTGTGCTTCACTGTAAAAATTCGTGTAAAATCTCTGAACGTCCTTTTGATGCGTGAATTTTTTTGATTATGACCTAGGTTGTTATCTAACTTTTGTTAGTTCAGCACTTTTTGATTTGAGCAACAGAAGGTCTTCGAAAAAATCCGTCTTTACCTGCTAGTCTGTTTTGACAGATTTCTGCCATTTTCTGCATTTGCTTCTTGTTGGTTCCTTTTTGAGTTCTTTTGGGGAATTGAGCTTTTTGAGGGAAGGTCTACAGTAACTAGTGTTCTAATGGAAGTTTATTGGTGTTAGAACTGAACCTAAAAAACTTATTATCTTGAGTGCACTAATGTTGCTAATAAAGATTGTGTGAAATTTTGTATGAAGGAAAATTTCCAGGTGTATGGAAGGAATGAGTAATAAGATGAAGGATGGACTAAAGCTCAAGCTTGGGGATGCCACGCGTGTCATCCCAAGAAATATCCAAGAAGTACAAGCGTCAAAGCTTGGGGATGCCCAAGGCATCCCCCTCTTCATCAATAAAAATCCGAGGTTTCTTTCAAACGCTTCATTTTTATTGTTTCATGCACAGTTGTGTTGTTCTTGGAGCGTCTTCTTTTTCGTTTTTGTTTTGGTTTTTTGTTTGATTTGTTTGCTTAGTTTTCTGAATAAATTGGTTGGACCCCCTCTTTCATACATTGGTTTTCAAATAGTTTGGTTTGGTTTGGAAAGGAGTAGGAAAGTTCATGCTTAAGTGGTAAAGAGAGCTCGTTTTTGACTATGGCCTATGCTTTGTCATGCCATGCTTGATATTGTTTTGGCTTTATGCTTAGTATTCTTTGTTGTAGCAGGACTTATTATAAACAATTGAGATTGCTTAATGTGCCTTGGATGAATCATGCGTTGTTTTAGCATATTAAAGCATAGTATAGTGGTATTCTCCTTTGATGCTTTATTTGGGTTGACTTGGCGCATGCTCACACCATGCTATGACTATCTCAAGTCACCATAGCCTTTATTTAGTTTTAAACTTGTAGTATCACTTTATGCTTTGATCAATGATGTTTTGTCGCTCTGCATGATTATGGCCATTATTGCTCTCGTAGTTTGTCGCTCCCAGTCTTTTGCTAGCCTCCGCAACCAAGTATGAGCTCCATTCACGCATCCAACTCCTTAAACCAAGTTATTCCAAAGAGTCCACCATACCTACCCACTAGCTTATGCTATTCCAAGTATATTCATGTTTTTGTTTACCTACCAAATTAAACTTGTTATGAGAAAACTAGTGATTAAAGCTCTCACGAACTTGATGGCACACTTTACTTGTCTTGCCCTTAATAAACTTGAACCATTGTGTCGTCTATCTTGTATATGCTTGCACTTATTTGTTGGGGATTAGCAGAACCATACTGTCATGGGGAACGCTTTCAACATTGCACGGGTACTTTGTACCTAGTTGATATCATGTTCTTTTGTCTATGTATGTCGTCGGTGTGAAATGAAAGGGGAGCTTGTAAGTCCATGGAGTTATTATATGTGTTAGAGAAACGCCTGTGCCACTGGTCTAATCCATGCTGACATGGTGGAAACCTGCAGCGTAACCATAATGAGCTGTCTATGAAGCATTCTTCTTATAAAAAAAGGAGTCCTATATTGAGGAAAAAGAGAAAAAGAAAAAAAAGAGATTATGAAAAGAGGAAATAGAGAAAAAAGCACCATATTCCCATGGTAAATAAGAAGATTGCTGAGATGCTCGTTGTCTGCTTGCCTTGTCATTTTGATATGGGGATTCTTTCGTATCATCGGGCAAGGGGTACCCCGTTGGCGGTTCTCTATGATACACATGTACTTACGATGATAAGAACTTACTGGTGACTAAACTTGAGTAGCATGAGGAGTGGACCTCGTATTCAAGGGACATGAGATTTCTAACTTATACTTCGTCAAGCATGTACACCATAGTTTGTTCACTTTAACCTTAATCACTTCAAGATGCTTATGATAGGGGCAATGAGAGCTGAAGGCTATTAAGTACCATAATTTTTGGAAGCTCTTTATGAGACTTGAATCCCTACTTCCTTTTATGAAGGCCTTTCTTCCACTTATATATTGAGTCTCCACCTTCTACCTTTATGCACCTAATTTAAGAGCATAGTGTCCATTCTTAGTTCTATGTGCATTCTTCCAAGACTAGTTGATTGATGCATAACTTGATTGCTTGTTTTAAACTATTTGTATCTAGTCACTCTTATGAACTTTGAAGGTGTCCTATGCATTTATACTTGCTACTCTATGAGGGACAGGCTGAATACTATTATGCTATGTTTTCTTTATGTGAAACAAACAAACGTCTTGCAAAGAATTATTATTCATGAATCTTTTGTTTGTGCCTTTTCATGTTGCAACATAGTTTCTTTTTCTTATTGCTATAACTTTGTCTTGCATGTTATGATTGAAGTACTATGATCCCAGCTTTGAATGTTTTACATGTACTTTGATGAAGTTTATGATGGTGCATGTCACCTCCAAAGTTATTCTTTCTTTTTATCACTTACCTACTCGAGGTCGAGCAGGAGTTAAGCTTGGGGATGTTGATACATTGCAAATGTATCTATAATTTTTAATGTTCCATGCTTTGTTTTATATACTTTCTTGTGTTTTGTCCACACTTTGGAGTACTTTTCATATGATTTCTTGGACTAACCTATTAAGAAGAGCCACAATGCCAACTGCCTGTTTTCTGCTGTTTTTGGTTCCAGGAAGTCAGAAAATAAATATTCTCAGAATTGGACGGGACAAAAGCCAAAGTTGCTATTTTACCGGAAGACATCTAGAGCCAGAATACGAGACGAAGAAGGGCTAGGGCCTGGCCACACCACCTGGCCGCACGGCCAGGCCTGGTCCGTGCTAGGGGGTGGTCTGGCCTCAGCCTCTCCTTCCGCCTATATATTGCCTCCGATACCAAAACCCTAAGTACCCGATCAAAAATCCACGAAAGAGTCTGTAGCCGCCGTCATCTCCATCCCTAGATCAGGAGGGATCTGAAGCTCCTCCCAGCACCCTGCCGGAGAGGGGAATTCACCCTGGAGGCCTTCTTCGTCATCATGCAAGCCTCCGGTGTGATTCGTGAGTAGTTCATCTCTAGACTACGGCTCCATGTAGTAGCTAGATGGCTGGTTCTCCTCCTTTGTGCTTTCATGTCTAGATCTTGTGAGCTCTGTTCATGATCAAGATCATCTATTTTTAATTCCGCATGTTGTGTTTGCAGGGATCCGATGGATATTGAGATGCTATTTCAGATTGATTATTGATTCTATCATGTCTTTGTTATTTGTGATCTTGCATGCTTTCTGTTGTTAGTAGCTATCTTGGCCAAGTAGATGCTAGCAACTCCAAGAGTTAGTATTTATGCTCGATAGTGGGTTCATGCCTCTAGTAATCTGGGGAAGTGACAGAAATCTCTAAGGTACTAGATGTGATGTTGCTACTAGGGAGAAAACAACAATCCTTTGTTCATAGAACAATCATATTGTTTACTTTACACGCAGTTCGTAAAGCAATAATCTGTTGCTTGCAGCTTAATACTGGAGGGGGTTCGGATGATAACCTGAAGGTGGATTATTAGTCATAGATGCAGTTGGATGGCGGTCTATGTATAATGTTGTAATGCCCAATCTAGTTCCAAAGGAGTCAAGATGATTAGTATATGCATGTATTGCTTTCTCGATGTTTGTCAATTGCCCCGCTGTAATTTGTTCACCCAGCATGTTATCTATCTTAAGGAGAGCCACCTCTAGTGAACTATGGATCCCGGTCCTTGTCTTTTACATTCAATCTATAATCTTTTACTTCTTTGTGTTTACTTTCTTCAAACTTTTACTTCTTTCCATTCAATACGTTTAATCCTTTGTTTTCCGCAAAACCGGTGAGATTGACAACCTCATCGTAAGTTGGGGACAAAGTTCTGTGGTTGTGTTGTGCAGGTCTCCACGTTGCTACTAGCACCGGTAGTGCGCCCTGCCAAGGCTCAGCTAGCAACATCTTTGGGATGTTTCCTTGCTCCTACTAGTTCGATAACCTTGGTTTCATAACTAAGGGAAACTTACTTCTGTGCTCATCATACCTTCCTCTTGGGGTTCCCCAACGAGCTCATCAATCATGAGCCATCAACGACTCTTGTATCCGTGTTGTCAATGCGACCATGTACGCACCCAAACTGTGGTATAGAAATAGCCTATTCTATAAGTTGCTAGGATAAATGAATTTAAGATGTTTTGTAATAACTACTACTCGGACTAGAAGAAAACTAGAACAAAAGTAAAACTGAAAGGAGGTGAATGCAATGAGATGAAATATTAATGCTACGATTCCTCAAGTAATGTTGTGTATACCGGTGTGCATGATAAGTGCTTATGGAGTAGCTCTTAACTATAATTGTGGTGGTCCCTTATATACTATTGTCTCCCACTGTTGGTAAGTGGCAACTAGACAACTCGATTGTCCACACCCTCTCCGGACATGGGTCATCCGTAAGAGAATAGTTTATTAAGGTAACAAGACCAATCAAGGTAAAGCAGAGCAAAGGCATTAAGTTCTATGGACAACCGTACTCCTAAGCAAGTGTGATAGTCACAAGATATCCCGTATGTCAGTTTGGGGTCAAGCAATTCGCAACACTATACATATATATATCATGAGTGATCTTGAGGAAATTAAATCTTAATGGGTGGTGCATCCTAAGCTGCTATTGCCTCCGCAAATCACTTATAGGAAATATCCTATTAGTTCTACCCACGAACTTGTCAGGCCCATGGAACGAGTAGAGACTAATGATAAGTTTTGTGACACTCCGTGAATCCCTAGTAAATTCCTCAACAATGGATTGGACTCCAATCACTAGAATAATATCATGAATAGAACAATGTAAAGAGAAATCACAGACATATTAATTAACAAGAACACACCACACTTCAATTACTCAAATCATCATAACATTAATAAAAGGGGGTTCAAGCCATATTACAACCCATCATGAAGATCATGATGGGGAAGGATGAAGGAGTAGCGGCAATGGAGATGGTGATGACGATGCGGTGATGGTGGCGTCGGCGTGGTGATGGTGGCGTTCTCCTTCTCATCCTCTTCTTGCTTGGATGGCTTGATGGTGTTGATGGCAATCTAGATCTTGGTGGAGCTGTAGAGGCTATGGAGACGGCACAGCGGTAGGGCGTCACCGTGAAGGCGGTAGATGAGATCTAGATCTTGTATATGGTTGATGGATGCTTCCTCTTGGGTCCTCCCTCCTTTATATAGGCCTTGGGGGTGCCCTAGGGTTCCCCCAATACCGTCATATGACTTAGGGAAGGTTCTAGAGCTTTTATGGGGCGAAATCCCGTTGTTTCCGACCTTTTTGGCAACTATGCGGCGGAGCTATACTACCAAAAATATAGCTCCGGTTGTATAGTTGGTCGTTAAACCGTTTGTCCCCTTTAGTATTTTGGCCGCCATTTGTTCATACGAACTCCGCTATGGGTGTTCTTAGGCTCGTTGAGTTCGTATCATCGAGGTATACAACCTTCTGGTCTTGGATCGTTATTTTTAGAAGTTGGAAAAAATGAATTTTCCAACCTCTCAAATGGCTAAGTCTGGTCCCTACAGCTCCTCCATACTATGCTCACTTTGTTCCTTTTGCCTTTGTTTTGTCCATAATCATCATTAACACCTACACACATGTCAAAGACAAGGGAGAGGGACAAAATTCTACCTAAACTACTAAATGTCCAAAGCTCATATTGAATCTAACAAAAACAAGTAATCATGAATATTAGGCATAGTAATAGTTAGATGGAGCATGATATGATAAGCAAATGACACAATTTATATTCCTAAAATGTGTTGTATATCACAGCCATCAGTAACCTCTCAAATCATTTTGCGAACTAGAGTAACGACTTTTTCCCATCACCATAATGATTTGAAGGGCTTGAAAAGCCTAAGCTTGGGTAAGTTTCCTCATGTATCTTTATTTGGCGTTCATTTTCTTTTATTTATTTCATGGTTGTGGTTTTAATTTGAGTTTATAAGCACTCGTGTTGGTTTCCCCAACACTTTATCTTTAGTTATTTCTATTTGCTTTCGAAATTTTCTAGCCGAGCTTTGTCGTCAATTTTCTATTCTCTAAAGTCCCTCTCTCAAAACAACAAAAATATTTCTCCATTTATCTTTATTTTCACTCTTTCTTTTCTTTCCACCTCGAGGTCCTCATGTGTTTGCAGGAGGGTGATCAACTTCGAGTTTCCAAGAAGCAAGTAAAAAAAGGAAGATATAAGTGGAATCAAACATGAGAGGTATGCCTTATGACTCCCCACTTTTGAAATTTGAGAAACCCATGCTAGTTAGTAGTAAATGTTGAGATATTATATTGGTGGAGTGAGTCTTCGTATTGTAGTAAGATTTTGTTTGCACGAGTATTTAGTTGAGTGCGTTTTGTTCCATCTCTTGTAGTTAACCAAGACTTGCCTAAAAATTTGCTAAACAAATTGTAATAAGAAAAAGTCTCACAACTGAAGGCTTGGGTATTGTAGTGTTTTGTCTTGAAGTCTTATTTCTAGAGATACTCAACACCACTAAAAATGTTGATTGACTTGATAGCTCTCTTTAAAAGGATTTGTTCGATTGAATTAATGTTTAGCGGATTTGTTCGATTGAATTAATGTTTAGCGGTTTTGTTCGATTGAATTAATGTTTAGCTGTTCTTGTTTAGCGGTTTAATTCCTTTGTTTCCATGACTTGCTTGTCTATGATATAATTATGATTTGTGTTTAATTTCTCTCTTTAGATGATATGTGAAGTCGACCAGATATCATTTTCCTTTAGGACTAAAGGGAGGAAGAAATGATTTGGACGTGTCTTGGAAGCGTACCTGGAATGCCCCGTGACAAATTGGCGCCAACTCGTAACCTACATGGTCAAAGGGGGATTAAAGAGGGACTCCCTAAGCTAATTACGCTATCCATGGGGAAACCCTTAATTGCGGTGGTTTGTATGGGTGATTGCTCTCAGACATCGCAGTGGTTATTTAGAGGTGACTTCACACTTGGCTCAACAAAGTGGCTTCCTATGAGCTCGTGGTGTTATCTTGTTTGCATATAATAATAATACTATACTAGTGGTGTATCCTACATCCCCGAGAATGTTTTAGTCCTATTGAGTTCAACCACACTTTCATACAATCTTGTTACTTGTTTTCTATTACTTGTTTTAATTACTTTTCTACAAACAACCTTAAACAATTCAAACACCCTTTACTTGAGATCAAAGATAACTTATAAGTATTCTTTGGTAGAGACTAACGAGGGGCATAAAGACCTTTACCAATAGCTCTCTATGGTTTGATATCTTTACTTTGAAACTAGCTACAATTGATTTGTGCACTTGCAGTCATCAAGCACAAACGGCATTGCGGCGAATTCGCAGCCAGGCACCACGCAGTTCCATGGGACTACAGCAGCGAGCATTGAACATGAAGACATATTTGGCTGGACAGCCCATACCCATTGGGGTTGTCACCAACATAAAGTAATTAATTAGTATGACATTACATATATTCATATCACGATCATCACAAGAAGATTTATTTGTGTTAACTCACTCTTGGTTGAAATTCTTGTAATCCAGGGGGAGTTCCGACGACATTTTGAGAAGCTCGCAGGTAACGCCGTGGTTTCGATAGCTACGACATGAGACCTTTTAGCGTGACTTCAACCGACGAAGGTCTTCTCGTCTTCTCAGATGTCGCCGCCATTTCGACCGAATGGATCTTATCCCATGATGGTAGTGACCATAACAACACCTTGTACTACGGTGATTCGCACGCCGCCAACCTGATGTACCTAATGGATAGGAAGATGTCCATGGTGTACCCTTCAATTAGGGCTGCAAACTAAGTGCCCTCTTTCTCGACACCAATGATCTCTGGTGCGGAAACCGAGTCAGTCGGGTACCAGTGCTTGTTGGAGTAGGTCACTTCGGACAAATACATCTTGTGGGCAAGTTTCAAGTGGTCAAAGAGCTCATGCACAGTCAATGGATGGGTGACGAGATCACATCCTCGCTTCATATAGGCTACGCACGGGGCATAGTAGCACTAGATATTGTGCTCGTAGACGTCATTATAGGAGACCAATGAACAACAGTGGTCATTGGGGCATCTACTACCTTTTCCGCCGGCGACCTGGCGGTATAGCTCCTTGGAGCATGCAGCCAGCCTAATGCGCTGGTAGTGTCCAGACGCATAGTGATTTTGTTGAAGACATCGTCATCGACCTTGCTCCATCCATAGTGCCATGGGTTGCACCTCAAATCCGCCATCGCGTCTGGATGTATTGGGGCGAGGGTGGATCTATGTAGAGTTGGTGCTGGTTTTTGGAGGAGAGGTGACGAGGGGTAATGATGCACTCGACGATCGACGTAGAGCTTGTTGGGAACCCCAAGAGGAAGGTATGATGAGCACAACAGTAAGTTTTCCCTTAGTTATGAAACCAAGGTTTAATCGAACCAGTAGGAGCAAGGAAACACCCCAAAGGTGTTGCTAGCTGAGCTTTGGCAGGGCGCACTACCGGTGCTAGTAGCAACGTGGAGACCTGCACAACACAACCACAGAACTTTGTCCCCAACTTGCGATGAGGTTGTCAATCTCACCGTGTTTTGCAGAAAACAAAGGATTAAACGTATCGAATGGAAAGAAGTAAAAGATTGCAGAAAGTAAACACAAAGTAGTAAAAGATTGTAGATTGTACGTAAAGAAAAGGACCGGGATCCATAGTTCACTAGAGGTGGCTCTCCTTAGATAGATAACATGCTGGGTGACCAAATTACAGCGGGGCAATTGACAAACAATGAGAAAGCAATACATGCATATACTAATCATCTTGACTCCTTTGAGACTTGATTGGGCATTACAACATAATACATAGACTGCCATCCAACTGCATCTATGACTAATAATCCACCTTTAGGTTATCATCCGAACCCCCTCCAGTATTAAGTTGCAAGCAACAGATTATTGCTTTACGAACTGCGTGTAATGTAAACAATACAATTGTTCTATGAACAAAGGATCGTTGTTTTCTCCCTAGTAGAAACAAGACATCTAGTACCTTAGAGATTTCTGTCACTTCCTATCAACACCCGGATTTTTAATCCCAGATGCCCGTTATGCCATACCTCACAATCCTAGGCTTACCATTTTTGCGAGACATAACGGATTGGATATCACACTACATCATCCATTACAAACCATACATAAGGTTTTACACAAATAAGGATCTCATGATCCAGTATTTAATACAACAAGCAGCGGAATTAAAAGATAAGCGTAGCAGTGGGGTCCATCTTCAGGGGCACATGCAATGCTGACGAAGGCAGATAGTCCTAGTTATCATAGCCGTCCTGCTGACCATCATCTTGATAATCTCCTTCATAGTCTGGCCATGATAATAGCCAGGGACAAAAGCCATGAGTACTCTTTAAGTACTCGCAAATTACTACTAACAAGGAGTATAATTCTAAGTTAAAGTGTTGAATCTAATTTAACTATCAAGTTAAGTTTGAAACCTAAGCTGAGTTCAGAAGCAAAGAAAGATAAAGTACAGTTCTAGAATCACTTAAGTTGGGAAGCTATTATCATTAACACAACCCTGTTGTGGTCGAGTCAAAGTTCATCATTCATTTCAAGTTATTTAGAAAACATCTGACAACAAAACAGTATGGCCATTCCAACTGTCCATAACCACGGACGCGGCTATTCGAATAGTTTGACACTCTGTAGAGGTGGTACACTTTCACCACAAGATTCGATACATCTGTCAGGGATAACCCTGAATCATCATACTTAGTATGCAGATAATCAAACATAACCTTCCCTTTACACACCCTAGTACAAGCACCTCTCCTATGAGCATGGCCTCCCAACCATGACCATCAGTCATCTTGGGCACTGCATAGGTGGACAACATTGAGAGGTAGCCTCAGCTCAAACCTCTTCCGTGAGGGAACTAATACTAATGCATATAAATTTCCAGCTAGGCCTTACCCAATTCAGGTAATGTGGTTGTACGGTAAATTTGGAATGGTATCGCATCCGAATCCAACCATCAGTTTTATAAAAGGGTTAAGGCTCATGCCTCATCATCATAAACCAGTTGTGTTTCTCAACACATGTCCAAAACATCTCAATAGAATGACTCATCATTCCAAGGTTTTCACAATTCATTTTCACCAAGTGTTCCTATCTAAAGTGACTCAAGTTTTTGATCTATTCTAAAATACTAAGTTAAGAGTGTTCACTAAGGTGGAAAAGATGGTTTCAATCTCATGCCATAGAATGACATCTAAAGGTTTCTAAGTAGGTCAAGTTTTATACTTTTTATGCTACCTTCAAAACAAGTAAAGAACTTTGTATAACCTAAGAGGGGTAAAAATGGTAGGTAAGACTTGGGGTACTAATAGTCAAAGGGGTGTGATCAAAGCATGCCTAAAGCATCCTTGCTCATTCATCTAGCTTAATTCTAGCTTGCTACCAATAGCTTGCCTTGGTTGGTGCAGTGGTTGAAGTTTTCTTCTTCTTCTTCTTCTTCTTGGTAGAACTCCTCCTCCTCGAAAGCTTGGTCGGTACTAGCGTCTATAAATGCATAGGGAGTGCACCATCACCAAACAATACTTAAATAGGCTAAGTAGCATTCTAAAACACACATTTGATGATCTATTATCATCACAAACATCACAAGTTTTAATTCAATAGTTTCATCCTTTTTATTTTAGAAAAGTAATTTCTACTCATTGAAATATTAATTAAAATTTAATATTCACCACCAAAATATGGGATCGTGTGGACACATGTCCTCACCACATATTCTAACATGTGGGGATGAGATTTAAAGGTTGGATCAATATTACTTTAGTTTAAGTTTATTATTTAATGATTTAAAGTGACTAGAAATTCCTATATAGCATTATTTTGGTACTAGTCCAAAGTCACTGCATGTAAACCTTAATATTATTACATATTTATATAGATATGATGAAATGTGATTTTTGAGAGTTGGAATCAACTCAAAAGCTAACTTAGTTGATTTTATAAAAATGTTGCAAGTTGCAAAAGCTTCTATCTTCTTATTTTTATTAGGAGAGATCTATAACTCTAATTGAATTAAATCCAACGGGCTTGGATAGATCATCTTAATACCTTTCAGACAAAATTGGTTTCATGCAATTTGGATTTCTAAAACTCTCTGAATTAAATTTTGAAATAGTGGACAGAAACTAGATTTAACTAAAAAGAAAAATCCAGATTTGAATCGATGGGCTAGCACGGGAAAGGACTTGGGCCGGCCCAGTGGCGCTCCGCGGCGCGGGGCTCAGCTGACAGGGGGCCCACGTGTCAGTGGCACTTAAAACGCAAAACGGTACGCGCGCTGTGGGCCGTAGGTTTAGAAGCGAGTTCAACGGCTAAGGGTCGTCGTCGACGACGAACGGGTCGCCGGCGAGCTCGAACCCTAGCGGCTCGGTGGGGGTCTACTGGGGGCGTACCAGGGCTCCAGCGGGGTTGGCGAGGCAGGCAAACGACATGGAAGACGATGGAGAGGCGAGGCGCGGTTGCGGCGGAGCTTGGGGTGGTCGTAATCAACGGCGCCCTTCTCCTCCTACCGCGGCTGCTCCGGCTCCAATTCCGGCGAGCTGCTGCTCCACTTGCTCCGGCTAGAGGTGGGTGAGGTTCAGAGAGGTGAGGGGAGTGGAATGGTGTGGAGAGAAGAGGCTGGGGAGGGCTCCTTTTATAGGCCCGACGATGAGACCGAGCGGGATGGATAGGCGACTCTGGCGACAAGGCTACGACAGGGTAGAGGCATGGCTAGGGGTGGCGATCGATGGGTAGTTCCCTGGCGGTGCTCTAGGAATTGAATGCGGCCGTAGGGGCGGTGGCACGCGGTCTGGGCGAGGTGGCGCTCTACGCGGCCGAAGCGGCGGTGTCCATGGCGAGCGGTGGCTATGAGGCTTTGGGCGGTGAACGGGGATGTTTGGGGTGTTCTCCAGGTCGAGGTAGAGCGGCGGGCGCAGGCTGGTGCGAAGGGGCGGTCTGTGCGAGCGGGGACAGGGCATGCTCTGGGGGCGGCGTCGGCATGCTCGACCAGCTCCGGGCGCGGCGGTTCCTGGCCGCTCTGCTCTCTGTCTCTGGCCTGGGGCTGGTTGGGCGGTGGAGGTGGACCACTGGCAAGCTGCTAGACATGAGGAGAGGGGCTGGAGAGGGCTGCTGCTGCGAGTGCATTGTCGGCCGGCGAGGTGGTGCTCGGCATGGCATGGCAGTGCAGCTAGGGGTAGGGAAGAGGCTGGTTAGGCTCTGGTTAGATCAAGAGGGGACAAAGGGATTAAATGGGGATCAATTGGAGGCAAAACCCTATAGTAAACAGTGAGCTAGGATTAGAGTAGAGATTATGCATGCCAAGTGTTTGATGAAATTGCCGCATGAAAGAAAGCTTTGAATTTTGGTTTCAAAAATTTTGAGTGATCTCCACTATTGATAGGTAGTCTCTGGTTGCAAGGGTTTTGAAAATGGAGCTCAAATAGATGGTTTTTGAAATAGGGGTGATCTATGCATATGCATTAGATTCAATTTTAAACTGTCATTTAAAATAGTTAACATAATGTTTTTAGCAGATCATAAGGTGGGCCTTGGTACCTCATTATGTGTACTAGCAAGGGGTGCAAAGATCAAGAATTCTTTCTGTTAAGAAATGAGTACTAGGAATAGCCAAAGTAGGCATGAGAGTTAAATTTGCCAAAATGACCATTCCCTCTTTTTAATTCTTTTTTATTTGATTTTCTTTAGGAAAAGTTTGGGAATGATGTAGATGATGTTTAAATCACCTAAGAAACATTTTACAAGCATTGGATCAATCAATCATGGCAATTCAAACAACTCCTATTTTAAATGCAGACACATATGAATGCTTTCATTTTAAATTTGGAAAAGTTTTTGTTAACCCTATTTTTGGATGATTTGATCTTGATAACCTTGGATTAAAGTTTTTGGGATGTTACAAACCTTCCCCCCTTAAACAAAATCTCGTCCCGAGATTTACAAAGAAAACTAGGAACTAAAGAGATCTGGGAACTCTGTTCTAATGTAATCTTCGCGCTCCCAAGTAGCTTCCTCCTCGGTATGGTTGCTCCACTCAATCTTGAGAAACTTGATACTCCTTGTCCTGGTGGTTCTATAGGCTTCTTCTAAGACACGGATGGGTACTTCCCGATAGGTTAGGTCATTGTTTATTTCCACAGCTCTGTGATCGATATTCTTGAAAACTTCAGTCTTCTCAGGCACTTACAAGCATTTGCGAAGTAAGAAGATATGGAACACATTGTGGATGGCTGACATCTCTTCAGGTAGATCTAGTTGGTACGATACTTCTCCTCGGCGGTTCAGAATCTTGAAAGGTCCGATATATCTGGGAGCTAACTTTCCCTTCAGACTAAAGCGTTGAGTTCCCTTCAATGGTGAAACCTTGAGATATACGAAATCTCTGACATTGAAAGTCAGGTCTCTCCTTCTTTTTTCAGCATAACTCTTCTGTCTGGATTGGGCGGTCTTGAGGTGCTCACGGACTTTGTGAACTTTCTCTTCTGCTTCTCGGAGAATGTCGGGTCCAAAGATCTGACTCTCTCCTACTTGCGACCAATTCAAAGGGGTACGACACTTTGTTCCGTATAGGAATTCAAATGGTGCCATCTGCAAACTAGCTTGATAGCTGTTGTTATATGAGAATTCTACGAAAGGCAGACAGTCTTCCCATTTTGATCCGTATTCCAACACACAAGCTCTAAGCATATCCTCTAGGATCCGGTCGACTCTCTCAGTTTGTCCATCTGTTTGCGGGTGATAAGCAGTACTGAAGTTCAACTTGGTTCCTAAACCTTCCTGAACTTTCTGCCAAAATCTCGAGGTAAACTAGGTTCCTCGATCTGAGATGATGGTCTTGGGGGTTCCATGCAATGTACAGCTCTGCTAGTTTTGCACTCTGGTAGGTTGTCTTGACTGGTATAAAGTGGGCTACCTTGGACAGTCGATCAACTATGACCCAGATTGAGTCATTTCCCCTACTAGAAGTAGGTAAACCGGTGATAAAGTCCATTCCGACAGAATCCCATTTCCATTCCGGAATCTGCAATGGTTGCAATAGTCCTACAGGTCTCTGATGCTCTGCTTTGACTCTTTGGCAGATGTCACATTTGGCGATGTAGCTTCCGATCTCTCTCTTCATCTTGTGCCACCAAAATTGCTCTTTCAAATCCTAATACATCTTTGTTCCTCCGGGGTGGATAGAATAAAGAGTATCATGAGCTTCCTTCATGATAATTTCCTTCAGATCTGAATCTACTGGCACACAGATACGTCCTTTGTACCATAGTACTCCTTCTTCGTCTTCGGTGAATCCAGGTACCTTTCCTGTACCAATACGACATTTGATTCCGTCGATACTTTCATTTCCCTTCTGGGCTTCCTTGATTTGGCTAATAAATGTGAGTTGAAGTTCAATGCTAGCTAGGAATCATTTGCTAACTAACTCAGTCCTGAACTGCTCCAACTCCTCGTACAAACTTGGTTGCTTCTCTTTGATCATGGTGTTAAGCCTACACGGCAATCTGCTAAGAGCATCCGCTACCACATTGGTTTTGCCGGGGTGATAGTGAATGTCAAGGTCATAATCCTTGATTAACTCTATCCATCTTCTTTGCCTCATATTCAGCTCCTTTTGAGTGAAGATATACTTCAAGCTCTTATGATCTGAGTAAATCTCACAGTGATTACCCATCAAATAATGATGCCATGTCTTCAACGCTAGAACCACGGCTGCTAGCTCAAGATCATGGGTCGGATAGTTTTGCTCATGTTGCTCCAATTGTCGAGATAGATACGTGATGACTTTGCCTTCTTGCATCAATACACATCCTAGGCCAATCTTGGATGCATCACAATACACATCAAACGGCTTCTTGATGTCTGGCATGATCAAAATTGGGGCGGATATCAATCTCTTCTTCAACTCATGGAAACTGGCTTCACACTTGTCTGTCCATTCAAACTTCTTGTCCTTCTTCAACAATTGGGTCATTGGTCGGGCTATGCTCGAGAATCCTTCTATGAACTTGCGGTAATATCCCGCTAATCCGAGAAATGAACGAACTTGGGTTTGATTGGTTGGGGCTTCCCATTCTTCGACATCTTTGATCTTGGTGGGATCAACAGAGACTCCTTCGTCAGAAACAATATGTCCTACGAATCCTACTTCTTTCAGCCAAAACTCACACTTGCTGAACTTGGCATATAACTGATGCTCTCTCAGGGTTTCTAGGATGATTCTCAGATGTTGCTCATGCTCTTCTTCTGACTTGGAGTAGATAAGGATGTCGTCGATAAACACAACTACAAACTTATCAAGGAAATTCATAAAGATCTTATTCATGAGATTCATGAAATAAGCAGGGGCATTGGTTAATCCAAAAGACATAACCGTATACTCATATAAACCATAGAGAGTAGTAAAGGCGGTCTTTGAGAATACCTGAGCTCCAGTCAACTAATCAAATAGATCTGCTATCTTTGGCAAAGGGTACTTGTTCTTGATGGTGACGTCATTCAACTTTTTGTAATCTGTACACAGACGATTGCCTCCATCTTTCTTGTCGATGAATAACACTGGTGATCTCCATGGCGATGCGCTTGGCTAAATCAAGCCTGTTGCTAACATGGCATCCAACTGCTTCTTCAGTTCCACTAACTCTGAGGGGTTCATGCTATAGGGTCTCTGGGCTATAGGTCCGGTTCTGGGGATTAGTTCGATAATGAACTCAATATCCCTATCCGGGGGCATACTTGGCAATTCATCTGGGAATACGTCGGGGTATTCACAGACTACTCTGACTTGGTCTATGGTGGGCAGGGCTACACTCTTGTTGCACTTGAATTGATGGGGTAAGGTTTCAGAGATATGCTCTACTGTTACTCCAGAACTACTGGTCATGGTGATGGCTTTCTTAGCACAGTCTATCAGTCCTTTATGCCTTGACATCCAGTCCATACCTAGTACTACTTCCAATCCTTTGGTTCCAAGTACAATTAGGTTGGCATAAAAATCTATCCCATGTATTCTGATAGGTATAACTTTGCAAATTTTTCTAGCTTTTGTTGTTGAACCGGGGATTTGAACTATCATGACATGCTTCAGGTTGGTTGGGCGAATCTTACTAGTGCATACAAATTCTTCGGTGACAAATGAATGCGATGCTCCAGAATCAAACAATACTCTTGCTAAAACTGAGTTGACAGAAAACATACCCAACACTACATCTGGCGCTTCCTGGGCTTCTTCTGCATTCATGTGGAAGAGTCGACCGTTGCGGTTGTGAGGGTTCCCTGGGGCAAATCTCCTTCCTGGTTGAACACGACACTGCTGCTGAGCTGGGGCATTCACAGGGGCATTGGCGGCAGTCTTCTTGGGACACTCATTGGAGTAGTGACCCTTCACTCCACACTCGAAACAAGTGATTTGGGACTTGTCCTTGACTGCGAGAGGCACAACATTGCTGCCAGTTCTAGGTGCAATGTTGTTGTTGTTACTCTTGGGAGGGGCACGGTTGAAATTGTTGGCATTACCGGAGTTGTGATTGTTTCTTCCGGACTTCACATTACCTCCGCTACGGTTGGGGTAGCTTGGGCGAGAATTTGGGGGTCGGTTGTTCCTTGGTGCATATCCTGGTGAGGGGTTGGGATGGTACTTCTGATGACTACTGGATCCAGACTGCTGCATCATACGATGCTTGCGGTTGTCGTTTGCCTGGTTAATCTTCCCTTCCATCTGAATGGCAGAGTCGACTAGCTCTTTGAGATCATCAAAACGGATGTTGACGAGGACGGTTTGCATCTCATCATGTAGTCCGTTTAAGAATCTCTCCTTCTTCTTGGCCTCCGTGTTTATCTCATCCGGTGCATATCTGGCAAGTGACAAGAATCTGTCATGGTACTCCACCACAGTCATTCTTCCTTGCTTCAATTCGCAGAATTCATCTCTCATCCTGTTGACAAGACCTTGCGGCGCGTGGGTGCGGCTGAACTTGACCTTGAATGCTTCCCATGTCATCACCTGGCCATGGTTCATATTGCAAATGCTATTCCACCAAGCTCTTGCATCTCCCACCAGATGGTGGGTGGCGAAGAGAACTTTCTCATTCTCATCAACTCTGGCAACCTCTAAGTTGTTTTCCATGGTTTGTAACCAGTCATCATCATCTAATGGGTTTTCAGATTGGTTAAAGATTGGGGGATTGGTGTTCTGAAATTTTTTGAGTTTGGATCCTTGGTTATCATGATTTCCATGTCCTTGGTTGTTGAGAGCCATTTGGGCGATCTGCTACAATGTTGCTAAGTTGGCTTGACGCTCGGCCCTGCTTGCTTCATGGTCCGCGATGAGATTCTGCAAGATCTGCAGCATTGGGTCCTGCGACGAGCTGCTCCCTCCTTGGTTTCCACGAGTCATATGAAGATTGAGATAGATATAGGGGTAAGGGGGAAATTCTAAGGTTCATGGTTTTGGTTTTCAAAGCTAAAACATTGAGTTAGACTCAGGTTTTTCAACTAACTTCTTTTTCATTCATGCAAGCAAGCACCCGATACAACACACACCACAACAAGCAAAGGGGAAAACAGATGGTTTGAAGAACCATTCTACAAACTACGATACAATGAGATGATACATCTCATGCTACAACAGTGCTCTAGTGCATCTACTCATTGTCGATGAAGTCGAGTCTTCATCATCAGTGTAGAAGTCCACAGCATCCTCCTCCAGAAAGTCATCATCGTTGCTGAGGTAAGAATCCATATCTCCCTGGATGTCTTCACCCTCATATTCTTCTTCCTTGGCGGCAAGATGAGCTTCTTGCTCCTTGACGGTCTTCTCGAGGTCGGCCACCTTCTTGCGAAGACGGGCGATGGTGCGATCCCTTTTTGCACGCTGGTGACGAAGAGACTGGCGATCCTGGACGAGCAGTGCGAAAGTTTGGGCCTTCTGGTCGGCGATGGCACGGTTCTGGTTGGCTAACTCCCTGGCATTGTCCAGTTCCTGCTGCCTGTCATGAAGCAAGAAATCAAGGTTCTCCACTTGACGCCTCAACTCTGGGTGACTTGGCATCTCCATCGGCATTCCCATGAAGTCACGTCTTACATAGTGGGAAAAATGGGTTCCTTGGATCTTGTTGACGCTGAGGGCACATAGACGTGCGAGAGCTTCATGCATTGCCCTGGTTAATCCATCTAGCCAGTTGTTCTCTCTTACGGAGAACTGAATTCTCCCGGAAGTTGGTGCTTCGATGCTTCCCCGAAGATCTGCGGTGACTAGCCACTGTAGGTCTCCTCCTGGGGGTCCTGGAAGTTGAGCTCCAAGAAACTCCGGATGTGGGCGTCCCAGTAACTCCAACAATGAATCCAGATCCCTCTCGAAGATCAGCTGACCTCCGTTTCCCAACTGGTAAAACTTGCTAAATTGAGTCTCCATCTACAAGAATTAAGGATGAGGAAGTTAGTGAAGTGATCAAGTGTGTCAAATTTTAAGTAGTAATGTAAGAATTTTGAGGAACATGTATTTTTGAGAAAGAATGAGTTCACAAGGGTAGGGGAAATAGTTTTTCATAAATACTCACTTTGGTTTTGAAGCTAAGTTTTTGGTTTGGACGTCCATTCTAACTAGGGTCTCCTATGGTCAGGATGGCTCTGATACCAACTTGTCAACACCCGGATTTTTAATCCCAGATGCCCGTTATGCCATACCTCGCAACCCAGGATTACCATTTTTGCGAGACATAACGGATTGGATATCACACTACATCATCCATTACAAACCATACATAAGGTTTTACACAAATAAGGATCTCATGATCCAGTCTTTAATACAACAAGCAGCGGAATTAAAAGATAAGCGTAGCAGTGGGGTCCATCTTCAGGGGCACAGGCAATGCTAACGAAGGCAGATAGTCCTAGTTATCATAGCTGTCCTGCTGACCATCATCTTGATAATCTCCTTCATAGTCTGGCCATGATAATAGCCAGGGACAAAAGCCATGAGTACTCTTTAAGTACTCACAAACTACTACTAACAAGGAGTATAATTCTAAGTTAAAGTGCTGAATCTAATTTAACTATCAAGTTAAGTTTGAAACCTAAGCTGAGTTCAGAAGCAAAGAAAGATAAAGTAAAGTTCTAGAATCACTTAAGTTGGGAAGCTATTATCATTAACACAACCCTGTTGTGGTCGAGTCAAATTTCATCATTCATTTCAAGTTATTTAGAACACATCTGACAACAAAACAGTATGGCCATTCCAACTATCCATAACCGCGGACGCGGCTATTCGAATAGTTTGACACTCTGTAGAGGTGGTACACTTTCACCACAAGATTCGATACATCTTTCAGGGATAAACCTGAATCATCATACTTAGTATGCAAATAATCAAACATAACCTTCCCTTTACACACCCTAGTACAAGCACCTCTCCTATGAGCATGGCCTCCCAACCATGACCATCAGTCATCTTGGGCACTGCATAGGTGGACAACATTGAGAGGTAGCCTCAGCTCAAACCTCTCCCGTGAGGGAACTAATACTAATGCATATAAATTTCCAGCTAGGCCTTACCCAATTCAGGTAATGTGGTTGTACGGTAAATTTGGAATGGTATCGCATCCGAATCCAACCATCAGTTTTATAAAAGGGTTCAGGCTCATGCCTCATCATCATAAACCAGTTGTGTTTCTCAACACATGTCCAAAACATCTCAATAGAATGACTCATCATTCCAAGGTTTTCACAATTCATTTTCACCAAGTGTTCCCATCTAAAGTGACTCAAGTTTTTGATCTATTCTAAAATACTAAGTTAAGAGTGTTCACTAAGGTGGAAAAGATGGTTTCAATCTCATGCCATAGAATGACATCTAAAGGTTTCTAAGTAGGTCAAGTTTTATACTTTTTATGCTACCTTCAAAACAAGTAAAGAACTTTGTATAACCTAAGAGGGGTAAAAATGGTAGGTAAGACTTGGGGTACTAATAGTCAAAGGGGTGTGATCAAAGCATGCCTAAAGCATCCTTGCTCATTCATCTAGCTTAATTCTAGCTTGCTAACAATAGCTTGCCTTGGTTGGTGCAGTGGTTGAAGTTTTCTTCTTCTTCTTATTCTTGGTAGAACTCCTCCTCCTCGAAAGCTTGGTCGGTACTAGCGTCTATAAATGCATAGGGAGTGCACCATCACCAAAAAATACTTAACTAGGCTAAGTAGCATTCTAAAACACACATTTGATGATCTATTATCATCACAAACATCACAAGTTTTAATTCAATAGTTTCATCCTTTTTATTTTAGAAAAGTAATTTCTACTCATTGAAATATTAACTAAAATTTAATATTCACCACCAAAATATGGGATCATGTGGACACATGTCCTCACCACATATTCTAACATGTGGGGATGAGATTTAAAGGTTGGATCAATATTACTTTAGTTTAAGTTTATTATTTAATGATTTAAAGTGACTAGAAATGCCTATATAGCATTATTTTGGTACTAGTCCAAAGTCACTGCATGTAAACCGTAATATTATTACATATTTAGATAGATATGATGAAATGTGATTTTTGAGAGTTGGAATCAACTCAAAAGCTAACTTAGTTGATTTTATAAAATGTTGCAAGTTGGGAAAGCTTCTATCTTCTTATTTTTATTAGGAGAGACCTATAACTCTAATTGAATTAAATCCAACGGGCTTGGATAGATCATCTTAATACCTTTCAGACAAAATTGGTTTCATGCAATTTGGATTTCTGAAACTCTCTGAATTGAATTTTTAAATAGTGGACAGAAACTAGATTTAACTAAAAAGAAAAATCCAGATGTGAATCGATGGGCTAGCGCGGGAAAGGACTTAGGCCGGCCCAGTGGCGCTCCGCGGCACGGGGCTCAGCTGACAGGGGGGTCCCATGTGTCAGTGGCACTTAAAACGCGAAACGCTACGCGCGCTGTGGGCCATAGGGTTAGAAGCGAGTTCAACGGCTGAGGGTCGTCGTCCACGACGAACGGGTCGCCGACGAGCTCGAACCCTAGCGGCTCGGTGGGGGTCTACTGGGGGCGTACCAGGGCTCCAACGGGGTCGGCGAGGCGGGCAAAACAACATGGAAGACTATGGCGAGGCGAGGCGCGGTTGCGGCGGAGCTTGGGGTGGTCACAATCAACGGCGCCCTTCTCCTCCTGCCGCGGCTGCTTCGGCTCCAATTCCGGCGAGCTGCTGCTCCACTTGCTCCGGCTAGAGGTGGGTGAGGTTCAGAGAGGTGAGGGGAGTGGAATGGTGTGTAGAGAAGAGGATGGGAGGGCTCCTTTTATAGGCCCGACGGTGAGACCGAGCGGGATGGGCAGGCGACTCCGGCGACAAGGCTACGGCAGGGTAGAGGCATGGCTAGGGGTGGCGATCGATGGGCGGTTCCCTGGCGGTGCTCTGGGAATTGAATGCGGCCGTAGGGGCGGTGGCACGCGGTCTGGGCGAGGTGGTGCTCTGCGCGGCCGAAGCGGCGGTGTCTACGGCGAGCGGTGGCTGTGAGGCTTTGGGCGGCGAACAGGGATGTTTGGGGTGTTCTCCAGGTCGAGGTGGAGCGGAGGGCGCGGGCTGGTGCCAAGGGGCGGTCTGTGTGAGCGGGGACAGGGCGTGCTCTGGGGGCGGCGTCAGCATGCTCGACCGGCTCCGGGCGCGGCGGTTCCTGGCTGCTCTGCTCTCTGTCTCTGGCCTAGGGCTGGTTGGGCGGTGGAGGTGGACCACTCGCAAGCTGCTAGACATGAGGAGAGGGGCTGGAGAGGGCTGCTGCTGCGAGTGCATTGTCGGCCGGTGAGGTGGTGCTCGGCATGGCATGGCAGTGCAGCTAGGGGGTAGGGAAGGGGCTGGTTAGGCTCTGGTTAGATCAAGAGGGGACAAGGGGATTAAATGGGGATCAATTGGGGGCAAAACCCTGTAGTAATCAGTGAGCTAGGATTAGAGTAGAGATTATGCATGCCAAGTGTTTGATGAAATGGCTGCATGAAAGAAAGCTTTGAATTTTGGTTTCAAAAATTTTGAGTGATCTCCACTAGTGATAGGTAGTCTCTAGTTGCAAGGGTTTTGAAAATGGAGCTCAAATAGATGGTTTTTGAAATAGGGGTGATCTTTACATATGCATTAGATTCAAATTTAAACTGTCATTTAAAATAGTTAACAAAATGTTTTTAGCAGATCATAAGGTGGGCCTTAGTACCTCATTATGTGTACTAGCAAGGGGTGCAAAGATCAAGAATTGTTTCTGTTAAGAAATGAGTACTAGGAATAGCCAAAGTAGGCATGAGAGTTAAATTTGCCAAAATGACCATTCCTTATTTTTAATTCTTTTTGATTTGAATTTCTTTAGGAAAAGTTTGGGAATGATGTAGATGATGTTTAAATCACCTAATAAACATTTTACAAGCATTGGATCAATCAATCATGGCAATTCAAACAACTCCTATTTTAAATGCATACACATATGAATGCTTTCATTTTAAATTTGGAAAAGTTTTTGTTAACCCTATTTTTGGATGATTTGATCTTGATAACCTTGGATTAAAGTTTTTGGGATGTTACACTTCCCCAGATTACCAGAGGCATGAACCCACTATCATGCATAAATACTAACTCTTGAGTTGCTAGCATCTACTTGGCCAAGATAGCTACTAACAATGGAAAGCATGCAAGATCTCAAATAACAAAGACATGATAGAATCAATAATCAATCTGAAAAAGCATCTCAATATCCATCGGATCCCCGCAAACACAACATGTATGGATTACAAATAGATGATCTTGATCATGAACGGAGCTCACAAGATCTAAACATGAAAGCACAAAGGAGGATAAACCAGCCATCTAGCTACTACATGGATCCGTAGTCCAAGGATGAACTACTCACGCATCACATCGGAGGCTTGCATGGTGATGAAGAAGGCCTCTAGGGTGAATTCCCCTCTCTGGCAGGGTGCCGGGAAGAGCTTCAGATCCCTCCCGATCTAGGGATGGAGATGACGGCGGCTACAGACTCTTTCGTGGATTTTTGATCAGGTAACTAGGGTTTTCATCTCGAGGGCAACTTATAGGCGGAAGGAGAGGCCGAGGGGGTGCTGGGAGCCACCACACCACCCCCTGGCATGGGCCAGGCTAGGACGCCCGGCCAGGTGGTGTGGCCGGCCCCTGGCCCCTCTCCGTCTCGTATTCTGGCACTTGACCCCTTCTGAAAAATAGGCACTTTTGCTTTTGCCCCGTCCAATTCCGAGAATATTCGTTTTCTGACTTTCCTGGAACCAGAAACAGTAGAAAATAGGCAGCTGGCACTATGGCTCTTGTTAATAGGTTAGTCCAAGAAATCATATAAAAAGTACTCCAAAGTTGGAATAAAACACTAGAAAGTGGATAAAACCAAGCATGGAACATCAAAAATTATAGATACATTTGCAATGTATCAGGTAACCTCGGCAATGCCCATGATGATGGACTGAGGGTTTTGCGGAAAAGAGAATGCTTAGGATTTCATCGGATATCAGGCAAACAAGAGAGTCGAAGTCGCCTGAATACTTTATGAATTGCACTATTACAGATAGCTTGGGGTTTTTTTGGTTATCCCCTCATAGAATTCTCCCATCCTATATATAATAGGACGGGGCCCAAAGCCGTATTAGGATAGCTTACATATGTATGATTACAACTACAATACAATGTCAGTTCATAGTTCCTTTCCAAATACAACTAAAGCTTTCATCGGATGCTTCTTGGGCCATCATCTTGAATCTTCATGGGCTGTGAGCCTTATGTTACCAGGGTAACAAATCATAAGCACCCGAGTAATCATACCCATGTTAGTATCCCCCGAGACTCTACCTGAATCGTAGATTCTGGTTGAGTCTCAAAGATATGTTCAGTTTTTCTTGATCTAAAATTTCATGAATTGTTTCTAGGGCCTTGGTGCAACAGGCCTGATGCATCCGACGAATCGGGAATCAGTTAACTGCTCCTGGGGAAAAATGTTGTATACCTACATCAAATTCAAGTCCCTAGGCCTGAATTCGCAATTTTTACTAGCATAATTTAGTTCGAGCCGTTGTGGTCTTATCGAATACTGAATCCTAGTTTTATTTTATCAAGTACCCAACGCGTCCATCGGGATTTTTCATTGTATCGTTGATATGGATATTTTACTGGCAGAGCGCATTCTTATGTGATTACCAGGCCACACAGGATGAATCCCGGGGTCTTACCTTCATGTCTTGGACACAGCATTCGGAGTTTTATCGCGTCGGGTGCGATCTGAGATTTGTACTTACTTTTATTGGCTGCCCTATTTGGCTGCTGGAATTTCTGATATTTATCTGATTTTTTTTTTCAATGTTTTTATAGAATCTCCTGATGGGAGTAACCTCTTGAGGATACATTAACGTAAAACTCCGGGGAAAAAATTGTTTGAACTCTATATGCACAATTCAATTTCTATCGGGTGCGCGACAGCGCTCCCGATGGGAGTAGCCCCTGAGTCTATGTTTGGATGTCTGTATCTGGATATAGGCTCATAATTTTGTTAGTTTTATCAAAAAAATGATTATAGAAAAAATAGAGATCCACTTATTTATTGTCAACAAAGCATAAATACTCAGAGTATGAAGAACTTATCTTTTATTTATATTCTGAAGCCGAAGATACATTTTTTGGCGGATTTCCACCTAGCCGGTGGCCTTTATATTTTGGCTAAGAAGCCGGGTCATAGACCTTATTTGTAATTTTAAATTGCGAGAAATCATAAATTCTAAGCGTAAAAACGCCATAGTTGTGCGACATTCCACAGGTTGGAGTATTTGACTCCTGTCTTCTTGTCTTGTAGCCGATATGCTCCTCCAGAGATAACTTCTGTGACGATGTAAGGCCCTTCTTAAGGTGATTTCAGTTTTCTAGGACCATCTTTCTTGAGGCGAAGAACTAGGTCCCCTACAGCGAAGGACCTAGGACGTAGATGCCGACTATGATAGTTGCGCAAGTTTTGCTACTATATAGTTGCTCTTTCTAGGGAAGTGTCATGGGCTTCGTCGAGTGCATCGACATTGTCTTCAAGTGCTTCTCTTAATGGTTCTTCATCATATGTAGATACTCGTGGTGAGTCGTGTGATACTTCGACTGGAAGGACGGCCTCAGCGCCATGGACCAAAAAGAAAGGTGTTTCTTGTGTCAAATTATTTGGAGTAGTACGTAAACTCCACAAAACAGATGGTAACTCATCAACACATGCTCCTTTTGCCCTGTTGAGTGGTGCTAGTAATTTTTTCTTGAGGCTAGTTGTTAGTAGGCCATTTGCTTTTTCCACTTGTCCATTGGTTTGCGGATGGGATACTGAGGCATAGCTTACTTTTTTACCCATCTCCTCGCAATATTCCTTGAACTCATTGGATGTAAAATTAGTTCCATTGGCAGCGATGATGATGTTTGGCACGCTAAATCAGAATACTATGGACTTGATAAAATTTACAGCCGAAGTTTTGTCATGGCTGGTAATAGGCATTGCTCCAATCCATTTAGTGAATTTGTCGACTGCCACAAGCAGAAAGACGTGTCCTCCTGGAGATGATTTGTGAGGTTTTCCCACCATATTGATCCCCCATTGAGCGAAGGGCCACGCAGGAGGTATTGGATTTAACTCAGCGGCAGGTGCCTCGGGTTTTGTTGCCAATCGCTGATAGGCCTCACATGTTCATATCCTTTGCATCTTGTACTGTTGTAAACCAATAGACTCCTACCATGAACGCTTTGGTGGAAATTGCTCGGTGATACCTTCGATCCGCATTATGGATGTAGTATAGCTCTTTTTCCCTAGTAGACCTAGGTTATCGAATCCTCGGGAAGCACAAAGCATAGTGAAGTTACTTTAACGGACCATCGGGAGTTTTTAGAACTTTTTTGTGTTTTACCGGACTAAGAGTTTGTTGTCTTTTGTTGTTGTCGATGATGGAGAGAGGGCCTAGGGCTTTTGGTTTCACCTGTAGCTATGCAAAACATCTGATGGGAATAAAAGATGATAATAAAGTATGCATGTAATTGTTAGAGCAAGATAACTATATATGTGAGGAGTGTATCCATAATGGCTATTGCCTCCGCAACCACTTATAGCAATAACCTAGTAGTCTCATCCATAGAAGAAAGAGAACTAATGATATGCATAGTGATGTCACCGTTAATCCCAAGTAAATCCCACACATACAGCCGTACTACCCCTTTTGTCACCGGGGTTCCCAACCTATAGATTAGTCATTACACATACTCCCTATACCTGGCTCAATCCTTGGGGTCTTGGGTACCTGACAAGTCCTTGGACTGAGGCAAGAGAGGATACAATAATCATCATGTCACAAAAACTAATACATGATCCCATCTATGATAAATAACATGCACAAAAGCTACATGGCTAGGTTGAAGCCCTTAGCCCAAGGAGAATTACTCACGCATAGAGATGAAATCAACAATTATAAACATTGCAATTGAAACCATGATATTGATAGCAAATAGTCTTACAATGTCGCCAATCAAAGATGAGATCTACTATTACAAGTGGTGGAATATGGCTATGGTGATGGAGAAGGGTTTGGAGATTAGATCTCAGTCTATTCCTCTGGCGGCTCTTCGGTGTTGTGGATGCAGGGTTCTGGGGGCGGCTGGTGATCAAGGGAGAGCGCGGGAGGTTGTTTCTTGTTGCCCAAGGCCTCTTTATATAGGAATCCCTTCACGAAAGTTGTTTTGTTTGACCTAGCGGTGTTGATGGCAACTATACGACCGGAACTATACAGCCGGAATTTTATTCCCACCGTATAGTTGGTCGTTAAAGCATCTGTATCCACTTCACGGCCCCTGGTTTCTCCGGGTTGTTGGAAATCTCGTATCTTTGAGTTTAATGTTGTGATTCCCATCATCAAACATCATTATCTACGTAGGGAAAAATAGAAAGAAAGGATTGCATACCCTTTTGATCATTAGGCATTAGTGGTAGGGTTTAGAGAGATATTTCATAAAAAATATGAATAATATCCAGTTTAAATGTGGACATAGATGGCTATATTTTGAAGATCTTTCTCTCTCTCTCAAGTACAAGTAATGGCTATGAGGGTGTGATGGTTAGGAGGTCGAAGATCGTGGAGCGAGATGAAGAACGTCTTCCCCTTATTCTCCAGATCTCTTCTTTCTCCTTTCTAGATGGGATGGTAGCTGTTGTGTTATGATTTCGCGTCTCGCCTCTTTATGAAAGTTGTCCCTTTTGACAAGATGGAGGCGGTGGCAACTATACGGCGGCAACTATATGGCCGAAATATATTCCCGCCGTATAGTTGCTCGTTAAAGCTATTGTATGCCTCCCTTGATTGCTTCCAAAAAGAGACTTGCTTGTTTTTGCCTGAATATTGTGTTTCTCTTGTTAAAACCTTCTGCTAATGTTCAGAACCTAAAACACACATTAAAAACCAAGTTTTCTTTGCTACCGAAGTATTAGCGTTAGGTAAAGCTAGAAAACGATCAAATCCAGAAGAAAACCATCAATAAAAACCAACAAAAATATGTCGAATCTCACAGCTATCAACACCCCCAAGCTTAGATGTTTCTCGCCCTCGGGTGACAAGAAAATATGGAAGAATAGTGGAGATTCAAGACTGAAATAAAAGAACTTACAAACTCGAATTGGTGTCAAATTATTTTCTTCACAATTCATGCAATCTTAAACATGATCACACAAGTATTCAGAAGAGTGCACTGAGTCCACTTCCTAACCACGTATATCTGGCTAGCAAATAAATCATATGCCCGAGCAAGTGTCAAAAGTTTAGCTAAGAAAGTGAAACAAATTCTTTTGGTATCTCTCTTTGTTGAGAGATGAAAACTTTTTTCTCTTGTTTCTTTAATCAATTAGGGGTACTCAAGTTGGCACCAAAAATATTCAATTTAAGAACAACTCATCTATTCCCACGTCAAAATTTCAAGACTCTCAAAGCACCTTTTTCCTTTCTTTGTTTTTCAAAAACTCCAGCCCTTTCATAGAGAAATCATGCTATTGTTTTTAACATGTTAATTAGGACTGTGTTGCGCACTCGTGACCATGCCCATAGATAACTTTTGAGAAATAGTGGGTCAGAGGAGTACTACAACTTCATTTGGAACATGAAACCACGAGGAGACTAAAATTTTACCCGTCATAGCATTGCAGCTACAAACGCTTACATAACTCAATAGTCGAAATCAAGTGGTTTCCCACATTTACACCGTTCGTTGGCCAGCGGAGTTAACAGTTCCCCATGGAGCACGACAGTGTTGTAATGACACGCGTAAAGCAATATCTGACTGTAATTATTAGAAAAGGCAGTGGCATAATCTCTACTACTTCGAATCATCCATTTTATCAGACAATTTCATTCGAGAGTGATATCGAGTCTATTTACATTAAGCTCAAATGGGGTTGAGTAGTTCTAAAATCAAATCCTTTGGGCTAAACATGGACTCAAGTCATATTTTGGATGATTTTTCTTGTTGTAAAAATGTCGGAAATATTTTTAACCAAGTTCATTGCTCATTATTTCAAAGCTAAAAAGGAGACACTGGCAAAGGAATAGAATTTATAGGATAAGAAGCTAAGTGGGGAATGGCTCAAGTGCAAGCGAGTAAATAATAGTAGGGTCAATTTACAGAAAAGGTGATGAAAGGAATGTGATACCTCCTCTTGCTTGCTTTGTTCTCGTACTTGAGTCGAACCCCCTCTATATTTCCCTTTTGCCAAGTCACCTGAAATTGAGCAATCTCTGTGATTCCATCATCCAAAGGAGTGATTCCATCATAAACACAGCTACCCGAGATTGCCAAGAATCTTACCCATTATAGCATTGCTGCTACATATGCTTAATCAACTCATAGCCAAAATCTAGGAGTTTCCTCCATGAAGATCGTTCGTAGGCTAGTAGAGTTGTTGGCATCCCATGAAGTTTGACATGCATAAAGCTATATCATTCTTATGATTCACAAGTCAAACTTTGGCATGCTCACAAAAACCTCTAAACATTAATTCAATGGAACAAATCTTTTTAAAGAGAGCTATCAAGTCAATCATTATTTTCTATGGCGTTGAGTGTCTCTAGAAATAATCCTTCAAGACTAAACACTACAACACCCAAGCCTTCAATTGTGAGAATTTTTCTTATTACAATTGTTTAGCAAATTTTTAGGCAAGACTTGGTTAACCACAAGAGCTGGAAAAAAACGTACCCAACTAAATACCCATGCAAACAAAATTTTACTACAATATAAAGACTCACTCCACCAATATAATATCTCAACATTTACTACTAACTAGCATGGGTTTCTCAATCTTAAAAAGCGGGGAGTCCTGAGGCATACCTCTCATGATTGGTTCCACTTCTCTCTTCCCTTTTGATTTGCTTCTTGGAAGCTCAAAGTCAATCACTCTCCTGCAAATATGTAAAAGCTACAAGGAGAATAGGAAGGAAGAGGGAAATAAAGATAAATGGAAAAATCTTTTTGTTATTTTTAAGAGAGGGAATTAAAGAATAGAAAATTGGCGAGAAAGCTCGGCTAGAAAATCTCGAAAATAAATAGAAATAACTAAAGATAGAGTGTTGGGGAAACCAACACGAATGCTTATAAACTCGAATTAAAAACATAACCTCAAAATAAAAGCAAATGAATGCCAAATAAAGATAAATGAGGAAACTTCCCCAAGCTTAGGCTTTTGCAAGACCTTCAAATCATTGAGGTTGCAGGAAAAAGTCATTACTCCAGTTTGCAAATTGAGTTGATAAATTACTAGTTGTTTCTCGTAGGTTCAAGGAGAGGCTATGCATCCTCTCCACAGTTCCTCCAAATTCTTGGAAGTCTTGTATGTAGCGAACCGGGTTGGTGGCTGCTCCTCTTGATAAGGAACTTCTTGCTCCTCTTCTTGGTCCTCATCCTCATCCGGAATCTCCTCCTTGGGTTGGTGTTTCTCAACTTGCAAGTCATATAGCAAACGTCCTTCCTCGATAGAGAAAAGACCATTAGGCAAAGGAGCAAGGTAGAGACACCTAGCTCCAGCAATATGCAAGTAAGAAACACCACCTCTCCTAGTGAGCATTCCACAAGCCTTTAAAGTAGATAAACCAACATGTCGCTCACCTAGCACAGGTTGCAACTCACCTAGGTCGATGCCTAGGGCAATGGAAAGCATGGTGATGACGCCTCCACCTGTGATTGGTCCTTGGCTTTGGGAGGATTGGTGCTCCAGGTAGCACACAAGAATTGCGCCCAAGTTGAGTGACAAGTCGTAGTTGTTGAAAGCAGCTTTTGCGAGGACTATGATGTCCTCCTCATTGAGTCTTGTGAACTCATTTCGTGCCTGCAAGGTGTTAGCAATAACATAGAACAAATAGAGAATTGCAGGATGTTGAATATTCTTCCCCTTGCTTACTCTAGAAGTGAAACTCATTCCATTATAATAAAGTTGCGGGGAAGGGTCTAAGCAAATAAAGGATGTGCATAAAGGATTAGCATTATTGTTTGGGAGATTAAAACATGCGCACCATTCATCTAGTTCTAAAGCATCATTGTTGTTCATAAGTCAGAAAGAAAATCATGTCATCTCCATGGCATGGTTTAATAGTGCTTTGCAAAGAACTTAGAAATTCAAGAGTTAACCGGCGATAAGTAGTCACATCATTGAATACAAAGTTTTGTAGGCCAACCCTACTGCAAAGTAAATTTAAGTCACTAGAAATACCGAGTTGATTCAATATAATGGGGCAAGCCCACATGGATTCCTTCACTTCTCGGTTCTTGATCCTGGTGAAGCAATCACATTGGAGCTCATCCCTGAACTGTATCCCCATGCATTCTTGAGCGGCAGCCCGAGAAGCACTAGCGGCGGCACGAGCACGAGTCTGGCTCCTTGTGTTCATCATCTAAAATAATAAGGAAAGACAAATTATAAAACTTTTTGATCCAACAATAATAAGCATAACATATTCCCCATCATAGCACACTAAAGAGTCCCCTCAAAATAATAATCTAGGCAAGAGAATCATGGCAATTAGTTCATAGTAGGTCTCATCCTAGATTGATAGTGACGATCGAAAATGAATTTGCAAAAAGTAATTGGAGGATTAGAGGAGAAACATACCATAGATCACTTGTGTGCGAGGAAATCGAACGAAATTGAGTAGAGATGAAGATCTCTTGAGGTTTTGAGAGAGTTTGGAGGTAGAAGAGAGAAAAAAGATTGAAGTTTTGGGGATGGAGGTACCTCCCGTGGCGATTTTGTGGTCAGACGCAACTATACGTACAAACTATATGGCCAGAACAATTTTTCCCGTCGTATAGTTGGTCAGATGTCAAAAATTTAGGGTTTCGCCTAGTGGAATAACTATACGACCAGAATTACACGGCCGGAACAATTTGTTCCTGCTGTATAGTTGGTCGTCAAACCTTCTGTACCTGAAAAAGAAATTTTACAAAGGCATCGATATCTATACGGCCGGAACTGTATAGCCAGAATTTGTATGCCCGCCGTATAGTTGGTCGTTAAACCTTTAGTACCTAAGAAAGAAAAATTATCGATGGCAAAGATATCTATACGGCCAAACTATATGGCCGAAATTTTTATTCCCGCCGTATAGTTGGTCGTTAAACCTTCTGTAGTCATCAAAAGATTTCTATTTCTTCGAGAATTCTTTCTTATCCTTAAACTTAGTGAAACACCTTGTTTTTGACAGAAAAATGATAGTAAATATTGTCGACCAACATCAGCATGTATAAAGCAGGATTTTTAGTACTACCGAACTTCTCCTCCTCAATTGGAGCTTTCTAGCACTCTTTATTAAACATAAAACTTAAACTAAAACTTAAAAAATCTTTACTCAAACCTTTATTTCACATGGGTTGCCTCCCAGGAAGCGCTCTTTTATGGTCAATAGCTTCACCTCAATATTACTCACTTAGGCCAGATGAGTGGAAAACCCACTCCAAAATAGTTGGCCTTCAAAGTGATGGCCTCCTTTTCATCATGCTTGGCTTTCTTCTTCCTAGGAAAATTAATAACAAAAGGATCCCGCTAAGGTAATTGGAGCTTCACGTTCCCTTCATGTAGATTAATCAAAGCCTTAATATTTCTTAAGAATGGACGGCCTAATATAATAGGAGCAGTACCATGTTCAGGCATGTCAACAATAACAAAATCAGTAAGAGCAGGACAGCCTTTAATGTATACTAAAGTATTTTCTTTAATCCCGATAGCTTGTTTGTAGGTAGAATCTGCTAGATGTAATTTTAACTCGGTGATTTCAAAAGATCCAAGACTTAACTTATTAAAAAGACTTTTTGGAATTGTTGAAACGCTTGCACCTAGATCATAGAGTGTAGCTATCTCATTGGTCCCAATTTTAATTTTAATAGTAGGCTCAAATATATCATAAAGCTTCACAGGTAATTTTTCAGCAATTTTCTTATATTCTTCCTCAAGCTCATGTACCTTTATTGCTACCTGATTAACGAAGTGTTGGTACATAGCATACTCATTCCCTTCACTTACCAGAATCTTGATATTGATCCTTTTTACAAAATCTTCAACTATGTAATTCGGTGAAGGAGCATTACTATAATCAAGTTCTTGAGGATCCTCCTTTGGATTCTTATCATCTTGAGGTCTTCAACAGGATTGGGCTCAGCTTTACCTTCAAATTTAGCTAGAATGAGAGTTTGACTCTCGGTTATGTTACCTAGTTGTGCCTCAACAATCCTTTTTTCTTAGAGGGCCTGCAAATCATTCCTCAAACTTTTAGCTTGGTTAGATAATTTACCAAGCATAGCATCATGGTTCTCTGTTATTTTAACAAGGATATTGTTTTGCTCATTTTGTGAGTCCATAACAGACTTAAGTGTTTCTTGGAGACTACCATTACTTGATCCCATATTATTATTAGAGTTACTTACAGGACTAGAATAATGTTTCTAAAAATTAGGATTATAATTCTTCTTCCAAGAAGGGTTATAATCATTACGAGCTACGTAGTATATTTCTTCAATATTTGATTATGGGATATCTCTTACCTATTTTTCCTTACCTTTTATGGCTAATATGAGCTCATCCAACTTAGCATTGAGTTCTTCATTTTCTTGTGGTGAGACGGAGTTCACCTTCTTCGTGTTTGATCTATCCACATGCCACTGGGCATGGTTGTCTTGCATATTGTCTAGCAGTGCTTTGCTTCGGTAATATGTTTGCCTATAAACGTTCCTCTGGCTGCAGTATCAGGCATAGACTTAGACATAAGATTAAGAGTATTATAAAATAAATGGAGAATTAACCAATCTTCCATCCCATGACTAGGACAGTTTCTCATGCATTCTTTCATCCTCTACCATGCAAGCGCTAGTGGCTCACGCTCTTCCTGTCTAAAACCAGTAATATTAGATCTTAGTTACATAGTCTTTGCAGGTGGGAAATATTTAGTCATAAATAAAGAAGTGCATTCCACCCATGATGTAATAGTATTTCTAGGCAAAGATAGCAACCATTCTTTTGCTCTTCCTCTAAGAGAGAAAGAAAATAAGCACAATTTGACCGCATCGGGGTCAACCTCTTTAATGCGCATCATATCATTTTAGTGAAAGTGTTCAAGTGCATACCTGCGTCCTCAACAGCAGAGCCTCCAAATTGATTCTGTTGAACCAAACTTAAATAGTGGGTCTTAATTTCAAAATCATCGGCAGTAATTGTTGGTTGGGTAATAGGAGTATGCAAATAATTATTGTTGGGAGTTACAAACTCCCCAAGCTACTTTTCAGCCATATTTCCTATGTTTTTGGGTTTTCTTAAACAAAGACTTATGATAATAAAAACATGAATTTAAAGACTAACTAATTTTTTTGGTTTTTCAAATAAAGACTAAAAGCAAACTAAAAAAATTAAAAACAAGAATTAAAACTAGCAAGATTCCTACTAACCTCACCAGGGTAGCTATTGCTTCCCCGGCAACGGCTCCAGAAAAACGGTTGATACCTTCGATCAGGATTATGGATGTAGTATAGCTCTTTTTCCCTAGTAGACCTAGGTTATCGAATCCTCGAGAAGCAGAAAGCATAGTGAAGTTACTTTAACGGACCTTCGAGAGTTTGTAGAATTCTTTTTGGGTTTTACCGGACCAAGAGTTTGCTGTCTTTTGTTGTTGTAGATGATGGAGAGAGAGAGGGCCTAGGGCTTTCGGCTTCACCTGTAGCTGTGAAAAACGTCTGATGGGAATAATAGATGATAATAAAGTATGCATGTAATTGTTAGAGCAAGATAATTATATGTGAGCAGTGCATCCATAATTACTATTGTCTCCACAACCTCTTATAGCAATAACCTACTAGTCTCATCCATAGAGGAAAGAGAACTAATGATATGCATAGTGATGTCACCGTTAATCCCAAGAAAAACCCTCACATACAACCGTACTACCCCTTCTGTCACTGGGTTCCCAACATGCAGATTAGTCATTACTCATACTCCCTATACCTATCTCAATTCTCGGGGTCTTGGGTACCTAACAAGTCCTTGGATTGAGGCAAGAGAGGATACAATAATCATCATGTCATACAAACTAATACATGATCCCATCTATGATAAATCACATGCACAAAAGCTACGTGGCTAGGCCGAAGCCATTAGCCCAAGGAGAATTACTCATGCATAGAGATGAAATCAACAATCATAAACATTGCAATTGAAACCATGAGATTGATAGCAAATATTCTTACAATGTCGCCAATCGAATATGAGATATACTATTACAAGTGGTGGAATATGGCTATGGTAATGGAGAAGGGTTTGGAGATTAGATCTAAGTCTATTCCTCCGGTGGCTCTTCGGTGTTGTGGATGCAGGGTTCTGGGGGTAGCTGGTGATCGAGGGTGAGCAAGAGAGGCTATTTATCGTTGTCCTAGGCCTCTTTATATAGGGGTCCCTTCACGAAAGTTTTTCTGTTTGACCTAGCGGCATCGATGGCAACTATGCGACCGGAACTATACGGTCGGAATTTTATTCCCGCCGTATAGTTGGTCCTTAAAGTGTCTGTCTCCACTTCATGACCCCTGGTTTCTTTAGGTTATTCGGAATCTCGTATCTTTGACTTTAATGTTGTGATTCCCATCATCAAACGTCATTATCTGCGCAGGGAAAAATAGAAAGAAAGGATTGCATACCCCTTTGATCATTAGGCATTAGTGGAAGTGTTTAGAGAGATATTTCATCAAAAATATGAATAATTTCCAGTTTAAATGTAGATGTAGATGGCTATATTTCAGAGCCATCACTCGGCTGTTAGCATGATGGCCACATACTCCTGCATGTATATCCTTCAGTATAACTTTTCCTTTGTCGGTTGTGACACATCGCTATAACACACCCAAAATTGTTCTCTTATATAACTCCCCTCTGATGATTCTGAAAGCTTTTGATCTTCGAGTGACTCTCCTCTAGTCACATCTTCGGGTAACTCTCCTCTAGTCATATATGCAATGTATGGCTGCATCCATGTAGGTTCTATTATCATGACCTCATCAACTTCTGGTTCCTCTTCTATGACTTCCCCTATATCTGTGCTAACTGAGGGAGCCCCCGAGTAATTTTGTGGCTTAATGTTTTTTCCTGTCTTGGGTGTTATGACCTCGGAAACTCACTTGGCCTTGATAGACCGCTTAGTTATTTCTTCCCAAAAAACCCGGGTGGCACTTGTAGGCATAGGGACCCGATGTTTGCTAGATTGTCGGCTTCTTCATTGCTTGCTCTTCCTATGTGTGACATTTCGTATCCATCAAACTGAGCCTCCATAATGCTATACAGATCACGGTAGGCAATCATATTATCACTGACAACATCGCATTTGTTCATTGCTTGTTGTGCTACAAGATTGGAGTCACCGAATATCTTGAGGCAAGTTGCACCGCAAGACTTAGCCATACACATACTTTGCAACATTGCCTCATACTTAGCTTCGTTATTGGACGCTGATGTCTGCAAGTGCATAGATCATTTGTAGCTAGTTTCGAAATATAGATATCGATCCCATAGGGATCCCAAAGGTTTTTCACAGGTCTTCGATTGAATTGACTGCAAGTGTGGAAATAAGAATGAAATTTGGATTAAACTAGATGTATTTAAATAAACCTAAAATGTAAATTTCAGGAATAAAAAGCATAAAAGTAAAGAACGATTCAATTGTTTGTGCTTTTCTACAGATGACAAAGAAGGCGCGGGGAGATACAGTTCATGGTGATAGTGATTGTGTCAGGTGGATGATTGATAAGTTTAACAATTATAATCTTATAAGTATATGTGTAGGAGAGCAACCCATAATTAGCCGGAACTCCTCTTGGTAGACTTCATCCCAACTTCAGTAATCCTACAAGTCTGTTACCAAAACCATGGTCAGTCACTAGATGATTAAGATCCTTCAGGTTGCTTAGCAATTAAGCTCCTTCGATCGGACTAATGCAATAAGCACAGTGGTTCCTCGTGATCCTCGAGTCAAACTAGTTTCCCATTGATATCCTTGTGTCACTCGGGGGTCGCCGGTCTGCTAGCAAACAAGATCCTATCTATGTAGAACAAAACATCATGTTGTTTGGGCCCTTAATTGGACACCAAGCATTAGGCATCCCACAGATAGTCAAGCACACATAATATTGTAATTAAAATAAATCACAAACTAATGGAAAATATATGGAGGCACATCACATCTCACCAATCCCTTCATCTCCCATACCCAAGGAACTTACTCACACATGAGAGAAGAAAGCATCATCGATATAATTAAATAAAGGGAGTTCTTCTTGCTATTACCGTGGAGATCCACAATAAGAATAGAAAAGCAATCCACCACAATTCAAGATAGGAATAAACAATCTCAAACCCTAATATTGCAAAGTGAAGATCTCTCTCTCTCAAGTACAAGTAATGGCTATGAGAGTGTGATGGTTAGGAGGTCGAAGATCGTGGAGCGAGATGAAGAACGTCTTCCCCTTATTCTCCGGATCTCTTCTTTCTCCTTTCTAGATGGGATGGCAGCTGTTGTGTTATGATTTCGTGTCTCGCCTCGTTATGAAAGTTGTCCCTTTTGACAAGATGGAGGCGGTGGCAACTATACGGCGGCAACTATATGGCCGAAATATATTCCCTCCGTATAGTTGCTCGTTAAAGCTATTATATGCCTCCCTTGATTGCTTCCAAAAAGAGACTTGCTTCTTTTTGCTGAATATTGTGTTTCTCTTGTTAAAACCTTCTGCTAATGTTCAGAACCTAAAACACACATTAAAAACCAAGTTTTCTTTGCTACCGAAGTATTAGCGTTAGGTAAAGCTAGAAAACGATCAAATCCAGAAGAAAACCATCAATAAAAACCAACAAAAATATGTCGAATCTCACAGCTATCAACTCCCCCAAGCTTAGATGTTTCTCGCCCTCGGGTGACAAGAAAATATGGAAGAATAGTGGAGATTCAAGACTGAAATAAAAGAACTTACAAACTCGAATTGGTGTCAAATTATTTTCTTCACAATTAATGCAATCTTAAACATGATCACACAAGTATTCAGAAGAGTGCACTGAGTCCACTTCCTAACCACGTATATCTGGCTAGCAAATAAATCATATGCCCGAGCAAGTGTCAAAAGTTTAGCTAAGAAAGTGAAACAAATTCTTTTGGTATCTCTCTTTGTTGAGAGATGAAAACTTTTTTCTCTTGTTTCTTTAATCAATTAAGGGTACTCAAGTTGGCACCAAAAATATTCAATTTAAGAACAACTCATCTATTCCCACGTCAAAATTTCAAGACTCTCAAAGCACCTTTTTCCTTTCTTTGTTTTTCAAAAACTCCAGCCCTTTCATAGAGAAATCATGCTATTGTTTTTAACATGTTAATTAGGACTGTGTTGCGCACTCGTGACCATGCCCATAGATAACTTTTGAGAAATAGTGGGTCAGAGGAGTACTACAACTTCATTTGGAACGTGAAACCACGAGGAGACTAAAATTTTACCCATCATAGCATTGCAGCTACAAACGCTTACATAACTCAATAGTCGAAATCAAGTGGTTTCCCACATTTAGACCGTTCGTTGGCCAGCGGAGTTAACAGTTCCCCATGGAGCACGACAGTGTTGTAATGACATGCGTAAAGCAATATCTGGCTGTAATTATTAGAAAAGGCAGTGGCATAATCTCTACTACTTCGAATCATCCATTTTATCAGACAATTTCATTCAAGAGTGATATCGAGTCTATTTACATTAAGCTCAAATGGGGTTGAGTAGTTCTAAAATCAAATCCTTTGGGCTAAACATGGACTCAAGTCATATTTTGGATGATTTTTCTTGTTGTAAAAATGTCGGAAATATTTTTAACCAAGTTCATTGCTCATTATTTCAAAGCTAAAAAGGAGACACTGGCAAAGGAATAGAATTTATAGGATAAGAAGCTAAGTGGGGAATGGCTCAAGTGCAAGCGAGTAAATAATAGTAGGGTCAATTTACAGAAAAGGTGATGAAAGGAATGTGATACCTCCTCTTGCTTGCTTTGTTCTCGTACTTGAGTCAAACCCCCTCTATATTTCCCTTTTGCCAAGTCACCTGAAATTGAGCAATCTTCGTGATTCCATCATCCAAAGGAGTGATTCCATCATGAACACAGCTACCCGAGATTGCCAAGAATCTTACCCATTATAGCATTGCTGCTACATATGTTTAATCAACTCATAGCCAAAATCTAGGAGTTTCCTCCATGAAGATCGTTCGTAGGCTAGCAGAGTTGTTGGAATCCCATGAAGTTTGACATGCATAAAGCTATATCATTATTATGATTCACAAGTCAAACTTTGGCATGCTCACAAAAACCTCTAAACATTAATTCAATGGAACAAATCTTTTTAAAGAGAGCTATCAAGTCAATCATTATTTTCTATGGCGTTGAGTGTCTCTAGAAATAATCCTTCAAGACTAAACACTACAACACCCAAGCCTTCAATTGTGAGAATTTTTCTTATTACAATTGTTTAGCAAATTTTTAGGCAAGACTTGGTTAACCACAAGAGCTGGAAAAAAACGTACCCAACTAAATACCCATGCAAACAAAATTTTACTACAATATAAAGACTCACTCCACCAATATAATATCTCAACATTTACTACTAACTAGCATGGGTTTCTCAATCTTAAAAAGCGGGGAGTCCTGAGGCATACCTCTCATGATTGGTTCCACTTCTCTCTTCCCTTTTGATTTGCTTCTTGGAAGCTCAAAGTCAATCACTCTCCTGCAAATATGTAAAAGCTACAAGGAGAATAGGAAGGAAGAGGGAAAATAAAGATAAATGGAAAAATCTTTTTGTTATTTTTAAGAGAGGGAATTAAAGAATAGAAAATTGGCGAGAAAGCTTGGCTAGAAAATCTCGAAAACAAATAGAAATAACTAAAGATAGAGTGTTGGGGAAACCAACACGAATGCTTATAAACTCGAATTAAAAACATAACCTCAAAATAAAAGCAAATGAATGCCAAATAAAGATAAATGAGGAAACTTCCCCAAGCTTAGGCTTTTGCAAGACCTTCAAATCATTGAGGTGGCAGGAAAAAGTCATTACTCCAGTTTGCAAATTGAGTTGATAAATTACTAGTTGTTTCTCGTAGGTTCAAGGAGAGGCTATGCATCCTCTCCACAGTTCCTCCAAATTCTTGGAAGTCTTGTATGTAGCGAACCGGGTTGGTGGCTGCTCCTCTTGATAAGGAACTTCTTGCTCCTCTTCTTGGTCCTCATCCTCATCCGGAATCTCCTCCTTGGGTTGATGTTTCTCAACTTGCAAGCCATATAGCAAACGTCCTTCCTCGATAGAGAAAAGACCATTAGGCAAAGGAGCAAGGTATAGACGCCTAGCTCCAGCAATATGCAAGTAAGAAACACCACCTCTCCTAGTGAGCATTCCACAAGCCTTTAAAGTAGATAAACCAACATGTCGCTCACCTAGCACAGGTTGCAACTCACCTAGGTCGATGCCTAGGGCAATGGAAAGCATGGTGATGACGCCTCCACCTGTGATTGGTCCTTGGCTTTGGGAGGATTGGTGCTCCAGGTAGCACACAAGAATTGCGCCCAAGTTGAGTGACAAGTCGTAGTTGTTGAAAGCAGCTTTTGCGAGGACTATGATGTCCTCCTCATTGAGTCTCGTGAACTCATTTCGTGCCTGCAAGGTGTTAGCAATAACATAGAACAAATAGAGAATTGCAGGATGTTGAATATTCTTCCCCTTGCTTACTCTAGAAGTGAAACTCATTCCATTATAATAAAGTTGCGGGGAAGGGTCTAAGCAAATAAAGGATGTGCATAAGGGATTAGCATTATTGTTTGGGAGATTAAAACATGCGCACCATTCATCTAGTTCTAAAGCATCATTGTTGTTCATAAGTCAGAAAGAAAATCATGTCATCTCCATGGCATGGTTTAATAGTGCTTTGCAAAGAACTTAGAAATTCAAGAGTTAACCGGCGATAAGTAGTCACATCATTGAATACAAAGTTTTGTAGGCCAACCCTATTGCAAAGTAAATTTAAGTCACTAGAAATACCGAGTTGATTCAATATAATGGAGCAAGCCCACTTGGATTCCTTCACTTCTCGGTTCTTGATCTTGGTGAAGCAATCACATTGGAGCTCATCCCTGAACTGTATCCCCATGCATTCTTGAGCGGCAGCCCGAGAAGCACTAGCGGCGGCACGAGCACGAGTCTGGCTCCTTGTGTTCATCATCTAAAATAATAAGGAAAGACAAATTATAAAACTTTTTGATCCAACAATAATAAGCATAACATATTCCCCATCATAGCACACTAAAGAGTCCCTCAAAATAATAATCTAGGCAAGAGAATCATGGCAATTAGTTCATAGTAGGTCTCACCCTAGATTGATAGTGACGATCGAAAATGAATTTGCAAAAAGTAATTGGAGGATTAGAGGAGAAACATACCATAGATCACTTGTGTGCGAGGAAATCGAACGAAATTGAGTAGAGATGAAGATCTCTTGAGGTTTTGAGAGAGTTTGGAGGTAGAAGAGAGAAAAAAGATTGAAGTTTTGGGGTTGGAGGTACCTCCCGTGGCGATTTTGTGGTCAGACGCAACTATACGTACAAACTATATGGCCAGAACAATTTTTCCCGTCGTATAGTTGGTCAGATGTCAAAAATTTAGGGTTTCGCCTAGTGGAATAACTATACGACCAGAATTACACGGCCGGAACAATTTGTTCCTGCTGTATAGTTGGTCGTCAAACCTTCTGTACCTGAAAAAGAAATTTTACAAAGGCATCGATATCTATACGGCCGGAACTGTATAGCCAGAATTTGTATGCCCGCCGTATAGTTGGTCGTTAAACCTTTAGTACCTAAGAAAGAAAAATTATCAATGGCAAAGATATCTATACGGCCAAACTATATGGCCGAAATTTTTATTCCCGACGTATAGTTGGTCGTTAAACCTTCTATAGTCATCAAAAGATTTCTATTTCTTCGAGAATTCTTTCTTATCCTTAAACTTAGCGAAACACCTTGTTTTTGACAGAAAAATGATAGTAAATATTGTCGACCAACATCAGCATGTATAAAGCAGGATTTTTAGTACTACCGAACTTCTCCTCCTCAATTGGAGCTTTCTAGCACTCTTTATTAAACATAAAACTTAAACTAAAACTTAAAAAATCTTTACTCAAACCTTTATTTCACATGGGTTGCCTCCCAGGAAGCGCTCTTTTATAGTCAATAGCTTCACCTCAATATTACTCACTTAGGCCAGATGAGTGGAAAACCCACTCCAAAATAGTTGGCCTTCAAAGTGATGGCCTCCTTTTCATCATGCTTGGCTTTCTTCTTCCTAGGAAAATGAATAACAAAAGGATCCCGCTAAGGTAATTGGAGCTTCACGTTCCCTTCATGTAGATTAATCAAAGCCTTAATATTTCTTAAGAATGGACGGCCTAATATAATAGGAGCAGTACCATGTTCAGGCATGTCAACAATAACAAAATCACTAAGAGAAGGACAGCCTTTAATGTATACTAAAGTATTTTCTTTAATCCCGATAGCTTGTTTGTAGGTAGAATCTGCTAGATGTAATTTTAACTCGATGATTTCAAAAGAGCCAAGATTTAACTTATTAAAAAGACTTTTTGGAATTGTTGAAACGCTTGCACCTAGATCATAGAGTGTAGCTATCTCATTGGTCCCAATTTTAATTTTAATAGTAGGCTCAAATATATCATCAAGCTTCACAGGTAATTTTTCAGCAATTTTCTTATATTCTTCCTCAAGCTCATGTACCTTTATTGCTACCTGATTAACGAAGTGTTGGTACATAGCATACTCATTCCCTTCACTTACCGGAATCTTGATATTGATCCTTTTTACAAAATCTTCAACTGTGTAATTCGGTGAAGGAGCATTACTATAATCAAGTTCTTGAGGATCCTCCTTTGGATTCTTATCATCTTGAGGTCTTCAACAGGATTGGGCTCAGCTTTACCTTCAAATTTAGCTAGAATGAGAGTTTGACTCTCGGTTATGTTACCTAGTTGTGCCTCAACAATCCTTTTTCTTAGAGGGCCTGCAAATCATTCCTCAAACTTTTAGCTTGGTTAGATAATTTACCAAGCATAGCATCATGGTTCTCTATTATTTTAACAAGGATATTGTTTTGCTCATTTTGTGAGTCCATAAAGGACTTAAGTGTTTCTTGGAGACTACCATTACTTGATCCCATATTATTATTAGAGTTACTTACAGGACTAGAATAATGTTTCTAAAAATTAGGATTATAATTCTTCTTCCAAGAAGGGTTATAATCATTACGAGCTACGTAGTATATTTCTTCAATATTTGATTATGGGATAGCTCTTACCTATTTTTCCTTACCTTTTATGGCTAATATGAGCTCATCCAACTTAGCATTGAGTTCTTCATTTTCTTGTGGTGAGACAGAGTTCACCTTCTTCGTGTTTGATCTATCCACATGCCACTGGGCATGGTTGTCTTGCATATTGTCTAGCAGTGCTTTGCTTCGGTAATATGTTTGCCTATAAATGTTCCTCTGGCTGCAGTATCAGGCATAGACTTAGACATAAGATTAAGAGTATTATAAAATAAATGGAGAATTAACCAATCTTCCATCCCATGACTAGGACAGTTTCTCATGCATTCTTTCATCCTCTCCCATGCAAGCGCTAGTGGCTCACGCTCTTCCTGTCTAAAACCAGTAATATTAGATCTTAGTTACATAGTCTTTGCATGTGGGAAAAATTTAGTCATAAATAAAGAAGTGCATTCCACCCATGATGTAATAGTATTTCTAGGAAAAGATAGCAACCATTCTTTTGCTCTTCCTCTAAGAGAGAAAGAAAATAAGCACAATTTGACCGCATCGGGGTCAACCTCTTTAATGCGCATCATATCATTTCAGTGAAAGTGTTCAAGTGCATACCTGTGTCGTCAACAGCGAAGCCTCCAAATTGATTCTGTTGAACCAAACTTAAATAGTGGGTCTTAAATTTCAAAATCATCGGCAGTAATTGCTGGTTGGGTAATAGGAGTATGCAAATAATCATTGTTGGGAGTTACAAACTCCCCAAGCTACTTTTCAGCCATATTTCCTATGTTTTTGGGTTTTCTTAAACAAAGACTTATGATAATAAAAACATGAATTTAAAGACTAACTATTTTTTTTGGTTTTTTAAATAAAGACTAAAAGCAAACTAACAAAATTAAAAACAAGAATTAAAACTAGCAAGATTCCTACTAACCTCACCAGGGTAGCTATTGCTTCCCCGGCAACGGCTCCAGAAAAATGGTTGATACCTTCGATCAGGATTATGGATGTAGTATAGCTCTTTTTCCCTAGTAGACCTAGGTTATCGAATCCTCGAGAAGCAGAAAGCATAGTGAAGTTACTTTAACGGACCTTCGAGAGTTTGCAGAATTATTTTTGGGTTTTACCGGACCAAGAGTTTGTTGTCTTTTGTTGTTGTAGATGATGGAGAGAGAGAGAGGGCCTAGGGCTTTCGGCTTCACCTGTAGCTGCGAAAAACATCTGATGGGAATAATAGATGATAATAAAGTATGCATGTAGTTGTTAGAGCAAGATAATTATATGTGAGCAGTGCATCCATAATTACTATTGCCTCCACAACCGCTTATAGCAATAACCTACTAGTCTCATCCATAGAGGAAATAGAACTAACGATATGCATAGTGATGTCACCGTTAATCCCAAGTAAATCCCTCACATACAACCGTACTACCCCTTCTGTCACTGGGTTCCCAACATGCAGATTAGTCATTACTCATACTCCCTATACCTATCTCAATTCTCGGGGTCTTGGGTACCTAACAAGTCCTTGGATTGAGGCAAGAGAGGATACAATAATCATCATGTCATACAAACTAATACATGATCCCATCTATGATAAATAACATGCACAAAAGCTACGTGGCTAGGCCGAAACCCTTAGCCCAAGGAGAATTACTCATGCATAGAGATGAAATCAACAATCATAAACATTGCAATTGAAACCATGAGATTGATAGCAAATAGTCTTACAATGTCGCCAATCGAATATGAGATATACTATTACAAGTGGTGGAATATGGCTATGGTAATGGAGAAGGATTTGGAGATTAGATCTAAGTCTATTCCTCCGGTGGCTCTTCGGTGTTGTGGATGCAGGGTTCTTGGGGCAGCTGGTGATTGAGGGCAAGCAAGAGAGGCTATTTATCGTTGTCCTAGGCCTCTTTATATAGGGGTCCCTTCACGAAAGTTTTTCTGTTTGACCTAGCGGCATCGATGGCAACTATGCGACCGGAACTATACAGTCGGAATTTTATTCCTGCCGTATAGTTGGTCCTTAAAGCGTCTGTCTCCACTTCATGACCCCTGGTTTCTTTGGGTTGTTAGGAATCTCGTATCTTTGACTTTAATGTTGTGATTCCCATCATCAAACGTCATTATCTGCGCAGGGAAAAATAGAAAGAAAGGATTGCATACCCCTTTGATCATTAGGCATTAGTGGAAGTGTTTAGAGAGATATTTCATCAAAAATATGAATAATATCCAGTTTAAATGTAGATGTACATGGCTATATTCCAGAGCCATCACTCGGCTGCTAGCATGATGGCCACATACTCCTGCATGTATATCCTTGAGTATAACTTTTCCTTCGTCGGTTGTGACACATCGCTATAACACACCCGAAATGCTTCTCTTATATAACTCCCCTCTGATGATTCTGAAAGCTTTTGATCTTCGAGTGACTCTCCTCTAGTCACATCTTCGGGTAACTCTCCTCTAGTCATATATGCAATGTATGGCTGCATCCATGTAGGTTCTATTATCATGACCTCATCAACTTCTGGTTCCTCTTCTATGACTTCCCCTATATCTGTGCTAACTGAGGGAGCCCCCGAGTAATTTTGTGGCTTAATGTTTTTTCCTGTCTTGGGTGTTATGACCTCGGAAACTCACTTGGCCTTGATAGACCGCTTAGTTATTTCTTCCCAAAAAACCCGGGTGGCACTTGTAGGCATAGGGACCCGATGTTTGCTAGATTGTCGGCTTCTTCATTGCTTGCTCTTCCTATGTGTGACATTTCGTATCCATCAAACTGAGCCACCATAATGCTATACAGATCACGGTAGGCAATCATATTATCACTGACAGCATCACATTTGTTCATTGCTTGTTGTGCTACAAGATTGGAGTCACCGAATATCTTGAGGCAAGTTGCACCGCAAGACTTAGCCATACACATACTTTGCAACAAGGCCTCATACTTAGCTTCGTTATTGGACGCTGATGTCTGCAAGTGCACAGATCGTTTGTAGCTAGTTTCGAAATACAGATATCGATCCCATAGGGATCCCAAAGGTTTTTCACAGGTCTTCGAGTGAATTGACTGCAAGTGTGGAAATAAGAATGAAATTTGGATTAAACTAGATGTATTTAAATAAAACTAAAATGTAAATTTCTGGAATAAAAAGCATAAAAGTAAAGAACGATTCAATTGTTTGTGCTTTTCTACAGATGACAAAGAAGGCGCGGGGAGATACAGTTCATGGTGATAGTGATTGTGTCAGGTGGATGATTGATAAGTTTAACAATTATAATCTTATAAGTATATGTGTAGGAGAGCAACCCATAATTAGCCGGAACTCCTCTTGGTAGACTTCATCCCAACTTCAGTAATCCTACAAGTCTGTTACCAAAACCATGGTCAGTCACTAGATGATTAAGATCCTTCAGGTTGCTTAGCAATTAAGCTCCTTCGATCGGACTAATGCAATAAGCACAGTGGTTCCTCGTGATCCTCGAGTCAAACTAGTTTCCCATTGATATCCTTGTGTCACTCGGGGGTCGCCGGTCTGCTAGCAAACAAGATCCTATCTATGTAGAACAAAACATCATGTTGTTTGGGCCCATAATTGGACAACAAGCATTAGGCATCCCACAGATAGTCAAGCACACATAATATTGTAATTAAAATAAATCACAAACTAATGGAAAATATATGGAGGCACATCACATCTCACCAATCCCTTCATATCCCATACCCAAGGAACTTACTCACACATGAGAGAAGAAAGCATCATCGATATAATTAAATAAAGGGAGTTCTTCTTGCTATTACCGTGGAGATCCACAATAAGAATAGAAAAGCAATCCACCACAATTCAAGATAGGAATAAACAATCTCAAACCCTAATATTGCAAAGTGAAGATCTCTCTCTCTCAAGTACAAGTAATGGCTATGAGAGTGTGATGGTTAGGAGGTCGAAGATCGTGGAGCGAGATGAAGAACATCTTCCCCTTATTCTCCGGATCTCTTCTTTCTCCTTTCTAGATGGGATGGCAGCTGTTGTGTTATGATTTCGTGTCTCGCCTCGTTATGAAAGTTGTCCCTTTTGACAAGATGGAGGCGGTGGCAACTATACGGCGGCAACTATATGGCCGAAATATATTCCCTCCGTATAGTTGCTCGTTAAAGCTATTATATGCCTCCCTTGATTGCTTCCAAAAAGAGACTTGCTTCTTTTTGCTGAATATTGTGTTTCTCTTGTTAAAACCTTCTGCTAATGTTCAGAACCTAAAACACACATTAAAACCAAGTTTTCTTTGCTACCGAAGTATTAGCGTTAGGTAAAGCTAGAAAACGATCAAATCCAGAAGAAAACCATCAATAAAAACCAACGAAAATATGTCGAATCTCACAGCTATCAACTCCCCCAAGCTTAGATGTTTCTCGCCCTCGGGTGACAAGAAAATATGGAAGAATAGTGGAGATTCAAGACTGAAATAAAAGAACTTACAAACTCGAATTGGTGTCAAATTATTTTCTTCACAATTAATGCAATCTTAAACATGATCACACAAGTATTCAGAAGAGTGCACTGAGTCCACTTCCTAACCACGTATATCTGGCTAGCAAATAAATCATATGCCCGAGCAAGTGTCAAAAGTTTAGCTAAGAAAGTGAAACAAATTCTTTTGGTATCTCTCTTTGTTGAGAGATGAAAACTTTTTTCTCTTGTTTCTTTAATCAATTAAGGGTACTCAAGTTGGCACCAAAAATATTCAATTCAAGAACAACTCATCTATTCCCACGTCAAAATTTCAAGACTCTCAAAGCACCTTTTTCCTTTCTTTGTTTTTCAAAAACTCCAGCCCTTTCATAGAGAAATCATGCTATTGTTTTTAACATGTTAATTAGGACTGTGTTGCGCACTCGTGACCATGCCCATAGATAACTTTTGAGAAATAGTGGGTCAGAGGAGTACTACAACTTCATTTGGAATGTGAAACCACGAGGAGACTAAAATTTTACCCGTCATAGCATTGCAGCTACAAACGCTTACATAACTCAATAGTCGAAATCAAGTGGTTTCCCACATTTAGACCGTTCGTTGGCCAGCGGAGTTAACAGTTCCCCATGGAGCACGACAGTGTTGTAATGACATGCGTAAAGCAATATCTGGCTGTAATTATTAGAAAAGGCAGTGGCATAATCTCTACTACTTCGAATCATCCATTTTATCAGACAATTTCATTCAAGAGTGATATCGAGTCTATTTACATTAAGCTCAAATGGGGTTGAGTAGTTCTAAAATCAAATCCTTTGGGCTAAACATGGACTCAAGTCATATTTTGGATGATTTTTCTTGTTGTAAAAATGTCGGAAATATTTTTAACCAAGTTCATTGCTCATTATTTCAAAGCTAAAAAGGAGACACTGGCAAAGGAATAGAATTTATAGGATAAGAAGCTAAGTGGGGAATGGCTCAAGTGCAAGCGAGTAAATAATAGTAGGGTCAATTTACAGAAAAGGTGATGAAAGGAATGTGATACCTCCTCTTGCTTGCTTTGTTCTCGTACTTGAGTCGAACCCCCTCTATATTTCCCTTTTGCCAAGTCACCTGAAATTGAGCAATCTCTGTGATTCCATCATCCAAAGGAGTGATTCCATCATAAACACGGCTACCCGAGATTGCCAAGAATCTTACCCATTATAGCATTGCTGCTACATATGCTTAATCAACTCATAGCCAAAATCTAGGAGTTTCCTCCATGAAGATCGTTCGTAGGCTAGTAGAGTTGTTGGCATCCCATGAAGTTTGACATGCCTAAAGCTATATCATTCTTATGATTCACAAGTCAAACTTTGGCATGCTCACAAAAACCTCTAAACATTAATTCAATGGAACAAATCTTTTTAAAGAGAGCTATCAAGTCAATCATTATTTTCTATGGCGTTGAGTGTCTCTAGAAATAATCCTTCAAGACTAAACACTACAACACCCAAGCCTTCAATTGTGAGAATCTTTCTTATTACAATTGTTTAGCAAATTTTTTAGGCAAGACTTGGTTAACCACAAGAGCTGGAAAAAAACGTACCCAACTAAATACCCATGCAAACAAAATTTTACTACAATATAAAGACTCACTCCACCAATATAATATCTCAACATTTACTACTAACTAGCATGGGTTTCTCAATCTTAAAAAGCGGGGAGTCCTGAGGCATACCTCTCATGATTGGTTCCACTTCTCTCTTCCCTTTTGATTTGCTTCTTGGAAGCTCAAAGTCAAGCACTCTCCTGCAAATATGTAAAAGCTACAAGGAGAATAGGAAGGAAGAGGGAAAATAAAGATAAATGGAAAAATCTTTTTGTTATTTTTAAGAGAGGGAATTAAAGAATAGAAAATTGGCGAGAAAGCTCGGCTAGAAAATCTCGAAAACAAATAGAAATAACTAAAGATAGAGTGTTGGGGAAACCAACACGAATGCTTATAAACTCGAATTAAAAACATAACCTCAAAATAAAAGAAAATGAATGCCAAATAAAGATAAATGAGGAAACTTCCCCAAGCTTAGGCTTTTGCAAGACCTTCAAATCATTGAGGTGGCAGGAAAAGTCATTACTCCAGTTTGCAAATTGAGTTGATAAATTACTAGTTGTTTCTCGTAGGTTCAAGGAGAGGCTATGCATCCTCTCCACAGTTCCTCCAAATTCTTGGAAGTCTTGTATGTAGCGAACCGGGTTGGTGGCTGCTCCTCTTGATAAGGAACTTCTTGCTCCTCTTCTTGGTCCTCATCCTCATCCGGAATCTCCTCCTTGGGTTGGTGTTTCTCAACTTGCAAGTCATATAGCAAACGTCCTTCCTCGATAGAGAAAAGACCATTAGGCAAAGGAGCAAGGTATAGACGCCTAGCTCCAGCAATATGCAAGTAACAAACACCACCTCTCCTAGTGAGCATTCCACAAGCCTTTAAAGTAGATAAACCAACATGTCGCTCACCTAGCATAGGTTGCAACTCACCTAGGTCGATGCCTAGGGCAATGGAAAGCATGGTGATGACGCCTCCACCTGTGATTGGTCCTTGGCTTTGGGAGGATTGGTGCTCCAGGTAGCACACAAGAATTGCGCCCAAGTTGAGTGACAAGTCGTAGTTGTTGAAAGCAGCTTTTGCGAGGACTATGATGTCCTCCTCATTGAGTCTCGTGAACTCATTTCGTGCCTGCAAGGTGTTAGCAATAACATAGAACAAATAGAGAATTGCAGGATGTTGAATATTCTTCCCCTTGCTTACTCTAGAAGTGAAACTCATTCCATTATAATAAAGTTGCGGGGAAGGGTCTAAGCAAATAAAGGATGTGCATAAGGGATTAGCATTATTGTTTGGGAGATTAAAACATGCGCACCATTCATCTAGTTCTAAAGCATCATTATTGTTCATAAGTCAGAAAGAAAATCATGTCATCTCCATGGCATGGTTTAATAGTGCTTTGCAAAGAACTTAGAAATTCAAGAGTTAACCGGCGATAAGTAGTCACATCATTGAATACAAAGTTTTGTAGGCCTACCCTATTGCAAAGTAAATTTAAGTCACTAGAAATACCGAGTTGATTCAATATAATGGGGCAAGCCCACTTGGATTCCTTCACTTCTCGGTTCTTGATCTTGGTGAAGCAATCACATTGGAGCTCATCCCTGAACTGTATCCCCATGCATTCTTGAGCGGCAGCCCGAGAAGCACTAGCGGCGGCACGAGCACGAGTCTGGCTCCTTGTGTTCATCATCTAAAATAATAAGGAAAGACAAATTATAAAACTTTTTGATCCAACAATAATAAGCATAACATATTCCCCATCATAGCGCACTAAAGAGTCCCCTCAAAATAATAATCTAGGCAAGAGAATCATGGAATTAGTTCATAGTAGGTCTCACCCTAGATTGATAGTGACGATCGAAAATGAATTTGCAAAAAGTAATTGGAGGATTAGAGGAGAAACATACCATAGATCACTTGTGTGCGAGGAAATCGAACGAAATTGAGTAGAGATGAAGATCTCTTGAGGTTTTGAGAGAGTTTGGAGGTAGAAGAGAGAAAAAAGATTGAAGTTTTGGGGTTGGAGGTACCTCCCGTGGCGATTTTGTGGTCAGACGCAACTATACGTACAAACTATATGGCCAGAACAATTTTTCCCGTCGTATAGTTGGTCAGATGTCAAAAATTTAGGGTTTCTCCTAGTGGAATAACTATACGACCAGAATTACACGGCCGGAACAATTTGTTCCTGCTGTATAGTTGGTCGTCAAACCTTCTGTACCTGAAAAAGAAATTTTACAAAGGCATCGATATCTATACGGCCGGAACTGTATAGCCAGAATTTGTATGCCCGCCGTATAGTTGGTTGTTAAACCTTTAGTACCTAAGAAAGAAAAATTATCAATGGCAAAGATATCTATACGGCCAAACTATATGGCCGAAATTTTTATTCCCGCCGTATAGTTGGTCGTTAAACCTTCTGTAGTCATCAAAAGATTTCTATTTCTTCGAGAATTCTTTCTTATCCTTAAACTTAGTTAAACACCTTGTTTTTGACAGAAAAATGATAGTAAATATTGTCGACCAACATCAGCATGTATAAAGCAGGATTTTTAGTACTACCGAACTTCTCCTCCTCAATTGGAGCTTTCTAGCACTCTTTATTAAACATAAAACTTAAACTAAAACTTAAAAAATCTTTACTCAAACCTTTATTTCACATGGGTTGCCTCCCAGGAAGCGCTCTTTTATAGTCAATAGCTTCACCTCAATATTACTCACTTAGGCCAGATGAGTGGAAAACCCACTCCAAAATAGTTGGCCTTCAAAGTGATGGCCTCCTTTTCATCATGCTTGGCTTTCTTCTTCCTAGGAAAATGAATAACAAAAGGATCCCGCTAAGGTAATTGGAGCTTCACGTTCCCTTCATGTAGATTAATCAAAGCCTTAATATTTCTTAAGAATGGACGGCCTAATATAATAGGAGCAGTACCATGTTCAGGCATGTCAACAATAACAAAATCACTAAGAGAAGGACAGCCTTTAATGTATACTAAAGTATTTTCTTTAATCCCGATAGCTTATTTGTAGGTAGAATCTTCTAGATCTAATTTTAACTCGGTGATTTCAAAAGAGCCAAGATTTAACTTATTAAAAAGACTTTTTGGAATTGTTGAAACGCTTGCACCTAGATCATAGAGTGTAGCTATCTCATTGGTCCCAATTTTAATTTTAATAGTAGGCTCAAATATATCATCAAGCTTCACATGTAATTTTCAGCAATTTTCTTATATTCTTCCTCAAGCTCATGTACCTTTATTGCTACCTGATTAACAAAGTGTTGGTACATAGCATACTCATTCCCTTGACTTACCGGAATCTTGATATTGATCCTTTTTACAAAATCTTCAACTGTGTAATTCGGTGAAGGAGCATTACTATAATCAAGTTCTTGAGGATCCTCCTTTGGATTCTTATCATCTTGAGGTCTTCAACGGGATTGGGCTCAGCTTTACCTTCAAATTTTAGCTAGAATGAGAGTTTGACTCTCGGTTATGTTACCTAGTTGTGCCTCAACAATCCTTTTTTCTTAGAGGGCCTGCAAATCATTCCTCAAACTTTTAGCTTGGTTAGATAATTTACCAAGCATAGCATCATGGTTCTCTATTATTTTAACAAGGATATTGTTTTGCTCATTTTGTGAGTCCATAAAGGACTTAAGTGTTTCTTGGAGACTACCATTACTTGATCCCATATTATTATTAGAGTTACTTACAGGACTAGAATAATGTTTCTAAAAATTAGGATTATAATTCTTCTTCCAAGAAGGGTTATAATCATTACGAGCTACGTAGTATATTTCTTCAATATTTGATTATGGGATAGCTCTTACCTATTTTTCCTTACCTTTTATGGCTAATATGAGCTCATCCAACTTAGCATTGAGTTCTTCATTTTCTTGTGGTGAGACAGAGTTCACCTTCTTCGTGTTTGATCTATCCACATGCCACTGGGCATGGTTGTCTTGCATATTGTCTAGCAGTGCTTTGCTTCGGTAATATGTTTGCCTATAAACGTTCCTCTGGCTGCAGTATCAGGCATAGACTTAGACATAGGATTAAGAGTATTATAAAATAAATGGAGAATTAACCAATCTTCCATCCCATGACTAGGACAGTTTCTCATGCATTCTTTTATCCTCTCCCATACAAGCGCTAGTGGCTCACGCTCTTCCTGTCTAAAACCAGTAATATTAGATCTTAGTTACATAGTCTTTGCATGTGGGAAAAATTTAGTCATAAATAAAGAAGTGCATTCCACTCATGATGTAATAGTATTTCTAGGAAAAGATAGCAACCATTCTTTTGCTCTTCCTCTAAGAGAGAAAGAAAATAAGCACAATTTGACCGCATCGGGGTCAACCTCTTTAATGCGCATCATATCATTTCAGTGAAAGTGTTCAAGTGCATACCTGTGTCCTCAACAGCAAAGCCTCCAAATTGATTCTGTTGAACCAAACTTAAATAGTGGGTCTTAAATTTCAAAATCATCGGCAGTAATTGCTGGTTGGGTAATAGGAGTATGCAAATAATCATTGTTGGGAGTTACAAACTCCCCAAGCTACTTTTCAGCCATATTTCCTATGTTTTTGGGTTTTCTTAAACAAAGACTTATGATAATAAAAACATGAATTTAAAGACTAACTAATTTTTTTGGTTTTTCAAATAAAGACTAAAAGCAAACTAACAAAATTAAAAACAAGAATTAAAACTAGCAAGATTCCTACTAACCTCACCAGGGTAGCTATTGCTTCCCCGGCAACGGCTCCAGAAAAATGGTTGATACCTTCGATCAGGATTATGGATGTAGTATAGCTCTTTTTCCCTAGTAGACCTAGGTTATCGAATCCTCGAGAAGCAGAAAGCATAGTGAAGTTACTTTAACGGACCTTCGAGAGTTTGCAGAATTCTTTTTGGGTTTTACCGGACCAAGAGTTTGTTGTCTTTTGTTGTTGTAGATGATGGAGAGAGAGAGAGGGCCTAGGGCTTTCGTCTTCACCTGTAGCTGCGAAAAACATCTGATGGGAATAATAGATGATAATAAAGTATGCATGTAATTGTTAGAGCAAGATAATTATATGTGAGCAGTGCATCCATAATTACTATTGCCTCCACAACCGCTTATAGCAATAACCTACTAGTCTCATCCATAGAGGAAAGAGAACTAATGATATGCATAGTGATGTCACCGTTAATCCCAAGTAAATCCCTCACATACAACCGTACTACCCCTTCTGTCACTGGGTTCCCAACATGCAGATTAGTCATTACTCATACTCCCTATACCTATCTCAATTCTCGGGGTCTTGGGTACCTAACAAGTCCTTGGATTGAGGCAAGAGAGGATACAATAATCATCATGTCATACAAACTAATACATGATCCCATCTATGATAAATAACATGCACAAAAGCTACGTGGCTAGGCCGAAACCCTTAGCCCAAGGAGAATTACTCATGCATAGAGATGAAATCAACAATCATAAACATTGCAATTGAAACCATGAGATTGATAGCAAATAGTCTTACAATGTCGCCAATCGAATATGAGATATACTATTACAATTGGTGGAATATGGCTATGGTAATGGAGAAGGATTTGGAGATTAGATCTAAGTCTATTCCTCCGGTGGCTCTTCGGTGTTGTGGATGCAGGGTTCTGGGGGTAGCTGGTGATCGAGGGCAAGCAAGAGAGGCTATTTATCGTTGTCCTAGGCCTCTTTATATAGGGGTCCCTTCACGAAAGTTTTTCTGTTTGACCTTGCGGCATCGATGGCAACTATGCGACCGGAACTATACAGTCGGAATTTTATTCCTGCCGTATAGTTGGTCCTTAAAGCGTCTGTCTCCACTTCATGACCCCTGGTTTCTTTGGGTTGTTAGGAATCTCGTATCTTTGACTTTAATGTTGTGATTCCCATCATCAAACGTCATTATCTGCGCAGGGAAAAATAGAAAGAAAGGATTGCATATCCCTTTGATCATTAGGCATTAGTGGAAGTGTTTAGAGAGATATTTCATCAAAAATATGAATAATTTCCAGTTTAAATGTAGATGTAGATGGCTATATTTCAGAGCCATCACTCGGCTGTTAGCATGATGGCCACATACTCCTGCATGTATATCCTTCAGTATAACTTTTCCTTTGTCGGTTGTGACACATCGCTATAACACACCCAAAATTGTTCTCTTATATAACTCCCCTCTGATGATTCTGAAAGCTTTTGATCTTCGAGTGACTCTCCTCTAGTCACATCTTCGGGTAACTCTCCTCTAGTCATATATGCAATGTATGGCTGCATCCATGTAGGTTCTATTATCATGACCTCATCAACTTCTGGTTCCTCTTCTATGACTTCCCCTATATCTGTGCTAACTGAGGGAGCCCCGAGTAATTTTGTGGCTTAATGTTTTTTCCTGTCTTGGGTGTTATGACCTCGGAAACTCACTTGGCCTTGATAGACCGCTTAGTTATTTCTTCCCAAAAAACCCGGGTGGCACTTGTAGGCATAGGGACCCGATGTTTGCTAGATTGTCGGCTTCTTCATTGCTTGCTCTTCCTATGTGTGACATTTCGTATCCATCAAATTGAGCCTCCATAATGCTATACAGATCACGGTAGGCAATCATATTATCACTGACAGCATCGCATTTGTTCATTGCTTGTTGTGCTACAAGATTGGAGTCACCGAATATCTTGAGGCAAGTTGCACCGCAAGACTTAGCCATACACATACTTTGCAACAAGGCCTCATACTTAGCTTCGTTATTGGACGCTGATGTATGCAAGTGCACAGATCGTTTGTAGCTAGTTTCAAAATATAGATATCGATCCCATAGGGATCCCAAAGGTTTTTCACAGGTCTTCGAGTGAATTGACTGCAAGTGTGGAAATAAGAATGAAATTTGGATTAAACTAGATGTATTTAAATAAAACCAAAATGTAAATTTCAGGAATAAAACGCATAAAAGTAAAGAACGATTCAATTGTTTGTGCTTTTCTACAGATGACAAAGAAGGCGCGGGGAGATACAGTTCATGGTGATAGTGATTGTGTCAGGTGCATGAATGATAAGTTTAACAATTATAATCTTATAAGTATATGTGTAGGCGAGCAACCCATAATTAGCCGGAACTCCTCTTGGTAGACTTCATCCCAACTTCAGTAATCCTACAAGTCTGTTACCAAAACCATGGTCAGTCACTAGACGATTAAGATCCTTCAGGTTGCTTAGCAATTAAGCTCCTTGGATCGGACTAATGCAATAAGCACAGTGGTTCCTCGTGATCCTCGAGTCAAACTAGTTTCCCATTGATATCCTTGTGTCACTCGGGGGTCGCCGGTCTGCTAGCAAACAAGATCCTATCTATATAGAACAAAACATCATGTTGTCTGGGCCCTTAATTGGACAACAAGCATTAGGCATCCCACAGATAGTTAAGCACACATAATATAGTAATTAAAATAAATCACAAACTAATGGAAAATATATGGAGGCACATCACATCTCACCAATCCCTTCATCTCCCATCCCCAAGGAACTTACTCACACATGATAGAAGAAAGCATCATCAATATAATTAAATAAAGGGAGTTCTTCTTCCTATTACCGTGGAGATCCACAATAAGAATAGAAAAGCAATCCACCACAATTCAAGATAGGAATAAACAATCTCAAACCCTAATATTGCAAAGTGAAGATCTCTCTCTCTCTCAAGTACAAGTAATGGCTATGAGGGTGTGATGGTTAGGAGGTCGAAGATCGTGGAGCGAGATGAAGAACGTCTTCCCCTTATTCTCCGGATCTCTTCTTTCTCCTTTCTAGATGGGATGTCAGCTGTTGTGTTATGATTTCGCGTCTCGCCTCTTTATGAAAGTTGTCCCTTTTGACAAGATGGAGGCGGTGGCAACTATATGGCCGAAATATATTCCCGCCGTATAGTTGCTCGTTAAAGCTATTGTATGCCTCCCTTGATTGCTTCCAAAAAGAGACTTGCTTGTTTTTGCCTGAATATTGTGTTTCTCTTGTTAAAACCTTCTGCTAATGTTCAGAACCTAAAACACACATTAAAAACCAAGTTTTCTTTGCTACCGAAGTATTAGCGTTAGGTAAAGCTAGAAAACGATCAAATCCAGAAGAAAACCATCAGTAAAAACCAACAAAAATATGTCGAATCTCACAGCTATCAACTCCCCCAAGCTTAGATGTTTCTCGCCCTCGGGTGACAATAAAATATGGAAGAATAGTGGAGATTCAAGACTGAAATAAAAGAACTTACAAACTTGAATTGGTGTCAAATTATTTTCTTCACAATTCATGCAATCTTAAACATGATCACACAAGTATTCAGAAGAGTGCACTGAGTCCACTTCCTAACCACGTATATCTGGCTAGCAAATAAATCATATGCCCGAGCAAGTGTCAAAAGTTTAGCTAAGAAAGTGAAACAAATTCTTTTGGTATCTCTCTTTGTTGAGAGATGAAAACTCTTTTCTCTTGTTTCTTTAATCAATTAAGGGTACTCAAGTTGGCACCAGAAATATTCAATTTAAGAACAACTCATCTATTCCCACTTCAAAATTTCAAGACTCTCAAAGCACCTTTTTCCTTTCTTTGTTTTTCAAAAACTCCAGCCCTTTCATAGAGAAATCATGCTATTGTTTTTAACATGTTAATTAGGACTGTGTTGCGCACTCGTGACCATGCCCATAGATAACTTTTGAGAAATAGTGGGTCAAAGGAGTACTGCAACTTCATTTGGAACGTGAAACCACGAGGAGACTAAAATTTTACCCGTCATAGCATTGCAGCTACAAACGCTTACATAACTCAATAGTCGAAATCAAGTGGTTTCCCATATTTACGCCGTTCGTTGGCCAGCGGAGTTAACAGTTCCCCATGGAGCACGACAGTGTTGTAATGACACGCGTAAAGCAATATCTGACTGTAATTATTAGAAAAGGCAGTGGCATAATCTCTACTACTTCGAATCATCCATTTTATCAGAAATTTCATTCAAGAGTGATATCGAGTCTATTTACATTAAGCTCAAATGGGGTTGAGTAGTTCTAAAATCAAATCCTTTGGGCTAAACATGGACTCAAGTCATATTTTGGATGATTTTTCTTGTTGTAAAAATGTCAGAAATATTTTTAACCAAGTTCATTGCTCATTATTTCAAAGCTAAAAAGGAGACACTGGCAAAGGAATAGAATTTATAGGATAAGAAGCTAAGTGGGGAATGGCTCAAGTGCAAGCGAGTAAATAATAGTAGGGTCAATTTACAGAAAAGGTGATGAAAGGAATGTGATACCTCCTCTTGCTTGCTTTGTTCTCGTACTTGAGTCGAACCCCCTCTATATTTCCCTTTTGCCAAGTCACCTGAAATTGAGCAATCTTCGAGAGAAACAAAGAAACAAATTTGCAATAAAGGTTACAACTAATTTTTTGTGTTTTTTGTTTAGTAAGGCAAACTGAAAGTAAACATGCAATTTGAAGAAGTAAAATAAATCAAAATAAGAAATAAAAATATGAATGCAACGTTTGGAGGTTTTCAAACCTCCCCCAAGCTTAGGTTGTTGCCAGGCTTAGTTGTTGTCGTTGTTCGGTGGTGGGTACGGATACTGCTGGTAGCAGTTGGGGAAGTGGGTCATTGATGGCTCTGAAATATAGCCATCTAACGTCCACATTTAAACTAGATATTAGTCATATTCTTGATGAAATATCTCTCTAAACCCTACCACTAATGCTAATATTCAGATGGGTATGCAATCCTTTCTTCTTGTATTTTTACTACGCAGATAATGTCGTTTAAAGGAGGGAATCACAACATTAAAGTCAAAGATACGATATTTCCTTCAACCAGAAGAAACCAGGAGCCGTCCAACGAAGGCAGACGCTGTAACGACCAACTATACGGCCGGAGCAAAAAATTTGACCGTATAGCTCTGGTCGTATAGTTGGCGCCGCCACCGTTAGGTCAACTTTCGTGAAGGACAACTTTTGTGAAGGGACCCCTATATAAAGAAGCCTCGGGCGATGAGAAAACCTCTCGCGTTATCTCTTGCTCCACCCCGAAGAAGCCAAACTCCGCCAAAAAGCTGCCTCCAGATCTCCAAACCCTTCTCCATCTCCATAGCCATACTCCACCACTTGTAATAGTAGATCTCTTCTCTGATTGGTGACATTGTAAGACTATTGCTATCAATCTTATGATTTTCATTACAATGTTTGTGATTGTTGATCTCATCTCTATGTGTGAGTAATTCTCCTTGGGCTAAGGGCTTTGACCTAGCCATGTAGCAATTGTGCATCTGAATTATCATAGATGGGATCGTGTATTAGTTTGTATGACATGATGATTATTGTATCCTCTCTTGCCTTAATCCAAGGACTAGTCAGGTACACAATACCCTGAGGGTTGAGCCAGGTATAGGGAGTATGAGTGATGACTGATCTGCAGGTTGGGAACCCCAGTGACAGAAGGGGTAGTACGGCTGTATGTGAGGGATTTACTTGGGATTAACGATGACATCACGATGCATATCATTAGTTCTCTTTATTCTATGGATGAGACTAGTAGGTTATTGCTACAAGCGGTTGCGGAGGCAATAGCAATTATGGATGCACTGCCCACATATAATTTATCTTGGTCTAACAAGTACATGCATGTTTTATTTCTTTCTTTTATTTCCATCAGATGTTTTGCACAGCTATAGGTGAAACCGAACGCCCGAGGCCCTCTTTCTCCAACAAAAGACGCAAACACAAAAGGAGTTCTAAAACCCCTGAAGGTCCGTTAAAGTAACTTCACTACACATTCGCTTCCCGAGGATTCGATAACCTAGGTATACTAGGGAAAAAGAAGCTACACTACATCCATAATCTGGATCGAAGGTATCAGTCTTGAAGTGACTGAACTTGTGAGTTAAGGCACTAACATCCTCATTCACTCCATGTAGCGTGTGGTCAATCTCCCCGGCGCGTTGGTTGAGCTGTTGAAAATCTTGATAGGGGACGTTGTTGAACCCTTGCTACTACTGGTTGGTCCATGGGTCCTAGGATCCCCCCTGTTGCTGCTGATGTCCCTCCTAGGCAGGGTTGACTTCTTGCTCCTACTCCTACTCATCGTGCTGCTCTCCTTCTTCATCTCTTCTTGATCAGGCAGGAATTCATACATGATCTCCACCACTTGATCCTTGGTGAGGATCTAGTTATCCTTCTCCACAATCGAGAAGGCTTGTGGACAGGGCAACGGAACCTACTCAACCTATGCATCATCAATATAAACAAACTGATATGCTCGGAGCCTCTTGTCAGCTCGGTAAACATCGAGGAAAACACAAGCAGTTAAATATTTGACATCCATAAGTTTGGAGTCGTCAATAGGTTGCATAACAGGTAATGTAATTTCCAATGCTAGGACAAGGTGGGTTACCAATCCAGCAATGAGAATGTCACCTTTCTTTTTGTTTCTCTGGTGGCGAAGGTGCTGGAGGAGTAGAGCCGCAGGATTGGGGCTGTGCATTGGGGAAGAATGCCTTGGTGATCATGGACATGTCTGCATTGGCCATGGAACCGGTATCTCCTCTTCCCAACAGTGTATTGGCGATGAACAAGGTGAAGTAGCGAATTGTTGGGTTCTGAATGGTGGACATCTTCTTTTGGTAGAAGTCCCTGCCACCGTTAACATAAATTTGTAACAGTTGACTTCCCATCGTGAGGGAAACCAAAAGCATCACAAAATCGTTGGAAAGTTATTTCATATGACTGCTAGTTTATGGTGAAGCTTACCGTGCACGCATTACCTTTCTCCTTGTGGTCATCGTAGAAAGAGGCAAGGAACCCATAGGTGAGCTTGGTGTAGGTATTGTGGCTTGCGTACGCGAGTAGTGATAACCCTGCATTTTCACACATGAGGTCGAAGTCCGCCTTCAACCCTGCCACGGTGAGAAAGCTGTCATCGGCTCAACGTGTGGGCATAACCCTCCTTGATGAAACCATGGCCAACTTGCTATTGAGCTCGACCCGGAGCCCAAAGCCCCAAGCTCTTGCCATGTTTGCGCTTGCTCTTGCGAAAGATGCTACCAATTTTGTTCATCTTGATGCACTGAAAAATTTCAGCATGAAACCTTAGGCATATAGTTTCTACATGATATACGAACGATTCTACGTGGAAAAATTTAATCCTAACATGAGAAATCAAAATGGAAAACAAAACAAGCTTGAGTTCATCCACTAGATCAATGTGAGAGTTTCAACCATGGAATTCTAAAAATAAAACATGGATAGGGAGAGAAACATACTGATCTGTTGATTCCCCAACTCAAACAAACGAAATCCTCAAAGAATCAAGAATTCTAGGTGGGCTTTGAGGGGTTTGGAGAGAGAATATGAGAGAAAAAGTGAGGAGGAGGAAGAACCCTAGCCGTCCCGGTGTGTTTAAGTGGTCGCGCAGAACTATACGGCCGCAACTATACGGGCGGGAAAAGTAGTTCACACCGTATAGTTGCGGCGGTGTCGACAATTAGGGTTTCTTTATGCCAGATCACAGCTATACGGGCGCAACTATATGGCCGGATCAAAATGGTCCCGCCGTATAGTTGGTCGTCAAACCTTCTGGAACCTCGAGATAAATTTTCTGAGACATGCATCGATAACTATACGGCCAAACTATACGGCCGGAATTTTTATTCCTGCCGTATAGTTGGTCATTAAACCTTCAGTATCCTAGAAAATAAATTTTACAAAGGCAACGATAACTATACGGCTGGAATTTTTATTCCCATCGTATAGTTGGTTGTTAAACCTTCTGTATCCTAGAAAATAAATTTTACAAAGGCACCGATAACTACATGGCCGGAACTATATGACTGGAATTTTTATTCCTGCCGTATAGTTGGTTGTTAAACCTTCTATATCCTGGAAAAGAAATTTTACAAAGGCAACGATAACTATACACCTAGAATTTTTATTCCCACCGTATAGTTGGTCATTAAACCTTCTATAGTCATCAAAAAATTTCCATTTCTTCGAGAATTCTTTCTTGTCCAAAAACTTAGAGAAATACCTTGTTTTTACAGCAAAATGACAGTAAAATAATTAACCAACATCAACATGTATAGAGCAGGATTTTTAGTTCAACCTAACTCAACTTGAGATTCACTTTTTAATCTGGACAAAAGGATTAAGCTAATTTTTGTAGATAAAACTCAAACTTTTATTTTTATACTTATTCTATGCTTGTTCAATCGATGTTTCTACTACTTTTTGATAGCTGCATCTTCACGGGTGCGCTTCCGCAAGAATGTCTGTGAAAAAGTTGTAGGAATGCGATGAACATTTTATTCTTTAATTTATTTTATTAAAGTGATGGGTTGACTCCAATTAAGCATTTTATTAAGAATGGTTGAATAATTCAACCCCTTCTCTGTTCTCTAATTCTTACCTTGGGTTGCCCTTTATCAAAGGCACTTACCATATTAACTCGTTTTACCCGTGGAATATATCCTTCTCTCGCTTCTAGCTTCTTTCGAAAATACCAGATGATTTTAGCATCATAAACATTGAAGATTATTTTTCCCTCAGCACAATCAACTAACGCTCCTGTAGTACGAAGGAAAGGTCTTCCAAGTATTATAGATAATTTTTCATCCTCTGGCATTTCAAGAATAATAAAATCAGTGGGAATAACATGCTCATCTATTCTAAGTAGAACATCCTCAATCATACCAATGGGTTGTTTAGTGGACTTGTCAGCCATCTGTAAAGTGATAGTAGTAGGGGAATGCTCCCCTAATACTAACCTTTTATAGAGGGAATATGGCATTACACTAACTCCTACACCTAAATAACATAAGGCATTGGGAATATCTGTTTTGCCAATTGAGCATGAAATAGTTGGTATTCTAGGATCTCCTAGTTTAGACAATAGCTTCCCATTAGCAGGATAACTAGTCACCACGGCAACGGTTTCAGTTATTTCTTTCTTTCTACTAAGAATATCATGGAGAAATTTAGAATAGGTAGGAACTTTTATTGCATCCGCAAATGGAATTTCTAGACAAAGATCACCAAGTGCCTTTTTGAAAGAATCATAGATTACCAGATCTGGTGCTTTCTTTTTTCGATCTAGATAAGGAAGCTTTTTCTCACCTTTCTTATTCTTGTATTTTACCTTTTGTGGGGGATCAGGCTCTTTTGTTGCTTTCTTTTGTTGCTGCTTATCGCTCTTCTTCTTTTCTACTATAACTTCCTATTCATTGCTTATCTCTTTCTCTTCTCTTGGATCAATTATCTCTGCATCAGAGTCATAACGGTCATCCTGTGCATCATTTTGCTCCTCCATGGTTTGATCTTGTGTTTCTTGAGCAGTTTCATCTTGAGGATCCATCAGTGTATCATCTTCTTGTCTTGGTTTGAGCAAGGCTTTTTCCTTTCGATCTTTTTTAGCTTCATATTCTGGTGGTCCTAATGGTCCCATAACAACTGCATCTCCCCTTGTAACAACATTAGTAGAAATAGGAATATCTATATCATCTTAAAGAAAAATTTGATAACCAGATGCTATTTGTTCACATTGGGTTTCAATCATACTAAGGTACTTGTGAAATAATTTTATTTCTTGGCCAATCTCATCATAATTTTCCGTGAGTTCCCCAGAGTATTCTTATGTCTTTGAAATTGCTTATGCAGGTTATAATGAGATTTTGCTTGTCGATGTTTTAATTCTTGAAAAACTTTTCTAGTTTCACCTTCTTCGGTAAAAACTTGTAACAAGTCCACTTTGTTTTCCTTAGCAAGTTTAGAAGGTATACCTTTTTCTTTCATTGTTACGCGTAATTTAGGCATAAGATCAGGAGTTATACAAAGTATCCCCTTTTCTAGCTTAGTGCCGAAATCAGGATTATATAAAGAATCATTCTTAGCCCTAGTAGACATCAATTCCAAACATGCTTTAATAGTTAAAGTATTTATCGATCATGTGGGATCCCCTGGATTAATCATCCGAGAAATCCCTGTTATGCATACATCCATGTTCCCATGATCAGTGAGCCGTGGAACATAACCGACAGGTATGATTACAACATCCGAAACATAACGAATTACAAGACTTACATAAACGCCATCATGGCTACAACAACTTTAGCAGCGGAACACTCTCAAGCGCAGAGCCCAATCGTGCCTCCACCTACAGGCAGCTGACTGGGAAGAAGGCCTAGCTCGCTGGACGTCACCTGAATCTTCCGAAGTCAAACCTCTGAAAGTCTGGCCAAGTAAATAGCCAGGGACACATCCATGAGTACTTTTGAATGTACTCGCAAACCACCAGGATAAGTAAAAAAAGGAAATGCAATTCTGGTTGTGGCGAGGTAGCTCTATCTAGGGTTGCTTTTGAAACGCCTAATCTATCTTTTGACGTTATGGCATCTCCATGTCTTTGTTGAAAAAGAGTTTGAAAGCATGCTTCGGTTTTGTAAATCAAGACATCTCCATATCTTTGTTGAAAAAGAGTTCTAAAAACAGTTTTGGAGTAAAATCCCTTTTTAAACTTCTTTGACCACCATGGGTCAAAACAAAGCTTTCGAACTCGGGTTCCCCCGGAACCTTCGTCCACTTCGTACTTGTGTCCCATACAAGCAAAGTTTGGGTACTCCTAGCCAACATCTTTCCAACTGTCCTTGACCGTGGACACGGCTATTCGAATAGGTTATACTCTGCAGAGTTTGCGCACTTTCCCCACAAGAATCACTACATCCGTCGGGATACAACCACGGCCCACTACCAATGTAGATGGGGGTCCGGATAATCAAACCTAACCTTTCGTTTGCTGACCCTAGCAAAGGCATTCTTTTCCTCTTGGGTTTGTTCTCCCCGGCAAGGAGTATGTGGCTCCCAGCCATAGTCCTTCCTTCCATACACGCACATACCCAAGCCGCAACTTGGCGTATACCATAAAACTGGTGACTCCACTTCCTTCCGTACTCCAAGTCATACCATCCGCGGGAGACCCAATTGTTGCACTGGCCTCTTGCCAGTTTAGGCTCACTCTTGCCAAAACAAGCGACAGGCTTCAGACCCTTGATCTGGTGCCACCTGCCCGGACTTCCAGGGATCTCTCCCTATAAGCATGGTAGCAGCTGCCTCGGCTAATGCGGATAAACTACGAGCTAAGCCCCAGTACCTGGGGTAATGTGGTTGCACGGATAAAAATTGTTCCGGTAAAGGCGTAGAACATCCCATCACTTTCTCATTTCTCATCATCACCATTTCTTTTTCTAAAACATCCGCTTGGAACGATGCCTTTTTCCAAGGGTTTTACCAAAGAGTTTTGAAACATTTGTAGTGGGATAAATCCCAAAACAGTTTACTTTCTCAAAACCGGGGTTTTTCAACGAGGTAGGATGCTAACCACCATACTCTTGATCTAAGGGATAAAAAGGGTAGGTACATCAGGATGGTGCCTCGAAGGACATGCAGTCATAACTTGGAGTTGCCAAGTTACTATCGCAGTATTTATAAAACAAAACATGCTGGTAGATAATGCAATTTACAAAGAGGATATAAAACAGGTAAAAGAGAGTAGGACATATGTCAGAGTTCAAGAGTGGTGGCTTGCATGTGATCAGTGATAAGTCCCTGGACTTCTTCAGATGACCAAGAATACCCAATAAACAAATAGTAAGAAGTCCCTTCCTTCTTGTTGGCAAACACTCACACTATCGTCATCATCGGGCACACATGCAAGCAGACAAGTCCATAATCAATACAAGGCATACAAAGAACAAACCATACAGCAAACAGACAAACTGAATATTACTAAACTTGGGAGGCTTTGGAAAAGTTGGGTACTATTGGTGGAATTACTAAATTTCCATTGTAGTGATTTTCCTTTGGGAAGATAGTGGTCAAGGCTAGGTACAAAGCATTTGGATTAGGGTTCTGAGGTCAGTAGGATACCAATGTGCAACAGTGATATCCTCAGATAGGTCTTGACAAGACAAAACCAGCACAAGTGGTTTCACTTGATTATCAATTTCCTAGATTTAGTTATGCTTTTTATAGTGGATTAAACTCTAGTTTGAGGAAATAATTCACCAGAAGAGTTCTGGAGCTTCAAAAATTATTTCCTTGGCTGGTTTGCTAGTATTTTCTATACTGAACCACTCAGAGTTGGAATTGTGTCAAAAGAATTACCAGAATGCCCTCAGGAAATTCCCAAAGGCAGTTATGTCTGGTTTTTCTCTTTTTCACCAGATTAATTCCACAGGAGCTATTGAGTTGGTTCCAAGGGCATGTGATAGGAATTTAACATACCTTTTCTGTAGCAATTGGATTCACTCTGTTTGGAGTTTTCAAACTCCTGGAGTGATTTATTTAGTGAAAATACCCATCACAGAAGTATTTAAATCACTAAAATTAAACCAGAGCTCAATAAATTCTGAGCTACTGGGGTGGCACAGATACTGATCCTAGGAGGTACTGGGAATTGAAATCAGGTTAATACCACATTTGGTTAGACCTGGGGAATTTATCTAAGACAGAAAGTTGCTATTTTTGTTATTCTTACTAAAGGCAGCATACTGTCCACCTTGGCATAGGACTTGTGCTAGATGATAGGTATTTCAAATACCTTCCAGTAGAGCCTTGGTTCATCTCAAATGGAGATGTGAAACTCTCCGAGGGAATTAATTGGTGTAAAGTATACTTGGTAGAAAAATAATTACCAGCAATTAATGAAAATTATTTTGGAGTTGGGGTTGTCTCTGCATGTTTGAGAAAACATCAGGGAACAACCAGAGATTTAGATCTAGGCTTATGGATTTCATTTTCATTTTCAAAAGGAATTAATCCTACTGGCATAACTCTGGATCTGAAATTAAAAGAAAAGAAATAGAGTAGCTGGGCCGGGATCTGGAGAGGCTGGGCCGCACAAAGGCAGGCCGGCCCAAGTGGCGCCAGAGGGAAGCGCGCGTGGCACAGGTTTGAATCTGACGGGCGGGGCCCGTCCGTCAGTGTGTGCAGGGGTGCGAAGAGGTATCGGTGGCGGTGGACCGTCGGATTAAAGAGGGATTGACGACTCGGCGTCGTCGTCCTCGGCGGAACTCTAGGGAGCGGCGGAGGGGGAGGCGGGAGCTCACCAGAGGGCTCAGGAGGCAGCGCGGAGGGTGCAGGGCGACGCGGTCGTTGACGGCGAGCAGATCGATGGGCGGCACGATGTGGTTTGACGCCGGGAAGTAGCTCGCACGTCGGAGGCCGAGGGTGACCTCGTCAGAGCTCAGCAACGACAGCGAAGGAGCTAGTCCTGGACAACAAGGTGTGTGGGGTTAGATGTAGGAGAGCTAGGGGAGTCGACCATGTGACATGCAGAGGGAGTGGAGCAATGGGGAGGGGGTCTTGCTCGATTTGGTGAGGAGGCCGAGAGCTCTCCTTCTTCTTCTCTCGGGCAGCACAGGGCAGGGGAGTGGGAGTGGAGCTGGGGGAGTGTGAGTAGAGGGGTGTGGGAGCAAATGAGGGCAGGGGCGAGCTGGGGAAAGCCTCCGGCCATATATACTAGGGAGGAGGGGTAGATGTAGTAGATTACCAAATTAGGCATGGTGGAGAGGGAGGGCTGGCCAAGGATTGGTCCAGGGGTCGGTGGAGAGGGGTAATAGTGGTATTTGGTCATGTTGGACCAGAGAGGGAGGGGGTGGCATCAGTGGTAATTAAATGAAGTAGATCTTTGTGGTTATCTCTCTCTTACTACTGGTACAAGGGAAAAATGATGATTTGTTAGGGTGGAGCTACAGTGTTGGTCGACCAGTGGTGTGTCCTGGTATTGAGGATAAGCATTAATCGAGTTTTGATGGAATTTGCAAGTGGTTAGACTAATGGGTTGCTTAATTGCCAAAATTGATCCAATTGATGGTTGTGAAGGAAGTCCAAAATTTTGCATTGGACCAGAGGAGTAAATGGTACTGGTGAGTAGAGGAGGTAAAGGTAGACTCCAAGGATTTATTTGAGATTTTCCAGAGGAGTTTTAGTCCTCCTAAATCAAATTACTCAAAAGGGACAGAAGTGGATTTTAGAAGATCTTTTGATAAATTTCCATTGGACAAGGTTGGGTTTTGATGTGGGAGGGTCCCATATGTGAATACACACTTAGAGGAATTTTCCCTAGATTTATTGAGGCTTAAAAGTATTTTAAACAATTATTATTTCAATTTAGCCATTTAAGAAAATGGGCAAGGAGAAATAATAAAGCTTCTCAAAAATAATTATTTTGAGATGGGAAGATAGAGTAAGATATATGGAACTCACATGAGCCAAAATTTAGGGAAGAGTTTGGGAAAAACCAAACTTTCCTTTATGGAGGGAGTTTTGGAGATTTTGACTATTAAAAGAATTAAATAGTTTTGGGGCCATAATAATTATGGATAATTATTGTAAATCTGGAGGATCAATGTAGACGAGATAGACAAGGTGTAGCAAGCAGTTGCAACCTTGAGGAATGAAATTCCAACTTGAGTAAGATGGAAAACAAGGAATTGGTGATCTAGGGTGATGTTATTTTTATGTCACCAAAACATGCTTGCATCTTGGAGCTCAGAGCTCACCTTGGTGCAAGGGATAGATGGGCAGGTAGACCAAGTCATATAGATGAACATGGCAGAAAGAGTTTGAATTAACTGCATTTGAGGGGATCTAGAAATGATGGCAAACTTTTTTGCAATTAAGGCTGCCATGCAATATGAGTCATGATGCCTTATAAACCATGTGGGTTTAATCAGCACAGAGATCCACTTGGGGCAAGTAGAGTAGGTTTTGATAGACATCACTGAGTAGTTCACAACCATCCAGAGAGTTGGTCCATAGGAGGTTGTATGAGGGTGTGAGCTTCTACCAAGGTAGGCATGATGACTAGTTTTGCAGGAAATGTTATTTTCTTGTCTGCAAAACCATCAAGAACAAGTAGGTTGGAGAATGGTCTAACGAAGGGAAAATGTGGGCCTTGGTAGTCCTTAGGATGGTTATCAAGATGGTTCAGGTGCATCTCCAAAAATGCACATGGTTTGAGAAAGGAGGCATTCAAAAAGGTGATGTTGAAACTGTTTCCAGACTTGGTCAAATTTGGTTGTTTTGAGGATTTTGACTAGAGTATGAGACGGAATGATCTTGGAGGAGTTGCAAGGTATCAGAGCATTAACAAGTGGTTGGTAGGGAGGTGCAGAGTGAGTGGAAGGGATCCATGCTTGATATTGGTCCTCATGGACTTGGAACCATCAAGAATGGAAATCCTCAGAATTGATCTGGTTAAGGGTTTTGGATGATCACCTAGTGGCTAGGGATCATATCTAGGTTGGTATTCCTGATTAGGGATTGATGATTTGGAAACATCTTGATCCTAGTGATGATCTCCTAGATCAGCTCATACTACTTCCTAAGCAAACAAGATAATCAGCAGATCAAAGCAACTCATTAGACAGCAGATCAAGGCAACTCATCTTATAATCAATTCAATTACTCTAGGGTTACCATTGAGCTTAGCTTGAGGTAGGGTTGGGGCATTTTGAAGAGGTTGAGTTTTGAAAAAGGTGAGAGTCCTTGGTATCTCTACCAAGAGTAGAATTCAAATGCTTGGAAAAGGTCTTTTGGGGAAACTAGAGATAGGATTAGTTGAGTGTTCTGTCTTGAAAACATAAGGAGATTGTATTATATATCTCTCCATAGTTTTGTTAATAGAAGCTACCAAAATAGTTTTCGTTACATAAGCATCTTGGCTCATGTTTTGAAATGCCAGAACATTTGAGAATATGTAAAATAAGCCAAGATAGTTTTGGTAAATAGCTTTTGTCAACTGAGGTTGAGGTAAGGAGTATCATAAGATACACTCTCTTAAGCACAAGTGCAAATAAACAACAAGCAAGCACTGCACCAAAGCACAAGAAAAAGTTTTTGTTCCCCCTGATTTTTGCATTCTGGACAACTAGTCTGGGTTGCTGAAATTGGGATGTTACAGACCTTTCCCCCTTAAAAGAATCTCGTCCCGAAATTCAGAATAGTAAGGTTGGGGGATTTGTCTCGGAGTTAGTACTAGGGGTTTCTTGCGTACTAACTTGTCTATGTTGTCTTCAAATGGAAACACCTTGACAACGAGGTTGCACTTCAATCTTCTTGAAACTCGAGGGTCGAGCTGGCTTCAACCATGATTGCGGGGGAGGAATCGTCCTTCTGTACGGGGGATCTACGGCCCTTTCTCGTAAGTGGGTTGTTGAATCCAAGACTGTGTCTTAGAATCGGTGTCTGCGGGTTCCACGATTGGATTTTCTTCTGGCAGTGAGGTAATCTATATTTGCGGGAAAGACGCAGTCTTTCCCCCTTAGGATTGGACGTGGGTAGAGCGGAGAATTACAAGTAGGGGGACTTTCTTATAAGGGTGTCACAAGACGATTCTTAAGGTAGCGGACATCGACTTAAGAGAGGGTAGCATCATAGGTGGCATTCCAGGGGGACATGGGCTAGGTTTATTACAAGTTGCACTTGTCGACTTTCGGGGAGTCCTAGAGTGGATTAAGGAGCTTCTCTCTTGGTATTTACTTCCACGGGGTGTTGTCTCCTATCAAAGCGTGGGAAATCTTCAGTCTTGAGCTGCGGGGCAGCGAGCGGTAAGGTGACCATCTTTTATGAGGGAGGGGACCTTGGGTGCCTTCGGGCAGATCTTTTGCTGGAGTCTTTATGGGTTTACCCTCAGGACATTCTCGGCTGAAGTGACTGGGTAGTCCACACGTGAAGCAGGTGCCTATCCTTCGGTGTAATTGTTTTGACGACTTGCCTTTGCTGGTACCGGAAGGTTGACGGTCCTGGCCAATGAGGGGATGAATTGGGCAATTGACGGAGACATGGTCTTGGCCTTCGCAGAGGAAACAAGTGATAAGTCGAGTTGGGGAAACTTTGGGCGAATGGGGTGCTCCGAAGTTGGGGCAGTGGCCGGAACATTTGTTGGCTTGGTGCCCTTCATCTCCGCAGCGGCTACATGCCTTCTTCGAGCTTCCTGTCTCCATGGCCATCCTGGGGAAATCTCCGGTTGAGGGTACACGTTCCGGGTTGGGTCTAATGCAACGACTTGGGTAAAACACGCAAAGAGTAACAGTTTAAGCAAGCATAGCCATTCCGAGAGGTTATTACACAAACAACCAGTCTGCACCCGAGAGTGCCAATAGTACTTAAGCATTACAAAACGCGTGCAGGGACGATACATGACTCTACCCTATTACTAGTTGGGCGAGTGTCGCGACGCGGGTGACTACTCGAAGGTGCATCTGGGGTGTCGTGGCTAGCTTCTGGCGGATCAGTGGAGGTTTCCTATGCCTTCTTGAGGGGCTTGAACCTACGGAGGTATTGACTGGCGGTGGTGCACTTCCTGCTTTTCCTGGGGGCGGCTTCCCTCGAGGTTCCTTCAGTCGCAGTTGTTCGTGCTTGATTCCTTTGTAGGGTTTCCAGAGCTTCTTTATGGGTGAGAATGGTTTGCAGGCGACGGAGCTCCATCTGGGAGTGGCGGTATTCATCAATAACTGTTGTTAACGCCTCATTGCTAGAGTAGCTCTAACGGGTCTAAAAGGAGAGAGTAGGATATGCCAAGCTGGGGTCTTGAGTTCCTCCGGTGCAGTCGACATTTCCCTTCATGGGGAGGTAGAAGGTTGTGGGCTGTCTCATCTCTGGGAGGGAACTATGGATGCGCGTCAAAGCTTCTCTGGCTACCAAGTCAATAGCAAGTACGGGACTGGGCATCCAAGGTCATGTGGAGTATATAGGGCTTCCATTGGTTTCTGGCTTGGCTAGCATGACAATCTGTCCCACATAATCTCCTGATTCCAGTCCCTTGTGTAGGGTGTAGGTAGGTTTCTACTGGTAATCGCACAGTTGCATCGAGTCCCATAGGATTTGGGGAAATCCAATCTTCAGCCACTCTTCATAAATAGGCTCCATCTACAGAAGGGTTTAGGTTCAGGTTGGGGTTAGTGACAGGTGTGCATGATTGTGATATTATGAAATCATATTGATGCAAGTGGTTTTCAAAATCATAGGGGGAGAAGATATAACAACTTTTGCAAATAGTCATCTTTTCTCCCTTGTCTTTTTGGAAAATAGGTTTGTCATTTCCTGTCTAACGTCCATGCTAACTAAGGTCTCCTACAGTCAGGATGGCTCTGATACCAAGCCTGTGGGCTCCCCCGGATTAATCATCCGAGAAATCCCTGTTATGCATACATCCACGTTCTCATGATCAGTGAGACGTGGAACATAACCGACAGGAATCATTACAACATCTGAAACATAACGAATTACAAGACTTACATAAACGCCATCATGGCTACAACAACTTTAGCAGCGGAACACTCTCAAGCGCAGAGCCCAATCGTTCCTCCACCTACAGGCAGCTGACTAGGAAGACGGGCTAGCTCGCTGGACGTCACCTGAATCTTCCGAAGTCGAACCTCTGAAAGTTTGGCCAAGTAAATAGCCAGGGACACAGTCGTGAGTACTTTTGAATGTACTCGCAAACCATCAGGATAAGTAAAAAAAGGAAATGCAATTCTGGTTGTGGCAAGGTAGCTCTACCTAGGGTTGCTTTTGAAATGCCAAATCTATCTTTTAACGTTATGGCATCTCCATATTTTTGTTGAAAAAGAGTTTGAAAGCATGCTTCGGTTTTGTAAATCAAGACATCTCCATATCTTTGTTGAAAAAGAGTTCTGAAAACAGTTTTGGAGTAAAATCCCTTTTTAAACTTCTTTGACCACCATGGGTCAAAACAAAGCTTTCGAACTCGGGTTACCCCGGAACCTTCGTCCACTTCGTACTTGTGTCCCATACAAGCACAGTTTGGGTACTCCTAGCCAACATCTTTCCAACTGTCCTTGACCGTGGACACGGCTATTCGAATAGGTTATACTCTGCAGAGTTTGCGCACTTTCCCCACAAGAATCACTACATCCGTCGGGATACAACCACGGCCCACTACCAATGTAGATGGGGGTCCGGATAATCAAACCTAACCTTTCGTTTGCTGACCCTAGCAAAGGCATTCTTTTCCTCTTGGGTTTGTTCTCCCCGGCAAGGAGTATGTGGCTCCCAGCCATAGTCCTTCCTTCCATACACGCACATACCCAAGCCGCAACTTGGCGTATACCATAAAACTGGTGACTCCACTTCCTTCCGTACTCCAAGTCATACCATCCGCGGGAGACCCAATTGTTGCACTGGCCTCTTGCCAGTTTAGGCTCACTCTTGCCAAAACAAGCGACAGGCTTCAGACCCTTGATCTGGTGCCACCTGCCCGGACTTCCAGGGATCTCTCCCTATAAGCATGGTAGCAGCTGCCTCGGCTAATGCGGATAAACTACGAGCTAAGCCCCAGTACCTGGGGTAATGTGGTTGCACGGATAAAAATTGTTCCGGTAAAGGCGTAGAACATCCCATCACTTTCTCATTTCTCATCATCACCATTTCTTTTTCTAAAACATCCGCTTGGAACGATGCCTTTTTCCAAGGGTTTTACCAAAGAGTTTTGAAACATTTGTAGTGGGATAAATCCCAAAACAGTTTACTTTCTCAAAACCGGGGTTTTTCAACGAGGTAGGATGCTAACCACCATACTCTTGATCTAAGGGATAAAAAGGGTAGGTACATCAGGATGGTGCCTCGAAGGACATGCAGTCATAACTTGGAGTTGCCAAGTTACTATCGCAGTATTTATAAAACAAAACATGCTGGTAGATAATGCAATTTACAAAGAGGATATAAAACAGGTAAAAGAGAGTAGGACATATGTCAGAGTTCAAGAGTGGTGGCTTGCATGTGATCAGTGATAAGTCCCTGGACTTCTTCAGATGACCAAGAATACCCAATAAACAAATAGTAAGAAGTCCCTTCCTTCTTGTCGTCAAACACTCACACTATCGTCATCATCGGGCACACATGCAAGCAGACAAGTCCACAATCAATACATGGCATACAAACAAAAACCATACAGCAAACAAAGATACTGAATATTACTGAACTTGGGAGGTTTTGGAAAAGTTGGGTACTATTGGTGGAATTATTAAATTGCCATTGTAGTCATTTTCCATTGGGAAGATAGTGGTCAAGGCTAGGTACAAAGCATTTGGATTAGGGTTCTGAGGTCAGTAGGATACCAATGTGCAATAGTGATATCCTCATATAGGTCTTGACAAGACAAAACCAGCACAAGTGGTTTCACTTGATTATCAATTTCCTAGATTTACTTATGCTTTTTATAGTGGATTAAACTCTAGTTTGAGGAAATAATTCACCAGAAGAGTTCTGGAGATTCAAAAATTATTTACTTGGATGGTTTGGTAGTATTTGTTGTACTAAACCATCCAGAGTTCGAATTGTGTCAAAAGAATTACCAGAATGCCCTCAGGAAATTCCCAAACACAGTTTTGTCTGGTTTTTCTCTTTTTCACCAGATTAATTCCACAGGAGATATGGAGTTGGTTCCAAGGGCATGTGATAGGAATTTAAAATACCTTTATTTAGCAATTGGATTCACTCTGTTTGGGGTTGTCAAACTCCTGGAGTGATTTATTTAGTGAAAATACTCATCACAAAAGTATTTAAATCACTAAAATTAAACCAGAGCTCAATAAATTCTGAGCTACTGGGGTTGGATAGATACTGATCCTAGGAGGTACTGGGAATTGAAATAAGGTCAATACCACATATGGTTAGACCTGGGGAATTTATCTAAGACAGAAAGTTGTTCTTTTTGTTATTCTTACTAAAGGCAACATACTGTCCACCTTGGCATAGGACATGTGCTAGATGATAGGTATTTAAAATACCTTCCAGTAGAGCCTTGGTTCATCTCAAATGGAAATGTGAAACTCTCTGAGGGAATTAATTGGTGTAAAGTATACTTGGCAGCAAAATAATTACCAGCAATTAATGAAAATTATTTTGGAGTTGGGGTTGCCTCTGCATGTTTGAGAAAACATCAGGGAACAACCAGAGATTTAGATCTAGGCTTATGGATTTCATTTTCATTTTCAAAAGGAATTAATCCTACTGGCATAACTCTGGATCTGAAATTAAAAGAAAAGAAACCGAGCAGCTGGGCCGTGATCTGGGGAGGCTGGGCCGCACAGAGGCAGGACGGTCCAAGTGGCGCCAGAGGGGAGCGCGCACGGCGCGGGTTTGAATCTGATAGGTGGGGCCCATCCGTCAGTGGGTTCGGGGGCGCGAAGAGGTATCGGTGGCGGTGGACCGTCCGATTAAAGAGGGATCGACGGCTCGGCGTCGTCGTCCTCGGCCGAACAGAACCCGCGGTGGCGGAACCCTTGGGAGCGGCGGAGGGGAAGGCGGGAGCTCACCAGAGGGCTCGGGAGGCGGCGCGAAGGGTGCAGGTTGACGCGGTCATTGACGATGAGCAGATCGATGGGCGCCACGATGTGGTTTGACGCCGAGAAGTGGCTCGCACGTCGGAGGTTGAGGGTGACCTCGTCGGAGCTCAGCGACGACGGCGAAAGAGCTGGTCCTGGACAAAAAGGAGCGTGGGGTTAGATGCGGGAGACCTAGGGGAGTCGACCATGTGACATGCAGAGGGAGTGGAGCAATGGGGAGGGGGTCTTGCTCGATTTGGTGAGGAGGCCGAGAGCTCTCCTTCTTCTTCTCTCGGGCAGCACAGGGCAGGGGAGTAGGAGTGGAGCTGGGGGAGTGTGAGTGGAGGGGTGTGGGAGCAAATGAGGGCAGGGGGGAGCTAGGGAAGGCCTCTGGCCATATATACTAGGGAGGAGGGGTAGATGTAGTAGATTACCAAATTGGGCATGGTGGAGAGGGAGGGCTGGCCAAGGATTAGTCCAGGGGTCGGTGGAGAGGGGTAATAGTGGTATTTGGGCGTGCTGGACCAGAGAGGGAGGGGGTGGCATCAGTGGTAATTAAATGAAGTAGATCTTTGTAAGATTTGGGGTTATCTCTCACTTACTACTAGTACAAGGGCAAAATAGTGATTTGTTGGGGTGGAGCTACAGTGCTGGTCGACCAGTGGTGTGTCCAGGTGTTGAGGATAAGCATTGATCAGATTTTGATGGAATTTGGAAGTGGTTAGACTAATAGGTTACTTAATTGCCAAAATTGATCCAATTGATGGTTGTGAAGGAAGTCCAAAATTTTGCATTGGATCAGAGGAGGAAATAGTAGTAGTGAGTAGAGAGGTAAAGGTAGACTCCAAGGATTTATTTGATATTTTTCAGAGGAGTTTTAGTCCTCCTAAATCCAATTACTCAAAAGGGACAGAAGTGGATTTTAGAAGATCTTTTGATAAATTTCCATTGGACAAGGTTGGGTTTTGATGTGGGAGGGTCCCAGATGTGAATACACACTAAGAGAAAATTTCCCAAGATTTATTGAGGCTTAGAAGTATTTTAAACAATTATTATTTCAATTCAGCCATTTAAGAAAATGGGCAAGGAGAAATAATAAAGCTTCTCAAAAATAATTATTTTTGAGATGGGAAGATAGAGTAAGATATATGGAACTCATATGAGCCAAAAGTTAGGGAAGATTTTTTGCAAAAACCAAACTTTCCTTTATGGAGGGAGTTTTGGAGATTTTGACTATTAAAAGAATTAAATAGTTTTGGAGCCATAATAATTATGGATAATTATTGATAAATCTGGAGGATCAATGTATATGAGATAGACAAGGTGTATCAAGCAGTTGCAACCTTGAGGAATGAAATTCCAACGTGAGTAAGATGTAAAACAAGGAGTTGGTGATCTAGGGTGATGTTATTTTTATGTCACCAAAACATGCTTGCATCTTGGAGCTCAGAGCTCACCTTGGTGCAAGGGATAGATGGGCAGGTAGACCAAGTCATATAGATGAACATGGCAGAAAGAGTTTGAATTAACTGCATTTGAGGGGATCTAGAAATGATGGCAAACTTTTTTGCAATTAAGGCTGCCATGCAATATGAGTCATGATGCCTTATAAACCATGTGGGTTTAATCAGCACAGAGATCCACTTGGGGCAAGTAGAGTAGGTTTTGATAGACATCACTGAGTAGTTCACAACCATCCAGAGAGTTGGTCCATAGGAGGTTGTATGAGGGTGTGAGCTTCTACCAAGGTACGCATGATGACTAGTTTTGCAGGAAATGTTATTTTCTTGTCTCCAAAACCATCAAGAACAAGTAGGTTGGAGAATGGTCTAACGAAGGGAAAATGTGGGCCTTGGTAGTCCTTAGGATGGTTATCAAGATGGTTCAAGTACATCTCCAAAAATGCACATGGTTTGAGAAAGGAGGCATTCAAAAAGGTGATGTTGAAACTGTTTCCAGACTTGGTCAAATTTGGTTGTTTTGAGGATTTTGACTAGAGTATGAGACGGAATGATCTTGGAGGAGTTGCAAGGTATCAAAGCATTAACAAGTGGTTGGTAGGGAGGTGTAGAGTGAGTGGAAGGGATCCATGCTTGATATTGGTCCTCATGGACTTGGAACCATCAAGAATGGAAATCCTCAGAATTGATCTGGTTAAGGGTTTTAGATGATCACCTAGTGGCTAGGGATCATATATATGTTGGTATTCCTGATTAGGGATTGATGATTTGGAAACATCTTGATCCTAGTGATGAGCTCCTAGATCAGCTCATACTACTTCCTAAGCAAACAAGTTAATCAGCAGATCAAAGCAACTCATTAGACAGCAGATCAAGGCAACTCATCCTATAATCAATTCAACTACTCTAGGGTTACCATCAAGCTTAGCTTGAGGTAGGGTTGGGGCATTTTGAAGAGGTTGAGTTTTGAAAAAGGTGAGAGTCCTTGGTATCTCTACCAAGAGTAGAATTCAAATGCTTGGAAAAGGTGTTTGGGGGAAACTAGAGATAGGATTAGTTGAGTGTTCTGTCTTGAAAACATAAGGAGATTGTATTATATATCTCTCCATAGTTTTGTTAATAGAAGCTACCAAAATAGTTTTGGTTACATAAGCATCTTGGCTCATGTTTTGAAATGCCAGAACATTTGAGAATATGTAAAATAAGCCAAGATAGTTTTGGTAAATAGCTTTTGTCAACTGAGGTTGAGGTAAGGAGTATCATAAGATACACTCTCTTAGGCACAAGTGCAAACAAACAAGCACTTCACGAAAGCACAAGAAAAAGTTTTTGTTCCCCCTGATTTTTGGATTTTGGACAACTAGTCAAGGTTGCTGAAATTGGGATGTTACAGATACTCCTACTGATAAGTCAAGCAACTCCCTGCATTGAGTATTAAGACCATGGTAAAATAAATGACAAATAGTTGACTCGGAATAGCCATGATTAGGAATACTATTGATCATTCCAAAGAATCTATCCTAGGCTTGTGGGTAGTTTTCTCCCACGTTCTTACTAAAGTTGCCTATATTCTTTCTAATTTCAGTTACCTTTTTAAAAGGATTAAACCTATTTAAGAATTTAACAATACAGTTTTCCCAACATTTAATGTAATGACGAGGGAGAGAATATAACCAGTCTAGAGCCTTACCTATAAGAGACCAGCGAAATAATTTTAGACGAGAGAAGTCTCTTGACAAACCTTTTGGTCCAATTGATGTTATAACATCGTCAAACTCTCTAAGATGCCTTCCTAGGTATTCATCTTTCCTTCCACTGAAAGATTTTTCCTACAAAATTTTAATAATCTCACCATCAAATCGATATTCTCTAACTCTAGGATTAGGAAATTCTATTGGTTGTTTAAGAAAAGCAGAACTTGGAGCACTGTATTCTCTGAGAGTTTTCTTAGGTTTCTTGGGAGTTGTCTTGTAAATGGACATGATTTCCATAAAATGACTCAGGTTTTCAACTTCAACCTTATTTGATCTTAAAAAAAAATCAATAGTTTCCTAGCGCCTTTGAATAGGCACGCGCTCAATATAATCTGGTAAATAGGTCCTACTAGAGCGTGTAGACCCTTTGTCTCCTAGGGAGACCATTTTGTAGTAGTAACACCTGAAATGTCAAGAGACAAACACTTAGCGCATAGCTCCTAGGCAATGGCACCAAAAATAGCTTGATGTCTGCAAGTGCACAAATCGTTTCTAAGTAGTTTTGAAGTATAGATATCGATCCCACAGGGAGCCCAAAGGCAAGTGTTTATGAATGAAGTCTCTATCACACTCCAAGTTGTCATAGGTCTTCGAGTGACTTGACTGCAAGTGTGGAAATAATAATGAAATTTGGATTAAACTTGATGTATTTAAATAAAACTAAAATGTAAACTTCAGGAATAAAAAGCATAGAAGTAAAGAACGATTCGATTGTTTGTGGTTTTCTTCAGATGGCAAAGAAGGCGTGGGGAGATACAGTTCATGATAGTGACTGTGCCAGGAGGACAAATGATAAGTGTAACAATTATAATCTTATAAGTATATGTGTAGGCGAGCAACCCATAATTGGCCGGAACTCCTCTTGGTAGATTTCATCCTGATGGCTTTGAAATATGCCATATACGTCCACATTTAAACTGGATATTATTCATATTTTTGATGAAATAGCTCTCTAAACCCTGCCACTAATGCCTAATGATCAAAGGGTATGCAATCCTTTCTTGCTATTTTTCCCTTCACAGATAATGATGTTTGATGATGGGAATCATTACATTAAAGTCAAAGATACGATATTTCTAACAACCCAAAGAACCCAGGAGACATGAAGTGGAGGCAGGCGCTTTAACGACCAACTATACGGCAGGAATAAAATTCCGGCCATATAGTTGCGGTCATATAGTTGCCGCCGCCACTGCTAGGTCAAACAAAACAACTTTCGTGAAGGGACCCCTATATAAAGAGGCCTCGGGCAACGAGAAACACCCCCCCCCCCGGAGCTTGCCCTCTCGCCACAAGAACCCTGCATCCACAACACCGAAGAGCCGCCGGAGGAATAGACTTAGATCTAATCTCCAAACCATTCTCCACCACCATAGCCATATTCCACCACTTGTAATAGTAGATCTCATCTTTGATTGGCGATGTTGTAAGACTATTTGCTATCAATCTCACGATTTTCATTACAATGTTTATGATCTTTGATATCATCTCTATGTGTGAGTAATTCTCCTTGGGCTAAGGGCTTTGGCCTAGCCATGTAGATTTTGTGCATGTTATTTATCATAGATGGGATCATGTATTAGTTTGTATGACATGATGATTATTGTATCCTCTCTTGCCTCAATCCAAGGACTTGTCAGGTACCCAAGACCCCGAGGATTGAGCCAGGTATAGGGAGTATGACTAATGACTAATCTGCAGGTTGGGAACCCAGTGATAGAAGGGGTAGTACGGCTATATGTGAGGGATTTACTTGGGATTAACGGTGACGTCACTATGCATATCATTAGTTCTCTTTCTTCTATGGATGAGACTAGTAGGTTATTGCTATAAGTGATTGCGGAGGCAATAGCAATTATGGATGCACTGCCCACATATAATTTATCTTGCTCTAACACTTACATGCATACTTTATTATTATCTTTTATTCCCATCAGATGTTTTGCACAGCTACAGGTGAAACCGAAAGCCCTAGGCCCTCTCTCTCCATCATCGACAACAACAAAACACTGCAAAAAAATGGTCTGGTAAAAACACAAAAGGAATTCTAAAACTCTCGCAGGTCCGTTGCAGTAACTTCACTATGCTTTCTGCTTCCCAAGGATTCTATAAACCTAGGTCTACTAGGGAAAAAGAGTTATACTACATCCGTAATCCGGATCGAAGTTATCAACCCTTTTTCTGGCGCCGTTGCCGGGGAAGCAATAGCTACCCTGGTGAGGTTAGTAGGAACCTTGCTAGTTTTAATTCTCGTTTTTAATTTTTAGTTTGTTTTCAGTCTTTATTTTAAAAACCAAAAAATTAGTTAGTCTTTAAAGTCTTGTTTTTACTATTGTAATTCTTTGTTGAAGAAAACCCAAAAACATAGGAAGTTTGGCTAAAAAGAAGCTTGGGGAGTTTGCTACTCCCAATAATGATTATTTGCATACTCCTATTACCCAGTCAGTAATTACTGCTGATGATTATGAAATTAAGCCCCACTATTTAAGTTTGGTTCAACAGAATCAATTTGGAGGCTCTGATGTTGGGGACGCATGTATGCACTTGAACACTTTCACTGAAATATGTGATATGATGCGCATAAAAGATGTTGACCCCGATGCGGTCAAATTGCACTTATTTCCTTTCTCTCTTAGAGGAAGAGCAAAATAATGGTTGCTATCTTTGCCTAGAAATACTATTACATCATGGGTGGAATGCACTTCTTTATTTATGACTAAATTTTTCCCACCTGCAAAGACTATGCAACTAAGATCTAATATTACTGGTTTTAGACAGGAAGAGCGTGAGCCACTAGCGCTTGCATGGGAGATGATGAAAAATGCATGAGAAACTGTCCTAGTCACGGGATGGAAGATTGGTTAATTCTCCATTTAATTTATAATGCTCTTAACCTTGTGTCTAAGTCTATGCTTGATACTATAGCTAGAGGAACATTTATGGGTAAACATATTACCGAAGCAAAGTAGCTGCTAGAAAATGTGCAAGACAACCATGCCTAAAGGCATGTGGATAGTTCAAACACGAAGAAGGTGAACTTCAATCCGGCCGTATAGTTCTGTCCGTATAGCTGTGCCGCCAGGTGGAAACCATAAAATTTTGATAGGAGGCCAACTATAAGGCGGGAACACATTGTTCGGGCCGTATAGTTCCACCTGTATAGTTGCGTCCAACCACAACATCGCCACGGGAGGTACCTCCTGAAGGAGATATGCCCTAGAGGCAAATAATAAATAGGTTTTTATTGTCATATCTCAATTAGTTTATAGTAGTTTCATATTGTGCTATAACTGTGCCAAGTAGAAACATTGGTACAGGTGTGGTATGAAACAACAAAGTCCCTAGTAGCCTCTATTCATACTAGTTCGTTGGTCATGAGGATGATCTGGGTTTCAAGATCATGGGCATTTATGCCAATTGACAACGGGATCATATCATTGGAGAATGATGTGATTGCACATTCCTTGAAGGATTGCAACATGATCAAGTCATATAGTTCATTGTTGCAACAGCTATACCTAGACTCCTTTTCCTTAGACCGTGAGCTCATATTACTCACTCTTTCCCGAGGCTGCTTAGACTGCATCAAGCACCACTTGGTAATACAGTGGTTATAAAGGTGTACGTTGGGTATTACGAAGGAACAGTAGATGACATGTGACTACAAGACCAGGATTTTTTAACCCACATGACGGGTAAAGATACATACGGCCAACTTGGTGAGATTACATCTATAAATGTTGCAACATGTGACTCAGTCACGGGGATGTAATATCACGGTAACAAGAAAACAAAACTTGTTGTGAACGAGATTGAACAAGGTATGTGATACCAATGATCGGATCTCGGACAAGTCGTATCAAGAAACAAAAGGAATTGGATGCTACATTTAGCGGTTCAAACAACATTGTCATCAGGAATGCATAGGGGTCACATGGATATCCCTGGTCCCTCTGTTGATCAATGATAGAGATCATGTCTAGAGCATTTCTGAGTCGTGAGAGGATACACTTAAGGGTACGATGAGAGCGATCATTCGTAAGATGGAATCACAGTAGAGAAAGAGAAAGCCAGAATTGTTCCGCAGAGAGATCTGAAGTTATTCGGAGAAAGAATAAAGGACCGGAAAGATCTGAAGTCGTTCGGAGCAAATCGAAAGGGAACGAAAAGGTGTTTCGGGTCAAGACAGATTTTGTAATATGTATTTACATATTAATTAATGTAATTAATATTAAATATAATATTAAAATCTAATTTGAAGGGGTATTCCACTAATGGGCCAAACTTCCTAGGGAAAAAGGGCCCATGAGGGAAAACCGAAGGAGGGAAGGGCCAAGGCCCATGCGCCTTAAGGGGGCCCACCCGGCCAGCCTAGGGCTGTGCGTGGGGTGGGGCTCACCCCTGGCTGGCTGGCCCATGAGGCCCATGCGCCTCCCCCCTCTCCCTTGAATAGTCCCACATGGGAAACCCAAAGGAAAGGGCACACCCCCTACCCCTATGTAAAGGGGTGCCAATGGGTGGGATTAAACACACCAATATTTGGAGAAGTCCTTTGGTTGACTTCCTCCTTCCCTCTCTCTCTATCCCTTGTGACCATGGCCCCAAGTTTGGGCTGTGGTAACAAGGCATACCTGTAGTACGCCGTTGTGCTGCAAGGATTCATAGTCGGATATCAACTTCCGCACTCCCAGCGGGATCGGGGAGCCGGAGGTCTCATCATGCACAAGATGTGTACGAAGACACGAGGCGCAACACTTGGGGTACTTAAATGTCGTGAGCTGGAGTTGCTGCATGATGAAGATGAAGAAGGAGCAAGGGGTGACCTGCGAGGAGCTTCGCAACCTTGAGGCCGGCTACGAGTACGACTACTTCAACCACGTTCCCCGCGGAACGTTAACCATGTACGGTCTACAAGGGTATGTATTCTCTATGCATTGGCTGTTACCGCATTACTACATAGATTGATCCTAGGCAGTTTTGGGATTCCAACGTAGGAAATTTTTTGTTTTCAGATGCGGATCCCCTTCAGTGGTATCAAAGCTGATCTATGCGTAGGAGTGTTGTACGGCCATTACACACAGGTATTGTGTGGGCATTGATCCCTTAGTTGTTACCCTCTAACATGTACTTGTTTATATCGTGGTATTGTTTGATGAAGCGGACCGGACCGACCTTACGCGTATTCGTATGCGAGACTGGTTCCACGCTCAACATACGGCTTGTACCGTATAAGTGGCTAGCGGGTGTCTGTCTCTCATTCGATAGTTGATATAGCATTTGCAACGGAGGGTCCCAAAATGGGTGTAATAGAGACAACTGTCGGATCCATGTTGTGGTTGGAAAGTTTGTAGTTTAGAAACGGTTCTATTGCGAAAGCCCTAACAACCACATAAAACTTGCAGTAGATAAAGTAGATGCGTCTAACTTTATTTTGCAGGGGGCATATCATTATGATATGGCAATGGTCATTATGAAGGTAAAGTAGTTTACTTTTCTGTTACTAAGTAGTATAGTAATAGTCATCGTTCCGATGGACGACCTGGTGGAGGCATCGTGGACTTAGCGTCAAACCAAGGGCAAGATGGAGATCATGCCGGAGCGCTCAATGGAGATCAAGGTGCAAGAAAGACCATATCATATCACATTATACATATGATGTTGATACCTGTTTTACATCTTATTTTGTGCTAGTATTAAGATACTCAACAGTAGCAAATAGGATAATCCCTATTGAATTCCAATGTTCCGTGTTCCCCTTGTGTGTGCACCACCAAGAAAGTTCTTCGGTATGAGGCGCCCTGCGGTGAGTAGGGGTCAGACATATCTATGTTTGCATACAGTGGGTGTAAGCCATGTTGCACAGCGAATACACACAAGTTAGATTTGGTGAGCCTAGCACGTTAGAGAGACATGGCCTCGGAACACAAGAGATCGAAAGATCGAGCATGAGTCACATGGATGATGTGATTGACATTATTGAATGTCTACCTTTGATAATGCACTGATGGCCGTGACGATATAGGGAGGTGCAGAGGATAGGGATCATGCGATCACTAAAATCGTCCAGGGGATGACAATTTTAGTGGAGACCAATTATAAATTTATCTCTTATTATAAACTTTGTCTAGATGTCTGTTTGCAAATATCTTATTAGATCATGGCCTATCCCATTGAGGTCCTTTGTGACCATGGGAATATATTGCTTAATATGGAACTTAGCAAAAGGGTCCAACTTCATAGATTAATACCCACGCCTGAGGGATATCCTCGTAAAAGGTGATCTTCTCTTCTTGATACAAAAACCATTAGGAGATGATTAGATGACTCTAGAATGTTTGTGTTTTCTCCATAATCATCCAATAAGCCATTCTCCATTCGATGGAGAGTTGGGCTACATTTTGTATTCTACAGAATAAGGCACATAGGGTATGAGCCATTGGATGGGTTTTCCTCCATCATGGATGAAAAGAGATTGTTTGGAAAAACACTTAGCAATCTTGCATTAGAGTTAAGAACTCTTGGAAGGGCTTGATTGCAATGGAGGTCATGGATGAAAAGGTATATGTAAGATATACAAATTATAAATGTGGTTCTTGCAAAACTCGTAGCAGTTTGCAAAGTATTTGATACTTGTCATGTTTTGTGAAAACAGGAGGATCTGCTTGAGAATTGCTGTTTTTGAGGCAGTGTGACTTGATGATGGCAAGCAAAACAGTTGATGGCCGACATCACCTCTTTCCTCAAAGTTTGTCATTTGGATTAGTGGACTTGAATATAATTTGTAATCCTTGTTTGTGTGTCTTGCTTTTGGCGAGACGATTCTTCATACGAACAAGTTACAACCCAGTTTGTACTATTCTTATGAACAATACTATTATGGTCACATTATGATTACAAACAAGTTATTCTCATTGCTATGCTAATGATAATAGTTTAAACATTTATAAAGGATTAGAATGCTAAAAGATATCAAAGTTTGATAATGAAATGACACTATAGTTTAAGTCATTTTGGTTATTGCATGTTCTTTATGAAGATCAGAGTCCTAGATGCTTAATCTAGAGACTTTGCAAAACCATGCCTCTTGGGCAGAATGACTAAAACTCCGCATTCTGGTAAAACGGTGATATGCGAAGAAATGTTGAATCTTATACATAGTGATGTATCACATTTTCAATAAATAGTGGAAATCATTAGTTAAATATGGATTTAAGAGAATAAGGGTATTTACTTATAAAACATAAGTTTGAAATGATTTGAATTGTTCAAATGAGTTCATAACAAAAGGAGGATATTGAAATAAACAAGAATATGAAGTCTCTTCGATTTGATCGACATGACTAAAGTATTCAAGTTAAGTTTAGCATAAAAGGGACTTGTGAAAGATGTTTCACAAATTATGATAATTGGATGAATTCAAACTATGTTGAAATGTCTAAACATCATAATCATTATGTATTAGATACATATGGTATAATATTATCTCTTATCGGGGTCATAGTTGTCGTTTAAAGTAAATGATCAAAATAAGCAAACACTCATTTGAAATACAAAGGAACATCTAAAAGATTCGTGGAAACAACACCATAAGTCTTATGGCAAGTTCGAGTTTCTGGAGATTTCGGCGAATAAACAAGTCTTTGTAGAGCATTCTAAGGAAGCTATGAATGCATCTTCCACAAAAGGGGCAAACCTGTTGTTGTCCAAAGTTGACGTGTCTTGATGAAGATACAGGTGGAAGAAAGTAAAAGATCAAAACAAGGTATTTGACCTTACCTCCAGATTATTGAGTGGCGCAGCGGAATTTGTTTCGTGAATCCAAACTCTACATATAGAGGATAAACCAATGATAATGATCATAAAGTTTCAGTGAATACTTTTACTAAAGAAAGTATGATTCAACTATATATTCTACAAGTTTGTGGAATTATATTGTTGATTCACTTGTCATGTTTTGAACGAGACATACCTACGAATTACAAAGAAGAGTGATGGACATGAGTGCGAGAAATGACTAGGAGTCATAAAATCCTATATTAAGTTACATTTAAGATTGCAAAGTAACATGTTACTTGATCTTATTAAAGTAAAGAAATTTACTTGATATTTCTAAATGACTGCAAAGTCATAAGATGGAAATGAAACTTAATGAATGACAAAAACCTCGATTTGTCACAAGTTTGGACAAATTCAAGGAGTTGACTACAACAGTAGTGATGCTTAAGTCTTTTGGATTTACACTAGAAATATATATGGATATTGAAGTCTCGTAATTGGAATTCTCAAATTGATAATGATCAAATAATTTTGGAATGTCCAAAATTATAGAGAGGACCTAGATTTGAGTGGGAGCAAATCAACTTGGCTAATTCATAATATGTAGCTGACATATTTTGAGTGGAAGCTAAGTGAAATCCCTGGATCTCAAACATGAATGTCATATTTGAGTGGGAGCTAAGTGAAATCCCTGGATCTCAAACATTAATGTCATATTTGAGTCAGAGCGTGAAATCATTCTGGGATATGTGGATGACATATGTGAATGATGTGATTGGTGTTAATAATATTTAAGTTAGATAAATAAGGATGAAGTTCAAGTTATTAAACAATAAGATCTATCGAGATAGATTGGTGAGTTTAATAAACACTAAATGTCGAATGCTTCTTGGACTTGACTCTGAAAGATGTTCAGAATGTCCTAAGCAAGATTCTGAAGAAGCTCAGAATGGAACAAGGTAAGAAAGAAGTTCTTATTGTATGAAGCATTGAGTTAGTATTGCAACTATGGTTGAAATAAAGAGATGCGTTGCATATCCTATGCCTCAGTCATAGGTTCTTCCACATAACCATGTTGTATACTCGACGTAATGTGACCCAAGGTTCTGGTTGGTAGGACAAAGTCTTAATTGTAAGAGCATGTCCTTAAGTAATTCCTGAGTTGATCACTGAACCAGAATTAAGTTTGTACATAAATGGCAAGAAGCAATGTGGCATAGATGCATTTCATGCACTATGATCTACATAGATATAGAAGTATAAAGGCTCCATCTGATGTGATGTATAATGTTATGGCAGGGCTAGTTCACTTTTAACATAGAATGATGTGTTCCAGGGCCCAGTGCCCATGTGAAAGCCCTCGAGGTTGATCTAAAGTCACTGTAAGCTCCTGGAATCCGGCCTCATTCTGCTGCCATGACTATAGTATATACACAAAGGATGGCAAAGTGTGTTTCGAAGTTTAGATGACAACGGTGAAAACGACAGTCATTATAAACACTAGAAACAAAGTCTCACTTTGTTGCCAGACAAATGCTTCGACCCATTCTACGATAATGGAGTGAATGTCAAAATTAGGAAGACATTAACGATTTGCAAAAGACATAATGATCTGGTAAAATAGAACATGGACATGACGTTTCCCATGAGCTTGCATGATCTGTAAACGCATATGGTATATGGTTTATATGAGTAAAATGCGAGCTGGATTATTTGTACTCTAGTGTAAGTGGGAGACTAAAGGAGATATGCCCTAGAGGAAAATAATAAATAGGTCTTTATTGTCATGTCTCAATTAGTTTATAATAGTTTCATATTGTGCTATAACTGTACCAAGTAGAAACATTGGTACAGGTGTGGTATGAAACAACAAAGTCCCTGTAGCCTCTATTCATACTAGTTCGTTGGTCATGAGGATGATCTGGGTTTCAAGATCATGGGCATTTATGACAATTTACAATGGGATCATATCATTGGAGAATGATGTTATTGGACATTCCTCGAAGGATTGCAACAAGATCAAGTCATATAGTTCATTGTTGCAACAGCTATACCTAGACTCATTTTCCTTAGACCATGAGCTCATATTTCTCACTGTTTCCCGAGGCTGCTTAGACTGCATCAAGCGCCACTTTGTAATACAGTGGTTATAAAGGTTTACGTTGGGTATTCCGAAGGAACAGTAGATGACATGTGACTGCAAGACCGGGATTTGTTCACCCACATGACGGGTAAAGATACATACGGCCGGCTTGGTGAGATTACATGTATAAATGTTGCAACATGTGACTCGGTCACGGGGATGTAATATCACGGTAACAAGAAAACAGAACTTGTTGTGAACGAGATTAAACAAGGTATGTGAAACCAATGATTGGATCTCGGACAAGTCTTATCAAGAAACAAAAGGAATTGGATGCTACATTTAGTAGTTCAAACGACATTGTCATCAGGAATGCATAGGGGTCACATGGATATCCCTGGTCCCTCTGTTGATCATTGATAGAGATCATACCTAGAGCATTCTCGATCCATGAGAGGATACACTTAAGGGTATGATGAGAGCGATAATTTGTAAGACGGAATCATAGTAGAGAAAGAGAAAGCCAGAATTGTTCCGCAGAGAGATCCGAAGTTGTTTGGAGAAAGAATAAAGGACCGGAATCATTCTAGGAAAGATCCGAAGTCGTTCGGAGGAAATCGAAAGGGAACCGAAAGGTGTTTCGGGTCAAGACGGATTTTGTAATATGTATTTACACATTAATTAATGTAATAAATATTAAATATAATATTAAAATCTAATTTGAAGGGGTATTCCACTAATGGGCCAAACTTCCTAGGGAAAAAGGGCCCATGAGGGAAAATCGAAGGAGGGAAGGGCCAAAGGGCCAAGGCCTAGGCGCCTCAAGGGGGCCCACCCGGCCAGCCTAGGGCTGTGCGCGGGGTGGGCCCCCCCCCCCTGGCCGGCTGGCCCATGAGGCCCATGCACCTCCCCCCTCTCCCTTGAATAGTCCCACATGGGAAACCCAAAGGGGAGGGCACACCCCCTCCCCCTATATAAAGGGGTGCCCATGGGTGGCATTAAACACACCAATATTTGGAGAAGTCCTTTGGTTGACTTCCTCCTTCCCTCTCTCTAGCCCTTGTGACCATGGCCCCATGTTTGGGCTGTGCTAACAAGGCATACCTGCAGTACGTCGTTGCGCTGCCAGGATTCCTAGCCGGATATCAACTTCCGCACTCCCGGCGGGATCGGGGAGCCGAAGGTCTCATCGTGCACCGGATGTGTACGAAGACACGAGGTGCAACACTTGGAGCTCTTAAATGTCATGACACGGAGCTGCTGCATGATGAAGATGAAGAAGGAGCAAGGGGTGACCTACGAGGAGCTTCGCGACCTTGAGGTCGGCTACGAGTACGACTACTTCAACCACGTTCCCCGCGGAACGTTAACCATGTACGGTCTACAAGGGTATGTATTCTCTATGCATTGGCTGTTACCGCATTACTACATAGATGAACTAATTGCCATGATTATCTTGCCTAGACTATTATTTTGAGGAGATTCTTTAGTTGCTATGATGAGGAATATGTTATGCTTATTATTGTTGGATCAAAAAAATTTATTTTTGTCTTTATTTATTATTTTAGATGATGAACACAAGGAGTCAAACTCTTGCTCGTGCCGCCGCTAGCGCTTCTCGGGTTGTCTCTCAAGAACATATGGGGATACAGTTCAGGAATGAGCTCCAACGTGATCGCTTCAACAAGATCAAGAACCGAGAAGTGAAGGCAACCAAGTGGGCTTACCCTATTATAGTGAACCAACTCGGTATTTCCGATGACTTCATTTTACTTTGCAATAGGGTTGTCCTGCAAAACTTTGTATTCAATGATGTCCCTACTTATCATTGGTTAACTCTTGAATTTTTAAGTTCTTTGCAAAGCACCGTTAAACTATGGCATGGAGAGGACACAATTTATTTCCGACTTATGAACAATAGTTACACTTTAACACTAGATGAATGGTGTGCATGTTTTAATTTTCCAAACAATGATGTTAATGCCTTACGCGCATCCTTTACTGGCTTAGGGCCCTTCCCCGAAACAATATTATAATGGAATGAGTTTCACTTCTAGAGTAAGCAAGGGGAAGAACATTCAACATCCTGCAATTCGCTATTTGTTCTATGTTATTGCTAACACCTTGCAGGAACAAAATGAGTTCACGAGACTCAATGAGGAGGACATCTTAGTCCTTGCAAAAGCTACTTGCAACAACTGCAACTTGTCACTCAACTTGGACGCAATCCTTGTGCGCTACCTGGAGCACCAATCCTTCCAAAGCCAAGGACTAATCACAGGTGGAGGCGTCATCACTGTGCTTGTCATTACCCTAGGCATCGACCTAGGTGAGTTGCAACATGTGCTAGGTGAGAGATGTGTTGGTTTCTCTACTTTAAAGGCATGTGGAATGCTCACTAGGAGAGGTGGTGTTTATCACCTGCATATCGCTAGAGCTAGGTGTCTCTACCCTACTCCTTTGCCTAATGGTCTTTTCTCTATCGAGGAAGGACGTATGCTTTATGACTTGCAGGTTGAGCAACACCAACCCGAGGAGGATATTCCAGATGAGGATGAGGAGCAAGAAGAGGAGCAAGAAGTTCCTTATCAAGAGGAGCAGCCACCAATCCGGTTCGCTACATACCAAGACTTCCAAGAACTTTGAGGGACTATGGAGAGGATGCATAGCTAATGTCTGTGATAATACAACACTTTTTAGCAATATAAATTGTGTCATTTGCCTATCATATCATGGTCCATCTAACTATTGTTATGCATGATATGCATGATTACTTGTTTTTATTAAATTCAATATGAGCTTTGGACATTTAGTAGTTTAGGTAGAATTTTATCCCTCTTCCTTGTCTTTGACATGTGCGTAGGTGTTGATGATGATTATGGATGAAACAAAGGCAAAAGGAACAAAGAGAGCATAGTATGAAGGAGCTGCAAGGACCAGACTTAGCCATTTGAGAGGTTGGAAAAGTGAAATTTTCCAACTTCTCAAAATAAATATCCAAGACCATAGGGTTATAGCCCTCGATGATACGAACTCAACAAGTGCAAGAACACCCAAAACGGAGTTTGTATAAAGAAATGGCGACCAAAATACTAAAGCATACAAACGGTTTGACGACCAACTATACGGCGGGAGCAATAATTCCGGCCGTATAGCTCCCGCCGTATAGTTGCCAAAAAGGTCGCAAACAACAGGATTTCACCCTCCGGAGGCTCCAGAACCTTCCCTATGTCATATGACAGTATTGGGGGAACCCTAGGGCACCCCCAAGGCCTATATAAAGGAGGGAGGACCCAAGGAAGCCACAATACACCATATACAAGATCTAGATCCCATCTACCGCCTCCACGGCGATGCCCTGCCGCCATGTCGCCTCCATAGCCTCTACAGCTCCACCAAGATCTAGATCTCCATCAACATCATCAAGCCTCCAAGCAAGAAGATGAGGAGAAGGAGGAAGCCGCCATCACCACGCTGACACCACCATCACCGTGCCATCATCACCATCTCCATCGCCGCTACTTCTTCATCCTTCCCCATCATGATCTTCGTGATGGGTTGTAACATGGCTTGAACCCCCTTTTATTAATGTTATGATGATTTGAGTAATTGAAGTGTGGTGTGTTCTTGTTAATTAATATGTTTGTGCTTTCAATTTACATTGTTCTATTCATGGTATTATTCTAGTGATTGGAGATGTCCAATCCATTATTGAGGAATTTACTAGGGATTCACGGAGTGTCACAGAACTTATCATTAGTCTCTACTCTTCCATGGGTACCTAACAAGTCCGTGGGTAGAACTAATAGGCTATTTTCTATAAGTGATTTGCGGAGGCAATGGCAGCTTAGGATGCACCACCCATTAAGATTTAATTTCCTCAAGATCACTCATGATATAGATAGGTATAGTGTTGAGAATTGCTTGACCCCAAAGAGACAGATGGGATATCTTGTGACTAGCACACTTGCTTAGGAGTGCGGTTCTCCATAGAACTTAATGCCTTTGCTCTAATTTACCTTGATTGGTCTTGTTACCTTAATACACTATTCTCTTACGAGATGACCCATTTCCAAAGAGGGTGTGGACAACTCAGTTGTCTAGTTGCCACTTACCAACGGTGGGAGACAACGGTATATGAGGGACCGCCACAACTATAGTTAACAGCTATTCCATAAGCACTTATCATGCACACCGGTATACACAACATTACTTGAGGAATCATAGCATTAATATTTCATCTCATTGCATTCACCTCTTTTCAATTTTACTTTTGTTCTAGCTTTCTTTCAGTCTTAGTAGTAGTTATTATAAAACATCTTAAATTCATTTATCCTAGTAACTTATAGAATAGGTTATTTCCAAACCACGGTTTGGGTGTGAACATGGTCGCATTGACAACGTGGCTGCGGGGTCGTGTTCGCCGAGCTCCCATCACGACAAACTATTAAATACTTGCTGCTACGAGTACTGCAATAACCATGTTTTGGTGCAGGAACTCAGCCCATCAATAGCCTCTCTTGAACCTCCGAGGATCAACTAGTAATTTATCAACTCAATATGCGAACTGGAGTAACGACTTTTTCTCGCCACCACAATGATTTGAAGGGCTTGCAAAAGCCTAAGCTTGGGGAAGTTTTCCTCATTATCTTTATTTGGCGTTCATTTGCTTTTATTTCTAGGTTATGTTTTTAATTCGAGTTTATAAGTACTCGTGTTGGTTTCCCCAACACTTTATCTTTGTTATTTCTATTTGTTTTCAAGATTTTCTAGCCGAGCTTTGCCACCAATTTTCTATTCTTTAATTCCCTCTCTCAAAAACAACAAAAAGATTTCTCCATTTGTCTTTATTTTCCCTCTTTCTTTTCTTTCCGCCTTGAGGTTCTCATGTATTTGTAGGAAGAGTGATTGACTTCGAGTTTCCAAGAAACAAATCAAAAGGGAAGAGAGAAGTGGAACCAAACATGAGAGGTACGCCTTATGACTCCCCACTTTTGAAGTTTGAGAAACCTATGCTAGTTAGTAGAAAATGCTGAGATATTATATTGGTGGAGTGACTCTTTATATTGTGGTAAAGTTTTGTTTGCATGGGTATTTAGTTGGGTACGTTTTGTTCCAGCTCTTGTAGTTAACTAAGTCTTGCCTAAAAATTTGCTAAACAATTGTAAGAATAAAAAGTCTCACAACTGAAGGCTTGGGTGTTGTAGTGTATAGTCTTGAAGGCTTATTTCTTGAGACACTCAACACCACAGAAAATAAGGATTGACTTGATAGGTTTCTTTAAAAAGGATTTGTTCGATTGAATTAATGTTTAGAGGTTTTTGTGAGCATGCCAAAGTTTGACTTGTTAATCATAAGAATAATATAGCTTTATGCGTGTCAAACTTCATGGGATGCCAATAACTCCGCTGGCCTACGAACAATCCTCATGGAGGAAACTCGTAGATTTTGGCTATGAGTTGATTAAACATGTGTAGCAGCAATGCTATAGTGGGTAAGATTCTTGGCACTCCCGAGTAGTTGGGTTCATGATGGAATCACTCATCTAGCTGATATGAGTAATCATTGTGCAAAAGGGACAAAAACCTTAGTGATGCCACAAGAATCCATCATAGCCCGATAAACTAATAAAAACTTTTGGCATGCTCTCAATTACTTAAGAACTGAAATTCTTGAAGGACAATGAATGGCAAAGTAGTACTTGAAAAGTCTTGATTTATAAATGTGGGAGAATTGAGATACTCTAGTGTATATGCTTTTCATGAAAACTCTCACACTCTCAATTTTACATGATTATGCTTTATTGTTCAAAGGCAAGCCTATGAGTTGATTACATGACATGGAATAAAGTTTACTCATTTGAATCTTCCATGTTAACAATAATTTTGTTGCGCTACAAGGATGCATAAAAACCCGTATGATATGCTTGCCATTACTCTATCTATGCTAAAGTTTTTCAGATTTATAAAGTGGAGGAAACATGAGACTATCAATCATGAGTAAGATCATCATCTCGTTATTTTAGTTTAAATGCTGAGTTCCACTACAAGAAAAGTTGGCTTTTACAACAGATGATTTTCGTGGTTGAAGGCCTGTTTTTCGTGGCTAAAAAGTCTTCTACGACAAATGCCATCGTGGTAAAAGCCCCGTCACAAAAGAATCTACCAAGGTTTTTCTCCTGACCATGGCGGATCGCAACCTTCAGCCATGAAAACTTGTTCCATCGTAGATCTGTTTGCCAGCCGCGTTGACTGCTGACGTCATGCAAACTGCCATGTGGCAGCCACCGTTAGCGGTCAGTTACCGCCGTTAACGGCCATAGAAACAGTGGCAGAAGCCAGGCCCAGCCAAGGCTTGCTAAATTCTAAATGGGTCGGCCCATTAAGGGAGCCCAATAAGAAGATGGTTCGTTACTGTTTCGTTCTATACTGTTTGAAATAGGCCCAAAGTTGCAGCCAGCAGCGGCCCGCAAACTTTCAGGCCCAATACTATTTTGGCCTAAATAAGGCCCATGATGGTCCAACACTCTTCGTCTCATTAGCAGCATGCACCAAGTTGTCCCTGTACATTTAAGGCTTGCGGGTGGCCCATCACTGTTTATCGTAGCCCATCATAGGTGGCCTACTGACAGCCCTTGTCTGAGATGGCCCGTTACTATTCCGGCATGTTACTATCATGGCATTTCACTGTTCTGGGCTTTACCTGTTCAGGCCCACAAGCAGCCCTTTACTGTTCTAGTCTGGTAAATGTGTTGGCCTGTTTCTGCCCTAGCCTGGAAATTTCTCGGGCTGTTACTGTTCTGGCTTGTCACTATTCTGGCCTTTCACTGTTCTGGCCCATTACTCTTGCGGTCAGCTACTGTTTTGGCCTGTTACTATTCTGGGATTTCACGATTTCTTGCTTGTTACAGCGATGGGCTGTTTCTGTTACGGCCTGCTACTGTTAAGGCCTGTTACTGTTATGGCATGTTACAGTTATGACATGTTACTCTTACGGCATGTTAATGTTATGTCCATTTACAACTTTTAGGTCGGCCCATTACGTTTACGGCCTTTTACAGTTTCGGCCTTTTCTGAGGCCCATAACAATATCATAAAACGTTTATATAATCCAGCATTTTTTACTATTCATCATCGGCCGAATACATGACGGACCAATAATAAAGCACAGTACTATTGCCTAATTGACCTACCTGGTGTAATTACTGTAACGACTACCGCATATGTGGACAGCGTCAACTAAATGCATACATGGCCTACGCGAGTTATCTAGATATTACATCAGCTGCAAACTTCTTAAAATTATTACATATTATGAAATCAAGGGAAATAAAAATCGGCATTTCAGTTGACAATCGAGTTAATAGCAGAGTCCTTAATTGATCACCTTCATCTTCCTTTGAGTGTGACAGCTACATTCAAGGAGACATGATCTTGCAGCCTCCTCTTTGGTGGCAATAGAAATAATTGCACCCTGAAACTAAGTAAAAATAAGTTAATACATCAAACAAGACAAATTACTCATTTGACTGACATGATAGGAGCTATGATCTGGAGTTTACAACAGGTCAATGGTTCAATTATTGACCAACACGTCAAACAAACAGCACAAGCAAGCATGCATTAAACAAGTGTGCCTACCGTGAAACGAGCAATTAAAAAATGTGTGTGTGTGGCTTAGAATCACAGCAAAAATAAACTAGTTAGGTCATTTCAACAAAAATATATGGAAGCAGTTCTATACCCTAAAATGCAAGAGACGTCGGGTGACTCGGAATTTGCGCTCAGACACAAAATGGCATGCAGTTACTATCATAGCAAAGAATGAACCAGATAGAAATTATAACCGCATCATACGAGAACTTGTAGAGAAGGAATGCAAACCACGAATGAACTATATATTGTAGAGGATAGTTATGTCGTGACTTAGGATGAACCAGACCCAGAACCAGATGCAAGATATAATGGAGTCACTCGTGAACCTGTAGAGTAGGACAAACAAGCATTAGACAAGTATGCCTAGAATGAAATGAGCAATCAAACAAAGTGTTTCTTAGAATTTCAGCAAATATAAACAAGCGAGGTCATTTCAGCAAATATATATGGAAGCAGTGGCATCTCCTGGAATGCATAGTCGTTGGGTGACTTGGAATTTGCGATGAGCTACACAATGGCATGCAGTTGCTGTCATATCTAAGAATCAACCAGACAGAAATTATATGGCATCATAAGAGAACGTCTAGAGCAGGAATGCAAACCACGAGTGAACTATATAGTAGAGGACAATTATGCCATTGTCAGGACGAACAAGCACCAGATAAGGAATTAATGGCATCCCTTGTGAACCTGTAGAATAGGCTATGCAAACCAACATGTTCATTGTTCCATTTTGAGATATATGCAAGAAAAAGGAAATAGTTAGTGATGCAGCTTTTGAAGAAGCAGATGGCAACAACAAAATTATAATCGAATTAGTACGAAGAGTTTAAACGGATACTACATGATAGTAGAACGATGCCAAGGAGGAAATAATAGCAGGAATTGATCTCGGGATGAAACAGATAGATTCAGCAACTGTAGAGCAGGGAATCCACACTAATATTTTTCGCTGACTTCAAATTTTGCAAGAATTACATGGTAGCAGGCAATTACTGTTGTATGGAGTAGCTAAGAACATATGTATGACAAAATAACAGACATGTCCATGACTTGAAATTTGTAGAGCAGCGCATGCAAACCAACATGTCTAATGACCTTGTATGTACTAGCACGAAGAACAGGCATGCCCACTGACTTGTATGTACGAGCGCGATGACAAAAATGCAGTTCACTGTGACAGGCTTGAACCTGCTACACTGCTGACAAAACAAAAATGGGTTGCAGACTTGGTTAACCTTGATCAGAGAGGCGTCTAAGCATCATTGGTACCGTGCGGGTGACGTCCAGGTTACCGACGGTGCTTCGGTTGCGGTGGCTGTTGGCGTTGGTGAAGCAGATCTTGGGTGGTCGATGCCGGCTAGAGCAAGGTGGCCGAGACCATCGCTGAGGCAGATCCAGTGCAGTGAATGGCGACAACAAAGCAGCTGGTCTAGAGCGGTGGACATGGAACTCCCAGAACTAGATCACGTCCGGTGTACACCGGTGAAGCGGATCCAGTACGGTTGGGTAGCTTACGGCGGCCGGGAAGCAGAGCTTGGGCGGTCGATGACGCCATCGGCGTGGTGAACGACACCGCAGCTCTGGTGAATGGCAGAGTGACCCGGTGAACCAGATCCGGTGGGTGAGCATCGGTGAAGCAGCTCCGCGGTGGTGCACGAGACCACCGCTCAAGCGGACCCGGCCGCCGTGGAATTTCCGCCGGCCGGTGCGCGTCGTGGTCGTGGAGGTGAGGGCATGGGAGAGAGGGGGCTGGAATTTTTGGAAGGACCAGCGGGAAAATTTGGGTGAATCCAGACTAAGGAGGTGAACATAAATATAAATTACGATCGTGCCCCCAAGCTACCAACTTTAGCTTGCCCATAGGGCGTCGGAACAATGGGTAGAATCAGAATTTTGAAGTCAAAAGTTTTTGAAACTGAGTGGCGGGAAATGCTTCAAGATTGGTGTGTGATTTTGCCGCTTGATTGAGATATTAAATTTGGCGACCGTCCATCTAATAATAATATAAAAATGGTACTGCCCGGTGGGATATTTTGCCTCAAAGTTTTTGAAACCGAGGGGCGGGAAATGCTTCAAAGTCAGTGTATGGTTTAGCTGCTCGATTGAGATTTTGAATTTGACAAGCACCCATCTGATAATAATACAAAAATGATACAGCCCCGGTGGGAGATTTTGCCTCAAAGTTTTTGAAACGGAGGGACGGGAAATGCTTCAAAGTAGGTGTGCGGTTTTGTCGCTTGATTGAGATTTTGAATTTGACAAGCGCCCATCTGATAATAATAATAATAATATAAAAATGGTACTCCCTAGGTGGGAGATTTTGGCTCAAAGTTTTTGAAACGGTTAGGCAGGAAAGGTTTCAAAGTCGGCGTGTGTGATTTTGCCGCTCAATTGAGATTTTGAATTTTTCTAGCATCCATGTACTACTACTAGTAGTAGTAGTAGTAGTAGTAGTAGTAGTAGTAGTAGTAAAAAAATGTGGTAGGACGTACGGCTATATGGTCAAGAATACATGGCTGAGAGTCACATGAACTGATCATCTATATAACCACACTTGAGTTACTCCCTGTGTTTAGTATTACTAGGCCGGAGTAGTACTAGTTCGGAGAATTAACTTCACCTACTCGCTTTATAGCTAGTTATTGCATGCAGTAGTAATCGTAAAATCCAGGCAATGCTCGTGGCCACCGCATCTAATTGAAAACATGCAAGCCAATGGATGCACTCCCATTTAAACAACATGATCGGCCAGAAGCATTATATGACGTGGTGGTTCATATTTTCCGGTCAACTAGAGGACTAATTAAGCAAAACTAGGAGCATTAATTGGTCCTCTGACCTAGCAATTCAGACTATAAAATAATTAAGAGGTATATACACCTTTAGTCCCACATCTTGCACCACGAGAGCATTTTAGTCCTACATATTGAAAAATGAGCAATACTAGTCCCTCAACTTATATCTCGAGAGCATTTTAGTCCAATTTAATGGAATTTCAGTGAATTTGACTTAATTTGTCCATAAATGACGTTGATTTTTTAAAATAACCCCTCTATATTTTTTATGTCATTTGTGTCCCTATGCGGACTGATAAGTGGGCCACCTGTTAGTAGACGTACAAATAAAATAGTTAAATCTCTAAGAGGAGAATGGATTCAAACATAACACTTTTGTACAACAACACACACATACCCGCAAGCCACTATGTCGGTAGATGCCCACGACTACTCATGTGAGACGAGGAGTACTTGAGAGGACGTAATTATGCCAAACGAGGAGTACTTGGGGGAAGTAATTATTTATACAATAAAAAAGCACATATGAACACAAAAAATGCTCATGTCTATGTTGGCACGGTCCATAATATCAATTGTATAGCTTTGTCGTTAACCTAGTAGCTAGTTGTAGTGTCTAGAATAAACTTGAGTTTTTTCTTATTAGCAAAAATGAAAAGGAATAAAGTTGAGTTGTTATTGTACCCCAGAACACATATTTTTGAATATCCAAAATAAAGAACACGTCAGCCAGAAGGGTCTTCAGTTAATCACTTCTGTGTGCATGTTGTAATGGCAATGTTGATTTCTTCAGTAGCGCAGGTAATCAGTCCGATACCCTACAATGCATTGGTAGTTTTTATTATTTGATTTTTTATTCAGATCCTCCTGTCAAGTCGTACCAAGGTCACAACTGGCAGGCAGAAAATACACAGGGGCCATTTTGCAAAAATTATGATGCCACATGTCACTTCCAGAATTCGAAAAAAATCATAGAAATTTGATTGAATTGGACTAAAATGTTCCTGGTTATAAGTTGTGGGGCTAGTGTTGCTCACTTTGCAAGATGTGGAACTAAAACGCTCCCGCGGTGCAAGTTGTGGGACTAAAAACATATATACCTCAATAATTAACAACCGTGTTATTGAGAGAACATGAGGTTTTTAGCTCCACGGAGCATACACCCCATCCGGCCACATGGTGAGCATCCAAGGGCACAGCCAAAAAGCGAAATTGAAAATGGAAAATTCCATGCAAAATGGAAAATGCCCTGCGTTTGCATGTGCTCTGAGGACCAGGGAGCGGAGGCTTTCTTCTTAGATTTTGGGATAATTAAATACAATGAGGTTATTATACTACTACTACTAGTATCATCCTACACCTACACACTCGCGTGCTCCCAGGAGTCGTAAAGCTGGTGTGCGCATGACCGTTGTACCGTAATTAGTGCGCGTGTGCATGCGCGTGCCCATGCCAGTTTGATGAAACGCGCTTGTGGTTGCTATGTGCATGTCGTCGTCTCGTTTCCATATGATTCGCTTGGCTTTCTCATGCCTTTGTTTAAATGTGTGTCTCTGAAACCGCTTCCTGTGCCACTCGGTGGGACCGAGACCACACAAATGCCATCATCCATGGCCGGCAAGAAGCAGGAGGACTCGCCATGGGCTGGTCTCCCTAAGGGAATCGTCCAGAAGATAGGTGACATCTTCCTTTCGACGGACGACTTCGACTACTATGCTGCCTTTCGGGCAGTCTGCAACGCCTGGCGCGGCTTCATGGAGGAGCGCTTTATGCCAGCCAACTGGATTGTTCTAGAGCACTAGTTGTCGGAGGAGTATCGGGTAGAACACACTGTCATCACGTTGCTGAACGTGAGAACTGGCCACCACCTTGAGAAGAAGATTAGCCGGGTTATTCGCAGTTGCTTTCTTTATATTCTTCTGTATATATGCGATCCATTTTTTGCATTCACATCCTATACTATCTGTTTTTCAAGTTCTGTTTCTTCGTCCACTTGTTGCCCAAGTTTTTGCTCCATGTTTTACCTTGATTGAATTTCAGCCTATTTACCTTGACTGAATCTCTGTTTCTCCTCCCTCTATCTCTGGAAGGTACTTTTATGTCGGTAGCACAACCGGTGGCCTTCTTGTCCTTGGACAGAGGGTGCAACCGTACAAGACCCGGTTGTACAACCCCTTCTCGGGTGCTATCAAGCGCTTGAGGGCGGAGATACCGACCGAGCGGGTGGCTTCTGTCGCTGTGACGATGTTCCCGTCATTGATGGTGTTTACATCAAACAATCAGAACACCACCATTCGGTGGGCGGATGAGAGCACGGAGGAAGGGAGTCGCCGAGTCTTTGGTGAAGGGTGGTACTCGCCATATGACTTCACGGAACTCTGGAGCATGACCTCTTATGCCGGTGATGTTTTTGTCGTAGACAGATATGGGTCTGTCCTCTCGACTATGTGTGATGCTGCTCATGGAGATGTGCAGCTGCAGCGCTCCGCACGAACCCTGGAGATGCATCCCACCGTTGCAGGCCCTGTTTCGGGCTGCCAGTTCCCAGAGAATCATTTTTACCTCGTCGAGTCCAACTGGGAGTTGATGTTCGTTGTGAGTGGACCGGTCTACGGCGGCAGGCCGGTTGTTTACCGGGCTGATAGCTAGAACCATGTCCTTCAGCCGGTTAGAGGCATCGGAAGTCGTGCTCTCTTCGTTGCTGAGAATCGGTGCGTCTGCGTCTGTGGACTCCCCAGATTAAGCATCCGAGAAATCCCTGCTATGTATATATATCCATGTTCCCATGATCAGTGAGCCGTGGAGCATAACCGACAAGTATCGTTACAACATCCGAGACATAACAAATTACAAGATTTACATAAATGCCATTAAGGCTACAACATCTTTAGCAGCGGAATAATCTCAAGCACAGAGCCCAATCGTGCCTCAACCTATAGGCAGCTGACTGGGAAGACGACCTAGTTCGCTGGACGTCACCTGAATCCTCCGATGTCGAACCTCTGAAAGACTGGCCAAGTAAATAGCCAGGGACAAAGCCGTGAGTACTTTTGAATGTACTCGCAAACCACAAGGATAAATGAAATAAGTAAATGCAAGTCTGGCTTTGGCGAGATAGCTCTATCTGGGGTTGTTTTGAAATGCCTAGACTACCTCTTGTAGTTATGGCATCTCCATATCTTTGTTGAAAAAGAAAGTTTGAAAACATGCCTTTGTTTTATAAGTCAAGACACTTCCATATCTTTGTTGAAAAAGAGTTTTGGAAACAGTTTTGGAGTAAAAACCCTTTTTAAGCCTTCTTGACCACCTCTGGTCAAAACAAAACCTTCGAACTCGGTTTCCCCCGGAACCTTCATCCTCATCGTCCTTGTTTCCCAAACAAGCACCGTTTGGGTACTCCTAGCCAACACCTTTACAACCATCCTTGACCGTGGACACGGCTATTCGAATAGATTATACTCTACTGAGTTTGTGCACTTTCCCCACAAGAATCAATACATCCGCCGGGATACAACCACGGCCCACTACCACTGTAGATGGGGGTCCAGATAATCAAACCTAACCTTTCGCTTGTCTACCCTAGCAAAGGAATGCTCTTCCTTTTGGGTTTGTTCTCCCCGGCAACGAGTATGTGGCTCCCATCCATAGTCCTGCCTTCCGTACACGTGCATACCCAAGCCGCAACTTGGCGTATACCTTAAATCTGGTGACTCCACTTCCTTCCGTACTCCAAGGCATACCGTCCGTCGGAGACCCAATTGTTGCACCGGCCTCCTGCCAGTTCAGGCTCACTCTTGCCGAAACAAGCAACAGGCTTTAGCTCCGAGATCTAGTAGCGCCTGCCCGGAATTCCAGGGATCTCTCCCTATAAGCATGGTAGAAGTTGCCTCGGCTAATGCGGACAAACTACGAGTTAAGCCCTAGCACCTGGGGTAATGTGGTTGCGCGGATAAATATTGTCTCGGTAAAGGCGTAGAACATCACATCACCTTCTCATTGCTCATCATCACCATTTCTTTCTTTAAAACATCCGCCTGGAACGATGCCTCTTCCCAAGGGTTTTATAAAGCAGTTTAAAACTTTTGTAGTGGGGTAAATCCCCAAAACAGTTTATTTTCTCAAAACCGGGGGTTTCCAACGAGGTAGGATGCTATACATCATACTCTCGATCTAAGGGGATAAAATGGTAGGTACATCAGGGTGGTGCCTCGAAGGACACAGAGTCATAACTTGGAGGAGCCAAGTTACTATCGCAGTATTTGTAAAACAAGACTTGCAAGTGGATAATGCAATTTATAAAGAGGACACAAAACGGGTTGAAAGAGAGTAGGACGTATATCAGAGTTTAGGAATGGTGGCTTGCCTGTGATCAGCAATAAGTCCCTGGACTTCTTTAGATAGCCAGAATATCCAATAGAATAATAATAAGAGGTCCCTTCCTTCTTGTCATCGAACACACACACTATCGTCGTCATCGGGTACACATGCAAACAGACCATACCACAATTAATACAAGGAATACAAGCATCACACCATACAGCAAGCTAACATAAGGAATAATACTGAACTTGGGAGGTTTTGGAGAAGTTGGGTTTTAATAGTGGAATTACTAAATTGCCATTGCAGTGTTTTTCCATTTAGAAGATAGTTGTCAATGCTAGATACCATGAACTTGGATTAGGGTTCTATGGTCAGTAGGCCTCCAAAAGATAACCATGGTATCCGCAGATAGGTCTTGACAAGACAAAACCATTACAAGTGGTTTTACTTGAATATCAATTTCCAAGATTTAATTATGATTTTTAAAGTGGATTAAACTCTAGTTTGAGGAAATAAATCACCAGAAATTTTCTGGAGCTCCAAAAATTATTTCCTTGGATGGTTTGGTAGCATTTGTTTTACTCAACCACCCAGAGATGGAATTGTGTCAAAAGAATTACCAGAATGCCCTCAGGAAATTCCCAAAGGCAGTTCTGTATATAGTTTTGCTCCTTTTTACCAGATTAATTCCACAAAAGCTATTGAGTTTATTCCAAGGGCATATGATAGGCACTTGGAATACCTTTATATAGAAATTGGATTCACTCATTTTGGAGTTGCCAAACTCCTGGAGAGATTTATTTAGTGAAAATACCCCTTTTAGAAGTATTTAAATCACTAAAATGTAACTAGAGCTCGATAAATTCTGAGCTGCTAGGATTTGATAGACACTGATTCTAGGAGGTACTGGGAGTTGGAATCAGGTCAGGACCCCATTTGGTTTGACCTAGAGATTGTATCTAAGGCAGATAAAGGCTATTGTTGTTATTTTTCTTAAAGGCACGCCTCTGTTCACCTTGGCATAGGACCTGTGCTGGATGATAGGTATTTCAAATACCTTCCAATAGAGCCTTAGCTCATCTCAAATGGAGATGTGAAACTCACTGAGGAAATTAATTAGTGTACCTGATACATTTTAGTGGATTAATTGCCGATAAATAATGAAGATTAATTTTGGCAAGGTACAGGTTTTGCATGTTTGAGAAAACAACAGGTAACTACCAGAAATTTTGATCTAGGCTGTTAGATTTTATTTTCATTTTCAAAAGGATTTAAACTGGGGGACAAATCCTGGATCTAGACAGAAATGAATAAAAGAAAAGGTTTGCGGGCTGGGATCTGGGGCTACTGGGCCGTGCTGAGGAGATTCGGCCCACGGTGAGGTGACGCGGCGCGCGGGAACCAGCGCTCGAACTTACCAGGCGGGGCCCGGCGGTCAGCGAGATGGGGAGGCCAAAACGGTATCGGCGGATCCCGGCCGTCCGTTTAAGTGGCGATGGACGGCCCAGCGTCGTCGTCCACCTGGGCTCGCCGGCAACATGAGATAACCCTAGCAGAGGGTGGCGCGGGGCGGGGAGCTCACCGGAGGGGTCAAGGAGGGTCGAGGAGCCTGCAGGGTGATGCGGTCGACGATGCTGAGCAGATCGAGGGGCAGCACGACGGCGGAGGTCCACTGGAAGCAGCTCGCGTGACGGCGGCCGAGAGCGACCTCGTCGGAGCTCAACACCGATGACGGAGGAGTAGGTCCTGGGCCAAAAGAGAAGTATTGACAGGTAGAGGAGGAGGGGAACTCATGAGCTGACATGCAGAGGGAATGGAGCGGGGGAGAAGGAGCCTTGCTCGATTCGGTGAAGAGGCCGAGAGCTCTCCTTCTTCTTCTTTCGAGCAGCACAGGGGACGGGAGTGGGAGTGGAGCTAGGGGAGGGTGAGTGGAGGTGAGAGGGAGTAAATGAGGGGCAGAGGGCTGACTGGGGTGGGGTAGATGATTAATTTACCAATTTGGAAAAGGTGGAGAGGATTGCTGGCCAAAGATTGGTCCAGAGAACGGTGGGGAGGGGTAGGATTGGTATTTGGTCATGCTAGATCAGAGAGGGAGGGGTGGCAGCTGTGGTGATTAATTAGAGTAGATCCTTGTAAGATTTGGGGGTTGTCTCTCTCTCTCTCTATTAGTACAAGGAGTAGAATAGGAAGGGCTGAGGTGGAGCTACAGTGCTGGTCAACCAGGGGTGTGTCTTGATGTTGAGGATAAGCATTGAACAAGTTTTGATGGAATTTGGAAATGATTTGAGTAATGGCTTTGCTTAATTGGCAATTTGATCCAATTGATGGTTATGAAGGAAGTCCAAAATCTTGCATTGGACCAGAGGAGGAAATGGTACTGGTAGATAGATGAGGTCAAGGTAGACTCCTAGGATTTAATTGAGATTTTTAGGTGGGGTTTTAGTCCACTTAAATCCATTTACTCAGAAAGGGCAGAAGTGGTTTCTAGAGGATCAATTGATATTTTACATTGGACAAGGGTGTATTTTGATTTGAGAGGGTCCTAGATGTGAATACACACTTAGGGGAATTTTCCCAAGATTTATGGAGACATAAAAGTATTTAAGATAATTATTATTCCAATTCAGCCATTTAAGAAAATGAGGAAAAAGAAATAATAAAGCTTCTCAAAAATAATTATTTTTGATATGGAAAGATAGGGTATGATACCTGGAACTCACATGAGCCAAAAGTTAGGGAGGTGTTTTGGCAAAAACCAAACTTTCCTTTATGGAGGGAGTTTTGGGGATTTTGACTATTAAAAGAATTAAATAGTTTTGGGGCCATAATAATTTTGGAGAATTATTGGTAAATCTTGGTGATCAAGATGGAGGGTGTAGACAAGGGGTAGAAAGTATTTTTAACCTTGTGGAATGGAATTCCAACTTGAATTTGGTGGAACAAAGTATTGAGGATCTAGGGTGATGTAAATTTTATACCACCAAAACATGTTTGCATCTTGGAGCTTAGAGTTCTCCTTGGTGCAATGGATATATGGGTAGGTCATATAGATTATCATGGCATGAGGAGTTTGAATTGATAGCATATGAGGTGATCTAGAAGTGATGGCAAACTTTTTTGAAATTAAGGCTGCCATGCAAAATGAGTCATGATGCCTTATAAACCATGTGGGTTTATGCAGCACAGAGATCTACTTGGGGCCAGTGAAGTAGGTTTTGATAGACATCAATGATTAGATAACAACCATGCAGAGAGTTGGTCCATAGGAGGTTGTATGAGGGTGTGAGCTTCTACCAAAGTAAGCATGATGACTAGTTTTGCAGGAAATGCTAATTTCTTGTCTGCAAAACCATCATGGACAAGTGGGTTGGAGGGGGATCTAACCAGAGGCCAATGTGGGCCTTGGTAGTCCTTAGGATGTTTAACAATATGGTTCAAGTGCATTTCCAAAAATGCACAAGTTTTGAGAAAAGGAGGCATTCAAAAACGTGATGTTGAAATTGTTTCCAGACTTAGTCAAATTTTGGCAGTTTTGAGGATTTTGACTAGAGTATGAGAGGGAAAGCTCTTGGAGGGTTGCAAGGTATCAGAGCATTAATAAGTGGATGATATTGAAGTGTAGATTGAGTGGCAGGGATCCATGCTTGGTATTGGTCTTCATGGACTTGAAAACATCTAGAATGGAAATCCTCAGAATTGATCTGGTTAAGGGTTTTAGATGATCACCTAGTGGCTAGGGATCATATATAGGTTGGTAATCTTGCTTAGGTATTGAGGAGTTGGAAACATCTTGATCCTAGTGATGAGCTCCTAGAGTAGCTCATACTACTTCCTAAGCAAACAAGTCAAACAGTAGATCAAAACAACTCATCTTGTAAACAAATCAACTACTCTAGGGTTACCATCAAGCTTAGCTTGAGGTAGGGTTGGGGCATTTTGAAGAGGTTGAGTTTTGAATAAGGTGAGAGTCCTTGGTATCTCTACCAAGAGTAGAATTCAATTGCTTGGAAAAGACGTTTTGGGAAATCTAGAGATAAGATTAGTTGAGTGCTCTGTCTTGAAAACATAAGGAGATTATTATATATATCTCCATAGTTTTGTCAATAGAAGCTACCAAAATAGTTTTCGTTACATAGGCATATTGGCTCATGTTTTAAAATGCCAGAACTTTTGAGAATATGTAAAATGAGCCAGGATAGTTTTGGTAAATAGCTTTTGTCAACTAGGGATGAGGTAAGGAGTATCTTAAGATACACTCTCATATTCCTAGGCATTATCAACAGCAAGCAAGCACTACACCAAAGAAGAAGAAAAAGTTTTTGTTCCCCCTGATTTTTGCATTTTGGACAACTAATCAGGGTTACTGAAATAGGGATGTTACAGCATCGACAGCACCAGGGTACCCACAGTGCAGGCCGGCAGCATATACTATGCGGATCTATCCGAGATTAGATCTTACAACTTTGAGGCTCTTGCGTGGGAAGAGGAGCCAAGCGTTTTATATGGGTATGGAGTAGGAGGATTATGGAATGACCGTCCTTTCAAACTTGATCGATTACTGGCAGAGTATTGCAGAATCGTCGAGCATTCTGAGCTGCAGATGGTGCCGGCATATGGTGAGGATGATACCACCAACTACGATTACTACGACAGATATCCATCAGATTGATGGATTGTGTGGGTGTTCTCCTGATGCATTCTCTTTAGGTCTGCTTTTTATGTGTTCACTTTGTTGAGTGAATGTCTATGAATTTTTTAAGTTCTATGGTGCACGTGTAATACAATGGATGTTCTCCATGTTCCGGTAGATCGTCTGTTGTACCTCTTACAATTTCACTTTTTTTTCATGTGTGTGTAGTAATTCTGATAGATGCTCAGTTTGCAACAATCCTCAAACAACTTACAACTGCAAATGACAGTAGATTATTACAATCCTCAGTAAACTTGATAGTAATAAAATGAAGCATAACAGTTGCAGCAGAGTCCAGACAACTAAAAAACACCATAACTCGTGTTACAGAAAAGGTCTCTATGGAGCTTGCATCCCGAGACATGTAACAACTGGCTTCTCATGAGAGTTGCAGATGAGATTATTAAGTATGTTCTGCGTTAAGGCTAGCCTGTTTTTCAATTCATATAAGTCTTTGCATGCTATGGTGATTACTGAATCTGTTTTGTTGGCTTCTTGCTCAACAATATCACGGGCATCTTGGAGGGCATCCTCAAATAATCTTTCGGCTGAAAAACGAGGATCAGTCGAAGCGGTGTGCCATGAGCAATAGGTATTGTCACTGCTGCTGTGTGAAACAAAATCTAAACTTGGATAAGCGGGTCTTTGTTTGGCATTCAGAGGGTCATTTGCAGCCTGAAACAAGCACAAAACAAGTTATAACAGCATTACCCTGCAATCACACCACCATGAATTTTAAATGTGTCAATGCGGTAATATATAAGGAAGCAATTAACAGTGGTGGCTCATACATCTATTTCTTCTTGAATAAGTGGAGCAGCTGGCACCATGGAGCAATGCGAGCATGTGCTGCTATGTGAAATGACTACTCTACTTGAAGATGGCTGAGACCAAGACAAAACAAGTTACTTAAACAACACACTTGGGAAACAAACTACAAGTTCATTTTGAATAACAATGCGAGCAATCAACCAAAGTACCTAATGCAGGCTGCTCAAACTAGAATGTGCAGAACATGAATAAAACGAATATTAAAACTAAGCCATTATGTTTCTCATATATAAACTAGCCAGGAACTACACAACGAAACCTGCCACTGATTTAATCATAGACAAAAAAAAGAGTAACTCAGCCAATAAAAACACATCAATTATGAGCCTCGAATATGCTAGCCAGATAATTTCAGACAAACAATGAATCAAGCAATCATACATTGAATTATTCATGAATAGCCAGATAATTTCAATGCTTCGACGGCCTGAGAACAACAAACTGAACCATCAAGTTCCTCGTATTAAAATAGCCACTTCATTTAGCTATGATACATAGTAGATACAAGAGTGAGATGAACTGCACAGAGTTCCTTATGATACATGTGTGGATCTTATCACTAGTGTGGCCTTGTTCTTATTATCAGACAACTCAGATGCAATACACCCGGCCTCTCCATATCTAGGAAATTGAACTAAGCACATGGAACAAAAGCAAACCATAGTGGGGCTAAAATGTTTGACGCTAATTTTTGGCAAAAAACTATGAAAACAAGAAAGTCAAATGGTAAATTTAAGCAAACAAAAATTGTGGAAAGGACCAAACTTCGGGTGGGGGCCTTACGATCGGTGTTACACGAGATCTATGATGGCTCGTGTGGACGGGCGGAGTTTGTACTCCATTGTGGCTCCTCTGCATAAAGGTAAGGCCAATTGTAAATACAAACAGGTTCCAACATGATACACATTGGCATGAAGTGAAACAAAAGTGATGGGGTCTTACCAGATTATAGGAGCCATTCACTCTATGATATTGTGTGCAAACTGAGGCTGCTCCTTGCATAATAACAACAAACAGTTTGAGCCATGGGTTAAGAGGGATCAAATCGACAGTATATAATGGTCAAATAGTATGACGTGTGTAAACGTGTAGTATATGATAGTAGGACAATAGCACGATGGAAATACTATAGTTCGTAAATCGGCGAATGAGAGAGATATTATATAATCATATCTCATGTGGACAGGTACAACAGAGAATGTAAACAAATATGTTAAGTGACTAATAATTCATAAAGAAATAATACAGTACATAAAAATAGTTCAATGCGTGGAGTTTAAGCGTAACCACAACGGGTTAATTTAGTACTCCCTCGATTTCAAAATATAAGATGTTTTAGCTTTGTGAAAAGAGTGCATCTAGACCTCTTTTAGTGTGTAGGTTCATCTAGGTTTGGAGTGAACCTACACACTAAAATGAGTCTGGATACACTTCTTTCACAAAGCTACAGCATCTTATATTTTGAAACAGAGGGAGTACATAACAGGTGTATATCAAGTAAAGAACCTGTTAGTTAGGAAATTTAGCACGAATACAATACATTGCCAATAAACAAATCGTGTAGGGAGATCTGGTTTTACCTCGGTCGGGGCGGTGTCTAGGCCTCCTCCGCATCCTCACGGGTCATGTCGAGGTCGCCGAAGGTTCTAAGATCGCGAGGATACGAGCAGAACGCTGGACCACGGCGTCCATGGAGTAGATCCTAGGCGGTCAGTGATGTGATCAGCATGCCAGACAAGAGGGTTCGTTGAGCATATCAGGTGTGCGGGTACGCCGGCTAAAGTGTAGCGGGGATGTTCTGGCCGGTGACGTATTCCTGGAGGAGAGAGAGGGGGAGGGGGGTTGGGTTTAGGTACTGCTAGCACTATACTGGCAAAATTATGAGTGAAGCCCCCCACCTACCGAATTTAATAGGGGTCAAATGGGAATTAAGAAGTATCTGAAATAGGCACGAACTATGTCCGAATGCGCGGGATCGTTTTCAAAAGGTGTTCAAAATTTTCATGATGCAAAGTCTTAGCTAGAAGTCGAACCACTCGTCAAAACTCTCTGTGGTTTCTGATATATTAATTAACCGCTCGATGGGTACCTCCAAAAGCTTTTTTCATAAAACTTTCAAAGAAACCTACGATTTATTACTTGTAGTTCAAGTTTGACATAATTTCATTAAATTCAAGAGCAATCTATCGCACTTAGTTATAGGTCAAGTTTGACCTAATTTCATTAAATTGTCTAGACGCAAAATCTTAGCAAGAAGATGAACCTGTCGTCAGAACTCTCTTTTGGTTCCTGATAGTATATTAATCCCCCCCCCCCCCCCCCCGCGTGCACCCCCTCCGATGGGTACCTCTACGAGCTTTTCTGTAAATCTTTTAAAGCAACCTACACTGTTTACTTGTAGTAGTTCAAATTTTACCTATTATATTTTTCCCTCTTTGCCTATTATAATTTTATATAGTGATGCTATGCCAGATGTCTATTATCCGAGTCTCACGTGCAGGGCACGTACAATTTACTAGTACTTGTAGTTTCAAATTTGACCTAATTTCGATAAATCGACATAAAGTCATTCTAATGGGCAGAGTTAGCTGAGAAGTTTAAAAACTCATAAAGCATGGGAATCATTGGTACAACATGTTGGTCCAATATATATGTATGTACACTTGGCGTGTGGCATTGAGATCCAATATTCTTCGAACTTTTCTTTAGGAAAAAGAACAACCTCGCTCGTATTCTTCACTCGAAAAATGTAGAACTGAATATTCTTTCTTGATAGTTGGAAACTCACACTGACCACATTGTTTACTACAAGAAGATGCACCGATGATTTACCTATGAAAAGACATTTAATTCAAGAGCAATCTATGGTGTTTACTTGTAGCTAGCTCAAGTTTGACCTAATTTCATTAAATTACCAATATGCAAACTCTTAGCAAGAAGTTGAACCTATCGTCGAAGCTCTCGCTGGTTTCTGCTATATTAATTTTGAACCCTCGATGGGTACGTCCAAAAGCTTTTTTGTAAATCTATCAAAGAAAAACCTACAATTTACTTGTAGTTTCAAATTTGACCTAATTCCGAGATATCGACATAAAGTTATTCAAATGTACGGGGTTAGCTATAGGAAGCTTCAAAACCCATAAAAACATGGGAATCGCAAGTACAACAAGTTGTCGATCCACTATATATATATATATGTCTGTCAACTTGGCTTGTGGCATCTGATGTCTATGCACTTCTATTCTTGTAGACAGTTGTTGGGCCTCCAAGTGCAGAGGTTTGTAGAACAGCAGCAAGTTTTCCCTTGAGTGGATCACCCAAGGTTTATCGAACTCAGGGAGGAAGTGGTCAAAGGTATGCCCTCTCAAGTAACCCTGCAATCAAGATACAAGAAGTCTCTTGTGTCCCCAACACACCCAATACACTTGTCAGGTGTATAGGTGCACTAGTTCGGCGAAGAGATAGTGAAATACAAGTGGTATAGATAATTATAAGTGGTAACGGTGATAGAGAATAGCTTGGTGGCATGGAAAAGACTAAAGTAAAACTGAAATAAAGATGGAAGCAAGCAAACATGTAACAGATCTAGTTGCAAACGGTGTTTCAATGCTTCAAAACAAGGCCTAGGGATCATACTTTCACTAGTGAACACTCTCTCATATAAATATCTTCTCTTTATGATACTACTCTTAACTACTCTCCGGTTGAACACTCTAATCGATGGTAGGGCTATAACAACACTCCTCAAAGTAAGCCTTTCCCATCTAGATAACCCCACACTATCACCTTGTGTACTAGATGAGTCCAACAAACACCACAATTTCATAAAGACATCCAACTCCAAATATAACTCATAACAAGTATTTGTAATCTCTAGCCTAAGTGCCACCATGGTGTGCACGCTGTCACTTTCACACACATGGGGAGAGCAGAGATCTATTAAGCACTTGAGTAGCAAGGTAGATCTATAGATTACAAGCTCATGATCACAATATGATCATGCATAGAGAGAGAGATGAACACATAGCTACCGGTAGAACCCTTAGCCTCGAGAGAGAACTACTCCCTCCTCATCATGGGAATCAGCAATGGTGATGTAGATGGTGGTGGAGATCGATGGAGATGGCTCCGGGGGCACTTCCCTGTCCCGGCAGGGTGCCGGAACAGAGACTTTCTGTCCCCCGAATCTCCCCTTCGGTGGAGGCGGTGCTGCGGAACTTTTCATGGCTAGAGGCAGGACGATCTAGGGTTTTGGTATCGGGAGGCTCTTATAGGCGAAGGAGGCAAGGTCGGTGGCCGGCCAGGGGGCCCACACCATGCCCTGGCGCGGCCTGGGCTGGCCCGCGCCAAGGGGTGGTGTGGCCACCCTGTGGCCCCCCCTCCGTCTCGTCTTCTGGCTCCGTGAGTCTTCTAGAAAAATATGAATTTTGGCTTTTGTCCCGTCCAATTCCGAGAATATTCATTTTCTGACTTTCCTGGAACCAAAAACAGCAGAAAACAGGCAACTGGCATTGTGGCATCTTGTTAATAGGTTAGTCCAAGAAATCATATGAGAAGTACTCCAAAGTGGGGACAAAACACAAGAAAGTAGATAAAACCAAGCATGGAACATCAAAAATTATAGATACATTTGCAATGTATCAACATCCCCAAGCTTAACGTCTGCTCGTCCTCGAGTAGGTAAGTGATAAAAAGAAAGAACAATTTTTGAGGTGACATGCACCATCATAAACTTGATCAAAGTATTTGTAAAACATTCAAAGTTGGGATCATAGTACTTGAACCATAACATGAAAGACAAAGTTCTAGCAATAAGACAAAGAAACTATGTTGCAACATAAAAAGGCACAAACAAAAGATTCATGAATAACAATGCTTTGCAAGACGTTTGTTTGTTTCACATAAAGAAAACATAGCATAATAACATCCAGTTGTCCCTCATAGAGTAGAAAATATAATGGCATAGGACACCTTCAAAGTTCATAAGAGTGACTAGATACAAATAGTTTAAAACAAGCAATATCAAGCTATGCATCAATCAACTAGTCTTGGGACAATGCACATAGAACTAAGAATGGCCACTATGCTCTCAAAGTAGGTGCATAAAGATAGAAGGTGGAGACTCAACATAAAAGTAAAAGAAAGGCCTTCATAGAAGGAAGTAGGGACTCAAGTCTCATAAAGAGCTTCCAAAAATTATGGTACTTATAGCTTTCAGCTCTCATTGCCCCTATCATAAGCATCTTGAAGTGATTAAGGTTAAAGTGAACAAACTATGGTGTACATGCTTGACGAATTATAAGTCAGAAATCTCATGTCCCTTCTTTACGAGGGCCGCTCCTCATGCTACTCAAGTTTAGTCACCGGTAAGTTCTTGTCATCGTAAGTACATGTGTATCATAGAGAACCGCCAACGGAGTACCCCTTGCCCGATGATACGAAAGAATCCCCATATCAAAATGACAAGGCAAGCAGACAACGAGCATCTCAGCAATCTTCTTATTTACCATGGGAATGTGGTGCTTTTTTTTCTCTCTTTCCTCTTTTCATAATATCTCTTTTTCTCTTTTTTTCTCAATATAGGACTCTTTTTTTATAAGAAGAATGCTTCATAGACAGCTCATTATGGTTACGCTGCAGGTTTCCACCATGTCAGCATGGATTAGACCAGCGGCCCGGGCGTTTCTCTAACACATATACATAACTCCATGGACTTACAAGCTCCCCTTTCATTTCACACCGACGACATCCATATACAAAAGAGCATGATATCAACTAGGTACAAGTACCAAGTGCAATGTTGAAAGCGTTCCCCATGAAAGCATGGTTCTGCTAATTCCCAACAATTAAGTGCAAGCATATACAACATAGACGACACAATGGTTCAAGTTTATTAAGGGCAAGAAAAGTAAAGTGTGCCATCAAGTTCGTGAGAGCTTTAATCACTAGTTTTCTCATAACAAGTTTAATTTGGAAGGTAAACAAAAGCATGAATATACTTGGAATAGCATAAGCTAGTATGTAGGTATGGTGGACTCTTTGGCATAACTTGGTTTAAGGAGTTGGATGCATGAGTGGAACTCATACTTGGTTGTGGAGGCTAGCAAAAGACTGGGAGCGACAAACTAAGAGAGCAATAATGGCCATAATCATGCAGAGCGACAAAACATCATTAATCAAAGCATAAAGTGATAAAACAAGTTGAAAACTAAAGGATCATAAAGGCTATGGTGACTTGAGATAGTCATAACATGGTGTAAGCATGCGCCAAGTCAACCCAAATAAAGGATCAAAGGAGAATACCACTATACTATGCTTTACTATGCTAAAACAACGCATGATTCATCTAAGGAACCTTAAGCAATCTCAATTGTTTATAACAAGTCATGCTACAGCAAAGAATACTAATCATAAAGCAAAAACAATATCGAGCATGGCATGACAAAGCATAGGCCACAGTCAAAAACAAGCTATCTTTACCACTTAAGCATGAACTTTCCTATTCTTTTCCAATCCAAACCAAACTATTTAAAAAACAATGTATGAAAGAGGGGGTCCAACCAATTTATTCAAAAAACTAAGAAAACCAAGCAAACGAAAAACCAAAACGAAAACGAAAAAGAAGACACTCTAAGAACAACACAATTGTGTATGAAACAATAAAAATAAAGTGTTTGGAAGAAACCTGGGATTTTTATTGATGAAGAAGGGGATGCCTTGGGCATCCCAAGCTTGGACGCTTGTACTTATTGGATATTTCTTGGGGTGAGACACGTGGCATCCCCAAGCTTGAACTTTATTCCATCCTTCATCTCATTACTCATTTCTTCCATACACCTGAAAGTTTTCCTTCATACAAAACTTCACACAATCTTTATTAGCAACATTAGTGCACTGAAGATAATAAGTCTTAAGGTTCAGTTCCAACACCAAATAAACTTCCATTAAAACACAAGCTACTATAACACTTCCCTCAAAAAGCTCAATTCCACAAAAGAACTCAAAAAGAAACCAACAAGAAGCAAATGCAGAAAATGGCAGAAATCTATCAAAACAGACCAGCAGGTAAAGACGAATTTTTTCGAAGACCTTCTGTTGCTCAAATAAAAAAGTGTTGAACTAACGAAAGTTAGATAACAACCTGGGGCAGAATCACAAAAATTCACGCCTCAAAAAGACGTTCAGAGATTTTAGACGAATTTTTACGGTGAAGCACAGAAATCTGTTTCGGAACAGCAACTTCCCCAATCATTACTTCTCTCTCATTAGAGGTTACTCTTGGCACAAAAAGCAAATAAAAAGGATAAGAAACGGTTATTACTGAAGTAATAACTTCCAAGACTCATATAAAACTTTTGGGTTATCTCCCAATAAGTACTTTTATTTAACGTCTTTAAATTAGGCATGATAGTTTGAGAACATGCTCACATAAGAAATTTGAATTGAAGTAAAAGAGAGCATCAAGAAGCAAATTCAAAACACATTTAAGTCTAACCCACTTCCTATGCTTAGGAATCTTGTAAAGAAACAATTCATGAAAGCACAAAGAAACAAGCATAGTAAAGCAAAACAAGTGCAACTTCAAAAATTTCAACATAAAGAGGGGAAACTTAATATTGTTGAGACACATAAAACCATGTTTCCCTCTCTCATAATAACTTTCAGTAGCATCATGAATAAAATGAACAATATAACAATCACATGAAACATTCTTATCATGAGCCACATGCATATAATAATTATTACTCTCCACATAAGCATAGTCATTCTTATTGATTATAGTGGGAGCAAATTCAACAAAATAGCTATCATTATTATTTTCATCACCATAATCATCAAATATAGGAGGCATATTTTAATCATAATTAATTTCCTCCTCAATAGTAGGTGGACTGAAAATATCATATTCATCATTGCAATCATCATATATTGGAGGTATAGCATCATCATAAGCAATAGAATAGTTATCTTCCCAAGTGTGTTCATTTGTAAACATATCATCATTGGGAGGATCATGGATAGCACTAATAGTATAGAAATAATTAATATCATCATTTTCAGAATTGGTACCAAAGAGATTTTCAATATCAAAAGAAGTGTGCTTTTCCCAATCATGATCACTACTATAGGTAACAGGCATAGGAACATCATCGAGTTTAGACTCATCAAAAACTATAATAGGAGCTACATGCTTAGGGGAAAATACCGTTTCCTCTCTCCTTTTACTCCTCCTTTTCTTCTTTTTCTTCTTCTCTTTAGGAGGGAGAGGCTTGAAAGGAAGCTTCTCGATATAGTCTGGTTCATCGTTAGGGACAATAGAAGAAACTTTGGAGGATTCCTCCTTTTCATTAATAAGACCAAAACACATATTAGTCATGTCATATTTTGGTAAGATCTCATCTTTTATAATATTTTGTATGTAAGTATTTGTGTGGCAATTATCAACACAATAAAGATGGCAACCATGCATGACACTATTCATACCAAAAGCACTCATATCTACCAAAGAAGTTTATCTTGATAACTCTTCACACCCCAAAAATAATGTAAGTTCATCATGCTGAATAGGAGTGATCATGTCATCACAATACAAACTTGCAGTACTCATTGGATTAGAAGGGCTATTATTATGGCCTGAGCATTGAAAATTGAAATGACCCACTTCAAAGCAAAGTTCACAAATAAAAGGATAGAGGGCACAAACGTTTTTACCAAGATCATTTAGAGCCCTATACCATGTTCTAGTTTTTTCATTCCTGTGGATGATACAATATTCTTCTTCAATTTGATTCTTCTCACAAGGTCTATGTATTCCACAAAAATTAACATGCTTATAAGAAATAGTACTTTTAGAGATTTGAGCATGTTTATTGCTATCATTAATAACAATTTCATTATCCCTGCAAGTGTCTTTAAAAGGCTCATGATACATGTCCCATTTTTCTTTAGGAGCATTAATATGAGAAGCAAAGGTTCTATAACAATCAACAAGAATTTGAGGATAAAGACCATATTTAGCACTAAGCTCTTGAAAATCAATAGTTTCAGCAAAAGACTTAATACAATCATACTCATAGTTTATACCTGGTTCTTTACCTTTGTTGTTATCCCAATCTTCGGTATTGCTTTGAATTGTTTCAAGAAGATCCCACTTAGCTTTGACCTCCTTACTTGTGAAGGATCCCTCTAAACAAGTATCTAGATAGTCCTTGTAATGTCCTGAAAGCCTTGCATAGAAATTATTAATAACAATATTACTGGGGAGCTCATAAATGGGACATTTGAGCATTAGTGACTTCAATCTCCCCCATGCTTGGGCAATACTTTCTCCATCATGAGGATGAAAATTATAAATTTAATTCCTATATTTATGAATTTCATGAGGAGGATAAAATTTAGAGTAAAAGTGAGATTCAAGTTCCTTCCACTCCAAATGATGAGGATCATCTAGTAGTTCATACCACTCCCTTGCTTTGCCATTAAGTGAAATAGGGAATAGCTTCCTCTTAACTTGGTTCATTGAAATACCTGCACACTTGAACAACTCGCATAATTCATGTATAAAGAGTAAATGATCACCAGGATGGACAGTTCCATCTCCAAAATAGAAGTTATTCATAATACGTTCAATAATTTTTATAGGTATTTTAAAAGGGATACTTTCAGTATGTGGATTTGAAATATCACAAGTATCATTAGAATTACCACATATGAGAGATAAAGTATCATCAAAGCAAATTTTCTTATTTAAAGCTGGGGAACTAAAAAGATCATTTTCATAAAAACCAACTTCCCCAAGCTTAGACGTTTCCATGGCATTAGTAACAAAGGTGTTCAAAAGATTCATACTAATAACACTCCTATTAGCATGCAAATAAAGTTCCATAGGTTTTTTAATTTTCTCTTCAAACACTTCATGTCCTAACTCAAGATAAATACTATAAAGCTCCCTAATTTTTTGTTGTTTTCCATTAAGCCTAACTAGTGAAAACAAGAAACAAAAAGTCAAAATTGCAGAATCTAAAGGAAATAACTTCGAGCACTCACACCGGAGGATGTCAGTACCTTTTACCTTACCTCCCCGGCAACGGCGCCAGAAAATAGCTTGATGTCTACGCACTTCTATTCTTGTAGACAGTTGTTGGGCCTCCAAGTGCAGAGGTTTGTAGAACAGCAGCAAGTTTTCCCTTAAGTGGATCACCCAAGGTTTATCGAACTCAGGGAGGAAGTGGTCAAAGGTATCCCCTCTCAAGCAACCCTGCAATCAAGATACAAGAAGTCTCTTGTGTCCCCAACACACCCAATACACTTGTCAGGTGTATAGGTGCACTAGTTCGGCGAAGAGATAGTGAAATACAAGTGGTATAGATAATTATAAGTGGTAACGGTGATAGAGAATAGCTTGGTGGCGTGGAAAAGACTAAAGTAAAACTGAAATAAAGATGGAAGCAAGCAAACATGTAACAGATCTAGTTGCAAACGGTGTTTCAATGCTTAGAAACAAGGCCTAGGGATCATACTTTCACTAGTGAACACTCTCTCATATAAATATCTTCTCTTTATGATACTACTCTTAACTACTCTTTGGTTGAACACTCTAATCGATGGTAGGGCTATAACAGCACTCCTCAAAGTAAGCCTTTCCCATCTAGATAACCCCACACTTTCACCTTGAGTACTAGATGAGTCCAACAAACACCACAATTTCATAAAGACATCCAACTCCAAATATAACTCATAACAAGTATTTGTAATCTCTAGCCTAAGTGCCACCATCGTGTGCACGCTGTCACTTTCACACACATGGGGAGAGCAGATCTATTAAGCACTTGAGTAGCAAGGTAGATCTATAGATTACAAGATCATGATCACAATATGATCATGCATAGAGAGAGAGAGATGAACACATAGCTACCGGTAGAACCCTTAGCCTCGAGAGATAACTACTCCCTCCTCATCATGGGAATCAGCAATGGTGATGTAGATGGTGGTGGAGATCGATGGAGATGGCTCCGGGGGCACTTCCCCGTCCCGGCAGGGTGCCGGAATAGATACTTTCTATCCCCCGAATCTCCCCTTCGGTGGCGGCGGTGCTGCGGAACTTTTCGTGGCTGGAGGCAGGACGATCTAGGGTTTTGGTATCAGGAGGCTCTTATAGGCGAAGGAGGCAAGGTCGGTGGCCGGCCAGGGGGCCCACACCATGCCCTGGCGCGGCCTGGGCTAGCCCGTGCCAAGGGGTGGTGTGGCCACCCTGTGGGCCCCCTCCGTCTCGTCTTCTGGCTCCGTGAGTCTTCCGAAAAATATGAACTTTGGATTTTGTCCCGTCCAATTCTGAGAATATTCATTTTCTGACTTTCCTGGAACCAAAAACAGCAGAAAACAGGCAACTAGCACTATGGCATCTTGTTAATAGGTTAGTCCAAGAAATCATATGAAAAGTACTCCAAAGTGTGGACAAAACACAAGAAAGTAGATAAAACCAAGCATGGAACATCAAAAATTATAGATACATTTGCAATGTATCAGCATCCACATCCAATATTCTTTGGACTTTTCTTTACGGAAAACAATAACTAACCTCATTCGTCTTCACTCGGAAAACGTAGAATTCAGTGTTCTTTCCTGGTAGTTGGACACTCACACCCACGGCACTACTTATTACTAGAAAATGCACCCATCTACCTCTAAAATGACATTTAATTCAAGAGCTATCTATCGCGCTTACTTGTAGCTCAAGTTTGACCTAATTAATTTTGTTAAATTGTCAAGATGCAAAATCTTAGCAGGAGTTGAACCTATCGTCAAAACTCTTGTTGTTTTCAGATATATTAATTGTGACCCCTCGATGGGTACCTCCAAATTAAAATCTTTTTCATAAAAGTTAAAAAGAAAAACCTACAATTTACTTGTAGTTTCAAATCTGACCTAATTTCGATAAATCGACTTAAAGTCATTAAAATGAGCAGAGTTAGCTAGGAAGTTTGAAAGCTCATAAAACATGGGAATCGCAAGTACAACATGTTGTCGATCGACTATATATGTCTGTTAACTTGGCTTGTGGCATCCACATCCAATATTCTTTGGACTTCTCTTTACGAAAAATAACAACTAGTAGTGTCGCTCGTCTTCACTCGGAAAATGTAGAATTGAATGTTATTTCTTGATAGTTGAAAACTCCCACTGACGGCATTGTTTACTAAAAGAAGGTGCATCGATCTACCTCCTAAAATACATTTAATTCAAGAGAAATCTATCGTGCTTACTTGTAGCTCAAGTTTGACCTAATTTCGTTAAATTGTCAAGATGCAAAATCTTAGCAAGAAGTTGAACATATCGTCAAAACTCTCGGTGTTTTATGATATACTAATTGTGACCCCTCGATGGGTACCTCCAAAAGATTTTTTGTAAAACTTTCAAAGCAACCTACAATTTACTTGTAGTTTAAAATTTGACCTAATTTCGATAAATCGACATGAAGTCATCCGGTCAAATGGGTAGAGTTAGCTAGGAAGCTTGAAAACTCATAAATAAAACATGGGAATCATTGCTACAACATGTTGGTCCACTATATATGTCGGTAAACTTGGCTTCTGGCATTCAGATCCAATATTATTCTTCGGACATTTCTTTACGGAAAAGAACAACCTCGCTCGTCATCACTTGAAAATTTGAGAATAATTGAATCTTCTTTCCTAATATAGTTCGAATATCACACCGTACCGACGGCACTGTTTACTACAAGAAAATGCACCCATCTACCTCTCTTAAAAGTCATATATTTCAATAGCAATCTATCACGCTTACTTGTAGCTCAAGTTTGACCCAATTTCGTTAAATAGTGTCATGCGATGCAAAATCTTAGCAAGAAGTCAAACCAGTTTTCAAAACTCTCGGTTTTTTCTCATATATTTATTGTGACACCCCTCCCGATTGGTACGGTACCTCCAAAAGCTTTTTCGTAAAACTTTCAGAGCAACCTACAATTTAGTTATAGTTCAAGTTTGACCTAATTTCGATAAATCGACATGTAGTCATTCAAGTGGGCGGAGTTAATTAGCTAAGGAGTTTGGAAACTCAAAAAACAATAGAATTGTAAGTAAAACACGTTGGTCCACTTAATATGTCTAGAAGCTTGTCTTATGGCATTGAGATCCATATTCTGCTTCGAGCTTTCTTTACGGAAAATAACCATCTCGTCATCACTCGGAAAACTGAGAATTTTATTTCCTGATAGTTGGAAACTCACACTGACGACATTGTTTACTACAAAAAGATGCACCCATCTACCTCCAAAAATACATTTAATTCAAGAGCAATCTATCACGCTTACTTGTACCTCAAGTTTGACCTAATTTCGTTAATCGACAAGAAGTCACTGAAGTGTGTGAAGTTAGCTAGGAAGCTTGAAAAATCCTAGTACTAAAAACTTGGGAATTACGTATAAGAAATTGTGGTCCAGTTTGTTTGATAATTAGGGCGGTTGCATTTTCTTTTAACTATGGTAGGTCTTGTAGGAGCGAGGTGCTTGACAGTTAACACGGTCAATGGAAGGACAAGTTACATCAAGGACCTCATAAAAATGAAAATTGCACCCAAGTCCATGCATTTAGCACAAGGACCCTAAAACTGAGCAATGAAGTGTGTGTTTTGACGTTTGCGCATACTAGCGTTCATCGTGCTAAAGACTAATATTAGAATCTTTGTAGATGCTAAGAATGGAAAAGAAGATCCAACAGTTAGTAATGTTTGGATTTGCCGGTCTTGATCCAACGGTCAGTGTTCGAAGTTATCCATACACTATACGGTGGTATGGTATTGTAAGAGATAAGACAAGATAAAGATAAGATAAGAAGTACTATGAGTGGCCGATCTTTTGGATAACCTTCCCTCCCGATGTTTGGGAAGCAAGTGAAAAATTCGAAAATCGGAAAAGTTTGAATTTTTGCCGCCAAGGACCAAAGTGGTTTCCTTCCTATGTACTCATCATCCCTACTCCACACCAACGCGCGGCTGCCGAACACGCCAGAGACATTGAGCCGCTATAGCAAGGCACACGTGCGCAGCACCATGCTATGGACAAGGGGAGAGAGATCAGCCAGACCGGTGCGCGAGGGGAAAGGGGAGGAGAGATGGAGCATAGGGAAGGAGAGAGAAAACACATGATTTGTTTTGCATGCATAGGTCCTAAAATTTACTACTAGTAGAGTGTACACTGTAAGGCCGCAAGAGTACCTCGTGTCAGAAACCCATCATAACTTTGCTCTAACATGGAACCGCCTTCAACTTCTCTTGGTCGATGCCCTCTTCCCCTGCCAATGTTTTATTCTCTCAGCATGTACAGCGCATGGACAGAGGTGACCATATGTCTAAGCAAAGAAATATACTACTCCCGCATTGTGTAAAAAAAGCACACCTTAATATGGCCTACTACCCATTCAAAAAATAGCCTACTATGTGGCATCCGCTAAGGTTCACCTTATACATAGTGGAAAAAATAAAGTTATCTTTAAGCCTAAGGTGCACCTCAGGCTTGTGGGTTGCCCATAGAGAATAGAAATATCATTTCCTCTCTCTCCCTATTTCATGTGATCGTTTCCAAAAGGTTTTCAAAATTTTCATGATGCAAAATCTTAGCTAGAAGTCGAACCACTCGTCAAAACTCTCTATGGTTTCTGATATATTAATTAACCGCTCGATGGGTACCTCCAAAAGATTTTTTCATAAAACTTTCAAAGCAACATACAATTTATTACATGTAGTTAAAGTTTGACCTAATTTCATTAAATTCAAGAGCAATCTATCGCACTTAGTTGTAGCTCAAGTTTGACCTAATTTCATTAAATTGTCAAGACGCAAAATCTTAGCAATAAGATGAACCTGCCATTAGAACTCTATTTTGGTTCTTGATAGTATATTAATTCCCCCCCCCCCCCCCCGCGTGCCCTCCGATGGGTACCTCTAAGAGCTTTTCCGTAAAACTTTCAAAGCAACCTACACGGTTTACTTGTAGTAGTTCAAATTTTTCCTATTATATTTTTTCCGTGTTGCCTATTATAATTTTATATAGTGATGATATGCCAGATGTCTATTATCCAATTCTCACGTGCAGAGCACGTGCAATTTACTAGTACTTGTAGTTTCAAATTTGACCTAATTTCGATAAATCGACATAAAGTCATTCTAATGGGCAGAGTTAGCTGGGAAGTTTCAAAACTCATAAAACATGGGAATCGCTGATACAACATATTGGTCCAATATATGTATGTAAACTGGGCTTATGGCATTGAGATCCAATATGATTCGGACCTTTCTTTAGGAAAAAGAACAACCTCGCTCGTATTCTTCACTCAGAAAATGTAGAATTGAATGTTCTTTCTTGATAGTTGGAAACTCACACCGACGACATTGTTTACTACAAGAAGATGCATCGATGATCTACCTATGAAAAGACATTTAATTCAAGAGCAATCTATGGCGTTTACTTGTAGCTAGCTCAAGTTTGACCTAATTTTGTTAAATTACCAATATGCAAAGTCTTAGCAAGAAGTTGAACCTATCGTAGAAACTCTCGCTGGTTTCTGGTATATTTAATTTCAAGAACAATCTACCTCTGAAAATACATTTAATTTCAAGAACAATCTATCGCGCTTAATTACTTGTAGATCAGGTTTGACCTAATTTCGTTAAATTGTCAAGATGCAAAATCTTAGCAAGAAGTTGATCCTATCGTAAAAACTCTCGGTGTTTTATGATATATTAATTGTGACATGTCGATGGGTACCTCCAAAAGTTTTTTTGTAAAACTACCAAAGCAACCTATAATGTACTTAAAGTTTCAAATTTGACCTAATTTTTATAAATCGACATAAAGTCATTCGATCAAATGGGTAGAGTTAGCTAGGAAGTTTGAAAACTCATAAAACATGGGAATCATTGGTAGAACATGTTGGTCCACTATATATGTCGGTAAACTTGTCTTCTGGCATTCAGATCCAATATTCTTTGGACATTTATTTATGGAAAAGAACAACCTCGCTCGTCATCACTCGAAAAATTGAGAATTGAATGTTATTTCCTGATAGTTGGAAAATCACACTGACGACATTATTTACTACAGGAAAATGCACCCATCTACCTCTGAAAAGTCATATATTTCAGGAGCAATCTATCGCGCTTACTTTGTAGCTCAAGTTTGACCCAATTTCGTTAAATAGTGTCATCATGCAAAATCTTAGCATAAAGTCAAACCAGTTGTCAAAACTCTCGGTTGTTTCTCATATATTGATTGTGAACCCCTGATGGGTACCTCCAAAATCTTTTTCGTATAACTTTCATAGCAACCTACAAAAACTTGTAGTATATAGTTCAAATTTGACCTAATTTTGATTAATCGACATATAAAGTCATTCAAGTGGGCAGAGCGATAAGCTATAGGAAGTTTGAGAACTCATAAAACACGAGAAATCATAAGTACAATATGTTGGTCCACTATATATGTGTGAAAACTTGGCTTGTGGCATTTAGATCATTATTCTTCGGACTTCCTTTATAGGAGAGAATAATCTCGATATCACTCGAAAAATTGAGAATGTTCGTTCCCGATAGTTGGAAACTCACACTAACAGCATTGTTTACTACAAGAAGATGCACCCATCTATCCTAGAAAAGACATTTAATTCAAGAGAAATCTATCGTGTTTACTTGCTTGTAGCTCAAGTTTGACTTAATTTCATTAAATAGAAAGGATGCAAAATCTTAGCAAAAAGTTGAAACTATCGTCAAAACTCTCGGTGGTTTCTAACATATTGATTGTGACCCCTCAATGGGTGCCCCCCAAAAGATTTTTCGTAGAACTTTCAAAGCAACCTACAATTTACTTGTAGTTTCAAATTTGACCTAATTTCGATAAATTGACATAAAGTCATTCAAATGGGCAGAGTTAGCTAGGAATTCATTCAAATATTGACAAACATTTAATTCAAGAGCGATCTTTCGCACTTACTTGTAGCTCAAGTTTGACCTAATTTTTTTAAACTGTCAAGATGCAAAATCTTAGCATGAAGTTGAACGTGTCGTCAAAACTCTTGGCTGTTTATGATATATTATTTTTTCCCTGAATAGGTACCTCCAGAAGATTTTTCATAAAACATTCAAAGTAACCTACAATTTACTTGTAGTTCAAATTTGACCTAAATTCGATAAATAATTGGCATAAAGTCATTCAAGTTGGCAGAGTTAGCTTGGAAGTTTGAAAGCTCATAAAGCATGGGTATCGTCAGCACAACATGTTGGTCCACTCTTTATGTCTGAAAACTTGTCTTCTGGTATTCAGATCCATATTCTTTGGAGTTTCTTTACGTAAAAGAACAATCTCGTCATCACTCGAAAAATTGAGAATTAAATGTTCTTTCATGATAGTTGGAAACTAACACCGACAACATTGTTTACTACATCACTCATCTACCTCTAAAAATACATTTAATTCAATAGCAATCAATTTCCCTTACTTGTGTAGCAAATGTTTGACCTAATTTCGTTAAATCGGCAAAAAGTCACTAAAGTGTGCAAAGTAAGCTCGGAAGTTTGAAACATCCTATTTATTAAAATTTTGGAATTATAAGAAACCATGTTCCACTTTGTCTGATAATCGGGGCAGTGTAATTATTTTTTAATTGTGGTAGGTCCCATAGGAGCGAGGTGCTTTGTTAGTTAACACGCGGTCGGCGGAAGTACAAGTTACATCAAGGACCTCATAAAAATGAAAATTACATCCAAGTCCATATATTTAGCACAAGATCCCTGAAACTAAGAAATAAAGTGTCTTTTGAGGTTTGCGTGTATGCTAGATATTATAGAGCCAAAATTTGTTCTGAAACAATCTACATTCTAGCTTTTACTACTAGTACATATAGTAAATAAGAATCCATAAAACAGAGTGATCATACTCTCTATTGGAGTAGTAACTTGGATTGGTTTTTCACATATCTAAGTACTACTACTAATTATAATTTCTCCAAAAAAAGTACCACTAATAAATGCAGTACTGGTTTGTCTGATTTGTTGTAAGATGTAGTACTACTAATATTACCATTTAGATTTGATAAGACCAAAATAGTTAATTACAGGTTGGTGTCGAAGATATGCATGCAGTCCTCGGTCTCTCTCCTGGGGCACTGTACATCCTGTAGCAGGCCGCAGGCTTTTCGTCTCTCTCCAGGAGTAGATCTTCTTGCCTCTCACTCACATGGATCTTCTTGCCTCTCACTCACATGGATCTTCTTTCCTCGGTCTCTCCCTCTGTCTGTACTGTACTATCTGGTACAGTACAGCGTGACACCTGCTTTATTACTCACCTGTCAACTTTTTGCAGCCTTTTTGTTTTGACGAAGCATGTACAGCGTGTGGGACACTATCTAATAAAAAAGTGGCCAAGTGTAGCTACCGCCGGTGCGCCCATGCCTAGCGTATTCCTATACAATCGTACCAGTACAGTATGAAACTCAATCAGTATACTCTTCAGTATACCCACCCAACCCGGGTTTCTGGCCGGCGGGCACTACGTCGGTGAGCCGATCTTCCCTCTATAACCACTCCCACAAGTTCGTGTACCGCGTCGGTGGATTCGATCGTGAGCCGGCTGCTATGGACGTTGTCCAGTCTGAGGTGATGATTGAGTGCCCCTATGCCGGTTGCTTTAGCTTGGTCGCCTTCGACAAGCTCGACGAGCACAAGATCCCGTGCTCGCACGGCCCATTCTCCTACATTGATTCCGCCTGTGATCTCATTGCCTCGCCGGCAAGGCTCCTTCCCCACATGAAGGAGGCCCACGAGGTCATAGTAACCAGGGCCATCTATGGCAGCGCCTTATTTTGCCTCATCCCGACTCCACCACCAACAAGCACGAGGGGATTCACGCGCTTCCTCTGCGGGGATGACGGTGTCGTGTTCGGCCTGACCATCAGCGCGCTCGGCCTGGCCGCCATCGTGTCCTTGGTGTGCATCAGGCGGGACAGGTGCTTGTGGCAGAGGTACACGGTGAAACTGTGTGCGCCTGGCCTGCCGGGGTTGGCGAACTTGTCGATGGTCGAGAGCCTTAATGCGGTAATCGAGCTAACAAGCAGCTCGTCACCGGCCAACCTCCCGCCCGACAAGCTCAGGACGTATCGCGGGGTGCCGCCGCGGTTCCTGATGAAGGTTGGACAGTCCACCCATGTATCTTTCTGGATTTGCATCGATAGGAAAAAAATGATCTTAAACTGCGGCTGATGATCAAGACTGTAATGGTGTATTAGCAAATAAATAGTACTGCTAGTAGTACTATTTTACTACTCTAGTTTACTAGTAGTAGTTGCATGTAGGTTCTCTTTTGGTACTAGGAAGGATGCATTTTGGATATAAACTAAGTTTGTTGCAAATGTTATTATGGAGTATTTAGGGGTTTAGTACGACTTTTATATAATTATTCACTTCTATGACATGGACCAGAGATAAACACACTAACCGTTCTCACTGTGCTTCGATTTTAGTCATCTAACTCAGTGATTACGGAATTTTATGTCCAAACTTGAAAATTCGACTTGATTTAAGTCTTGAACCAAGATTGCCGTCGAAATTGCGCTAGTGTGGACGATGCATCGACGTGGGTCCAGCGTGCAGGATAGGCTGCTCTAGAATTTAGCCTAAATATCTAGAAAATAATATGGACATCTACGACATCAACTCAATGTTATCAGAATCATCACGAACCATGTTTTCATATTATATGCGTTTGATATTATGTAAGTTAGTATGTTTGTACATATAGTTGGTCAAACTTTATAAATATTGACTTCGACAAAACCTGGTATGCTTTCTAATTTAGAAATGAGGGAGCATCTAAGTACTAAAATGCGTCGAAATACATGTGTATCTAGACAAAGCCAAGTCAGTAACTACTATTTTAGAATGGAGGGAGTAATTATTTATGAGTAATCTATTTTTCACAAAAAATTTACTGCTATGGCACGTGTCCACGTCTAGAGCATGGACCAATGCATAATAATCACGTGACCATGCGGTCGCGATCTACTCCGTACTGGATTACCCTACGTGTTGAGGCGCACTATTAGAGCACACGCTCGTGTCGTTCCTGAGTATGTAGTAGTACTACTAGTATACGAAAATTGGAGTACAAAAATAGATAGATCTTGTTGCTCATCGTACTATTTTTCCCTGTAAGGCAACCTAGACGTGACTACTACAGTACTATATTGGCACAACTTCTGCTTTTGGCGTAACAAGATGAATGTGGAACTCTCTATGTAACATTAGTGTACTAGTACTTCTTGTACTCACTAGTTTTTCGGACGTGCAGTAAAGTAGTGCAGTAAGTCTGTTTGGTCAAGCTGCATGCAATGAGCATTGGTTTGACAGGACAATTCAGGTTTTAGATATCCAAATTTCTACTCCAGCTCGATGGCTCAAGACACGAAGCATCTAGTACTCCTCTATCCTTCGGTTGTCGCCCAGATCAAAATGAACAAGCAAAAGATTGTGTATCTTGGAAATTGCCATGGCTATTTATTACCTGCATAGCTTTATTTTGTTTCCTTCTACGCACCTACAAAGACTGATACCGTACTGTACTAATTAGTACTACTTGTAAATAATGTGCTACGATTGGGTCCTACAGCTAGTACTAGACATAGACTTTAGTAGTAGCTACTCTCGTCACAGTGAATTATCCAAGAGGTGGAGTTCCTTTTTTTCTCCAAGAGGTGGGGTTCCTTTTTTTTCTCCAAGAGGTGGAGTTCCTTTTTTCCTGAGAGAGGAAACATATTTTTATTCCTTCTTTGATTCAAAGAAAATTCAAAGTTTTTGTAAAGGATCTTGTCCCTTAGGAAATAATCCTACACTGTTTTGTTTGATTCATAGGATTCCAATATGTAGAAATTATGTCCCATTTGGAACATAGGATAGGAAAAATATAGGAATAGGAAAAACACAGGAATTGAGATTCCTTCAAAGTATTCCTTTGCTTTTCCTGTGATTCAAACACATACTTGATCCAAATTCATGTAGTTTCCTCTTCTTATGTTTTGAGAATCCTGCAAATCAAATAATCCCTGAGAGATGGTCTTTCTTTTTTTGTCTTTGATCATTTTTTTTGTTTGAACATAGGGTCATAGAGATTCCTCGGAACACGCGGAGGGTGGAAATTGCACAAACCTCCAACAATTGGATTCGAAATTGCAGGGAACTCCAGATAATCAGGATAGTCTAGTTGCAAGAAACTACTGTACTACAATTACTTTTGGGTACAAATGCTGCACATAGCACAAAATTCTCGATTAGCACTCTTAGCATTATTTCTTACATACCCAGGGCTCAACAGTTGGAGCTCTTTGCAACTACGGCTCTAATTGTTGGAGGTTTATGCAACTAGCCTCAATTGGAGCCCCACCCCCCACTCGCCCACCTTCTGCAGTACTACTAATAGTAGAGTAACGCACCATCAGCCTTTGTCTTCTCCATCGCACCCCGGCCGCCAGCTCACGCCAACGATCTTCCCTCCCTCCCACACCCCACCCCACCCCAAAGAAAGCCCCCAAAACACCATCCACAACCTCCTTCCATGGTGAGATCGAGCAAGGTCTGTAAAGATCCTGAGTAGTTTCAGAAGGTGTTCACCGAAGGACCTCTTCAAGTACTCATCAACCATTGCGATTCCACCACCGCCGCGAGCCTCGTCGGTTCGTCCAAACATATTCTTCAATCAGCAAAAGAGAGTGGAACTACGACTTCTTCTCATCTGTTTGGCCTCCCATGTGTTCTTCATTCTCACCCGACGGTGAGACCGTGGGAATCCAAAGACTGCTTCGAAGTGGCGGGCAACCCGTGCAAGCTGACGCCGTTGGACAGGTTCTCCTCCGATGCTGTGATGCCAAATGGTTTTGATGAGCAGCGAGCAGGCGGCAATGGAGATTGGATTGTCACAGTTGGGCCCGATTTCATGTGGGACCTTGTCAACGTGTACACTCGTCGCAAGATTGTTATTCCGCAAGTGGCGGGGTTTGAACCGACTGAAGGTTCTGCACTTACATTTCAGGATGATGCTGATGAATGTCGACGTACTAAACTGCAGAAGATAGTCATTTTCCAAGTTCCGACAGCTGCTGGGGGATACAAAGATTTCTCTCTAGTTGCCATTTTCGAATTTAGGATTGTTGTCATCAACGGGAATGATAGTCATAGATGGTTAGTTTGTGTGAACGAGTTCCAGGGCTACTTCAGATACTGCGATGCTATTATCCAACATGATCGTGTGTTTGCCGTGACCGAGAACGGCTGTGTTTATGCATGGAAATCTCTAGAACTTGGTCAATTCTCCTCCCTATGTATTTTATTAGCTTTGTTCCTGAATCGATGCAAGCTATTTTTTCTGAACTTTCATTGGTTAGTAGGAATTCCATTAAAATTTTAGTTTCTTTGATTCGAAGAAATTCCCTAGGAATTTCAGAGGAATGCAATCTTTAGGAGGTTTTCTTACATATAAGTAGTTTGTTTCATATGATTGAGTTTTGCTGATAGTATTGCTTCGTCTCCTAGTACATCCTATGGAAACTATAGTATCTACTACGTAGTAGTAAGTACTTATGTGAGACCCAGATATTATTCCTGAATCAATGTAAGTTATTTTTTCTGAAGTTTCGTTGGTTAGTAGGAATTTCATAGGAATTTTAGCCTCTTTGGTTCGTACGAATTCCTTAGAAATTTCAGAGGAATGCAATCCTTACTAAGTTTTCTTACATATAAGTAATTTGATTCATAGGATTGAGTTCTGCTGATAGTACTGCCTTGTCTCCTAGTACTAGTACATCCATGGAAAATATGGTATCTACTAGTAGTATTTACTTGAGACTCGGATACTAGACATATGATATATCATAAGTATATAGAATTATAATACTAGGTAAAGCTCAAAAAATTAGAAATTTGATCGACATCTATAAAGTATGGGCGCATATTCAGTTCTTGTATATTCTATCATGTAGAAGTCGATGTTTATTAGGAGAAATGAAGGAGAAGATTCTAGAATGATGGAGAAGTGTTTTTTGAAGATTGTGCATAGCGTTCATTGTGCTAAAGACTATCAATAGAATCTTCAAGTAGATGCTAGAATGTAAAAGAAGATCCAACTGCTGGCAACATTGGGATTCGCAAGTCCTGATCTAAGGTGAATATTCAAAGTTATTTATACACTACATAGTGGTAATATTATTATAAGATAAGATAAGATATTAAACCTCCTAGAAAAAATCCTTGTTGGTTTTCCTTTGGTATATAAGACACCAAAATCTTGTAGGATCCAACCTTGCTTTTTCCCTATGAACTTTACATTCAAGATCCTATAGGATTATTTCCTATTTCATTTGATCCCATGAATCAAACCGTGTCTCTAGGAGAATTTCCATAGCATATCCCCATTTCAAAAAGAATTAGAATTTTCATAGCATCTCCCTAGGTTGGCATTTATTACGCAATCAAACATCTTAAGTATAATCAAGATTTTTGAAAATAGTATTGTATATCAACTTCTACACTGTTAGATCAATATCAATATTATTTCTATGTTACATTTCCTTTCTCTTTGAAGGTCCTATCCTTATCATGTCGCCACGCGATGTGTTGTACCTGACACATGGGTTTGTTGAGGATGATGAGGAGAATGATCCTGGTAGGTGGTGGTTAGCAAGATCTCGGTGGTTCAAGACTTCTTATGGTCTATACGTATGGTATCTCAGGCAATGCAATTGCTGATGATACTAGTGTTGTTCACTATGGTCGCACTGTTCGCACCTATCCTTCTGGGTTTGAGTGCATGGTGTTTTCAATGGACATAAGCCAGTTAACTGCAGCTAATCGATGGAAAAGGATTACTGACCTTTGATCATATTCTCTTTTCCTTGGCGTGAACTATCCGATTATCATTGCAGTAGGTGATGCAAATGATCCGCTAGGACATCTGACGAGAAGGAACTGTGTTTACACATCACACCAAGCAATTGGCTACGAGTACATGCCGCGTCCTGAAATTTGCCGCTTCAGTTTGAATGGTGACGCAACTGTTGGTTTCCACACCAACACTCGCTGGTCATGGTCGGAGACTCCATTTTGATTCATCCCGAGCTTCTCAAACGCCTTGGAGTGGAACAAGCCTGTTCAAGAATAGCTCATTTGGTCTCGGTCTTCTGTTGAACTCTTTCTTTTGCCTGGTTTTTAGCTAATGTATGGGTACTCAGCATTTAGTTTCGCACCCGGTCCGGCTTGTAAAATACTCTGTATGACCAAAAAACCCTTTTGTACACTTGGTAGTTTCTCTAGTATGTATATTTCACCAAGCTTGTAAAAGAACCTTATTAGGAGTACAGTTGTACTCTACTACTACTATTCCGTACATAATTTCTTCCAGAATGTTGTGTAATAGTAGTACTATTAGTATTACTCCTTGCAGGTCCGTAGTTTTGTTTCTTTTTCACTGCAGTTTGGGTCCTGTAAGCCTAAGTTGGATGTGTTGGTAATTACTTCGCTCAGAAACTGCACGCGGTGGAAGGAACACGATGTTTCCAGGTTTACCAGGAAAAACATGTTGCTCATCATGGCATCACCAGTGATTTGACAAGGAAATACTGTATGACGGTGTGCTAGTCTAGTTTTTTTCTTCTTCTGAACAAGTACTCCTTGTCTACCCTAGTAGTAGTAAAAAAGTAGTAAAGGTCTACTAGTAGGAGTACCAGAGAACTCAATGAAGCTAGCTGGACTACTACGGTCAGTAGCTGCCGTAGAAGAGAGAGGGAGGGAGTTTTGCACATGCCGGTGCACGTGGCAGCGCGTTCCTTCTGAGACAAGCTGGATTTAACTCCCTCACCGGCCTCCCCCCATGCACACACAGCCTATTTTAATCAGTCCCTTCTTCCCATCCACTACCGCCCCCTGGCATCTTGCTCCATATTGTTGCTCCTCAGCTCCGTCCTCTACAGGTGGCGGCGAGATCGGTGCAGCAACCTTCTGTGGGGCGGTGGAGCATCCGTCATCTCTGTCCCACGGCAGCAATGGAGGTTTGTGAAATACTAAAACACTCGTACATATTCCCTCCGTTTCATAATATAAGATGTTTTAGCTTATGTGAAATGAGTGTATCTAGATTCACTCCGAACTTACATGATAGAATTGATGATGCGGTTAAATTTGTATTGTCGATTGCGCAGCATTGTCATGTGTAGAGTAGTTCTTATCCCAGGTATGCATCCTTTTTTTGTAGACTAGGATTCCATAGAACCTTGTTTTCTAGCCTAGATCCCATAACTAAGAACAGTGGGGATCCGTTCGAAGTTGGTAGTTCGACACCGCAAACTTTTGAACATTTGCATATATTTGTCAATCAACATCATGTAATCAATATTACAACTTGCTGCAGAAGGAGATAGGGGAAGGAGCGAAAAATAGGATTCTTGATGAAATAGGTTCCAATCCTGTGACTTCTGCTATCCCAGATGACAAAGTAAATCAATAGAATGACATATGTTCTTGTCGTTGCGCGTAGATGCTTCCGCTGTAATCTCTGTTTATCTTGTAACCGCAGAAGCACAAAGTTGAAGAAGACTCTCAGTTTCCTGATGACGGAGTAGAAAATCGATGTCAGATCGCTACACCTAAGACACCTCCTTGTTTACCTTCTCTGGAGACTGATGCAGTTGCAGTTGCAGCTGGTACTGATGAGACTATACCTGCCATCGTCGTGCTAGATGATGGAGGTGGTGGATTAGTTTTACCATCCGTGGAGACTTGTGCGGCTGGAGCTAGTAGTGAAGAGCATTCAGAGGACATTGTGGTGCTCAATAGTTCGCCTATTGTGGAGACTCATGATACCGGTGCTGGCATTGCTATTGGTGCTGCTGATCCTGGTCCCGAAATTATCGTGCCACCTGAAGGAGGCGGTGATTTGGGTTTACAATCTATAGAAATTTTAGCACCTGAAGGTGGTGAACTGTGATGTGGATCTTTCTTTCTTATGATTTGTATGCTTTTCTCTGGAACCTATATTATGGAGCTACCTTACGCATTTCTTACACTTTTGCCTGTTGAACTATAGTGTGGAACTGGAACTACTCCTAGTATGTAATCATATTATTCGGATGCATGAGTAGTATCGATGATAAACCAATGCTAGCTGAGCTGCACGAGAATTGGCCTCTGCCACTTGTGGGCGTGGTTCCTGGCTCATCTTCTTTTCACAAGCATGGTGAAAAGATGGTTCTGTTCCTTTTCTTGCAATGCCATTATGCTTGTGTTGTTGATCTGGCAATTTTACGTTGATTTTGTCACCCAATCCGCATTTATGTCTCTACATACAAACATAGTTGTTCACATGACTTGTACAGAAAATAGTATCTTCTTTAGATCAACTAACACAAGGAGACATGCAAATATTTATTTATTTTTGAAACAAGGCAAACGACATGCCATTTTCATTGATACAGAGGGACATGCAATTCATAAATCATCACCTCCAGCATCTTGTTCTACAGAAGGCATTATTACCAGATCCACAACCTTCTTTTCCTTGGGAAGACAATGTCAAGTGCATGATTTTGAATCTAAATGCAATCCAGTGCAGGTTCATCAGGACAACCTCCAGCTGCGTTAGTCTCCACAGAAGGTACATCAGCGCTATGGCAGACACTGTTGGAAATGCAAGCTGAAACTTTTCTTATACTCCTATCAAGACCATAGATAAGGGCCAGAAATTTAAGCTCCGAAATCTAGCATTACATAATAGACAAGAGGTTACCCCATCCGGACAATTCATAGACAATTCACAGTACAATTTGAGCGTCTTACATGATCCTTAGATCTTAGTCCATCCGGTCTTTTTATTGGTGGAATGAAATTTGCTGGTACTTTTATTTCTGCGAAGAACCTAGAAAACATAGCCAAGTCAGACATCTGAATATATCTAACTTTTCTACAGTCTTATATGTGAAGATATCTTTGCATAACACTCACTTATCAAACTGTCTACGGATATCTTCCCTCTCCTTGGAAAGGCGAAGTCGACGTTCTATAGGGTATATCCATCTATACTGTACTGTACCTCTAAGTACTTCCTCGTCCGGTACATCAACAGCCAAATGCTCCATCGTATCAAATAAGGATGGGGAATATATCAGGTCAAAAGCTTGCACAGGATCTCTGCCAAGTCCTTTTTAAGATGTTTTTGAACTCTTCTGTCCAAAGCTTTACTATAGATTTACCTAAAGAACGTACCTACCCAAATCTGCAAGCACCTTGTAAATCTAGATGGTCACAAGCTTTAACTATTTCTAGGAGAGGTGGAGAACAAACCAAAGCCAAGAAGAATGTCCAGTCCCTGAATCTAGCAGCCGAAACGTGGGGATCGCCCAGCTGACCGTCGGCCGGTGCGTCTCGTGAAGAACGGCACGGCCAATGGTGGTAGGCCGGCACTGTTGATAGAAAGGCGTCGAGAAGTTTTTTTAAGGCATGGAGAAGTTTGCGGCCTAGTTCTAATCTGGTGCATCTCCTATAAGAACAGCGCAAAATTTGAAGAGACAGGGGCTGGTCGCTCGATTGAGGGTGGGCTTAGGAAAGTTTGGGGTCTCGGCGGAAAGTTTTGGCGGGCGCGGGGTGTTTGTCCACAATTTTCATAGAAATATGTGTGAATATTTTATCGAATTTGCCAGTTCTCAAGAGTCACCTCTCTCGCCATTGGATTTACCTCGCGATTGGTGCAACGTGAGGGTTACACATTTGTTGCAACAGCTTGTAACTGGAAATTTAATGAGTTGCAACTACTAGGTTATAACTGAGTATTAGCACAATTAGTAGGGTGACGTCAGCTCCTTAACATAACAAGTTCTCAAGCGCCTGAGATCTAGGCGCTCATATTTTATACCTTTTTCCCTTGTTGATGGCTTTGTTTCGAATCCGGCCGAGCCCCAGCATGTACCTTGGGATTTTAACTATCGAGCCCAAGAAATTACCCATCCGGCCTCATTATAGCCCAAGACCTTCTAACTCGGCCATGTTTTGGGTCATTCGGCCGGGCAAATAGCCTAGTGAGACTGGGCGAGGGCCCATGAAAAATAGCCCATCAATCCCTGCTTGGCCCATTTTTCTTCAATTCGGACCTTTTTGGGCACCGTCCACCCACCCCTAAAAAACTCCGCCTATCCATGTTTTTAAGTACTACCTACTACATTATTTATACTTAATATTTTTTAGTTGAGCTGCTAGCAATGACGCGTAGCAGATGGAAAAGCAATTTTTTAAGAAGAAAAATAAATAAGATATATATGATGTTAGTATACATTTTATAAAAGGATAACAATTTTCTTGTGTAGTGGCAAGGCATGCAGTTTATCTATAGCAATATTTTTGTACTAAGAGGCTGACACGACCGACCCACCTGCCTGCATCTAGCGCCCATCAACCTTACCATACAAGAGATCAAGTTTAATAAGCGCGTTTAAAAAGTACTTGTACAACAGTCTCGACCGGAAAAAAGAAGACCAAGATCGACACGTTTCTTGTTGAGAGAGACTGACACGTGGGCCCCAGCAGCAAGACCATACACGCCTGCCGCATGGAACAACGTTACCAAGGTTAAACCGGCAGACACGACCAAAAAAAATGTCCAACATACACACATTTCCTCTACATAGGCGACTGACATGTGGACCCAGCAGGGAGACATTATACGGGTGTTGTATCGAGCAACGTTGCCAAGTTCCAAATGGGGAGGCGCAAGAGAAGAAAAAATTCTAGCATGCACACGCTACCTGCACAGAGGAGGCTGACATGTCGGGCCCACCAGCCTGTATAAACGGCTGAAGCGGCGAGCAACACTATCAAGTTCGAAACACGAAGGCACGACAGAGGGTAAAAATTCCATCATACACATGTTTCTTGTAATGAGAGGATGACATGTGGGGCTCAAGAGGTTGGTTAAACGGTAGATGCGCCGAGCAGCGCTATCAACTCGGAACGGGGTAGCGCGAGCCAAGGAAAAAAATCCATCATACAGATGTTTCTTCTAATGAGAGGATGACATGTGGGGCTCATGAGGTTGGTTAAACGATAGATGCGTCGAGTGGTGCTATCAACTCGGAGCGGGGTAGCGCCAGCGAAGGAAAAAATTCCATCATACACACGTTTCTTCTAATAAGAGGATGACATGTGGGTCCCAGGAGGTTGATTAAACGGTAGATGCATGGAGCAGCGCTATCAACTTCGGAACAGGATAGCACGAGCGAAGGAAAAAATTCCATCATGCACACGATCCTTCTAATGAGAGGCTGACATGTGGGACCTAGCAGCCTGACTAAACGACAGGCGCCTCGAGCAACGTTATCGAGTTCAAATCAGGGAGGCGCGACCGAAAAGTATGGTCTGCTAGATACACTGATGTCCAGGACCCACACGCCTCAAAAGACTTCGGCGAGTCAACATCGCGCGAGGAAACGAAAATCTTGCTTCTGCCACGCGCCAGCCGAGCTTCCTCCATGTTTTTAGCAGATCCGTCATAGTAGAGGGCCGCGAAACCGGAAAAAAAGTTTTCCATCAGCCACGGCCGAGCCGAGAATTTCGTCGCGGAAGACGCGCCTTCTACGATGACCGTCAGGCCAATTTGTTGCGGAAGGAAACTTTTCTTGTAGTGTTCCTTTTTGATTTTGGTTTTCTTGCTCGAGGACGATCAAGTTTAAGCTTGGCGAGGTTGATGGTTCTGAAATATAGCCATCTATGTCCACATTTAAACTGGATATTATTCATATTTTTGATAAAATATCTCTCTAAACCCTGCCACTAATGCATAATGATCAAAGGGGTATGCAATCCTTTCTTGCTATTTTTCCCTACACAGATAATGACGTTTGATTATGGGAATCACTACATTAAAGTCAAAGATACGAGATTTCCAATAACCCGAAGAAACCAGGAGACATGAAGTGGAGGCAGACGCTTTAACGACCAACTATATGGCGGGAATAAAATTCCAGCCGTATAGTTGCCTCCGCCACCGCTAGGTCAAACAGAACAACTTTCGTTAAGAGACCCCTATATAAAGAGGCCTCGGGCGACGAGAAACACCCCCCCCTCGGAGCTCCCCCCCTTGCCACCAGAACCCTGCATCCACAACACCGAAGAGCCACTAGAGGAATAGACTTAGATCTAACCTCCAAACCATTCTCCACCACCATAGCCATATTCCACCACTTGTAATAGTAGATGTCATCTTCGATTGGTGACATTGTAAGACTATTTGCTATCAATCTCATGATTTCCATTGCAATGTTTATGATCTTTGATTTCATCTCTATGTGTGAGTAATTCTCCTTGGGCTAAGGGCTTCGGCCTAGCCATGTAGCTTTTGTGCATGTAATTTATCATAGATGGGATCATGTATTATTTTTTATGACATGATGATTATTGTATCCTCTCTTGCCTCAATCCAAGGACTTGTCAGGTACCCTAGACCTTGAGGATTGAGCCAGGTATAGGGAGTATGAGTAATAACTAATCTGTAGGCTGGGAACCCCGGTGACAGAAGGGGTAGTATAGCTGTATGTGAGGGATTTACTTGGGATTAACGGTGACGTCACTATGCATATCATTAGTTCTCTTTCTTCTATGGATGAGACTAGTAGGTTATTGCTATAAGCGGTTGCGGAGGCAATATCAATTATGGATGCACTGCCCACATACAATTTATTTTGCTCTAACAATTACATGCATACTATATTATTATCTTTTATTCCCATCAGATGTTTTGCATAGCTACAGGTGAAATCAAAATCCCTAGGCCCTCTCTATCCATCATCGACAACAACAAAAGACAGCAAACTCTTAGTCCGGTAAAAACACAAAAGGAATTCTAAAACCCCCGAAGGTCCATTAAAGTAACTTCACTATGATTTCTGCTTCCCAAGGATTTGATAAACCTAGGTCTACTAGGAAAAAAGAGCTATACTACATCTGTAATCCGGATCAAAGGTATCACATCCCAACTTCAATAATCCTACTGGTCTGTTATCAAAACCATGGTCAGTCACTAGACAATTAAGATCCTTCAGATTGCTTAGCAATTAAGCTCCTTGGATCGGACTAATGCAATAAGCACAATGGTTCCTCTTGATCCTCGAGTCAAACTAGTTTCCCATTGATATCCCCGTGTCACTTGGGTTTTCCCCTCTTCGGGTCGTTTCATGACCAGAACTGTACTGACCACCTGATTTGTGGAGGCAATGTAAAGAAGTAAAGGCTCTTTCTCGCGTGGAGACACGACGACGGGAGATGTCGAAAGTGTCCTTTTGAGATCTTCGAAGGCGCTCTGAGCTTCTTCTGGCCAATCGAATTTATCTGATTTTCATAGAATGGTAGTGCTTTTTCACCTAACCAAGCAATAAATTGGACATGTGTTGCGACTCGTCCCGCTAGCTGCTATACTCCTCGAAGATTTGTTGGTTTCTTCATTGTGAGAATTTTCTGTATTTTCTCAAGATTTGCTTCGATTCCTCTTGCTGATACGAGGTATCCGAGGAGTTGCCCTACCAGGACTCCAAAGCAGCACTTCGTCGGGTTAAGTTTGATGCAAAATTTGTCGAGGTTCTCAAATGTTTCTTGGAGATCCTTGATAAGTGAAGACCCTTGCTTTGTTATAACTATAACATCGTTGATATATACTTCCACGTTTGTGCCGATTTGATTGCCTAGGCAATTCTGCATCATCCGTTGATATGTTTCTCCGGCATTTTTGTGACCAAAGGGCATTATTGTATAGCAGAATACGCCATAGGGCGTGATAAATGATGTTTTTCCTGATCCTCCTCCTTCATCCGAATTTGATGGTATCCTGAATACACGTCCAAAAAGGAAAGACGTTTGCACCCCGAAGTTGCATCGATTATCTGATCGACGCGTGTTGGTGGGAAGTAATCATTTGGACAATGTTTGTTCAGCGTGGTGAAATCGATACACATCTGCAGTTCTTTTGTATTTTCTTTGGGATGCATACTAGGTTTGTGACCCACTCTTCTTTCTTTAATTCCTTGATAAAATTGGCATCAATGAGGCGATGGAACTCCTTTCCAATGGCCTTATGTTTTGGTTCTGCGAAGTGACTGTTTTACTAGCTTCCCTCGGGGTCTAGATTTAATGCGTGCTCAGCGAGTTCCCTGGGAATTCCCTGCATGTCAGAAGGTAGCCATGCGAAAATCTTCCATTTCTCATGGAGGAACTCGATGAGCATGATTTCCTATGTGGGATCGAGGTTTGAGGCCACAAATGTGGTTTTCTTCAGGTCGGTAGGATGGATCTGTACTTCTTTTGTATCTTTCACGATGTTAAAAGCCTGGTTAGGATTGACATGTGCTATCGCTAGAGATTCTGCGGTTACTGATGTTTTTAGCTGCTCAAACTCACCTGTCATCCCGAAAGATTCAGAGATTTTATTGAACTCCCAATCACAATTGTCGGATCATGTGAAGCTTCCTTTGATTGTTATGACTCCTTTTTGTGCTGGCATCTTCATGAATAGATATGCATACTACGGGACCGCCATGAATCGTGCAAAAGCTGGTCGTCCTAGGATCGCGTGATACTGTGATGGCCAGTCCATGACTTCAAACTCGAGCTTTTCTCGCCTAAAATTTTCCTTGGATCCAAAAACAACATCAAGAAAAACTCTACCTAAGGGGATTTCAGCTTTACCTAGTACTATATCGTGGAAGGATGTTTCTGTTGGTGCTAGTTTTACCAATGAGTAATTCATTGCTCTTAGTAGTTTGGTGTAAATCAGTTTTATGCTACTTCCCGCATCCATGAAGACTTTGCTCATGTCGAATCCTCCCACTTACACTTCTACTATCAAGGCTGAATGGCCCGGTCGTGGTACTTGGAGAGGGTGATTAGCTCTGTTGAATGTGATTTCTTGTTCTCACCAATGATGATACTCGGGTGTGGCTAGTGGATTACTTCGGCCATGTTGACTTGTCTTGTGATTAGCTTCTAGATCCTATTGGGTGGGTTCCCTTTCTGAATCATTGGCATTGCCCCTTTTGATCTAGGGTATTCACATCCTTGATCTGCTGGGTTTTGCGGTTGCCCCCCTAACTGGTGTACTAGCAATAAGGGTGGTGCGCCGATAGCTAACGTGCCAGGCGTAGTGGTGTATCCTCTGTTTGCCGCTTCGATTGCTTTTGCATTTCATAACTCTTGCATCCTCAAAAATGTTCGGCAGTCCTTCATGAGATGGTTGGATCGTCTTTTGCCATTTGACTCGATGTAAAAGTGCAAATTGCAAGGTCCCTCTAGCATTTGCATCACGGACATGGGTGGGTCCCGAGCTCTTGATTGGTATCGTTGACTTCCGCCGGCGTCTTCCCTATTATGGTTGTTGCTTCTGTAATTGTCCTCTCCCGAGAAACTAGCTGCCATGTAGCTTAGTCCTGTGTGCCCATCATTATTCCTTCGTCTTCTTTCACTGTTGCGTTTGTCCCTATATTCTTCGAGTGAGCATGTTTGTTTGTTGTGCAGTGCATCTTCTCCATCAGCCCAGCGGTTTTCTATGTCCATCAGCTGCAAAATTGTCTTGGGTTTAACCCTTCCCAGTTCTTCTATGAATTCTCGACGGCGGAGGCCGTCATTGAAGGCGTCGATTGCCCTTTCGTCGGATATTGCTTCGGCTGAGTTTTTTATTATATTCCATCGCTGAAAAAATGCTCTTATTGATTCTCCAGATTTATGTTTACACGCTCGTAGTTGCTCTCGAGATGCAGGTCCTTTGAATGTCGAGTGAAAATGTCGGATGAATTTGTCTTCAAGGTTGTTCCAGCTACTGATGGAATCTTTGGGTAAGTGCCTAAGCCATGACCGTGCGGCACCGGTTAGGTGTTGTTGTAGGCTTTGCATTGCAGTGGTGATGGAGCCGCCCTGTAGCTTGATGGTGGCTAAATAATCTGCTAGCTAGGTTTTGGGTTCTTGTAACCCATCATATTTTTGATGGTCATGCGGGAGTTTGAAGTCTTTAAGTACTTTGCTTTTGTGAATCCACTGGGTGAAAGAGCTGGCCCCGCATAACTGATTATCATATTCACTATCTCCGTTGTAGTATCTCCGGCAGCGGCCTTCGTCTCCTGACTCATCGTTCCTGCATTTCTTATTGTCATTTCTTGTGTTGTTTCGCGGCTTGGACCCCGAAAAGTGCACCCGATGTGGTGATCGAGATCTTCGGGTGTACCCCACCTGCCGAGGGCTGCTGCGATGGCGTGGGGATCTGTCGGGTTGGTGCATGATTCCTTGTTCTGCTTCTGCAAGAGATGTTCCTACCATGCCGAGGTTCATTAGAGCCGAGCGATGAAAAGCCGCACGGGGATCATCGGGTGTTGCGTTGTGATTAGATATGTTTGTGCAGCCATGATTGCCGCCTGGGCTATTTTTGCTTTGATGTCCCCTACTTGATCTACTGACATGAACGATAGGTCGAGGTCGCGAATTAGGTCGTTTCTTTCGGCTTTGGGGACATTCCGCAACCTAGATGTTCCCCTTCTTGGCGGTGCTCCCCCAGTTATGCTTCTTGATCCTCTAGTAGAACTTAATTGTGCCCGCCTTAGGCTGGATCGGTTAGCCTTTTTCTTTCGGCGAGTTCTTGCATCCTTAGCACGTCCCTCATCTTGTGATGAAGCAGGTATTTATATGCTAGCAAATGATCATGTGTGGCATCGGCTATCATTGGAACCACACTCGAGATTGCTTCCCTTGCTTTTTGCCATGCTTCCGCTGGTAATCGAAGAGTTCGCATGTCTCCTCTGCGTGGTTCACCTCGTCCTTGGATTACGCGGTTTTCTGCCGGATCGCCTCTGTGTCCGTGATCCCTTTCGTTGTTGTGGTTTCCTGCATGATCATCTGATAAATTATCATCGGGGTTAATATTAGGGTTACCATTGGAGTCGTGCTGTGCTGAAGTTTCCCCATCAATCATGCACACTTGGTGGCGTGTTATGTATGGCGTAGTGACGTCGTTGTTGAATCCGAAGGGGACGCTGTCCAGGGGACTGGCAAATCCCAATGGTTCCTGTTCGGGGTAGATTTCAGCCTTTCTAATTCCAAAGTCGATACTTTCTTTGCTTTCATTAGGTTTCTTGTTTTCTGAGCTTGGTCCTTGTGGTGTGGTTGACTGATGGTTCGGCCTAAGGGAGAGGTTGTTGTAGGGATCATCAAGGTCCCCTAGATCTTCTGTGCCTTTATTATTTTAGTTGGCCATCTTTATCTGTGGCGTGGCTTCTGTGGACGTTTCGTTGGGTGATGTAGTTATTGCTGTAGGCGCGGATTTCTTGACCGACAGTCCCGATGAGATCGGAGCCGAGAGGTGTAATTTATCAGGATCCTCTACTTAGAAGTGGAAACTTCCGATGATGAGATCAGATCCACCGTTGAAATCAGCGGGTACCGAAACAGGGGTGGGTGGGCATGGTTCCGCTTTCGTTGGATTATTGCTTGGTGAAAAGAGGTCCTCCGAATCCATCGCTCCAGCGTTCAAGTTTCCCACAGACGGCGCCAATTGACGAGGGGTAACCTCGGCAATGCCCATGATGATGGACTTAGGATTTTGCGGAAAAGAGAACGCTGGGGATTTCGTCGGATATCAGGCAAACAAGAGAGTCGAAGTCGCCTAAATTCTTTATGAATTGCACTATTATAGATTGCTTGGGGGTTTTGCTTATCCCCTCATAGGATTATCCTGTCCTATATATAATAGGTCGGGTCCCAAAGCTGTATTAGGATAGCTTACATATGTATGATTACAACTACAATACAATGTCAGTTCATAGTTCCTTTCCAAATACAACTAAAGCTTCCATCGGATGCTTCTTGAGCCATCGTCTTGAATCTTCATGGGCTGTGAGCCTTTATGTTACCACGGTAACAAATCATAAGCACCCGAGTAATCATACCCATGTTAAGAGGGCTAGTGGCCTAGAGGAAGTGATGCAGCGGTCAAGATGGCGAGTAAAATGTTGAAGCATGTGCTAGAGATGCGGCCAAGCAGCGTCAGCGAGTAGGGATAAAATAAATGGAGATGGGGAAGTTGGGATGGCTCTTTGAAAGAGGTTTTTTCTTTTCTTCTTATGTAAGAAGAAGATGCATCGAGGACGCCGACTAGCGTAAATGCATGATAGACTAATGCGCCCCTGTGCAATAAATTAAACATTTCAGTTCCTAGCACGATACAGTCTCGTCATGTCAGTTTGACCAGACATATTATTTACTATTTATAGCTTATATTTTCATACTTGTATTATGGCATCACCTATGTATGTGGCGGAATTTCTCTATAAGCTAGGAAGTTTTAAGAAAAATCTTTTCGATAGTTTTCGATGTACTAAATTCTTGGTTAGCTTCAAAAAAAATTTGGAAAATTTTAAGAGGAATCTATCTATCGTGCTTACTTGTAGTTAAAATTTGACATGGTCGGTGGGAGTACGATTTACATCGAAGACCTCAAAAAAGAGAAAATTACGTAGAGGTCCATAAATTTAGCACAAATGGCCTAAAATTAAGCAAGGAAAGCAGTTGGGTCCTTCTCGAGTGAGAAACTGAGCCATACCCTTCGTACTACTGTACTTGCTTCACACAAACACACAAAACGCTTCTCACACTTTTGAACCAGCATGCTAGGGGTGTTCTTGGTGCTTCCTATTCACATGGTGTGAAATGAAATGACAAGGCGGGTCGACACACGTAGGCAGCGCCACGTTGTGGATGAGGGAGAGATCAGCGGGCCAGGGTGTGTATAGATGGTGATGAGATAGGGAAGAAGAGAGAAAACACAATTTGTTTTGCAAGCATATATATAGTAAAGGTCCCAAAATTTTGACAAGAGGTTCAACTTCTTGCTAAGATTCTACATCTTGACAACTTAACGAAATTAGGTCAAACTTGAGATACAAGTGTTATGACCTTGGATGGATAAAGATCCTAAATCCATCTGATTAACATGCTAGTCCCTAGATCATTAGCTAGCACTCATAGTTGATAAAATATCATGTAGAACACGAGTATTTTATTACATGAATCGAATAATCTAGAGTTTACATTATTACAACAGAAGCGAAATAATACAACTTGGATTCCCATCAATGCCACAAGCTAGTTGAGTGAAGACCTATGATCCTAGCGCACCTTTCAATGATCTCCAAAATTCTGCACATGAAACATGCATCCAAACAAGTTGGTCAATACTTCGAATGTATTGGAAAATTATACCCTGAAGGAAAAGACTTATTTCTACATGCATAAGGTTGACAATAGGCTTGAGATTTATTTGCATAAAGACAATTATCTTAAGATAAGAAGAAGAGAGAAAATCTTTTATCCTACTTTGTAAACATTTGATAAGTAATATAGGGTCGAGTGGAACAAGGACTTGGATATTACACACCAAGCCACTTGTATATTATGCACCAAGTTTCCAATCCTCAACCTAACACTTGGATATTATATATCAAGTGGCACTTGGATATTATGCACCAAGTTACTTGGATATGACACACCAAGTCCCAAAAATCCCACCCATAAGCGATATTACATAAGGGAGAGGAAATCCTTTAGAGTCTCCATCCTTCAAATGCTCATAGTTGTTCTTTTTTTGTGAACACGGCTGATCGATCAGATTGCAAAACTCTCGAGAGTTTGTGTACTTTACCCAGAATCCACGATCAAGTCCATTTACAAACAAGACCATGGTGAAGCATTCTCTTAGTAGCCCCTCTACCTTCCGGATCCGCCCGTGCCAAAGTAACCTCCAAATGACGGTACCCAGGTGAGATTTCCCACTAAGTACTAAGCCAAGACAGAGCCCATGTGTATTGTGGTTACACTGGAAGCTTCTGAATTGTATTTAGTAGGCATGCATGATGATTTAATATGACACAATGGTTGTATTTAGTTTTATGAACACTATTATAACGCATGATGAATGTAGAAACCATTTAATGCAATAGGGTGTTTATTATTAATTTTTGTTTGTCATTAGTGTGATTTTCATAGATTTATTGCAACTTCTGTTCTAATTGTCAAATTAAATTTGGATCTGAAGTGTAATGGATAGAGGGCATTAATATGAATCATTAGAAATTGGATTCACCCTAATCGGAGTTGTAGATCTTTTTCTAGGATTTAATTAGTACTTAATAGAGTTTAAATCATTTAAATAGTTCGCATTGTCTAAAAATTAAGCTAAAACCAGATCTGCAATCTACACGATATTGTGATTCCAGGGACATATTATTTATATTTTTCAGATCTATGAATAATTTACTATGAATTTAATGATTTATAAAGCCATTGAAACCAATTAAATTATTACCAGTTAAATACTCCGCAAAAACTATATCTAAACAGATATATTTGAACTACATTAAAGTAGCTTCAATTTGAAAAATTATTTATATTTTTCGGAGTTGTAATACCATTAAAAGGCTATTTAACCTATTAAATAAATACAGAAAGCTTATACTATGAAAATTAGATCTGATCACGAAATAGTGTTCTACACTAAGTTATCTTTCCAACAGTATATTATTTTCTATTTTTGGATCTACAGATCTTTTATTATGAATTTTGTAAAATCTATTTATTTTCTACAATTTTAATTCAATTACAATTCAAAAAGGAATATGCCAATGAATATTCTATGCTGACTGGGACGCGGATGCTGATGTGGCACTGACCTAGCAATGACGCATACTCTAACGAGGCTTGACACATGGCGGCTTCTCACTGGTGCGTGCCGGTTCGGGCCTCGATCTAATCTGGACCTTCAGATGCGATCCGTCGGTTGGGAATGAAAGTGACCGAAGCTGGGGGTCAATGGTGGTGACGGTGGGTGGCGCTCAGGTGGTGGTCATGGGCGGCACTACGCCGGTCTTCCGGCGTGGGAGAATGGCGGATGTTGATCAAGAGATGACGGCGAGTGCGACGGTGGGCTTGGCGGCATCTTCCGCTTCCAGGGTGACGGCATCGAGTGGATGGAGACATCAGGTGGCGTGGAGCTCCGGTGATACTCCGGTGAGGAATTCTGGCGGCTGTGCTGCTCCTGCGAGGGGGTAAACGGGGTTATGAGACGTGGTAAAGCACGGGGGAAAGCTCTAGCAGGAGTAGAGGGCAAGGGGAGGGTCGGAACCATGTCGGTGAGCTCGATCCGAAGCGGCGGCGGCAGAAATCCGGCGAGATCGGAATTCGGTGGGGCAACGCCTAGGGTTCGAGAAAAGTGAAAAAATGAGATGGCTCGGCTCCGGAAGAATATATGGAGAGGGTGGCGTGCTCAAGGGGCAAGAGGCGCGCGGATTCGGCGCAAATTCTATTCGGATTTGATCGGTAGGAGGCGTGCGCATGTAGGAGTTCATCCCGAGCTAGAAGACGACTGGTGTAGGGCCCACACGTCAGCGACCATGAGGAAGGAAGCGGGCTGCGGCACTGGCGCAAGATTTAGGCCGGCCCACTGCGGTGGTAGCTATGTGTCGCCCGAGGAGCGGGGCAAGCAGTGGGTAGCAGATAGGCTAGGTGGATTGGTGGGCTGAGCCGCGCGACTAGTGCCGGGTAGGTTAGATTTAGATATTTTTTTCCTTTCTTTTTCCATTTTCTGTTTTGTATTTCCTTCATAAATTTTTCATTTGAACTCCAAATGACATGGAATTTGTTTCTAAAATTTTATAAAATTCAGTAGACCATCATAGGATCCTTTTTGGCAATATTCTTATATTTAAAATAAATGGATTTATGAATCCTTGTTTGTACTCTTATAGGAGTATTTTGGTATTTTAAAATAGGGTTTTGTAAATGGGATTTTAATAAAATTTTGCATGAATGCAATGATGTAAGGATCATGTATGCAAGTCAGCACAATACGTAGGATTTGTTCAACTTCCCAACCAATGTGATAGTCATATTAATCCACTATTTTAATTTGGCTTAGGAATGTTTTGAACAACTCCTTAAAAAATTCTTTTCATTCAAAAGTTTCAACAAGGTCAAACAATCCAATCAACTTATTTTATTTATTTTAACATTCCCAAATTAGGAAAATTTTGGGATGTTACATACTACCACCCTTAAAAGGAATCTAGCCCTTGAGATTCGAGAAGGCTAGAAAGGAATAATGATTTGCGAGAACCTAGGGTGCTACCACCCTTAGAACGTCTTCCCTCGAGTGTACCAGAATTTTGTGTGTACTTCTTCATGCTCACATCTCATAGAGGTAAGATTCCAGCTCTTGAGGTCTTTCTCAAAACTTCTATCTTTACTATGTCTTGATGCCGTTGTCTTCTATTCCACATATGGATGAAGAAGTGAGGCCGCGTTAGTAACATCTTGTAATAATGATTTTTTCGGTATTCGAAGGTGCAACATTCATCACTTTGAGTGTTATTTGATTCGAATGGTGGAATATCTTCTTTGCATTATCACTACCACCCTTTGCTTCATCATGCGAGGGTTCATTAGGTGTTGATCGATAGGGTAGCCTATCTTCCTTGCATCCACATTAATGTTATCCTCTTTTCCATTCTTCTTGCTTTGGGGGTTTAAGATATAGAAGAGTATAATATAGAGAGAAGAAGATATAGATACCCCATACAAACAAAAAAACCAAACAAAATATCAAATCACGCCAAGTTTACTCAAATAATATTTTTTTATACCATAAGAAATTACTTTGAGAGAGAACTACATTGGAGGTAAGCATTTATCCTTGTTTTTCCTAATCCTTGAGGCACTTGCGTGTTGTTTATCTTCAAGGACTTGTTGCATCCTTCACCATGTGAGTGTTCTTCTTTTGATTCACTTGGTAGAATTTCAGCTTCAGCTTGGCGCCCTCATTCAAGTTCTTTATTTTGTCTCCATTCTTTCGTCTTCAAGGTTTAAGGTAGGGAGAGTAAAGTCTAGCAAGAAGGACATGGACAACCCACACAAAAAAAATGTACTGAAAATAAGTTTTATTTGTTGCTGTCAAGAAAACCACAAAATGGTAGCTCACAAATCACTGCATCTAATCGTAGTGTAGTCTATCCAAGTTTTTGGTTCCTAATGGGTCACTTGTAATCTTCATGATCTGCATAGTCTTCATTGTCTTTGAGGTCTTCGGTAATTAATTTTTCACCCTAAAAGGTCTTCGAAGTCTTTGGTACTTGTAGCTTTGAAGTCCTCAATTCTCGTAGCTTCAATCTTTGAACTTCTTGTGTGGAGATCTTCTAGTCTTGACTTGTGAAGCGTTGAGACGATCTTCTTCAGAAAAAATGTCTTGAGAGAAGTTTCTTCTTGAAGGTAATGGTCATCTCTATTATTCAAGGGAAAAGCCTTAAGAATTTATAAAACTCTAGAGTTAGATGATGATAAGTATGAGAGTTTTCTGAAATAACTTAGAAACTATAACTCATAAGGCTTTTCCAAGTCTAGGGTCACGGTCTACAGTCAACTTGTGCTCTGATACCATATGTTATGACCTTGGATCGATAAAGATCCTAAATCCCTATGATTAACATGCTAGTCCCTGGATCATTAGCTAGCACTCACAGTCGATGAAATATCATGTAAAACATGAGTCTTTTATTACATGAATCGAATAATCCAGAGTTTAGATTATTACAATAGAAGAAAAATAATACAACTTGGAGTCCCATCAATGCCACATGCTAATTGAGTGAAGACCCGTGATTCTAGCGCACCTTTCAACGATCTCCAAAATTCTGCACATGAAACGTGCTACCAAACAAGTTGGTCAATACTTTGAATGTATTGACAAATTACACCATGAAGGAAAATACTTATTTCTACATGCATAAGGCTGACAATAGGTATGAGGTTTATTTGCATAAAGCCAATTTTCTTAAGATAAGAAGAAGAGAGAAAATATTTTATCCTACTTTGTAAACATTTGATAAGTAATATAGGATCGAGTGGAACAAGGACTTGGATATTATACACCAAGCCACTTGTATATAACGCACCAAGTTTCCAATCCTCAACCTAACACTTGGATATTACACACCAAGTGGCACTTGGATATTACGCACGAAGTTACTTGGATATGACACACCAAGTCCTAAAAATCCCACCCATAAGCGATATTACGCACACCACGGGTTTCAAAACTTTTGTTCGAAAAGAGAGAGGAAATCCTTCAGAGGCTCCATCCTTCAGATGCTCATAGTTATTCTTTTTCTGTGAACACGGCTAATCGATCATATTGTAATACTCTCAAGAGTTTGTGCACTTTATCCACAATCCACGATCAAGTCCTTTTACAAACAAGACCACGGCGAAGCCTTCCCTTAGTAGCCCCTCTACCTTCCGGATCCGCCCGTGCCAAAGTATCCTCCAAATGACGGTACCCAGGTGAGGTTTCCCACTAAGTACTAAGCCAAGACAGAGTCCATATGTATTGTGGTTGCACTGGAAGCTTCAGAATTCTAAAACACGGCAGACTTCTTTGATCCTGGGAGGCCGTCCTCCACCAAATTCCACTTGTTGTCCCAATAACCATTTCGCCCAGAAGAAAATATAGTTTTTATTTTGAAGTGGACTTTGAGAAGAAAAGCTTCGCTCAAAAAGAGCTTTCATACTTAGAAAAAATTATGTCTTTGAACCCCCATTGATATTTTATATATAGCATAGCACAAGCATAACACTTAGAAAAATTCAGGAATTCTTATTGGGAAGGGAAAATCTAATTATAGAACTACTCATGGCATACTACAAAACAACATCGCACTTTTAAAGCACTTGTAAAATATTTCTACTAAAACATCCTACACGTGCATAGTACTTGATACGTTGCTAACGTATCCATAATTTTTGATGTTCCATGCTTGGTTTTGTCTACTTTATTATGTTTTGTCCATATTTTGGAGTACTTTTCATATGATTTCTTGGACTAACCTATTAACAAGAGCCACGGTGTCAGTTGCCTGTTTTCTGCTGTTTTTGGTTCCAAAAAGTCAGAAAATGAATATTCTCGGAATTGGACCGAACAAAAGCCAAAGTCGTTATTTCCCTGGAAGATTCACGGAGCCAGAAGGAGAGACGAAGGGGGGCCACAGGGTGGCCACACCACCTGTCAACACCCGGATTTTTAATCCCAGATGCCCGTTATGCCATACCTTGCAATCCCAAGATTACCATTTTTGCGAGACATAACAGATTGGATATCACAGTACATCATCCATTACATACCATACATAAGATTTTACACAAATAAGGATCTCATGATCCAGTCTTTAATACAACAAGCAGCGGAAACAAAAGATAAGCGTAGCGGTAGGGTTAATCTTCAGGGGCACAGGCAATGCTGACGAAGGTAGATAGTCCTAGTTATCATAGCCGTCCTGCTGACCATCATCTTGATAATCTCCTTCATAGTCTGGCCATGATAATAGCCAGGGACAAAAGCCATGAGTACTCTTTAAGTACTCGCAAACTACTATTAACAGGTACTATAGTTCTAAGTCAAAGTGCTAAATCTAAGTTTAACTATCAAGTTATGTTTGAAACCTAAGCTGAGTTCAGAAGCAAAGAAAGATAAAGTAAAGTTCTAGAATCACTTAAGTTGGGAAGCTATTATCATCAACACAACCCTTTTGTGGTCAAGTCAAAGATTTATCATTACTTCAAAGTATTTAGAAAACATCTGATAACAAAACAGTATGGCCATTCCAACTGTCCATAACCGCGGACACTGCTATTCGAATAGTTTGACACTCTGCAGAGGTGGTACACTTTCACCACAAGATTCGATACATCTGTCAGGGCTAACCCTGAATCATCATACTTAGTATGCAGATAATCAAACATAACCTTCCCTTACACACCCTAGTATAAGCACATCTCCTATGAGCATGGCCTCCCAACCATAACCATCAGTCATCTTGGGCACTGCGTAGGTGGGCAACATTGAGACGTAGCCTCATCTCAAACCTCTCCCGTGAGGGAACTAATACTAATGCATATAAATTTCCAGCTAAGCCTTACCCAATTTAGGTAGTGTGGTTGTACGGTAAATTTGGAATGGTATCGCATCCGAATCCAACCATCAGTTTTATAAAAGGGTTGAGGCTCACGCCTCATCATTTTCATCATCATAAACCAGTTGTGTTTCTCAACACATGTCAAAACATCTCAATAGAATGACTCATCATTCCAAGGTTTTCACAATTCATTTTCACCACTTGTTCCCATCTAAAGTGACTCAAGTTTTTGATCTACTCTATAATTCTAAGTTAAGAGTGTTCACTAAAGTGGAAAAATGGGATCAATCTCATGCCATAGAATGACATGTAAAGATTTCTCGGTAGGTCAAGTTTTATACTTTTTATGCTACCTTCAAAACAAGTAAAGATCTTTGTATACTAAGGGGAGTAAAACTTGTGAGTAAGACTTGGGGTACTAATAGTCAAAAGGGTGTGATCAAAGCATGCTTAAGGCATCTTTGCTAAACCATCCAGTTTGATTCTAGTTTGCTAAGTACTACACTTGCAAGTACTAACTTGCAAGGGTTAATCTAGGATAGTGCTAGCTTGCTAAGGGTAGCTTGTACTGTTAATGGTGGCTTTCCTTGGTTGGTGCAGTGGTTGAAGTTTTCTTCTTCTTCTTGGTAGAACTCCTCCTCCTCGAAAGCTTGGTCGGTACTAGCGTCTATAAATACATAGGGAGTGCACAATCACCAAACAATACTTAACTAGGCTAAGTAGAATTCTAAAACACACATTTGATGATCTATTATCATCACAAATATCACAAGTTTTAATTCAATAGTTTCATCCTTTTTATTTTAGAAAAGTAATTTCTACTCATTGAAATATTAACTAAAATTTAATATTCACCACCAAAATATGGGATCATGTGGACACATGTCCTCACCACATATTGTAACATGTGGGAATGAGATTTAAAGGTTGGATCAATATTACTTTAGTTTAAGTTTATTATTTAATGATTTAAAGTGACTAGAAATGCCTATATAGCATTATTTTGGTACTAGTCCAAAGTCACTCCATGTAAACCTTAATATTATTACATATTTAGATAGATATGATGAAATGTGATTTTTGAGAGTTGGAATCAACTCAAAAGCTAACTTGGTTGATTTTATAAAAATGTTGCAAGTTGCAAAAGCTTCTGTCTTCTTATTTTTATTAGGAGAGATATATAACTCTAATTGAATTAAATCCAACGGGCTTGGATAGATCATCTTAATACCTTTCAGGCACAATTTGTTTCATGCTATTTGGATTTCTCAAACTCACATAATTGAATTTTGAAATAGTGGACAGAAACTAGATTTAACTAAAAAGAAAAAATCCAGATTTGAATGGGTGGGCTAGCGCGGGAAAAGAAATGGGCCGGCCCAGTGGCGCTCCGCGGCACGGGGCTAAGCTGACAGGGGGTCCCGCGTGTCAGCGGCACTTAAAACGCGAAACGGTACGCGCGCCGTGGGTCGTGCGATTAGAAGCAAGTGAAGGAAATATGCCCTAAGAGGCAATAATAAAGTTGTTATTATATATTCCTTATACATGATAGATGTTTATTTTACATGCTAGAAATGTATTGATTCGGAAACATCAATACATGTGTGTTTAATAAACAAAAAGGGTTCCTAGTCATGCCTCTCTTATAGACTAGCTTGTTGATTAACAGGATGATCAAGGTTTCCTGATCATGGACATTGGATGTTGTTAATAACAAGGTCACACCATTGGTGGAATGATGTGATGAACATTCATCCAAAGTATAGCATTACGATCAAGTCATTATGTTTATATTGCTATAACATCAGACGAAGTAATCTTTATCCTTAGACCATGAGATCATGTTAATTGCTAACACCGGAAGAGTATCTTGATAACATCAAACGTCACACCGTAACAGGGTGACTATAAAGATGGGTTCAGTACTACGAAGGTGTTATGTTGAGGCTCATGGATCAAGAGTGGAATTTGTCAATCCAGATGACGGATAGATATACTTTGGGTCCTCTCGGTGATATCACATTAGGATAGCTTGCAAGCAAGTGATGTGATCACTAGAATGTTATATCACGGGAACGAGAAAAGAGTGCATGTCGGTAACGAGATCAAACTATGTATGGAGATACCAATGATCGAATCTCGGACATGTAATATATCGAGAGACAAAGGGATTTAGTTACAAGCGTTAAAGGTTCTCACGATCACAGGAGTCATCGTTGAATGTGTAGGAGTCAGTACGGATCTCCAGGTCCCGCTGCTGATTATTGATCGGAGAAGGGTCTCGATCATGTCTGCATTATTCGCGAACCATAGGGTGGCACACTTAAGAGTTACCGGACACCATTTTGGAGCACATATGTTTCAGACAAAAAAATTGCAAAGCGCAGGAATTGTTTCAATAGAAACCGGAAATTGTTTCGGGTGAAATTGGAGAAGGTGGTTCTGCATGTGATATTGAAATATTGCAAGGGGTTATATGTGAATGTTTGTTAATTAAAGTAATTAACAAAATTCTGAATAAATTTAATAAAAAGAGTTTTATTAAATGAGAGAGCATTAAATTTGGAGAAATTTAATGCATTTAAAGTGGAGACTTTAAAAGGGAATGTGAAGAGGCATTTTAATGTGGAGGGGTTACCACCACATGAATGGGGAGGTGAGGGCAAGGTTTTTGTTGCTAAGAATGGATCCTTTCTTGAGAAGGAGTTTCTCGCGAAAGGTGTGAGTAGTCGGAAGGTAGAACTCGAAGAGGTTATTGAACCTTCTCTTCATGGAATGGCGAGTGGCGCAGCACCAGAAGTTGTTTCGGAGTTGACTTCACCTGATGAAGAGAGAGCTAATGATAATGATCATGGAACTCCGAAAGAGGACACTACCGAACTTCGTAGGTCAAGCAGGACACGTGCAGCTCCTGAACTGTACGGCAATCCTGTTGTGAATTTCATGGTTGATGAAATGGATGACCCTGCGACGTATGAAGAAGTGATGATGATCCCGGATTCCAACAAATGGCTAGAAGCCATGAAATCCGAGATGGAATCCATGTACGAGAACCAAGTTTGGAACTTGGTGGACTTACCTCACGACTGAAAGGCTGTTGAGAATAAATGGATTTTCAAAAGGAAAACTGATGCTGATGGTAATGTGACCATCCATAAGGCTCGACTTGTCGCAAAGGGATTTTGACAAATTCAAGGAGTTGACTACGATGATACATTCTCTCCCGTAGCGATGCTTAAATCGGTTAGGATTATGTTAGCAATTGTTGCATATTTTGATTATGAAATATGGCAGATGGATGTCAAAACTGTGTTCCTCAATGGTAAGATTGAAGAAGAGTTGTATATGATACAACCTAAGGGTTTTGTCGATCCTAAGGATGCTAATAAGGTGTGCAAACTTCAGCGATCCATCTATGGACTGAAGCAAGCATCACGAAGTTGGAATCTCCGCTTTGATGAGGTGATCAAAGAGTTTGGATTTGTCCAAACTTATGGAGAGGCTTGTATTTACAAGAAAGTGAGTGGGAGCAATGTGGCATTTCTGATATTATATGTGGATGCATATTATTGATTGGAAATGATATAGATCTTTTAAACAGTGTTAAAAGTTACCTAAACAGCAAATTTTCGATGAAAGACCTTGGTGAAGTGTCATATATATTAGGCATTAAAATCTATAGAGATAGATCAAGGCGCCTAATTGGGTTATCGCGGAGTACATACCTTGATAAGATATTAAAGAAGTTTAATATAGATGAAAGTAAGAAGGGGTTCTTACCTATGTTGCAAGGCAAGACATTGAGTAAGACTCAAAGTCCGGCTACGGCGGAAGAAAGAGAGATGATGGATAAGATCCCCTATGCCTCGGCCATAGGCTCTATTATGTATGCCATGCTATGTACAAGACCGGATGTGGCACATGCTATTAGTTTGAATAGTAGGTACCAATCTGATCCAGGTTCGGAACACTAGATAGCGGTAAAGAACATCCTCAAGTACTTGAGAAGAACTAAGGATATGTTTCTCATATACAGAGGTGAAGAAGAGCTAGTCGCTAAGTGTTATGTCGATGCTAGCTTTGACACCGATCCGGATGACTCTAAGTCTCAATATGGATACGTATTTCTCTTGAACGGAGCAGCAGTTAGTTGGAGGAGTTCCAAACAACCTGTGGTGGCTGGATCAACAATGGAGACGGAATATGTTGCTGCTTCAGAAGCGGCGCAGGAAGCAGTTTGGATGAAAGAGTTCATTACGGAACTGGGTGTGGTTCCCAGTGCGTTGGACCCGATGGTCATCTATTGTGACAACAATGGAGCCATAGCCAACACAAAGGAACCAAGGTCTCACAAGAATTCCAAACATATCAAGCGCCGGTTTCACTCCATCCGCGAGCATGTCAAGGATGGAGATATAAAGATTTGTAAAGTACACACGGACCTGAATGTAGCAGATCCGTTGACTAAAGTTCTCCCTAGGGCAAAACATGATCAACACCAGAACTCCATGGGTGTTATATTTATCACTATGTGAACTAGATTATTGTCTCTAGTGCAAGTGGGAGACTGAAGGAAATATGCCCTGAGAGGCAATAATAAAGTTGTTATTATATATTCCTTATACATGATAGATGTTTATTTTACATGCTAGAAATGTATTGATTCGAAAACATCAATACATGTGTGTTTAATAAACAAAAAGGGTTCCTAGTCATGCCTCTCTTATAGACTAGCTTGTTGATTAACAGGATGATCAAGGTTTCCTGATCATGGACATTGGATGTTGTTAATAACAAGGTCACACCATTGGTGGAATGATGTGATGAACATTCATCCGAAGTATAGCATTATGATCAAGTCATTATGTTTATATTGCTATAACATCATACGAAGTAATCTTTATCCTTAGACCATGAGATCATGTTAATTGCTAACACCGGAAGAGTATCTTGATAACATCAAACGTCGCACCGTAACAGGGTGACTATAAAGATGGGTTCAGTACTACGAAGGTGTTATGTTGAGGCTCATGGATCAAGAGTGGAATTTGCCAATCCAGATGACGGATAGATATACTCTGGGCCCTCTCGGTGATATCACATTAGGATAGCTTGCAAGCAAGTGATGTGATCACTAGAATGTTATATCACGGGAACGAGAAAAGAGTGCATGTCGGTAACGAGATCAAACTAGGTATGGAGATACCAATGATCAAATCTCGAACATGTAATATATCGAGAGACAAAGGGATTTAGTTACAAGCATTAAAGGTTCTCACGATCACAGGAGTCATCGTTGAATGTGTAGGAGTCAGTACGGATCTCCAGGTCCCGCTGCTGATTATTGATCAGAGAAGGGTCTCAATCATGTCTGCATTATTCGCGAACCGTAGGGTGGCACACTTAAGAGTTACCGGACACCATTTTGGAGCACATATGTTTCAGACGAAAGAATTGGACGAAAGAATTGCAAAGCGCAGGAATTGTTTCAATAGAAACCGGAAATTGTTTCGGGTGAAATTGCAGAAGGTGGTTCTGCATGTGATATTGAAATATTGCAAGGGGCTATATGTGAATGTTTGTTAATTAAAGTAATTAACAAAATTCTGAATAAATTTAATAAAAAGAGTTTTATTAAATGAGAGAGCATTAAATTTGGAGAAATTTAATGCATTTAAAGTGGAGACTTTAAAAGGGAATGTGAAGAGGCATTTTAATGTGGAGGGGTTACCACCACATGAATGGGGAGGTGAGGGGTCACCCCCCATGCGTCGGCCATGGAGAGAGGGGGCACCCCCCCCTCCTCCTCCTATAAAAGGCCACCCATTCCCTCCTTCATCCTCACACCTCCTTGTGAAGGATCTCTCTCCCCCTCTAGAATTATTCCCCCATGGTCTCGGATTAGCGAGATACATGTTCCCGGTGGCATTTCATCTGGAAGGAGTTGCTGCTTCCGCTGGATCGCTAGAGCGAGGAGGTGGAGGTTGTCCGGTGACTTAAACGTGTGTGCGAGTGCGGATGCGCTGCTGAGTTGCAGCGCTCGGACTTCCTCACGATCTTGAGATCGGCAAGTGTACGACTACATCAACCACGAGTTCCTACTCGTTAACAAAGCTCGTTGTCTACGAGGGTAAGTTCTCGATGGATGTATGTCCACCCGTTGCTTTGTACCTAGTAGATAGATCTTGGCGTGTAGTTCACATCGTAGGAAATTTTTGTTTTCTATGTTGCGGACCCAACAGCAAGATCTACGGCTGAGGGTCGTCGTCGACGACGAACAGGTTGCCGGCAAGCTCGAACCCTAGCGGCTCGGTGGGGGTCTACTGGGGGCGTACCAGGGCTCCAGCGGGGTCGGCGAGGCGGGCAAACGACATGGAAGACGACGGCGAGGCGAGGCGCGGTTGCGGCGGAGCTTGGGGTGGTCGCAATCAACGGTGCCCTTCTCCTCCTGCCGCGGATGCTCCGGCTCCAATTCCGGCGAGGCAGAGCTCGCCTTGCTCCGGCTAGAGGTGGGTGAGGTTCAGAGAGGTGAGGGGAGTGGAATGGTGTGGAGAGAAGAGGCTAGGGAGGGCTCCTTTTATAGGCCCGGCGGTGAGACCGAGCGGGATGGGCAGTCGACGATGGCGACATGGCTACGGCGGGGTAGAGGCATGGATGGGGATGGCGATCGATGTGTGGTTCCCTGGCGGTGCTCTGTAACTTGAATGCGGCCGTAGGGGCGGTGGCACGCCGTCTGGGCGAGGTGGCGCTCTGAGAGGCAGAGGCGGTGGTGTCCATGGCGAGCGGTGGACGTGAGGCGTTGGGCGGCCAGTGGGGGTGTCTGGGGTGTTCTCTAGGTTGAGGCGGAGCGGCGGGCGCGGGTTGCTGCCAAGGGGCGGTCTGTGCGAGCGGGGACAGAACGCGCTCTGGGACGGCGTCGGCATACTTGACAAGCTCCAGGCGCGGCGGTTCCTGGCCGCTCTGCCCTCTGTCTCTGGCCTGGGGCTGGTTGGGCGGTGGAGGTGGACCACAGGCAACCTGCTAGACATGGTGAGAGAGGCTGGAGAGGGCGGCTGCTGCGAGTGCACGGTCGGCCGGCGAGAGAGGGCTCGGCATGGCAGTGCAGTGCAGCTAGGGGTTAGGGAAGAGGCTGGGGTTGGTCTGGTCAGGCTTGAGGGGGACAAAGATGATCAAAGCACATTGCAATTGCTAGACAAAATCAACCCAAAACAGTGTTAGTTAGGCCAATATGATCTTGCCAGCAAGGTGTTTGATGAAATGGCCGCAAGAGAAAAAGTTTTGAATTTTGGTTTCAAAATTTTTGAGTGATCTCCACTAGTGATAGGTAGTCTCTGGTTGCAAGGGTTTTGAAAGTGGAGCTCAAATAGATGGTTTTTGAAATAGGGGTGATCTATGCATATGCATTAGATTCAATTTTCAAATGCCAATTAAAATAAGTAAACGAATGTTTTTAGCAGATCAAAAGGTGGACCTTGGTACCTCATTCTGTGTACTAGCAAGGGCTACAAAGATCAAGAATTATTTCTGTTAAGTTTTGAGTACTAGGAATAGCCAAAGTAGGCATGAGAGTTAAATTTGCCAAAATGACCATTCCTCCTTTTTAATTCTTTTTTATTTGATTTTCTTTAGGAAAAGTTTGGGAATGATGTAGATGATGTTTAAATCACCTAAAAAACATTTTACAAGCATTGGATCATTCAATCATGGCAATTCAAACAACTACTATTTTAAATGCACACATATATGAATGCTTTTATTTTAAATTTGGAAAAGTTTTTGTTAACCCCATTTTTGGTTGATTTGATCTTGATAAGCTTGGATTAAAGTTTTGGGATGTTACAAACCTTCCCCCCTTAAACAAAATCTCGTCCCGAGATTTACAAAGAAAACTAGGAACTAAAGAGATCTAGGAACTCTGTTCTAAAGTAATCTTTGCGCTCCCAAGTAGCTTCCTCCTCGGTATGGTTGCTCCACTGAATCTTGAGAAACTTGATACTCCTGGTCCTGGTGGTCCTGTAGGCTTCTTCTAAGATACGGATGGGCACTTCCCTATAGGTCAGGTCATTGTTGATTTCCACAGCTTTGTGATCGATGTTCTTGAAAACTTCAGTCATCTCAGGCACTTCCAAGCATTTGCGAAGTAACGAGATATGGAACACATTGTGGATGGCTGACATCTCTTCAGGCAGTTTCAGTTGATACGATACTTCTCCTCGGCGGTTCAGAATCTTGAAAGGTCCGATATATCTGGGAGCTAACTTTCCCTTCAGACTAAAGCGTTGAGTTCCCTTCAATGGTGAAACCTTGAGATATACAAAATCTCTGACATTGAAATTCAGGTCTCTCCTTCTCTTGTCGGCATAGCTCTTATGTCTGGATTGGGCGGTCGTGAGGTGCTCACGGACTTTGTGAACTTTCTCTTCTGCTTCTCGAAGAATGTCGGGTCCGAAGATCTGACTCTCTCCTACTTGCGACCAATTCAAAGGGGTACGACACTTTCTTCCGTATAGGAATTCAAATGGTGCCATCTGCAAACTAGCTTGGTAACTGTTGTTATATGAGAATTCTGCGAAAGGTAGGCAGTCTTCCCATTTTGATCCGTATTCCAACACACAAGCTCTAAGCATATCCTCCAAGATCTGGTTGAATCTCTCAGTCTATCCATCTGTTTGCGGGTGATAAGCGGTACTGAAGTTCAACTTTGTTCCTAAACCTTCCTGAACTTTCTGCCAAAATCTAGAAGTAAACTAGGTTCCTTGATCTGACACGATGGTCTTGGGGGTTCCATGCAGACTAACAATCCTAGCAATATACAGCTCTGCTAGTTTTGCACTCTGGTAGGTAGTCTTGACAGGTATGAAGTGGGCTACCTTGGACAGTCTATCAACTATGACCCAGATTGAGTCATTTCCCCTACTAGAAGTAGGTAAATCAGTGATAAAGTCCATTCCGACGGAATCCCATTTCCATTCCGGAATCTGCAATGGTTGCAATAGTCCTACAGGTCTCTGATGCTCTGCTTTGACTCTTTGACAGATGTCACATTTGGCGATGTAGCTTCCGATTTCTCTCTTCATCTTGTGCCACCAAAATTGCTCTTTCAAATCCTGATACATCTTTGTTCCTCCGAGGTGGATAGAATAAAGAGTATCATGAGCTTCCTTCATGATAACTTCCTTCAGCTCCGAATCTGCTAGCACACAGATACGTCCTTTGTACCACAGTACTCCTTCTTCGTCTTCGGTGAATCCAGGTACCTTTCCTGTACCAATACGACGTTTGATTCCATCGATACTTTCATTTCCCTTCTGGGCTTCCTTGATTTGGCTAATCAACGTGGGTTGAAGTTCAATGCTAGCTAGGAATCCTTTGCTAACTAACTCAGTCTTGAACTGCTCCAACTCCTCATACAAACTTGGTTGCTTCTCTTTGATCATGGTGTTAAGCCTACACGGCAATCGGCTAAGAGCATCCGCTACCACATTGGCTTTGCCAGGGTGATAGTGAATGTCAAGGTCATAATCCTTGATTAACTCTATCCATCTTCTTTGCCTCATATTCAGCTCCTTCTGAGTGAAAATATACTTCAAGCTCTTATGATCTGAGTAAATCTCACAGCGATTACCCATCAAATAATGACGCATGTCTTTAATGCTAGAACCATGGCTGCTAGCTCAAGATCATGGGTCGGATAATTCTGCTCATGCTGCTTCAGTTGTCGAGACAAATACACGATGACTTTGCCTTCTTGCATCAATACACATCCTAGGCCAATCTTGGATGCATCACAATACACATCAAACGGCTTCTTGATGTCTGGCATGATCAAAATTGGGGCTGATATCAATCTCTTCTTCAGTTCCTGGAAACTGGCTTCACATTTGTCTGTCCATTCAAACTTCTTGTCCTTCTTCAACAATTGGGTCATTGGTTAGGTTATGCTCGAGAATCCTTCTACGAACTTGCGGTAATATCCTGCTAATCCGAGAAATGAACGAACTTGGGTTTGATTGGTTGGGGCTTCCCATTCCTTGACATCTTTGATCTTGGTGGCATCAACAGAGACTCCTCCGGCAGACACAACATGTCCTAGGAATCCCACTTCTTTCAGCCAAAACTCACACTTGCTGAACTTGGCATATAACTGATGCTCTCTCAGGGTTTCTAGGATGATTCTCAGATGTTGCTCATGCTCTTCTTCTGACTTGGAGTAGATAAGGATGTCGTCGAAAAACACAACTGCAAACTTATCTAGGAAATTCATAAAGATCTTATTCATGAGATTCATGAAATAAGCAGGGGCATTGGTTAATCCAAAAGACATAACCGTATACTCGTATAAACCATAGCGAGTAGTAAAGGTGGTCTTCAGAATATCCGTTGCACAAATCTTAAGTTGGTGATAACCAGTCCTAAGATCAATCTTTGAGAATACCTGAGCTCCAGTCAACTGATCAAATAGATCCTCTATCTTTGGCAAGGGGTACTTGTTCTTGATGGTGACATCATTCAACTTTCTGTAATCTGTACACAGACGATTGCCTCCATCTTTCTTGTCGATGAATAACACTGGTGATCTCCATGGCGATGCGCTTGGCTGAATCAAGCCTGTTGCTAACATGGCATCCAACTGCTTCTTCAGTTCCATTAACTCTGAGGGGTTCATGGTATAGGGTCTCTAGGCTATAGGTCCGGTTCCGGGGATTAGTTTGATAATGAACTCAATATCCCTATCCGGGGGCATACCTGGCAATTCATCTGGGAATACGTCGGGGTATTCACAGACTACTCTGACTTGGTCAATGGTGGGCAGGGCTACACTCTTGTTGCACTTGAATTGACGGGGTAAGGTTTTAGAGATATGCTCTACGATTACTCTAGAACTACTAGTCATGGTGATGGCTTTCTTAGCACAGTCTATCAGTCCTTTATGCCTTGACATCCAGTCCATACCTAGTACTACTTCCAATCCTTTGGTTCCAAGTATAATTAGGTTGGCATAAAAATCTATCCCATGTATTCTGATAGGTATAGCTTTGCAAATTTTTCTAGCTTTTGTTGTTGAACCGGGGATTTGAACTATCATGACATGCTTCAGGTTGGTTGGGTGAATCTTACTAGTGCATACAAATTCTTCGGTGACAAATGAATGCGATGCTCCAGAATCAAACAATACTCTTGCTAAAACTGAGTTGACAGAAAACATACCCAGCACTACATCTGGCGCTTCCTGGGCTTCTTCTGCGTTCATGTGGAAGAGACGACCGTTGCGGTTGTGAGGGTTCCCTAGGGCAAATCTCCTTCCTGGTTGAACACGACGCTGCTGCTGAGCTAGGGCATTCACAGGGGCATTGGCGGCAGTCTTATTGGGACACTCATTGGAGTAGTGACCCTTCACTCCACACTCGAAACAAGTGATCTGGGACTTGTCCTTGACAGCGACAGGTACAGCATTGCTGCCAGTTCTGGGTGCAGTGTTGTTGTTGTTGCTCTTGGGAGGGGCACGGTTGAAATTGTTGGCATTGCCGGAGTTGTGATTGTTTCCTCCGGACTTCACATTACCTCCGCTACGATTGGGGTAGCTTGGGCGAGAATTTGGGGGTCGGTTGTTCCTTGGTGCATATCCTGGTGAGGGGTTAGGACGGTACTTCTGGTGACTACTGGATCCAGACTGCTGCATCATACGACGCTTACGGTTGTCGTTTGCCTGGTTAATCTTCCCTTCCATCTGAATGGCAGAGTCGACTAGCTCTTCGAGATCATCGAAACGGATGTTGACGAGGATAGTCTGCATCTCATCATGCAGTCCGTTTAAGAATCTCTCATTCTTCTTGGCCTCCATGTTGATCTCATCCGGTGCATATCTGGCAAGTGACAAGAATCTGTCACGGTACTCCACCACAGTCATTCTTCCTTGCTTCAATTCGCGGAATTCATCTCTCATCCTATTGACAAGACCTTGCGGCACGTGGGTGCAGCTGAACTTGACCTTGAATGCTTCCCAGGTCATCACTTGACCATGGTTCATATTGCGGATGCTATTCCACCAAGCTCTTGCATCTCCCGCCAGATAGTGGGTGGTGAAGAGAACTTTCTCATTCTCATCAACTCTGGCAACCTCTAAGTTGTTTTCCATGGTCTATAACCAGTTATCAGCATCTAATGGGTTTTCAGATTGGTTAAAGATTGGGGGATTGGTGTTCTGAAAGTTTTTGAGTTTGGATCCTTGGTGATCCTGATTTCCATGTCCTTGGTTGTTGAGAGCCATTTGGGCGATCTGCTGCAATGTTGCTAAGTTGGCTTGACGCTCGGCCCTGCTTGCTTCACGATCCGCGATGAGATTCTGCAAGATCTGCAGCATTGGGTCCTGCGACGAGCTGCTCCCTCCTTGGTTTCCACGAGTCATCTGAAGATTGAGATAGATATAGGGGTAAGAGGGAAATTCTAAGGTTCATGGTTTTGGGTTTTTCAAATCTAAAACTTTGAGTTAAACTCAGGTTTTTCAACTAACTTATTTTTCATTCATGCAAGCTAGCACACGATACAACACACACCACAACAATAAAAGGGGAAAATAGATGGTTTGAAGAACCATTCTGCAAGCTACGATACAATGAGATGATACATCTCATGCTACGACAGTGCTCTAGTGCATCTACTCATCATCGATGAAGTCGGAGTCTTCATCATCAGTGTAGAAGTCCACAGCATCCTCCTCCAGAAAATCATCATCGTTGCTGAGGTAAGAATCCATATCTCCCTGGATGTCTTCACCCTCATCTTCTTCTTCCTTGGCGGCAAGCTGAGCTTCCTGCTCCTTGACGGTTTTCTCGAGGTCGGCCACCTTCTTGCGAAGACAGGCGATGGTGCGATCCTTCTTTGCACGCTGGCGGCGAAGAGACTGGCGATCTTGGACGAGTAGTGCGAATGTCTGGGCCTTCTGGTCGGTGATGGCACGGTTCTGGTTGGCTAACTCCCTGGCATTGTCCAGTTCCTGATGTCTGTCATGAAGCAAGAAGTCAAGGTTCTCCACTTGACGCCTCAACTCTGGGTGACTTGGCATCTCCATCGGCATTCCCATGAAGTCACGTCTTGCATAGTGGGCAAAACGGGTTCCTTGGATCTTGTTGACGCTGAGGGCACATAGACGTGCGAGAGATTCATGCATTGCCCTGGCTAATCCATCTAGCCAGTTGTTCTCTCTCACGGAGAACTGAATTCTCCCGGAAGTTGGTGCTTCGATGCTTCCTCGAAGATCCGCGGTGACTAGCCACTGTAGGTCTCCTCCTGGGGGTCCTGGAAGTTGAGCTCCAAGAAACTCCGGATGTGGGCGTCCCAGTAACTCCGACAGTGAATCCAGATCCCTCTCGAAGATCAGCTGACCTCCGTTTCCCAACTGGTAGAACTTGCTGAACTGAGTCTCCATCTACAAGGATTAAGGATGAGGAAGTTAGTGAGGTGATCAAGTGTGTCAAGTTTTAAGTAGTAATGTAAGAATTTTGAGGAACATTAATTTTTGAGAAAGAATTGGTTCACAAGGGTAAGAGAGGAAATAGTTTTTCATAAATACTCACTTTGGTTTTGAAACTAAGTTTTGGTTTGGACGTCCATTCTAACTAGGGTCTCCTATGGTCAGGATGGCTCTGATACCAACTTGTCAACACCCGGATTTTTAATCCCAGATGCCTGTTATGCCATACCTCGCAATCCCAGGATTACCATTTTTGCGAGACATAACGGATTGGATATCATAGTACATCATCCATTACATACCATACATAAGGTTTTACACAAATAAGGATCTCATGATCCAGTCTTTAATACAACAAGCAGCGGAAATAAAAGATAAGTGTAGCGGTGGGGCCCATCTTCAGGGGCACAGGCAATGCTGACGAAGGTAGATAGTCCTAGTTATCATAGCCATTCTGCTGACCATCATCTTGATAATCTCCTTCATAGTCGGGCCATGATAATAGCCAGGGACAAAAGCCATGAGTACTCTTTAAGTACTCGCAAACTACTATTAACAGGTACTATAGTTCTAAGTCAAAGTGCTGAATCTAAGTTTAACTATCAAGTTAAGTTTGAAACCTAAGTTGAGTTCAGAAGCAAAGAAAGATAAAGTAAAGTTCTAGAATCACTTAAGTTGGGAACCTATTATCATCAACACAACCCTGTTGTGGTCAAGTCAAAGATTTATCATTACTTCAAAGTATTTATAAAACATCTGATAACAAAACAGTATGGCCATTCCAACTGTCCATAACCGCGGACACTGCTATTCGAATAGTTTGACACTCTACAGAGGTGGTACACTTTCACCACAAGATTCGATACATCTGTCAGGGGTAACCCTGAATCATCATACTTAGTATGCAGATAATCAAACATAACCTTCCCTTTACACACCCTAGTATAAGCACCTCTCCTATGAGCATGGCCTCCCAACCATGACCATCAGTCATCTTGGGCACTGCATAGGTGGACAACATTGAGAGGTAGCCTCAGCTCAAACCTCTCCCGTGAGGGAACTAATACTAATGCATATAAATTTCCAGCTAAGCCTTACCCAATTCAGGTAGTGTGGTTGTACGGTAAATTTGGAATGGTATCGCATCTAAATCCAACCATCAGTTTTATAAAAGGGTTAAGGCTCACGCCTCATCATTTTCATCATCATAAACCAGTTGTGTTTCTCAACACATGTCAAAACATCTCAATAGAATGACTCATCATTCCAAGGTTTTCACAATTCATTTTGACCACTTGTTCCCATCTAAAGTGACTCAAGTTTTTGATCTACTCTCTAATACTAAGTTAAGAGTGTTCACTAAAGTGGAAAAATGGGATCAATCTCATGCCATAGAATGACATCTAAAGGTTTCTCGGTAGGTCAAGTTTTATACTTTTTATGCTACCTTCAAAACAAGTAAAGATCTTTGTATACTAAGGGAGTAAAACTTGTGAGTAAGACTTGGGGTACTAATAGTCAAAAGGGTGTGATCAAAGCATGCTTAAGGCATCTTTGCTAAACCATCCAGTTTGATTCTAGTTTGCTAAGTACTACACTTGCAAGTACTAACTTGCAAGGGTTAATCTGGGATAGTGCTAGCTTGCTAAGGGTAGCTTGTACTGTTAATGGTGGCTTGCCTTGGTTGGTGCAGTGGTTGAAGTTTTATTCTTCTTCTTCTTCTTCTTGGTAGAACTCCTCCTCCTCGAAAGCTTGGTCGGTACTAGCGTCTATAAATACATAGGGAGTGCACAATCACAAAACAATACTTAACTAGGCTAAGTAGCATTCTAAAACACACATTTGATGATCTATTATCATCACAAACATCACAAGTTTTAATTCAATAGTCATCCTTTTTATTTTAGAAAAGTAATTTCTACTCATTGAAATATTAACTAAAATTTAATATTCACCACCAACATATGGGATCATGTGGACACATGTCCTCACCACATATTCTAACATGTGGGAATGAGATTTAAAGGTTGGATCAATATTACTTTAGTTTAAGTTTACTATTTAATGATTTAAAGTGACTAGAAATGCCTATATAGCATTATTTTGGTACTAGTCCAAAGTCACTGCATGTAAACCTTAATATTATTACATATTTAGATAGATATGATGAAATGTGATTTTTGAGAGTTGGAATCAACTCAAAAGCTAACTTCGTTGATTTTATAAAAATGTTGCAAGTTGCAAAAGCTTCTGTCTTCTTATTTTTATTAGGAGAGATCTATAACTCTAATTGAATTAAATCCAACGGGCTTGGATAGATCATCTTAATACCTTTCAGGCAAAATTTGTTTCATGCTATTTGGATTTGTCAAACTCACAGAATTGAATTTTGAAATAGTGGACAGAAACTAGATTTAACTAAAAAGCAAAAATCCAGATTTGAATGGGTGGGCTAGCGCGGGAAAAGAAATGGGCCGGCTCAGTGGCGCTCCGCGGAGCGGGGCTCAGCTGACAGGGGGTCCCGCGTGTCAGCGGCACTTAAAACGCGAAACGGTACGCACGCTGTGGGCCGTGCGATTAGAAGCAAGATCTATGGCTGAGGGTCGTCGTCGACGACGAACAGGTCGTCGGCGCGCTTGAACCCTAGCGGCTCGGTGGGGGTCTACTGGGGGCGTACCAGGGCTCCAGCGGGTCGGCGAGGCAGGCAAACGACGTGGAAGACGACGGCGAGGCGAGGCGCGGTTGCGGCGGAGCTTGGGGTGGTCGCAATCAACGACGCCCTTCTCCTCCTGTCGCGGCTGCTCCGGCTCCAATTCCGGCGAGGCAGAGCTCGCCTTGCTCCGGCTAGAGGTGGGTGAGGTTCAGAGAGGTGAGGGGAGTGGAATGGTGTGGAGAGAAGAGGCTGGGGAGGGCTCCTTTTATAGGCCCGGCGGTGAGACCGAGCGGGATGGGCAGTCGACGATGGCGACATGGCTACGGCGGGGTAGAGGCATGGATGGGGATGGCGATCGATGTGTGGTTCCCTGGCGGTGCTCTGTAACTTGAATGCGGCCGTAGGGGCGGTGGCACGCCGTCTGGGCGAGGTGGCGCTCTGAGAGGCAGAGGCGGCGGTGTCCATGGCGAGCGGTGGACGTGAGGCGTTGGGCGGCCAGTGGGGGTGTCTGGGGTGTTCTCTAGGTTGAGGCAGAGCGGCGGGCGCGGGTTGCTGCCAAGGGGCGGTCTGTGCGAGCGGGGACAGAACGCGCTCTGGGACGGCGTCGGCATACTTGACAAGCTCCAGGCGCGGCGGTTCCTGGCCGCTCTGCCCTCTGTCTCTGGCCTAGGGCTGGTTGGGCGGTGGAGGTGGACCACAGGCAACCTGCTAGACATGGTGAGAGAGGCTGGAGAGGGCCGCTGCTGCGAGTGCACGGTCGGCCGGCGAGAGAGGGCTCGGCATGGCAGTGCAGTGCAGCTAGGGGTTAGGGAAGAGGCTGGGGTTGGTCTGGTCAGGCTTGAGGGGGACAAAGATGATCAAAGCACATTGCAATTGCTAGACAAAATCAACCCAAAACAGTGTTAGTTAGGCCAATATGATCTTGCCAGCAAGGTGTTTGATAAAATGGCCGCAAGAGAAAAAGTTTTGAATTTTGGTTTCAAAAATTTTGAGTGATCCTCCACTAGTGATAGGTAGTCTCTGGTTGCAAGGGTTTTGAAAGTGGAGCTCAAATAGATGGTTTTTGAAATAGGGGTGATCTATGCATATGCATTAGATTCAATTTTCAAATGCCAATTAAAATAAGTAAAAGAATGTTTTTAGCAGATCAAAAGGTGGGCCTTGGTACCACATTATGTGTAATAGCAAGGGGTACAAAGATCAAGAATTATTTCTGTTAAGTTTTGAGTACTAGGAATAGCCAAAGTAGGCGTGAGAGTTAAATTTGCCAAAATGACCATTCCTCCTTTTTAATTCTTTTTGATTTGATTTTCTTTAGGAAAAGTTTGAGAATGATGTAGATGATGTTTAAATCACCTAAGAAACATTTTACAAGCATTGGATCATTCAATCATGGCAATTCAAACAACTACTATTTTAAATGCACACATATATGAATGCTTTTATTTTAAATTTGGAAAAGTTTTTGTTAACCTCATTTTTGGGTGATTTGATCTTGATAAGCTTGGATTAAAGTTTTGGGATGTTACACCACCCCTAGGCGTGGGTCCCCCCTAGCCACGCCAGGGCATGGTGTGGCCCCCCTGGCCAGCCACCGACCTTGCCCCTTCGCCTATAAAATCCTCCCTATGCAAAAACCCTAAATCGTCAATCAGAAATCCACGAAAAGTTCTGCAGCACCGCCGCCACCGAAGGGGAGATTCGGGGGACAGAAAGTCTCTGTTCCAGCACCCTGCCGGGACAGGGAAGTGCCCCCGGAGCCATCTCCATCGATCTCCATCGCCGTTGCTAATTCCCATGATGAGGAGGGAGTAGTTCTCTCTCAAAGCTAAGGGTTCTACTGGTAGCTATGTGTTCATCTCTCTCTATGCATGATCTTATTGAGATCATGAGCTTGTAATCTATAGATCTACCTTGCTACTCAAGTGCTTTAATAGATCTCTGCTCTCCCCATGTGTGTGAAGTTGACAGTGTGCACACCATGGTGGCACTTAGGCTAGAGATTTCAAATACTTGTTATGAGTTATATTTGGAGTTGGATGTATTTATGAAATTGTGGTGTTTGTTGGATCCATCTAGCGCTCAAGGTGACAGTGTGGGGTTATCTAGATGGTTAAAGCGAACTTTGAGGAGTGTTGTTATAGCCCTACCATGGATTAGAGTGTCCAGCCGGAGATTAGTTCAGCGTAGTATCATAAAGAAGAATATATTTATATGAGAGTGTTCACTAGTGAAAGTATGATCCCTAGGCCTTGTTTCTAAGCACTGAAAACACAGTTTGCTATTAGATCTATTACATGTTTACTTGCTTCTATCTTTATTTCAGTTTTATTTTAGTCTTTTCCATGCCATCAAGCTATTTTCTATCACCGTTACCACTTATAATTATCTATACCACTTGTATTTCACTATCTCTTCGCCGAACAAGTGCACCTATACACCTGACAAGTGTATTGGGTGTGTTGGGGACACAAGAGACTTTTTGTATCTTGATTGCAGGGTTGCTTGAGAGGGGATACCTTTGACCACTTCCTTCCTAAGTTCGATAAACCTTGGGTGATCCACTTAAGAGAAAACTTGCTGCTGTTCTACAAACCTCTGCACTTGGAGGCCAATAATTGTCTACAAGAATAGAAGTGCGTAGACATCAGTACTCTTTGAAGGTAAAAACACGCATAGTAGAAAACATGGGGCAAAGGATATGATCAAGGTATAACTTGCCTTATTTAACAATGTGTGATGATTGTATTCCTCCGTAGCAAACTCACTCTCCGTACAATCTAACGCGGGAATACAGTAATTCTAATCAACACAAATGCAAACATAGCAGCATTGCAAACACACTATAAAACAATAAAGCATGCATGATGATTTAATATGACACAATGGTTATATTTAGTTTTCTGAACATTATTATAACGCATGATGCATGTAGAAACCATTTAATGCAATATGGCGTTTATTATTAATTCTTGTTTGTCATTAATGTGATTTTCATAGATTTATTGCAACTTCTGTTCTAATTGTCGAATTAAATTTGGATCTGAGCAATGGATAGAGGGCATTAATATGCACCATTAGAAATTGGATTCACCCTAATCGGAGTTGTAGATCTTTTTCTAGGATTTAATTAGTACTTAATAGAGTTTAAATCATTTAAATAGTTTGCATTGTCTAAAAATTAAACTAAAACCAGATCTGCAATCTACACGATATTGCGATTCCGGGGACATATTATTTGTATTTTTCAAATCGGTGAATAATTTACTATGAATTTAATGATTTATAAAGCCATTGAAACCAATTAAATTATTACCAGTTAAATACTTCGCAAAAACTAGATCTAACCAGATATATTTGAACTACATTAAAGTAGCTTCAACTTGATATATTATTTATATTTTTCAGAGTTGTAATTATTTTTCTACAATTTAAATACCATTAAAAAGCTATTAAACCAATTAAATAAATACAGAACTTATACTATGAAAAGCCGCACCAATCTTAAAGTACCGAGGGGACGGTGGATGTGGCGCTGGTACATAGCGGGCGCAAGTAGAATCGCCGCGTTCGACTCTCTGGACGATCGGCGACCATAGCACGCGACACGCCTGCACCGAAGCACATGGCCGTCACGGCGTAGGCCGCGCAGCGCACTCCATCGGTCCACAGGTCCAGCCCTCTATTTCCACGTTCCCGCCCGTGCCGTGCCGCATCCAGAGCCCCAGCGAATCATATGCCCGCGCGCCCGCCGCGTCGCCGGCAAACCTAGCTGTCAATCCTCCACCGACGAATCAAAATCCCTCCTCCGTCTCACTATCCCACGGGCCCCACACATCAATGCAGGAACAGCCAACAGATTAGTTTAGGGGGATTTGATTCTAAAACTCGAAGATTACCCATCTCTCTAGCCATTTGCCATCTTTAGTTCCAGCCCCACCTCGCCTCCCCCTTCCATTAAAGCCCGCGCCCTCATCTCACACCACCGCCCAGATCCGAGCCATGACGGTGTCGCCGCCGTCCACGGAGCCGTTCCGGGTGTTCGTCGGGTACGACCCGCGGGAGCACGAGGCGTACGAGGTGTGCCGCCGCAGCCTGTTCCGCCACGCCACCGTGCCGCTCGACGTGCGCCCCATCCGGCAGCCGGACCTCCGCGCCGCGGGGCTCTACTGGCGCGCCCGGGGACCCACGGAGAGCACCGAGTTCTCCTTCACCCGCTTCCTCACCCCCTACCTCGCAGATTACCGCGGCTGGGCGCTCTTCATCGACTGCGATTTCCTCTACCTCGCCGACATCGCCGAGCTCCTCGCCGCCGCCGTGCCCTCCGACAGCGCAGCCGCAGACCGCCTCGCCGTCGTCTGCGTCAAGCACGAGTACAAACCTGCCGAGGCCACCAAGATGGACGGCGCCATCCAGACCGTGTACCCGCGCAAAAACTGGTCCTCCATGGTGCTCTACAACTGCGCCCACCCCAAGAACGTCGCCGCGCTCACCCCGGACGCCGTCAGCACCCAGACCGGCGCCTTCCTCCACCGCTTCTCCTGGCTCGACGAAGACGAGATCGGGGAGGTGCCCTTCGTATGGAACTTCCTCGTCGGCCACAACAGGGTCGACCCCGCCGATCCGGCCACGCAGCCCAAGGCCCTGCACTACACCTGCGGCGGGCCCTGGTTCGAAAGGTACAGGGACTGCGAGTTCGCCGACCTCTGGATCAAGGAGGCCGAGGAGCTCAGGGCCGAGAAGGAGAAGCTCAAGGCCCTCCAGGACGACGACGAGGTGGTCAACAAGGGGAATTGACTCATAAATCTGGCTGCATTGTATTGCATTGGTTCTTCTTGTGCCGCTGAAATTCTTTCGATTCAATCTGTCCACGAAGGTATAAGTAGCAACTAGCATCTCTTACTGGTATGATGTTGGTTTCTTGGTTTAGGGTACTGGAACTATGCTTTTCTATACTGGATTAATGTTAGTATGCAAAAGGAGATGAATAGACAGCTTGAGTATACTGGTTGTGTGCTTTTGTGTAGTTGCAATCTATCTATGAAAGAAAATCCTCGATTTATCATTTGGCCTTGTGTCAGTCAATTCCGCTGCTATTGTTTCTGACGACACGGTACTGAAATACTGGTCGTTGGCTGATGTGGGAGTACAGACTGAGAAATCTGGTTGCCATTCGGTGCCACACGAATGAAGTGTGATTCTCTTTGTTTGGCCGCAATACTGAAACGATGAAGGACGAATTGGTCCCAGTTTCAGTTTCATTGGCTTGCAGTTGAAGGCAGCATTGTGTTCGCTCTCTGTGCATTCAACTGTTCTGTTTAGCATATTTTGGTTCAGGAGATGAAGTTCCAGGACACTTCACAAAATGGCTGCTTTCTTGTGTTCCGTGAGACTGACGCTGTGAGGCTGATAATGTTCCTGGATAGAAAACTCTGCAGGGATAGCTTCCTTGTGTTTTCCTTCAAGTAAACAAGTTCTGACGTTAAAAAAAAAAAAATCAGATGGCAGATACAAGTTCGCCTTGGTGGATGTACTCTCAAATCACGTGCGAACAACTAGGAGTCTGTTTATTCTGCCACACCTGTGATCGATCTCTTTTGGACTAGCCAGTGATTCAGTGGTGAACGCATGGAGCTGGAACTCCTCAATCAACCATCTTCTCTGAGACTAGAAGCTACTAGTAGGAAGCAAAGTATCCGATTCTTCTTCTATATTTTGCCCTCCAGTGTGACTTTGCTGAAACAAACCGCTTTTCACTTTGCCATCAGGTGCTGTTACACGATGTAATCGACTACTCTGGGTCATTCAGATTGAAGAACCATATATCCTAACCCTGCTTGATGTTTTTGTCCAACAAGGTTCTCTAAAAGGAAGTGTCAGATAAACTGACTTGAATTCTGCAATATTTACATCACTGTGTAACCAGGTCCTCCTCCACCTTCTGGAACAGTCCACTCGATGTTCTGCTTAGGATCTTTGATGTCACAAGCCTGCAGATACCGTCAGCAATTTAGGTAGAGGTAAAAAAAAGTAGACTCAAATAAGTTAAGTACCCAAGAGTACATGAGTATATCCCAAAATTATTGGCTATCCAGTGCATTAGCACAAGCAACCATCAGTACAGGAATCTAACGGAGGACCACAATTCATGAGACAATTTAACGGGCAGCACCTAATGCAACCCCTGCACCGAATATACAAGAATGCATAATCCCTGAAACATCGAATGATGAGACCTACCTTGCAATGAAGACAATTTTGAGCATTTATGTGAAGCTTTGTATCACCGTTCTCATCAGAGACATATCTGCGAGAGAGCAAGACCGGTCAGTAGCAATAAGCAACTTCTACTTTCACTACAAAGCACTTTTTATCGCACACTGTCTATTCCGTGCTCGAAAAGGATAATTTAAGCTGATCTACATACTCGTAAACTCGAGCTGGACAATAACGTGACTCTGGTCCAGCATACTGTGGAAGATTTACGCTTTCAGGTATTGTGGGATCCCTCAAGCGAAGATGAGGAGGCTGGTTATGCTCATGGTTTGTGTTGCTCCTGCACAGAAGAACTGATTAGTGATATATGTACAGATTAAGAAGCTACTCCTCATTATGTCCATGCAACTCCCCAGGTTCAAGATAAAGAATTAGACGGATGGCCATGCACACACCGATGTTGGTCGGTGCATCTGCAGTATTTATGGTTCTTCAAATCTATGCTAACAGCTCTAAACATTTATAGACACAGTATGCATTTATCGTACAACGAGGTTCTAAACTGATGCATAGCATTTTGGTATTGTCACAGTATGAGATATAGTAAAATAACGTGAAAGAAGCCCATTGTTCTTGCTGCAGGGCTTGTACCTGTATAAAGAAGATGGAACGTCAAAGGACACATGCCCATCTGGTTTAGGATATTGAATAGGTGAGTGCAGATTAGCCATCTGTCCACAAGGGAATGTTTAGTCAAACTCGCTAGCGACAATGGAACAACATTACAATCTAAATCTCTGTTAACAAAGAAATAAGGAATGGTGAGCAACGGTAGCACTTCACACTCACATCTGTTGCTTCATGGTCAGGTTTCCCATGCTTCAATGTAAAGGGTAATTTCCCTTTGAATATGTAGCTAAAAATTGAGAAAATAACATATGTTAGCAAGCTGGGTAGAACATTGGGTAACATCAAGTTACCAACTGGAACCTCACCGTTCCACTGCTGACAAGGCCATGCCAGGAATAAACCCATATTCAAATGCCTACAAGCAAAGAGTAAAGCATCCTTATTCATCTTACTAGATTCAGAAAAAGAAAAGAATAACCTATTTATCTTCTGCACTCCTTTAAAATAAATTTTCACAAACTAGAACACAATGAGTGTTTGGGGAATGATAATAAATAACCACATACCGGTCTATAATTCCGAGATCTATAGAGTTCTTCCCATATCCACGACTTCTTGATATTCTCCCAGTAGAGATCCATGGAAGATCCTTCAACAAGAGCCTTGAAAGTTGCTTCCGCCGCAAGCATACCTTGTGTACAGGTCTCTCCTTTAGTACAAGGCTTATATCGATAAAGCTTATATTAACCGAACTGTAAATCCAAGTTAAGGTCCAAGCCAACAAACATGTAAAAGAGACACCTGATTTCATAGCGGTATGTGATCCTTTTATTTTGGGGACATTTAGGAACCCTGCAGAGCATCCAATAATTGCACCACCAGGGAAAACTGGATTTGGTATCGACTGAAATTTTATAGGTATTCAATCAGTACATTATAATTATTGAGTAGCAACTAAAAAGCAAAAAAAAACAGGGTACTCAACTGAATAATAGAAGTGAACTACAATTTCACAGCTAAAAGGAAAACAAAATAAAGGTTATTCAACTGAGTAACAGAAGTGCAATTGTCCACTCAGAGATAAATATAGCATAACAAACGAGTAACACCAGAACCACATTTCAGCTTAACACTGGAGCGAAACAATACCCCAGCTAGCACCAGGTGAAACTTCACTGATGTCTATCTACATTGCTATGTAATGTAATACTCCCTCCGATCCAAATTAGTTGACTCAGATTTGTCTAGATTCGAATGTATCTAGACTTGTTTTAGTGCTAGATACATCCGAATCTAGACAAAACCAAGTCAGCTAATTTGGATCGGAGGGAGTACCAAAATACTCAATGTAGATTACCCACGGAGCTTACGTATGCATTTATTTGCCACCAATCATATCACCTTACCTGGAAACCACCTTCATTCAAAGTACGAGCACCATACTGAAGAACTGTTCCACCTTCCAGAAGTGTTCTGATAGCAGGGTGCTGCTTGAATTTCTGAAATATTGGAGAGAAGAGTTTGATTTCACTGCTAAGTACTTGAATCAGCTGCATACTACTTGTCACCATAATACAATCTTACAGAAATTTTCACACCTGGAATTCATCGTAGGGGCTGAGGAAAGGATTTCGATAATTCAAGGCAACAACCAGACCAATTGCTAACTGAAATAAGAGTATACATAACATCAGATACAAGTAATTCAGACTTCTGAAAAGCATCTCAGGAAAGAGGATATCAAGTTACTTTGCAGACCAAGGGCCATAAGGCACATGATGAATTAGCGGTTTCCGCTTTTAAACTCGGACTAAATATTTTGTTGTTTTTCCTTCCTTCTGGAGTTTTAGGATCTAGTGTTTTGGTCGGCACCAAAGCAGTGGTTGTGTAGCTTCTGTGACATACTTCTAATACAAGTAACAAGGTTTAGGCAATTGTTTCCATGAAGAAACTCAAATTAAATACTTTTGTTCATAAAACAGCTCACTGCATACAGCACAGGCAGAGCAACTTCATTTTTGCTGACTAGGAACTTAGGTTGTGCAGCAGAATGCAACCTATAATCTAAGCGTGTATATTATATATTTGAACAGATACCAATCCTCGCAAGCAAAACATACAATACGTGATAATGACATTCTGCAGATCTAGACGGTACCTGTCTATCTTCAAGGTGGTACAGAAATGATCCTCCATATGTCTTCGTGTCCAAAGGCCACCCTACAGTATGAACTACAGACCCTGGCTTATGCTTTCCTTCTTCTATCTCCCAGACCTAAATGTAAGTATCCAATTTGTTCCAAGAGCCTTATTAAACCATTGATGAGTAGTTAGCGGAAAGGACGTGTAATTTTTCAAGATAAACTTGTAAATCACAGTCCAATAAACATATAAAGGGGAATTTGTGAGATACAAAATATTCATAAATCTGGAAAAATAATACTCCCTCCGGCCCAAATTAATTGGCGCAGCTCAGGAGTACACTTGTACTGGAGATAGTATATGGCTGCGCCAATTAATTTGGGCCAGAGGGAGTATATTGTTCCCTCTGTTCCATAATTCTTATCGTGGTTTTAGTTCAAATTATGGAACGGAGGGAGTAGAAGATAGTGTGCTTATGGATGATCAAGAAATAGTAAGAAATTGCGCTCTAATCTATGCACAGTGCCTATTTAGAGACATCGACAATCTTCGCAAGCCCCATTGCCTGTATAATGTGGTAGCTGATATGCAAAAACAATATAATTCACGTAAAAGATCTTTCTCCGTAATGTTTGATCAGAACTGAGAATAAAGTACTTGGGAATAGCATTAATGAGTTTCAGTATACCTCTTTAATTCCGAGAGCATATGTCTGATGTTGCCCTTGCCCACTTTCTCTCAGCTTGTGATTTGTTATTATTTTCTGGAAAGCACAAGAGATAGAAGGATAAAAGTGGTAGGCTTTAGCATCACTTGCATAATACGTACAAAACAAATAATCTTCCAAATACCAAATTAACCAAACTCGAAGTACATATGCTGACCTCTGATAGTGAACCCCGGCAACCCTCGGCCAGAAGTGTTATTCGCCCTGCATTCTAAGTAGTTCACCATGAGAATAGATGCGTGAGTGGAACAACAAGAGTGTAAAATAAAGTATCTCAATTTTATAGAAAGAACGAATCGAAAAGAAAATCACTACGATCTATCTTTCAAACAATTACAAAGGAAAATACTACGTATGCAACAGATGATTAGCATATTTTTTTTGTGTGAAAGTCCAGGTGATTAGCTATGAGGAGGTTACTCGCCTCTTAGTTCCACACCCGGTTGAAAAGTTTCCCGTTTGGTACCATCTTTAGCAATACCAACATCATTGGTCGCAACGCCGTTAACCATTTGATTTTCATCATAAAGGATCTGTCAGAACAGAATTGATGCAATATTAGTCCTTCCATGAAAGTGTTCCTTCAGTAAAAAAAGATGGTACCTCACTTGCAGCAAAACCTGGATACACTTCAACACCTAATTCTTCAGCCTTTACGGACATCCATCGCACCAATTGACTCAAGCTGGACGAAGATGATTATGTTGGCACACACAAGTTGCTGGAATACTAGGAATACAGGAACTTGCAAGGATCAAGCTGACGAGAATAAGAAAACACCAGCACCTTATCACATAGTTCCCTTTGTTATCAAAAGGAGATGGGAGTGTCCACGCCTTGTTCTTTGTTAACATCCAGAACTTGTCAGATGAGACAGGGACGCGGATTGGGGCCTGTCGAACATAGGATAGCCACATTAAAATGAGCTCCTGGCTACTTACTACATACCAATCTGACTTTTATACAGTGTGCTCCTACAAGACAATGACTGAAGGAACAAAAAGTAGGAACAAATGTCATGTGGTAAGGTTTGGTAAATCCAATTCTGGCAACGGTATATATTTTCTTCATTGGATTTTTCTTGTCATGTCACCGCAACTAATATAACAGAGCAGCAACAGCAACTACTTCTATTTAATGGGATACCCAATAAACTTTCTGATTTCTATGGCATACATGAGTATATGGACAACAAACAAGCACGAGTGGTCCAGAAATCAGAGTGAGCAATCACAAACATGGATCCTATCGAGTGCACGGTACAGAAGGGCATACATCCTCTTGCCTCCAGTTCGGAATGAGCTCATCCAAGGCTCGGGGCTCGAACACATTCCCCGACAGTACATGAGCACCTGCGGAGCAAACAAAACAAATTCCCAAATTACACGAGAAGCGACGCCCTTGCGAGCTAGTAATGTGATGACACAGCAGTGCGAGTGAGATTTTTGTGTGCGAGGCGGCGCACCGACTTCGGCTCCCTTCTCGAGGACGCAGACGGAGAGATCGGTGTCGGCCGCGCGGCAGAGCTGCTTCAGCCGGATGGCGGCGGCGAGCCCCGCCGGGCCGGCGCCCACGATCACGACGTCGTAGCTCATCGTCTCCCTTCCAGCAGAAAACCACCTCGATGTCGCCGCGCCCCAGCCCGGCGCGCTGTAGCGGCGAGCCGGGGCCTTGGCGATCCCCGCGGCTGCCGCCGCGGCCGCGCGGAGGACTCGATGCATTGGACACAGGGGAAGCTTCCGGATCGATGGAGCTTGACCGGAGGCGTCTTTCGGACTCTGAAGTGCGACTGCGCGAAGCAGCAAGAGGGGAGGAGGTGGAGGTGGAGGAAGAGAAGGCCGGGAAGATACGGAAGTGCAGAGTGTCAGTTGGCACGGGCACTTGGCTGGATCAGATCGTTGAGGTAGACGAAGCCGAAATGCTCTTCTCCATAGTAAATTGGGCCTAATTTCCTAGGCCTGTCCATACATACTTCTATTGTAGCCCTGATTGTTGTGGTTGAGTAGGCTTTCGATTTTAGTCTTTTTTTTTGAGCGGGCTTTCGATTTTAGTCATGCCTGTTATTTAGGATCCTATTATTGGCCTGGTAATCCATCCGTTCTTAGGGTTTTTTTAGACAAACAAATCCATCCGTTCTTATGCTCCGTTTGTTTCAGCTTCCGCTTCAGCTTTTGGGCCCTGGAATCAGAAGCTGAAACAAACAACCGAATATTGAAAAGCGCTGGCGAGAATCGGGCCTAGAAAATGAACGTGCGAGCGATGCCGAGAGAAAGCGGGTCGAGAGCAGCTTCCTGGGCGCTTTTGCCGCTTCCCGAGTGCAGCGGACGGAAGTACCCTTCGCAGTTCGAGGTAATTATAGAAAAACTGCCACCGTGGCCACATCCAGCCTGAGCAATTCCCCAATCGACCCACCGTACGTCTCCTGTCCACCGCAAGCTAGGGTTCCACCCGTCGCCGGCCATCCCCGCCGCCAGTAGCCATCTCCGTTGTCTCTCCCCCACTCCATTCCCAGCCTCCTCGTCCCCATCCCCGTCGGCTGCCGGAGAAGGAGTCGCCGCCTCGCCTGGGCGTGGGGATGGCAGCGCCGACGCTCTTCCTCGTTGCGTGGGGCGGCGGCGGCGTTTCCCGGGCGCGGGGTGGCGGCGACGGTGCCTGGACGTGGGGCGGCGGCGGTTTTTGGGTAGGGGCAGGCGGGAGCGGCGGTCGCTGCAGGGGATCTGCGGCCTTCCTGTCCTGACCATTGATGGGTTCGAGCTCAAGCTCTTCTCGAACGGCCACAATGTCCTATATTTTTAATTTGTTATTTTTACATGTATGACGCCAAGATAATGTTGGTGATGTGTACGCTTCGGTAATGAAAATTTTGGATATTCTGTGTATGCGGTTAACCTCCAATCTAGAGAAGTTTAAAAAAAAAGCCTAATCAAACATCTATTTTTTTGGATCTGTTTGGTAATTCAGCCCTTGAATCGTAGTAGTTCAGTAAAAAAAAGTCAAAAACAACTACTCCTTCTAATCCATATTAGTTGACTCAGATTTGTCTAGATTTGGGTGTATCTAGTCATAATTTAGTTCTAGATATGTCTGTATCTAGACAAATCCAAATCAACTAGTATAGTTAAAGGGAGCAAATAATTTTAATCAACACTTGTATAACATCTTCTACAGTCAGGAACATTTCAGTCTCAAAACCAGCAACAACTATCATCGAAAGCCTTCGTGCCAAACACCAAATTTCTATTTACAACAACTGATTCCCACAGCTGATTTTCCACAGCTGCTTTCCTACAGCCGATTTTCAAAAGCTGCATCCTAAACAAACACAGCCTTAGATGGCCGCGGGTTCCCGACGAACGGCCCATGCTGCAGTCTGGCGTAGCGCCACCACGGCACCACGGCAGAAGCTCCTATATATCGACCTGGTCGGTGCATATGGGGATACAATATGGGCTGGGTGTTCATTACGCGTTGTTGGCCTGCTGTTTGTTCCTTCTTTCTTGCACTGCAGTTTGTTTTCCTATTTTTCTTTCGATGCACCACTTCTCAAATACGAAATCTAAAAAAAATCAAAATCTGAAAAAAATTCAAATATTTCCTCCGACCCAAATTATTTTGGCGGGTGTGCGATGTTTTGTACGCCGACCAGATCGGCACATAAGCGCTTCCTCGCGAGGAACGGGGCTCTCGCCTCAGGGAGGTGATATATGCCACTCTTAGCGACACGTCTGACAGTCGTCACCTGAGGTGATATATGCCGCTCTTAGCGGCCCATTGTAGAATTCCGCTCATTGTTTTGTCCGGTGGTTTGATCGCTTGATTTCATGTACGTATGGGCATCTCACGTCTGGATAGGTAATTAGTTCCATCCGCTTGATGGTTGGCTCGCATGAGCCGTTTCCAAACTTCAAATCAACCATGATTTTTTGAATATTCATGAAGAAAATTTAAAAATAATAAAATAAAAATCTTAAAAAGAATTGAAAGCTCATGAACATTTTTCACAAATTATGGACCAAATTTTGAAAATCATGAATAATTTTCAAAAAATAATGAACCAAAATTCGAACTTTATGAATATTTTAAAAAAACATGAACCAAAATTTGAAAACTCATGAACAATTTTTAAAAACTCCTAATTGTTTTTCGAAAATCAAGAACCAATTTTTGAAATTCATGAACCAAATTTCGTAATTCATGAATCAAAATTTCAAAATAATGAACAAATTTTCAAAATCAAGAACCAAATTTAAAAACGGTAAACCCATTTTTGAAAACATGCTATTTTCCCAAAAATAACGAATGTTTTAGAAAAAGAAAAAGAAAAAAGAAAAAAAGGCAAACTGAAAAGAACAAGAAAACAGAAAACGGAAAAAGAGGCTAAATGCACCGACCTGCGCGACGTGGGGTGTGCGGCGCGAGCCTCCCACGCCTCATTGAGCGGCATTTAGCATTTCCGCTCGCCACCTGAAACATTCTTCTGCTGGACTAGTTAAGATAATGCGAGTTTCTTCAATTCATTTTTCTTTTTATGTTCGTTATTATTATTTTTAAGAAAAAACAATATTTTCTAAATAGTGATTTTAAAATTTTATAAATTTTGCACAAAGCTAAAAATCATGAACACGTTTTTCATTTTTCAAAATTTATAAAAGACAATTATTAGAATCAAGAACAATTGTCGGAAAACATGGGCAATTTTTAATAAACATGTTTTTTCTAAAATTATGAACATTTTTTGAATGTGATCAAATTGTCAAAATCAGAACTAAAAACGGAAAAAGAAATATAAACAGAAATAGAGCAAAACTGAGAAAATAGAACCTAAAAATACTACACCCGAAGCAAATGCATGTTGTGCAAGACCAATTTTATCACGCGATTGAGTGTTCGATGGTGTCTCATGCGTTTATACAAAACGATCCATTTTCCTATTCGGTTCTTTTTCTATTTTGGTTTTTTGTTTTTCTCTTTGATTTTGCTCTTCTTTTTCATTTCTCCTTTTTTATATTTTCTGTTTCCTTTCCTTTTTTTTCCCTTCTTTTATATATTTTATTTTTCTTTTCTGTATTTTATTTTTGTTTCTTTCATTTTTCCTTTTTCTTTGTTGTTTCTTTTTCATTCATTTAATTTTCATTCTTTTGTTGTTTTCATGGAAATTGTTCATATATAGTTTACCAAAATCTTCTCGAGTTTAAAAACTATTCATGTATTCATGAGGTTCACAATTTTTTTACAAGGTTCTACAAGAATGATCACTGATTCAAAAAGATGTTTACAAGTTAAAAATATATTCTTGAGTTCGAAATATTTGTTCATGGATTTGAAAATATCTTCTTTTCATTTAAAATGGATCAAATAGTTCAAAATAGCGTTCGTGAAGCTCGATCAAATGTTCACGAGGTTCAAAATATTGTGCACAGGTTCAAAATAATACATTGATGGAATTTAGAAAATGTTAACATATATGAAAAGATGTTAGTGAAGTTTTAATAAATATTCACGGGTTCAAAATTTTCTTTCATAGATTTGAAAAACTTTTCTTCAATATTTTAAATATTCTTCTCGTAGTTTGAAATCATGTTCACCAAGTTTGATAAAATGTTTACAAGGTTCAAAAAATTGTTTACATGATAAAAAAACATTGAGAGAATGTAAAAAATGTTCACATATGCAGGAAAATGTTCGTGAGTTTAAAAAAATTATTCATGAGTTTGAAAAGTTTATTCATGGATTCGAAAAAACTTTCATGTTTTAAAAATAGTTCACGTAGTTTGAAATCATCACGAAGTTTGATCAAATGTTCACAATGTTCAAAAAATTGTTCATGGGTGACGGGATTTAGAAAATGTTTAAGAATACGAAAATACGTACACGGGGTTTAAAAATTATTGATCGGTTCAAAGAATACGTTCATGGATTTAAAATTTCACCGGTTTGAAAAATACTCATAGTTTTGAAATCTGTTCCACGGTTTGAAAAATGTGCATGATACAAATAAATTTCATGTTCCATTTGAAACAAAAAAATCTATTACATGAATAAATGTGCTGAGCCCACCCCGATTTGCTTCAGGTGGTAGGGGCGTCGCGGCTCTAGGCGGCCAATAGCACCACCCCACATTCTGCCTACCCCATGCATGTTTACCCGCAAGCTTTGAGCTCTAGAATTCTGAAAGCAGTATACTTCCCTCAATCAATATTCTTGGAGGCTCAATTGGGTTCGTCATCATCACAGGCATGGCGAGCTATCGTTGAGGGCCACGATGCAATGAAGCAAGGTTTGATTAGAAGGATTGGTACGGGTGAGGACACCCACCCGTGGAACGACAACTGGCTCCCACGCGACCACCTGCTTCGGCCGCTGGCGTGCTTGCCGCAAGACCTGCCAGGAACGGAAATCCCTTCAGCTGTGGCAGATTTTATTGACCCCATGTCGGCGACATGGAACACTCAAGCCCTACAACAATGGTTTCTACCAATGGACGTCGAGGCTATCTATTCGATTCCGTTGAGCACGAGGAGGTTAACAGACAGCTGGGCTTGGCACTATGAGAGAAATGGCATCCTAACTTTCAGATCGATGTACCGTTGATGGTAGAGACAAAGCAACGATAGGAGGCTTGGCTCGATGGCCGTCCGTCGGGGTCGCATACGGAGAAGGAAAAGGCGGCCTGGAAACGCCTTTGGGCTGTGCAAGTTCCGTCAAAACTTCAGGTTTTCCTATGGCGCTTGGCTTAGCACTCTCTCCCGACGGCGGATATTTAATGTCATAGGAAGATGGCGGAGAATAGCAGATGCACGATCTATGGTGGCGTGGACTCTTGGAGGCACTCCCTCATTGATTGATCGGTTGCCAGATGTGTTTGGGCTCTGGAGGTAGAGGAGATTACAGAGCACCTCTGCATGAATGAGGATCCTTCGGCCAAACGGTTGCTCTTTTCGATGATGGAATCAATGTCCCATGATGATTTTGCTCGTGTGGCTGTGACACTTTGGACGATCTGGTATGCTAGAAGGAAGATCATCCATGAAGAAGTTCTTCAGATCCCTTTGTCGACCCACCTCTTTATCGAAAACTACCTTCGTGACCTCTCTATTGTCCCGTCCAAGAGGAGGCCGGAGGGCGAGCGGGTGCAGCCTGCACACCCTAGGTGGATTCCTCCCCAACCCGGATGTGTCAAGCTCAATGTAGATGCAGCTATGGCAAAGACTACAACAGGTGGAGCTGTGGGGGTTGTCTGCAGGAGCGCTACAGGGGAGTTCATGGGCGCCTCGGCTGTTACCATCCCGGGCATCACTGATCCTGCCGTGATGGAAGCTCTGGCGTGTCACGAATCAATGGCACTGGCAAAGGATCTGAACCCCCAATACTTAACAGTGGCGACAGATTGTCTCTCTGTGATTACAGCTGAAAGGATCATATGGGCACCTAGAGGGGGTGAATAGGTGCCACTTCAAATTTTACTCTAATTCAAGTTAGGATTTGACACAAAAGGTAAATTCGCTAGATCATGCAACTATGGTGATTTACCTATATGTCAATCTAGTACAAACACTAAGCAAGAACAAGATAAGTAAAGTGCGGTAAAGGATAGAAGTAACCAAAGTGGAGCACGCGGAGACACAAGGATTTGTTTCCCATAGTTCCTTCCTTTTGAGGGGAAGTACGTCTACGTTTGGAGAGGGGGTGGTTTCAAACCACCAACGCCACGAGAGGCCTCCCTTGTTCTCCAATGAACCTCACCCCAACGGGTTCGATTCATCTCTTCCACTATACGACAACCTTCGAGGTGGAAGCTGGCACCTTTAGAACAAGTTCGAGGCACACATCCACAACCTAATTGGAGGCTCCCGAAAACAAGCTATCTGTCAAGCAATCAAAGACAAGCAATCAAATCAACCAAAACAAGGCTTAAGGTTTCCAAAGAAACCCTAGAGCAAGGGGCCCTCAAGTGAATGAGGGGGAAATGAAGATCTCTCTTGGTGAAGCTGTAGATCGATGCCTCCTCCTCCAATTCCCCAAAGATCAATGACTTTGGGTGGTTGGATGAAGAGATCTTGGAGTTTTGGTGGCTATTATGGTGTGGTCTTGCTTTTCTGGAACGAGCAGCTGGAGGAAGGGGATGAGGTCCTCTATTTATAGGCCACACATTGTGAACCATTTTCTGGCCGTTGGGGACCATCACACCGAAGACTCCGGTCCAGACCGGAAACTCCGCCCCACCTCCGATCCATCTCCGGGCTGCATCTCTGGCTGGCTTGGGCAGGTGTTTGGCGTCCACTTCGGAGACTCTGGCCGTAACTCCGGACCAGGGACACCGGAGACTCCGGTGTGTCCACACCGGAAACTCCGGCCTAAGGAGACACACCGAAGATTACGGCAGATATCCGGTCAATCTCCGGACCACACACAGAGAGACCCTGGGCGAAGACCACACCACACACCGGGAATTCCTGGGAAACTTCGGACCACACCAGAGACTCCGATGTTTGCACACTGGAGACTCCGGTCTGAAATCTTTAGGTAATCATGGATTTAGCCATGAGTTTTCCCCACAACATTCAGACTTTTTCACTTTTCAATGGATTGACCTGTAGACATTAACACACAGTAAAATGTACCTCGTGTTGTTAACGAACACCAAAATGGATTAGGACAATAAATGTCCTTTCAATCTCCTCCTTTTTGGTGTTCGATGACATCACGAGGTTTTGCATGGAATTTGAGATAAACATAGTTATGCTCGCCCTGATGTTGTGCAGCAAGATAAACAAATGATACAAGCATAGATATGTCAGGTAATGGATAGATATTACAATAAGGAATGAGTATAGATATGTCCGCACACAACAATAGTTCATATGCCAAATAAGTCTCACAAGAACCAAATGAAAGCAAATGTTCAAAAATAAAGATATAAAGATGACAGCCTATAAATATGACAGCCCAACCCATGCAAATCCCGATGCTCCTAGTGGACAACTTCTCCCCCTTTGGCATCGAAACGCCTAAAAGGGAAAAGAAATGTCGTAGCTATCGTCCCAAAAGAGATCACTCGAAGTCATCATTGTCATCATCATCCTCATCCTCATCCACATCATAGTCATCATCTGCGGTAGAAGTCTGAGGACCTTTGCCGTGAGGGCGAGAAGCGGAGGTACCCTGAGGAGCAAAGCCATAAGTAACCTTAGAGAAAGTCTGCCAATCCACTAAGCTTGCATTCATGGCATTTTAGGCCCCAAAGGAGAGTGTGTGATCAGACTCTATAGATGGTTCAGCTCCATGTTCATCATTGTACTCTGACTCATCTTCCTCTTCTTCCTCACCTTGAGCCTTGATTTCTTTGAGAAGTTTCTCAATCCTGCGGTTGCTCTTGTAAGCATCATGATGTCCCTTACGAATGTCAACATTCATGCAACAAAGGGTCTTCTCCCAAAAGGATGCCTTCTTGATTTTCTCCTTGACAACCTCACGTGTGACGGGAGGCATGGGAACATTGGAGGCATTCTTCCTCCTGGAGCCCCTAGGAAGGGTAGGAGAATGCTCAGCCTCAGAGATCTCCTCATCCTCACTCTCAAACGGCTGTCTAGTCAGCATCTTCCCTTTCTTCTAAAGAGAGACCAAGGCATGCCCGGTAAGGTTGGGAGGTAGAGCAAGTGGTGAACCATGAGCCTGAGTGTTTATAAGCCTCATCACAAGAGGAGCATATGGAGGAGATTTCCTATAGAGAATAACATGGTGCATCTCCTCAAAAATGTAATCCATCACATCAATAGCAAACCCATCAGAATCAGGACCGACAAGATATATCTTGTGAGCATGGTGAAGTAGGTTGACAAGCCCACATCTAATGGCATCATCATTGCCAGCACTGGGAGAGATACTGTGGCGGAATATTCTGAGTAGCAGGTTGTATAGAGGTTTGAGGCCCTTAGCCTCACCGACAACAACATCCCTGTCATAGAGAGGAGCCAACTTGGTCTTGCTCTCTCCAAGAGTAGCATCATGCATACGATGTCCCGTATGAACAGCCACACCCTGAAAGGTCTCATTGATGACCCCGACAAAGTCAAATAAAGTAGCTGTGCAGCGAACATCGCCTGACATCCAGGTCATGGTCCTTGCTTGATCAGTCCCAAACACCACAGTGGCATAGAATTGTTGGACAAGGGGAATGTTGTAATATTCTCGGAGTTCCATGAGCTTATGCAACCCAAGCTTTTCTGTGATCCACACAACATCTGCAAAGTAATTGTTGGAACGCATGTACTCAAGCTCCATGTACCTCTGAGGACAAACTAGGGACTTGGTGAGCTTGTGGTAGACATCAGTCGTAAAAACCTTCTATTCCCTCCTCCAATAACAAGGATCCTCACTAGTTCTTGGCAACTCATAGAAATTGGTCTTCCAAAGCTCTCGGAACTCCTTCTTGGACATGTGAGCAAGAGACTGCAAATTGTCATACTTGGCCCTCTTGGTCCGGTTCTACTCCTCAATCCGTTCTCGGTTCTTTCTCATATACCCAGCATCTCTGATCTGCTGCCTGCGGTTGGTGATGGCCCAAGATATCTCGAGCTCGTTGGGGAACCCCAAGAAGAAGGTATGATAAGCACAACAGCAAGTTTCCCTCAGTTATGAAACCAAGGTTATTGAACCAGTAGGAGCAAGGAAACACCTCCAAGGTGTTGTTGCCAACTTGGAATCCTGCACAACATAACCACAGAACTTTGCCCCCAACTTATAGTGAGGTTGTCAATCTCACCGGTTTTGCTGAAAACAAAGGATTAAATGTATTGTGTGGAAGAAAGTAAAAGCTTGCAGAAAGTAAACAGAAAGAAGTAAACATTTGTAGATTGATGGTAAAAGAAAGGACCGGGGTCCATAGTTCACTAGTGGTGGTTCTCCTTAAGATAGATGACATGTTGGGTGAACAAATTACAGCGAGGCAATTAACAAACATCGAGAAAGCATACATTCATATACTAATCATCTTGACTCCTATGAGATTTGATTGGGCATTACAACATTATACATAGATGTCAACACCTGGATTTTTAATCCCAGATGCCTGTTATGCCATACATCGCAATCCCAGGATTACCATTTTTGCGAGACATAACAGATTGGATATCACAGTACATCATCCATTACAAACCATAATAAGGTCTTACACAAATAAAGGATCTCATGATCCAGTCTTAGTACAATCAAGTAGCGGAATAAATAGCGTAGCGGTGGGGTCCATCTTCAGTGTCACAGGCAATGCTGACGATGGGAGATGATCCTAGTTGTCGTAGCCATCCTGCTGTCCTCCTTCAGGGTAGTCCTCCTCATAGTCTGGCCATAGTAATAGCCAGGGACAAGCCATGAGTACTCTTTAAGTACTCGCAAACTACCACTAACAAGTAAGATAGTTCTAGTAGGAATGCTAAGTTCTAAGTCTATTTGTAAAGTTAAGTTTGAAACCTAAGCTGAGTTCAGAAACAAAGAAAGATAAAATAAAGTTTGAAAATACCTAAGTGGGAACTTAGTTGTCATAGTCATAACTCTGTTGTGGTCAAGTCATGTCACAATTCATTTCATAAGTCATTTTGAAAACATCTGACAACGGAACAGTATGGCCACTCCAACTGTCCATAACCGCGGACGCGGCTATTCGAATAGTTTGACACTCTGCAGAGGTGGTACACTTTCACCACAAGATTCGATACATCTGTCAGGGATAACCCTGAATCATCATACTTAGTATGCAGATAATCAAACATAACCTTTCCTTTACACACTCTAGTATAAGCACCTCTCCTATGAGTATGGCCTCCCAGCCATGACCATCTGTCATCCTGGGCACTGCATAGGTGGAAAACATTGAGAGGTAGCATTAGCTCAAACCTCTCTCACGAGGGAACTAATACTAATGCATATAAACTTCCGGCTAAGCCTTACCCAATTCAGGTATTGTGGTTGTACGGTAAAATTGGAATGGTATCGCATCTGAACCCAACCACCAGTTTTTATAAAAGGTCTAAGGCTCATGCCTCAACATTTTCATCATCATCATAAACTATTCGTGTTTCTCAACACATGTCAAAACATCTCAATAGAATGACTCATCATTCCAAGGTTTTCACAAGTCATTTTCACCAAGTATTACCATCTAAAGTGCTCAAGTTTTGGGTTGAGCTCTAAACTACTAAGTTAAGAGTGTTCACTAATGTGGGATGATAATCTCAATCTCATGCCATAGAATGACATCTAAGTCTAGCTAGGTAGGCCAAGTTTTATACTCTTTATGCTACCTTTAAACAAGTAAAGGACTTTGGTAAAGTAAAGGAAGTAAAGCTTGTAAATAAAACTTGGAGTAGTTATAAGTCAAAAATGGTATAACCAAAGCATGCCTAATGCATTTGCTTAGGTTATCTAGCTTAATTCTAACTTGCTAACAATAGCTTGTAAGGGTTATCTTGCATTGTTAATGATGGCTTGCCTTGGTTGGTGCAGTGGTTGAAATTCTCTTCCTCCTCTTCTTGGTAGAACTCCTCCTCCTCGAAAGCTTGGTCGGTACTATCGTCTATAAATACATACAGAATACACAATCACCAAACAATACTTAACTAGTCTACTTAGCACACTAAGGCACACATTTGATGATCTAGTATCATCACAAGGTTTAATGAACTAGCTTCATTCTTTTTATTTGAGAAAAGTAATTTCTATTCATTGAAATTAACTGAGATTTAATATTCTCCAATTAAAATATGGGATCATGTGGACACATGTCATCACCACATATTCTAACATATGGGAATGTGATTTAAGGGTTGGATCATATTTTAATAAGTTTAAGTTTAATATTTAATGATTTAAAGTGACTAGAAATGCCTATATATCATTATTTTGGTACTAGTCCAAAGTCACTGCATGCAAACCTTAATATTATTACATATTCAGATAGGTATGGTTAAATGTGATTTTTGAGAGTTGGAATCAACTCAAAAGCTATTATGGTTGATTTTATAAAAATGTTTGAATGTGCAAAAGCTTATGTCTTGTTATTTTAGCTAGCAGAGATCTATAACTCTAAATGATTTAAATCCAACGGGTTTGGATAGATATTTTCACTATAGTTCCAACAAAATTGGAATCACTCAATTTGGATTTGTGAAACTCTCTGAGTTGATTTTTAAACTAAGGGAAAGATTCTAGTTTAAGTCTAAAAAGAAAAATCCTAATTTGAATTAACTGGGTCACGCGGGAAACTAATTGGCCCGGCCCAGATTCACTCCACGGCACTGAGGACTGCTGATAGGGGGGTCCGCCTGTCAGTGGATCATTACATGCGAAGCGGTACGGGGCGAGCTGGACCGCAGGATTAGAACTAGATCAACGGTTCACGGTCGTCGTCGACGACGGACTTGTCACCGGCGAGGCTGAGCCCTAGCGGCTCGGTGGGGGTGCAGTGGGGACGTACCGGGGCTCTAGCTAGTGCGGCGAGGCGGGAAAATGAACGAGACGATGACGACGAGCTCAGGAAAAGTCACGGCAGAGGCTGAGGTAGACGAAATCAACGGCAATGTCTCCTCCTCTGTTGCGGCGGTCTCCGGCTCAATTCAGGCGAGAGGCTGCTCGAGCTGCTCTGGCAAGAGGTGGGGAAGGACTAGGGGTGAGAGGGGAGTGGAATGGTGTGGCGATTGAGGCTGGGGAAGGCCTCCTTATATAGGCTCAAGGAGGGGACCGAAGGGGCGACGGCAAGCTCATCGGTGACGATGATACAACGAGCTACCGGCATGGGCGAGATAGGTGGACGGTGGCTTGCCTCCTGGCGGTCCTCTATGGCTTTATGGCGCAGCTAGGGGCGGTGGCAATCGGTCGGGAGCGTCACGCGCTCTGGGGGACAGAGGTGGTGCCCGACGTGGTTTCTGGCGATCGTGGGTCACACGGCGGTGCACAGTTGTGTCTGGCGGGGTGAGGTGGTTAAGGCGGAGCGCCGTGCGCGGTCTGCGGTCAAGGCGCGATCTGTGGCGTGGTGGAGGTGAGGGAGCTCTGGCGTGCTCTGGCGCGGCGCAGAGACTTAGTGCGGCGCAACTCTAGGGTGGTCCAGGGGCTAGCAGGGGCCGTGGGGTGGACCGTGGGCGGTGGTGAAGTGGCGCCTTGCTTCCTGGAGCGGCGGAGAGGGGCTTGTGGTCTGCTGTGGCTTGGGCACGATCGGCGGCGATCATGGCCTCGGTGCGGCGTTGCACTGGCGCTAGGGGCTAGGGGATGGGCTGGTTTTGGTCTGGTTGGGTCTAGGGGAGACCAAGATGATTAATGTGGCTCAAATGGCTCGATAATTTTTGATACAAAATAGTATTAGTTAGGCCAGTTTGATTCTGCTCACAAGGTGCTCGACACAATGGCCGCATGAAGGAAACTTTTGAATTTTTGAAAGATTTTTGGTGGAGTGGTTTGTCACATGCTTAAGCATCTGTGGTTGCTTGGGATTTTGAAATGGAGTTCATTTGGATGGTTTTTGAAAAAGTGTGATCTAGACATATGAACTAGATTCCATTTTCAATTGTCATTTAAAATTAGAGTTTGAATGTTTTTGGGATATCACAAAGTGGGCCTTGGAACATCACTACTTGTACTAGCAAGGGGTGCAAAGATCCACAATTTTTTCTATTGGAAATTGAGTGCTAGGAACACCAAAAGTGGGCTAGGTGATTAAAATGGCAAAAGTGACCATTTCCTTTATTTAATTCTTTTTGATTTATTTTTCTTTGGTTTTTTCTTGGGAATGATCTAGATGATGTGACATTCATCATAGAACCATTTTACAACCATTAGAACAAACAATAATGGCCTTTCAAACAACTCCTATTTTAAATGCACACACATATGAATGCTTAAAATTTTTAAATGGAAAAGTTTTTGTTAACCCTAAATTGGGTAGATTTGATCTTGATTATCCCTGATTAAAGTTTTGGGATGTTACAATAGACCGTAATCCAACTGCATCTATGACTAATAATCCACCTTCAAGTTATCATCCGAACCCCCTCCAGTATTAAGTTGCAAGCAACAGATATGTGCATTACGCATTGCGTGTAAAGTAAACAATACGATTGTTCTATGAACAAAGGATTGTTGTTTTCTCCCTAGTAGCAACAACACATATAGTACCTTAGATATTTCTGTCACTTCCCCAGATTACTAGAGGCATGGACCCACTATCGAGCATAAATACTCCCTCTTGGAGTTGCTAACATCTACTTGGCCAAGATATCTACTAACAACGGAGAGCATGTAAGATCACAAATAACAAAGACATGATAGAATCAATAATCAATGTGAAATAGCATCTCAATATCCATCGGATCCCCGCAAACACAACATGTATGATTAGAAATAGATGATCTTGATCATGAACGGAGCTCACAAGATCTAGACATGGTAGCACAAAGGAGAAGAGCCAACCATCTAGATACTACATGGACCCGTAGTCCAAGGATGAACTACTCACGCATCACACCGGAGGCTTGCATGGTGATGAAGAAGGCCTCTAGGGTGAATTCTCCCCTCCAACAGGGTGCCAGGAAGAGCTTCAGATCCCTCTCGATCTAGGGATGGAGATGACGGCGGCTATAGACTCTTTCGTGGAATTTTGATCGGGTACTTAGGGTTTCTGTATCGGAGGCATCTTATAGGCGAAAGGGGAGGCCGAGGGGGTGCCCTAGGCGGCTACACCACCCCCTAGCGTGGGCCAGGCCTAGCCACGCGCCCAGGTGGTGTGGCGGCCCTCTGGCCCCTCTCTGTCTCGTATTCTGGCGTCGTGTCCCCCTCAGTGAAATACTGACTTTGGCTTTTGTCCCGTCCAATTCCGAGAATATTCATTTTCTGACTTTCCTGGAACCAAAAACAGCAGAAAATAGGCAGCTGGCACTGTGGCATCTTGTTAATAGGTTAGTCCAAGAAAGTGTATAAAAAGTACTCCAAAGTATGGGCAAAACATAAGAAAGTAGATAAAAACCAAGCATGGAACATCAAAATTATAGATATGTTTGCAACGTATCAACATCCCCAAGCTTAACTCCTGCTCGTCCTCGAGTAGGTAAGTGATAAAAAGAAAGAATAATTTTTGAGGTGACATGCACCATCATAAACTTGATCAAAGTATTTGTAAAACATTGATAGCTGGGATCATAGTACTTCAACATAGCATGAAAGATAAAGTTCTAACAATAAGACATAGCAACTATGTTGCAACATGAAAAGGCACAAACAAAAGATTCATGAATAACAATGCTTTGCAAGTCGTTGGTTTGTTTCACATAAAGAAAACATAGCATAGTGGCATTCAGCTTGTCCCTCATAGAGTAGCAAACATAAATGCATAGGACACCTTCAAAGTTTATAAGGGTGACTAGATACAAATAGTTTACGAACAAGCAATATCAAAGTTATGCATCAATCAACAAGTATTGGGACAATGCACATTAAACTAAGAATGGCCAATATGCTCTCAAAATAGGTGCATAAAGATAGAAGGTGGAGACTCAACATAAAAGTAAAAGAAAGGCCTTCATAGAAGGAAGTAGGGATTCAAGTCTCATAAAGGGTTTCCAAAAATTATGGTACTTTTTAGCTTTCAGCTCTCATTGCCCCTATCATAAGCATCTTGAAGTGATTAAGGTTAAAGTGAACAAACTATGGAGTATATGCTTGACAAAGTATAAGTTGGAAATCTCATGTCCCTTGAATATGAGGGCCGCTCCTCATGCTACTCAAGTTTAGTTACCAGTAAGTTCTTGTCATAGTAAGTACATGTGTATCATAGAGAACCGCCAACGGGGTACCCCTTGCCCGATGATACGGAAGAATCCCCATATCAAAATGACAAGGCAAGCAGACAATGAGCATCTCACCAATCTTCTTATTTACCATGGGAATATGGTGCCTTTTTCTCTCTTTCCTCTTTTCATAATATCTCTTTTTTCTTTTTCTCTTTTTTTTCTCAATAGGACTATTTTTTTTATAAGAAGAATGCTTCATAGACAGCTCATTATGGTTACGCTGCAGGTTTCCACCATGACAACATGGATTAGACCGGTGGCCCAGGCATTTCTCTAACACACATACATAACTCCATGGACTTATAAGCTCCCCTTTCATTTCACACCAATGACATCAATAGACAAAAGAGCATGATATCAACTAGGTACAAAGTATAAGTGCAATGTTGAAAGCGTTCCCCATGACAGCATGGTTCTGCTAATCCCCAACATATAAGTGCAAGCATATACAACATAGACGACACAATGGTTCAAGTTTATTAAGGGCAAGAAAAGTAAAGTGTGCCATCAAGTTCGTGAGAGCTTTAATCACTAGTTTTCTCATAACAAGTTTAATTTAGAAGGTAGATAAAAACATGAATATACTTGGAATAGAAAATGCTAATAGGTAGGTATGGTGGACTCTTTGGAATAACTTGGTTTTAGGAGTTGAATGCATGAGTGGAACTCATACTCGGTTATGGAGGCTAGCAAAAGACTAGAAGCGACCAACTAAGAGAGCAATAATGGCCATAATCATGCAAAGCGACAAAACATCATTAATTAAAGCATGAAGTGATATTACAAGTTGAAAACTAAAGGATCATAAAGGCTATGGTGACTTGGGATAGTCATAACATGGTGTGAGCATGTGCCAAGTCAACCCAAATAAAACATCAAAGGAGAATACCACAATACTATGCTTTAATATGCTAAAACAACGCATGATTCTTCAAAGGCACATTAAGCAATCTCAATTGTTTATAACATGTCATGCTACAACAAACATCACTAAGCATAAAGCCAAAACAATATCAAGCATGGCATGACAAAGCATAGGCCACAGTCAAAAACAAGCTCTCTTTACCACTTAAGCATGAACTTTCCTACTCTTTCCAATCTAAACCAAACTATTTGAAAACCAATGTATGAAAGTGGGGGTCCAACCAATTTATTCAATAAAACTAATAAAACCAAGCAAACAAAAAACCAAAAACAAAAACGAAGACGCTCCAAGAACAACACAACTGTGCACGAAACAATAAAAATCAAGTGTTTGGAAGAAACCTGGGATTTTTATTGATGAAGAAGGGGATGCCTTGGGAATCCCCAAGCTTTGACGCTTGTACTTCTTGGATATTTCTTGGGGTGACATGCGTGGCATCCCCAATCTTGAGCTTTAGTCCATTCTTCATCTCATTACATCATTCTCTCCATACACCTGAAATTTTTCCTTCATACAAAACTTCACACAATCTTTATTAGCAACATTAGTGCACTCAAGATAATAAGTCTTTGGGTTCAGTTTCAACACCAATAAAACTTCCATTAAAAAACAAGCTACTGTAGCACTTCCATCAAAAAGCTCAATTCCCCAAAGAGAACCCAAAAAGGAACCAACAAGAAGCAAATGCAAATAATGGCAGATATCTGTCAAAACAGACCAGCAGGTAAAAACCAATTTTTTCGAAAACCTTATGTTGCTCAAATTAAAAAGTGTTGAACTAACAAAAGTTAGATAACAACCTGAGGCAGAAGTAACAAAATGCACGCTTCAAAACAACATACAGAGATTTTACACTAATTTTTACGGTGAAGCACAAAAATCTGTTTCGGGACAACAACTTTCACAAGCATTACTTCCCTCTCATTAGAGGTTACTCTTGGCTCAAAAAGCAAATAAAAAGGATAAGGAGCGGTTATTACTGACTTCCAAGACTCATCTAAAACTTTTGGGTTATCTCCCAATAAGTACTTTTCTTTAACGCCTTTAAGTTAGGCATAAGAGTTTGAGAAGATGCTCACATAGGAAATATGAATTGAAGTAAAAGAGAGCATCAAGAAGCAAATTCAAAACACATTTAAGTCTAACCCTCTTCCTATGCATAGGAATCTTATACGCAAATAAAATCACAAAGAACAAAGCGACATGCATAGGACGATAAAACGAGAGTAACTTCAAAACTTTCAGCAGATAGAGAGGTGTTTCAATACCATGAAAACTTTTACAACCATATTTTCCTCTCTCATAATAATTTTCAGTAGCCTCATGAATAAACTCAACAATATAACTATCACATAAAGCATGCTTTTCATGATCTACAAACACTAGAGCTTTATTATAAACATTTTCAAAAGAATCCTCAGGAACATAACATTCATCCTCCTTTAGTAAGCATGGGGGACAATCAAATATTGTAGGGGGTAAAGAGTTACTCTCATTAGAAGGTAGGAATGGGTAGATCCATTCTTCATCCTCTTTTTCATCCAATGAGCTTCCATTTTCAGCAATTTCTTCTTCCATAGTCTCCTGCAAGGCATTAGTCTCTTCTGCTGGTGGAGAGCGTCTATTATGATATTCAAGAATATAGCCATTTTATTCCTTGTAATTATCAAAGCAAAATTGAAGTATATCATAAACCTCATATTTATAAGGTGCATCATCAGTATTTTCAAGCAAATAAGCTAGTTCGAATGCACCCTTCCAAGCAATAAATTCTTCAATTTGTTCCACATCATAAAAGTCATAATTTCCCTTAACATAAGAAGATATGGTAACATAATCATTATACTCGCATTGAAAAGGGAGGTGTTTATACCTCTTGCAGCAACAAGATTTATCAAAGCAATAAGTAACATTATAAGTAGAGCACACGTTTCTAGCAATGGTATTCAATTTATCAATTTGTTCCCATAAGAGTTTCCCTTTTTGTGACAAGCGGTGTTCCTTATAATAATATTTTTGTTCTTCCGTGAACCCTCCTTGCCAATTAGATTCAGTTTCAAAGAAACCAACCATTGATAGAAAGCATGATAAAGCAAGACAATAACAGACCAACGAAAATAACAACTATAGTAGGAACTAATTTTTTTATATTTTTGATAAAAAGAACAAGCAAACAAAGCAGAAATAAACTAAGAAAAACAAATAAAACAAAGTAAAGAGATTGGTTATGAGAGACTCCCCTTGTGAAGATGTCCTTGACTCCCTGGCAACGGCGCTAGAAAAGAGCTTGATGGCCCAAGATATCTCGAGCTTGTTGGGGAACCCCAAGAGGAAGGTATGATGAGCACAGCAGCAAGTTTCCCTCAGTTATGAAACCAAGGTTATCAAACCAGTAGGAGCAAGGAAACACCTCCAAGTTGTTGTTTCCAACTTGGAATCCTGCACAACACAACCACAGAACTTTGCCCCCAACTTACAGTGAGGTTGTCAATCTCACCGGTTTTGCTAAAAAGAAAGGATTAAACGTATTGTGTGTAAGAAAGTAAAAGCTTGCAGAAAGTAAACAGAAAGAAGTAAACAGTTGTAGATTGATGGTAAAACAAAGGACCGGGGTTCATAGTTCACTAGTGGTGGTTCTCCTTAAGATAGATGACATGTTGGGTGAACAAATTACAACGGGGCAATTGATAAACATCGAGAAAGCATACATGCATATACTAATCATCTTGACTCCTATGAGATTTTATTGGGCATTACAACATTATGCATAGACCGTAATCCAACTGCATCTATGATAATAATCCACCTTCAGGTTATCATCTGAACCCCCTCCATTATTAAGTTGCAAGCAACAGATAATTGCATTACGCATTGCGTGTAAAGTAAACAATACGATTGTTCTATGAACAAAGGATTGTTGTTTTCTCCCTAGTAGCAACAACACATCTAGTACCTTACAGATTTCTGTCACTTCCCTAGATTACTAGAGGCATGAACCCACTATCGAGCATAAATACTCCCTCTTGGAGTTGCTAGCATCTACTTGGCCAAGATATCTACTAAAAACGGAGAGCATGCAAGATCACAAATAACAAAGACATGATAGAATCAATAATCAATCTGAAATAGCATCTCAATATCCATCGAATCCCCACAAACACAACATGTATGATTACAAATCGATGATCTTGATCATGAACGGAGCTCAAAAGATCTAGACATGATAGCACAAAGGAGAAGAACCAACCATATAGCTACTACATGGACCCGTAGTCCAAGGATGAACTACTCACGCATCACACCGGAGGCTTGCATGGTGATGAAGAAGGCCTCTAGGGTGAATTCTCCCCTCCAACAGGGTGCCAGGAAGAGCTTCAGATCCCTCCCGATCTAGGGATGGAGATGACAGCGGCTACAGACTCTTTTGTGGAATTTTGATCAGGTACTTAGGGTTTCTGTATTGGAGGCATCTTATAGGCGAAAGGGGAGGCCGAAGGGGTTCCCTAGGAGGCCACACCACCCCCTGGCGCGAGTCAGGCCTGGCCGCGCGGCCAGGTGGTGTGGCGGCCCTCTAGCCCCTCTCCGTCTTGTATTCTGGCTCCGTGTCCCCCTTGGTGAAATACTGACTTTGGCTTTTGTCCCGTCCAATTTCGAGAATATTCATTTTCTGACTTTCCTGGAACCAAAAACAGCAGAAAACAGGCAGCTGGCACTGTGGCATCTTGTTAATAGGTTAGTCCAAGAAAGTGTATAAAAAGTACTCCAAAGTGTGGGAAAAACATAAGAAAGTAGATAAAAAACCAAGAATGGAACATCAAAAATTATAGATACGTTTGCAACGTATCAGTTGGATGGTGGAATAATATACTGCCCAGCTTCTTCCTCAAATTGAGGATCCACTCTTTTGGACTTGGCCTTGGTGCGACCACGATGAGAACCAGAGCCACCTGTGAACAGAGAGTGAGGGGCGTAGCATGGGGATAAGCATATATGTCCAGGAAATAGACACAAGACTCTCATAGCTATGCAGGATGTGCTGGAGGAAATCTACACCGAAGTCTCTGGAGTGCAACACCAGAATCTCTGGTCTGGACCAGAGTTTCCGGTCAGACAGACCAGAGTCTCCAGCCTAGACCGAACTCTCTGGACTGACCAACCGGAATCTCCGGTCTGGAGATTTCGATTTGCACAGGAGACTGCAGATGAGAGTGATTCCAGCAGATCGAGCAGAAGTACGAGACTAGTGTGATGTAGTGCACGCAGGCATGTTGTTCCAAGGGACAAACTTGTACAAAACTCAAAACAAACAAAGGGGATGAACCCTAGGTTCATGGTGAGAGGAAACTGTACTAGATCTGTCAATTAGGACAATTCCACCAGAGGGGAAGGTCCCAAGGGTGGAAAGGGTGGAGTTGGCCGGTGGCACGGCGGATCCCGGTGGCAAATCGGCCTCTGGGCAGCTGTTTTGGAGGAGGAGGAGGATGTTTGTGAGGTTGGGGGTTGGAGGTGGAAGAAAGAGTCTGATTGACTCTCTCACCCCAGCCCCCTTAAGTCATAGCCCGAATACCCCCAGACCGAAGACTCCGGTCTACACCGGAGACTCCGGTGTATGCGCACCGGAGACTCCGGTCGTCTTTAACCAAAAGCAGCTAGGTATAATTATTGGGGACATATATGTTAGGAGGAATGTTTTCAGGGAATCGAGACAGGCTTAGGTTAAGATTTCAAACTGTGAAGAATAGAAAGGCATATGAACATCCAAACAAATGGCAAAGTTAAGCTTAGATTAAACAACAACCCAACACAAGAACCAATCCTTTGTAGAGAAGGGGTGGTGGCCGAGGCCACCATGTAAGAGTTTGTGGCATGACACCACAAAGAGTTATCCTTGGGTTCATAGCCACTACTCATCAATGAATCTCACATATCACAAAATGATAGTAAGAGAATTGAATTTCTTAATGTTGGCATTATGGGGGGAGGGATAGTCCAATGTATTAGGACCACACTCCCCCTATCTCCATGCCTGCACCTAAACCAAATAAGAGTCAAGACATAGGTGAGTATTCAAGGTGATCAAGTCAAGCTCCTAGAAGCTACGATATTTAGTTCATTCCTCAAATAACAAAACCTTGCTTCATCAAGTGGCTTCGTGAAAATGTCGGCAAGTTGGTCTTTGGATGCACAAAGGTAAAGCAAAGAACCAATCATGGACCGGTATACCTTTTGATCCACATCTTTACCATTTGGGTTTAGTTCAAGATGGGTCTTTGTTGCCATGGGAGTGGGATCTCCATTTAGATCTTTCATGTTGAATCTCTTGAGCATATCTTGAGTATACTTGTCTTGGTTGAAGAATGTCCCTCCTCTTACTTTCTTGATCTCAAAGCCAAGAAATACCCTCAATTCTCCCATCATAGACATCTGGACCCTATTAGTCATAAGCTTTGAGAATTCATCATTAAAATCTTTGTTAGATGAGCCAAAGATAATATCATCAACATATATTTGGCATACAAAAAGCTCCCCATTGACCTTCTTAGTAAAAAGAGTGGGATCGATTTTCCCAACCTCAAACCCATGGTCTAACAACAACTCTCTAAGGTGCTCATACCACGCGTGTGGGGCTTGTTTGAGTCCATAGAGTTCCTTATCAAGTTTATAGACGTGGTTTGGGAACTTGGGATCCTCAAACCCCGAGAGTTACTTTAGATACACCAACTCATGCAATGGACCATTAAGAAATGCACTTTCTACATCCATTTGTTGTAATTTAAAGTTATGATGTGCCGCATAAGCAAGAAGGATACGGATGGACTCAAGGCGAGCCACGGGTGCATATGTCTCTCCATAGTCAATGCCTTCAATTTGAGAGAACCCTTGTGCAACAAATCTTGCCTTGTTCCTCACAATAATTCCATGCTCATCTTGCTTGTTCTTGAATATCCACTTGGTGCCTATAACATTGCGGCAATCTTTTGGCTTTTCAACTAACTTCCATACTTTGTTTCTCTCAAAGTTGTTGAGCTCTTTGTGCATTGCATCCAACCAATCCGAATCTTCAAGAGCTTCCCAAACTTTCTTTGGTTCCACCATGGAAATGTGTGCTTGGTGTTCACCAAAGTTTTTCAATTGAGCTCGAGTGGATATCCCTCTTCTTAGATCTCCTACCACATTCTCAAGAGAGTGGTCTCTTAATTCCAATATTCTATCCAATCTAGCTTGGCGACGAGTTTCGATCTCCTTGTTGTTTCTTGTGGGGATCACTTCATCATTTTGGTCCTCGTCTTGACCATTAACTTGACCTCGATCATCATTGGAATCATTCTCTTCTTCAAGAGGCAAAGATTGACCTTGGTCTTGATCAAGCATACTTCTAGACAGGCATTGGGCTTCCCTTATGACACTTTCTACAGATCTTCCTTGTGTAATAGACTTAACACCGCTGGACATTCTGGCAAATGGAGACTCAAACACCTCCTGGCTAGAGGTTTCTTCCTGATCATCTGGTTGAGGGTCCACAACTTGTCTTTGGCTTGGGTCATTGTCCTCTTCGATAGAAGCTTGTTGATGTTGTGAAGATGAGGGATCCACTTGAGTAGACCATAGTTCTTCTCGATCCGCCATAAGGGGTTCCTCAACAGGGCGGGTGAATCCCGCACCCATTCTTCCTATGGCATCCTGAGGCATTTCATCATCTACATCACAGACATCAACACGCCCCCTTGGGGACCATCATATTCTTCAAAAACCACACTACAAGATTCTATGACAACTCCGGAGCGCTTGTCATAGATTCTATAAGTGTGGGATTCGAGACCATAACCAACAAAAATACCCTCTAATGCTTTGGAATCAAATTTGGACAAACGAACACCCTTAATGCGATAGAAACACTTACAATCGAACACCTGGAAGTATGAAATGTTGGGCTTGTTACCGGTAAGAATTTCATATGAAATCTTGATTAATTATTTACGGAGGTAGAGACGGTTTGATGCATGGCATGTGGTGGAGATTGCTTCAGCCCAAAAATTGTATGGAGATTTAAACTCCGCCAACATTGTCCTTGCCATATCAATAAGAGTCTGGTTCTTCCTCTCAGCTACACCATTTTGTTGAGGGGTATATGCAGTGGAATATTGATGTTTTATTCCCTCATCACTAATAAATCCATTCAATGTGTAGTTCTTGAACTCGGTACCGTTGTCACTTCGTATTGTTAATACAGGGACATTGTGTTAACGTTGAGCCATGTTGATGAAGTTTTCTTGGGTCTCACTTTTCATCTTGAAGAAATATACCCAAGTGTATCTTGAGTAGTCATCAACAATCACCAAGCAATATTTCTGCCCACCAAGGCTTGCATGAGATGGAGGACCAAAGAGATCCACATGAAGGAGCTCCAAGATCCTCTTGGACTTGATGTAGTTCTTTGGCTTGTGGGGAGAATCATGCATCTTTCCTTCAACACATGCCCTGCAAACATGATCTTTGGCAAAGCAAACATTTTCTTTTAGTCCAACAATATGACCATCCTTGTGGAGGCTTTGCAAAGTTCTCATGTTGACATGGGCTAGACGGCGATGCCATAACCAACCCACATCGGCCTTTTCAAATAAGCACATCACACTTGTAGTGGTTTTCCCCGAAAAGTCCACCACATACAAGTCATTTTCGACGTACCCAACGAAAGCGACCTTTAGAGACTTGCTCCACATGAGGATCACAATATCATTATCAATAAAGACGGAAAACCCATCTTTCCAAGAGCACGGACTGAAAGTAAATTATAGCCATGGGTCTCAACAAGCATGACGTCCATGAGAGTGATATTGTGTGTAACCACAACTTTGCCGAAACCCCATTACCTTAGACTTTGACTTGTCGGCATATGTCACGGATATTTGATCAACATTTGGTCTCAACTCCTTGACACTAGATGTGCTTTCGGTCATATGACTTGTGCATCCACTATCAAGCACCCATTTTAACCCTCCGGAAGCATAGGTCTACAAAAGATCAAACTAGTCTTTAGGTACCCATTTTTCAATGGGTCCTATTTTGTTAGAAACAAGGGTCTTGGGAACCCAAATAGACCAAGCAAAATAACCATCAAATGGACCAACATATTGTGCATATACATCACCATAATAATCACGCATCAATACATAGTGAGGGTTAGCACTTCCCGCAAAGTCATCATGAGACATTGTTTTGCCATTCGTGGTCTTACTACCCACAATAACCTTGTCTTTTTCTTGTGCGGGCTTGGCCTTCTTATTCTTGTTGTTGTTCTTCTTCTTGCCTTTAGAGACAAAGCCAATGCCCATTTCTCACTATTTGACCTATGCTTACTCAAGATGTCATCAATTGACTTGTTTCCTTTGGGAAAGGTGGCCTTAGCTAGCTCCTCCTTCAACCTAGAATTTTCTTCAAGTATATTTGTACAACTAGCAGGAATAAAAGTACTAGGTGAAGGAATATTGGTCAATTGAGTTTGAGGCTTTTCACGAGACTTTGTGAGCGACAAGAGTTCACTCTCCAAGGCCTTGTGAGCCTTGTCAAGCATCCTAAAGTCCTCGGCAAGTTTTTCATGAACAACACCAAACTCAATCTTGTCCTTTTTAGCCTTTTTATATTTAGCAGTAGCATGGTCATGTTCCTTGATGAGTTTATTAATAATGAGATCATTTGCTTCATCAAGCCCTTCAAGTTTAGTTTCAAGAGACATCCTAGTCTCTTGTTCTTCTTCTAGAGCATTATTTAGAGCTTCTACCTCAATCATGTGCTCTCTTCCTAATTTACATCTCTCATCTAGAATCTCTTGTGTGTGTGAAAATTGATTTAAGAGGTCCACAACATGTTTCTTGTGATCCCCTTGCAAGTTGTTCATAAACACATCAAAAGAAACTAATTCCTTTTTGACCTCAAGGGATAACTCATCATCAACTAAGAAGGTGGGGTGTGACGATGATAATACCTCCGTTCCTCTTGCCATAAGGAAAGTGACGTTCTTTTTGGAGATATTCTCATTTGGAGAGTCGAAGAGTGAGAATGTAGGTGTAGAAGTAGTGGCAAGAGCCGCCACATGATGACCCACAAGTATAGGGGGTGTATCGCAGTATTTTCGAGGGAAGTGAAACCCAATTTATTGATTCGACACAACGGGAGCCAAAGAATATTTATAAGCCTTAACAACTGAGTTGTCAATTCAGATGCACCTGGAAACAATCTTGCTCACAGCAGTTTATCAGTAGCAACAGTTTTGTAGTAGGAATAGTAAAGTAACACAAGTAGTAAAGTAAAGACAGCAGTAACAATAGCAGTAAACAATGGGATTCGAGTGCGGTAGGCATAGGGATGGATGGACGGGCGTTGCATGGACAAGACAATTCACATAGCAATCAGAACATAGGGCAATTGCAGATAAATAAGATAAAGCATCCAAGTACTAGATAATCCTAGGCACGTGTTCCATATATAGTCATACGTGCTCGCAATGAGAACTTGCACAACATCTTTTGTCCTACCAGCCCGTTTGTAGCAGGGCCTCAAGGGAACTACTGGAAATTAAGGTGCTCCTTTTAATAGAGCACCAGAGCAAAGCATTAACACTCCATGAACACATGTGATCCTCACATCAAAGCCATTCCCTCCGGTTATCCCGATTTCTGTCACTTCGGGGACATTGGTTCCGGACAACAACGTGTGTATACAACTTGCAGATAAGACTAGAAACAATACTATCATAATGAATAAATAACATGTTCAGATCTGAAATCATGGCACTCGGGCCCTAGTGACAAGCATTAAGCATAACAAGTCGCAACAAAGTCAAAAAGCACTAATAGAAGATACTAGGCACCATGCCCTAAGAATCTGATGCCATTACATGAACGATCTCATCCAATCCCTACCATCCCCATAGCCTACAGCGGGGGATTACTCACTCATAGATGGGGGAAACATGGATGGTCGATGGAGAAGCGATGGTGATGATGATCGTGATGATCTCCTCCAATTCCCCGTCCCGGCAGGGTGCCCGAACGGAGTTTCTGGTGCTGTTTCATGGAATCTGGTGGTGGCGGTGGAGCGGAACTCCTTCTGGAAAAACGTCGAACCCCCCGGAGTTTTTAGGTCAGAAGGCTTCTTATAGGCGAAGAGGGAGACCGAGGGGGTGCCTGGGGGCCCCACACCATGCCCTGCGTGGCCAGGCCTAGCCCGCGCCTAGGGGGGTGTGGCGAGCCCCTGGCCCTCCTCCGCCTCGTATTCTGGCTCCGTGAGTCTTCTCGAAAAATAGGCACTTTGGCTTTTGTCCAGTCCAACTCCGAGAATATTCATTTTCTGACTTTCCTGGAACCAAAAATAAGCATCTTATCCATACTTGGATGTTGTATCCTTTCGAGGTGATTTGGATCTTTGTACGTTATATGTGTATTCTTGACTTGTTTAGTCGTTGTTGTATATATATGTTTATGTGGGTTCCATCGTGAACTCTTGTGTAATGGTATTACTTCGTTTTCCACCCGCATGCAAGTACTTGGTGGGCATCTTTGGATAAAACCAAGCATGGAAAGTAAAAAAAGCAGAAAACAGGCAGCTGGCACTATGGCTCTTGTTAATAGGTTAGTCCAAGAAACCTTATGAAAAGTACTCCAAAGTGTGGACAAAACACAAGAAAGTGGATAAAACCAAGCATGGAACATAAAAAATTATAGATACGTTTGCAATGTATCAACATCCTCAAGCTTAACTCCTGCTCGTTCTCGAGTAGGTAAGTGATAAAAAGAAAGAATAATTTTTGAGGTGACATGCACCATCAAAGACTTGATCAAAGTATTTGTAAAACATTCAAAGCTGGGATCATAGTACTTCAATCATAACATGAAAGACAAAGTTCTAGCAATAAGACAAAGAAACTATGATGCAACATGAAAGGCACAAACAAAAGATTCATGAATAACAATGCCTTGCAAGACGTTTGTTTGTTTCACATAAAGAAAACATAGCATAATAGTATTCAGCTTGTCCCTCAATAGAGTAGCAAATATAAATGCATAGGACACCTTCAAAGTTCATAAGAGTGACTAGATACAATAGTTTAAAACAAGCAATATCAAGTTATGCATCAATCAACTAGTCTTGGGACAATGCACATAGAACTAAGAATGGCCACTGTGCTCTCAAAGTAAGTGCATAAAGATAGAAGGTGGAGACTCAATATAATGGTGGAAGAAAGGCCTTCATAGAAGGAAGCAGGGATTCAAGTCTCATAAAGAGCTTCCAAAAATTATGGTACTTATAGCTTTTAGCTCTCATTGCCCCTATCATAAGCATCTTGAAGTGATTAAGGTTAAAGTGAACAAACTATGGTGTACATGCTTGACGAAGTATAAGTTAGAAATCTCATGTCCCTTGTATACGAGGGCTGCTCCTCATGCTACTCAAGTTTAGTCACCGATAAGTTCTTGTCATTGTAAGTACATGTGTATCATAGAGAACCGCCAACGGGGTACCCCTTGCTCGATGATACGGAAGAATCCCCATATCAAAATGACAAGGCAAGCAGACAACGAGCATCTCATCAATCTTCTTATTTACCATGGGAATATGGTGCTTTTTTCTCTCTTTCCCCTTTTCATAATATCTCTTTTTTTCCTTTTTCTCTTTTTTTTCTCAGTAGGACTCTTTTTTTTATAAGAAGAATGCTTCATAGACAACTCATTATGGTTACGCTGTAGGTTTCCACCACGTAAGCATGGATTAGACCAGCAACCCAGGCGTTTCTCTAACACATATACATAACTCCATGGACTTACAAGCTCCCCTTTCATTTCACACCGATGACATCCATATACAAAATAGCATGATATCAACTATGTACAAGTACCAAGTGCAATGTTGAAAGCGTTCCCCATGAAAGCATGGTTCTGCTAATCCCCAACAAATAAGTGCAAGCATATACAACATAGACGACACAATGGTTCAAGTTTATTAAGGGCAAGAAAATTAAAGTGTGCCATCAAGTTCGTGAGAGCTTTAATCACTAGTTTTCTCATAACAAGTTTAATTTGGAAGGTAAACAAAAACATGAATATACTTGGAATAGAATATGATAGTAGGTAGGTATGGTGGACTCTTTGGAATAACTTGGTTTAAGGAGTTGGATGCATGAGTGGAACTCATACTTGGTTGTGGAGGCTAGCAAAAGACTAGGAGCGACAAACTAAGAGAGAAATAATGACCATAATCATGCAGAGCGACAAAACATCATTGATCAAAGCATAAAGTGATACTTCAAGTTGAAAACTAAAGGATCATAAAGGCTATAGTGACTTGAGATAGTCATAACATGGTGTGATCATGTGCCAAGTCAACCCAAATAAAACATCAAAGGAGAATACCACTATACTATGCTTTAATATGCTAAAACAACACATGATTCATCCAAGGCACATTAAGCAATCTCAATTGTTTATAACAAGTCATGCTATAGCAAAGAATACTAAGCATAAAGCCAAAACAATATCAAGCATGGCATGACATAGCATAGGCCACAGTCAAAAACAAACTCTCTTTGGCACTTAAGCATGAGCTTTCCTACTCTTTTCCAAACCAAACCAAACTATTTGAACACCAATGTATGAAAGAGGGGGTCCAACCAATTTATTTAGAAAACTAAGCAAACAAAAACAAACGAAAACCAAAACAAAAACGCAAAAGAAGACGCTCCAAGAACAACGCAACTGTGCATGAAACTATAAAAATGAAGCGTTTGGAAGAAACCTGGGATTTTTATTGATGAAGAAGGGGATGCCTTGGGCATCCCCAAGCTTTGACGCTTGTACTTCTTGGATATTTCTTGGGGTGACACGCGTGGCATCCCCAAGCTTTAGCTTTAGTCCATCCTTCATCTCATTACTCATTCCTTCCATACACCTGAAATTTTTCCTTCATACAAAACTTCACACAATCTTTATTAGCAACATTAGTGCACTCAAGATAAATAAGTCTTAAGGTTCAGTTCTAACACCAAATAAACTTCCATTATAACAAAAGCTACTGTAGCACTTCCCTCAAAAATCTCAATTCCCCAAAAGAACTCAAAAAGGAACCAACAAGAAGCAAATGCAGAAAATGGCAGAAATCTGTCTAAATAGACCAGCAGGTAAAGACAAAAAAATTCGAAGACCTTCTGTTGCTCAAATCAAAAGTGTTGAACTAACGAAAGTTAGATAACAACCTGGGGCAGAAGCACAAAAATTCACGACTTAAAAAGACGTTCAGAGATTTTACACGAATTTTTACGGTGAAGCACATAAATCTGTTTCAGGACATCAACTTTCCCAATCATTACTTCTATCTCATTAGAGGTTACTCTTGGCACAAAAAGCAAAGAAAAAGGATAAGGAGCGGTTATTGCTGAGGTAATAACTTCCAAGACTCATCTAAAACTTTTGGGTTATCTCCCAATAAGTACTTTTCTTTAACGCCTTTAAGTTAGACACAAGCAAAAACTAAAATGGATAGAATAGAAGTAAGCGGAGATAGTCATGGTAAAACATTGTTTTGTTCAACGAAATCCTTTTGTTAACAAGGTTGATCAGGTCTTGTTACAAAAACAATTTCATATGAGACAAAACTTTATATTTCACTAATGATTATGTTACCTCAACCTTGATAGCAATGGTCCCAATCATAATAGTTTCAAATTTTTCTCTTGGTATGGGACAATATATTTCTCCAACTTGAATGCCCTCAACATGTTCAATTGAATTCAAAACCATAAGTCCTATCAATCTTCTTGGGGAAATAGACAGTATGTTCCGTGTCATTAACATTGAAGATCACCTTCCCTTGATTACCATTAATAACAGCTCCTGCAGTATTAAGAAAAGGTCTCCCAAGAATAATAGATATATTATCATCTTCAGGCATGAAAGTTTGAGAGGATGCTCACATAAGAAATAAGAGTTGGAGTGAAAGAGAGCATCAAGAAGCAAATTCAAAACACATTTAAGTCTAACCCACTTCCTATGCATAGGAATCGTGTATGCAAATAAATTCACAAAGAACAAGGTGACAGGCATAGGAAGATATAACAAGAGTAACTTCAAAACTTTCAGCACATAGAGAGGTGTTTCAATACCATGAAAACTTCTACAACCATATTTTCCTCTCTCATAATAATTTTCAGTAGCCTCATGAATAAACTCAACAATATAACTATCACATAAAGCATGCTTTTCATGATCTACAAGCACTAGAGCTTTATTATAAACATTTTCAAAGGAATCCTCAGGAACATAACATTTATCCTCCTTTAGTAAGCATGGAGGACAATCAAATAATGTAAGGGATAAAGAGTTACTCTCATTAGAAGGTAGGCATGGGTAGCTAATCCATCTTCCTCCTTTTGTTCATCACTCTCCTCCTCTTTTTCATCTAATGAGATTTCAGATTCATCAATTTCTTCTTCCATAGGATCCCGCAAGGCATTAGTCTCTTCCATTTGTGGAAAGCATCTATTAAAATATTCAAGAATATACCCATTTTCATCCTTGTAATTATCAAAGCAAAATTTAAGTATACCATAAACCTCATATTTGTAAGGTGAATCATCAATATTTTCAAACAAACTAGCAAGTTCAAAAGCACCCTTCCAAGCAATAAATTCTTCAATTTGTTCCGCATCATAAAAGTCATAAATTCCTTTAGCATAAGAAGATATGGTATCATTATAATTATACTCACATTGGTGTTTATACCTCTTTCTGCAACAAGATTTATCACAACAATAAGTAACATTATAAGTAGAGCACACATTTCTAGCAATGGTATACAATTTATCAATTAGTTCCCATAAGTGTTTCCCTTTTTGTGACAAGCGGTGTTTCTTATAATAATATTTTTGATATTCCGTGAACCCACCTTGCCAATAAGCTTCAGTTTCAAAGAAACCAACCATTAACAACAAGCATGATAAAGCAAGACAATAACAGACCAACAAAAATAACAACTAGAGTAGGAACTACTTTTTTTTTTGTATTTTTGATAAAGAAACACGAAAACAAGATGAAAATAAACTTAGCTTAAACAATAGTGATTCCAAGTGGACTTGATAAATAAAGCTATGCTCCCCGGCAACAGCGCCAGAAAATAGTCTTGATGACCCACAAGTATAGGGGGTGTATCGCAGTATTTTCGAGGGAAGTGAAACCCAATTTATTGATTCGACACAAGGGGAGCCAAATAATATTTATAAGCCTTAACAACTGAGTTGTCAATTCAGCTGCACCTGGAAACAATCTTGCTCACAACAGTTTATCAGTAGCAACAGTTTTGTAGTAGGAATAGTAAAGTAACAGCAGTAGTAAAGTAAAGACAGCAGTAACAATAGCAGTAAACAGTGGGATTCGAGTGCGGTAGGCATAGGGATAGATGGACGGGCGTTGCATAGACAAGACAATTCACATAGCAATCAGAACATAGGGCAATTGCAGATAAATAAGATAAAGCATCCAAGTACTAGATAATCCTAGGCATGTGTTCCATATATAGTCATACGTGCTCGCAATGAGAACTTGCACAACATCTTTTGTCCTGCCAGCCCGTTTGCAGCGGGGCCTCAAGGGAACTACTGGCAATTAAGGTGCTCCTTTTAATAGAGCACTAGAGCAAAGTATTAACACTCTGTGAACACATGTGATCCTCACATCAAAGCCATTCCCTCCGGTTATCCCGATTTCTGTCACTTCGGGGCCATTGGTTCCGGACAACAACGTGTGTATACAACTTACAGATAAGACCAGAAACAATACTATCATAATGAATCAATAACATGTTCAGATCTGAAATCATGGCACTCGGGCCCTAGTGACAAGCATTAAGCACAACAAGTCGCAACAAAGTCAAAAAGCACTAATAGAAGATACTAAGCACCATGCCCTAACAATCTGATGCCATTACATGAATGATCTCATCCAATCCCTACCATCCCCATAGCCTACAGCGGGGGATTACTCACTCATAGATGGGGGAAACATGGATGGTCGATGGAGAACCGATGGTGATGATGATGGCGATGATCTCCTCCAATTCCTCGTCCCGACAGGGTGCGAGAACGGAATTTCTGGTGCTGTTTCGTGGAATCTGGTGGTGGCGGCGGAGCGGAACTCCTTCTGGAAAAACATCGAACCCCCCAGCGTTTTTAGGTCATAAGGCTTCTTATAGGCGAAGAGGGAGACCGAGGGGGTGCCTGGGGGCCCACACCATGCCCTGGCGCGGCCAGGCCTAGCCCATGCCTGGGGGGGGTGTGGCCAGCCCCTCGCCCTCCTCTGTCTCGTATTCTGGCTCCATGAGTCTTCCGAAAAAAATAGGCACTTTGGCTTTTGTCCTGTCCAATTCCGAGAATATTCATTTTCTGACTTTCCTGGAACCAAAAACAGCAGAAAACAGGCAGCTGGCACTATGGCTCTTGTTAATAGGTTAGTCCAAGAAATCATATGAAAAGTACTCCAAGGTGTGGACAAAACACAAGAAAGTGGATAAAACCAAGCATGGAACATCAAAAATTATAGATACATTTGCAATGTATCACCACACCACTTGATGTTTCCTCTTCTTTATCTTCATCATCATCATTGTCGGAGGATAATTCTTCATGTGTTATCAAGACAATTTCACCCGACTTCTTGTTGGTAGGATTCCTTTTGATGATGGGTTTCTTGTAAGGAGCTTTGGAGGTCTTCTTCAACACAAGTTTACCCCCATGATCTTTTCTTTTCTCATAGGGACAACCGGCAACAAAGTGGTAGCGGTCACCACAATTGAAGCAAGTTCTCAACTTAGACCCATTGTCTCTTCTCCCATTGGGGTTGCTTCTTCGTTGCATCTCCATCTTGGCCTTGGCGGGGTCTTTCCAAAAGTTTCTTGCATAGAAGGCCATGTATTCACCATGAGCAACCTAGACATCTTTGGGGTGGCTTGTTGAAAGACCCTCATCACTCCCTTCATCTTCATCATACTCCACAACCTTGGCCTTCAAGGCAAGATTGACACCACTACTCATTCCTGAAAGAACATTTCGTGGTTCCCTGTGTTTTTGTGTTAGATAACAATAACGTGGAGTTTCTCATGTGTGCTAAGTGTTGCAGGGAAGTGTTTTTGATGTTTGGGGGGCGGATTATCTGCCCCGATCAAGGGCCGGATAATCTGGCCTGACCATCTTGGCCAGGGCTGGTCACGTGTGAGCTTTTGTCTAGGGGGTGGATTTCCCCCCGGATAATCCATGGCTGGGGCAGATTTCCCCCGGCCGGATAATCCGGCCTCCCTCTAGGGCCGGATAATCTGGCCCCAAAAAGCTCCAACGGCTCCATCTGGACAGGGGGTATAAAAGCCACATCCACCCCTCCTGTCAGAACTCTTGATTCGTTTGAAAAAGATCAGACCTGTTGCAAAATCTCTCTCCCAAGATCTCCCACTTCAACCACCCAAAGGCTTCGATCTCTGGGGGAATTGAAGGAGGAGACATCATTCATAGTCATCACGAATCAGGTGCTTCAACTCCTCTCCATTCACTTGGAGAATCCCAATCTAGTATTCTTGTTAATATCTAGATCTTGTGTTTCGTTATTGATAACAATTTTTCTTGTTGTAGATTGTTGTCATTACGGGAGCCTCCAATTTAGTTGTGGAGTTGTGCCCTGCTAGTTGTGTAAATGCGTCGGCTCCCACCTCGAAGGGTTCCAATAGTGGAAAGGTGGACCAGGCCTTTGGTGGCGAGATCTATCGAAGAACAGGGTGAGGCCTATTGTGGCGGGGTGGTCTTAGTACCGCCCACCCCTCCAACGCAGATGTACTTCCCTTAACAAGGAAGGAACTGCGGTAAACCAAATCATGTGTCTCCATGTGCTCCACTATGGTTTCCTCGTTCCTCACTCTTACTCGTCTTTACTCGCTAGTAGTTAGGTTTGCATACAGGGAAATTCTACATAGTTGCATATCTAGAGAATTTACCTTTTGTGTCAAGCCTAAAATTGAAAAAGCATTAAAATTTGAAGTAGCACCTATTCACCCCCCCTCTAGGTGCCCATATGATCCATTTCAATTGGTATCAGAGCCTCAGCTCTTTATTCAGGCTTAACCGCCTAAGAGAAGTATGAGTACTAAGTAAAATGGGAATGATGCTATGGACAAGGTCACAATGGATGACCTCAAGACATTGGAAACAACCTTGTTGAAATCCTTTGAGACCAAGATGGAAGAGATGCAAAGATTGATTGCTCGCCTCACATCATCTACAACCCCATCTCCATCTTCCTCTAAGGCCACCACTCCTCTATCTAAGGATGAGGCTCATGCCATATATAAGGAAGATGAGGTGGCGGGTGAGAAACATAATGGCTCCGCCTCCAAGAAGGGAAGTGGTAAGGAGGATTATAGTGAGGTTCCTCACCTATATTCTCTCGATCCACCTATCCCTCATCCTCATATAAACAATAGGGGTGATCCACCCAATCTTACTGCATCTTCATTTAATCAATGGAAATTCTTAATGAAATCTCATGTATGCAGTTCGTCGATTGAGCTTCGGAGGATTATTGAAGATGGTCTTCATATTGGAGACCCCACCAACTTAACTAGAAGAGAAGTTGTGGATAGTCAACTAAATGCAATGGCTCTTCAAATGATTCAGCTTGGAGTGGGTCCCAAAGACATGCCACATATTGAGCACTTCAACACCGCCAAAGAAGCTTGGGATTCCCTCACCGACCTATTCATTGTAAATGAAAGCATGAGAAGGAATAGGTACGATGCTCTTAGTAATGAAGCTGAAGGATTCTACATGTTGGATGGTAAGGACCATGAAGACATGTATACAAGGCTCAAGAGCATTGCTACAACATTTAGAAAGCATGGAGCCACTCACATTGATGATGCCTGGATCAAAAGGAAATATGTGAGTGCCCTCATGCCATTTGAGCCAACGGACTTGAAGAGTTTGCAAGGTAGACAAAACTACCACCAAATGACTTCCAATGAAGTCATGCAAGAAATGCCGGCCTTCAAAGTTGCCGCCAAGAACACCGAAGATGCCCGTGCTCGGGCTATTGGAATGCAAAAAAGGAGTCAATGTTGCTCTAAAGGAAAATGTTGTTGAACAAGATGAGGATGAAATAGGATACGATGTTGTCTCCATGGGCTATCCCGAGGAAGTCAAGCGTGCTCATGATGAGTACATGTCCTTCTACGCAAGGAATTTTTGGAAGGACCCAGCCAAGCCCAAGTCTGAACTTGAGCACAAGAATGGGTCAAGTGGGCGAAGTGAGAATGGGCCAAAACTGAGGACATGCTACAATTGTGGGGACCGGTTGCACTTTGTGGCTGAGTGTCCATATCAAAGTAGAGAAGACAATGGGGGTAGGCTCATCCTCAAAGAAAAGTCGAAGTCTCCTCGAAAGAAGCCATTTATCAGAAAGAATGGCCCTTACAAGAAGTAACCCAAGATTGTCTTGGTGGCACAAGAAGAATATTCTTCTGCAAGTGAAGACGAAGAGGATGAAGATAGTTCTCGAGAGGTGGCTACTATAGCCACCACATCTACCCCTACATCGCTCTTCGACTCTCCAAACGAAAATGTCATCAACAACAACGTCACTTCCCTTACGGCAAGAGGGTCCGAGGTATCATCTTCTATTTCTTCATTTCCTAAGACTAATATAAATATGGATATGGATGATCATACTAGTCTTAAGATAAAAAAAGAATTTATTGCTTTGGACAATTTTTTCACTAACTTGCAAGGTGAGCACTGATGACCCACAAGTATAGGGGGTGTATCGCAGTATTTTCGAGGGAAGTGAAACCCAATTTATTGATTCGACACAAGGGGAGCCAAAGAATATTTATAAGCCTTAACAACTGAGTTGTCAATTCAGCTGCACCTGGAAACAATCTTGCTCACAGCAGTTTATCAGTAGCAATAGTTTTGTAGTAGGAATAGTAAAGTAACAACAGTAGTAAAGCAAAGATAGTAGTAACAAAAGCAGTAAACTGTGGGATTCGAGTGCGGTAGGCATAGGGATGGATGGATGGGCGTTGCATGGACAAGACAATTCACATAACAATCAGAACATAGGGCAATTGCAGATAAATAAGATAAAGCATCCAAGTACTAGACAATCCTAGGCATGTGTTCCATATATAGTCATACGTGCTCGCAATGAGAATTTGCACAACATCTTTTGTCCTGCTAGCCCGTTTGCAGCGGGGCCTCTAGGGAACTACTGGCAATTAAGGTGCTCCTTTTAATAGAGCACTAGAGGAAAGCATTATCACTCTGTGAACACATGTGATCCTCACATCAAAGCCATTCCCTTCTGGTTATCCCGATTTCTGTCACTTCGGGGCCATAGGTTCCGGACAACAACATGTGTATACAACTTGTAGATAAGACCAAAAACAATACTATCATAATGAATCAATAACATGTTCAGATGTGAAATCATGGCACTCGGGCCCTAGTGACAAGCATTAAGCACAACAAGTCGCAACAACGTCATAAAGCACTAATAAAAGATACTAGGCACTATGCCCTAACAATCTGATGCCATTTCATGAACGATCTCATCCAATCCCTACCATCCCCATAGCCTACAGCGGGGGATTACTCACTCATAGATGGGGGAAACATGGATGGTCGATGGAGAAGCGATGGTGATGATGATGGCGATGATCTCCTCCAATTCCCCGTCCCGGCAGGGTGCCAGAACGGAGTTTCTGGTGCTGTTTCGTGGAATCTGGTGCTGGCGGCGGAGTGGAACTCCTTCTGGAAAAACATCGACCCCCCTGGATTTTTTAGGTCAGAAGGCTTCTTATAGGCGAAGAGGAAGACCGAGGGGGTGCCCGGGGGGCCCACACCATGCCCTGGCGCGGCCAGGCCTAGCCCGCGCCTGGGGGTGGTGTGGCCAGCCCCTGGCCCTCCTCCGTCTCATATTCTGGCTCCGTGAGTCTTCCAGAAAAATAGGCACTTTGGCTTTTGTCCCGTCCAATTCCAAGAATATTCATTTTCTAACTTTCCTGGAACCAAAAACAGCAGAAAATAGGCAGCTGGCACTGTGGCTCTTGTTAATAGGTTAGTCCAAGAAATCATATGAAAAGTACTCCAAAGTGTGGACAAAACACAAGAAAGGAGATAAAACCAAGCATGGAACATCAAAAATTATAGATACATTTGCAATGTATCAACATCCCCAATCTTAACTCATGCTCGTCCTTGATGTCTACGCACTTCTATTCTTGTAGACAGTTGTTGGGCCTCCAAGTGCAGAGGTTTGTAGAACAGCAACAAGTTTTCCTTTAAGTGGATTACCCAAGGTTTATCGAACTCAGGGAGGAAGTGGTCAAAGGTATCCCCTGTCAAGCAACCCTGCAATCAAGATACAAGAAGTCTCTTGTGTCCCCAACACACCCAATACACTTGTCAGGTGTATAGGTGCACTAGTTCGGCGAAGAGATAGTGAAATAAAAGTGGTATGGATAAATATAAGTGGTAATGGTGATAGATAATAGCTTGGTGGCGTGGAAAAGACAAAAGTAAAACTAAAATAAAGATGGAAACAAGCAAACATGTAATAGATCTAATAGCAAATGGTGTATCAATGCTAAGAAACAAGGCCTAGGGATCATACTTTCACTAGTGAACACTCTCTCATATAAATATATCATCTTCATGATACTACTCTTAACTACTCTCCGGTTGGACACTCTAATCGATGGTAGGGCTATAACAGCACTCCTCAAAGTAAGCCTTTCCCATCTAGAAAACCACACACTGTCACCTTGAGTACTAGATGAGTCCAACAAACACCACAATTTCATAAAGGCATCCAACTCCAAATATAACTCATAACAAGTATTTGTAATCTCTAGCCTAAGTGCCACCATGGTGTGCACACTGTCAACTTCACACACATGGGGAGAGCAGAGATCTATTAAAGCACTTGAGTAGCAAGGTAGATCTATAGATTACAAGCTCATGATCTCAATAAGATCATGCATAGAGAGAGATGAACACATAGCTACCGGTAGAACCCCTTAGCCTCGAGAGAGAACTACTCCCTCCTCATCATGGGAATCAGCAATGGTGATGGAGATGGCGGTGGAGATCGATGGAGATGGCTCCGGGGGCACTTCCCCGTCCCGGCACGGTGCCGGAACAGAGACTTTCTGTCCCCCGAATCTCCCCTTCGGTGGTGGTGGCGCTACGGAACTTTTCGTGGCTGGAGGCTTGATGATTTAGGGTTTTCGTATCGAAGGCTTCTTATAGGCGAAAGGGCAAGGTCGGTGGAGTGCCAGGGGGCCCACACCACCTGGTGGCGTGGCCAGGGCTAGCCCGCGCCACCATATGGTGTGGCCAGGCCCTGGCCCTCCTCCGTCTCTGCTTCTGGCTCCGTGAGTCTTCCAGTAAAATAGGAACTTTGGCTTTTGTCCCGTCCAATTCCGAAAATATTGATTATCTGACTTTCCTGGAACCAAAAACAGCAGAAAACAGACAACTGGCACTGTGGCTCTTGTTAATAGGTTAGTCCAAGAAATCATATGAAAAGTACTCCAAAGTTAGAACAAAACACAAGAAAGTAGATAAAACCAAGCATGGAACATCAAAAATTATAGATACATTTGCAATGTATCAGTCCTCGAGTAGGTAAGTGATAGAAAGAAAGAATAATTTTTGAGGTGACATGCACCATCAAAGACTTGACCAAAGTATTTGTAAACATTCAAAGCTGGGATCATAGTACTTCAATCATAACATGAAAGACAAAGTTCTAGCAATAAGACAAAGAAACTATGATGCAACATGAAAAGGCACAAACAAAAGATTCATGAATAACAATGCTTTGCAAGACGTTTGTTTGTTTCACATAAAGAAAACATAGCATAATAGCATTCAGCTTGTCCCTCATAGAGTAGCAAATATAAATGCATAGGACACCTTCAAAGTTTATGAGAGTGACTAGATACAAATAGTTTAAAACAAGCAATATCAAGATATGCATCAATCAACTAGTCTTGGGACAATGCACGTAGAACTAAGAATGGCCACTATGCTCTCAAGAAAGTGCTCATAGAATGTGTGGAGACTCAACAAGGAAATGAACAGGTTTTGAAAAGTTTGAAAGGCTTCCAAATGCTGAAAGTATGGTACTTGTTAGCTTTGAGCTCTCATTGCCCCTATCATAAGCATCTTTAAATGGTTATGGTTAAAGTGACACAACTAAAAGGATATGCTTGACAAGTTATAAATCGAAGTCTCGTGCCCCTTACTTACGAAGACCAATCCTCATGCTACTCAACTTCAGTCACAAGTAAGCTCTTGTCATTGTAAGTATACACATATCATAGAGAACCGCCAACGGGGTACCCCTTGCACATGACACAGGAGTTATCCCATAATCAAAATGACAAGGCAAGCAGACAATGAGCATCTCAGCGATCTTTTTATTTACTATGTGCATAGATTTTTATTGAGGATGCTTCATAGAATGCTCATTATGGTTATGCTGCAAGTTTCCACCATGATTAGGCATGGCTTAGGCTAGCGGCCCAGGAGTTTCTCTAACATACATACAAACTCCATGATCTTACAAGTTCCACTTTTATTTCACACCGCCGGGATCCATAAGCAAAATAACATGATATCAACTAGGTACAAGTACCAATGAAATGTTGAAAGCGGTCCCCATGATACATGGTTCTGCTAACTTCAACTCATAAAGCGCAAGCATATACGCAACAAAGAAGGACGCAATAGTTCAGGTTTATTAGATGCAAGAAAATAAAGTGTGCCATCAAGTTCATGAGAGCTTTACTAACTAACTTTCTCATAACAAGCAAACATTTTATTAGGAAGAAAACAAGGCATATTGAATATGCACGGAAGTAGCAAATGATGCTAATAGGTAGGTATGGTGGACACTTTGGCAAAATTTGGTTTTAGGGAGTTGGAAACTGATGACCCACAAGTATAGGGGGTGTATCGCAGTATTTTTGATAAGTAAGAGTGTCGAACCCAACGAGGAGCAGAAGGTGCTGGCTAGTGGTATGGATCAGGAATTCTCTGCAAATACTTAGCAAAAGAATTTTTAGGGGTTTTCGATAAAGCAAGTAAACAAAGTACGAGTAAACAAAAGACAGTAAGAATGAATGCAACAAGTGGCCCAATCCTTTATGCAGCAAAGGACAAGCCGGTTGTATTTCTATAGATGACCAAACGTTCTCGAGGACACATGGGAAGACTGTCAAGTGCTTTCGCTTCATATAGTCGATTAATCTTCTCTAGCTTGCTAAGTGTTGTGTGGGTGAACCTGTGCTAATGTACCGTCCCATCCAAGACTTAATACATACTTGTGATTATACCCCTTGCAAACAACCGTAAGTACAAGAAAGTAATTAAGGTAGAAACCTAACCACAGCTTTAAACTCTAAGACCCTTACGTCCCTTGTGCAATGGTTTCCTAACGGGGGTTCAGGTTTCTGTCACTCCGGCAACCCCTACGATTAGTAGCCAAATACACAATTCATTCCCCTAGGCCCATATAGGTGAAGTGTCATGTAGTCGACGTTCACATGACACCACTAGAAGAAGTACACCACAACTTAAATAACAATCTATTGAATCTTTCTCAACGCAACTCCACTAATAACAACAAGACTTCTCCCATGTCCTCAAAAACAAAACGAACTACTCACAAGTCATCATATGGATCATGATCAGAGATGGAATAATGATGTATAACAATCTGAACATAAACAATAATTCAATGGTTCACTCAATAGCATCAACTACAAAGAGTAATCAACACCGGGAGAGTTTCCCCTATGAACTATGCAAGATTCAACGCAATTGTTACAACAATATGGAGATGGTGATGAGGGTGATGATGGTGATGATGATGATGATCCCGATGAAGTCCAGCTTGATGGTGGTGTTGATGGCGACGATCTCCCCTCTTCGGGAAGGAATTCCCCCGATAGAAATCTGTCTACCAGAGAGATCTTTCTCCCTCGGTGTTTTCCGCCCCGCAGAGGCGACGAAATCTTTTTGTGGTCGCTCCCCGAGTCTTAGGGTTTCGGGAGGAAGATATACGCCAGAGGGGAGAGGCTGGAGTGGGCCAGGGTGGCCACACCACTCCCTGGCGCGGCCTGGGCTTGCCCGCGCCATGGGGTGGTGTGGGTCCCCCTGTGGCCCAACTCCACTCCATCTTCTGGCATCTTGAGTCTTCTGGAAAAATAGAATTTTCCGTATATTTTCCCGGATTTTCTGATCTTCGTGAATTTTGCCTCCAAACATCACCTTTTCCATCAGAATCCTGACTACAGCGGTCCATGCTCCAAAAGTCATCAACCATGCAAAAACAGATGAAATAACATAAGTATCACCTCTCAATATGAAATATATCAATGAATAATAGTGAATTAAGACACATAATAGTGATGCAAAATGGACGTATCAACTCCCCCCAAGCTTAGACTTCGCTTGTCCCCAAGCGAAACTGAGCTCAATAAACATGACCTCAGGTTTATGGAGTGAAGAGTCGATAAAAGAATACGGACAAGAAGTATCACATTCATCAAATACATAGAACATAATAGAAGACAACTCACTATTATACAACTCAAATTGCAATGAGTAAAGGAAACACAATAAAGATACATAGAGTAAATCATCATTGGTAATGGCAAACTTAGCTCTTGGTCGAAGAATAGTTGATAATTTGCTAGAGTTCACAAATAGCTGGTTTTTTCAAAGAAAGCTTTCAAAGTAGTAAACTTCAAAATAAGAGCAATGTGCAAAACAAGGAACATAAGAAACATGATAGAATAAATCATCATATGAATGAATGAAACACATCAACTCAAAATACTTGCTGAGATAGAAGGGAATAGGTTTACTGACTCAACTACAAAGTGAAAGAAAGGGCCCTTCAAAGAGGGAAGCATGGATTGCAAGTCTCATAAAGAGCTCCCAAAAATTATGATACTTACTAGCTTTCATCTCTGATTGCCCCTATCATAGGCATCTTTAGGTGATTAAGGTTAAAGTGAGTTCCAATCTGAGTTATATGCTTGTCAGACTATAAACTGAAAATCCCAAGTCCCTTGAGTACGAGGGCCGCTCCTCATGCTACTCAACTTTAGTTACCGGTAAGTTCTTGTCATCGTAAGTATGTGCGTATCATTAAGAACCGCCAACGGGGTACCCCTTGCCCGATGATACGGAAGAATCCCCATATCAAAATGACAAGGCAAGCAGACAATGAGTATCTCAGCAATCTTCTTATTTACCACGGGAAAATGGTACTTTTTTCTCTCTTTCCTCTTTTCATAGTATCTCTTTTTTCCTTTTCTTTTTCTCAATAGCTTTCTCTCTCTTTTTTATAAGAAGAATGCTTCATAGATATCATTATGGTTACGCTGCAGGTTTCCACCATGTCAACATGGATTAGACCAGCGGCCCAGGCGTTTCTCTAACACACATACATAACTCCATGGACTTACAAGCTCCCCTTTTATTTCACACCGACGACATCCGCAAACAAAAGAGCAAGGTATCAACTGGGTATATATTTACAAGTGTTGAAAGCGTTCCCCGTGACAGCACGGTTCTGCTAATCCCCAGCCTATAATTTGCAAGCATATAACTTTTCATGGAGAGTTCACAATGGTTCAGGTTTATTAAGTGCGGAAAATAAAGTGTGCCATGAAGTTCGTGAGAGCTTTAATCACTAATTTTCTCATAACAAGTTTAATTTGGGAGGTAGACAAAACAGGAATTTACTTGGAATAGCAATAAAGCTACTAGGTAGGTATGGTGGACACAAATGGCAAAGGTTTTGGTTTAAAGGAGGTGGATGCACGAGAAGAATTCCCTCTCAGTACCGGTTTTTGGCTAGCAAGGCTGGGTAGCAAGTACAAGAGTTGAAGGAAACAAACAAACAAACATACAAGTGATAAAGACAAACATGCAATCTTCCTTAGAAGCACAAAAGATCTTAACTAGAGAATACTAAACTTATGAGCAAATCAAGAAAGAAAGATGATGAAATTATTTTCCTTTAGAGTACTTCTATCTTTTTCTTTTCAACTCTCAAAAAGGTGTTGCTACTGACCGAGCCAGGTTTGCCAAAACCAATTAAATTAACTCAAAGATCCCAAAGTGCTACCAATACTAACAACAAGATCAATCATATAACCGCAAATTGAAAACTAACATAAGCTATGCAAAAGAGTGAATGAAAGAACTTCTCATTAATAATCCATAACGGAAACTCACACCAAGGGATACAAATCTAACGAGAGAGGGGACACTTCCATAATGCAAACCATACTACAAAATAACTCCTCTATTCATGATATGACTCTACTAATAAGGTAAAAAGATAGAAGATAGTGATATGATACCGCGGCACTCCCCCAAGCTTGGAACAAGCCAAGGGGATGCCAAACCTGATGACGAATTACTCCTTTAGGTGGTGGTGGTATACTCTCATCTTCGTCCGAAGTTTTGATTTTGAACGTCATAGAACTGTGCTTGCAGTTCGTTGGCTGTTTGGCGGAGTGAAAGGACTTCATCTTTGAGTTCAGCAGTATCCTTTTGGTGCTCGGCGATGAGTTCGGAACAAATCTTGTGGATGATGTCCACTTCGCGCTCCGCCATCTTCCTGTACCTAAAGACTTCTTGCTCCAATGCTTCCATCCTGTCCTCCAGACTTCCTTCACCTTTAGGGACTTGAACCTCCTTAATCCGGACCTCCCCACCTTCGAGCAACAACTCCTTGGGATGAATCTTCAATTCTCTCATGTATGGGTTGATGATATCTTCTAAGGAATCTCCATTGGATGTTCCAGAGGAAGACATTGTGGCTCCAAATCTGGGATTCTTCCTGGCAGAAACAGATCGAAACAAAAACACGACGAAAACACGATATATGAACCTCGGGGGATCCGGGGGTTATAAATTACGAAGTTTCATATCAAAAGGAAGGTATTGGGAGAAAACGAGTCGGAGGCGGAGTTCGGAGTGGCCTCACCACCTGGTGGCGCGGCCAGGGGTGGACCCGCGCCATGGGGTGGTGTGGGCCACCCCGACTCCGGTTCCGTCCCTTTTTCGCTTCGAAACTTTCCTTATTGACCGAAAACTGCAAAAATATAGTTGGATTGTACTTTAGCGGAACTTTTCTTACCAGAACTGTTACCTATTTGAATACGGACTCTGCAGGTCTCTGAATTTGGTATCTAGTAAATCCTTCCGAAGTCATCACTTGAATATCATCGATATCTTCATCTTCATATACTTATTACTTGAGTCATAAAACCTTTCTCTTCCTTATTACACCATTATCTCCACTTTCCTGGAAATTTCTTTCACACAAAACTTCACACAATTCTTATTAGCAACATTAGTATAAGTGAAGTGATAGAACCTTTTGAGTCCAACTTTAACTGAAAACCATCAAAACATAAGATACCATAGCAACTCCTTCCGAAAACCCAAAAAGAATTCAAAAAGGAAATCGAATAAAAGAAGCAAATGCAAGATTGGCAAAATCGGTCAAAACAGACCAGCAGGTAAAGATCAATTTTTTCGAAAATCTTCTGTTGCTCAAATCAAAAGGTGCAAAACTAACGAAAGTTAAATAACAACCTGGGGCAGAAGCACAAACAACTACAGCTCAATCCGACATACAGAGATCTCTCACGAATTTTTACGGTGAAGCACAAAAAATCTGTTTCGGGACAGCAACTTCCCCAAATATTACTTCTCTCTCATTAGAGGTTGATCTTGACACAAAAACCAAACAAAACGGATAAGGAGCGGTTATTACCAAAGTAATAACTTCCAAGACTCAAAGAAACAAAAACAAACTGAAAGCATAAACAAATTGGGTTGTCTCCCATAAAGCTCTTTCTTTATAGCCATTAAGATGGGCATGATAATTTTGAAGAAGCTCTCATAGGGATATGATTTGAAGTGAAAGAGAGCATTAAGAAGCAAAAACACACACATTTAAGTCTAACCCACTTCCTATGCAAGGGAATTTTGTAAACAAACAAGTTGTTGAAACCAAAGGAAACTTGCATAAGAAGGCAAAAGAAGTGCAGCATAAAAACTTTCAGCATAAAACGGGGAAACTTGATATTATTGAGATGCATAAGAACACTTTTCCCTCTCTCATAATAACTTTCAGTATCATGCATAAACTTAACAATATAGCTATCACAAGGACCATCATAGCAATGATCACTTATTCTAACAGAAAACACAGGAATACTAGCTCTCATAACACTACTATGTGAAACAATATTAGAGGTATCCTTACAAAGGATAGTGTGTCCCTCTTCCTCATACTTAGTGACAAAGTCTTTCACATATGCTATTATAGGTTCATCAACCATTTGTTTATCAGGTTCAACAACTTTATTCATACTTTCATTAACCATACTAGCTATCATAGAATGCTCCTTTACCTTAACTGGAAAAGGCATTTTCTCAATATAAGGTTTAGGTAAAACATGATTAGCAGTATAAACTTCAGTATTCCTTGCAGGAACACTTTTAGCAACATCTTTATAAGGTTCATGCTACTTATTCCACTTCTTTTTAGGCACTTCAATGTAAGAAGCAAAAGCCTTAAAATAAGAAGCAATAGCTTGAGAGTCTAGACCATAAGCATTTTTAATATTTTGAAAGTCATCAGTTCCCATAAAAGATTCAATGCATTCATAATCATAATTTATACCTGACTTTCTACCTTTGTCATTCTCCCAAGCTTCAGCATTGTCTTGAATACGATCCAGAAGGTCCCATTTAGCTCCTTCTTCCATATGAGTGAATGATCCAGCACAAGAAGCATCCAATAAATCCTTATCATGTTGAGGGAGCCTTGCATAAATGTTCTTGATAATAATATTGTTGGGGAGACCATGAATGGGACATTTGAGCATTAGTAACTTCAATCTCCCCCAAGCTTGAGTTGTACTCTCTCCATCAAGAGGCCAAAAGTTGTATATTTGATTCCGATCTTTATGAGTCTCACTAGGAGGATAAAACTTTGAATAAAAGAGAGGCACTATTTCCTCCCATTCCAGAGCTTGACCATTCTTCAACAGCATATACCATTCCTCAGCACTTCCTTTCAGCGATAATAAGAATAACTTCTTCTTAACTTGATCTGTAGTAATACCTGCACACTTGAACAACCCGCATAATTCGTGTATAAAGAGTAAATGATCACCGGGATGGACAGTTCCATCCAACATAATAGTTATCCATAACACGATCAATAATTCTTGTAGGTATTTTGAAAACATCTTTCTCAGCAGGTGGTGGCTTATCTACTACCTTAGTAGTGGTAGTAGCATTACCAAATAAGAAACTCAGCGAATTATCCATAACGAAAATAAAGCAACTAGCAGAAGTAAACAATACTCACAATAGAAGTTTCCTTTACCAGTTCCACTCTCCAATAGCGCTTCACTCCCTGACAACGGCGCCAGAAAATAGTCTTGATGACCCACAAGTATAGGGGGTGTATCGCAGTATTTTCGATAAGTAAGAGTGTCGAACCCAACGAGGAGCAGAAGGTGCTGGCTAGTGGTATGGATCAAGAATTCTCTGCAAATACTTAGCAAACAGATTTTTAGGGGTTTTCGATAAAGTAAGTAAACAAAGTATGAGTAAACAAAAGACAGTAAGAATGAATGTAGCAAGTGGCCCAATCCTTTATGCAGCAAAGGACAAGCCGGTTGTATTTCTATAGATGACCAAACGTTCTCGAGGACACATGGGAAGACTGTCAAGTGCTTTCGCTTCATATAGTCGATTAATCTTCTCTAGCTTGCTAAGTGTTATGTGGGTGAACCTGTGCTAATGTACCGTCCCATCCAAGACTTAATACATACTTGTGATTATACCCCTTGCAAACATCCGTAAGTACAAGAAAGTAATTAACATAGAAACCTAACCACAACTTTAAACTCTAAGACCCTTACGTCCCTTGTGCAATGGTTTCCTAACGGGGGTTCAGGTTTCTGTCACTCCGGCAACCCCTACGATTAGTAGCCAAATACACAATGCATTACCCTAGGACCATATAGGTGAAGTGTCATGTAGTCGACGTTCACATGACACCACTAGAAGAAGTACACCACAACTTAAATAACAATCTATTGAATCTTTCTCAACGCAACTCCACTACTAACAACAAGACTTCTTCCATGTCCTCAAGAACAAAACGAACTACTCACAATACATCATATGGATAATGATCAGAGATGGAATAATGATGTATAACAATCTGAACATAAACAATAATTCAATGGTTCACTCAATAGCATCAACTACAAAGAGTAATCAACACCGGGAAAGTTTCCCCTATGAACTATGCAAGATTCAACGCAATTGTTACAGCAATATGGAGATGGTGATGAGGGTGCTGATGGTGGTGGTGATGATGATGATGATCCCGATGAAGTCCAGCTTGATGGTGGTGTTGATGGCGATGATCTCCCCTCTCCGGGAAGGAATTCCCCCGGCAGAAATCTGTCTGCCGGAGAGATCTTTCTCTCTTGGTGTTTTCCGCCCCGCAGAGGCGGCAGAATCTTTTTGTGGTCGCTCCCCGAGTCTTAGGGTTTCGGGAGGAAGATATACGCCAGAGGGGAGAGGCTGGAGTGCGCCAGGGTGGCCACACCACTCCCTGGCGCGGCCTGGGCTTGCCCGAGCCATGGGGTGGTGTGGGCCCCCTGTGGCCCACCTCCACTCCATCTTCTGGCATCTTGAGTCTTCTGGAAAAATAGAATTTTCCGTATATTTTCCCGGATTTTCTGATCTTCGCAAATTTTTCATCCAAATAGCACCTTTTCCATCAGAATCCTGACTGCAGCGGTCCATGCTCCAAAAGTCATCAACTATGCAAAAACGGATGAAATAACATAAGTATCACCTCTCAATACGAAATATATCAATGAATAATAGTGAATTAAGACATATAATAGTGATGCAAAATGGACGTATCAGAAACATGAGTAAAACATAGTCAGTGTAGGTGAAGGCTAGCAATAGTAAGGGAGCGACAAACGAGAGAGCAATAATGGCCATAATCATGCAGAGCGACAAAACATCATTGATCAAAGCATAAAGTGATACTACAAGTTGAAAACTGAAGGATTATAAAGGCTTATGGTGACTTGAGATAGTCATAACATGGTGTGAGCATGCGCCAAGTCAGCCCAAATAAATCATCAAAGGAGAATACCACTATACTATGCTTTAAAATGCTAAAACAACGCATGATTCATCCAAGGCACATTAAGCAATCTCAATTGTTTATACAAGTCATGCTACAGCAAAGAATACTAAGCATAAAGCCAAAACAATATCAAGCATGGCATGACAAAGCATAGGCCACAGTCAAAAAACAAACTCTCTTTACCACTTAAGATGAACTTTTCCTACTCTTTTCCAATCCAAACCAAACTAGTTGAACACCAATGTATGAAAGAGGAGATCCAACCAATTTATTCAGAAAACTAACCAAACAAAAAACAAATGAAAACCAAAACGAAAACGCAAAAGAAGACGCTCCAAGAACAACACAACTGTGCATGAAACAATAAAAATGAAGCGTTTGGAAGAAACCTGGGATTTTTATTGATGAAGAGGGGGACGCCTTGGGCATCCCCAAGCTTTGACGCTTGTACTTCTTGGATATTTCTTGGGGTGACACGCGTGGCATCCCCAAGCTTGAGCTTTAGTCCATCCTTCATCTCATTACCCATTCCTTCCATACACCTGAAATTTTTCCTTCATACAAAACTTGACACAATCTTTATTAGCAACATTAGTGCAACCAAGATAATAAGTCTTAAGGTTTAGTTCCAACACCAATAAACTTCCATAAGAACACTATCTACTGAAGCATTTCCCTCAAAAAGCTGTATTCCCCAAAAAAACTCAAAAAGGAACCAACAAGAAGCAAATACAGAAAATGGCAAAAATCTGTCAAAACAGACCAGCAGGTAAAGACGAATTTTTTCGAAGATCTTATGTTGCTCAAATCAAAAAGTGTTAAACTAACGAAAGTTAGATAACAACCTGGGGCAGAAGCACAAAAATTCACGCCTCAAAATAACGTTCAGAGATTTTACAAAAAATTTTATGGGGAAGCACAGAAATCTATTTCGGGACAGCAACTTTCCCAATCATTACTTCTATCTCATTAGAGGTTACTCTTGGCACAAAAGGCAAATAAAAAGGATAAGGAGCGGTTATTACTGAAGTAATAACTTCCAAGACTCATCTAAAACTTTTGGGTTATCTCCCAATAAGTACTTTTCTTTAATGCCTTTAAGTTAGGCAAAAGCAAAAACTAAAAATGGATAAAATAGAAGTAAGCAGAGATAATCATGGTGAAAACATTGTTTTGTTCAATGAAATCCTTTTGTTAACAAGGTTGATCAGGTCTTGTTACCAAAACAATTTCATATGAGACAAAACTTTGTATTCCACTAATGATTATGTTACCTCAACCTTGATAGCAATGGTCCCAATCATAATAGTTTCAAATTTTTCTCTTGGTATGGGACAATATATTTCTCCAACTTAAATGCCCTCAACATGTTCAATTGAATTCAAAACCATAAGTCTATCAATCTTCTTGGGGAAATAGATAGTATGTTCCTTGTCATTGACATTGAAGGTCACCTTCCCTTGATTACAATTAATAACAACTCCTGCAGTATTTAAGAAAAGGTCTCCCAAGAATAGTAGACATATTATCATCTTCAGGCATAAAACTTTGAGAGGATGCTCACATAAGAAATAAGAGTTGGAGTGAAAGAGAGCATCAAGAAGCAAATTCAAAACACATTTAAGTCTAACCCACTTCCTATGCATAGGAATCATGTATGCAAATAAATTCACAAAGAACAAGGTGACAGGCATAGGAAGATATAACAAGAGTAACTTTAAAACTTTCACCACATAGAGAGGTGTTTCAATACCATGAAAACTTCTACAACCATATTTTCCTCTCTCATAATAATTTTCAGTAGCCTCATGAATAAACTCAATAATATAACTATCACATAAAGCATGCTTTTCATGATCTACAAGCACTAGAGCTTTATTATAAACATTTTCAAAGGAATCCTCAGGAACATAACATTTATCCTCCTTTAGTAAGCATGGAGGACAATCAAATAATGTAAGGGATAAAGAGTTACTCTCATTAGAAGGTAGGCATGGGTAGCTAATCCATTCTTCCTCCTTTTGTTCATCACTCTCCTCCTCTTTTTCATCTAATGAGATTTCAGATTCATCAATTTCTTCTTCCATAGGATTCTGCAAGGCATTAGTCTCTTCCATTTGTGGAAAGCATCTATTAAAATATTCAAGAATATACCCATTTTCATCCTTGTAATTATCAAAGCAAAATTTAAGTATACCATAAACCTCATATTTGTAAGGTGAATCATCAATATTTTCAAGCAAACTAGCAAGTTCAAAAGCACCCTTCCAAGCAATAAATTCTTCAATTTGTTCCGCATCATAAAAGTCATAAATTCCTTTAGCATAGGAAGATATGGTATCATTATCATTATACTCACACTGAAAAGGGAGGTGTTTATACCTCTTTCTGCAATGAGATTCATCACAACAATAAGTAACATTATAAGTAGAGCACACGTTTCTAGCAATGGTATACAATCTATCAATTTGTTCCCATAAGTGTTTCCCTTTTTGTGACAAGCGGTGTTCCTTATAATAATATTTTTGATCTTCCGTGAACCCACCTTGCCAATAAGCTTCAGTTTCAAGGAAACCAACCATTGACAACAAGCATGATAAAGTAAGACAATAACAGACCAACGAAAATAACAACTAGAGTAGGAACTACTTTTTTTGTATTTTTGATAAAGAAACAAGCAAACAAGGCAAAAATAAACTTAGCTTGAACAATAGTGATTCCAAGTGGACTTGATAAATAAATCTATGCTCCCCGGCAACGGCGCCCGAAAATAGTCTTGATGACCCACAAGTATAGGGGTATATCGCAGTATTTTCGAGGGAAGTGAAACTCAATTTATTGATTCGATATAAGGGGAGCCAAAGAATATTTATAAGCCTTAACAACTGAGTTGTCAATTCAGCTGCAGCTGGAAACAATCTTGCTCACAGCAGTTTATCAGTAGCAACAGTTTTGTAGTAGAAATAGTAAAGTAATAGCAGTAGTAAAGCAAAGATAGTAGTAACAAAAGCAGTAAACTGTGGGATTCGAGTGCGGTAGGCATAGGGATGGATGGACGGGCGTTGCATGGACAAGACAATTCACATAACAATCAGAACATAGGGCAATTGCAGATAAATAAGATAAAGCATCCAAGTACTAGACAATCCTAGGCATGTGTTCCATATATAGTCATACGTGCTCGCAATGAGAACTTGCACAACATCTTTTGTCCTACCAGCCCGTTTGCAGCGGGGCCTCTAGGAAACTACTGGCAATTAAGGCTCCTTTTAATAGAGCACCGGAGCAAAGCATTAACACTCCGTGAACACATGTGATCCTCACATCAAAGCCATTCCCTTCCGGTTATCCCGATTTCTGTCACTTCGGGGCCATAGGTTCTGGACAACAACGTGTGTATACAACTTGTAGATAAGACCAAAAACAATACTATCATAATGAATCAATAACATGTTCAGATCTGAAATCATGGCACGCGGGCCCTAGTGACAAGCATTAAGCACAACAAGTCGCAACAAAGTCATAAAGCACTAATAAAAGATACTAGGCACCATGCCCTAACAATCTGATGCCATTTTATGAATGATCTCATCCAATCCCTACCATCCCCATAGCCTACAGCGAGGGATTACTCACTCATAGATGGGGGAACCATGGATGGTCGATGGAGAAGCGATGGTGATGATGATGACGATGATCTCCTCCAATTCCCCGTCCCGGCAGGGTGCCAGAACGGAGTTTCTGGTGCTCTTTCATGGAATCTAGTGGTGGCGGCGGAGCGAAACTCCTTCTGGAAAAACGTCGCCCCCCCCGGAGTTTTTAGGTCAAAAGGCTTCTTATAGGCAAAGAGGGAGACCGAGGGGGTGCCTGGGGGCCCAGACCATGCCCTGGCACGGCCAGGCCTAGCCCGCGTCTGGGGGTGGTGTGGCCAGTCCCTGGCCCTCCTCCGTCTTGTATTCTGGCTCCGTGAGTCTTCCAGAAAAATAGGAACTTTGGCTTTTGTCCTGTCCAATCCCGAGAATATTCATTTTCTGACTTTCCTGGAACCAAAAACAGCAGAAAACAGGCAACTGGCACTGTGGCTCTTGTTAATAGGTTAGTCCACGAAATCATATGAAAAGTACTCCAATGTGTGGACAAAGCACAAGAAAGGAGATAAAACCAAGCATGGAACATCAAAAATTATAGATACATTTGCAATGTATCAAGCACAAACTTCATTTTGATGCTCTTATGAGTCAACTTGCTCATTCCGAAGAACTTCTCGAAGAGAAGGGTAGAATTGAAAGAGAAGACGCCTTGGAGATAGCCTCCTTGAAGAATGCCTTAGAAGAAGAAGACGAAGCTCGAGTATCCTTGGAGGAGAAACTCGAGTCAGTTGAGGAGTCCCATGAAGAGGTTGTTGCCCAGCTCATAAAAGAACGCGACAATGCTCTTGCTAAGGTAAAGACACTAAAGAAGGAAAAGATTGAATTTAGGGTTGATCATGCTAGACTCTCAGAGAAGTTTGATGATGTCTACGCACTTCTATTCTTGTAGACAGTTGTTGGGCCTCCAAGTGCAGAGGTTTGTAGAACAGCAGCAAGTTTTCCCTTAAGTGGATCACCCAAGGTTTATCGAACTCAGGGAGGAAGTGGTCAAAGGTATCCCCTCTCAAGCAACCCTGCAATCAAGATACAAGAAGTCTCTTGTGTCCCCAACACACCCAATACACTTGTCAGGTGTATAGATACACTAGTTCAGCGAAGAGATAGTGAAATACAAGTGGTATGGATAATTATAAGTAGTAATGGTGATAGTGTCGTGGAATTGACCATGGCAGATGCTACAGGGTAGCTTACGTAGAGGAAAGGGCAAGGCGACGTAGGAGAATCCGGGAGCGAGATTGGCACGTGACGTAACCAGGTTCACGTCCCCTCGATGGAGGATCGCTACGTCCTGCTAGCAATCCAGTATAAGATCATAGATTGGTTTACATGGAGCCGCCGTAGGCGGAGGGAGAGACTAGATCTAATATGACATGGGGGAGATCGTTTTTAGGGGTTCCCCTGGTGGCTTTATATATGCAGCCAGTTAGGGTTTACAAGTGCTAATGGGTCTTTTATTGGAGTCGCCGTCTTGGGCCTTCAGTCGGCGTGGCGTCTGGGTCCAGTATGTGCCAGTCGCCGTATATGACGAGTCAACCCGCTCTAGGCTTGGCTTCAGTCGGCTCGATACAGCTGGCGACTTTGCTTCATGGGTATACCTCGATTGGTATTCCCCCATCAGTAGTCCTCGAGCGTGTCAGGGACTCGGCGATGACTTCAAACTGTCGAATTGGTGTAGGCGATTCCAGGGTGGAGTCGATGGCGAGTCGTTGGAGAGCTCCTGAAATAGAAAAATAGCTCATGAAGTAGTCCATTCGCCTGGGCGAGTCGACACGCCAAGCGAATCACCATTGGACGGAGTCGCCCCTTGGATAAGTTTGAATGGCGCCTTGTTATTTTGCTGTTGTAGAAGCTTATGAATAGAAGACGCGGAGGCCGCCAAGTCATTGATGACAAAGTTGCCGAGTCGGCGCATGCGATTTCACGATAGATGAACCCACGAGGGAGAGCCCGTGATAGTGAGTCCCCGAGCATGGCGAGTACGTGAGGGCGAGTCCGCGGCGATGAGTCCCCGAGCGTGTTGAGTAGGCGAGGGTGAATCCGCGGTGGCGGGTCGCCGAGCGTGTTGAGTACGCGAGGGAGAATCCGTGGTGGCGAGTCGCCGAGCGTGTTGAGTCCACGGTGGCGAGTCCCCGAGCATGGCGATCCACAGTCGTGGAACCACGCGCACACACAGTATGCCTAGGAGTACTCCCCGAGGCTCGAGTTGTCTTGTAGAGGCGACTCGAGGCTCTTTAGAGATGCATATTCTGAAAATAGTAGTGGTTGTTGCCGAGCATGGCGAGTCCGCGTGGAGAGAGTTCGCGATGATTGCGAGTAGGTGAGAGGAGAGTCCCCGAGTGTGGCGAGTCTGCGATGATTGCGAGTCCGCGAGGGGAGAGTCCCCGAGTGTGGCAAATCCACGATGATTGCGAGTCCGCGAGGGGAGAGCCCCGAGTATGGCAAATCCACGATGATTGCGAGTCCGCGAGGGGAGAGTTCCCGAGTGTGGCGAGTCCGCGATGATTATGAGTTCGCGATGACGTTGATTGTGCTGTTTTTGTTAGCGAGTCTCTCGTCTTGGCCTGGAGGGCCAGTCGCTTGGCGACTCCAAAGATGGCTCTCGGCTTGGCATTCTTCCTGGACGATCCGAGGCTCGGTTTGCGAGTCCTCGTCCGCAGTACTTGGCCGTGTGAGTCGCACTATCTAAGGTTGAGGAGGACATGGTGTTGTTCGTGTAGCATTGCCATTTGTCTTGGCCCGAAAGGCCAGTCGAGCAAGGCGAATCCAATAATGGCTCTCGGTTAGCGTTTTTTGTGGACGATCCGAGGCTCGGTTTGCGAGTCCTCGTCCGCACTACTTGGCCATTGCGAGTCGCTCTTTCAAAGGTTGACAAAGGCGAATCAATCTTTCCCGAGGGGAAGATACGCCTAGTGGTGAGTCCATGCAACATGTCATGTGACCCTCTCTAGCGGCTCGGACTATGAAGGTCCCTTAGTAGGCGTCGCGTACGCATTCGATGTAGCGGAAGTATAGGCGAACTTTGGCAGAGTCGACGCGGCGGACACGGGGTCGACGTGGCAGACGTAGGTCGCGCTGGGGCAAAGTCGGCACGGTGGACACGGGGTCGACGCGGCGGACACCGGGTCGACATGGCGGACGTAGGTCGCGCTAGGGCAAAGTCGGCGCGGTGGACACGGGGTCGACGCGGCGGACACGGGGTCGACGTGGCGGACGTAGGTCGTGCTAGGGCAAAGTCGGCACGGTGGACACGGGGTCGACGCGGCGGGCGTAGGTCGGGCGTAGGTCGCGCTGGGGCGAAGTCGACGCGGCGGACACGGGGTCGACGCGGCGGACGTAGGTCGCGCTGGGGCGAAGTCGACGCGGCAGACACGGGGTCAACGTGGCAAACGTAGGTCACGCTGGGGTAAAGTCGACGCGGCGGACGTAGGTCGCGCTGGGGCGAAGTCGACGCGGCGGACACGGGGTCGACGCGGCGGACGTAGGTCGCGCTGGGGCGAAGTCGACGCGGCGGACACGGGGTTGACGCGGCGGACGTAGATCGCGCTGGGGCGAAGTCGACACGGCGGACACGGGGTCGTCGCGGCGGACGTAGGTCGCACTGGGGCGAAGTCGACGCGGCGGACACGGGGTCGACGCGGCGGACGTAGGTCGCGCTGGGGCGAAGTCGACGCGGCGGACACGGGGTCGACGCGGCGGACGTAGATCGCATTGGGGCGAAGTCGACACGGCGGACACGGGGTCGTCGCGGCGGACGTAGGTCGCACTGGGGCGAAGTCAACGCGGCGGACACGGGATCGACGCGGTGGACGTAGGTCACGCTGGGGCAAAGTCGACGCGACGGACACGGGGTCGACGCGGCGGACGTAGGTCGCGCTGGGGCAAAGTCGACGCAGCGGACACGGGGTCGACGCGGCAGACGTAGGTCGCGCTAGGGCGAAGTCAACGTGGCGGACACGGGGTCGACGCGGCGGACGTAGGTCGCGCTAGGGCAAAGTCGACGTGGCGGACACGTGATCGACGCGGTGGACGTATGTCGCGCTGGGGCGAAGTCGACGCGGCGGACACGGGATCGACGCGGCGGACGTAGGTCGCGCTGGAGTGAAGTCGACGCGGCGAACACGGGGTCGATGCGGCGGACGTAGGTCGCGCTAGGGCGAAGTTGACGTGGCGGACACGGGGTCGACGCGGCGGACGTAGGTCGCGCTAGGGCGAAGTCAACGCGGCGGACACGGGATCGACGCGACAGACGTAGGTCGCGCTGGGGCGAAGTCGACGCGGTGGACACGGGGTCAACGCGGCGGACGTGTTGTACGTTGTTGAGTCGGTAGAATGGTGAGTCGGCGATGGACGAGTCCTCGGGCATGGAGAGTCCGCGAGGGCGGCGAGTCGCGAGTCCCTGAGTATGGCGTGTAGCTGTAAGGAGTGGGCGCGGCGAAATCGTCGCGGCAGATGGATGCACGACAGCGAGCTCGGTCGGGCCGTTGGTCGGATGGAGTCGTGTGGCACAGGCATGCGGCGTTTTAGCCGGGAGAGTTGACGCGGATGGAGGCGACTCAGACAAAGTCACGGTGGTGAGTCTGGCTCTTCCTTGTTCATGCATCCACAATTGTTTGGTAAATGAATTGATTAATAAATATATTAAATAATTAAAGACAAACTTGAGTAGAGAGAAGTTGCTTTATCAGCGGAGACGCAGTGCTGGAGTCGTCATGGACCCCAGAGGGATGGAGTCGTCGTGGTGGAGTCGATCAAGCCGTTGCGCCGACGAAGTGGTCGCGACAAGGTCAGCGCAGCAGTACGTGCAGTCGTGTGTGCACCAGCCAAGATTGTTGTGTAGCCGGAGTGTGCCACCAAGGTCGCTGAGCCCAAGCGCACAGATCCGCCATGTCGAAATCGCCGATCTGTGGAGATGTGCGATGTAGAAGTCACACAGCTGCTGTGCTTTTAAAATCTGATCTTGTCTCACGATTCCATTGTTAGAAACATGATATGCATATATCAAATAAATCTTACGTACACGTACGGATTAGATCTAGATAGAATAATATTAAACTGACTTTGTGATCAATAAAGGAGAGAAAAGACGACCTGGTGACGTGCGACGACATGCTATGGCATATTTTCCTTGAGAATTTCAGCTTTTGGTCGCTTGCTCTTGTCCTTGAAACTTGGATCCGGCTTGATGACCGCCGATCTGACCGCGTCAAATATCAAATATCTAACGATGCAATTAACTTGGTCATGCCAAATCAGTAGAAGACCCGATCTTGACCATTGTTGAGCTGCGCCAGATGTGATCTAGAGGTTATCGAAGATGACGGAGGATTCCGCCCGGATTATCGAATCCAAGCGTCGCTTGCCCCACGGTGGACGCCAACTGTCGTGGAATTGACCACGGTAGATGCTACAAGGTAGCTTACGTAGAGGAAAGGATAAGACGACGTAGGAGAATCTGGGAGCGAGATTGACACGCGACGTATCCAGGTTCACGTCTCCTCGATGGAGGATCGCTACGTCCTGCTAGCAATCAAGTATAAGATCATAGATTGGTTTACATGGAGCCGCCGTAGGCGAATGGAGAGACTATATCTAATATGACATGGGAGAGATCATTTTTAAGGGTTCCCCTGGTGGCTTTATATATGCAGCCAGTTAGGGTTTACAAGTGCTAATGGGCCTTTTATTGGAGTCGCTGTCTTGGGCCTTTAGTCGGCGTGGCGTGTCGCTATATACGACGAGTTAACCCGCTCTAGGCTTGACTTCAGTCGGCTCGATCCAGCTGGCGACTCCGCTTCATGGTTATACCTTGATTGGTATTCCCCCATCAGATAAAAAATAGCTTGATGGCGTGTGGTTGACGTGGGAAAAGACTAAAGGCAAACTAAAATAAAGAAAAAAGCAAGCAAACATATAACAGATCTAATTGCAAATGGTGTTTCAATGCTTAGAAACAAGGCCTAGGTATGATACTTTCACTAGTGAACATTCTCATATAAATATCTTCTCTTTATGATACTACTCTTAACTACTCTCTAGTTGGACACTCTAATCGATGGTAGGGCTATAACAACACACCTTAAAGTAAGCCTTTCTTATCTAGATAACCCCACACTGTCACCTTGAGCACTAGATGGTTCCAACAAACACCACAATTTCATAAAGACATCCAACTCCAAATATAACTCATAACAAGTAATTGTAATATCTAGCCTATGTGCCACCATGGTGTGCACGCTGTCACTTTCACACACATGGGGAGAGCAGAGATCTATTAAAGCACTTGAGTAGCAAGGTAGATCTACTTGATTACAAAGCTCATGATCATAATATGATCATGCATAGAGGGAGATGAACACATAGCTACCGGTAGAACCCTTAGCCTTGAGAGAGAACTACTCCCTCCTCATCATGGGAATCAGCAATGGTGATGGAGATGGCGGTGGAGATCGATGGAGATGGCTCCGGGGGCACTTCCTCATCCCGGCAGGGTGCCGAAACAGAGACTTTCTATCCCCCGAATCTCCCCTTCGGTGGTGGCGGCACTGCGGAACTTTCGTGGCTGGAGGCTTGACGATTTAGGGTTTATGCATCGGGAAGATTCTAATAGGCGAAGAGGCAAGGTCGGTGGGCGGCCAGGGGGCCCACACCACTTGGTGGCGTGGCCAGGGCTAGCCCGCGCCACCACATGGTGTGGCCGCCCTGTGGCCCCTCTCCGTCTCGTCTTCTAGATTAGTGAGTCTTCCGGTAAAATATCGACTTTGGCTTTTGTCCGGTCCAATTCCGAGAATATTGATTTTCTGACTTTCCCGGAACCAAAAATAGCACAAAAGCAGGCAACTGGCACTGTGGCATCATGTTAATAGGTTAGTCCTAGAAAGTGTATAAAAATACTCCAAAGTATGAACAAAACATAAGAAAGTAGATAAAAACCAAGCATGGAACATCAAAAATTATAGATACGTTTGCAACGTATCAACACCCCCAAGCTTAACTCCTGCTTGTCCTCGAGTAGGTAAGTGATAAAAAGAAAGAATAAGTTTTGAGGTGACATGCACCATCATAAACTTGATCAAAGTATTTGTAAAACATTCAAAGTTGGGATCATAGTACTTCAATCATAACATGAAAGACAAGGTTCTAGCAATAAGGCAAAGAAACTATGTTGCAACATGAAAAGGCATAAACAAAACATTCATGAATAACAATGCTTTGCAAGACGTTTGTTTGTTTCACATAAAGAAAACATAGCATAGTAGTATTCAGCTTGTCCCTCATAGAGTAGCAAATATAAATGCATAGGACACCTTCAAAGTTCATAAGAGTGACTAGATACAAATAGTTTAAAACAAGCAATAGAAAGGTATGCATCAGTCAACTAGTCTTGGGACAATGCACATAGAACTAAGAACGGCCATTATGCTCTCAAAGTAGGTGCATAAAGATAGAAGGTGGAGACTCAATATAATGGTGGAAGAAAGGCCTTTTGTAAAAGGAAGTAGGGATTCAAGTCTCATAAAGAGCTTCCAAAAATTATGGTACTTATAGCTTTCAGCTCTCATTGCCCCTATCATAAGCATCTTGAAGTGATTAAGATTAAAGTGAACAAACTATGGCGTACATGCTTAACAAAGTATAAGTCAGAAATCTCATGTCTGTTGTATACGGGGGCCGCTCCTCATGCTACTCAAGTTTAGTCACCGGTAAGTTCTTGTCATTGTAAGTATATGTGTATCATAGAGAACCTCCAACGGGGTACCCCTTGCCCGATGATACAGAAGAATCCCCATATCAAAATGACAAGGCAAGCAGACAACAAGCATCTCAACAATCTTCTTATTTACCATGGGAATATGGTGCTTTTTTCTCTCTTTCCTCTTTTCATAATATTTTTTTTCTTTTTCTCTTTTTTCTCAATATAGGACTCTTTTTTATAAGAAGAATGCTTCATAGACAACTCATTATGGTTACGCTGCAGGTTTCCACCATGTCAGCATGGATCAGACCAGCGGCCCAGGCGTTTCTCTAACACATATACATAACTCGATGGACTTACAAGCTCCCCTTTCATTTCACACCGACAACATCCATAGACAAAAGAGCATGATATCAACTAGGTACAAAGTACCAGTGCAATGTTGAAAGCGTTCCCCATGACAGCATGGTTCTGCTAATCCCCAACAAATAAGTGAAAGCATATACAACATAGACGACGCAATGGTTCAAGTTTATTAAGGGCAAGAAAAGTAAAGTGTGCCATCTAGTTCGTGAGAGCTTTAATCACTAGTTTTCTCATAACAAGTTTAATTCAGAAGGTAGATAAAAACAGGAATATACTTGGAATAACATATGCTAATAGGTAGGTATGGTGGACTCTTTGGAGTAACTTGGTTTTAGGAGTTGGATGCATGAGTGGAACTCATACTTAGTTGTGGAGGCTAGCAAAAGACTAGGAGCGACCAACTAAGAGAGCAATAATGGTCATAATCATGTATAGCGACAAAACATCATTGATCAAAGCATAAAGTGATACTACAAGTTGAAAACTAAAGGATCATCAAGGCTATGGTGACTTGGGATAGTCATAACATGGTGTGAGCATGTGCCAAGTCAACCCAAATAAAGCATTAAAGGAGAATACCACAAACTATGCTTTAATATGCTAAAACAACGCATGATTCTTCCAAGGCACATTAAGCAATCTCAATTGTTTATAACAAGTCATGCTACAACAAAGAATACTAAGCATAAAACCAAAACAATATCGAGCATGGCATGACAAAGCATAGGCCACAGTCAAAAACAAGCTATATTTACCACTTAAGCATGAACTTTCCTACTCTTTTCCAATCCAAACCAAACTATTTAAAAAACAATGTATGAAAGAGGGGGTCCAACCAATTTATTTAGCAAACTAAGAAAACCAAGCAAACGAAAAACCAAAATAAATAAGAAAAAGAAGACACTCCAAGAACAACACAACTATGTATGAAATAATAAAAATAAAGTGTTTGGAAGAAACCTGGGATTTTTATTGATGAAGGGGATGCCTTGGGCATCCCAAGCTTTGATGCTTGTACTTCTTGGATATTTCTTGGGGTGAGACACGTGGAATCCCCAAGCTTGAGCTTTAGTCCATCCTTCATCTCATTACTCATTTCTTCCATACACCTGAAATTTTTCCTTCATACAAAACTTTACACAATCTTTATTAGCAACTTCAGTTCACTGAAGATAATAAGTCTTTAGGTTCAGTTCCAACACCAATAAAACTTCCATTAAAACACAAGCTACTATAGCAATTTCCTCAAAAAGCTCAATTCCCCAAAAGAACTTAAAAAGGAACCAACAAGAAGCAAATGCAAAAAATGGCAGAATCTGTCAAAACAGACCAGCAGGTAAAGACAAATTTTTTCGAAGACCTTCTGTTGCTCAAATCAAAAAGTGTTGAACTAACGAAAGTTAGATAACAACCTGGGTTAGAAGAAAAAAAATTCACGCCTCAAAAGGACGCACAGAGATTTTACACGAAGTTTTACATTGAAGCACAGAAATCTGTTTCGGGACAGCAACTTTCCCAATCATTACTTCTCTCTCATTAGATGTTACTCTTGGCACAAAAAGCAAATAAAAAGGATAAGGAGAGGTTATTACTGATGTAATAACTTCCAAGACTCATCTAAACTTTTGGGTTATCTCCCAATAAGTACTTCTCTTTAACGCCTTTAAGTTAGGCATGATAGTTTGAGAAGATGCTCACATAAGAAATATGAATTGAAGTAAAAGAGAGCATCAAGAAGCAAATTCAAAGCACATTTAAGTCTAACCCACTTCCTATGCATAGGAATATTGTAAATAAACAAGTCATGAAAGCACAAAGCAACAAACGTAGTAAAGCAAAACAAGTGCAACTTCAAGACTTTCAACATAAAGAGGGGAGACTTAATATTATTGAGATGCATAAAACCATGTTTCCCTCTCTTATAATAACTTTCAGTAGCATCATGAATAAAATTAACAATATAACTGTCACATAAAACATTCTTATCATGAGCCACACGCATAAAATGATTATTACTCTCCACATAAGCATAGTCATTCCTATTAATTATGGTGGGAGCAAATTCAACAAAATAGCTATCATTATTATTGTCATCACCATAATCATCAAATATAGGAGGCATATTGTAATCACTAATTTTCTCCTCAATAGTAGGTGGACTGAAAATATCATATTCATCATTGTAATCATCATATATTGGAGGTTTGGTATCATCATAAGCAATAGAATAACTATCTTCCAAAGCTGGGGAACTAAAGAGATCATTTTCATAAAAACTAGCTTCCCCAAGCTTAGACTTTTCCATAGCATTAGCAATAATGGTGTCCAAAGAATTCATACTAACAACATTGCTATTAGCATGCAAATAAAATTCCATAGCTACTCAAGATAAATACTATAAAGCTCTCTAATTTTTTATTGTTTTCCATTAAGACTAACTAGTGAAAACAAGAAACAAAAAGACAAAATTGTAGAATCTAAAGGAAATAACTTCGAGCACTCACACTGGAGGATGTGAGTACCTTTTACCTTACCTCCTCGACAACGGCGCCAGAAAATAGCTTGATGTCTACGCACTTCTATTCTTGTAGACAGTTGTTGGGCCTCCAAGTGCAGAGGTTTGTAGAACAGTAGCAAGTTTTCCCTTAAGTGGATCACCCAAGGTTTATCGAACTCAGGGAGGAAGTGGTCAAAGGTATCCCCTCTCAAGCAACCCTGCAATCAAGATACAAGAAGTCTCTTGTGTCCCCAACACACCCAATACACTCGTCAGGTGTATAGGTGCACTAGTTCGGCGAAGAGATAGTGAAATACAAGTGGTATGGATAATTATAAGTGGTAAAGGTGATAGAAAATAGCTTGATGGTATGTGGTTGACATGGGAAAAGACTAAAGGCAAACTGAAATAAAGAAGAAAGCAAGCAAACATGTAACTGATCTAATTGCAAGCGGTGTTTCAATGCTTAGAAACAAGGCCTAGGGATCATACTTTCACTAGTGAACATTCTCATATAAATATCTTCTCTTCATGATACTACTCTTAACTACTCTCCGGTTGGACACTCTAATCGATGGTAGGGCTATAACAGCACACCCCTAAGTAAGCCTTTCCCATCTAGATAACCCCACACTGTCACCTTGAGCACTAGATGGTTCCAACAAACACCACAATTTCATAAAGACATCCAACTCCAAATATAACTCATAACAAGTATTTGTAATCTCTAGCCTAAGTGCCACCATGGTGTGCACGCTGTCACTTTCACAAACATGGGGAGAGCAGAGATCTATTAAAGCACTTGAGTAGCAAGGTAGATCTACTTGATTACAAAGCTCATGATCACAATATGATCGTGCATAGAGAGAGAGATGAACACATAGCTACCGGTAGAACCCTTAGCCTCGAGAGAGAACTACTCCCTCCTCATCATGGGAATCAGCAATGGTGATGGAGATGGCGGTGGAGATCGATGGACATGGCTCCGGGGGCACTTCCCCATCCTGGCAGGGTGCCGGAACAGAGACTTTCTGTCCCCCAAATCTCCTCTTCGGTGGCGGCGGTGCTGTGGAACTTTTCGTGGCTGGAGGCTTGACGATTTAGGGTTTATGCATCGGGAGGCTTCTTATAGGCGAAGAGGCAAGGTCGGTGGGCGGCCAGGGGCCCACACCACCTGGTGGCGCAGCCAGGGCTAGCCCACGCCACCACATGGTGTGGCCGACCTGTGGCCCCTCTCCATCTCGTCTTCTAGCTCCATGAGTCTTCCGATAAAATATCGACTTTGGCTTTTGTCCGGTCCAATTCCGAGAATATTGATTTTCTGACTTTCTTGGAACCAAAAATAGCAAAAAACAGGCAACTAGCACTGTGGCATCTTGTTAATAGGTTAGTCCCAGAAAGTGTATAAAAATACTCCAAAGTATGGACAAAACATAAGAAAGTAGATAAAAACCAAGCATGGAACATCAAAAATTATAGATACGTTTGCAACGTATCATTTGAGAAACTTGACATTGCCCACAAGGCATTGGAGAGTGAAAATTCTACTCTAAATGAGTCTCGCGATCAGCTCCAAACTCAGTTAGGCAAGTATGATATGCCCAGCACCTCCACTCCATCATGTGGACATGAAGATATTGTTGAAGAAAATGCAAGGCTAAAAGAAGAACTTGTAAAGGGATCTCAACATAAAGGTAAAGAAGTCCTAGATGAGGTGCTTAGCAAGAAAATGACAAACAATGGAAAAGAAGGTCTTGGTTATGTTCCCAAGACAAACAAGAAGAAGAATAAGAAGAAGAAGAGCAAAACTGCTCAACCAAAGACAAGCACCACTACTAATGTCAAGACTAACTATGTTGGTTTTGCAGGGGCTAATAATCCTAATTATGAATTATTTTGTGATTATTATGGTGATGTCTATGCTAGCTATGTAGGTCCTTTTGATAGTGACATATCTTGTTCTATTTGGGTTCCCAAGACCCTTGTCACTAACATGAGAGGACCCATTGAAAAATGGGTACCTAAAACCAAGAAGTAACTTTCTTGCAGGGCTATGCTTCCGGTGGGTCTAAATGGGTGCTCGATAGCGGGTGCACTAGTCATATGACCGGAAGCAAGGAGATCATCTCGGAGATACGGCCAAACCATGATCACATAACCGTCTCCTATGGTGACAAGTCAAAATGTGAGGTATTGGGTCTTGGCAAAGTTGTGGTTGCTCACGATATCTCTCTCGTGGACGTTATGCTTGTTGAGACCCTCGGTTACAATTTACTTTCAGTTCATGCCCTTGGTAAGATGGGCTTTCTAGTTTTCATTGATGGTGATTTGGTGGTACTCTTGTGGAGCAAGTATCTAAAGGTCGCTTTCATGGGATATGTCGAAAATGACCTGTATGTGGTGGACTTCTCGGGGAAAACCACTACATGTCCGATGTGTCTCTTCGGAAAGGCCGACACGGGTTAGCTATGGCATCACCGACTAGCCCACGTCGATATGAGAACTTTGCGAAGTCTTCACAAGGGTGGCCACATCCTTGGACTAAAATAAAATGTTTCCTTTGCCAAATATCGTCTTTGCAGGGATTGTGTTGAAGGAAAAATGCATGACTCTCCCCATTGATGGAAGACCATTATTTAATCAACAAGGATTTTGGAGCTCCTTCATGTAGATATCTTTGGTCCTCCATCTCATGCAAGCCTCGGTGGGAAGAAATATTGCCTCGTGATTGTTGATGATTACTCAAGATACACATGGGTCTATTTCTTCAAGTTGAAGAGCGAAACTCAAGAAAAAGCCATCGATTTTGCCAACGAGGTTCAACATCAACACAATGTCCCTATATTGGCAATTAGAAGTGATAATGGCTCCGAGTTCAAGAACTACACTTTAAATGAATTTCTAAGTGAAGAGGGGATAAGACACCAATATTCCGCTGTGTACACCCCTCAACAAAATGGTGTAGCCGAGAGGAAGAACCGGATTTTAATGGATATGGCAAGATCAATGTTGGCTGAGTTCAAGTCACCATATAATTTCTAGGCCGAAGCAATTTCTACCGCATGCCACTCATCCAACCGGCTATACCTCCGCAAAATCTTGGACAAGACTCCTTATGAAATACTTACCGGTAACAAGCCAAACATCTCCTACTTCCGGGTATTTGGTTGTAAGTGTTTATTCCTCATTAAAGGAGTTCATGTATCTAAATTTGAATCTAAGGCTTTAGAAGGCATTTTTGTTGGTTATGGTGTCAAATCCCACACTTATAGAGTCTACAATAAGCTCTCTAGAACTGTTGTGGAATCTTGTAGTGTGGTGATCGAGGAAAATGATGGCTCCCGTGCGGGGCAAGTTGATGTTTGTGATGCAGATGTTGAAATACCCCAAGATGCCATAAGAAGAATTGGCGTGGGATTTTTCTGCCCCATTGAGGAACCCCTCGTGGCGGATCGGGAAGGACAATTCTCTACTCAAGTAGAGACCTCATCGACACAAGCTCAACATGCTCCAACTGTTGGAGAAATCTCTACACCAATCCCACGAACTGCTGAAGACCATCAAGCAACTACTACAGAAAGCTCTAGGCCAGATTATCCGGTGGACACCGGATTATCCGGCCAACCTTCCTCAACTGGCAGAAATGAACACAATTTCAAAGAACCTGCTACAAGTCCCAGGCCAGATTTTTTGGCTGACCCCAGATTATCTGGCCCCTCTCTTGTTCAAGCTAGAACCATTCAAGACAGGGAAGATGCATCAAGTTCTCCCAGGCCAGATTATCCGGCTCCACCCTCGGCCGGATTATCCGGCCCTGAAAATCCTGAACAGCAGCAACCTCCTGTTATGGCTGTGGATCAACATCAAGGGCAAGATTCATCATCTCCTATTCCTGCTGATCAAGCCGGAGATCAAGGCCAAGCTAATGATTCCAATGAAGTCTCAAATGATGAATTTATTCCTCCAAGAGACAACAAATTGATCGAACTTCGTCGCAAAGCTCGTGCATATAGGAATCTTGAATTAAGGGGTCACACTCTTGACAAAGTTGTAGGTGATCTCCAATGAAGGGTGTCCACAAGAAGGGAGCTAGCAAGCTTTGGTGAGCACCAAGCTCACATCTCCATGGTGGAACCCAAGAAAGTGTTTGAAGCTCTTGAATATTCAGACTGGGTTGTTGCTATGCATGAAGAGTTGAATAACTTTGAATGCAACAAGGTTTGGAAATTTGTAGAGAAGCCCAAGGATTGCCGCAATGTTATTGGCACAAAGTGGATCTTTAAAAATAAGCAAGATGAAAATGGCATTGTTGTAAGGAACAAGGCAAGACTCATGGCACAAGGCTATTCCCAAGTTGAGGGCATCGACTTCGATGAGACTTATGCTCCAGTGGCTCGTCTTGAGTCCATCCATATCCTTCTTGCTTATGCTGCTCATAATAATTTTAAATTATAGCAAATGGACACTAAGTGTGCTTTTCTTAATGGTCCTCTACATGAGTTGGTATATGTAAAGCAACCCCCGGGATTTGAGGATCCTAACTTTCCGAACCATGTCTACAAACTCGATAAGGCACTCTATGGCCTTAAACAAGCCCCACGTGCGTGGTATGAGCACCTTAAAGAGCTTTTGCTAGACCGTGGCTTCGAAGTTCGGCAAATCGATCCCACTCTTTTTACTAAGAAGGTTAAGGGGGAGCTCTTTGTATGCCAACTATATGTAGACGAAATTATCTTTGGCTCTACTAATAAAGCTTTTAATGATGAATTTTCAAAGCTTATGACTGACAGGTTTTGAGATGTCTATGATGGGGGAGTTACGGTTCTTTCTTGGATTTGAGATCAAACAACTTAGAGAAGGAACCTTCATAAATCAAGCAAAATACATTCAAGACATGCTCAAAAGATTCAAGATGACAGATCTTAATGGCGTCGCCACCCCGATGCAAACTAAATGTCATCTCGAACTCAATCCTCGCGGTAAAGATGTGGACCAAAAGGTATACCGATCCATGATCGGCTCTCTTCTCTACCTCTGCGCATCTAGACCCGATATTGTGTTCAGTGTAGGTGTGTGTGCAAGGTATCAAGCAGCTCCTAAAGAAAGCCACTCAGTGGCGGTTAAGATGATCTTCCGATATTTGGTTCATTCCCCTAATTTTGGTCTATGGTATCCCAAGGGCTCCAATTTCTCTCTATGTGGCTATACTGATTCAGATTGGGCTGGTGATAAGGATGATCAGAAATCAACTTATGGAGCTTGCCAATTCTTGGGAAGGTCATTGGTATGTTGGTCTTCTAAAAAGCAGAATTGTATATCTCTCTCTACCGTCGAGGCCGAATATGTGGCTGCTGCTAGTGCATGTACACAATTATTATGGATGAGGCAAACTTTAAAGGAATACAGTGTCAATTGTGACAAAGTGCCTCTTTTATGCGATAATTAAAGTGTAATCAAATTGCGTACAATCCGGTGCAGCACACAAGGACAAAGCATATTGAGATTCGGAATCATTTTATTTGGGACCATGTTGCTCGAGGTGATATTGATCTATCTTTTGTGAGCATGAAGAACCATCTTGCCGATATTTTCACAGTCACTTGATGAAGCAATGTTTTGCTACTTGAGGAATGAGCTAAATATCGTTGATTCAAGGAGCTTGTCTTGATTACCCATGCACTCACCCTTATATCTCATCCTTATTTGGTCTAGGTGTGGGCATGGATATAGGGGGAGTGTGGTCCTAATTAATTGGGCTAACCCTCCCCCCATAATGTTGAAAGCAAGTCAAATCATTTCTCCTAATATCATTTTGTGATATGTGAGCTTATTGATGAGTATTGGTCATGAACCCAAGATATATCTTCGCGGTGTCATACCATGCACTCCAACAAGGTGGCCTCGGCCACCGCCCTCTTCCATGAGAAGAGTTGGTTTTATGTGGATCTTATTGGTTGTTTTTGCTCATCTCGTGTTCTTATGGAAATCACACTCAATTTTGGCCTTTAGTTGATTTGATTCTTGCAATCTTGAGTGTGTAGTACCATCTTAGTTTGGTTCTCTAATCCCAAGCCTCTCTCTATCTCTAAGCCATCTTGTCTAGCACACAAGTCCTTTGTTCACACTTGTGAGGGTTTTGTTTGGGGACGCGCGGGCCTGAACCTGTGTATAACAGGAATTCAGATTTTAGGCCGGATAATCTGGCCCTGGCGGCTGCAGTCTATTAAGGACTAGGCGTCGAGGGAAAGGGCTCACAAAGAGCCGTTCTCCCCTGACCCCCTCCCTCTCCCCAGACGCCGCCTGCTGCCCCCACCCTCCTCGGAGCCTTCCCGGCCACCGGATTCTCTAGGCGTCCCCTGGATCTTGTTCCCTGCTCCTCCAGGTACCTTCTCCTCTGTGTTCTTCCTTCAATGAGTGAGGGTAACTCCCTCTCTCCCCATCTTTTGAGTTGATATGTCACTTGTCGGTGGAACATGGACTAGAAGGTTGTTGTTTCGTGTAGAAATCGTAGGCTTGCAATTCCTAGGTCCGATCTATGTTTTTGCATTCAATCTAGGCGAATCTAAGAATTTCTGCCAGGGCCGGATTATCCGCCCCTGGCCAGGCTGGATAATCCGGCCTGACAGAGTCAAAACTGCTTCAGATTCTTATGGATTTTTTTGCATTATGTATGTTTGGACTATGGACTGTTTGCCTATTATTTCTACGTTCTCTCCCGGGCTTGTGTGTGTGCTTATCCCCCTGTTATCCATCTTATTCTTTTCACAGGTGGTTCTAGTGCTCCCAAGACCTACAAGCGCCATACTCGTGGCCTCTATTTTCGGGACGACGGTGAGGGTGGTATCGTGGACGAGGTTGAACTGAGGAGAAGGAAGAAAGTGCCTGACCGCATGGCTGAATAGGCAAAGAGGGATATGAGTAGGAAGGGTGTGTCCAAGAAAAAGGGAAAGGAGCCAATAATTAACTATAAGAAGATGGATGTTGTTACCTACTCTTCTATTCACCATCGTGATCTGTTTGCTGAATCGGCGCAAGATACTGAGCTTGGTGACTCGCGCTTTTGGTGTGCTGACCAAAATTCTATTTATGAAGATGTTTATGCTCAGCAGAAGATTCGTTCCATGCATCCCATGATTATTGCTGAGGCCATGGAAAAACCTCAACTTGTTGATGCTATGTATGTGGCTGAGAGGATAGGGCTGCACCATCTCATGGCTCTTCAATGCTCCTATGACTCCGAGGTAGTGAAGCAATTCTTCTCCACTTTGGTCATTTGTGGTGATGAGCACCGCACCATGAAGTGGATGACTTGTGGTATGCCAATGCAAGCTGATTTTCGGGTTTTTGCTGGGGTGCTTGGATATCCCTTCCGCAACAGGGACCATGCTAGTGGCCATCGTATCATCACCCGACTCAAGCCCAATAAAGATGTTGTCCTCTCTCCTTGCACAGTTGACAATGGTATTGTGGGTTCCTTTCCTGGTCTTTCTCTTCTGTATGCTAGCTTGGCAGGCATCTTTCGTGACTCTATCACCCCAAGTGGAGGGAACAATGACAGTATTCGTGGTCACGTGCTTCAGCTTCTTGCCTTTTCTCACGAGGTGGCATCTATTGAAGATGAGTCTATTAATTACAAGATGGATGTGATGGACTTTATCTATCATGAGTTGACCGATGCAATGTTCAATAGGCTCTCCATCCCGTATGCCCCTTACATTATGATGCTGATCAAGCACCTGCTTCCCACTAGAGAGTTTCACATTGATGTTGAGCATGAGGATAAGAATATATACAACAAGGTTAGGAAGACCTCACATCCATCTTCTGCTTTTGAGGGATACATGATGGATGCTCATGCCAGTGCTCGTAGGCCACCAGTGCCTCCTATTGCTCGTGAGGTCAAGCAGTTGAATTGGTTCCAGCGGAACATTCTTTGCATGGGGGTGGACACTCGCAAGGGGCAGTATGAGGCGTACAAGCAGCGCCATGATATGACCCATACTCAGCAGCTCATTCTTCACCATGTGTCTGAGGCATCAGACGATCCCCCACTCCTTCTGCTCCCACACCATATGCTCGGTGGAATTCTTCTTCTAGGCTCAATTATGGAGAGCTTGAGCGTCACATGTTTCCTTCTGCGGCCACTGCTGATGACGAGGAGGAAGACACCGAGGAGCTTGAGGATGAGGATGAGGACGGGGACGATGATGAGGACTACGAGTGATCCCTTGGGTGCTAGCATCGCTCTTCTTCCTTTTTGGTGTTTCGATGCCAAAGGGGGAGAAGTAGTTCTATTAGGTCTTCATGGATTTGCATGGGTCGGGCGCAAGCATTTGCACTTTATCTTTTTGGTCATTCTTTCGCTTGTGCCCATTTAGCGTTGAACCCTTGTGTGATTTGCTTTGTATGAGACTTTGTTTATGTGTGGCTCTGGATTTATCTCGTGGATTATCCATATGGATTCATCTATCATATTGGCTATATTGGATATCTATCTCGAGGAAGGCGTTCATAATGGTTATCATTGGGTATTCTTATAATATTTTGAGGATGCCTCTCTTTCTCTCACGGTGGTATGAATATTTTGCCTATGTTCCAACGAAATAGACTTGTACCTACTTGCGTTCATTTGTATTCAAATGCAAATTTTTATTATGCACACATTAAGGGGGAGTCTTTTTCATTGGTTAAATGTTGTTGTTTTTAGAGCTATCTTGCAAATCCTAGTATTGTCATCTAACACCAAAAAGGGGGAGATTGAAAGAACATTTCATGGTTCCCTGTGCTTTGTGTGTTAGATAACAATACCGTGGAGTTTCTCATGTGTGCTAAGTGTTGTAGGGAAGTGTTTTTGGTGTTTGGGGGCCGGATTATCCGCACCCATCAAGGGCCGGATAATCCAGCCTGACCATCTTGGCCAGGGCTGGTCGCGTGTGAGCTTCTGTCTAGGGGCGGATTTCCCTCGATTGGATAATCTGGCCTCCCTCTAGGGCCGGATAATCCGACCCCCAGGGAAAATGGCCAAGGGAGCATCGGCGCGAGCTTCTGTCTAGGGGCGGATTTCCCTGGACAATCCATTGCTGGGGCAGATTATTTCCCAGCCGGATAATCTGGCCTTCCTCTAGGGCCGGATAATCCGGAACCTAGGAGAAGATGCCAAGGACCGCCCGGTGTGAGCTTCTGTTCGGGGACGGATTTTTCCCCGGATAATCCGAGTCTGGGGCAGATTTTTCCCTAGGCCGGATAATCCGGCCCTCACCTGGGCCGGATAATCCGCCCCCAAAATCTCCAATGGCTCCATCTAGACAGGGGGTATAAAAGCCACATCCACCCCTCCTGTCAGAACTCTTGATTCATTTGAAAAAGATCAGACCTGTTGCAAAAGCTCTCTCCCAAGATCTCTCACTTCAACCACCCGAAGGCTTCGATCTTTGGGGGAATTTAAGGAGGAGACATCATTCATCGTCATCACGAATCAAGCTCTTCAACTCCTCTCCATTCACTTGGAGAATCCCCGATCTAGTATTCTTGCTAATATCTAGATCTTGTGTTTAGTTATTGATAACTATTATTCTTGTGGCAGCTTGTTGTCATTACGGGAGCCTCCAATTCGGTTGTGGAGTTGTGCCCTGCTAGTTGTGTAAAGGCGCCGGTTCCCGCCTTGAAGGGTTCCAATAGTGGAAAGGTGGATCAGGCCTTTGGTGGCGAGATCCATCAGAGAACAGGGTGAGGCCTATTGTGGCGTGGTGGTCTTAGTACTGCCTACCCCTCCAATGCAGATGTACTTCCCTTAACAAGGAAGGAACTGTGGTAAACCAAATCCTGTGTCTTCACGTGCTCCACTACAGTTTCCACGTTCCTCACTCTTACTCGTCTTTACTCGCTAGTAGTTAGGTTTGCATACAGGGAAATTCTACATAGTCGCATATCTAGAGAAATTACCTTTTGTGTCAAGCCTAAAATTAAAAAAGCATTAAAATTTGAAGTAGCACCTATTCACGCCCCCTCTAGGTGCCCATACGATCCATTTCAATTCCAATGGCACGAGCACGGGCGTCTTTAGCATTCTTGGCAGCAACCTTCAAAGTGGCCATCTCTTGCATAACTTCATTGGAGGTCATGAGATGGTAGTTGTGTCTTCCTTGGAGACTCTTCAAGTCAGTGGGCTCGAAAGGCATGAGAGCACTCACATACTTCCTCTTGATCCAAGCATCATCAATGTGAGAGGCACCAACATTCCTGAAGGCGGTGGCTGTGGATTTGAGTCTTCGATACATGTCTTCATGATCCTCACCATCCTTCATAAAGAATCCTTCAGCCTTATTGCTTAAGGCATCATACCTATTTCTTCTCATGCTCTCATTGCCAACAAACAAGTAAATGAGAGCATCCCAAGCTTCCTTGGCGGTATTGTAGTGCTCAATGTGGGGAAAGTCCTATGGCCCCACTCCAAGTTGGATCATGTGCAAGGCAGTCACATTGAGTTGGGCTATTGACCACTTCTCTTCTAGTCAAGTTGGTTGGATCCTCAACTTTGAGTCCTTCAATAATGTTCCACAAATCAATGCAGGAGCTGCGCACATGAGATTTCATTAAAACTTGCCATTGAGCAAAAGTATGTGAAGCTAACTTAGGTGGGTCACCTCTATTATTTATATGTGGATGAGGGATTGGAGGGTCGGGAGAGTACCATCCGGGAACCGCATGTTTCTCTTCCTTCCCATCGCCCCTTTTGGAGGTGGAGTCAGTGGAATTATGTTCACCCCCACCACTTCACCTATAGGCTTAGCCGGAGCATTTGCCTTTAGGTTAGGTGGTGTTTCCTCTTGAGAGGGAGGATCTGAGGCTAGCTTATTCATAACAAGTTGCTCAACAAGTTGATGCAACTCTTGGATTTCGTTGCCAAGGTAGAGCTCAAGCTTTTTTCCAAATTCTTGAGATCTACCATGATCACCGAGTTGCTAGCCTCCCTCCCTCCCTCATCTCCTGAGTTTCCCATAATCTCTTAGGCGGTTAAGCCCGAATAAAGATCCGAGGCTCTGATACCAATTGAAAGGATCGTATGGGCACCTAGAGGGGGGGGGGGTGAATAGGTGCTACTTCAAATTTTACTCTTTTTCAAGTTAGGGTTTGACACAAAAGGTAAATTCTCTAGATCATGCAACATGGTGAATTTACCTATATGTCAATCTAGTACAAACACTAAGCAAGAACGAGATAAGTAAAGTGCGGTAAAGGATAGAAGTAACCAACATGGAGCACGCAGAGACACACTTATTTGTTTCCTGTAGTTCCTTCCTTTTGAGGGGAAGTACGTCTACGTTTGGAGAGGGGGTGGTTTCAAACCACCAACGCCACGAGAGGCCTCCCTTGTTCTCCGATGAACCTCACCTCAATGGGTTCGATTCACCTCTTCCACTATACGGCAACCTTCGAGGTGGAAGCCGACACCTTTACAACAAGTTCATGGCACACATCCACAACCTAGTTGGAAGCTCCCGAAAACAAGCTAGCTGTCAAGCAATCAAAGACAAGCTAGTAAGAATCAAATCAACCAAAACAAGGCTTAGGGTTTCCAAAGAAACCCTAGAGCAAGGGGCCCTCAAGTGAATGAGGGGAAATGAAGGTCTCTCTTGGTGAAGCTGTAGATCGATGCCTCCTCCTCCGATTCCCCAAAGATCAACGACTTTGGGTGGTTGGATGAAGAGATCTTGGAGTTTTGGTGGCTCTAATGGTGTGGTCTTGCTTTTCTGGAATGAGCAGCTCGAGGAAGGGGATGAGGTCCCCTATTTATAGGCCACACATTGTGAACCGTTTTCTGACCGTTGGGGACCAATCACACCGGAGACTCCGGTCTGGCAGACCGGAGACTCTAGTCCAGACCGGAAACTCCGCCCCACCTCCGGTCCATCTCCGGACCGCATCTTTGGCTGGCTAGGGCTGGTGTTTGGCGTCCACTCCGGAGACTCTGGCCGTAACTCCAGACCAGGGACACCGGAGACTCCGGTGTGTCCACATCGGAACTCCAGCCTAAGGAGACACACCGGGGATTCTTGCAGATATCCGGTCAATCTCCAGACCACACATAGAGAGACCCTGGGCCAAGACTAGACCACACACCAGGAATTCCGGGGGAAACTCCGGACCACACCGGAGACTCCGGTCTGAAATCTTCAGGTAATCATGGATTTGGCCATGAGTTTTCCCACAACATTCAGACTTTTTCCCTTTTCAGTGGATTGACCTGTAGACATTAACACACAGTAAAATGTACCTTGTGTTGTTAACGAACACCAAAACGGATTAGGATAATAAATGCCATTTCAATAGCCTTGGAGCAACCTTATGCTGGGAGCTTTAGGAAAGTACTCGATGAGGTGAAAGATGATGTGAGGTTCTTTTCACGATTTTCTTTTAGACATGAAAATCGGGCATCGAATTCCGATGCCCATAGATTGGCATGTTTTTCTGTTTCTAGCGAAGTCGGCCATCAGGTGTGGCTTATTCAGCCCCCGGAGGGTCTTTGTATCAAGTACAATGTTATTGATTAATAAAGTGTCGTGATTCTAAAAAAAATTCATGTTTACCTCTGGGAGATATCACCCTCAACGTCTGATGGTTTTCTTCTGCACACATGTTCGAATGCGTATGCATTTTTTTTTGAAACAAGCTTACCAAATTCATTGATAAAGAAGGGAACAAGAGGTCTTACAAACCACTCCTTGGCCGGGAGGTCTTCTCTTGCGGCATTACATTACTCAACGATTTTGCCCCGACTAGGAACCAAAGTCTCGCCTCATCCTTGATCTTCGCAACAAGCATGGTCAAGGTAGAGAAGGTATTCCGAAACACCTGAGCGTTCCATTCTTTCCATATTTCCCAAGACACCAACATGACAAGCGAAGCCATAGCCTTCCTTGAAGGTCCCTTCTTATTGATGATCTCCACCCACCATTCTTTGACATTGTGTATGACATTCCAATCTCTAGGATTAATATCTTGAAGGCCAAGCCACACCTTTAATAGACACCATACTCTTGTGGTGAAGCGGCATTTGAAGAGAAGGTGGGTCGCCAAATCTTGGGTTTGGTTACAAAGCTTGCAAAAACCACAATTTTTCCACCCTCTTTTTCAAGTATATCCGCCAAACAAACTCTATTTTGGACGATCAACCAAGCTAGAATTTTGCATTTGGGAGGGGCCCAAGGCTTCCAAACAATAGATGGCATGAAAGAAGAAATGTGGCCCGAAAATTGCATCATGTAGGCCGAGCTAGCCGAATAGCATCCATCATTGGTGACCTTCCATATGATCCTATTTGAGGTTGATGTCAATGTACACGTTTTCAAGCATTTCCCAAAGGCGAGAGACTTGGGCAATGCGATCTATGTTGAGGCCATTTTTTTGGAAAAGGGGAAGGGACCTGAAGGTCCCAGAAACCGGCATTAATAGACAAAATTATTACAACACTGTAGGAAGGACCTGAAAGAAAAGAAAATTACAACCATGTTCCTCTGATTTGCAAAAGGGACCCCAGAACATAATCCAAAACGCAATCGGGTCCTCAAGCAAATCCCGACCTCGTCGGCGATGCTATTGCCACCATCGCTAGCCACGTCCTCGCCGTCGATGGGTAAGGTGAAGAGGGCCTCTCGCTGGAGGTTGAAGGAAGGGGTGTCGAACAATTCCGGCGAAGCCTGATGAAGCCGGAGAAGCAGTCAAACTACCCAAGAAGCTTGCTGGAGAGGATTTTTAAGGACCCCACTCAATCCAGCAGCAGAGGAGGTCGTCGCAGCGGCAGAAGATAAAGGTTGAGAACCGATGCCAGTACAGAGGAGATCCTGATAGCAGAGAACTGCAGGACCTCTTCTCCCCAAAAGCAGATCAAAGTCACCGCAGATCTTCACCTGGCCTGCAACCTTCTTCTCGTCACCATGACGAACAAGGAGAATAGAGGCCAAGATCCAATCTTCAGCAGCGGATCTGCAGAACGCGAGCTTATTAGCTGGGATCCCAGCACCCTCCACCTCCTCTGTATCCGGCTCCGACCTCCAGAGCACCACAAAGACGGGGACAAACGTCGAGAGCCACCGGATGAGGCTCGCACCATCCGGCCGCTCACCCCAGACAAGCAAGAAGCTCAGACTCCATGGCGGCAACCCTACATTAAAACCTACTTTACTATTTACAGGGGAGGCCCGACCACCTGGACCAGCTCCTCGCCAGCAAGCATCGTCGCTGGAGAAAGAGGAGGTCAGGGGCGGCGGATGGGAGCTACGGTCGACTCTCAAAGCAGCCGAGACCGGGTGCGGGAAGGGTTTCTGTCTATGGTGAGGCCATTATGAGTGTTGGTTTGACCGACCCAAGAATCATTTGCAAGGTCCTTGGTAACCGTACACTTGTTGGCACGCGAAATTTCCGCGCAACACCAGGATAATCTTCTGCTTTCATGACGATGAACATATGCTTTTCGAGCAAAATAATAAAGGATTTCCTCACTTTCGTGGAGAAGAGAAGGTCGCTTTTCAGCGCAAAACGGCAAAGATCACCAAACCCTAGGGCTGCTAGGGCTCGGCATGAGAAAAACAATGAAAAAGAAGTACGTAAAAAGTAATAGGTATTTTTTGTTGATAGATTGATCGCTCCCTTTTCCTCAATCGGCCGTGTCCTTTATACAAGGCACGCAAGACTTCGCGTGGGGCTACAGGACTCTAAAACTGAAACCGAATGTGACTTAGCTTCTCAATTCGGTTACCATGTGTCGCTTCCTAATTTATTTACTACTCCCTCCGTTTTAAAATATAAGATATTTTACTTTGTGAAAAGAATGTAGCTAGACATTTTTAGTGTGTAGGTTCACACTAAACCTAGATAAACCTACTCCCTCCGTTTTAAAATGTAAGATGTTTTAGCTTCATAAATGAAGGTATCTAGACCTCTTTTAGTGTCTAGGTTCATCTAGGGTTAGAGTGAACCTAGACACTAAAAGGGGTCTAAATACACACATTTCATAAAGCTAAAACATCTTATACTCCCTCCGACCCATATTAGTTGCCTTGGATTTGTCTAGATTCGGATGTACATGCTAGATACATCCGAATCTAGACAAATCCAAGTCAACTAATATGGGTCGGAGGGAGTATTTTAAAATGGAGGAAGTACACACTAAAAAAATCTAGATACACTCTATTCACAAAGTAAAACATCTTATATTTTAAAAACAGAGGGAGTAGCTAGCAAGATACGTAAGTCCAAACAATGTCACGTACAAATACTTATTTAGCTACAATAAAATATTACGGCCAGAGTGCTAATCACAAGCTAATGCAAAATCTTGACGTCTCAGTGCACCATTTTCTTCGGTGAATGTTGATAACCCTTTTGCAAACTTCATGCTTGTAACTCGTCATCTGACAGGATGGACGTGTCAACCTTGGCCTTGTATTTCCCTCCCGTGCGTGACGGCTCCGACGGTACTCTGACATCAGCGGATCACGGTGGCGATCACGTGCAACGGCGTCGCTCCAACTCCGTGTCGGTTCCGTTGGATGCGGATCGGAGAAGTCCGGTTCACGTCTTCCAGGTGGGGCTCCAGTGGGTTCCGTTACTAGGGACGCCGTCTAGAGTCCCGGTGTCGACGGCGTGGCCAACAGCGACTACTGTGGCGTTGGCGGACGGTATATCCTCCCCCGATCCCTTAGATTCGCTCACGATATCTGCGGGGAGAGATATCCACGATTTGTCCGCCCACTTCTGGGAGGCACCTAGGGTTTCTCCACCTTCGTCGCGAGAATCCTTTGGGTGGTGGCCAGGGAAGGTTGCTAGAGATTCTCGCTCGTTTGCGCAAGTTGCTGCCTCTCCTCCAGGCGGTACTCAGATGCAGGGCAGTGGCGGAGGCGCCCGGGGTCAGCAGATCCGGGGTGGTGGAAGAGGATTTGGGGGCCGTGGAGATCGCGGAGGTGGCGGAGGTCGGGGCCGCAACTTCGTCTGGCAGCGGGGTCAGCGGGAGGCGGCGTGTCAAAACTCGCCTACCGGTGGTGCTGGGGCCGGCCAACAACCTCCTGAGCGAGATCGCTGGGAGGTGGCGGCGGAGGCACGTGGCGGACAGGATAACCGCCCTGGCTAGGGTTCTTCCGAATCAAGGGCTCCCTGTCGGTATCCGTGATGATCCTGGTCCTTGTCACAATTGCAATACAGTTGGGCATTTGGTGGCGCATTGTCCTACAATTAGATGTGCGAGATGTGAGAAGTTGGGTCATTCGATTCATGTGTGTCAAAACCTTCTTCCATGGCATCATATTGCTTTGATGTGTGGATTCCAGTCTCCTGGTTAGGGTTTTTTCTGTTTTCCTGACGCTAGTACTCCTAAGCAGTTGAAAGAGAAAGTGAGTACTGTGATTATTACTGTTGTGGAAGGGGAAGTTAGAGCTAGAGATATTGAGATGGAATTCAATGGTGGTTTCTTTGGTGCTGGATGGGGATGTACTGCCAGGGCTATTGGTCCTAAACAATTTATTATGAGATTTCCTAATCCTAAAGAGGTTGAGAGGGCTTATTACTAGGGAAAGAGAATGGAAATGAAATCTAAAGAAGCTGTTCTGAATTTGTCCCCTTGGTCTGACTCTGTAGGTGCTATTGCTCAGTTGCAAAAAGCTTGGGTGAGAATCATAAATATTCCTTCTGAGAAAAGATGTGAGGCTCATGCATATTATGCTGCTTCTCTGGTGGGTGTACCACTTGGAATTGATTTCTCAACTTTGTATCGGCCTGAATATGTGAAAGTGCTCATTGGTTGTAGGAATGTGGAGAAAATTCCTGAAAAAGCTGAAGGATGTCTTGGTGACAATTTCTATCTGTTCTATTATGAGTTGGATAAGGTGGTTGTAGGGGTGCTTCTAGGAATCACTCTTTGGTTCCTGCTGAGAGTGGTTCTGATATTCCTTCTCCTAAAAGAGCTAGAGTGGATAATTTAATTCAGGAAACATCTGAGGAGCAAACCATTAGTGAATCTCAGAATTCTGTATCTGGAAGATTTGGGAAATCCCATGTTCCTGGGTTGGATACTGTGCAAGAGCATGAATCTAAGGAAGAAAGTGAAGATGATCAGGGTCTTCTTATTGATCAAATCATTAAGGAAATGAATTTGAGGAAAGACAAAGATGAGCCTGTGAACATATCTGGGAACATTATCAGTGATGTTAGTGATGTTGTGGATGAGGAAAAAGGGATAAATGCATGGAGGTGGAAATGGGTGTGAAGTTGCAGAATACTGAGAAATCTATGGTGTTACATAAATCTGCTTGGAGTTCTGATACGTCCATTTTGCATCACTATTCTATATCATCATTTACTGTTATTCATTGATATATTTCATATTAAGAGATGATACTTATGTTATTTCATCTATTTTTGCATGGTTGATGACTTTTGGAGCATGGACCGATACAGTCAGGATTCTGATGGAAAAGGTGCTATTTGGAGGCAAAATTCGTGAAGATCAGAAAATCCGGGAAAATACATGGAAAATCCTATTTTTCCAGAAGACGAAGAAAGCCAGAAGGAGAAGTGGAGATGGGCCACAGGGGGACCACACCACCCCCTGGTGGGGGTCACCCCAGGTCGCGCCACCAGGTAGTGTGGCCGCCCTGGTCGACTCCAGCCTCTCCCCTCTGGCGTATATTATCCTCCCGAAACCCTAAGACTCGGGGAGCGACCATAAAAAGATTCCGTCGCATCTGTGGGGCGAAAAACACCGAGAGAGAAAGATCTCTCCGGCAGACAGAATTCTGCTAGGGGAATTCCTTCCCGGAGAGGGGAGATCATCGCATCAACACCGCCATCAAGCTGGACTTCATCATCATCACCACCATCATCTCCACCAACACCATCATCACCACCTCATACCGCTGTAACAATTGGGTTGAATCTTGCATAGTTCTTAGGGGAAACTTTCTCGGTGTTGATTACTCCTTGTAGTTGATGCTATTGAGTGAACCATTGAATTATCGTTTATGTTCAGATTGTTACATATCATTATATCATCTCTGATAATGATCCTTATGATGTCTTGTGAGTAGTTCGTTTTGTTCTTGAGGATATGGGAGAAGTCATGTTGTTAATAGTGAAATTGTGTTGAGAAAGATTCAATAGTTTGATATTTAAGTTGTGGTGTACTTCTTCTAGTGGTGTCATGTGAACATTGACTACATGACACTTCACCTTTATGGGCCTAGGGGAATGCATTGTGTATTTGGCTACTAATCATAGGGGTTGCCGGAGTGACAGAAACCTGAACCCCCGTTAGGAAACCTTTGCACAAGGGACGTCAGGGTCTTAGAGTTTAAAGCTGTGGTTAGGTTTTTATCTTAATTACTTTCTTGTACTTGTGGATGCTTGCAAGGGGTATAATCACAAGTATGTAGTCCTAGGAAGGTCGGTACATTAGCACAGGTTCACCCACACAACACTTAGCAAACTAAAGAAGATTAATCAACTATATGAAGCGAAAGCACTTGACGATATTCCCGTGTGTCCTCGAGAGCGTTTGGTCATCTTAAGTAATACAACCGGCTTGTCCTTTTCTAAAGAAAGGATTGGGCCACTTGTTGCATTTATTATTATTGTCTTTTATTTACTCGTACTTTATTTACCTGCATTATTAAAAGCCCCTAAAAATCCGTTTGCTAAGTATTTACAGAGAATTCCTGCTCCAAGCCATTCGCTAACACCTTCTGCTCCTCATTAGGTTCGACACTCTTACTTATCGAAAATACTGCGATACACCCCCTATACTTGTGGGTCATCAAGATTATTTTCTGGTGCCGTTTCCGGGGAGTGAAGCGCTATTGGAGAGTGGAACTGGTAAAGGAAACTTCTACTGTGAGTATTGTTTACTTATGTTAGTTGCTTTATTTTCAATATGGATAATTCGCTGAGTTTCTTATTTCGTAATGCTACCACCACTGCTAAGGTAGTGGATGAATCACCACCTGCTGAGAATGATACTTTTAAAATACCTACAAGAATTATTGACCGTGTTATGGATAACTATTACGTTGGAGATGGAACTGTCCATCCTGGTGATTATTTGCTCTTTATACACGAATTATGCGGGTTGTTCAAGTGTGCAGGTATTACTATAGATCAGGTCAAGAAGAAGTTATTCTCATTATCGCTGAAAGGAAGAGCTAACGACTGGTATAAGCTGCTGAAGAATGTTCAAGCTCTTGAATGGGAGGAAATAGTGCCTCTCTTTTATTCAAAGTTTTATCCTCCTAGTGAGATTCATAAAGATTGGAATCAAATATAAAACTTTTGGCCTCTTGATGGAGAGAGTACAGCTCAAGCTTGGAGGAGATTGAAGTTACTAATGTTCAAATGTCCTATTCATGAGATCCTCACAATATTGATACATTGCAAATGTATCTATAATTTTTGATGTTCCATGCTTGGTTTTATCCACTTTCTTGTGTTTTGTTCCAACTTTGGAGTACTTTTCATATGATTTCTTGGACTAACCTATTAACAAGAGCCACAGTTCCAGCTGCCTGTTTTCTGCTGTTTTTGGTTCCAGGAAAGTCAGAAAATGAATATTCTCGGAATTGGACGGGACAAAAACCAAAGTGCCTATTTTTCCGAAAGGGATAAAGTGCCAGAATACGAGACGGAGAGGGGCCAGGGGCCGGCCACACCACCTGGCCGTGTGGCCAGGCCTGGCCCACGCCAGGGGGTGGTGTGGTGGCTCCTGGCACCCCCTCGGCCTCTCCTTCCGCCTATATATTGCCCTCGGGACGTAAACCCTAAGTACCCGATAAAAAATCCATGAAAGAGTCTGTAGCTGCCGTCATCTCCATCCCTAGATCAGGAGGGATCTGAAGATCTTCCCGGCACCCTGCCGGAGAGGGGAATTCACCCTGGAGGCCTTCTTCATCACCATGCAAGCCTCCGATGTGATGCGTGAGTAGTTCATCCTTGGACTACGGATCCATGTAGTAGCTAGATGGCTGGTTTCTCATCCTTTGTGCTTTCATGTTTAGATCTTGTGAGCTCCGTTCATGATCAAGATCATCTTCTTGTAATACATACATGTTGTGTTTGCGGGGATCCGATGGATATTGAGATGCTATTTGATGACCCACAAGTATAGGGGGTGTATCGTAGTATTTTCGAGGGAAGTGAAACCGAATTTATTGATTCGACACAAGGGGAGCCAAAGAATATTTATAGGCCTTAACAACTGAGTTGTCAATTCAGCTGCACCTGGAAACAATCTTGCTCATAGTAGTTTATCAGTAGCAACAGTTTTGAAGTAGGAATAGTAAAGTAACAGCAGTAGCAAAGCAAAGACAGTAGTAACAAAAGCAGTAAACTGTGGGATTCGAGTGCGGTAGGCATAGGGATGGATGGACGGGCGTTGCATTGATAAGACAATTCACATAGCAATCAGAACATAGGGCAATTGCAGATAAATAAGATAAAGCACCCAAGTACTAGACAATCCTAGGCATGTGTTCCATATATAGTCATACGTGCTCGCAATGAGAACTTGCACAACATCTTTTGTCCTGCCAGCCCGTTTGCAGCGGGGCCTCTAGGGAACTACTGGCAATTAAGGTGCTCCTTTTAATAGAGCACCGGAGCAAAGCATTAACACTCCGTGAACACATGTGATCCTCACATCAAAGCCATTCCCTTCCGGCTACCCCGATTTCTGTCACTTCGGGACCATAGGTTTCGGACAACGACGTGTGTATACAACTTGTAGATAAGACCAAGAACAATACTATCATAATGAATCAATAACATGTTCAGATATGAAATCATGGCACTCGGGCCCTAGTGACAAGCATTAAGCACAACAAAGTTGCAACAAAGTCATAAAGCACTAATAGAGATACTAGGCACTTTGCCCTAAAAATCTGATGCCATTACATGAACGATCTCATCTAATCCCTACCATCCCCATAGCCTACAACGGGGGATTACTCACTCATAGATGGAGGAAACATGGATGGTCGATGAAGATGATGGTGGAGATCGATGGAGATGGCTCCGGGGGCACTTCCCCGTCCCGGCAGGGTGCCGGAACAGAGACTTTCTGTCCCCCCGAATCTCCCCTTCGGTGGCGGCGGCGCAGTGGAACTTTTCGTGGAAAAATGCCGAACCCACCGAAGTTTTTAGGTCAGAAGGCTTCTTATAGGCGAAGAGGGAGACCGAGGGGGTGCCTGGGGCCACCACACCAGGCCCTGGCGCGGCCAGGCCTAGCCCGTGCCTGGGGGGGTGTGGCCTGCCCCTGGCCCTCCTCCATCTCGTATTCTGGCTCCGTCTCGTATTCTGGCCCCTGGAAAAATAGGCACTTTGGCTTTTGTCCCGTCCAATTCTGAGAATATTCATTTTCTGACTTTCCTGGAACCAAAAACAGCAGAAAACAGGCGCTGGCACTGTAGCTCTTGTTAATAGGTTAGTCCAAGAAATCATATGAAAAGTACTCCAAAGTTGGAACAAAACACAAGAAAGTAGATAAAAACAAGCATGGAGCATCAAAAATTATAGATACATTTGCAATGTATCAACATCCCCAAGTTTAACTCCTGCTCGTCCTCGAGTAGGTAAGTGATAAAAAGAAAGAATAATTTTCGAGGTAACATGCACCATCATAAACTTGATCAAAGCATTTGTAAAACATTCAAAACTTGGATCATAGTACTTCAATCATAACATGAAAGACAAAGTTCTAGCAATAAGACAAAGAAACTATGAAGCAACATGAAAAGGCACAAACAAAAGATTCATGAATAACAATGCTTTGCAAGATGTTTGTTTGTTTCACATAAACAAAACATAGCATAATAGTATTCATCTTGTCCCTCAATAGAGTAGCAAATATAAATGCATAGGACACCTTCAAGGTTCATAAGAGTGACTAGATACAATAGTTTCAAACAAGCAATAACAAGTTATGCATCAATCAACTAGTCTTGGGACAATGCACATAGAACTAAGAATGGCCACTATGCTCTCAAAGTAGGTGCATAAAGATAGAAGGTGGAGACTCAATATAATGGTGGAAGAAAGGCCTTTTGTAAAAGGAAGTAGGGATTCAAGTCTCATAAAGAGCTTCCAAAAATTATGGTACTTATAGCTTTCAGCTCTCATTGCCCCTATCATAAGCATCTTGAAGTGATTAAGATTAAAGTGAACAAACTATGGCGTACATGCTTGACAAAGTATAAGTCAGAAATCTCATGTCTGTTGTATACGAGGGCCGCTCCTCATGCTACTCAAGTTTATTCACCGGTAAGTTCTTGTCATTGTAAGTATATGTGTATCATAGAGAACCTCCAACGGGGTACCCCTTGCCCGATGATACAGAAGAATCCCCATATCAAAATGACAAGGCAAGCAGACAACAAGCATCTCAGCAATCTTCTTATTTACCATGGGAATATGGTGCTTTTTTCTCTCTTTCCTCTTTTCATAATCTCTTTTTTTTCTTTTTCTCTTTTTCTCAATATAGGACTCTTTTTTTTATAAGAAGAATGCTTCATAGACAGCTCATTATGGTTACGCTGCAGGTTTCCACCTTGTCAGCATGGATTAGACCAGCGGCCCAGGTGTTTCTCTAACACATATACATAACTCCATGGACTTACAAGCTCCCCTTTCATTTCACACCGACGACATCCATATACAAAAGAGCATGATATCAACTAGGTACAAGTACCAAGTGCAATGTTGAAAGCGTTCCCCATGAAAGCATGGTTCTGCTAATTCCCAACAAATAAGTGCAAGCATATACAACATAGACGACACAATGGTTCAAGTTTATTAAGGGCAAGAAGAGTAAAGTGTGCCATCAAGTTCGTGAGAGCTTTAATCACTAGTTTTCTCATAACAAGTTTAATTTGGAAGGTAAACAAAAGCATGAATATACTTGGATAAGCATAAGCTAGTAGGTAGGTATGGTGGACTCTTTGGAATAACTTGGTTTAAGGAGTTGGATGCATGAGTGGAACTCATACTTGGTTGTGGAGGCTAGCAAAAGACTGGGAGCGACAAACTAAGAGAGCAATAATGGCCATAATCATGCAGAGCGACAAAACATCATTGATCAAAGCATAAAGTGATACTACAAGTTGAAAACTAAAGGATCATAAAGGCTATGGTGACTTGAGATAGTCATAACATGGTGTGAGCATGTGCCAAGTCAACCCAAATAAAGCATCAAAGGAGAATACCACTATACTATGCTTTAATATGCTAAAACAACGCATGCTTCATCCAAGGCACATTAAGCAATCTCAATTGTTGATAACAAGTCATGCTACAGCAAAGAATACTAAGCATAAAGCCAAAACAATATCAAGCATGGCATGACAAAGCATAGGCCATAGTCAAAACTAGCTCTTTTTACCACATAAGCATGAACTTTCCAACTCTTTTCCAAACCAAACCAAACTATTTGCAAACCAAAGTATGAAAGAGGGGGTCCAACCAATTTATTCAGAAAACTAAGCAAACAAAGCAAACGAAAGACCAAAACGAAAACGAAAAAGAAGACGCTCCAAGAACAACACAACTGTGCATGAAACAATAAAAATGAAGCATTTGGAAGAAACGTGGGATTTTATTGATGAAGAAGGGGATGCCTTGGACATCCCCAAGATTTGATGCTTGTACTTCTTGGATATTTCTTGGGGTGACACGCGTGGCATCTCCAAGCTTGAGCTTTAGTCCATCCTTCATCTCATTACTCATTTCTTCCATACACCTGAAATTTTTCCTTCATACAAAACTTCACACAATCTTTATTAGCAACATTAGTGCATTCAAGATAAAAGTTCTTAAGGTTCAGTTCCAACACCAAATAAACTTCCATTAGAACACTAGCTACTGTAGCGCTTCCCTCAAAAAGCTCAATTTCCCAAAAGAACTCAAAAAGGAACCAACAAGAAGCAAATGCAGAAAATGGCAGAAATCTGTCAAAACAGACCAGCAGGTAAAGACAAATTTTTCGAAGACCTTCTGTTGCTCAAATCAAAAAGTGTTGAACTAACGAAAGTTAGATAACAACCTGGGGAAGAAGGACAAAATATTACAGCTCAATCCGATATATAGAGCTCTCTCAGGAATTTTTACGGTGAAGCACAAAAATCTGTTTCGAGACAGCAACTTTCCCAATCATTACTTCACTCTCATTAGAGGTTACTCTTGGCACAAAAAGCAAATAAAAAGGATAAGGAGCGGTTATTACTGAAGAAATAACTTCCAAGACTCAACTAAAAATCTTGGGTTATCTCCCAACAAGTACTTTTCTTTAACGCCTTTAAGTTAGGCAAAAGGAAAAACTGAAATGGATAAAATAGAAGTAAGCGGAGATAATCATGGTGAAAACATTGTTTTGTTCAATGAAATCATTTTGTTAACAAGGTTGATCAGGTCTTATTACTAAAACAATTTCATATGAGACAAAACTTTGTATTCCACTAATGATTATGTTACCTCAACCTTGATAGCAATGGTCCCAATCATAATAGTTTCAAATTTTTCTCTTTGTATGGGACAATATATTTCTCCAACTTGAATGCCCTCAACATGTTCAATTGAATTCAAACCATAAGTCCTTTCAATCTTCTTGAGGAAATAGACAATGTGTTCCTTGTCATTAACATTGAAGGTCACCTTCCCTTGATTATAATTAATAACAGCTCCTGCAGTATTTAAGAAAAGGTCTCCCAAGAATAATAGACATATTATCATCTTCAGGCATAAAAGCTTGAGAGGATGCTCTCATAAGAAATATGAGTTGAAGTAAAAGAGAGCATCAAGGAGAAAATTCAAAACACATTTAAGTCTAACCCACTTCCTATGCATAGGAATCATGTAAGCAAGTAAATTTGCAAAGAACAAAGTGACAGGCATAGGAAGATAAAACAAGAGTAACTTCAAAACTTTCAGCACATAGAGAGGTGTTTCAATACCATGAAAACTCCTACCACCATATTTTCCTCTCTCAAAATAATTTTCAGTACCCTCATGAATAAACTCAACAATATAACTATCACATAAAGCATGCTTTTCATGATCTACAAGCACTAGAGCCTTATCATAAACATTTTCAAAGGAAACCTCGGGAACATAACATTCATCCTCCTTTAGTAAGCATGGAGGAGAATCAAATAATGTAAGGGATATAGAGTTACTGTCATTAGAAGGTAGGCATGGGTAGCTAATCCATTCTTCCTCCTTTTGTTCATCACTCTCCTCCTCTTTTTCATCTAATGAGATTTCGGGTTCATCAATTTCTTCTTCCATAGGAGCCTACAAGGCATTAGTCTCTTCCATAGGGTCCTGCAAGGCATTAGTCTCTTCCATTTGTGGAAAGCATTTATTAAAATACTCAAGAATATAGCCATTTTCATCCTTGTAATTATCAAAGCAAAATTTAAGAATACCATACACCTCATATTTGTAAGGTGAATCATCAATATTTTCAAGCAAACTAGCAAGTTCAAAAGCACCCTTCCAAGCAATCAATTCTTCAATTTGTTCTGCATCATAAAAGTCATAAATTCCTTTAGCATAGGAAGATATGGTATCATTATCACTATACTCACATTGAAAAGGGAGGTGTTTATACCTCTTTCTGCAACAAGACTCATCATAGCAATAAGTAACATTATAAGTAGAGCACACATTTCTAGCAATGGTATACAATCTATCAATTTGTTCCCATAAGTGTTTCCCTTTTTGTGACAAGCCGTGTTCCTTATAATAATATTTTTGATCTTCCGTGAACCCACCTTGCCAATAAGCTTTAGTTTCAAAGAAACCAACCATTGACAACAAGCATGATAAAGCAAGACAATAACAGACGAACGAAAATAACAACTAGAGTAGGAACTATTTTTTTTTGTATTTTTGATAAAGAAACAAGCAAACAAGGAGAAAGATAAACTTAGCTTGAACAATAGTGAATCCAAGTGAACTTGATAAATAAAGCTATGCTCCCCGGCAACGGCGCCAGAAAATAGTCTTGATGACCCACAAGTATAGCGGGTGCATCGCAGTATTTTCGAGGGAAGTGAAACCCAATTTATTGATTCGACCCAAGGGGAGGAAAAGAATATTTATAAGCCTTAACAACTAAGTTGTCAATTCAGCTGCACCTGGAAACAATCTTGCTCACAACAGTTTATCAGTAGCAACAGTTTTGTAGTAGGAATAGTAAAGTAACAGCAGTAGCAAAGTAAAGACAGTAGTAACAAAAGCAGTAAACTGTGGGATTCGAGTGCGGTAGGCATAGGGATGGATGGACGGGCGTTGCATGGATAAAACAATTCACATAGCAATCAGAACATAGGGCAATTGTAGATAAATAAGATAAAGCACCCAAGTACTAGACAATCATAGGCATGTGTTCCATATATAGTCATACGTGCTCGCAATGAGAACTTGCACAACATCTTTTGTCCTGCCAGCCCGTTTGCAGCGGGGCCTCTAGGGAACTACTGGCAATTAAGGTGCTCCTTTTAATAGAGCACCGAAGCAAAGCATTAACACTCCGTGAACACATGTGATCCTCACATCAAAGCCTTTCCCTTCCGGCTACCCCGATTTCTGTCACTTCGGGACCATAGGTTTCAGACAACGACGTGTGTATACAACTTGTAGATAAGACCAAGAACAATACTATCATAATGAATCAATAACATGTTCAGATCTGAAATCATGGCACTCGGGCCCTAGTGACAAGCATTAAGCACAACAAAGTTGCAACAAAGTCATAAAGCACTAATAGAGATACTAGGCACTTTGCCCTAACAATCTGATGCCATTACATGAACGATCTCATCCAATCCCTACCATCCCCATAGCCTACGGCGGGGGATTACTCACTCATAGATGGAGGAAACATGGATGGTCGATGAAGATGATGGTGGAGATCGATAGAGATGGCTCCGTGGGCACTTCCCCATCTCGGCAGGGTGCTGGAACAGAGACTTTCTGTCCCCCCGAATCTCCCCTTCGGTGGCGGCGGCACAGCGGAACTTTTCTTGGAAAAACGCCGAACCCCCCGAAGTTTTTAGGTCCGAAGGCTTCTTATAGGCAAAGAGGGAGACCGAGAGGGTGCCTGGGGCCACCACACCAGGCCCTGGCGCGGCCAGGCCCAGCCTGCGCCTTGGGGGGTGTGGCCAGCCCCTTGCCCTCCTCCGTCTCGTATTCTGGCTTCGTGAGTCTTCTGGAAAAATAGGCACTTTGGCTTTTGTCCCGTCCAATTCTGAGAATATTCATTTTCTGACTTTCCTGGAACCAAAAACAGCAGAAAACAGGCAGCTGGCACTGTAGCTCTTGTTAATAGGTTAGTCCAAGAAATCATATGCAAAGTACTCCAAAGTTGGAACAAAACACAAGAAAGTAGATAAAAACAAGCATGGAGCATCAAAAATTAAAGATACATTTGCAATGTATCACTATTTGAGATTGATTATTGATTCTATCATGTCTTTGTTATTTGTGATCTTGCATGCTTTCCGTTGTTAGTAGCTATCTTGGCCAAGTAGATACTAGCAACTCCAAGAGTTAGTATTTATGCTCGATAGTGGGTTCATGCCTCTGGTAATCTGGGGAAGTGACAAAAATCTCTAAGGTACTAGATGTGCTGTTGCTACTAGGGAGAAAACAACAATCCTTTGTTCATAGAGCAATCGTATTGTTTACTTTACACGTAGTTCATAAAGCAATAATCTGTTGCTTGCAACTTAATACTGGAGGGGGTTCGGATGATAACCTGAAGGTGGATTATTAGTCATAGATGCAGTTGGATGGCGGTCTATGTATTATGTTGTAATGCCCAATCAAATCTCAAAGGAGTCAAGATGATTAGTATACGCATGTATTGCTTTCTTAGTGTTTTTCAATTGCCCCGCTGTAATTTGTTCACCCAACATGTTATCTATCTAAGGAGAGCCACCTCTAGTGAACTATGGATCCCGGTCCTTGTCTTTTACATACAATCTACAACTGTTTACTGCTTTGTGTTTACTTTCTGCAAACTTTTACTTCTTTCCATTTGATACGTTTAATCCTTTGTTTTCCGCAAAACACGGTGAGATTTACAACCTCATGGAAAGTTGGGGACGAAGTTCTGTGGTTGTGTTGTGCAGGTCTCCACGTTGCTACTAGCACCGGTAGTGCGCCCTGCCAAAGCTCAGCTAGTAACACCTTTGAGGTGTTTCCTTGCTCCTACTGGTTCGATTAAACCTTGGTTTCATAACTGAGGGAAACTTGTTGCTGTGCTCATCATACCTTCCTCTTGGGGTTCCCAACGAGCTCTACATCAACACCGCCAACAAGCATTTTTCTGGGCACCGTGCATTGAGCCATCAAGCATTTTTTTGGCGCCGTTGCCGGGGAGTCAAGGGGAGTCCCTCATAACCAATCTCTTTACTTTGTTGTTTTTGTTTTGCTTAGTTTCTTTTTGCTTTGTTTGCTTGTTTTGTTCTTCAAAAAACACAAAAAAAATTAGTTTTACTTGTTTTCTTTCTTATTTGAAAACCCAAAAAAATGACTACTCTTGAAAACACTAAGTTGTGTGACTTCACTAGCACCAACAACAATGATTTTATGAGCACACCTATTGCTCCACATGTGGCTAAAAATACTTTCTTTGAGATAAAACCTGCTTTGCTCAATCTTGTTATGAGAGAACAATTTTCTGGTATTGGTAATGAAGATGCTGCTTCCCATCTAAATAACTTTGTTGAACTTTGTGAGATGCAAAAGCATAGGGATATAGATGGTGATATTATTAAGCTGAAATTGTTTCCTTTCTCTTTGAGAGGAAAAGCTAAAGAATGGTTGAATTCCTTAACTAGGAATAGTATTGATTCTTGGACTAAGTGTAAAGATGCTTTTATTGGAAAATACTATCCTTCTGCTAAGGTTATATCTATGAGAAGTGAAATAATGAAGTTTAAACAACTTGATAATGAGCATGTTGCTCAAGCTTGGGAAAGAATGAAATCTTTGGTAAAGAATTGTCCCACTCATGGACTGACTGCTTGGATGATCATCCAAACTTTTTATGCAGGATTGAACTATTCTTCAAGGAACCTATTAGATTCTGCTGCTGGAGGTACCTTTATGACCATTACTTTGGGTGCTGCAACTAAGCTTCTGGACAATATGATGGTTAATTATTCTGAATGGCATACTGAGAGAGCTCCACAAGGTAAGAAGGTAAATTATGTTGAGGAAACCTCCTTCTTGAGTGATAAGATTGATATAATTATGTCTATGCTTGTTAATGGGAAAGCCCATATTGATCCAAATAATGTTCCTTTAGCCTCTTTGGTTGCTCAAGAAGAGCAAGTTGATGTGAACTTCATAAGAAATAACAACTTTGGCAACAATGCTTATGGTAATAATGCTTATAGGAACAATTTTGGTAACAACAATTATAAGCCATATCCTCCCAATAATGGTAATGCTTATGGGAATTCTTACAACAATAATAAGAGTGCTCCCTCTGAACTTGAAGTTATGCTTAAAGAGTTTATTAGTAAACAAACTGCTTTCAATAAAACTATTGAGAAAAAACTCTCTAATGCTGAAAGAAATATAGCATCTTTGGCTGAAGCTCAATCTTCTTTGAATAAAATGGCCGCTAAACCTGAAACTAATGATAATCCCTTTGCGGCTAATAATGCTATACAAGTAAGAATTGATGAAAATGTTAGACTATTAGCTGAATTACATGCTAAGTGGGAAAGAGAAGATGAAATTGCTAGAAACATTAGTTTTTCTACTATTACCACCACTAGTGTTGAGGCTAGCAATAGTTCTACTACTTTAGATGATAAATTTGATTTTGATCTTGATGGTTGCAACATCTCTGAAGTTATTAAGTTTCTACAAAAGCTTGCTAAAAGTCCTAATGCTAGTGCTATGAACATGGCCTTTACAAAACACATTACTGATGCTCTCATAAAGATTAAAGAAGAAAAGATGAAATATAAAGCTTCTATTCCTATAAAACAAGAAGATGGTTGGGAACCCATCATTAATATGAAAGTGAATGACTTTGATTTCAAAGCTTTGTGTGATCTTGGTAGTAGTGTTTCTATTATGCCTAGAAGGATTTATGATATGCTTGATTTGCCTCCTCTTGAAGATTGTTATTTGAATGTCCCACTTGATGATAATTCTAAAAAGAAACTCATGGGGAGTATTAATGATGTCCTTATTACGGTTAACGATTCTTATGTCCCCGTTGATTTATATGTTTTGGATGTTGAATACAATGCTTCTTGTCCTATTACTTTGGGAAGACCTTTTCTTAGAACTGTTGGTGCCATCATTGATATGAAGGAAGGCACCATTAAATATCAACTCCCACTCAAAAAGGTATAGAACACTTCCCTAAAAGGATATAAAATATTTCTTTTGCTTTTCCTATGAAAACAAAATTTGGTCTTAATGCTTCTTCATTTGAGAACACTTGATTCTTTCTTTGCTTCTTATGCCTAACTTAAAGGCGTTAAAGAAAAGTACTTGTTGGGAGATAATCTAAGAGTTTTAGATGAGTCTTGGAAGTTATTACCTCTGTAATAACCTCTCCTTATCCTTTTTATTTGCTTTTTGTGCCAAGAGTAACCTCTAATGAGAGTGAAGTAATGATTGGAAAAGTTGCTGTCCCGAAACAGATTTTTGTGCTTCACCGTAAAAATTCCTGAGCGAGCTCTGTATGTCGAATTGAGCTGTAATTTTTTGTGCTTATGCCCCAGGTTGTTATATAACTTCCGTTATTTCAACACTTTTTGATTTGAGCAACAGAAGGTCTTCGAAAAAATTCGTCTATACCTGCTGGTCTGTTTTGACAGATTTCTGCCATTTTCTGCATTTGCTTCTTGTTGGTTCCTTCTTGAGTTCTTTTGGGGATTTGAGATTTTTGAGGGAAGTGATACAGCAGGTACTGTTCTAATGGAAGTTTATTTGGTGTTAGAACTAAACCTTGAGACTTATTTATCTTAAGTGCACTAATGTTGCTAATGAGATTGTGTGAAGTTTTGTATGAAGGAAAAATTTCAGGTGTATGGAAGGAATGAGTAATGAGATGAATGATGGACTAAAACTTAAGCTTGGGGATACCACGCGTGTCACCCTAAGAAATATCCAAGAAGTACAAGCGTCAAAGCTTGGGGATGCCCAAGGCATCCCCTTCTTTATCAATAAAAATTCCAGGTTTCTTCCAAACGCTTCATTTTTATTGTTTCATGCACAGTTGTGTTTTTCTTGGAGCGTCTTCTTTTTCGTTTTTGTTTTGGTTTTTCGTTTGCTTTGGTTTTCTTAGTTTTCTGAATAAATTGGTTGGACCCCCTCTTTCATACATTGGTTTGCAAATAGTTTGGTTTGGTTTGGAAAAGAGTAGGAAAGTTCATACTTATGTGGTAAAAAGAGCTCGTTTTTGACTGTGGCTATGCTTTGTCATGCCATGCTTGATATTGTTTTGGCTTTATGCTTAGTATTCTTTGCTGTAGCATGACTTGTTATAAACAATTGAGATTGCTTAATGTGCCTTGGATGAATCATGCGTTGTTTTAGCATATTAAAGCATAGTATAGTGGTATTCTCCTTTGATGCTTTATTTGGGTTGACTTGGCACATGCTCACACCATGTTATGACTATCACAAGTCACCATAGCCTTTATGATCCTTTAGTTTTCAACTTGTAGTATCACTTTATGCTTTGATCAATGATGTTTTGTCGCTCTGTATGATTATGGCCATTATTGCTCTCTTAGTTTGTCGCTTCCAGTCTTTTGCTAGCCTCCGCAACCAAGTATGAGTTCCACTCATGCATCCAACTCCCTAAACCAAGTTATTCCAAAGAGTCCACCATACCTACCTACTAGCTTATGCTATTCCAAGTATATTCATGCTATTGTTTACCTTCCACTTGTTATGAGAAAACTAGTGATTAAAGCTCTCACAAACTTGATGGCACACTTTACTTTTTTGCCTCTAATAAACTTGAACCATTGGGTCCTTCTTTGTTGCGTATATGATTGCGCTTTATAAGTTGAAATTAGCAGAACCATGTACCATGGGGAACGCTTTCAACATTGCACTTATATTCCGTTG